>OY728162.1:1112422270-1113784770 GCA_963277665.1 Viscum album | reverse complement strand
AAATCCCTAAATTTTAACACAACCCAGTGGTATATTTACTCATCCATTAAGATTATTATAAATTTAGTTTATTATGTTTATGATGATGAGTTAATAAGATAATAAAAACAAAGGGATAAGAAAAGAGTGGTGCGTCAAACACACACCCAAACGATGAAAGGAATTAAATACTGACTTTAGATTGAATGAGAAAGCAAAAGAAGGGAAGAAGATTCATCTATATTTAAACTATTTTAAGACCATTAATATTATTTAACAGAATTTGGATGATAATAATATACTAAGAATAAGAAATTTCATTAAAATATAATTACAAAAACAAAGTCTTACAAGATTACAACAAAGAAGAACACAAAAGTAAATGAAAACAAAGAGAGGAGGAAGAGTATCTCAAGTGAAAAATTGAGTATGGAAGGTCCTCCCAAACCTTTTTAAAGTCTTTTTTCGTTCCAATGTATACTTATATATTCTGAAATACCAACCACATGCAAGGAGAAGAGGGGGTTGCATTTATAGCCCAAGGAGGTGGACAATTTGCATTCTAAATCTTCCCCTCCAATTTCATTTCCAATTTTTCCATCCAAACTGCTAAATCTCGAGATGATATATTTTTCCAAGTTATATATATTGATGTGTACTATAATCCCTCAAAATTTGGTGTCCATTGGACTTCTGTAGCCAAATTTATGGTGGTTTTAATAAACAATGTTAAACTATCCATTTCTATCCATGCTTTTTCGATGGATGAAATGTGAATGGATTTTTGAATAGGAAGATTCCTTCAAATAAAAATAATTTATTCTAACAAGTTGGATGCCCATATATTATATTTCACACTGAAAAATACCAGCCTTATTTGATAATTAAATCTAGAGAAAATGCAGAAATAGTATCCTAATTTTAATTCCCAGCCAGAATGGGGTGTTGGTATTAAAAGCTTTATTTGGGCCCCTTGTTTTTGGATTTGGGTCTTGAAATTTTTATTCACGACTCCTTGAGTTGTTATAATAATGTTTGAGGAGAATTAATGAATTTTCACTTCTGGATTGAGACCAGTAATTCAATCTTCATAGATGGTCTTGTTTCTTCATAGATTCTGTGGGTCTTCTTATATGGTCCATATGACCCTTAAAATAAAACAATTGGCCAATTATTCCTTCTAATAATATGTGGAAAATTGAATAAGTAATCCTAAAAAAAACCCACAAAATTTGTATCAGTAGGATGATAGTTATTATTAAAACATTAAATAGACTTGAATCTAGATGAATTCAAATAGTGTTATAAAATTATATTAAATACTTAAACATTAATATTTTACACAAATTATGCACATTTCATATAAAATCAGTAAAGGGAGTATATAATAATTCATAATAATATTACTAACATCAACTCCCCCACACTTAGTCTTGTACATGTCCTCATGTGAAACAAATATAAAAACATGACAAAATCATTTTTACTCACCAAAAAATATTAAAATTTTATTTTTCCCAATCAGGGGAGGTTTCAAAAATTTCCCTCATCCATATTGAATTCCACCATAGGTTTTTACATAAATTTTTTTCCAAAAACAATTAATTTTTCATGCTCAATTTTAGAAATGGAAAATTGTGGCACACAAAACTTACTCCTCTCATGATAATAAAATTAATTTATAGACCTTCACTCATTCACCAACCAAGATTGAAAATCTTAAAGTTTGTAAGAGCTCTCAGATTCCACTCCCTATCCTAAATTTCTCAAAAATCAAGAGGTCTTTTTAGGGGTTTTTCTGTGGCTATGGGACGGTAGGAAGATGATATCTAAAAGATAGGAAAAATGGGGTAAAATACCAAAATGGAAAAAGCAATGAAGATTTTTTTTGAAATGAGACACGAAAGGAAATGGAAACACATATTTACAAGGGAATGAAAATGTGAAATAAGACACAAAATAGGAAGGAAATTTGAATTGGATGAGAATATGAAATATTTAAAAACCACGAAACTTCTCCCAATGATATAAGTATTCATTTTTTTTGTATTTTTTTGAAAGTTGAACTTGAAACAAATCTCAAAATCATCTCCCAACCCGTGATTGATCTCCTCATGAAAATAATTGTAATAGTTATAACAAGATCAAAGGTTGAGGAAGAGTGATTTTTAACCCACTCAAGACACAACCCATTCTTATTTTCATTTTTTTTTGATTTTTTTGATTTTTTTATATTGTTTTGGAACACTTTTCAATATAATTTGTACAAGATAAACATATATACATTCCCAAACCCCACTAAAGGAAAACCTCTCTCCCACAATTATATTGATGTTGGCCCTCAAGCATATGATAACATGGAAAAAATCAACAAAAGGGTATCTAAAATGAAATCCATTCCCCCCACACTTAAATTTCAAAAAACTATGCAATGAAAATACATGTTGATATTGGGTGGGATAAGGTATTGGGATTATAATGTGGCTATCAAAGAAAATGATTTCATAGGCTTGAAGGGGCTTTCAAAAAGAGGATTAATGTAAGGGAAATGGGATGATATTTGGATATTGTGATTCTCATGAGGTTCAGAAAATGCCTCTATCATATTAATGCACACCAAAGTTGGAAATTTAGCTCGAAGGTCCACAAACTCAAGATTCACAAATGGGGGTGAAAAAACACATTTTGAAATGAGGGCCATAGATATCCTTGGAATGAAAGAAAATTTTGTTCCTCACAGGTGGGGAAAATCATTTTACAAATAAAAAAATTGAGCATTCAAAATTTGTTGGTTTTGAAACAATACTCTTTATCCAAATTTATGAAGAAACCATAAATTTTTTGAGATAAAACCATGTATTTTGACTCCCCAAAATGGTTGGATAAAATTTGAAAATTGGAAGGTGAGTAAGTACGAATCTTGATTTTTCATTTTTTTAAATGATTTTTTTTTGTTTTTTAGGTTTTTTTAGTTTTTTACAAAGACACACCCATACAAAAGAGAAAGAGTAAATATAAAAATATTATGAGGAAATTGGTAAAAAAATGAGAATGAGGGAGGAAGAAGAAGAGAGAGGGGGGGGGGAGTTAAAAGGAAAGAGGTGCCCCCTGGTTTGGATTTGGTGGGTTGCCATATCCATCCAGTGGTGGGTCAATTGCAGAAGTTGGGGATCCGATGGAAGTTGATGTGGTTCTAGGATTGTGCGTCCTCTCATGGAGATGATTTAACTGATGTCCATTAAATGTGAATGTCCTTTTTGAATAGGGGTCTTGTACTTGAACTGCACTAAATGGGTAAACATGAGAAATAATAAAAGGACCTTCCCAATGAAAATTAAGCTTACCTGGGTGAAGTTGAAATCAAGAGTTGAAGAGCAATACTTTTTCACCTTCATGGAATGCCTTTCTCAAAATATGTTTATCATGGAGTACCTTAGCCCTTTCTTTGTACAGATTGGAATTCTCATAGGAATCAAGTCAAATCTCCTCCAGTTCAGTCAACTGCAACAATCTCTCTTCACCAGATTTTTCAAAATCAAAATTACAAGTTTTCACAACCTAAAATGACTTATGTTGAATTTCAACTGGTAAGTGACATGGTTTACCAAAAACTATCCTAAAAGGAGACATCACAATGAGTGTTTTATAGGCATTTAGTTAAGCCCAAAGTGCTTCACCAAGTCTCTCAGGCCAATCTTTTCTGGTGGGCTTAAAAATTCTCTCAAGCACTATTTTGACTTATCTATTAGAAAGTTCAATCATGCCATTTTTTTGGGGTGATATGCAGTTGAAGTTTTATGTAAAACCCCATTATTTTTCAAATGATATTCCATGGTTCTATTACAAAAATGGGTTCCTAAGTCACTTATCAAGGCGCATGGTGTGCCAAATCAGTAGAAGATGTGTGTCTTTAAGAACTCACTAACAGTATGTGAATCATCCTTTCTAGTGGGTTTGTCCTCGAACCACCTAGAAACATAATCAACTGTAGGAAGAATGTATAAGAATCCATTGGAAGGGGTGGAATGGTCCCATGAAATCTATTCCCCAAACATCGAATATCTCATAGAAAATTAAAGGATTTTGGGGCATTTAATTTCTCTTTGAAATTGTGCCAAACTCTTGGAAAGTGGGACATTATTGAAATAAATCATGTGAGTCCTTGAAGAGTGAAGGATAGAAGAATCCAGAGTATAGGACCTTTCGGGAGGTCCTTTGTGGTCCAAAGTGTCCACCTCCGAGAAGTGAGTGACATAATTCTAAGATGGAGGAATGTTCATCTTCATCAACACATCTCCTAATTACCATGTTAGCCCTAGTTTTCCAAAGTTTATTATCTTCCCAAAAATAGAATTTTGAAATCAATTTTCAACTTCATTTTTTGTTCTTTTGATTTTTTTAGGAAAAACACCATAAACCATGTAATTTACACTTGGGGAATACCATGGTATTTTTTCAATGAGAGATGAAAGGTGTTCAGTTGGAAATTATGGATCAATTATGCCAAAATGGTAATAATTATAAATTCTACTCAAGTGGTCAGATACAAGGTTTTCTTTTCCTAGTCTATCTTTGATTTCAAGGTCAAACTCTTGGATCATTAGGATCCATATTATTAGCCTCAGTTTGGAACCACTTTTCTTGAGTAAGAACTTTATAGCAGAATAGTTTGTGAAGATGATGATTTTGGCACCTAAGAGATAGGGCCAGAATTTATCTAAGGCAAAAACCACTACTAAAAGTTCCTTTTCAGTCACAGTGTAGTGAGATTGAGTTTAATCCAATGTTTTTGAGGCATAATAGATGACATGAGTAATTTTTTATCTTATTTGACCAAGAACAGCCCCAACAGATCTATCAGAAGCATCACACGTCTACTCAAAGGGTAAGGACCAATTAGAGGGTTAGATTTTTAGGACAGATGTAAGAGTAGTTTTGAGTTCAATGAAGGATCTCTTGAAAACATCATCAAAATAGAAAGTGACATCATTTTGGAGAAACTGAGTGAGTGGGAGGAAATCCTACTGAAGTTATGGATGAATCGACGATAGAAACCAGCATGACCTAGGAAAGAATGAATGTCTCGAATAGAAGTTGGTTCAGGAAGTGATTGGATCACTTCAATTTTGGTAGGATTGACTTCAATACCCTCTTTTGAAACTATTTTCCCTAGAACAATCCCATTTTCAACCATGAAGTGACATTTTTAAAAATATAACACAAGGCTACACTTGACACACTTTTAGAGGAATAGAGAGAGTGAATTAAAGAAATATTCAAATGAATCGCCATAAATGGTGAAGTCATCCATGAAGACTTCTATGCAATGTTTAATAAATTCAGAAAATACACTCATCATACACCTCTGGAATGTTGCAGGAGCATTATAAAGGCCAAAAGTCATTCTCTTATATGCATATGTTCCAAAGGGGCAAGTGAAGGTAGTATTTTCTTGGTCCTAAGGTGCGATTGGGATTTGGAAGTAGCTGGTGTATCCATTAAGAAAGCAATAGTGTGACTTTCCAGCTAATCGTTCTAGCATCTGATCAAGGAATGGAAGAGGGTAGTGATCTTTTCTTGTTTCAGCATTCAATTTTCAGTAATCAATGCACATATGCCATTTGTTCTTCACTCTAGTTGTGAATAACTCCCCATATTCATTTGTGACAATAGTTATCTCACCCTTCTTAGGTAAAACTTGAATTGGACTAACCCATTCACTATCAGAAATTGGGTAGATAATACCAGCTTGAAGAATCTTGGTGGTCTCTTCCCTAACTACCGCGAGTATGAGTGGATTGAGTCTTCTTTGTGGTTGTCTAATTAGTTTGTATGATTCCTCAAGATGGATGTGATGCATGGAAAGGGAAGGTTTGATTCCCGGTATGTCATCTAGGGTCTAACCTAAGGCATTTCTGTTTTCCTGTAACACCTGAACAAGTTTGGACTCCTCAGTTTTGGTAAATGAAGCGGAGATAATGACAAGATAAGAGTGATCATGGAAAAGGAATGCATATTTCAGGTGTTCAGGAAGAGGTTTCAGATCAGTCTCATCTTTCATTTGTGGGTTATACAACTCAAAAATGGAGGAAGGGACTTCAATTGCTTTAGATTCATTTTCCTTAATACTATCCAAGGTGGAGCAGTAGAGATTAGAGCTGATGTGGGATTCAAGAGAGTTTTCAAGATCCTCTAGATTGATAGAGTCTATGAATGAGAGGTCAAAATCAACTTCACCATTTATAACTAGGTTAATCATGGTGAATATTTTACAAGATCCTATATCTTCAAAATAGAATGAACATAATGGAATGGGGTTCAATTGAATCTCAGAAGTTTCCTCAGAAGCATGGATTTAGAATGCAGAGTGGTCCTCAGATGGGTATCACATGGCTTGGAAAATGTGGAACTTGACCAGTTGGTCACAAAATTGCATGGATAAGATTCCTGAATGGAAATAAATCTTGGTTCGTACTGTCATTAGGAATTTCCTTCCTATAATTATGGGAGATTGAGAAGAGGTCGTCCCACCTTCTATGTCAAGGACATAGAAATCACCAGGGAATTAAATACTAACTTTAGATTGAATGAGAAAGAAAAAGAAAGGAAGGTGATTCAAATGTATTTAAAATATTTTAAGACCACTAATATTATTTTATAGAAGGTGGATAATAATAATAGATTAAGAATAAGAAACTTTCATTAAAAATAGAATTACAAAAACAAATACTTACAAGATTACAACAAAGAAGAACCCAAAAGTAAATAAAAACAAAGAGAGGAGGAAGGGTATCTCAAGTAAAAAAATTGAGTATGTAAGGTCCCCCAAGAATTTTTCAAGGATTATTTCATGCCAATGTATGATCTTATCTTCTGAAATTCCAACCACATGCAAGGAGAAGAGGGGGTTGTATTTATATCCCAAGGAGGTAGACAGTTTGCATTCCAAATATTCCCCTCCACTTGCATCACCAATTTGGACATCTAGACAGCTGAATATCGAGATGATATCTTATTCCAAGTTGTAGATATTTATTTTTACTATCATTACTCAAAATTTTGCACTTATTAGATTTATGTAGCCAAAGTAACGACAGTTTTAATAAACAATGTTAAACTGTCCATTTCTATCCATGTTTTTTCGATGGTTGAAATTTGAATGGATTTTTGAATAGGAATATGCCTTAAAATAAAAATAATTTAATCTAACAAGTTGGACTAACATATATTATCTTTTACACTGAAAAATACCATCCTTATTTTATGATTAAATCTGGAGAAAATGCAGTAATAGTGTCCTAATTTTAATTCATGACCAGAATGGTGGGATGGACTTCAAAGATTCATTTGGCCCACTTGTTTTTGGATTTGGGCCTTGAAATTTTTATTCATGTCTCATTGAATTTTTATCCAAATTTTTGAGGAGAATTAATGAATTTTAACTTTTGGATTGATCCCAATAATTCAATCTTCATGGATGGTCCAGTTTCTTCACAGATTCTGTGGGCCTT
This sequence comes from Viscum album, assembly GCA_963277665.1. Lineage (NCBI taxonomy): Eukaryota > Viridiplantae > Streptophyta > Magnoliopsida > Santalales > Viscaceae > Viscum > Viscum album. The sequence continues at coordinate 1,113,777,280 of OY728162.1, read as the reverse complement.
CTTGTGTGGTCCATATTACCCTTCAAATGGAAGAATTGGCCAATGATTCCTTCTAATTATATGTGGTAAAGTGAATAAAGAATCCTAAAAAATAATAGCCACATGATTAGTATTATTAGGGTGATATTTATTATTAGAACACTGAACATACTTGAATCTGGATGAATTCAAATAGTGCACTAAAATTATATTTAATATTTAAACATAAATATTTCACACAAATTATTCACATTTCATATAAAATTTTCAAAGGGAGTATATAATAAGTCATGAAAATATTAATAACATCAGTGGCCTAGAACCAGCTAAATTTTAATTTATTCATTAATAAATACCTTATCACATCTTGATTGTTCTTCTGCATGACAATGCATGTGATAATGTCCGAAGGATAACTGTTGCATTAAATGGTCATAGAGGATCCCTACTATGATGTGAAACTATAAGTTCAATAACACTATTCTTGAATATATTTTCTATGTCCGGATGATGTTATTTTAGGAACACAAATAATACAGGCCATTAGGGGTGAGGACTCATAAACCTTTGAGGCACCTTCTCATGATGTGCACCCTCGGTAATATCCAAGATAATATTATGAGAACGAGAACCACCAGCAGGAAATCCACATTTCATAGTGTCATTGTATGTTACTATATACGGACGTGTGTATTGGTCCTTATACTTTAAGATTATTATTAATGGGTATTACAACTTGCAAACTTAGATGTATTGACGAAAACTGTGACGACAAACTATTTGTAGTGAAGTAGGATACATTGGGTGCATCATGAGTAATACTGTATTAATAGATAACACGAGAAAGGATTTTCCCCTTCTGTTCCATAATAAAAGTAGATATCTCATGCCCTTTTATGGAATTGATATAACCTAAGTAAATCCATGGGTGTGGTGAGGAATTTGTAAGTTCAATTTTGGAAAGTCAAAGAAAGAATAATTGATCACATGGGTTGATGGCACTAGCATGCAACCCACTTGATTCGAGATATTGTTAAAAAGAGATTACATTACATGATAAGCATTCGTAGGAGGTGACACGTCATTGTGGTGTTAACTTCTTTCTCTATAGGTGCCTTGGCATGTTTCTAGGCACTAACCTTGGAATTTAGATAGGATCTGCCTAATTACACTGAGAAAAGAGTCCTAGAGGGTCACACACTAAGTGTGTTCAAGAATCTCAAGTAAATATTAATTTATCAAGTTGAATAAAGATTATTCCCGATTGTGGTTTAATAATTATTCAAGGATGCCTGATCGTATTTATTTCGACACTAGTTATTTGAGAGAATATATTGTGGGAGAAATAATATATTTATTAGCAAGTAATGAAGTGGTATTTATTTGAGAAATAAATAGCCATTATTCAAGGTCTAATAAATCTGGTGAAGGAAATAAAGAAAAATGAAAAAAAGTACACACTGTGTATATTAATATACACGCCATGTAGTTTTTTTGTGGATTTGTAAGAAAAAACATTATTTATTTTATTAAATAATATTAGGTGTAATTCGCTGGGTGCATGTCAAGTAATAATAATAGTCAACTATTATTATTAGACACAAGGTCTTACTAAGAATTAAATAAAATGAATAAATGCTTTTGGGTAATGAATTCATTTTATTATTCTAAGTAATTAAAATCCCAATTATATAATTCTCATTAGCCTATCCATTTTTGTGGTTGTGCACAATGGATCTATAGAAAACTCTCAAGCCAAGAGTGAATTTCTTTTCTTCTAAGAACGACCTCAAGCTATGAGAGAGATCCTCCTCCATAGGATCAAGGCGATCTAAGGTGGACATCACAAGCAAAGGCTCTTCCGCACTAGCACCCATAGATCCCTTTGGTGACGTCTAGAGATACGTGGAGCATGTGTGGATCACTACTAGAAGAATCCTACACTTGGATTATACGATGAAATAACAGATCACATCGGGCCATGTCTGGAAACATCAACGGAGAGATAATTCCATCAAGGTAATTCTTGTATTTTTAATTAAATTAATTATAACCAACATATGATGATCCTCTCTATGGTTTTGGGACTCCCTTCCTTTTCTTTCATTCTTCATTCTATTACAAAGATACGACATTTTATTATCGTGATGGATATCAGATTGATCATTGTTAATAGAAAAATTAAAGTTGGGTACACCCACCAAAGTGCTTCTGCTGCACTCGGAACCTACACCTAGGGTGTTGGTTTAGTCGGGGATAGTCTATGCAGACACGCCAACTATTCTGCACATGAGTTGGAATGCATTCATTATTTTCATTTTTGATTACTATAAGGCCAATTTGTTTTGGAACTACTTGAACAAGATTGACTCATTGGCTGTTATAGATGGGGTAAACGATTCCAGTAGCTAATAATTTTGTTACTTCATTTTTAACTACATCTAAGAGGTTTGGGTTCAGTTAATGTTGTTCTTGCCTCACTGGTTTGGCCTCATCATTTAACAAAATATGATGTGTACAAACTGATGGGATAATACCAGGAATGTCTGTAAGTGTCCATCCTAATGTTTGTTCATACTCCCTTAAAAGATCAAGCAGTCACAATTCATACTCAGGAGGGAGTGAACTAGCAATGATGATGAGAAACTTGTTTCCATTCTCAAGATATGAATATTTTAAATCTTAAGGCATTTTTTTTAGTTCCAATTCAAGTGTATTTTGGATTTATGGTAGTGTGTGTGAAAGTGAGAGGCTGCTGATATCATCTAACTGCTCAATGGTATCATACTCAATAGAGGAATGAGCCTTTACAAGCTTAGTAGTATCATCGATGGTCATTGGATCCTTAGTGTTCAAGAAATCATCAATTAATAAACATGCATGAGATTTTTCTAATACACTACAACAATCATTTCATGACCCATTAAGAATAATTTAAAACATGGATGAAAACTCTAAAATGGGATTGGGGGGATGAAAAGAAGTGTTTTTAGGGGAAGAGAGTACATCAATTGAATTTACTGAGAGATATGAATGTTCTTCTGATGGGTGCTTCATGGAATCAAGGATGTTTAAATGGACTATTTCACCACCAAATTCCATATAAAATGTACCATTGTGGACATTAATTATGGTTTTTGTGGTTTTCAAGAAGGGTCTTCCAAATATAATTGGGGCATGTCCATTCATCCTATTATCTTCCATTTTTAACACATAAAAATCAGCATTAAAAATTAAATTTTGTACGCTCACAAGAACATCCTCTAACACACCACAAGGGTGTGTTGTACTCCAATTGGCCATTTGAGCAAAAATTCCAGTGGGCTTCAGTTCCCCGACCTACAATGAAGAGTAAATGGAGTGATGCATCACATTTATAGAAGCACCTAAATCAAGCATGGAATTGGAAAATGAATACTCCCCTATAGTACATAGAATTGAGAATGTCCTAGGATCATTACACTTGGTGAGTAGTGATGTCTCTATAAATTCTGATACATTACTCCCTAAGCTTACCTTTTCATCTCCACGAAGTCACCTTCAGTGTATACACATCTCCTTCAGAAACTTTGCATATCTTGGAATTTGTTTCATAGTATCAATCAAGGGAATGTTAATGTTCACTTTTTTGAAAGTTTCCAATATTTCCTTATCAATTTCATTATCCTTTTGTTTTCTTGGTTGGGTGGACCTTTGGGGAAATGGAAGAGGAATGGTCGTGATAAGAGAATCATCGACATACACACTCTTTACTTTGGAAGGTGTTCTCTTAGGATAATGATTTTCTTCTCTTGGACCATTTTCAGTAGTTGGGATGGTGGTTTCCTCAGGAGTGGATGAATATAATAGAGGGTTCATTTGGGTTTTAAGTTGTTTACCAATCCTAAGGGTGATAGAACTAACATTTCCCTTATCCCTAGGGTTAACTATTGGTTGATAGGGTAGTTTACTCGATCCATGACATTGAATTTCCCCCACCGAGTTAGCTAGTCGGATCAATTGGGTTTTTAGGTCTTGAATGGAAACTTGGGTGGTTTATTGGAATTGGATATTGTTTTCAACCATTTGTTTCATCATATATTCTAGGTTAGGCTCAGGTTTTGGAGGGGGTGGTTGGAAAGGCCTTTGAGGTGGTTGAGGATTTTTGGATGGTGGTGGATGACTACTCTGCCCCAGTTGGTTCCATTGTTATTGAGGTTGGTTTGAATACCCCTCTTGCCTATATTCTTGGTTTTCTTTCCACTAAGGGTTGGATGGATAATAAGGTTCTTTCCTAAAAGGTTGGTTATAGGGGATACCTAGAAATATTTCCTCACAACTCTCAGAAGTTTCTCTCAATTGGGGAATTGGTTAGAATAATGGGTGTCAGAAGAGTAGATTATACAATGTATAGGAGGAGGAGATTGAGATTTCCCTTGGGAGAGAGCAATTTTTCATAGAAGGGTACTTACCTCTTCGAACTTTGTGTCCACCTTCTTCTCAAATTCAGTACTTTTCACCTCATGGACACCTCGAATGGGTACACTGGACCTTTTACCAAATTGTTGAGTGTTTTGTGCCATGTTCTCAATTAGGGATCTTGTAGTGATTGGGGTTTTATCTACTAGTGCACCACCTACAAAAACATCAATCATGTTATGATCAATTAGAATTAAAACTTCATAAAAATATTGTATTAAAAGTTGATCACTTATTTAGTGGTGTGGACAACTTGAACTTAATATTTTAAATCTTTCCCAATATTCATGAAGCTTTTTCTCTTGATATTGTCTTATACCACATATTTCTTTCCTTATTGTTATAGTTTGAGAGGCTGGAAAATGTTTTTCAAGAAAAAAGTGTTTCATGTCTACCCAGCCTCTTATTGGAGAATTAACATAATATAACCAATATTTTGATATATCTTCTAAAGAAAAGGGGAATGATCTAAGCTTTACTTGTTCTTCATCCACATTAGTAGGTTTTAATGTTGAACAAAAAGTATGAAATTCTTTTAAATTCTTGTGTGGATCTTCTCCAACGAGTCCATGGAATATTGGTAATAAATGAATTAGACCATATTTTAGTTCAAAATAGGGTGCCTCACCTTGCATTTGAATGTAAGTGGGTTGGATATCAATATTAGGTGAGGTTAGTTCTTTTAATTTGCAGTTATTTTAATACATATTATGCAAGTTTATTTCAGTTTTGATGTTGGTTCCAAAATAAGAATACGAAGGATCCAGAAGATTGTTGTTGTCTTGTGTGTCCTCCTTCAAAGGGTTCTCTTATGCGTCTCAGGGTCACTGACGTAAGATCATCTCCAGTTTGGATTTGAAAGGTGGTAAATCCCCTGGATTAAAATTATTCATGCACAAAACCTACATAAGAAATAAATCAGAACACTAAAATATAGGTAAGGGTATAAGATAAAACAAATAAATATTCACAAAATTTACAAAAATCTTTTAAAAAACATGCACTAAAAACCATAGCGTTCCCCGAAAATAGTGCCAAAATTTGACCGTGCTGTCATGGAATGTCAAATTTATTATGTTTTTTAGGTTTATTTATAGTCTAGGGAAGACCCTAGGTCGTCTCTCAAGGAGAATTGGTGGGTTTATAGTGTGCATTTTTAATAAGAATTACTAAAATAGGGGGTGGTTTTGAAAATAGATTTAGGATGAAATGACTTAATTGAAAGCTTAAAAGTTGAGAAACCAAATGATTTATGAAAACATATGAGATAAAAGGGTTCATTGTGATTTCACTACACACATTTCAAGTTCAATGTTCATAGACATTTATTTAGGTTTGGAGTAATTCTTTTGTTGAAATTAATTGGAATCCTAATTAATTCCTAAGCTTTTATTTCAATGCTTACAGAACCAAACCATGACATAATAATCGTATTGTCAAGGTACCAAACTTATGCATGGAATAAGAGCTTCCAAATTAGATTGAAATATCAAGAATGTGGGTATGAAAAGTATTCTTATGCTGTCCAATCGGAACAACACAAGTCATGCACTCAAAACCTCACACTAATCGGTTAGAAATTAAGAGCATAACATTCACATGTATCAAAAAAAGCATTCAAATATGAAATAATGTAATGTAAATGGAATGAAATGTTTAAAAAACTAAATTAATCCAAACTAGTAGCTAATATATGTGTCGTAACTCCCTTGACATGTGTGTAGCTCCCTCACAACGAACTCCCACCGTTTAGCTCGACGTTGGGAAGAGGAGGAAACTTGAGTGGAAATCCTTATTAATTATTGACCCCCTATAAGGATAGGGGCCTAAAAAACTTCTAGGATGAGTATAAGACTCATATTGAACTCCAAATTGTTAGCACTTCACTCCATGGCCAAACTTACAAATGAGGTGCCCATGTTGCCTTTTTATAGCCAAAATGGAACATGGTTTTGAGCATCCTATTTTTGAGATACCACTTGTGTCTCAGTTTTGGAATAGTAGGCCATACCATGACTTGAACAAAGATAAGAGTTGTTGGCCGGCCTCTTGACTATCTCCCTGTAAAATATGGTGTCCATTAGACAATTGGATTGGTAGATATAGTTAAATGACCGAACCAAACTTCTGAATTCGGGCAGATTATGTCCCCTGGACAGAATGGTTTGGATAGTCCACTAGATGGAAGAATTGGGATTTGTTTCCTTGAGAAGAGTTTCATAACATGATTTTTTTGATTGGAACACAAAGTTTCATCCCATTTGGATGCAAAAAACTCTTGTAATTATCAAAACAGTGGAAAAATGTCCATGTGATGCCATGTAGTTTGACCCATTTTTCTTTCTAAATGATCTCTGGGGTCTCCAAATCACCTCCACCTTCAATGAAAATATCAAAACACGTATAATGAACCTTTTTAATAGTGATAAACACAAAATAATTGAATCTAACATGAATTGAATTTTTTTTATTATATTTTGAATTTACAATAAAAATTCAGTTTAAAACAGTGGTGTAAGGGTGAAAATGAAACAGTGAATCAGGGTGCGATCAATCTATTTCTATGAGATATCACATTTCAATCACTCATAAAGATGTATTCTGAAAAAGATTATTACCTTGAATTTATTTTGGAGGGTTTATGAATTATTTCTTGAATTGTTTTCATGATATCCATTGATTTGATATGTATTTCAACATCCATCACCCATGACATATAATTACTTCCACTAATATTAAGAGTGGTGAATTCAGATTTCATGAGATTTGACATGATGATAACTAGGAGAGAGAAAAAAACTTTATTATTATTCAAAATAAGAATATAGTGATAATTTAGATTTGGCTTAAAGAAAATTCAATAAATAAAAATTGTATCAAAATGTTAAAATCATGTTAATATTATCATTTAATATTTTTTTATATCTGACCTTAATCGGTTAACAAATCATTCATGTGAGAATTTGAAATAAATAAATCAATACATCACATTAATTGTTTAAACCTTTCTCATGTGTAATGATTTATTAATTATATTTTCCAATCAATCAGTGAAAAATAAATAAATTAAAACCATCTGAGAAGGCAATAGCTTGACCATTATGGTAGTAATTAAATAAATTACATAAACTGTCCAATCTGGAGGTAAATAAATAATATTCTATAAATAATTTGAACTATCCAACCAGGTGGTAAAAATAAGGTTTAAGTTGAAAACATAAATAATTATTATGGTTCAATTAGGTGGTGAGAACAAGGTTTAAAATAAAAACATACCTTTCACCCTTTTTGAGCGTCCGTTCTGATAATGTGTTGTGAAAATAAAAATTGAAAAGTGTAAAATTAGAATGGTATTGAAAGATGAATAGAAAGGAAAGATGTGTATTTTATTAATGGTCCAAGATTCTTATTTCTCTATCTCACCCATATATAAAGGGTTGTACTTCCCTTTTATAGGCACAACAGCGGGGTAAGTGAGGGGATTGGTGGGGGCGGGCATCCCACCCCTATTAAAGACTGCATCGCATTTAGTGACTGCCTTACAAAATCATTTATTTTTTAAAAACATTTATAAATATAATATGAATACGAATCCAAATAAAATAGGTATTTTTTATATTTATATAATCATTTAAAAATATAAAAAATTAACTAATGATATTTTAATTAGTTGATAATGATTTTTGAATATCCTAATAGGATTCTACGAACCTGATATGAATATGAATATGAATATGAATATGAATCAGGTAGTGTGTTGTATAGTTTAAAGTTATTAATTTTCATCTCGATGTGTGTGTGTATTTATTTATTCTTAAAAAAATATATCCCCCTATCACTATAGTAAAAATAACATTCAACGACGTTTTTGTTGTTAGGTTTTGACGTGATAATTTTTTTTTGGTTAAGTGTTGAAATTTATGAAACCATACTTCAAGAAGTAAACTTGGAAGAACTAAATTAAGACAACTCACTTGACACCTGTAACATCTGGAAGATGAGGCAACAACAACCACTTTATAAGGAAGTGATGCGGGAGAAATTTCTGGACATGACATGGAAATTCTAAAGTGGAGGATGTCAGTAATCAACTAATTTTAAAGATGGGGGCTATGTAAGAATAAATAAATCTTTTGTAGGAGTGGTCTTGGTGTTTCAAAGGATATGCCAAATTAATCTAAAAGGGATGAACAAAATCAATCAAGTAATGGAGGATGATCTAATGTATAATCAAGTGCAAAAGATGGAGGATTTATTTCCAAAATCTTTCACCAATGTGAGAAGAGTAGCAGAGAATCCAAAGCTTGAATTGATAATCAGAATTGGAATATTGAGCTGGTGTAACATTAAAATGCTTTGAAAAAGTGGAGAACTACCCACATAGATTGGAAGGTGGTGAGACATGCTAGACCAGATAACTGCTATGAATATCATTTATAAAAGTATAGACACTAGTTAATTGTTTGGTGTGCTGCAGTAGAGAACCAAAGTATGAAAGGTTTTAATGTCAGAGGAAGGAGGTCATAACCAAAAGGAAGGTAAATCAGAAGGAGCATAATAAGTTGAAGATGGAGCTATTTAAGGTATTGTAGAGTGTAGAAAATATCCTCAGTCCACCACATGTGGGTGACATAGTGAGAGAGAATGCGACATGAATTTTTTATGGGAAGTTTTTGGGAAATATTCTTCTATATCTGGATTGGGTTTTTGGAAGAAGGATCCATTGTAACTCAAATTTTGGGTATAGTTCTCTAAAACATAGGGTTCCCTAGGAACTTAGATATTCTCTCTATTATTTATCCCTTAATGTAAAGTTACAATATTCTCACAATGAATAGGATTTTGAGCTTTCCATCTACTAGACTGTTTGTTTTGAGAATCAATACTTGGAATGAGTTTTTGATCATTTTAATGTATTTAAATAGTTTTTTAGTCATGTTGTATATTAAACTCATGATGTGTTTTATTCCATGAATGAGAAAAAATCGGAGAACCGGAGGGATGGACTGAAAATTCATTGTGTGACCACTTGGGTCACACCATGACACATGTCGACCTACTTGTTTTTAAGAATAAAAGGGGTTTATAAAATAGAAACCCCATTGGGTTTCTTCATTCAGAGGTCGTGCACACAGGGGGAGGCCTAACCTTCCCCCTCTATTTCCCTCTCCTTTGATCTAGGGCAGTTCTTCATGATTTTTCATGTTGAATCAAGGTTGGATATCCTCCTATCTTCCCATTACTTTCCTTTCATCTGATTTTGGTCTGAACATGTAGGTTTTTTGATGAATGATTTCACTATAGCATGGAAAAATCATTTCACTTGAAGGGGATTTCATATGTAGTTCTTATAAAATGTCCCGAGAGGCCATAAACAAGCCACCAATCTTTATTTGATGTAAGGTATGTCATTGCATGATTTATTTAAGTTTTCTTGTGATTTTAAGTAAATTAGGTTGTCTATTAGGGTTTTTAATTTGGGTATTTTGTATTCTCCTTGGATCAGGGGAGCGTTAGAAGTAGAATACTCCTATTTTCTCATTATTTTATCATCATTGGACTACCCACTGAGTTTAGTGCTGATTATATTTTTTTAGGAAGTTGATTTAAATTAATTAACTAATTAATTTAGTGATGTTTATGGATGAGATAAGTGCTCAAGTGATGGATCTGGCTTAGAGAGGCATAGAAAGGACTTGGAAATTTTTTTACGTTTGGAAAATAAAATGGGAAAAACTTTAGTTGAGGTAGGTAGTCCCTAAATTTTCCTATATTCTTGCTTAAATTTTCAAAAGTGTATGGGTTTCCAGTATTTCTTGTTTACTGAGTAATGATTATGGAAATTAATTAAATGTTTTAAGTTGTCATTTTATTAATTCAATACCCTTAGACATGTTGATCCTTAGTAATAGGTTCCATAGTGGAGTGCCTTGGTGATAAATAGAAATGAGTTTTTGAGAGAAAAATTGTGAAATGATATTAATGATATGTGGTTAATAAATTAGTAATGTAATTTGGAATGAAAACCAAGAATGGTGTTTTAGAAAATGAATTTTAAATGTAAATTGGATATAGTAAATTGAAAATGGTATTTTGGAATGGTAAATTGGTTTGGTTTTTAAAATGGATAAATTAATTAGATTGGTGACATGTGTTGTGTATTTTTAGAAGATGGTATTTGGAAATGGTATTTTGAAATGTGATGCAGAAACAATATTTTGGAAATAGGATTGGAAATAGAGTTTTGACCATAATTTTAAAAATGGTTTTTGAAATGGTTCTATGTAATGGGTATTATAATTGTTATATAATGTAAATGGTGATTGATTCATTATTCCCTATTTTTTGTTTTCCTTTTATAGAAATAATTTCATGTTTACATTATGATATTAAAGTACATGGATTGTTTGGATTATGGTTAAACCTAGGTTCAAAACATCCTCCAGGTTGACGCTAAGACTTATGGTTAAACTTGGGGTGAACTTGGACCCCAGGTGGATGCTGAGACTGATGGTTAAAATCAGGGTGCACATATCCCCTAGGTGTACATTGGGATTATTGGTTAAACCTGGGGTGAACACGGCCCTCAGGTGGACTTGGTTGGCTCTTGGGATGGGTATATTACCCCTGAATTCTAGATGTTTGACTGGGGATGTTTATATTACCCCCAATCAGTGATGGTTTGGTATGATCACCATGACATTCTCAGAGACACATCAACACTAGAAGAAGTAGGTATTTTATTTTCCCGGGCTCAATAATTATTTTATGCCTTTTTATTTAAATATTTTAAATGGTTGTGGTTTGTAACTGTTTATCATAAGAAATTCTACATGCACTACTTAACAGAATGGTTATTTTAGGGATATCGTTGGTGATGGTCCACTGAGTTATACTCACACCCTTCTTGGTCCAACATGTCACTTGGGTACCTAAGAATACACTGTTATTTTTTGTAGGTACAAGTTTATGTTAAGGCTCGATGATGATGATTATTGATTGGATTCCTAGGTTAGAGTCGAATGATGAAACCATGCAGGACTCAAGAACATTTTAGGTTAGGCTTCTTGCCTTTATTTTTTTATTTTTTTATTTTAGCACTGCTTGTATATGATCCGACCATAGGGGATCCATTTACTATATATGGAACATTCATTTATTACTGAATTTGATGCTACACTAATTTATCATCACTTTCCCTAGTTGTGATGTTTACATATGAACGTGTATTTGATTTATTTTATTTACTTCTATATTGGTAACTCTAGTAGCGAGGGAGTAGTTCCCCATGGTAACCTCACAGGGCCTCACTGGTGGCAACTGCCGGTCTGGGCATCAATTAGTGGTCTGGGTTAGTGGGACATTACAAAGTGGTTTTAGAGTAGTGACTTTTCTTTTATATTATGATTTGGTTGATTTATAAAATATAATATGATTTTACTGGATCTTGGTAATGATCTTATGTCTGGGTGATACAACCCTACATAAGGGGAAAACCCAAGTTTCCAGGGACATAAATTATTGTTCTTACTTTTTGTTTTTATAGTTGATTGATTTCCACCTTGAGTTGTGCAAATAGATGTGATATTATTAATTTATGGTATTTTATCTCTTGGCCTAGTATGGAAAGAGAGGGTTTATGTTCATGCATATTTATAGGAATATTGGATCAATATGTAATCTGCATGTTTTATGAGATTGATAGCTACTTTGGATTCATATGTGTTGTTGTTTTATTCAATGTATGTGGTTTATGTTTTTTAGTAATTTATATTTGTGTATGGTTTTAAATAATTGAAAGGGGTTGGTATTTAAAGTGTCTACATCAATTTTTATGATTTACATATAATTTTATTGTGTCATTCTACTTGATCAACTCCTCAGGTGAAGTTTGGTTAATAATATGGTATAAATGATTAATAAATAGATGGTTTTGGTTAAATAAAGTTCCAATAAGAAACTTATAAGGTGTTTTCTCTTATAACATTTGAATGACATTCTATCTAACTAAACCAGATGCGGAAACGTCGGGACTTTCAATAAAAAAATAATGATTCAGAGAAGAGTAAAAGGGTAAAAAAAGAACAACAACACAAGGATTTATGTTTTTTGGGAATAATCATGATGTCCATGGAGAGGAATAATAACTTTACTATGAAAAATCCAAGAGCACAATTTATAAGAGTTTCCCACATGCACATAGAAACCCTATCTCAAAAAATGGGCTAATGTAGAGGAAGAAACACTATTCCACCAACTATTAGAAAGTCCAAATCACTACAGTGAAAGGTGGTCACTCAAGTCAAAAGTGATCCAGTGGATACTGGCTAGAAGTCCAAGAAGCTATAGTGAATGGCAGCTAGAAATCCACGTTGCTATAGTTCCTTTCAGTGTTGGTCAGTTAGCTCTGCTATAGTGGTTAGAGATGCTACAATAGCCTAAATTTTGGGTCAGAGGCCTTTATCCTCCGTACCCCCAGAGTAGGGGCACATTTTCCCCTACAACCCCCAATGAGCTCACCACAGAGCTCGACCTGTGAAAGTTGCAGGATGGTGCGCAATATGGGCCACATGCATTCGGACCAACCAGATCAGGCTACACCAATCCAAAAAAACCATAGAATGTGAAACCTAATAATGTTTGAGAATTTTAAAATGGTGGGTAACAGAAAGTTTTAAAATGCGAATCCATAAATTTTAGATTGTGGTGTTTAATAAAGTATAATGAGAAATAATGGGACTTTTAGGGATATTGGTGATGAGTATCCTTTATAGTTATGACTTGACCCTGTGAATGGGTTGTTTGATTCTAGTGAGAGAGATAGTGTGGTGAGACCCTTGGACATGGGTTATGAGACATTGATGGGTTTTGGTGTACCAAATAGTAGTTTTTTACATGTTGCGCCTTCAGTTGGGTTGTTACCTTGAGGTTGTGAGATGTCACCTTGTATAGTGGTTTCTTGTGACCCTTGTAGTTATGTAGGACCCTAGAGTGGGTGTCTTTGCAAGGATTTCCAATGCAGTGGGCGATTATCTATGGTCGTTAGACCTAGAGTGAGCAGCTGGATTGGGTGTATTGGACATCATGTGTCTTGGAATGGGGGTAGGAGTATTTCTTGAGAGTAGTGGATTATGTAAGACACGATCTTAGGGTCTGGGTCTGAGATCCATAGTGGTATTTATGATGTGGCTTGGTATAGTGTTGATTTAGTGATTTTGGCTGATCGAGGGTGACCATGAGAGGGGTTAGCCCTGTGTTATGGGTGATCTACACGTGTGAGTCACATAAAGATGCTTCAACATGTGAAATTGATGTATGAAAGGTACTAATTAATTTATGGTAAAGGCATGGTTATGACTTGGTTATTTTCTAAAGGGAAGCACCTTGAGTGCTTCTATCTTAGTTTTAAATGTAGTTTTGAAGAGGCAAGAATGTTAAAATTCTTGATCTTATTGATCTGATGTTCTCTTGATGTGGTAATTGATGTAAATCCTATATAGATGGATTTAGGGTTGCTAAATCATGGATAAACACTTAAAATCTAGGAATTATTCTTGAGATAATGGGTGGATGTATGGATAGACTTGTTTATTTTGGAAATTTTAGGCTTGTTGGATGAAGGCATCAAGGATGCCTCTCGATTATATTGACGTTCCATGAGCCATGGTCATATGATTGAGTGGGAAATTGATCCTTTTTTTGGTAGAACATGACTCATGAGATTGTGAATCGGGTTCTAAAATGGCCATGGGGAAGTATGCGACCCTGAAGTTTTAATGGAATTGAGGTAGAAAGCGTGTGTCAGAGATGTGAAATGACATTTGGGTTATGTGATCGGGTAGTTCGAGAGAAAACACCAATTTATTTTTATTGAGATAAAAGTGATACATTCTAGTTATGTGTGGGGACTATTGAATTTTTTATTAGTAAAATGGGCTACCTATAGTTCCATTGAGAAGATTTTGGGTTATTATAGGGTCTTAAGCAATGTGGCAGCAGTAGTGCCACCATGAAAGTTAGTCCATGAATTCTTGGTAAAAATTCATAAGGTGGTAGTGGATTATAATTAATGAGATTTTCTTGAGGTGAGGTGACCAGGAAAGTGTTGGTTTTTGTGGTCATGGTGGTTTAGAGTGTTAGTGATAAGGGAGAATGTCTCTCTGTGGTGGTGGTGATGTCAAGGATGACCTTAAAGTTGAATTGGTCACCGTAACATGGTTTCCCTGGATTGAACCTAATAGAAGTATCTGGTGTTACTATAATATGTTGAGCATTTCTTAGGTGAGTGGCATGTGTAGGATGGATATGGAGCTTGTTGAGTTATACTCTATGGGTGGTATAAGGAAAATAATATGGAAGTAATTTACCATCGTCCATCGGTGGGTGAGACCCTTATTATGGACCAGATATTGATAAATGTCTTGGGTGCCATTTGTAGAAGTCTAGAAGGGGTGATGGTTGGTGTTTTGTTCCACCGCTTAGGTGAGAGCATGAAAACCACGCCTGATCTTGAATTTGGTTATGGACAAGATGTAGTCCATAAAGATTGAGGTTTTTACCTAGTAATGCACCAACAAGGAATATCCTATGGATAGGAGCATGATGTTAGTCACGAGTGACATGAAACTCTTTCTAATACCATATTTAAGTTTCAAATGATACATTGGATGAGTTGGTGTATTGGTGTTGTGCTTAGGGTTATCTTGTAGTGACATGAGGATTATTATTGGGGTGATCCATGATTCATGACATGATTTTGAGGGTGAAACCTTGTTTTGGGACATGGTTTAGGGGGTGAACCAGTTTCGTAACATGGTTTAGGGGGTGAAACCTAGTTTCATCACATGGTTCAGGGGTAAATCGTGTGAAAAAATATAATTAAGGCGCCCTTTGGGAAAAAAATGCTTATAAATTAAAGAGAGTTAGTGTTGGGGTACTAGGAATGAGTGATTCCATATGTGTAAGGGTAATTAATGGAATAATTGGGATAGAGGTAAGCATTTATTTTAAAAATCTATCAGTGCATGAAACCAAGAATTTTGAATATAGTCGAATAGAGGAGGTTTGACTAAAATTGTGCTTGAGGTTATAAACAGTGAGAGGGAAACCATTTTATAAGTGTTGTGTGGGACATGGTTGATGGGTCAGTCATCCGCTAGAGGATGTGTTTCTATAGGTGGTTCTGATGGTGGGGAGCACTGTAGATTGGAATCAATTGCTCTGAGATAGTCATATAGTAGAGATAACTATAGGCTAGATGATCAATTAGGTAAAGACATGTGGGTATCTCACGTTATATGGTATTAGATAAGATCTGTCTCAGTGTTTAGTGGATATTTGAGCAGTGGCTTGTGTTTCAGTGGTTTAAGAACCTTAAATTCAAGTGGTTCTTTAGAAGCACATGTGACATTAAATGATGGTATGTGACCATTGATCTATAATTTATGATCGACATATGTTTTATTATGTGTTTATATGACCAATAGGACTTATTGGGGATGAGAAGCGTTATGGTGGGTAGCTTGTAATATCCTGTGTCTGAACAGGTTTTCAAATTCAGCTGGATTTTGAGTTTTTCATACAGTGGATGGTTCGTTTTTAGAACTGGGACTTGTAATAAGTGTTTGAGAATTTGAATGTCTCTAAAAGGTGTTTTTAGACATTTCTTGATGTGAGGGGAAGATCTTGGGTGTTTGGAGGGACGCCGAGATGATTTTGGAAGGGATGGGTTGCTAGAAATAGTAGTTGAAAGTTATTCATTACATGAATGGGTCATTTATGACATGAATGAAACTCAAAGGGTGTTTCATGTCATGGATGAGGAAAAAGGGAAAAAATAGAGGGATGAACTGAAAATTTACAGCATGACCACTTGGGTCATACTGTGACACATGTTAGCCTTTTTTTAAGAAACTGAGGAGTTTCTAAAATAGAAACCCTCTTAGTTTTCTTTGTTCGGAGGTCGTGTGCAAAGGGGGAGGCTAAAAATTCCCCTCATATTTCCTTATACTTTAATATAGGTCAATTATCCGTGGTTCTTCACACCAAATCAAGGATGGATCTCCTCCTCTCTTCACATTCCTTCCCTCTTGTCTGGTTTTAGTCTGAACATATAGGGTTTCAGATGAATGATTTCACTAGAGCATGGAGAAATCATAGTCCCTAAAGGGGCCTTCATACATGGATAATATAGGACTTATAGAGAGGCTATAAACAAGTCACCGTTCTTCGTTTGATATAAGGTATATCATTTCATAAGTTATTTAGTTTTTCTCATGATTTTGGGTAAAATTGGTCATTGATTCAAGTTTGTAATGTGAGGTTTTTTTATTTTCCTAGGATCGAGGGTGTGTCAGGAGTAGAATGGACTCGGTTTCCCAGGATTCTAACACTATTGGACTTCCCAGTGAGTTTAACACTAGCTATTACTTTTTGTGAAATTGATTTAAATTAATTAATTAATTAATTTAGTGATGTTTGTAGATGAGATAAGTGCTTGGGTGATGGAGCAGGCTAGGACAGTTCTTGGTGAATCATAGACATGACTTGGTATCAATTTTCAGTCTTTGGAAAATAAAAATGGGAAATCTTCAATTAAGGTAGGTGGTCCCTAAATTTTTATATTTTATCACTTAATTCTTCCAAGTTCATGGGTTGGTTCTCTCAGTGGTTTTCCAAGTGATATCTATGGAAATTAATTAAATGGTTTAAGTTGTTGTTGCCTTAATTCAACACCATTAGACATGTTGGTCCTTATAAATAGGTTCCATAGTGGGGTTCCTTAGTGATAAACAAAAATGTATTTAAGAGAGAAAACTATGAAATGATATTAATGATACATGGTTCAAAAATTGGTTTTGGAATTTGGAATGGAAACTGAGAATATTATTTTGGAAAATGATCTTAAAATGTGAATTAGAAATATTACTTTGAAAAATGTTTTTGAGATTGGTAAATTGGTTTGGTTTTTAAAATGGAAATTTTAATTTTCTTGGTGACATGTGTTGTGATTTTTTAGATATTGGTATTTAGAAATGGAATGAAAAAATAGTATTTTGGAAATGATATTAGTAATGGCATTTTGGCCTTGATTTTTAAAATGGTTTTTGAAATGGTTTTGGGTAATGAGGACTAGAATTGCTCCAAAACAGAAATGGGGATTGATTCATTATAACCTAATTTTTTTTATTTTGGTGGTATAGAAATGATATCATGTTTACATTAGGCTTTTAAAGTATATGGATTATATATATTATGGTTAAACCCTAGGTGAACATAGCCCTTGGGTGGACGCTAAGACTGATGCTTAAACCCAAGTTGAACACAACCCCCCCGAGTGGATGTTGATATTGATGGTTAAACTCGGGGTGAACATGGCCTTTGGGTGGATGCTGAGACTATTGGTAAAAACTAGAGTAAAATTGACCCCCAAATATACTAGGTTTATCTTTTTTATTTTCCTATGATTGAGGTCTTGTTAGGAGTAGAATGGAACCGATTGATCATGATTCCATCACTATTGGACTACCTAGTGGATAACCACCCACATAGACTGGAAGGAAGTGTGATAGGAAGGACTGGTTGGCTGATGCAAAGATCGTTTATAAAAGGATGGGAACTAGTCAATTGTTTGATGTGAAGTTATAGATTACTGATGTGACAAAGGTTTTGATTCTATAGGTAGGAGTTCATAACTAAAATAGAGGTAAACTAGAAGAATAATAATAAGTGGAAGATGGAGCTATTGAAGGGGCCTAGGAGTGTATAAAATATCGTTGATCCACCAAGTGTGGGAGGCACATTGAAAGTGCACGTGGAATGAATTTTTCATGGGAAGAGTTGGGGAAATATTCTTTAGTATCTGGATAGGGTGTTCAAAATAAGGATCCCTTATAACTCAGAGTTTGGGTATAGTTCTCTGAAATATAGGGTTCCCTGATAATTCAGATAGTCTCTATATTATTTCTCCCTTAATGTAAAGTTATAGTGTTCTCCCATTGAATATGATTAAGTTAAAAACCACTTTAATCCTTGTGTTTTATGTGTGTTGAGTGTATTCATCCATTTTATTGAGTGTGGGAAAATGTTTTCAAGTGTGAAGGAATTTTTATGTAGAGGTTAGGGTGTGGAGACTTCTTAGTTATATATACATCAATTTTTTTAGCATCCTTTTGTTTTGGATGTTCCAACAATTTTCCCATATTTTAGGATCCATATTTCATCTTTTGGAATAAATATTTGATAAACACAACAATTAGTATCAAATCCTATATTGTTCCAGTGATTAATACCACAATAAGTAGTACTAAAGTTTGTGTTGTTCAGTGACTAATACCACAATAATTGATATCAAAACCTAGTTGTAGAGTTCAAAATGTCATACCTGTTGGAACCAAGGCTGTTTGTTGATAATAATGAAGTTTGGTTTGTGTTTATTTTCAATATACACACAAATGAATAGAGAGTTTGCAAGGAATGAGGTCATACGATTGAGGCTGAAAGTAGTATTGAAGGTGGCGTAGTTTCCCAATTTTCACTACTAGAAATGGGAGTTTTCCCAACACTTACATACCAACGGTTATACAAAATCGTTGGTATAGGAAGGATACACCAACAGTTTGAGTAAACCGTTGGTGTATTGGATTTTAAATAAGGCTTTCCCAACAGTTTTGGTAAACCGTTGGGAAAGGTCACTCTTTTCCCAACGGTTACACAAAACCGTTGGGAATTGTCACCTTAGAAGCATGTATACCAATGGTTTTTTAAAACCATTGGTAAATGTCCTCTTGGAAGGATGTATACCAACGGTTTCAAAATCGTTGGTAAAGAAGAAATTTTCCCAACAGTTTTTAAAAACCGTTGGGAATGTTTTCCCCAATATACAGCAGCCCCGATTCTTTCCCTTCCCGTGCGAATACAACCCTAATTCCAATCTCTCCTGAAGGTCTCTCTTTACCCAGGTCGAAGAACTTCTTCCACCATCTTCAATCAATCAATTTTTTAGTTCTACACTCCAAATATGTAAGGCTTACCTTAGTTTTAATGTTCTACATCTATTATTCTTGGTTTCTGTTTTGATTTTTCCTAAACGATATCTGATTTGTTTTCTGTTTTCTGTTTTTGTTACATTTCTTAGTTTTACACTTCTAATCTATAAGTTATATTATCATTTTAATGTTTTGCATCTACTGTTTTGGTTTTCTGTTTCTATTTGGGTGTGTATGACTTTTTTTATGTTTGATTTGGTGTGTGTTGGGCTTTGACATTGAATCAAATTTGATTCAAAATGATTTATGTGTTAATATCATCTATAAATTTTCAGTTCTTAGAAATCTTTGTATTTTTGGGAATTTTGTGTAAATATCATCCATATGCCACATGATTCACATAATGGTAAGAATGTGTAATGATATTGTTGAGATGATAGAGGAAACTCATACACTCTATGTTGTTTATAGTGGCATGGTTAGTCATGAGTGTTAATTGGCTTCCTAAGATGACTGTACTAATGTTCAGAAACCCCCCAAACAGCCCCCCGGAGAGCCCCCACCCTCCTTGGTCCTTGGACAGCCCCTCGGACAACCCCCCACCCTCCTCCTTGGTCCCCGGACAACCCCTGGAAACCCCATGGATAGCCCCCCGGACAGCCCCCACCCTCCTCCTTAGACCCCGAACACCCACCAGACAGCCCCCGGATAGCCCCCGGACAACCCCCCACCCTCCTCCTTAGTCCCCGGACAGCCCCCCAGACACCCCCAGATAGCCCCCGAACAGCCCCCCACCCTCCCTCCTTGGTCCCCATACAACCCCTCGGACACCCCCCGAACAAACCCCTGAACAGTCCCCCCCCACCCTACCTCCTTGGTCCCTGGACAGCCCCCAGACACCCCTCGGACACCCCCCGGATAGCCCCCCCACCCTCCTCCCTGGACCCCGGACAGGCCCCCAGACACCCCCCGGACAGCCCCCCGGACACCCCCCGGACAGCCCCCTAACCTCCTCCTTGGTACCTGGACAAACCCCCGGACAGCCCCCCAGACAGCCCCGACCAACCCCACGGACACCCCTCGGGACCACTCAAACTGTCTCTCTTTTGTTCAAAATGGACTAAATTTTAAGTGAAATCAAAAACCGACATACAGGAAACTGACCAAACGCCTTCGGATTCTATTGAAACTTTAGTACAATGATCCATAGGTTATATGTGACATGTAGGAGTCAACCTCGCCTCAATACGAGGCGCTGTGTGGCCGACACCACCCAAACTGTCTCTCTTTTGTTTAAAATGGACAATATTTTACGTACATACGCCAAACCGACCAAACGCCTACGGATTCTGTTGAAACTTTAGTAAAACGATTCATGAGTTATATGTGACGTGTACGAGTCAACCCCACCACAAACTGAGCCATGGTGTGGCCGGGACACTCAAACTGTCTCTCTTTTGTTCAAAATGGACTAAATTGTAAGTGAAATAAACAACTGACATACGGGAAACGGACCAAACGCCTTCAGATTCTGTTGATACTTTAGGAAAACGATCCATTGGTCATATGTGCAGTGTATGAGTCAACCCCACCTCAATCCGAGGCACCGTGGGGCCGGGACCACCCAAACTGCCTCTCTTTTGTTCAAAATTGACAATATTTTACGTACATACGCCAAACCGATCAAACAGATTATGATTGTGTTTAAACTTTATTAAAATGATCCATGGATCATATGTGGCGTGTATGAGTCAACCCTGCCTCAATCCGAGGCCCGGTGTGGCCGACACCACTCAAAGTGGCTCTCTTTTTTTTAAAATGTACTTAATTTTAAGTGAAAACAACAACTGACATACGGGAAACCGACCAAACGCCTACAGATTATGTTGAAACTTTAGGAAAATGATACATGAGTCATATGTGACGTGTACGAGTCAACCCCTCTACAAACTGAGCCGCGGTGTGGCCGGGACTACTCAAACTATCTCTCTTTTGTTCAAAATAGACTAAATTGTAAGTGAAATCAACAATTGACATACGGGAAATGGACCAAACACCTTCGGATTCTATTGAAACTTTAGAAAAAAGATCCATGGGTCATATGTGATGTGTATGATTTAACCCTGCCTCAATCCAAGGCACCGTGAGGCCGGGACCACCCAAACTGCCTCTCTTTTGTTCAAAATGGACAATATTTTACGTACATACGCCAAACCGATCAAACGGATTCTGATTGTGTTTAAACATTAGGAAAACGATCCATGGATCATATGTGATGTGTATGAGTCAAACCCTCCTCAATACGAGGCCCGGTGTGTCCGACACCACTCAAAGTGTCTCTCTTTTGTTTTAAATGGACTTAATTTTAAGTGAAAACAACAACTAACATAATCTAGACCAACCAAACGCCTTCGGATTCTGTTGAAACTTTAGGAAAACAATTCATGGGTCATATGTGATGTGTACAAG
Source organism: Viscum album (assembly GCA_963277665.1). Lineage (NCBI taxonomy): Eukaryota > Viridiplantae > Streptophyta > Magnoliopsida > Santalales > Viscaceae > Viscum > Viscum album. Next base: position 1,113,755,387 of record OY728162.1, on the reverse strand, counting down.
TCAACCTTGCCTCAATCTGAGCCGCGGTGTGGCAGGGACCACTAAAAATGTCTCTCTTTTGTTCAAAATGGACTAAATTGTAAGTGAAATCAACAACTGTCATACGGGAAACCGACCAAATGCCTTCAGATTCTATTGAAACTTTTGGAAAATTATCCAAGGGTCATATGTGACGTTTAAGAGTCAACCCAACCTCAATACGAGGTGCGGTGTGTCCGAGACTACCCAAACTGCCTCTCTTTTGTTCCAAATGAACAATATTTTACATACATACGCCAAACCGATCAAACAGATTATGATTGTGTTGAAACTTTAGGAAAATGATCCATGGATCATATTTGATGTGTATGAGTCAACCCTGCCTCAATCCGAGGCCCGGTGTAGCCGAAACCACTCAAAGTGCCTCTGTTTTGTTTAAAATGGACTTAATTTTAAGTGAAAACAACAACTGACATACTGGAAACCGACCAAATGCCTACAGATTCTATTGAAACTTTATCAAAACAATCCATGGGTCATATGTGACTTTTAAGAGTTAACCTCGCCTCAATCCGAGCTGCGGTGTGGCCTGGACCACTCAAACTGTCTCTCTTTTGTTCAAAATGGACTAAATTGTAAGTGAAATCAACAATTGACATACGAGAAACCTACAAAATGACTTCGGATTCTGTTGAAACATTAGAAAAACGATCCATGGGTCATATGTGATGTGTACTAGTCAACCCTGCCTTAATTCGAGGCGCTGTGTGGCCGGGACCACCCAAACTTCCTCTCTTTTGTTCAAAATGGACAATATTTTACGTACATACGCCAAACCGATCAAACGGATTATGATTTTGTTTAAACTTTAATAAAATGATCCATGGATCATATGTGACATGTACGAGTCAACCCCAACTCAATCTGAGGCCCGTTGTGGCCGACACCACTCAAAGTGCCTCTCTTTTGTTTAAAATGGACTTAATTTTAAGTGAAAACAACAACTGACATATGCCAAACTGACCAAATGCCTTAGGATTCTGTTGAAACTTTAGGAAAACAATACATGGGTCATATGTGATATGTACGAGTCAACCCCACCTCAATACGAGCCGCGGTGTGTCTGGGACCACTCAAACTGTCTCTCTTTTGTTCAAAATAGACTAAATTGTAAGTGAAATCAACAATTGTCATACGGGAAACCGACCAAACACCTTAGGATTCTATTTAAACTTTAGGAAAATGATAAAAGAGTCATATGTGACGTGTACGAGTCAACCCCGCCTCAATACGAGGCGCAGTGTGGCCGGGACCACCCAAAATTCCTCTCTTTTGTTCCAAATGGACAATATTTTACGTACATACGCCAAACCGATCAAACGGATTCTGATTGTGTTTAAACTTTAGGAAAATGATCCATGATTTATATGTGATGTGTATGAGTCAACTCCGCCTCAATATGAGTCCCGGTGTGGCCGACACCACTCAAAGTGCCTATGTTTTGTTTAAAATGGACTTAATTTTAAGTGAAAACAACAACTGACATAACAGAAACTGACCAAACGCCTACGGATTCTGTTGAAACTTTAGAAAAACAATCCATGGGTCATATGTGACATTTAAGAGTCAATTCCACCTCAATCTGAGCCATGGTGTGGTCGGGACCACTCAAACTGTCTCTCTTTTGTTCAAAATGGACTAAATTGTAAGTGAAATCAACAACTGACATACGAGAAACCTACCAAACACCTTCATATTCTATTGAAACTTTATGAAAATGATCCATTGGTCATATGTGATGTGTAAGAGTCAACCCCACCTCAATACGAGGCATGGTGTGGCCGTAACCACTCGAAGTGTCTCTCTTTTGTTTCAAAAGGACATCATTTTTAGTGAAAACAACAACTGACATACGGAAAACTGACCATATGCATTCAGATTCTGTTGAAACGTTAAGAAAACAACACATGAGTCATATGTGACGTGTACGAGTCAACCCCACCTCAATATGAGGTGCGGTGTGGCCGAAACCACTCGAAGTGTCTCTCTATAGTTTAAAATGGACTTCATTTTAAGTGAAAAGAACAACTAACATTCGGAAAACCGACCAAACACATTCAGATTCTATTGATACTTTAGTAAAAGGATCCATGGGTCATTTGTGACGTGTACGAGTCAACCGCGCCTCAATATGAGCCTCTTTGTGGCCGCCACGTCTCAAAGTGACTCACTTTTCATTGAAATGGAAAACATTTTAAGTAAAAACAACAACTGACATACTAAAACCCAACAAAACACATTCAGATTCCATTTAAACTTTAGGAAAATGATCCATGGGTCATTTGTGATGTGTAAAAGTCAACCCCACCTCAATCCGAGGTGCGGTGTGGCCGAAACCACTCGAAGTGTCTCTCTTTTGTTTCAAAAGGACATCATTTTTAGTGAAAACAACAACTGACATACGGAAAACCGACCAAATGCATTCAGATTCCATTGAAACATTAGGAAAACAATTCATGAGTCATATGTGACGTGTACGAGTCAACCCCACCTCAATCTGAGGCGCGGTGTGGCTGGAACCACTCAAAGTGTCTCTCTATAGTTTAAAAGGGACTTCATTTTAAGTGAAAAGAACAACTGACATAGGGAAAACCAACCAAACACATTCGGATTCTGTCGATACTTTAATAAAAGGATCCATGGGTCATTTTTGATGTGTATGAGTCAACCATATTTCAATCTGAGCCTCGGTGTGGCCACCACGTCTCAAAGTGACTCACTTTTCTTTGAAATGGAAAACATTTTAAGTGAAAACAACAACTGACATACTGAAACCCAACAAAATGCATTCGGTTTCCATTGAAACTTTAGGAAAACGATCCATGGGTCATTTTTGATGTGTACGAGTCAACCCTGACTCAATTTGAGTCATGGTGTGGCCGAGATCACTCTAAGTGTCTCTATTTTGTTAAAAATGGAAAACATTTTAAGTACATACGGAAAACTGACAAAACGGATTCTGATTGTGTTGATACTTTAGAAAAACGATCCATGAGTCATATGTGATGTGTACAAGTCAACCCCTCCTCAATCCGAGGTGCAGTGTGGCTGACACCACTCATAGTGTATCTCTTTTGTTTAAAATATACATCATTTTAACTGAAAAGAACAACTGGCATACGGAAAAACGACCAAACGCATTCGGAATCGGTTGAAACTTTAGAAAAACGATCCATGAGTCATATGTGATGTGTAAGAGTCAACGCCACCTCAATCCAAGGCGTAGTGAGGCCGGAACCACTCGAAGTGTCTCTCTTTTGTTTCAAAAGGACATCATTTTTAGTGAAAACAACAACTGACATACGGAAAACTGACCAAATGCATTTTTATTCCATTGAAACGTTAGTAAAACAATACATGAGTCATATGTGATGTGTATGAGTCAACCCCACATCAATCCAAGGAGCGGTGTGGCCGGGACCACTCGAAGTGTCTCTCTATAGTTTAAAATGGACTTCATTTTAAGTGAAAAGAACAACTGACATACGGAAAACTGACCAAACACATTCAGATTCTATTGATACTTAAGGAAAAGTATCCATGGGTCATTTGTGATGTGTATGAGTCAACCATTCCTCAATCCAATCCTAGGTGTGGCCGCCACAACTCAAAGTGACTCACTTTTCTTTGAAATGGAAAACATTTTAAGTGAAAACAACAACTGACATACTGAAACCCCACAAAACGCATTTGGATTCCATTTAAACTTTATGAAAACAATCCATGGTTCATTTTTGATGTTTACGAGTCAACCGCGCCTCAATCCGAGTCTTAGTGTGGCCGGGACAACTCAAAGTGACTCACTTTTCTTTGAATTGGAAAACATTTTAAGTGAAAACAACAACTGACATACTGAAAACTGACCAAACGCATTAGGATTCTGTTGAAACTTTAGGAAAACGATCCATGGGTCATTTGTGACGTGTAAGAGTCAAAACCACCTCAATCCGAGTCGCGGTGTGGCCAGGATCACTCTAAGTGTCTCTCTATAGTTTAAAATGGACTTCATTTTAAGTGAAAAGAACAACTGACATACGGAAAACCGACCAAACATATTCGGATTGTGTTAATACTTTAGGAAAAGGATCCATGGGTCATTTGTGATGTGTACGAGTCAACCGCTCCTCAATCCGAGCCTCGGTGTGTCCGCCACAACTCAAAGTGGATAACTTTTATTTGAAATGGAAAGCATTTTAAGTGAAAACAACAACTGACATACGAAAAACTGGCCAAACGCATTCAGATTCTATTGAAACTTTAGTACAACAATCCATGGGTTATTTTTGAAGTTTATGAGTCAACCCTGCCTCAATCCAAGTCGCGGTGTGGCGGGGATCACTCAAAAATGTCATTTTTTTAAACGAACCACATTTTAAGTGATAATAACTGGCATACAGAAAACCAAAGAAACCCTTTCGAAATATGTTGATACTTTAGGAAAATGATCAATGGGTCATGTGTGATGTGCACTAGAGAATCATGCCTCAATACGAGGAATGGTGTGACCGGTACTACTCCAAGTGCATGTATTTTGTTTAAAATGAATATCATATATAGTAAAAACACCTGTATACGAAAAACCGATCAAATTATGAATTGAATTCCAAATTTCACATATAATTGTCATCTAAATTTGAAATTGAATTCTAAATGAATTTTAAAATTAATTCTAAATGAATTCTAAATGAATTTTAAAATGAATTTAAAATGAATTCTAAATGAATTCTAAATTATGTATCTTTATAATTACGTTATGAATTCTGATTTAATTCTGAATGTGTATAGTTTCAGGATGTATTATATGTTAAATGTATATGAATTTGTTCTGTATATGTATATGTTAGTTGGTTATTGCAGGTAAAGGAGAGGGATTGAAGAATCACAGGTGAATGGAGACCCTGCTCCTCCCCTGTGCAAATTGCAGGCTGCTGTGCAAATTGCAGCCTGCTGTGCAATTTGCATAGCATAGGCTATGCCAACGGTTTGAAACCGTTGGCATAGTCTTCTAAGGAGGTTTATACCAATAGTTCAGATGGAACCGTTGGTATAAACTCTTTCCCAACAATTTCAAACCGTTGGGAAAATATTTATAGTTGGCTTTTCCCCAACGGTTTTGAGTGAACCGTTGGGAAAAGCTAGAGATTTTGTTGGGTTTTCCCAATGGTTTACTTAAAACCGTTGAGAAAACATATGCCAATGGTTAATGTAAACCGTTGGGATAGGTTGATTTTTCTAACCTATCCTAACGGTTCTTTGTAAACCGTTGGGAAAACTTTTTCCAATGGCTTACTTCCCCACAGTTTGCAGAACCGTTGGGATAGATATTCCCAACGATTCTACGGCCTTTCCCAACAGTTGTGAACTGTTGGAAATGCCTCTTTTTCCAGTAGTGTTTTTCCATATTTTTAGGCCTAAAAAATCAAGAGTTTGGAAATGGTATGCGGTAAAGATGTACGGTACGTGGTTATGGAGAACAGTACGTGGTGAAGGCACGTGGTACATGGTGAAGGTGCACAGTATGAGGTGGAGGCAGCGGGAATGGTACGCAGAATAGTGTGCAGAACTAAAAAATAGTTCGCAGTAATGATACGTGGTGAAGGAATGTGGTACAAATAATGTTGAAGGTTGAAATGAAAAATGGTTCACAACGACGGTATGCTGTGAAGCCATGTGGTATTCAGAAGGATGAAGGTTGGAGGGATTGATGCGGTTCGCAAAACAGGAGCAATACGTGGTGGAGGCTAACTGAGGTTCGTGAAACAGGAGCAGTATGTGGTGGAGGCTAACTGCGGTTCGTGAAACAGGAGCGGTATGAAGTGGAGGATAACTGTACACATATGAAGTTAATATTATCCCACATTTAAAGTTTTGGTAAATCATTATAGTGAAATTTTCAGAGTTACGTGCCTATTTAAAGAACAATAATCCTCTTTGTTAAGTGAGGAGATTGTAGATTAGAATTTTGGGAAGAAATATAGAGAAGTCTAAAGTGGTTCATGAAGGAGAAGACGTTATGCAGAGAGACTCATCCACGTAAGGAAAACGGTCCGTATAAGAGTGTGTGATTCACGCTGGAAGCTCTTAGAGTACGCAGTGAAGCAAGGCAATACGCAGAGTAGGAAGGTATGCGGGGGTGTGGAGTAGTACGTGGAGTATGGAAGAACAAAAAGAAGCGCTGTTCGTAGAGGATATGGATGGTATGTGGAGTAGCTGGATGGTATGTGAAAACACTAGTGGTACGCGGAAACAATAGTAGTACATAAAACACCCAAGGAAGCCTAAAAATTGGCCAAATAAGTTTGCAAAATTAATTTCCATAACATTTTAGTATAAGGTAAAATAAATTAAGTCTGTGGGTGATTATGGGACTTCAACAGAGCATACATTTATAGTTTAGGATGCATGATTTAATGCTAAAAAATTGAAGCGAACTTCAAGTCGATAAACTGAGTGAAGATTCTTCCAGTTCAGTGACCAAGGGGGAGTCAGCAGAAGTGATTTGAGGGACACAATGTGCTTTCCCTAAAACCTTGTAAAGGCAGTGCGCCTGGCACAGAGTGACTATGATAAACACTTGTAATCCAAAACATGTGAAGATTATTGGTTTTGGTATGACCGACACACTGTCGGAGTATGCTCCTTATACGTAGCCCTTAGTGGTGAACCAAATAATTTTTTTTTGCATTTTTTCTTTTCATGTGATTGTTGTTTTTCTGCACAATCCCTTCAGACAGGTTTAACAGGTTCCTATCAACGCAGGAACAAGATCCATTAGTCTAAAAGAAAAATTTGACACCCTGATTCACCCCTCCCCTCTTAGAGTGTTCTGGGGTCCTTCAAGTGGTATCAAAGGGAGGTTGTTGGTATTTAATATGTCTTCTACTGTCATAGAGAATCCAGTCAACGTTAGGGGAGTTCCCCTCTTCGATGGAAGTGATTTTCAAATATGGAAAAACATGATGAGATATCACTTAAGATATCTTGGAATGGAAGTATTATTTGCTAATACATAGGGAATACAAGTAACCGATCCCTCAGGACTGTCTATGATAGATATAGATAAGAAATTTCTTGATGCTGATGCAAAAGCACAATATGCTCTCACTACATCCCTTTCCGATCAGATTTATTTGAAGTTAATGAGTTGCAAATCTGACAAGTCAATGTGGTATAAACTGGAAAATATTTATGAAGGAGATAACAAAGTGAAGGAGGAAGAACATCAAGTTCTACACAATAGGTTTGATGATCTGAAGATGCACCTTTATGAGAATGTAGACTCCTTCAATCATATTACTGAAGTTATAGGATCAATCTGAGTTTTGGGAAAAGAAATCAAATACATTGACATAGTGATTAAAATCTTGAGAAGACTCCCACCCCTTTACAATGAAAAGGTGTCATCCCTTTAAGAAAGAGATCTCTCCAAACTCTCAGTGGATAATATTATAAGAAATCTATTATCTTATGAAATAAGAATAAAATCAGAAGAAGCTATGACTCATGTGAGCAAGGAAATGGAATTCAAATCCATGGAAAAACTAAAAGTTTTAGGATATAGTAGTGATGAAGATGATAAAGGGAACAAAACACTTTATCTCATTGCCAAGAACTTCAAGAAGGGAATAAGGAAATTTGAAGGCAAGGTACCTATGGCTTGTTTTCATTGTGAAAGAGTTGGGCACATTACATCTTAGTGCTCAAGAAAATTTGACGATGAAGAAAGAGAAGTTGAAAATAGGGAGAAGCCTTGAAAAAGATTCTTCAAAAAGGAAAACTTCAAATTTTCAAAGAAAGTATAGAATAAGAGTTTTTTTTGTGAGGAGGAAGATGATGATAATGAATTTTGTGAGGAATAGGAACTAGAATTTAAGACTGGAAACCATGCCTCTATGATGGTTACCATTGAAAAGTCAGAATCATTGGAAAATAAAGCTAGAGATAATCAGTTGACTACTAATATCGATCCCAAGTTGCAACTTAAGGATGATTTTGGTAAGCTTGAGATTAAATGTAAGCAATGTAATAAGTGGAAAGAAATGGTGGAGGAATAATCAGAATATATTGATCAACTGAAAGTGGAAATTGAACGATTGAAAGAACTGGTGAAAGTTCAATCATCAATTCTTGAAATCACTGATGATGTTGTGGAAATAAAACTCAGAATTTAAGAATAAGAAAAGGTCATCAATGGCCTTACCTCGAGAATGGAAGAGAATTCTAAGACCGTTGAAGGATTCTAAGAAGAATTTCTTACTCTGAGAAGTAAACTCGAAAGTGAATCAATTTCAAAAGAAGCAAAGATGAAAATAAAACTTGGAAGGTTCTCAGATGATAAGCTACTAAAGAGAGAAAAACGTGGTTCTAATGGAGTAGAAAAGGTCTTGAATGATTAAAGACCCACATTCATTAGAAATAGTGTAATTGGTTGTGATGCCGAAATATCAAATGCTATAAATAAAGTGAACCAAAATAAAGGCAAGATGAAAGTTGATCATGTTTAAAAGCCACTAGAAGTGCTGAAAAAGAAACCCTTAAATAAAATTGAAAGGAGAACTGAAGATTATCCTCGAGTATACAAAAATGATAGGCAGTTAAACTATTTTCTTGAGGAAGAAGGCATGAGGAGAAATAAATGTGATAAGATATTTCCTTTCATGAAGTGTCGGTTTTGTGGTTATTTAGGTCATACCATGTCATACTACGAAGAGGCAAGGAGATATATGAATGGTGGAAGAGTTGGGAGTTCAATAAAGGATAAAATATTCATATCCTACTTATTATAGAAGAAATAATTTCTATGGATATTTTTTTCACTATTCTAACTTTGTCCATAAAAATGTGTATTGCAGACAAAGGTATGACAAAAGAAATTCCATAAATACTCAGAGACGAGTCAATACACATCAACCAGACGATGTTTCTATTTCAAACAAGTTTGATTATCTGGAAGAAGAATTTGAATTTGAATAACCCATGTACATGGAAGAGATAATTGAAAGACCATTAGCATCTTATACTCAATCCAATATCTCATGGAAAGAAAAGAGTAAAATGGAAAATTCCAATTTTGCAGAGGTATCCCTCAAAGCTACAAAGAACAAAAGATCCTAGATTCTTGATAGAGGATGTTCATACCACATGACGGCTAATGAATACCTATTAATGAATGTTATGAAAAAGTTTGATGGAATAGTGAGGTTTGGTAACGATGGTGATTTGAAGATAAAAGGCAGTGGAAGTACTGAGCTAGCTAATAGAGAGCTGAAGAAAACTGAATTCCTTTATGTGGATGGTCCGCATCACAATATTTTTAGTGTGAGTCAACTCTGTAACTCAGGTATTATTGTGAAATTCAATCATAATGGTTGTACTATAAGAGGAATGTCCAAGAATTCACTCATGAAAGGCTGTAGAACAGATGGAAACATATATCAAGTTGATAGAAAATATAACATTTTCTACTTAAAAGTTAAAAAGGAAAACAACTTATGGCATTGAAAATTGGGGAACATCAATTAGAAAGACATGGAAAAGATATCTAAGTTGAATATATTCATGGATATCCCTAATCTAAAGCGTGAATGAGAAAAGACCCGTGATGCATGCATGCGAGGGAAACTGGTCTGTAGTTCCTACCAGCCAAAGAAGAAAAGAGCATAAAATCTCCTTGACCTCATCTATACAGATATATGTGGCCTAATAAATGTTGTTGGAATGCATAGAGAAAGGTACTTTGTTATTTTCATAGATGATTATAGTAGAATGGAATGTGTGATCGTTATACACAGGAAGCGAAAAGTGATTGATTGCATGAAAACCTATCATCGAATCACCGAAAATGATACTGGATGGAAGATCAAAGTCCTGTGGTCTAACAATGGAGGGGAATACACATCCATTGAATTTTAAAATTACCCAGAGAAGAATGAGATACAACATGAGGTGGATGGTGTGAGAACTCCACAGAAAAATAGAGTTGTTGAGCGCAAGAATTGATATATAAACCACATGGATATAACTATGCTGATCGAGAGTTATATTCCTCGACATTACTAGAAAGAGGAAGTACAAGCAGTAGTGTATATTCAAAATCTAAGAGGGATATATATGGGTGAGACAAAGACACCCTATGAATTGTGGTATGGAAGGAAGCCCTATTTGAAATATTTTCTTGTTTTCGGAAGCAAATGTTTTATCTGAAACAAAGAAGGGAATCAAGGGAAGTATGGAGACAATGAAGATGAAGGAATATTTCTTGGATACTCAATGAACAGAAAAGCCTACAAATGTTTCATTAAGAATTTGGGAAGAATTGTAGAAAGCAGTGATGTAAATATCATTGAAAATAAAAACATGAATGATTCAAGGAATTCTTATACTGATGTGATAGAAGATAAGGAAGGATATGAACATGGAACAAATGTTAATACAGAGGTAGAGGAAGGTGTCAAAAACTCCCATGAGTCACATCATGATGTTGACTCTGAAGAAGAATCAGAAGAGGAAGCCATAGCTAGAGAGAATTCAGTTGAACCACAAAGGAGAAATCAAAGAGTAGAGATTGATCAGTCCAACATTATCAGGGATCAAAATACACCTACATAGACAAGGATAATGAGGAATAATGCATATTATACATTTCTATCAGTTTTGGAACCATCCTCATTTTAAGAGGCTGCAAATGATGAGTCATGGGTAAAAGAAATGAATGAAGAGTTAGATAAGATTGAAAAAAACCAGACTTTAGATTTTGTTAAAATACCTGAAGGTCACAATGTAATTGGTACAAAGTGTATTTTTAAGAAAAAATTTGATAAGCATGGAAATGTTATTAGAAAAAAGTAATGCTTGGTCTGTAAAGGATATTCACAAATCAAAGGCATTGATATTGAGGAAACATTTCCTCCCATAGCGAGACTGGAGTCAATCAAGATATTTCTTGCCATGGAAATTCAAAGAGGTTTTAAAGTCTATCAAATGGATTCCAAGACATCATTATTAAATAGAGTTTTATAGGATGAAGTATACATTGAACAACCTGTAGGGTTATTTCTTGTCCATGATAAACTAAAAGTTTTCAAATTAAATAAAGCTCTCTATGACCTGAAACAGGCACCACGGGCGTGGTACTCTTGGTTAGAATAGTATTTGAGAAAGATTGAGTTTAAAAGAGAAGGAGTGGATCATAATCTCTATGTGAAGAACTCTCAACATGATCAGTTAATGGTAATGGTATACGTGGATGATATTATTTTTGGTGGAAGCAGACATGGATCAGTGGATGAATTTTCCAATCACATGAAATCAGAATTTGAAATGTCTATGATTGGTGAACTCACATACTTTTTAGGGTTGTAGGTTCTTTAGAAGAAGGATTACACTTTAATTTATCAAGAAAAGTATGCAAGATAGCTACTGAATAAATTCAATATGCATGATTCCAAATCAATGTCTACTCCGATTGCAGTTGGATCAAAGCTCGGAAAGCATGAGGAAGGGACTTCTGTGGATCCCACCATGTACATAAGAATCATTGGAAGCTTACTATGCCTGACGGAGACACAACCAGATATTATATTGAAACTTTCCTTGCGAACCTCTTTCAGAGTAATCTAAAGGAAGAATATATGGTGTTAGTGAAAATAATCATGATATACTTTCAAGGAATACATAATTATGGGATATACTTTTCTATAAGAAGAGATAGTGAACTATTATCATTTTCTGATACTGACTGGACTAGAGATGTAGTGGAAAAAAGTCTACCAGTGGTGAAGCATTCTATATTGGGAAGAAATGTGTGGGCTGGTTAAGAAAGAAACATGAAAGTACTTCACTTAGTACTGTTGAAGCTGAATACATATTGGCTACCAAAGCATGCACTCAGTTACTTTGGATGAAGCAACAACTAATTGACATAGGTGATGAGGTGAAACAACCAATGGTGATTTACTATGATAACAAGAGTGAAATTGATCTTATGAAGAATCCTGTTCAGCATTCTCGTATAAAACATATTGAGATCAGATATCACTTCATCAAAGAAAAATTTGAACAAGGCATGATAAAAATAGACCATGTGGGAACTGATGAGTAAGTGACTGACATTATGACCTTGAAAACACTTGATTTAAAGAGAAGACCAGAAATAATTTTTATATTAAAGTAACAATTCACTTTAGTTCTAAATATTTAGCATAAATTTCCTATATAAAAATAATATTTAAAAATGAATAATTTTATTCCTTAATTTTATATTTTATTAATTTATTTATTTTTAAATCTTTTAGGTTATTTTTACATAGATATAAAATCATGGAAGCTATAATTTTCACAAATCACACATTTTTCAATTAAAAATCAAATTTTTTATAAAATAATAAAAAATTCATAATAAGTAAATTTTGATATTCTTAATTAAAAATGAGATATATATTAACTAATTAAAATTATAAAATTTGAATTTTTTTTGATTGAAAATAAAAAATATAAATAAAACTTTTTTTAATTGAAAATAACCTTTTTTGATATTAGCTCATATTAATTATTTATCTTATAAATATAATAGTTTTTTATTATTTATCATCTTAGTTTTTATTATAGATTAATTAATAATGTTATTATAATTGTTTTGGTTTGTTTACATTGGGTGTATCATGAAATGCATGTTATTGAACCTGATATTTATTTAAGGAGGAAAAACATAGATTTTTACATTATATCCCATTAAATAAGTTTCATCCTCACAATTTTAATTAACACATACCTTTAAAAATATATAAGTGAACCTAAATTATTGATATGACCTGAGATATTATTTCTAGGGAGATGTCAACCTTACAAACTTGGGAAACATATCTCTTTCCTCAGAATAGTCATTTCCCTAATATTGAGTTTCTATACAACTATTTGGGCCAAGAGTCCACTGTTATTTAGTATCAAGATCCAAATTATATAATTTTTTTTCTATAGGGTGTTTATTATCATATTTTAATTGATAGAGTATCATAGGATAATATAAAATGTGTTTTTATTACTGTAGATAATTTTTTCTCTAAGAGGATGGAACCAATCCATCATTAAAATAATGTGAAAATTATCTAAAGGAAGGATAATAATATTTCTACAATTCACATTATGATAAAAACAAACTTGGAATACAACAATCAAACCACTAGAAGGTTTAATCGACAATTAAATCATTAGGGTGGTGATTTAATGATCTTAGAAAACTTGTTAGATATACTAGAGTTCCTAGAATTAGATCCCAACAAGTCATCTATAACTCGAGATTGGAGGGTACATATACCTTAAATATTAGGCCCAATTTGGGAGTAGTGATTTCATATAAATTCCATTGTCCTCTTGGTGTTAGAGGTTAGTGATTCTCATTGTCTTGGTTAGTCCTTGGATTAGGTAATTGACTTGAATAATTTCCAAGTTCCCCACACATAAGACATTAAATTATTAATGATACCTTAGGATTAAATATATTTATTTAAATCATGTTAAATAGAATCTTTATTTTTCTATGATATCTTGTTTCTTGATATCATACTTTACCACAGATAAAACATATTCTAGTTCCTTTTGAGACATTCCCCTAGGAATCTCTTTCCACATTTTTGACATGAATAAAATTGAACATTTTTTCTTTCTTCATCTTTATCACTTGATCTTTCATAAGACCCCATCCTTCTCTTATTTGGTGTGTTTTGGACTTAGACCATGTTCACATTTTTAATCATATTTCATGATATATGGTTGGACATAATCATAAGGTTTCTCATCCAATCTCCCATTCTAATGGGTTATTCAATGAGGTAATCTCTATATTTTCCCTCACATACATGGTTATTTCTAGTTCCAACCATTAATAAAACTAAAATGGTTAACATGAGTGATAAAACATTAAAAATACATGGGAATTATCATCATTATAAAATTAATTCATCCACAATACATATTTTTCTTTAACATTATCACATTGGCCTATAGTTCATTTAGTTCAACCTATATCAATATTAGATTGACCTTGGTTACTTTAATATGGGTTATCTTACACTTCTCAACCTAATCCATTAATAAAACTAGGAAATCAATCCTTCATAATGGTTCGTAAAGATTATATGATCCACCAAAGAATATCCTCTATTAGTGTCTAGTTAGGTGTGTAGTTAGGCCTCTCTTTCACACATAAGGTCACCATTTAGTTAATACCCAAAAAATCCTCTTCAGGGTTATTACCCCTAGGTGAAACTATATAGAATCATATATCCACTTTCCAGTATCCACAGAGTGATGTATTCACTTGAAAAACACACAACCTTTTCTTTACTAAATCATCAGGATGTTGTCCTACACTTAGAATTATCATCTAGACTTATCCTTAGGGTTTTCACTAAAGTTATCTAAAATAATCTCTAAAAACAAAAAAAAAACTTTCCTTTAATACCAACTTTAGAGAACCAAGATATACATACATAAATAATACATTGATACCATGATTTAATTAATACATCTCACAAATTTTCGCACAACCTGAGGACCAATAGTGTAAGGACCCGACCCCAGTTGCCCGAAGCCGGTGCCTTATTTGATTACATTGGCACATAAATAAGGAATATGCATCCCGAGGACCGAGTAGTTTAGTATTATTGGAAACAAGATACATACATAAGTTCAACAATACAACTTGAAATGAAAAACAATATAGAAACTCCTTAGACAACATCCATAACTCCTAGGTTATTTCAGTATGTCATTCATAATAAAATTCTTCACGACTTTAGAAAATGAAACCTAATAAAGGGATGATTTCAAACACTCAGTAAGGGTAAGAAATATAGCAGAATATATATAAATATTAGGCAAGTTGAATAACTAAAAACATATGCCTTTAACAAAAATTTGAACACATTATGGAAGGAATAAGAGCTAAGTAAGTCATGCCATAATAAAACATAATCATGGGTGTTATACTAGTCAAATAACCACATGAACCATAAATAATATTTTCATAATGAGGGAATTCATAATACGGGACATCATCACCATACCGTCAAGGCCTCGTGCCAAGACCATAAATAATCATTTTGTCAAGGCCTTGTACCAAGAACGTAGTTTGTCTCATGAGACCTACCGATGCACCAAGGGGATATAGCTGTCCCACCCAACACTTTATATGTTCAAAAAATTACTAATATGAACAAGGATAAATATAAACAACATATACATTCATATTGAAACTAATATATGAAATATAAATAACTTTCCCTAAACATTAAGCATAAACACTAACCATTCAGAGTAAATTAGAGAATGGTTTTAAGATAGCACATCCACGACCAAAATAATCATAAAACATTAAATTAAATATTATAGATGATTCCATGAAATATTAATCCCAATAATACATAATAATCAACAATATATTTGAAATAGATGAAGATAATCTTATAAAATATTTGAGTAATTCTTGAGATAAATACCCTTTTTCTTTGAAAGGAAGGGTTATTTTGGAAAAATATTTTTATAAAAACAGAAGTTAAGTAAGATAATATTTTTATAATAAAATTAGTTATTTTATAAAGATAAGTTTTTTTCCAAAAATAGATTATAGGTTGCCCTTGAAAATATGTAAGAATGTGATAAATTCCCTTGAATCAGGCTTGTATTTCAGGAGGTATTTTTAAAAGATCCTTTAGAACATATAAATTCCATTAAATGAAAGAAGGATTATGGTCGGTAAGCATATATAGAAAACACAAACAGAATTTATGAGGAGTACATAAAAATACATCATAATTTCATTGAGGTAATTATAAAATAAAAATAACCTGAATGAAAATGGAGGTTCGGGTAGAAAAACCCTTACCTTAAGTCCGAATGTGTTCTGATCTTGAACTCAAGGTCCTGGAATATAAAATTAGAATTATTAAATTAGACATGATTTTATTTTATCATAATTCTATTTAGTTCATTTATTTACTTATTGATAAGTTATTATATTGAATTCTGTCATTCTAGAGTGTTCGTTTTCTTGATTTTCATAATCGGTTCACTTGTTTTTAAGTAATGGAGTTCATGTGGAATGGATGTAAATCTACATAATTGAAATTGAATATTATTTATGAACATAAATAAGTTTTAATGGTCATTTATATCATTTATTTACATGTAAATAGGATGAATCATTAGATGAATTATTAATGACATTCACTTAGATCATTTTATCGGTATTTTGATTATTAAGAACCAGTTTGGTCATATGATTTAATAATATGTACATATACTGGTTAATGAATATTAATTAGGTTATAATAAATATATTATAGTCTGGTTAAACCAAAAAAATGGTTTCATGACCAGTAATGAAGGATAAATTGAAGAAAAAAAACTTCTTCGTCCACAAAGGTTATAAATTGGAACCTCATTGATGTTGATTTCGTTTAAAAAATAAAAGGGAGAGAGTAATAATATTGATGATGGTTATTTAATTAACATGATATAATTCTAGTATATAGATGATACTATAATTATCATGTTCATTTGGACAGAGGAGGCGAGGATAGGATAATAAAAGAAGATAAATTGAAATGAAACTAAATGAAAAAGAAGGGTGCTTTACCTCTTGAAATAACATCACTGAGAACCTCCTTAAGGGAATGGGTTTTGGTATTTTGGAAAGAAAAAGATCTTTTTTTATGTGGGGAGTGATAAGGGAATGGTATTTGGGTATAAATTTTAGGATCTTCAAGTATTAGAGGAGTTAAGAGAAGAGGGAGTGATAGGGGGGTTTATAGTGGAAGAGAGGAGTGAGCTTTGAATATTTTATTCATTATTTTATTAATTCCCTATAGACAACCAATAGTGTTATTTAATGTGACCTTTAATAGTAATAAGTGCATGTAAGTTTGAACCAAGTTACCTTGCATCACTCATGATGTCATAAATAGTGTATTTAACTGATAATTTGTATATACGGTATTTTACCGTATTTCACTATTCATAAAAAATTCAGAAATTTCAGAAAAATCCCAAAAAATCACCCCTACCATTTTTGATGTGTAGAATTCAAAAATGAACTCCATTTTTCAAAAATAAATTTCTAAATATTATTAATTTAATTTAAAATAAAATCATAGTTAATTCAAAAAATAACAATTTTAAAGGTATAATTAGTTTTATATCACATTGAAAAATTAATTAAGATCTCATTATCTTATTACCTTAAGAAAATAAAATAATATCATTATTTACTATTCATAAGGGTCATATTACAATTGATATTACTATTCATAAGGGTATGTTACCATTTACCAAAAATCAATTTTGTTCTATCAGACTCTAAATAAATTACTAATCACAAATCCAGATGACCGTTTTTCAAAATTCAAAACGTAGTAGAGGAAAAATTGTGTTTAACAGCTAGATTAAAAAATGTGTTGTTTTGTAGGGACACAATGTTTCATCCATTACATATTTATTTTCAAAACATTGGGGTGTTACATTATCCCCTCCTTATAAAAATTTCATCCTAGAAATTAACCAAATGTTACCTAAAAAGATTCGTGTATGTCTTCAGCATATTCTTCTCAGGCTCCCATGTTGCTTCCTCCATCTTATGGTTCCTCCAAAGAACCTTTACCAGATGAGTTGTCCAATTTCTCAATACTTTATCTCTAGTATCAATAATCTTGATAGGATCTTCACAATAAGACATATTGGGCTCAAGTTCTATTTATTTATAGGCGAGTACATGTGTTGGGTCTGGAATGTATTTCCTTAAAATTGATATGTGGAACACATTTCGAACTTTGGAGAGACTTGACGACATTGCCAAATGGTAAGATACAACTCCAATTCAATCCATAATTTTAAAAGGTATGATGTATGTGGGACTTAATTTTACCTTATTACCGAATCATATAATACCCTTCCATGGAGATACGTTTAAGAAAACATGATCTCCTTCTTGAAATTCCAAATCCTTCCTTTGGTTATCAGCATATATCTTTTGAATATTTTGAGCTGTTTTGATATAGGTTTGGATAATATTCACCTTTTCCATTGTTTCCTCAACAAGTTCTGGGCCTATGAGCTTTCTTTCACAAACATCGTCCTAGCAAGTTGGTGTATGAAATCTATTTCCATATAAAACTACATATGGTGCAATCTAAATACTTGAATGGAAGCTATTGTTATAGGAAAATTATATGAGAGGTAAATACTGATCCCACATACCTTGAAAGTCAAGTGAGAAAGACCTCAACATGTCTTCCAAAGTTTGAATAGTCCGTTCTGATTGTCCATCAATTTGTGGGTGGTAGGCAGTGCTCAAACGAAGATCAGTATCTAGGGCCTTCTGAATACTTTTCCAGAATTTTGATGTAAAATGGGGATCAAAATCATAAAAAATTGATAAGGGTACAACATGAAGTCTTACAACTTCATTAATATATAGTCTTTGTAAATGTTTAAGTGGTAAATCTTCTCTTATAGCAAGAAAATGTGCTTATTTTGTAAGATAACCAACAATGATCCATATCACATCATTCTTTCTTAGAGTCTTTGTTATCCCCATGACAAAGTCCATCGTAATATCATCCCATTTCCATATAGGAATAGGAAGGGGTTTCATGACTCCTCCAGGATATTGTCTTCCAGCCTTCACCTATTGACAAACCAAACATCTTGACACATAATCAGAAATCTTTCTCTTCATATTTTCCCACAAAAAATGTTCCTTTAGATCTCTATACATATTTATGCTACTAGGGTGTATATAGAAATTAGGGCTATGAGCATCATCCAATAGTTCCCTCTTTAGCTCAGGAATAATAGGAACACAAAGCCTCTTTCTAAATTTCAAAATGACACCTTCATATATGAAGTCAATCAACTTCCCATAATTTACAAATTTTATTTTCTTTTGAAACTTCTCATCATCATCCTGAGAACTTTTTATCCTCTCCAGTAAATAAGGTTTGGAAACCATTTAAAAAAGTAGTGATGTGTTACCTTCCATGATAATTCCCATATCCATCTTTACTGGATCCATGAACATAGGATCCCTTTCAACTCTCATCTTGTTCATAATTCCATGGTCCTTTCTACTGAAGCATCTACCCCCTTATTTTCCTTCCCCAGGTGGTAGTATATTGTGCAATCATAATCCTTGAGTAGCTCAATCCATCTCTTTTGTCTCATATTGATTTCTTTCTGTGAGAAGATATCTTTCAAACTATTATGATCTATATATATCTCATGTTTTTCTCCATAGAGGTAATTTCTCCAAATATTTATAGAAAATATTACCGCTGCTAACTCAAGATCATGAGTGGGATAGTTTTGTTCATGAATTTTAAGCTGCCTAGATGCATAGGCAATCACTCTATCATTCTTCATAAGGACACAACCAAGTCCTTTATTCGATTCATAACTATAGATCACAAATCCATATTTCCCTAATGGTATAGTCAATATTGTAGCATTTACTAATATTCTCTTCAATTATTTAAAACATTCTTCACATTCCTTTGTCCATATGAACTTAACCCCTTTTTGTGTGAGCTTGGTCATTGGGTTTTCTAAATGGGTAAAGTTCTGAAATAAACACTGATAATAACATACTAAACCAATAAAACTATGTACCTCAGTAATGTTCATTGGAGTAGACCATTCTTCAATAGCCTTTGTCTTCATAGGATCAACAGATATTCCATCCTTATATACAATGTGTCAAAGAAGGAAACCGATTGAAGCCAAAATTCACACTTGCTGAACTTCCCATATAATTTATTTCTTCTAAGAGTCTTCATAATAGTGTGCAAGTGATTTTCATTATCTTCATAGATTTTAGATTATACTAAGATATAATCCATAAAAACCACCACAAAGTCATCAAGATATTCCTTGAAAAATATATTAATTAGATCCATGAAAATAGATATTGAATTAGTCAGTCCAAAAGGTATTACTATAAACTCTTAATTCCCGTAACTGGTTTGAAATAATATTTTTTGATTGTATTCCTTCCTCAAAAGAAACTGATGATATCCAGAACGAAGATCAATCTTCAAAAAATATTGGGATCCATGAAGTTGATCAAACAAATCATCAATGCGAGGTAGGGGATACTTGTTCTTTATTGTTATAGCATTGATATCCCTATAGTCAATGCAAAACCTCATAGACCTCCTCCAATGTCCCTAAGGCCTTCATTTTTTATTGATTTTTGATAATCCACCTTTCAAGGGGTGAGGTGGAACCCTTACAAGGCCCGTAGGAATAAGAATTACGTGGCCCATAGGGTGAATAAATCCTTTATCACTCAATTACTCTAGCTATTTCTTTAGTTCAACTAACTCCACAATGGCCATTCTATAAGGGGTCTTTGATATGGGCCTTGAACTAGGAATTAAGTCAATTGAAAACTCAATTTCCTACTATGGAGGATGTCTAGGTAAATCCTATGGAAAGACGTCAACATATTCTTGCACAATAGGTACATACTCTATTTGAACATTATTTTCCTCACCCCTAGTTATTGCATTCCATTCCTCCCCAATAATTGAATTTAGTAGAGCTATTGGGGGTGTATCTAGATGAGAATCAGATGGTGATGTTTTTGACCTAAAGATAAGGGATTCCACATCATCTTCAAAAATTGTAACCTCCTTCCTCTTGTAATAAATATTCACATCATGGTTTGAAGCCAACCCATACCAAGGATTATATCAAAGTAAATCATGGGTATGATAATAAAATCAGCATATAAAGAATGTTTATATGACATAATAGGGACTTCATGACAGAACTTTGTTGCAATGATACTTCCCTTAGGAGTTTTGACAAACAACACCATTATTAAATCAAATCAGAAATATCTTATTTTCTTGGAAAACTAGGAATATATGAAAGAATTCAATGATCCATAATCAAATAAAGCATTGACTAAGTTTTATAAAATGATTAAAGTACCTACCACCACTTTGTTAGGAACTTCAACCTCTGCATTTGTGACTACATAAGCTTAGCCTTTATCCCTTGGCCTTCTTTAGGGAACGTTTCCCTGACGCTTAGGACATTAATGTGCATAATGTTCCATCTCACTAGAATTTTAGAATTGAACATTGGTAGCTTCTTTCTTCCCCTTACAATACTGAGATAGTTGGAATTTTTCTCCAAACTTGTAACAGACCCATATTCCCTTCAGGAAAGTGCCAGGGTGTTTCTTCCCATAATTACTGTAGGATAGAAGTTCAACTCTTCCCTTCTTCCCCATTTCCTTATTTCCTTTTCCAGATCTTTCAGCAGCCCTCTTCTTCTCTTGTTTTCCTTTAAAGTCATAAGACATAGAAAATTCATTTTCTATATTGATAACACTTGAGACTATATCTTCATATGATGAGAACCTTTGGGATACTAGATCCCTTTAGAGGAATTGTTTTAAACCATCAAAGAATCAATCGATTTTGATCCTTGGATTACGTTTGTAGTCTACATCATACCTTACCAGCCTTGTAAAGTTAGATTCATACTTGGAAACATTTTAATCCTCCTTCTACTTTAGATTCAATAATTTCCTCTTCATATCCGCACATTGTTCGCGGGGGAAAATGTTTTCTAGAAATATTTTATTAAAATACCTCCATTCCATATCTTATATTTCTTCCCCCTCATTTGTGTTTTGGATTAACGACCACCACTGATCCGAATCTCCTGGTAGAAAATAAAATTTGATGATAACCTTCTCTCATTCTTTACATCCCAAAGCAAGAAATATATTATCTAGGGAACATATCCACTGCTCTGCTACAAACGTGTTTGTATTCCTATTGAATAATGGAGGATGTTGTTGCATAAAGTGATCTAATATAGCTCCTCCATGTGGTGGATCTGGATTCTCCACACGCTTAAGGTTATTATTCATAACCTGAGTAAGTTGTCCCAATATATTTATAAGTTTCTCAGCACCAATCAAAACACCAGAGCCAACCTCATTATCTTGCATCGGAGGGAAATCCCTACATGGGACACGCACGTTCATGTGATTTCTATTCCTTCCACTAGGTTACATTTCTAAATAATGGAATACACTAGATCAGGGTATGAATCATAATGTATACTCTCAATGTATAAAAAAAATATTTAGTATAAATCAAAATTCCATACATAGCTAATCTATTAATCATAAACATGGTATCTTTGAGGAAAAAATTACATTTAAATCCCTCATAATGGCTTGTAAAGAAAATGTGAATTATCCAAAGCATATCCCCCAAGAGTGTCAATACCAAGAGTGCATCAAGGCCCATTTTCATGTACCAGGATACCCTGGGTCAAGCCTGAAACTCCTTGTCGGAGTTTTCACTCCTAGGTATATCTGTTCCAGAGCCTCCTCTACCTGTTTGTATCCAGATAGGGATGTATTTTCTAGAAATATCCACATAATATATTCCTTACCAATATTTTAGGACATTATTTTAGGTTTTTTTCTCAAATATTAACTTAGGTCTTTGTTCCATAATCTACATTTTCTAATACAGTTTCAAAGTTTACTTCTAAACTTCCTTTGATACCAACTGTAAGGACCTGACCCTAGTTTCCCAAAGCCGATGCCTTATTTAATTACATTGGAATATAAACAAGGAATATACATCCCAAAGCACCAAGTAGTTTAGTATTATTAGAAATAAGATACATATATAAGCTCAAAATTACAACTTGAAATGAAAAACAACATAGAAACTCCTTAGACAACATCCATAACTCCTAGGTTATTTCAGCATTTCATTCATAATAAAATTATTCATGTCCTGAGAAAATGAAACTTAAGAAAGGGGTGATCTCAAATGCTCAGTAAGGGTAATAAATATATCAGAAGATATATAAACATTAGGAAAGTTGAATAACTAAAAACCTATTCCTTTAACAAAAACTTGAACACATTATGGCAGGAATAAGAGCTAAGTAAGTAATGCCATAATAAAACATAATCATGGGTATTATACTAGTCAAATAACCACATAAACCATAAATAATATTTTCATAATGAGGGAATGAATAATGTGGGACATCATCACCATACCTTCAAGGCCTCATTCTAAGAGCATAAATAATAATTTTGTCAAGGCCTTGTGACATGATCTTAGTGTGTC
Source organism: Viscum album (assembly GCA_963277665.1). Classification (NCBI taxonomy): domain Eukaryota; kingdom Viridiplantae; phylum Streptophyta; class Magnoliopsida; order Santalales; family Viscaceae; genus Viscum; species Viscum album. The sequence goes on along the minus strand of OY728162.1, from coordinate 1,113,732,180 downwards.
TCATGACACCTACCAATGCACCGAGGGGATATAGTAGGCCCCACCTGACACTTTCTATGTAAAATGAATTCATCATATGAAGGGGATAAATATAAACAATATATACATTCATATTTAAATTAATATATGAAATGTAAATAACTTCCCCCAAACATTAAGCATAAACACTAACCATTCAGAGTAAATTGGTGAATGGTTTTAAGATAACACATCCAAAAAAAAAATAATCATAAAACATTAAATTAAATATGGTATATGATACCATGAAATATAAATCCCAATAATACATAAGTATCAACAAGAGTGTTGAAATATATGAAGATACTCTTATAAAATCTTCGAGTAATTCTTTAGATAAATACCCTTTTACTTTGAAAAGAAGAGTTCTTTTGGAAAAATATTTGGGTAAAACCATAAGTTAAGTAAGATAATATTTTAATAATAAAATGCGTGAATTTATAAATATAATTGTTTCCAAAAATATATTATAGTGTTCCCTTGAAAATAGGTAAGAATTTGATAAATTCCCTTGAACCGGGCTTGTATTTCGGGAAGGATTTTTAAAGGATCCTTTTAGAACATATAACTCCCATTAAATGAAAGTAGGATTCTAGTTGGTAAAAATATATATAAAAATCACACATAATTTATGAGGATTACATAATAGTACACTATAATTTCATTGAGGTAATTAGACAATAAAAATAACTCGAATGAAAATGGAGGTTTGGGTGGAAAAACCCTTACCTTAAGTCCGAATGTGTTCCGCTATTGAACTTAAGGTCCTGGAATATGAAATTATAATTATTAATAAATTATTTAAGAACCTATTAGACATGATTTTATTTTATCATAATTCTATTTAGTTCATTTATTTCCTTATTGATAAGTTATTATATTGAATTTCGTCATTCCAGAGTGTCCGTTTTCTTGATTTTAATAATCGGTTCACTTGTTTTTAAGTAATGGAGTTAATGTGGAATGGATTTAAATCTCCAGAATTAAAATTAAATATTAATTAACATCCATATGTTTTAATGGTAATATCTATTATTTTTTTACATGTAAATAGGATGAATCATTATATGAATTATTAATGACATTCCCTTAGATTATTTTAGCGGTATTTTGATTATTAGGAACTAGTTTGATCATATGTTTTAATAATATGTACGTATACTAGTTACTGAATATTAAATAGGATATAATAAATATATTATAGTCTATTTAAACAATAAAACTGGTTTCATGACCAGTAATGAATGAGAAATTGAAGAATGAAACTTTGTTGTTCAGGAAAGTTATAAATTGGAACCTCATGGATGTTTATTTCGTTTAAAAAATAAAAGGGAGAGAGTAAGAATATTGATTATGGTTATTCCATTCACATGATATAATTTAAGTATATATATGATACTGGAATTATAATGGTCATTTTAATATAGTAGGTGAGGATAGCATAACAAAATAAGATAAATTGAAATGAAACTAAATGAAAAATAAGGGGGCTTTACCTTTTGAAATAACCTCCTTGAGAACCTCCTTAAGGGAAGGGGTTTTGGTCTTTTGGAAAGAGAAAGAGTTTCTTGGATGTGGCGAGTGACTAGGGAAGGTTATTTGGGTAGATATTTTAGGAGGTCCAAGGCATATAGGAGTGAAGAGAAGAGGGAGTGATGGGGGTTTTTTATAGTGGAGGAGAGGAGTGATTTTTGAAAATTTTATTCATTATTTTATCAATTCCCTCAAGAAAACCAATAGTGTTGTTTAATGTGAACCATAATAGTAATAAGTTCATGTGAGTTATAAAAAAGTGGTCTTTCATAACTCATGATGTCATAAATAGTGTATTTAACTGATAATTTGCATATATAGTATTTTACCATATTTCACTATTCATAAAAAAATCAAGAATTTCAGAAAAATCCCAAAAATTCAACCCTACCATTTTTTGACGTGTAGAATTAAAAAATGAACTCCATTTTCAAAAATAATTTTATATATATTATTAATTTTATTTGTAAATAAAATCATAGTTAATTGAAAAAATAACAATTTTAAAGGTATCTTTAGTTCTATATCACATTGAAAGATTAATTAAGATCTCATTATCTTATCACCTTAAGAAAATAAAATAATATAATTATTTACTATTCATAAGGGTCATATTACTATTCATAAGGGTATGTTACTATTCATCAAAAATCAAGTTTGTTCTATCAGACTCTAAATGAATTACTGATCACAATTTTAGATGACCATTTTTCGAAATTCAAAATATAGTAGAGGAAAAGTTGTGTTTAAAGGATAGATTATAAAATGTGTTGTTTTGTAGGGACACAATGTTTCCTGCAATCAATATTTATTTTTAAAACCTTGGGGTGTTACAAATAGGTTTAGTTTCTTAGAGACTAGATACATAAACATCATATTTTACAACCCTTATTGACATTTTCTCATAAACATGATACTATATTCACTCTCATAGTAATGTCATATCATATATTATTCTTCATAACATGGGGAATGAAAACATAAGAAAAGGGTGATCTATAATTCTTAGTAAGGGAAAATTATCAACTAGTCATAATGGTTAGACCATAAGTGTGAGGGAAAACATGAGTAAGGAAGAAATATTAGATAAAAATATCCTGTAATCATAAGTGAAAATAATGAAACTTAATTAAGCATCAAGGATCATTATATAGAAACATAAAACCAAATTAGGGTCATAAAAAACATGGCTTAGAAGCATTTGATGAAATTCAGACAAAATATGAAATCATAACATATGAAAATAGAAAATCTTTAAAACATGGAATATAATTAACATTGAGAAAATATTGGAAACAAATCATCACTTAGGAAAAAGTAAGTGGTACAAATATTATCATAGTTAAACATTTCAGTATGGAAAAGACATCACATCCTGATTCCCATAGTGGAGTAGGCATCACTACCTGATTCCCATAATAGAGTGAGCATTCTATACTTGATTCCCATTATGGAGTGAACATTCCTTACTCAATTCCCATATTATATCATGAGATATAAGCCATAACCAATTCATTTGAGGGAGATATAAGATCCACCCACCATCATTAATATATACAAGTTCAACATAAAATCAAATCATTCATCTTATCATAAATAACTCATGTAGAGAAAATGATTTTCATAACTTTTACAAATAGTATTACATAAAAAACATGATCATTTGATACCAGAATATGATAAACCAAAGAGAGTAGTATAAAATATCATATAGGATTATTTAAGAACCACTACTTCATTGAATAAAATCCTTTAAAAATTGAATGTAATTCACAAAAATAATTTTTTCTTAAAAAATGTTTCTTAATAACATATTTAAAAGACATGATTTTCAATTCATCATAAAAAACATTTTTTAAAATATAGAAAAAAAACCAAAAACATTTATTCAAAACTAATTCCTATAAATAGAACTTGAAAAAAAATTCATATATAAAAATGTTAAGTAAAAGGGAAGAATATCATTGAAAATAAAAACCTTTGAAGTATTTGAAAATTACTTTATTGAAAACCCACATCATTAAAGGGATAATGAAACCATTTTTTTAAATGAGTAAAGGGGAATAAACGGATCATTGGAGATTAAAATAATAGTTTCTACCAGGGAAATGAGAACATTAGTGGGAAGTAAAAAACATTGATATGAAAGAAAAAACCATTAAAATAAATGGGAATTATTCTTAACATAAATTCATTTAAAAAAATAATATAATCATGAAGGAAAAATAGTTTATTGTGGAACATTATTTCCATAAGAAAAATTTGGAAATAAAAAAAACATTATCATAGGTTATAATAGATTAATCATGAAATTGTTTAGACAAAGATGAGTGATTATGACCCAATAAAGGATTTGAGTCATGAAAACCCCTTACAACTTGAGAATCATTTAAATAAAATACTCAGGAAAGAGTGAGATTAAAATTGAGATTAAATTAAAATTAATAAAAATAAACTCATGATATAATATATCAAATAGGTAGTATATACACCACATAAATGGAATTTTGTGCATAACAAAAAAATTTTATCAAAAAGAGAAATTTGAGATGAAAACCCTTACGACTTAAAAAAAATTAGAATAAAAATACCTTGAAAGATATATAGCTTGAAGATGAATTTAAAATACCATGAATAATGATAATTCATGATATATTATATCAAATAAGTAGTATACACACCAATTATATTAGATTTTTTGTACAAATATGAACTGTGTCTCAATGAATAGAAATTGAGATGAAATCTCTTACGACTTAAGAAATATTCTAATAAAACCATTAACAGAGTGAGATCTTGAAATTAAAGTTAAAAACAATGAATAAAGATAATTAATTACATTATATATCTAGTTTTTATCATGAAAATAATTTTAATGAAGTTTTGTGTGTAAAATGAAATGTGTCTCAAATAAGGGAATTTTGAGATGAAACCCTTACCTTGTTTTAGATTTTTTTTACATACACACCTAACTTCCTGAATAATAAAATTAATTTTATTAGATTAATTATTAGGAACCTTATATTTCTATAATTAATTTAATATGTACCATTTATTATCTTATTATATTTATTTATTATATTGTTTTTACTTTTGTTTGTGTGAAAATTGAATAAGTGTCAGCTTATTTTGATAATCTTAGCTATTGAAGATGATATTATAATAATAAGTTGAAATAATATTTTAACAATTATAGAACCCAAAACCAATATTTAATTTATTTTTAAAATATAATAATATTGGTATTTAATTTCCCATATCCATCATTTCTATACTTTTGTAACATTTATTCAAGTAGGTGGTTAAACCAACCCAAACTTGAACACACGTTAACTCGATGGGTGAGTATGGTTGAGAAGGTTCTTAATTTAAAATAATATAATTATAATAGAAGTATAATTATATTATTTTTATATTTTAATGATTTTGAAAAATATTTTAGGATGTATGGATAAATAATGTAAAACTAGAAAAAAATAAAAAAAATATTCTTTTGGAGGTAGTAGTCTGCACACACACACATGATTGACCTTATTTTGTTTTTTTATAAGTGGATGGAAATGAATAAATAAGGGTTTTAACATTAATAAAACAATTTATTGTTATAAAAATTATACTTTAGTTATAATATTATTATGGTGATATGATATTTGAAATACAAAGACTAAGAAGAAAAACTTAAGAATGAGATAATACTTACATTAAAGACCTGATATTTCCTTGGAAGTATACTTGAAAGGGATTAGGATAACTATGAGTTTATAGAGGGTTATTTTTGTGGGATAGGGTTCTAGTTATATTAAAATTTAAGTGTTTTAAGCAGTAATTCTAAGGTAAAGTTTATCTTTGAAGGGTTGAAGTTGTAGGTTTTTTAAGTGAAAGTAAGGGCACTTTTGGAAGCACCTTTACATTTTTCAAAAATGAAATATCATTTTCAAATTAACAAGGATAAAAAATCGACAATATTGTAGGAGATATATTTATTTCTCAATAAAAATATCAAATATTAAATTCAAGGAAATTTTATAATTTTTTAGGACTTTTACCCTAGGTTAAACTCAATTTACCCCTTTTTATTTTACTGTGATAATTAATTTTTAACCTTAATAATAAATTTTAAATAAAAAAATTGAAATTGAAATTATTTCCTAATTTGAACCATTTTATTTAAATTTTTAAAACCATTTTATCAAATAAAATTTTGATAGGTATGAAAAGTTAATTTTAAAATAAAAAAACCTAAGCATGTAAAATAGTTTTTTTGGAAAATGACATTATCAAGCTTCTAAATTTACATATATGATAAAATTATCATGGTTAATTATTTTTAATCCATTAATTAATTTATTATTAATTCAATATAATTTATTAGGGTTATAAGTAAATCAAAAAACGAACCTTACCTTGAAAACACTTTATTTAAAGAGAAGACTAATTTTTTTTATATATTAAAGTAACATTTTAATTTAGTTCTAAAAATGTTTTTTCAAAGCTTTTATATGTACAAATAATATTTAAAAATGCATAATATTATTCCTTAATTTCATATTTTATTACTTTAAGTGTTTTTAAATCTTACATGTTATGCTTACGTAGTGATAAAATCATCGAAATGATAATTTTTTTAAATCCCACATTTTTTAACTAAAAATAAACTTTTTTAGAAAATGATCAAAAATTCATAATAAGTAAATTTTGACATGCTAAATTAAAAAATAAGTTTTATTTTAACTAATTAAATTTCTAAAATTTAAAAATTTATCCTTTAATTGAAAATGAAATATATAAAGAAAACTGATTTTTTATTGAAAATAAATTTTTTCTATATTAACTCATATTAATAATTTATTTTATAAAGGAAATAGTTTTTAATGGTTTACTCTATTAGTGTTTATTATATATTTTAAGTTCATTTATGTTGGGTTTAGTGTGTAACACAATTTATCAAAAAAAATATTTATTTAAGGAGGAAAACTTGGTCTATTACATTTTCAAAGCATGATTTTGATGAAAAAGGGTTATTTGGAAACTATTTGTCAAATGTGATAAGCCCTTTGAAATGTTTTGACCTGTTCAGTACATGGGAGCCTTGGGTACCTAATAGGGGTATAGTATTGGGCCTTTTCCTTTAGTTGTATGGGGTTTACTCATGGGGTGTTCCTTTTCTCCTAGACCTTTTGTTCTAGGCAATTGATTCTCAAATACCATAGGGGGTTCATCCATGAGGCATTCCTCTATTACCTAGGATTTTTGACCTAGGGGCGTGTTTTGTGTGCACTATGTCTTGAATATATTAGTAGGTACAAGACATATATCTTTTTCAGACCTATTTTATCCTAGGGGTTCTTTCCATTGTGCTTTGGTCTTAATATGGATTTATTATGCATGCTTTGATAATGAAAAATGGTTTATGCATTGTGTTTTGACCTATGTTATATGTAATATTCTTTAGAAATGTAAAAAAGGGGAAATGTTTTTACCATGATTTTTTTATAAATGAATATTTTTTTATCATGCCATGTTTTTATATATTTATCATATTGGTATTGTTTTACAGAGACTTTATATGGAACATTTGGGTGGGATCCTACTGATCTTGTTTTTCTCACACACTACCCACCCCCTCGAGGGTGTGTAGACCCTGTTTATTTCTAATACAAGAAAGGGAAAGAAACCATAGTGAGGCCGCAGGGTTTAATGTTATTTATACATGGGTTGCTGCTGGTGAGATGGTTGGATGTTTTCTACGTATCACAGAGAGTAGCTATTAGGATTTTGGGTTGCCTTTATTTTTTATCTTGGAAATGTACCTTAATTTTTTCTTGTTTCTTTAGTTGTATTGATACCAATATAGATTTTTTATTTTTTGAATATTTTTTTATTGTTATCTTTCTCTAAATGTATGCTATGTTATTTTTTCTAGGTTGGGAAAATTGATCCCTTTGATTGTTGTTGGATTCCTAGGTGGTAGTTATTAGCCCATGGTGATTAGGAGTAACCTTTGGGTCTTTTCATGGTCTAGTTCAAAGCCTAGTTTAATGGGTTGTTTGGGTCAGGTTGGGATAATTTGGTATCAAATGAGGTCTATCCTCAAGGGTTTTTATCTTGGTATTTTTAGTAGATAGGAGATATGATTTTTTATACTTAAGGGGTATATTTTGAGTGAGTTCCTGACCATATCTCATCATAACAAGCTTCAATTCACCATGAGATTTTGGGTTGTGTGTCTCTTGTGTTGGATTTTGTTCTACATATCAATTTTTATTTATGTTCTCTTGGTGTAAATTGATGTTGTTTTGTTTTCTAATTGACTCTTTCTATTTTTGGTATATAGAATCACGACTTCAAGATGTCTTCTAGGTGTTTATTAGGTGGGTGAAAAAATAAATGTTCCTCAAGGGAATCCTCATATTGATCAGAGTCTCATCGAGGCTATCACGTGGGAAGTTCATGCCATGGATTAGAATGAGCTTCATATTCATAACTAAGATAAATATTTGCAACCAAGATTTGGAGGAGATAAAGATCAAACGAAAGAGTTCCTATAATAGAAAACACCTTTTTAAGGGTAATAATGAACCTTAGAAGGTAGAGGACTGGTTGGAAAAAATTGACTAGGTCTTCGACTTCCTGGAGACATGAATTTGTCAAGGTGAAGCATGTGACATTTAAGCTCTAGGGTCATAGTAATAGGTGGTATGAATATATTGTTCAAGAGAATTAGAATATGGGATTGAAGTGGAAATACTTCAAGATAATTTTATTTCACTAGTTCTATAATAAGTCCTTGATGATAGAAAAGTCTATTGAGTTCTTACCCTTCCAGTAAGTAGATCATTCGGTGATAGAGTACAACAACTGAGAGTTGGTTTGTTTTTCTTATAAGGTAGTAATGAATGATAAGAAAAAGGCTTAGAAATACCTATAAGCCTTATATGTTGATATCCAATCACAATTTTATATAATGAAGTTCACCACCTATGCTAGGATGGTCGATAGGGATATAATGGTAGATATTCATTTAGTAGGAATTTCAGACTTGTTTAGGTTTCCCCTTTCACATAGTGTAAATTTCAGTGTCACACATGGGAAAAAGAGGAAGTGGAATGAAAATCATAGAGGTGGTAGAGGTAGCTCTTAGTAGTGGGTTCTTTATACTCTATCAGCTGTGGTGAGAAGTGTACCCTTGACCTTCTACCAGTGTGGAAAGGCAGGGAACACCTAAAAATATTTCCCCAAAATTCTAAAGACTTTAAGTTCATGTGGTTATCGAGGTCATCTATAGCGATTCTTCCAAAATCTTTCTACGCCTTGATATGGTTATATATCATTAGTTTTAAAGGGATCTACGACACAATCAGAAGCTTTAAAGTTAATAGGGTTCAATCTAGAAGCCTTAAGAGTGAAGTGAGTTCACATAGTGGAGGATATATTAGAGGAAGTTGATGAGGGTCTAGCTATAATAATAAGTACCATTTTTATTGCATCTTTTATAAAAAACTGCTTTATTTCATACTAGTGACTAAAAATATTTTATATCTACCCTTTTTTAGATGTTTTGAAACATTCAATGGATCACATGTCATATTTTATGGATCCGAAGATACCTCTTAGAAACAGTAAGGAGAATGGGTTTCATTGTTCTTCATGTTCTCTTTTAATAGTAGATATTGATTGAGTCTAGGAATTTATTGTTCTTGATCTGGATATTTTTGAAGTTATCATTGGAAAAAATTAAATGATTTCTCTTTGAGCCAATATTTTTTACTATCATTGGTGCCTTTATTTTTTTTTATTTCTGTTGGGATATCTCAGGTGTTCTAGGGAGAGTGAGATCTAATGTCTAGCCAAGCATGAATTTTTCACATGGATCTTAGGAACCTACTGATTTCTGATGTGTTTGAGCCCAATGATATTGTATCTTCTCTTGTTGATCTGCACTTGTTTTTTCAAGAATTTCCTTAGGTTTTCCTAAATGAATTCTCCATCCTTCCTATAGAAAGGGGGGGGGGTTGATTTATCCATTGATATGGTTCTTGGTATACAACTGATTTCTATAAGATCTTTTCATATGGAACCCACTGAGTTAAATGAGATTAATATCTAGTTAGATGAACTTTTAGAGAAGGGATTTTTTTATCCCAGTGTTTCACAATGGGTGACCCTCATGCTATTTTCCAATAAGTCTGATGGGTCTCTTCATCTTTTCATAGATTATAGAAAGATGAATTAGATAATAGTTAAGTATAAGTATCCTTTTCCCTTTGTGAATGTCTTGTTTGACTAGTTAAAGGGAGAAAAGTGGTTTTCAAAAATTGAACTTTAGTTGGGTTATCATCAACTAAAATTTAGAGATTTATATATCCTAAAAAATGATTTCAGGAGTAGGTTGGCCACTAAGAATATCTCATGATGCCGTTTGGACTAACTAACAATCTTGTGGTGTCTATGGATTTAATGAATTGGATATTCCACCAATATCTCAATACCTTTATTACTATGTTTATGGATGATATCATGGTTTATTAAATAACTGAGCAAGAGCATGATTACTATTTAAATTTAGTTTTAGTAATCTTATGGATTCACAAAATTTATGCAAAGTTACCAAAATATTTTTTTTGGATATGGGAGGTGAAGTTCTTGGGGAATGAGATTTCAAAGCATATCCTCTCAGTTGATCCTAAAAAGGTTAAGGTTGTATTATCATGGGAAGAACCATGAAATTTATTTGAGATTTGGAGATTTATAGTGTTAGGTGTGTATTATCGGTGATTTTAAAAATATTTCTTGAAGATAGAATCATTGTTGAAAACTCTTACCAAGAAAAGGGTGAAATTATCATGAGAGGCTAAGTGTCAGGACTATTTTGATGAGTTGGAGTGACGTATGACATCAGCTCATGTTCTGATGTTTCTAGAATCTAGTAAGGGATATGTGGATTATTGTGATCCTTTTGGTGATATATTGGGATTCTTTCTTACATAAGATGATCACTATCATGACCCGACCCAAGTTGGGGATTGAACTAAAACTAGCCTAAGCCCACCTACATAGGCTAGGGGGTGGTGACTAGCACCGAAGGCATAACTAACTCAGGGAGGTTTGTTCCTAAGTACCTGTATGAATACACACAACTATCTCTATGAAAAATTTCAAAGAGGAAGAGTAAGAGATGCATCACTACTATAAAGTAATCCAAACATGCATGGTCCTCTAAACTGTACAAAAGTATGGTAGTGTAAACTGAAAAGTAAAGGGGAAAAATACATGACCAACCTAAAAAAATGGAAAAGTAAAATGCCTAAAGATCCCAAATCACGAATTCCACATTGAAACCACTGTACATGGTCCAAATCATATAGTATCCCTAAGTTCCTCTATAGTCACAGTCGACCTATATATCATCTTCAGAAGACATGACATTTTCGAGAAAATCCCATGTAGGGTTGAGTATATACATACCCAATAAGAAACCCTAAAAGATAAAGGGGGAGAAGTAAGGGATAAAAAACGAAATAAATACTGTATCATCCCAATACATTACTATATTTTTCTTTTAGAATAAATATAATTTTTTGATAGTTAACAATGCACGCAATGTCGGGTTTAAACAAAACACTATTTAGTCACATTTTGCATGGTCAATTAAATTATAAAACTCTTATAGAATTTATATAGTAAATTTATATGTTATATATATAATCAAATATTTTTTATATTCATCCAATAGATTCAATAGGCATAGGATAAAAATAAACCCAATTTTATGCATAAAACCCATATTTTATAAAGTTATTTTTACCGCCTTTTAATGAAAAACCTATTTTAAATACAATTTTGAAACCTATATAAATTTAATATGAAAAAATAAACTTCATTTTTTAAATAGAAACATCAAAATTAGGTTAGGGTAAATTTTTGATAATTTTATGTGAAGTTTCATTTTTTTGATGAATAGTGAAAAATATTGAATTTTAATTCAAAACTGTTTTTTCATATGATTTATTTTTAAGGTTAAATTATATTTTTAATTGGTTTTAAAGTTAAATTAGATCAATTTTTCATTAATTAATACAATTTAGTTCATTTTAATCAATTTCATCCGGAAATTTGATATAAAAACATAGAAAACTTTTGAACAGTTTTATTTTAAAAACCCACATTATCGTCCCGTCTATGGGATTGAATTCAAATTATTTTCTGACAATTATATGATTAGAATTTGGAAAAATGGATTCCATATTTGTAATAATAATAATTTATAATTTATAATAAGTTTAACTTAGTTTTCTACCAAAAATATTAGTGAAAGTGATTAAAATTAATTAAAGTGATTAACAAAAAAATTAGCTTAACAAAAGACTAAATCTTAAACATAAGAACTAAAAAGACCTAGAAACTCCTAAAAAATACATTGGATATATATATTTAAACCCTATACTCCCTTTTATATATTGTTTTCATTATTGGATCCACTTGACATAGGAAAAACATGGGTGGAATTCCCTTTTCAAAAATTTACAAGAATGCCACTCCTCCTCCACTCAAAAAACACACTCACCCATTACCCTTATTCACACCTCTAAAGCCCTTTGGATCACCAAAAATCTACTCAAATAATCTCACAACATTCCTAACCTCATTTTAGAAGACTAAAATTGGGAAAAAATTTATCCAAGGGTCCCTTTAGTGCAAACCAAAAGGAGTTACTCAAAGATGAGGTAACATCCTTCCTCAAGCTCTTTTATTTTATTTACATTCTCCATTCCCTAAAATATTATTATTCCAATATTATATAATAACATCAGTGTCCTAAATATACTGAGATTTTTTTATTTTAAGGGTTATACCTTTACTTACACACACATATATCTAATGGGTAACAAACCTACCATTTATGTGTACGACAAACTACCGCCTCACAAAACGACGATTGTTCATTTTTGATTTACCACATATCATGGCGAGAATTATGAAGGAAACACTATTTATATAAGATATATATTATATTTAAAATGTCTTTATGATTCTTTAATTTTTATATTACACATAACCTTATTATTTCCATTTTGTATAAGTATGATAACATTGTTTGTGGATGTGTGGACTACTACATCCTCAAAGCAACATGATTCATTCACACTATATTTACATGGGACATATAATGGATAGTTTTAATAAAAATTTGTGAAATATATGAAATATATATTATACTATAATTATAATATACATATATATCATTTACTTTTAATTCTTTTAATACGGAGAAGAAATGAATGTAGCATTTATATGCACGTACGACCTACCGTCTCCATGAACGATGCATTTGATTTATAATCTCCAAATATTATGGATTATTATAAATCCATATAAAATGAATATATAAGATATTTAAATCATGGTTTTCATTCTATATATTATGAAATAATGATCTAATTAATAATAATAAAAAATAAAAAGTCAAAACATACTCAAGAAACTAGACAATTAACACCTAAAGTAGTGAAAATAATTAACAAATGGGTAATAAGATATTATAAAAAGATCATATATGATATCATAAATATGATTATGGTTATAGTATAATTTATTAACATGATTAAACCACTTTAAAGGAGGTAAAATACCACATAATAAAAAAAAGTATAATGTAAGGGATTTAATCTCAATTTACATTCCACTAAGACTTATTTATTGTTATGAATCAATTCACTTTTATATAGTGTATATACTACTATTTTACATTTTATATCATGAATATAATTATTATCATGATATTATAAGTTACATTTAATTTTATTTCTTCAAGGTGATTATAATTCCAAATATTTCAAATTGCTATGGGACACTTGGAATGTTTAAAGATTATTTTCCTTAATGTTTTTAATGGTCTTTCAATAGTATTTACATTCATCAAAATCAAAAAACATTGATGATACTTATACTACACTAGGGAATTATTGATTAATATATATCGTTTATTCAATAAGGATATTTGATAAGGCATATTGTTTATTAATTAAATTGATTATTTGATATAAGGAATAATTTGGAAAGATACAACACGGCTGGGTCCTGGTTATAGATAGCCCCTCAATGTATCAGTAGTCTCATGAGATGAATAAGTTGGAAAAATTAGATGGGATTTTACCCAATATTCTAAACCATATTATGAAAGTTCTTGAAGGTAAATGTACCATGTACCTAGGAAACATGGGGACCATTTATTAATCATTTCCATTATTCATAATTAGTTACTATTTATCTATTAGATTTTGTATCGACATATCTATGGATGTATTTAATTCTCATTTTATTAATTAAATGGAACATGTTTTAGTTTCTCACCTTTCCATATTGATTATTCCTTATCTAGTTTATTTGAATGGAATGTATTATCAATTATTTACCTTCCCATGTTTATTTACTCTCATTAATTAATTATTGTTTCTGCTTTACTTACCCTTACTGATCATTTTATCTCACCCTTATCGTGTTTTATTTCTCTGGGTTATGAAGAATATTCCTTTGAATGAGTTTTAAGGATACTATTTGTTTCATTTCATTATGTATCATGTTTTATTTTCTATTTCCCAATGTAATATGGGTATCATGTATGCAATATAGTTTTCCAAAACTTCTAAACTATTTGGTCCCTTAGGATTTAAATCTTGTATATATGCCAATGCAAAAAAATAATGCACCAACTTTGTGCTTCTGGGGGTGGGGTGTTACAGTTGGTATCAGGGAAAGTTTAGTAACAACCTTGGAAACCAGATTTATAAAACATAGATTAGGGAATATAACCCTAAGATAGATTTTGAGGATAAGTATAGAAGAACATCCTATAATTTTGGTAAGGTAGAAATTATGTGGGTATTTTTAGAAATACATCTCTATTTGGATACTACAAGTAGACATGCTTCTGGCACATATGTACCTAAGGGTAAAAACTCTGAAAAGGTGTGTTGGGCCTGACTTAACATAACCTGGTACATGAAAATAGGCCTTAATATGCACCTGTTTTGAAACTCCATAGGGATACGCTTGGGATAATTAATATTCTCTTTACCTACCATTATGAAAGATTTAAAAGTAAATATGTCCCTAGAGAAACCAATGTTTATGATTATAAGATTTACTATGCATAAATATGTGCTATACCATATTTATAATTATAAATTATGATTTTATAAGCTAATATGGTATATTTGATTATTTAGAAATGGTGCCTAGATGGACGAATGTTATCAATACTAGTGGAAAATTTAGGGATTTCCCTATTGATGAAACTAATACAACTGGCATTGAAACAATGAAAATTATAGAAATATTAGGGAAACTTAATGAGGTTATGAAAAATAACCTTGTCCAAATAGAGAAACCTATTCCATGGAGAGAATATCCTATACTAGATCACTTTATGTGATAGAATCCTCCATCATTTAGTGGGAATACTAATTCAATTGTAGCTAAAAAATGGATTAGGTTTCTAGAGTAGATATTTACAACCTTAGGATTTAGTAAAATGGAAAAGGTTACAATTTTGGTGTATTGTCTCTAAGGTGATGTTGATCAATGGTAGTCCTTGATCTATAATACTAAGGAGAAAGAAAAAATAGAACTCAATGAATGAAAAACATTTAAGGATAAATTATTTGATAAGTACTTCCATCGTGGTCAACAAATCAAGATGAATAGAAATTTCATTCACTTAAAGAAAAAACAAGAAGAAAGTATTGCAGGTTATGATTCTAACTTTACAAGGTTATCTAGGTACACCACATATTACATACAAAATATAGAGTTTAAGATCAACCACTTATTTGAAGGTCTTAATCCAAATATATGAAGGGAACTGATTTCTTAGAATTTTTTATCATAGGAAGAAATAGTTTTATGTGCCATCAAGAGAGAGAAGGAATTTTATTGAATCAATATATTCAAGGGAAACAAAGAAAAGAAGAGTCCATTACAGAACCATGAAAAAGGAAATTCAAAAAATAAGAATAATAATTTTGATCGATTTCCATCTTGTGAAAACTGTGGTAAAAAGCACCCTGGGAAATGTTTTAAGGGATCAAGAGTTTCTTATAAGTGTGGAGATAGGGGTCACCAAGTTTATGAATAAAATGGGTAGAAGGAAATCAATGATTTCTAGTGATACAATTATAAAGATATGGGGTACTGTGTAAGTGAATTCCCTAATCATCAAGGGAATCTACCACTGAAGAGGCCTAGGGGAGATGCCCAAGCTTATACAACCACAATAGCTGTAGTATAAGTACCCAATGGTTTGGTGGAAGGTATATTGATCATATATTAAAATTTAAACAATGCCTTATTTGATTCTGGATCATTAAAATCTTTTATAGCTACCTAGTTTTCCAAGAAAATTAGATATTTTACTTTTGATTTAATAATAGATTTATTAGTCAAATCTCAGAAGGGAAGTATAATTACAACAAAGATGTGTTTAGATGTCCCCATTATGACACATAAATGTTTTTTCTATGCAGACCTTATTATCATACCTATGGTTGACTTTGATATAATCCTTGGTATGGACTGGCTCTCAAAATATGATGCAAAAATTTATTTCAAGAGGAATGAAATTAAGATATATGAGGAAGATGTAGAATCCATCATCTTTAGAGTAGAAGCTTCATCATATGGTTTTTATCTATATCCACCCCTAATAGTTCTACTGAATGAAATTATTAGGGAAAGAGATCAAACGACATCAATGCAATGAATAATGTAGTCTTCAAATTAAGGATTCACCTATTTTGTAGAAATAAATTGATGTATTTCTTTAGGAATTACCTAGAAATACCCCAGAATATAAAGTTTAATTTTTAATTGATTTAATTCCCAATGAAAGGCCAATATCAAATAATCTCTATAGAATGGACACTGTGGAATTAATGGAATTGAAGAAACAAATAGAGGACTTGGATAATAAGGGATTTATTCGCCCCTGTGTTTCACCATGAGGATCCATTGTCCACTTTTTCAAGAAAAAAGATGGATCCATGAGGTTTTGAATTTATTATAGGGTAATCAATGATATTAAAATAAAGAAAAAGTATCATATACCTCACATTGATGGATTGGTTAATCAACTTCATGGAGCCCTATATTTTTCAATGATTTATATTTGTTTTAGGTATCAACAATTTAAAGTGAATATAGAAGAAATTATGAAGGAAAATTTTTGGACAAGTTATGGACATTACAAGTTTACAATAATGATATTTTTATTGATTAATGAACCCTATATTTTTATGGACTTAATGAACAAAGTATTAAAGGAATATCTTGATGATTTTTTTAGTATTAATTGATGATATTATGGTGCATTAAAAAACCTACGAGGACTATGAGAATCAATTTTGGTTCATCCTTAAGACTCTTATAAGGGAATATTTATATAATAAATTTATTAATTTTGATTTCTAGATCCAATAAGTCTCTTTTCTCAGCCATATTGTCTCTAATGATGGATTATCAATTGATCCTGCAAAGAAAAAGGTAGTCAGAGAATGGCCTACTCCTACAAACATAATTGAGGTATGTATTTTCATTGGTTTGGTAGGTTACTATCAGAAATTAATTCATAATTTTTCTAGATTAGCTAACCCATTAACCAAGCTTACACGTAAAGGGGTTAAGTTTGTTTGGACAAAGGAATGTGAATAATTCTTTGATAAACTAAAGATAAGATCAATCAATTATTCTATTTTGACTCTACCATATGTAAGTGTTGGATTTTTCATATATAGTGATGCATAAAATAAGAGACTTGGTCGTGTCCTAATGAAAAATGATAAATTTATTCCATATGTATTAAGGGAATTGAAGACTCGCAAACAGAACTATCCAACACATGATCTTGTGTTAGCGGTTTGATTTTTTTACCTTCAAAATATGGATACATTATCTCTATGGTGAAATATTTGAGATATACATAGATAATAAAATCTTAAAATACATCTTATAATAGAAATAGATCAACATGAGATAAAGATGATGGCTTGAGCTACTCAAGGATTATGATTTCTCAATATAGTACCACCCAGGGAAAGTAAATAAGGAAGTAGGTGCATTGAGTAGGAATGATCATGAAGTTCTAACCCAAATGAGGATTGAGAAGGATACTATGTTAATGGATCTAGCAAAGATAAATATGGGTATTTCTATAGAAGGGAAGACATCAATAATTTTTCAAATTATTACAAAACTATATTTATTAGAGAATATAAAGAATTCTCAATCTAATGATGAGAACTTTAAGAAGAAAATTAAAGCTATGAATGATGGAAAATTATCAGTTTTTTTCTATGAAGATGGTGTTATAAAATTTGTAAAAAGACTTTATGTTCCATGAATAACTGATATAAAAAGGTAATTTTTGGATGATACTCATAGCTCAAATTTCTCTATATACTCTAGAAGCACAAAGATGTATATGGACTTAAAGGAAATTTTTTGGTGGGAAAACATTAATTGGGAAATTGTGAATTATGTGTTCAGATGTTTAGTTTGTAAAAAGGTAAAATATGTGAAGTGGAATCCTAAAGGATTTATACAACCTCTCCCTATTATTTTGTGTAAATGGGATGAAATTACTAAGGAATTTATCACATGGAAAACTCCTAGAACGAATGATGCAATATGAATTATTGTTGATTTTCTAACCAAATATGCACATTTCCTTGATATAAGAGAATGCATTTCTATTGAGAGCCTCATAAAGATCTATATTAATGAAGTTTTAATACTTGATGACACACCTCTATCAATTTTTTTCTGACCAAGATCCCTTATTTACATCAAAATGTTGGAAAAGTATTCAGAAGGCTCTTGAAACTGAGATTCATTTGAGTACTGACTACCATACCCAAACAGATATATAGTCTAAAAGAATGATTCAAATAATGGAAGACATGTTGAGGTCATGGTCAATTTACTTTCAAGGTATGTGGGATCAGTATTTACCTTCGGTAGATTTTACCTGTAATAATAGTTTCCATTCATGTATTGAAATGGTGTCATACAAACCATTATATGGAAAGAGGTTTCGTACTCCAACTGGTTAGGATGAAGTTGGTGAAAGGAAACCATAGGCCTAGAACCTTCTGAAGAGAGAAAGACAAAATTAAAGGGTATTTAGGATCATATTAAGTCAGTACAAAGTGGAAAAAAGTGTTATGCTGATAATCATGGGAAAGATTTAGAGTTTCAAGTAGGAGATAATGTTTTCTTGAAAGTATCTCTGAGGAAGGGTGTTACCAGGTTTGGTAAGAAAGGGAAACTGATTCCTAGGTACATCAGACACTTTGAGATTCTTTAAAGGGTTTTATTTTTCTCTTAACATTTAGGAATTCCACCAAATCTCTCAAAGGTAAATATTGTGTTCTATGTAAATATGTTATGGAAGTACATGTCAGACCCAACATATGTGATCACATCTGATGAAATAGTGTTGGAACCTAACCTTTCAAACTAATAATATCGCATTCAGATTATTTATTCTAGAGATAAAGTATTGAGGAATCAGAAAACTTATATAGTAAAATTACTCTGGAGAAATCACAAAATGGAAGAAAAAACATGGGAACCATAGGACACTATTAAGGAGAACCACCCACATATTTTTTAGAAGTTAATACCTCGAAAATTTCAAGGAATTTTTTTTTGAGGGAAGAATTTATCACCCCAATACTTTACTATATTTTCCTTTTATAATAAATTTAATTTTGATGATAGCTAAAAATGCACGCAACACCAGGTTTAAACAAAACACTATTTAGTCACATTTTGTACGGTCAATTAAATTCTAACACTTTTAGATAATTTATATAGTAAATTTATATGTTATATATCCAATAAAATATTTTTCATATTCATCCTATAGATTAAATAGTCATAGGATAATAACAAACCCAATTTAACGTATAAAAACCTATATTTTATAAAGATAGTTTTACCACCTTTTAACAGAGAACCTATTTTAAATATAATTTTTGAAACATTTATAAATTTAAAATTAAAAAATAAACTTCATTTTTTAAATCAAAATATAAAAATTTGGTTTGGTTATATATTTTTTAATTTTATGTGAAGTTTCATTTTTTGATGAATACTGAAAAATACCGAATTTTAATTAAAAAATGATTTTTCATATGATTTATTTATAAGGTTACATTATATTTTTAATTGGTTTTAAATTTCAATTAGATCAATTTTACATAAATTAACCCAATTTAGTTAATTGTAATCAATTTCATCCTGAAATTGAATATAAAAACATAGCAATCTTTTGAACATTTTTACTTTAAAAACCTGTATTGTCGTCCCGTCTGTGGGATTAAATTTAAATTAATTTTTGCCACTTATGTGATTTTAATTTAGAAAAAATGGATTCCATATTTTTTATAATCATAATTTATAATTTCTAATATGGTCAACTTAGTTTTTAACAAAAAAATATTAGTGAAATGGATTAAAATTAATTACAATGATTAAGAGAAAATTTAGCTTAACAATGTACTAAAGTTAAACTTAAGAACAAAAAAAAACCTAGAAACTTGTAAAAAATCCACTGGATATCCATATTTCTACCCTATTCTCTATTTTCTTAAAATTGGTGTACTATTGGAGCCACTTGACATAGGAAAAATGTGGGTGGAATTCCATTTTCAATTTTTTTAAGAATACAATTCCCCCTCCACTATAAAAAGGCAATCACCCATTCCCCTTACTCATAACTATAAATCCATTTATCTCACCCCAAATCTTCTAAAATAATCACCCAACACCCCAAAAATCATCCTAGAAGCCTCTTATTTGGTATAAATCCATCCAAGTAAGCCCTTTGGTGCAAACCAAAAGAAGTTACCCAAATAAGAGGTAACATCCTTCCTCAAGCTCTTTTGTTTTATTTAAATTATCCATCCCATAAAATATTATTATTACAATAATATAAAATAACATAATTATCATAAATATAATTATATGTTTTCATGTAAATTTTTAGACCTTAAATTACACACACATCCATATAATGGGTAACAAACCTACTAATTATGTGTATAATGAACTTCCACCTCACGAAATGATGATTGTTTGTTTTTCCTTTACTACCTATCATGATGAAAATTATGGTGGAAAAATTATTTATATATGATATATATAATATTTATAATGCATTTATTCTTATTTAATTTTTATATAACACATACCATTATGCTTTCCATTTTTTATAAATACGATAACATCGTTTGTGGACGTGTGGGCTACTGCCTTCTCAAAGAGATGTGATTCGTTCACACTATACATGGAACATATACTGTATGGTTTTAATAAAAATATGTGACATATATGACATAAATATTATAATTTAATTATAATATACATATATATCATTTACTTTTCATTATTTTAATATGGAAAAGAAATAAAAGTAGCGTTCAAGCGTATATACGACCTACCGTCTCCATGAATGATGCATTTCATTTCTTATCTCGAAATATTATGGATTATTTTAAATACATATATAATAAATATATATGATATTTAAATCATGTTTTAAATTCTTTATATTATGAAATTATGATATAATTAATTGGAACAACAAATAACAAGTCAAAACATACTCGAGAAACTAGGAAATTAACACCCAAAGTAGTGAAAATAATTAACAAACGGGTAATAAGATATTATAAGAAGATCATATATGATATCATAAATATTATTATATTTCTAGTATAAGTTAGTAACATGTCTAAACCACTATA
The DNA here is from genome assembly GCA_963277665.1 of Viscum album. NCBI lineage: Eukaryota > Viridiplantae > Streptophyta > Magnoliopsida > Santalales > Viscaceae > Viscum > Viscum album. The sequence goes on along the minus strand of OY728162.1, from coordinate 1,113,710,824 downwards.
TAGTAGGATAAATACACCACAAAAAAATTAAGGATAAGGTAAGGTATTTCATCTCAATTTACATTCTATTGAGACTTATTTATTGTTATGCATCTATTTACTTTTATATGGTGTATATATTACCATTTTACATGTTATATCAGGAATATAATTATTATAATGATATTATATGTTTCATTTAATTTTATTTATTCAGGTTTATTGTGATTACAATTTTTTTAAGGTGGTATGAGACACTTTGAAATATTTAAAGATTATTTTCCTCAAGATTTTTTAATCCTATTTCAGTGGTATTTCCAGTCATTAATACCAAAAAACCTTATTGATTATTATAATACATTGGGTAATTATTGATAATTATGTATCCTTTATTCAATATATATATTTGATAAGGCATATTGTTTATTAATTAAATCGATTATTCGATACGAGGAATGCTTTGGATAGGTACGATACAGGTGGGGGCATGGTTATAAATAGCCCCTCGATGCATTAGTAGTCTCATGAGACAAATGAGTTGGCCACATTAGATGGGGTTTTACCCAATATGATAAACCATGTTTTGAAAGGTCTTGGTGGTAAAGGTACCATGTACCTAGGAAACATGGAATCCAATAATTAAGCATTTACCTCATTCAGGATCAGTTACTCTTTATCCATGAGATTTCACGTCGATATATCTATGGATGAATTTCATTCTAAATTTATTGATTAAATAGAATGTGTTTTAGTTTCTCACCTTTCCATATTTATTATTCCTTATCTATTTTATTTTAATGACATGTGTTTTCAGTTATTTACCTCTCCATGGTGATTTAATCTCATCAATTCATTATTACTTCTGCTTTAATTAACATTACTGAACATTTGAGCTCACCTTTATTATGTTACCTTTCCCAAGTTATGAATAAGATTCCTTTGAATGAGTTTAAAGGATGTTATTTATTTAATTTCTTTATGTATCATGTTTTAATTTATATTTCCAAATGTAATATGGGTATCATGTATGTAATTTGGTTTTTAAAAACTACTAAACTATTCAATATTTTGGGATTTGAAGATTGTATCTATACCAATGTAATAAAATAATGCACCAGCTCCAAGATTCTAAGGTCTGGGTGTTACAAAGATAATAGAACACACGATGCAAGATACAGTAAAGGAGAACATATCAACCCAAAAAGAGAGTGAAAGTAAGATTGTACAAATATAAGGGGATAAAAATGGTGAGTAGATGAAATACCCATAGAGTCTTCACCACATATAGTGGGAGAGTAGACCCATATAACTACGAGAAGCTAGACATAGAAAGCATATGTCATACTCCACGCATCTTCGCCTCTCCTAGGAGGAGAGTAGCCAAATGCACAGTGTGGATATATATATATATATATATATATATATATATATATATATATTCTTAGTCATAGAATCCCAAACAAGATAGTAATGGGGTATCCATATCAAAGCTCAACCTAAGAAGAAGAGTAGACAAAAGTTCCAAAATTCCAACAATGATGCCTAGCATCTCACACATCTACTCAGAAGTATCCATGAAAGTACATCCATGCCTCGTCACTATGCCACATAGTCAAGGGGACATGAAATCTAGGTAGGGAACCCATAATATGGTATGATAGGAGGGTACTACTTTGATAACTATCGAGGAACTCCACTACCTAGCCCTACTGGAGGGTACTGCTTGATAGATCACTGTGAAACTCCACTATCAAACCCTACTTGAGGATACCACTCAAAATGGTCATTGAGGAACTCTACTGATCAACCCTACTGGAGGGTATTTCTTGGAAAGGCCATTGAGTAACTCCACTTCCCATCCCCACTGGAGGGTACCAATCAGAATGGTCATCGAGGAACTCCATTGTTCATCCCCATTAGAGAGTACCCATTAGAAAGGACATCTAGGAACTCCACTACCTAGCCCTGCTGGAGGGTACCGCTTGATAGGTCACTGAGAAAATCCACTGCCCAACCCTGCTGGAGGGTACTGCTCAGAAAGGTTGTCGAGGAACTATATTTATTAGCCCTGCTGGAGGGTACCACTCGAAATGGTCATGGTGATCCTGTGTGATCACTACCATCATCAAGTTTCACCTATATAAGTGACATGCCTAGTACATTCCACATCATATCTCATAATCCACAAAAGGGTACCATTTCATTCTATATGGATAGAAACTCATGATAGGCTACTCATTGTCCAAAATTCAAGTTCAAATGAAAGAGATAAGAATGATTGAAGTTTCCTAAAAAGGAACAAAGGGGTACACGATGTGTGAGGGGACCCACACGATGTGTGGTCCCACTCCAATTCCTAGCCATATCCATGGATGGGACACATCTCCCTGTTTATGTATTAGTACATGCCATGTAGGAGGACTACACTGTATGTCTAGGATAACTGGGACCGGGCCATGTTCTTCTAGCCGTGTCTGTGTACCTGACCTTGTGTATGTGTATCAAATCCTATGTCCTTGTATTGGACTCCATGCATGGCAATGCAACTAGATGTGTACTTTTACACAGGTTCCCGATCATGTGCTCCATTACAAAGGTTGTCCAATAGGGGAATGGGTACATGACGTGTAAGAGGGATACATGATGTGTAATCCTTAATTTTTCTCAAAACCCTAGACATCACTACTGAGGGGTTACATGATCTGTATTCTTCCATGTATATGGAGTGTAGTCATGTTTTCACCAGAATTTCTAAATCTCTATACCTTCTTTTGTAACTTTGAATTTAGTCTCTCTGCTTCATATCTAGTGCTATCTATGGATGAAAAAGGTGGATCTATAAAAAAATAATGGTTTTGGGTTGCTGCTCATCATAAATCAACCTCCTTTATTTGTGGGTTTCACCATATGTTCGGATTATAATGGATCCTACCTTCTCTATAGATCTAGCCTCTAATTTTACAAATGATCATACTCACCTTACAATAATACCAGATTATTTCCCACTTCATCAATATATGCCTTGCTCATGATTCCATCATGGTTCCGAGGGTCTTATTGGGCTCAATACTACCCGAAAATGTCGAACTAGGAATACGAGGTCCAACTGATGAAGAAAGTGAAGTAATGAGAGGGAAAAAATCCATAAAAAAGGTTTAAACATCATTGTATAAGAGTTCTTGGCCAATGATCAAGAACGGGCATCCAAGGATAGAAAAAAATTGAAAATAAATATTTTTCTTTACTCAAGTATATACAATTGGCCAATAATTGGTGCAGATCCAAGAAAAAAGATGGATATGCTCAATCAATTTAATAAATGGGTGTAAATCACCAATTTAAGTGCTATATCTCAATTATGGATCATTCATTGATGAAGAATTTGTTAGATTATGATCAAAAGAAGCTATTGATTTCATTGCATCCTGATCTAATCTGATCCAACGTTTCATCATCGTCTGATAAGATCCTCCAATGGAGGAGGAAGAGAGATCTCTAGAATTATCCTAGGGTTTATGTGACTATATAGATAATTTATGGAATCATTATTATAGAATTATCAATTTCTATGAAGTGAAACAATTAATTAATTAATTATTTAACTGAATGTACCACCAATGAGAGAGGAGTCCGAATTCCCCATGTTGAAAAATTTTATATCACACCTAAGGTAAACACTGAGTTCTGGTCTCAATTGTGGTATTGGATTTCTAATCCGAGATTCCATTTAGGAGTTATCTTATTTTATTTAATAATATACATGATTTCAATATAAAATATATTTAATATTTTTATAAAATTAATTTTGGAAACACTAGGCCTCATAACCACACTATATCTTAGTACATAGATCTGGAAATATATATAGAAATATTTGAAAGTCTAACAAGAAAAAAAAACAGATCTCTACATCATTCTCTTATTTAATATTTTCATCCCTAAAAATAAAAAACTAAGAAAAAAACTTGGGATACTGAGCCTGCTTTTAGATATCCCACTCTTAGGAACTCTCCTGAACATTCCCATTTTGCTACAAAATGTAGACCAAGGATATGGTTCATCCATACAGGGTCCTATCCTACCGATCTTCGATCACCACCGAGTGATCCATAAAGTTGTATCAATCCTCGATGTCTAGATATCCCTAGTAAATGATGTGCATGAGGTCATTCACGTATCTCCTCAGCTGTGACATAAGGAATACGTTGTGCACCAGCTCCAACTATGGGTATAGGGTGAGGTGGTAAGCAGCCTCACCAACCCTCTGCATGATCTCGAATGGCCCGATGAACCTTGGGAATATCTTGACTCCCTGAAAAAACCTTTACAATACTCATATTGGGGAGACTCTCTAGAAAATGTGGTCTCCCTATGTGAACTCCAAGGGCATATGACAAATATCTGCACAAGATTTATGTCTGCTTTGGGTCATCCTCATCTGTGAACAGATTCCCTGGACTTTCTCCTTCATCACCTACACCAAATCTAGTCCCACAAGAGATGACTCGTCAATATCTATCTAGAATAAGGGTGACTTTCATGTTCTCTTATACAGGGCCTCAAAAGGTTCCATGCTGATAGTAGAGTGGTAGCTATTGTTGTACGTAAACTCTAACAAGGGAATATGATCCTCCCAGCTCCAACCAAAATCTAACACGTAATCCCTCAACATATCCTCCAACACCTGGATAGTGTTCTCGATCTACACATCTCTTTGGGGGTAAAAGGATAAAATCACCATAATTTGGATCTTGAATGCCTCTTGAAGGCCTCTCCACAATTGTGACGTAAACCACCTATCATGATCAGAGAGAATTGTTGATGGAATCCCATGAAGGCAAACGATCTCCCATACGTACAAAGGCCCCAAAATCTCCACCAAACTATATTACTTGATAGAAAGGAAGTGTGTTGTCTTCATGAGTTGGTCAACTATCACCCAGATGGTGTCATGTACCTTCACTATATGTGGAATCCATGTCATGAATTCCATGGATATTCCGCCCCATTTCCACTCCTAGATCTCAAGGGGATGCAACAAGCCTTCCCAAACATGGTGCTCAGCCTTCACCTGCCGACAAGTGAGGCATCAAGAGAAAAAATCAAAAACACTTTATCTCATTCCGAACCACCAAAATTTCCTCTAAAGTTCTATATATATATCTTTCCTACACTGGGATATATATCTAGGGGAGAAGTGTGGAAATCTCACATCATCTCCTCCCATATCGTGACTAGGACCAACATCTATCCATGGAAAATGATGGTATGATTCCATCCTTCATAATATTCATATACTGAGTCTCCTGTGAATATATGATCACATAAGACCTCACAGTCAATGTATCCCTACTGGGACTCCCTCACACGCTCAAGAAGTGGAGGATTCAACACCATCGACTATAAAAAAACTGTACCCTCCTACTCTACCAGGGTCATCTACAAGGAGGCCAACTACTCTAAAGACTCCTATACTAAGAGATCCTAGGAATTCTTGCTAAGGAAATATTATACAAAATTTCCATTCCATGGAGTATAGACTATATCGAATTTATAGTTTAGAAAGAACTCAAATCAACATCATTGTCTCAGGTTCATGTCTCTTTGTGCGAAGATGTACTTGAGACTCTAGTGGTCTAAGTAAACCATAAAGCACTCCCCCAGAAGGTAGTTTCTCCACATCCTCAGGGTCAAGACTACCACTACCAGCTCAAGGTAGAGAGTCATGTAGTTCTTCTCATTCAGTCTCAACTACCTCAACCCTCAAATGATAACTTCCTTCCACTAAATCAACACGCTACCGAGCCCAACTCCTGAGGCATCACAATACAGTATGAACTCTAGTCCCTCCTTTGGTAGTCTTAACACTAGATCACTCTTCATCCACAACCTCAACTCTTAAAAGTCCATTTGGCACTAGTCATACTAGGTAAACGACTACCCTTTCCATATCAGGGTGGTCAAAGGGGTTATGATTATAGATAAGTCTACCACAAACCTCTTGTGGTACCCTTATAGGACAAGAAAACTCCAAACCTATGAAATAATCTTGGGTGACTCCCAAGAAAGAACTACTTTGATCTTCACTAGATCCATTGATAAACCATGCTTAGAGTTGAAATTACCTTGAAAGTGAATCTCATGAATCCAAAGCTGTCACTTCGATAGATTTCCATAAATATGGTGCTATTGAAGAAAATCTAGGACCATACTTAAGTCCTTTGCAAGTTCCTCATCTAATGTAGAGTAGACGAGTATACCATTGATGAAGACAACAATGAACTGTTCTATGTACGATTGGAATAACTGGTTTATCAAATCAATAAACACAGTAGGGGAATTCATCACACCAAAGGTCATCATAGGAACTCATAGTGTCCCTAGAGACATAGGAATGCCGAATTTTGAATACCAGCCTTAAGAACCTTCAACTAGTGGTATAAAAACATGAGATCGATCCCTAAGAACTATCCCATTCCTTTAAAATAGTCAAAGATGTCATAAATCCTCAGTAAAAGGAACTTTTCCATTATTGTGGACTGGTTCAGGTAATGATAATCCCTGAAAAGCTGCAAGCTCCCATATACCTTTTTCACGAACAACACTGGAGCTGCCTAGGGGGACACATTGGTCTTAATGAAAACTTTCTATTGAAGGTCCCCCAACTACAACCATATATATCAAGTCTAGATAAGGGTTATATAATATTCCATAGAAGATATCATAGACATTCTTGGATAGAAGTCAATGAAAAAATCCATCTCCCACCTCGTAGGTAGTCCCAGGATTTCCTTAGGGAAGATGTCCATGTAATCCTCTAAAACTGAAGGAATCTAGATGCCTGAAGAGCCTGCTATACCAAGAGATATACTCACTAACTAATTTGTGATGGGATGAGTCCTCCTAATCATAGAACCCACTTTCCCAACCATGAGATATCTCTCACTGAAAAAGGATAATCTTGTCCCATCAGTGTATAAGCATCTGATTTGTCTGTAGTGATAGTCAATCTGAGATCGGACCATGGAAAAACAATCCATACCCAAGGTTACATCATAGTATTCCATCGTGATGAACAAAAGGTCCCACATGAACCTCTCTCCACCAAGCGATAACTCACACCACTAACAAATAAATTATATAGAAGAAGTGTTCGCTGTAGGAACCTCAAGACGAAGCTGCAAGGCTAGATCCTCAACTAGGAACTCCATATCTCACACTAGGAGTTTAGATATAAAGTAATGGCTAGAACTTATGTCTACTGATTTTGAATCAAGAGTACAATAAACACAAATTGTACCTATTATCATCTTGTCAACTATGGGATCAAAGAAATCCAAATCTTGCAGCTATCTATGCCCCTGAATGCTTGCTCCCTAAGCCTGACATGGGCCACCTAGTGGTGGTGGTGTAAGGATATCATAACTTCATCTACCACTAATAACTCCTCCTATTCATCTTCCAGCTCCACCTCCCCATGGACCACCATATCCTCACTGGGGAGATCCCTGATCACAGCACTACCTCTGCTGTGGTGGTCCGTCAGCTATCTTCCTATGCTCTTTAGTACGTCTGGTTGGAAACTCACATGCCATGTGACCTCACCCATCATAATCAAAGCACTGAACCTCTTTAGGCTGCCCTAGTGATCTGTGATATATCTATATCGAATTACCATGGGCCTGAGTTTGATCATGCGGAGGTCCTCTGCACTGAGATCCCGCTGACTAATACCTGTTAGCTGCTGTAGATGACTCAACTATGTGGTTCCCACTACTATACCTATCTATAAAGATCCCCTCTAATATAAATATCTATTTCACTAATGTCCGATCCAACACCCTGGCATAGTGGTGATGTACAAGGGCACAAAACTAACTCAGATCTCTCTACAGAGTCCCTATTTAAACTTCCATGCTTGGAATTATCCATATAGGATCATATTAAGAGAGGACCACCTAAGGTATATGAAACTTACTACATACTTAGCCGCCATCATTCCACCCTACTATAGTTCCAGAAGCTCTTGGATCTGGATTGAGTGTAAAAGGGAGGGGTATCACTCCTCACAAAATAACTACTAAAAGTCATTCCAAGAGAGTGTCGACTCATTGTTCATCTACGTAACAAGAATCCACCAAAACATACCTACTCCATGGAAAAGGCTAGGTACTAGTGAATCCAACTTATCCACTGGGGTATGAACAATCATGAAGATATAGACCACTAACACTAGCTAATCCTTTGTTGCCTGAGGATCCGGCTCACCATAGAACCTCAGGGACCACTCATACCGAAACTCGTGTAGTGCACTAAGAATATTTGTATCCTTATTCTACTTTTCTTGAATGATCTACTTCTCGAAAGGTGGATGTTGTGCTACCTGACCACCTAGAGGAAGGGATCATGGGATAAACCCTTAATTGAGGCCTTGTCTCTCATTGAATCATCTTCATGATCCAGAACTGGTATCCTAGATGGATGTTGTCGCAGAGGAATCCTGAGATTTATCAAGACATACCATAGTCAGATGAGAATATATATATATATATATATATAAATAATAATGAGGAGTTAACTCAAGAAGGATAGTCAAATTATAAATCTTATATGATTAATTTACCATTTATTCCTACAAAAAATGTCTCAGCGTGTCAAGTTGACAAGCAGCTAGTCAGGGTCTTGGTGAATGGATACATTAGCCTCCTATACCATCACTAGAATTTTTGGACCGAGAGTCACACTCTAGAAATTTTGAAACTATTTTCCTAAACCCAATAAAATCATTTTAAGGGGGATAGTCCCAAAAACATATCGAGGAATGAACTTGCTCTGATACTAATCTATCATGACCCGACCCAAGTTGGGGCTCGATCCATACCTACCAAAAGCCCACCTCCATAGGATAGGGGGTCGAGACTAGTGTTGAAGGAATAAATAACTTGAGAAGGCCTTTTCCTAAGTACCTATATGCACACACATATCCATCTTGATGAAAAAGTACAAAGTGGAAGAGTAAAAGATGAAATGATGCTATAAAATAAACTAAGAATGCATGAACCTCTAAATAGTACAGAATTATGGAAGTGTAAACTAAAAAGTAAAGTTAAAAAATACACACCCAACCAAAAATATGTCCCAAACTGAAAAAACATGAAAAGTAAACTACTGAGAGAGTCCAACTCCTGAATCCTACACTATAACCACTTTACATTGTCTGAATAACCCATTATCCCTAAGCTCATTTGTATTCATGGTCATCCTATCTATCATCTTTATAATACATGACACATGAGGGAAAATACCATGTAGGGGTGAGTATATACATACCTACAAGGACACCCTAAAATATGAAGTGGGGAGTATTAAGAGATACAATAGGAAAGAAAGATAACAGAACATAGGTTTCAAGACACAATGAAAGAGAATAGTTCAACCCAAAAAGAGAGTAAAAGTAATATTTTTAAACAAAAGGGGATAAAAATAGTGAGTAAATAAACTAAACATCAAGTCCTCATCACCTATTGAAGGAGAGTAGACTCATCCAACCATGAGAATCTAGACATGGAAAGAACTTGGCATACCCCGTGCATATTTACCTATCCTGGAAGGAGAGTAACCAAATTCAAGTTGTGGATATGAAATGATATATATATATATATATATGCTCGATTAGAGAATCCCAAACTAGAGAGTAAAGGGATCTCCATCTCATAGCTCAACCCAATAAGAATAGTATCCAACACTACTACAAAAACGGGCTTTATCAGCACTAAAAAAGCATTGTAAAGCTCAGCGCTGATAAAGAAAGCCTTTATCAGCGCTAAAAAGGCACTGATAAAATGTACATTTTATCAGCACTAAAAAAGCGGTGATAAAATGGACATTTTATCAGCGCTAAAAAAACGCTGATAAATGTGTATTTTATCAGCGCTTTTTTAGCACTAATAAAGGCTTCTTTTATCAGCGCTAAAAAATCGTTGATAAATGCCCTGTCTGCTGCAAAAAAAAATTCTGCAGCAGCACACCCAAACAACACATGCAAATAATTCAGCATCTCAATAAGTATACCCATACAAAATTAACACATAAATCATAAGCTAATTACAACAAGTATACCCATACACCATTAACACATAATTAATAAGTTAATTAAATACATAAAGAATTCTATTCAAAATTCAAGGGGTTGGGGGGTTGTTCAGGGGTTTCGGGTGGCTGTCCAAGGTGGGGTAGGGGGTGTCCGGGGGGATGGGAGTGTCCAGGGGGGGGGGGGGGGTGGTCCAGGAGGTTGGGGGGCTGTCCAAGGAGGGTGGTGGTGTACAGGGGGGGGTGGGGGGTGTCTAGGTGGTGTCTAGGAGAGGGGTGTCCAGGTGGGGGGGGGGGGGGGGTGTCTATGGGGGTGTCTAGGGTGTCGGGGGGGGGGGGGTTCTAGGGGGTGGGTGGGGTGTCCAGGGGGTGGGGGCGGTCCGGGGGGTTGGTGGGGCTGTCCAAGGGGGTGGGGTGGTGTCCAGGAGGGTGGGATGGGGGAGTCCAGGGATCAGGGTGTCCAGGGGGGTGGGGGTGTCCAGGGGGTGGGGGTGGGTGGGGTGGGGGTGGTCCAAGGTGTTGGTAGGGCTGTCCAAGGGGGGTGGGGTGGTGTCCAAGGAGGGGGGTGTCCAGGTGGGGGGGGGGGGCTGTTTATGGGGTGTCCATGGGGGTGGGCTGGTGTCCAGGGTGTCGGGGGGGGGGGGGGCTTCTAAGGGGTGGGGGTATGTCCGGGGGGGGGGGGGGGGGTCCAGGGGGTTGGTTGGGTTGTCCCAGGGGGTGGGATATTGTCTGGGAGGGTATGGGTGGCCTTCCATGGGTGGGGGGGTGTCTAGGGGGGTTGCGGGTATGTAGGTGGTGGGGTGGTGTCAAGGAGGGGTGGGGGTGTCGTCCAGGGGGTGGGGGTTGTCCTGGGGGGTGGGGGGTGTCGGGGGGGGGGGGGGTTGGGGGGGATGCTGTACGATGTGGGGGGGGGGGGGGCTTTCCATGGGAGTGTCCTGGGGGGTGGGGGTTTCCAGGGGGTTGAGGAGGCTTTCCAGGGGGTGGGGGTGTCCAGAGGGGTGGGGGTGTCTAGGGGGTGGCTTGGTGTCCAGGGGGGGTGTGGGGGGGTGGAAGTCTAGGGGGTTGGTGGGGTTGACTCTTACACGTCACAAAGGACCCATGGATTGTTCTCATAAAGGATCAAGACATTCCTAATGCGTTTGGTCGGATTTCCGTAGGTCAATGGTTGTTTTCACTTAAAATTGTGTCCAATTTAAACAAAAGAGAGACCCTTTGAGTGATATCGGCCACACTGTGCCTCAGATTGAGGCAGGGATTACTCGTACACGTCAAAAAGGACCTGTGGATCATTATCCTAAAAGATCAATACAATCCTAATGTGTTTGGTTGGATTTCTGTAGGTCAGTTGTTGTTTTCACTTAAACTTGTGTCCATTTTAAACAAAAGAGAGACTCTTTGAGTGATACCGGCCACACCGTGCCTTTGATTGAGGCAGGGATGACTCGTACACGTCACAAAGGACCCGTGGATCTTTATACTAAAGGATCAATACAATCTGAATGAGTTTGGTCAACTTTACGTAGGCCAGTTGTTGTTTTCACTTAAAATTTTGTCTATTTTAAACAAAAGAGAGACCCTTTGAGTGATACCGGCCACACCGTGCCTCAGATTGAGGCAGTTATGACTCGTACATGTCCCCAATGCACCCTTGTATCGTTTTCTTAAAGTATCAACACAATCCAAATCTATTTGTTCGGATTTCCGTAGGTCACTTGTTGTTTTCACTTAAAAATTTGTCCATTTTAAACAAAAGAGATACCCTTTGAGTGGTACCGGCCACATTGTGCCTTATATTGAGGAAGGGATGACTTTTACACATCAAAAAGGACCCTTGGATCATTTTCCTAAAGGATCAAGACAATCTGAATGCGTTTGGTTAGATTTCCGTAGGTCAGTTGTTGTTTTCACTTAAAAATTTGTCCATTTTAAACAAAAGAGAGACCCTTTGAGTGGTACCAAATACACCGTGCCTCATATTGAGGTGGGGATAACTCTTACAAATTACAAAAGACCAATGTATTTTTCTCATAAATTATCAAGACAATCCAAATGCGTTTGGTTGGATTTCCGTAGGTCAGTTTTTGTTTTCACTTAAAATTATGTCAAATTTAAACAAAAGAGAGACCCTTTGAGTGATACCGGCCACACCATGACTCAGATTGAGGAAGGGATGACTTATACACATCACAAATGACCCTTGGATCATTATACTAAAGGATTAATACAATCCGAATGAATTTGGTCAGATTTCTGTAGGTTAGTTGTTGTTTTCACTTAAAATTATGTCCATTTTAAACAAAAGAGAGACCCTTTGAGTACTACCGGCCACACCGTGCCTCGGATTGAAGCGAGGATGACTCGTACACATCAAAAAGGACCCGTGGATCATTCTACTAAAGTATCAATACAATCTGAATGCGTTTGGTCAGATTTCCGTAGGTTGGTTGTTGTTTTCACTTAAAAATTTGTCCATTTTAAACAAAAGAGAGACCCTTTGAGTGATACCGGCCACACCGTTCTTTATATTGAGGTGTGGATGACTCTTACACATCCCCAATGCACCCATGGATCATTATCTTAAAGGATCAACACAATATGAATGCGTTTCGTTGGATTTCTGTAGGCCAGTTGTTGTTTTCACTTAAAAATTTGTTCATTTTAAACAAAAGAGAGACCCTTTGAGTGGTACCGGCCACACAATGCCTCAAATTGAGGCAAGAATGACTCATAAACGTAAAAAAGGACCTATGTATAATTCTACTAAAGAATCAAGATAATCCTAATGAGTTTGGTCGGATTTCCGTAGGTCAGTTGTTGTTTTCACTTAAAAATTTGTCCATTTTAAATAAAAGAGAGACCCTTTGAGTGGTACCGGCCACACCGTGCCTCAGATTGAGGTGGAGATGACTCATAAATGTTAAAAAGGACCCGTGTATTGTTCTCCTAAATGATCAAGACAATACTAATGTGTTTGGTCAAATTTCCGTAGGTCAGTTGTTGTTTTCACTTAAAATTATGTCCAATTTAAACAAAAGAGAGACACTTTGAGTGATACCGGCCACACCATGTCTCGGATTGAGGAGGGGATAACTCTTACATGTCAAAAATGACGTGATGATTGTTATCCTAAAGGATCAATAAAATCCAAATGATTTTGGTCAGATTTCCGTAGGTCAGTTGTTGTTTTCACTTAAAATTGTGTCCATTTTAAACAAAAGAGAGACCCTTTGAGTGATACCGGCCACACTAGGCCTCATATTGAGGAGGGGATAACTCATACACATTAAAAAGGACTCGTGGATCATTATTCTAAAGTATCAATACAATCTGAATGTGTTTGGTCAGACTTTCATAGGTTAGTTGTTGTTTTCACTTAAAAATTTGTCCATTTTAAACAAAAGAGAGACCCTTTGAGTGATACCGGTCACAATGTGCCTCGGATTGAGGCGGGGAAGACTCGTTCACATCCCCAACACACCCATGGATAATTATCTTAAAGGATAAACAAAATACGAATGCGTTTGGTTGGATTTCGGTAGGTCATTTGTTGTTTTCACTTAAAAATTTGTCCATTTTAAACAAAAGAGAGACCCTTTGAGTGGTACCGGCCACACCGTGCCACAGATTGAGTTGGGGATGACTTGTACCTATCAAAAAGGACCCGTGGATCATTATACTAAAGGATCAAGATAATAAGAATGCATTTGGTCAAATTTCTGTAGATCAGTTGTTGTTTTCACTTAAAATTGTGTCCATTTTAAACAAAAGAGAGACCCTTTGAGTGGTACTGGCCATACCGTGCCTCATATTGAGGCATGGATGACTCGTTCACATCAAAAAGGACTCGTGTATCATTATCCTAATGTATCAATACAATCTGAATGCGTTTGTTCAGATTTCCGAAGGTCAGTTGTTGTTTTCACTTAAAATTGTGTCCATTTTAAACAAAAGAGAGACCCTTTGAGTGGTACCGGCCACACCGTGTCTCAGATTGAGTCGGGGTTGAATCATACACATCCACAATGCACTCATGGATTTTTATATTAAAGGATAAATATAATACGAATGCGTTTGGTTGGATTTCCATAAGTTATTTGTTTTTTTCACTTAAAAATTTGTCCATTTTAAACAAAAGAGAGACCCTTTGAGTGATACCGGCCACACCGTGCCTCAGATTGAGGCGGGGATGAATCGTGCACATCCCCAACTCACCTGTGGATCGTTATCTTAAAGGATCAACACAATCCGAATACGTTTGGTCAGATTTCCGTAGGTCAGTTGTTGTTTTCACTTAAAAATTTCATTTTAAACAAAAGACAGACCCTTTGAGTGGTACCAGCCACACCATGCCTCAGATTGAGGCAAGGATGACTCGTACACATCACAAAGGACCTGTGGGTTGTTCTCCTAAAGGATCAATATAATAATAATGCTTTTGGTTGGATTTTCATAGGCCATTTTTTGTTTTCACTTAAAAATTTGTCAATTTTAAACAAAAGAGAGACCCTTTGAGTGGTACTGGACACACCATGCCTCGGATTGAGGCGAGGATGACTCATGCATGTCCCCAATGCACCCATGGATCGTTCTATTAAAGTATAAACACAATAAAAATTATTTTGGTCATATTTACAAAGGTCAGTTGTTGTTTTCACTTAAAAATCTATCCATTTTAAACAAAATAGAGACCCTTTGAGTGGTTCATCATTCTTGCATGTTGTTGGTGGATATTATCTATTAAAATGGGAAATAGACTCATTAGAGAAAGGTTGTTTTATTTAATAACAATTACAATATTCCTATGAATATTTACATACAATAATGTTTCATCTTTTGATCCCCTAAACCCCTCTCAAAAATGACCGCCAATTGTACACGTCCCCAAGACAGATCTTCATGTTAATTGTGTTCAATCTCTCATCAAGTATGCGGCCCAATCGTTTATGAAAATATCTATATCGTCTTGTGAGTATGAGGATTTTTGGAAGTTAGAGTAGTACTGTAAAATATAAAAATAAAGAATTAATAACTAAATTAAACGAACTAGTAGTTGTTTTTGAAAATACCTCTTTAGGGATGCTTGTTTGTTGATGAAAAACGATCTCTTTTATAAATTTACAAACATAATAACCGCAATTATTATTGTTTGTCTGTTTTGGACATTTCAAAAAAATTTATCATTAGGAGAATAAGTAACTTGTGTTGATATGTGTTTGGATAGTGCAATTTTATTATATATACCCTGATATTTGTCCAGACATAGTACTTGCTCGCCTCCTTATGCTTAGCCCCTATCCTCATTCCTTTTTTAGACGATAATGATACACCGCCCTATTATAATATAATCCTCAGTAAAAGATAATATAAATGATATTACTTGATGTTTAGACTTAAAACGTAGGATGTAGTGTCTTACAGATTCACAAACTCCATCATGTGTGGTCGGTTTGATGGATATCCTTGCTTTGAATCCAGAAAATAAATATTTGGAGTATCCAAGTTCACCGAAATTAGCATCCAATGTTGCATAAAAACACAAAAAGGAATAAGTAATAAAATAAGTCAAAATATAATTGATATTCTTTAATTATAGAGTTTTACCCCTGCATGGTTGGTATTAAGAAGAGTCTGTCATCTGTAATCTTACTTTCAAATGTTTTCAGCAAGACATTCACTATTTCATTCTTTTTTGATGGATCTATTTTCGTTAGATGCGATGATGTGGTATGGGGACTAATGAGTCCAAATTTTGGCTCATGGGAAAATTCCTTCAACTATTTTTCATATATAGGTCTGTCAAAAATATAAAATGCATTTAGTCATAATTTGCACATTAGACCAGCTTTTAGAAAATCAATTCATGAAAACGTACCTCATATATATATATATTTACAAATATGGAACCTAGCCAACCATTTTCAAGGATATCATTTACATTTTTAGTAGAAACAAAATCTCGACTTTACAAGCCGTATATATTCTCTTCAAAAACCACTATATGACTACTACCACCTCTTAGCTTCGTATCCACATGAGTCTTCAATGCTAGTAAATGTGGATAGAGAACAGGTGGTGTTATTGTGCTTTCAGTAGCTCCTTGGGATCAGTTGGTTGATCCTTTAGATAGTTTTGAGCCGACGTTTGTCACCCCCTTCCCTTTCTCTGTCTATAATAACATTCATTGGTTCAGACCCTTTTTTCATTAATTGTTAAAGGTTTAGCTTGGAAAAAAGGAAATAAATACCTCTTTGGCCGCATGTACTCTTAAAAGTTGTGATGACCATGCAATGAATGTCCCAATAGACTTTTTCGACCGTATGAATATCATCCTCATAAAGTGGAATAGGTAGCTCTACATTTGGCTCATGAGTTACAGTAATCGTCACTTTCAGATGATCTTTCGGAAGTGGTCTATTATGCAGCGTGTCATCTGAGATGTTGAACACTATAGCCCTCGCTACAAGGTGATAGGTGGGTGTTGACAGATATAAATCACAATCATTATCACCCTGTAGAAGATCAATATAGGAAAAGTATCAGTGTTTGTCTGATTCACATTTCATGGGAACAATTATTAGAATATTGGTTACCACGGCCAAGACAGTTCTTTGAGAGGAATGGCTCACCTCAAAGCTGGTGGGGGGTGGGGTGGGATCTTCACGCACTGGTTGTTCCTGAGTTGTGTCTTCTCCTTGCTTCCCACCCATAAAAGTTTCTATCAACTCTCCATTCCATTGCAATCGTTCTTCAAGGGTTGCTATTTTTTTGCTCATTTGTTTCAATGTTTCATCTCTATCATCTGTTTTTTTTTCTTCTCAAAATATAATCAGGGTGTCACCCCAAACCCCACACCCCTAACACGACTGTATTTTTCTGGATGCTTCAAAGCCTTCGATAATAGGTCTGCATCCTCTACAGGAGTAGCTGATTCCTGTGACTGTCAGATATAGGAAAATAACTAATTATTTTCATGTAATATCAA
Organism: Viscum album; assembly: GCA_963277665.1. Lineage (NCBI taxonomy): Eukaryota > Viridiplantae > Streptophyta > Magnoliopsida > Santalales > Viscaceae > Viscum > Viscum album. The sequence goes on along the minus strand of OY728162.1, from coordinate 1,113,693,774 downwards.
TTTAAAACAAATATTTTTTATCGTCATGTCATACATACACAAATTTCCCACACTTTTTGTGTGTTCTCATCTAATATCTTTCCTTCCTTATTCACACGTTCCTCCTTCCAAATCACATGACATGGGATGGAAGTGTATTTGGTTTTAGACTCATCAATATACATATAAACATACAAAGATAATTATGATGTGGTTTGTTGGCATCTAACAATATTACTGTAAATTTAAAATACATACCATTTTCTTTTCTAGTGAAGCGTACCCCATCTTTGCTTTACGATAGGGGTATGTTGGTTTTGATGCACGTTCCTTATTTTCTTTACAGAGTTGCTATTTCGTGAATGAAATATTGACAATCAAAGTGATGAATACACGTATCCTCAAACAACGTATTATCACCCACAATGTACCTGAAACTTCTCATCCCCACGACGACCAATAAATGTATCCCATGCTTCTTGGAACATCAGGTGAGTGTAGACAATGGGTGGGTGCATGTTTATTTTACCTTTGGAATCTTTCAGGTAACATCTTTTTAAAATAGTGCTAAAACCTTGATGAATCCTTCCTGCAAGAATTAGTATATAATCCTTGTGTGAAACTTCTACTATAAATGTATTCTGCAAGAGATTGAGAAGAGTAAGACATTGTTTCATTATTTTATTTACTAGTAAATTAAAGAAATAAATTCATAATGTTACCGTAATTTCTTCCCAAATCACAGCCTTCATCCCGGACATAATATGGTTCCATGAATCTATGTCAATCGGAACATGTTGCCAAGTGATAACTCCAATGTAACTACTAAACATAGCCTTGTTGGGATTCACATGTTGGACTCATGCATTCCACCTGACATAAAATTTGATGCCTTTTATTTTCGCCTTAAGAACTTTGGCTAACACCGTCAAACTACGACACACATGTGTTTTCTGCGACGTCGATTCTTTATTCCCGACCATTTCATCGATATCAACATCATCTATATGTTCATCTGAAATGGTAGCAATGACATGTGCTAATGGTTTTTGGACCTCAACACTAGGAGCAGCAGGAGCCATAGCAGTAGGAGCAGCAGAAGCAGCAGGAGCAGCAGTAAGAGCAGCAGGAGCAGCAGGAGCAGTAGGAGCAGCAGTAAGAGCAGCAAGAGCAGCAGGAGTAGCAGCAGGAGCAGCAGCAGCAGCTGCAGTAGCAGCAACTTGAGAGACTTGTTCAGCCTCAAGGTGAGGAGTACCAGAATGTGAAGAAGTCATTATCTGCAAAAGTGGTTGAATAGTTAATTTAGATTACATAAATTCAGTAATGATAAGATAATAACATGAGATAACAAGATCTATATTAAAAACAAAATATAACCTGTTTATTGAACTCTCTTTATTTTTTTCAAAGGCTGAAGGTATTTTACACCTCTATCAATTATCCAAATCCCTTCATTGTGGTCTTCTCTAACATAAAAAACATCATCTACATTGGGACCGCTCTGAAATAATTGTGACGTACCACTAAAAGGATCGTCCTCAACTGAATTTTCATCAGAACCTTCAGTAGTTTTGGACGCTAACAGAACAATCAACCAATTTTTGTTTGTGGGATCTGGAACATAAAAAACATGTACCTCTTGTGATTCCATTATAAACTGTTTGTCTTTGTACCCTTATTTACTAAAATCAAATTTCACAAATCCCCATTCATCTATTTTAACACCACTGTTGTTATCAACCCATTTTCATTGAAAAATTGGCAATTGGAATGTCATATAATCCAACTCCCATATTAGTTTGATAATGCCAAAGTATGAAATATTTTCATAAATTGGATTTCTGTCCTTACTACCAGAAACATGCATCTCTTCAGCCACTAGTTTAACTCCACTATTTTTCATGGTACTATCTTCATCATGTTCATTTGTATAGAATGTATAACCATTAATTACATAAACACTGTAAGATAATACATACACACATGGTCCTGTGGCTAGCCATCAAAGTCGTTCTGAAATTGAATTCAGATTTTTATCCAACTACTTAAAAATATGGTCCTGAAACCATCCTATAAACTGGTGATTATGTGTATTTGATAACCATTTTCACCCCTTGATGGATTCAACTACCTAAGAATTTCTTTGTGAGTTTCAATATATGGAGCAACCTCCCAACTGTTATGCAAAACATAAAGGTGGGCCTACTCCCGATCTGTAATACTAATTGTCACAACATCTCTTCCAGAAATTCCCTCACCCTCAATGCATCCAGTGTGATGAGATTTTGGGAGACCAATGATTTCCACATCAGATAGGTATTCAGTACAAAATTCAATGGCTTCCTCAACAATATATCGCTCCACTATACAACCCTCTGGCCAACTTCGATTTTTGACATACCCTTTCAAGATCTTCATATACCTTTCAAAGGATACATCCATCTATAGTGTACAGGACCACAAAGTCGAATCTCCCTCACCAAGTGAATCATCAAATGAACCATCATATCAAAGAATGTTGGTGGGAAGAACCCTTCTAATTCACATAATATGATGAAAATTTCTTTTTCCATATATGGAAATTTCACCGGGTCTAAAACTTTGCTACATATAGCTTTGAAAAAGAAACAAAGTTTTGTTAATGTATAACGAACATTCTTGGAAAAAATGCAATGTAAAGCTATAGGAATTAGATCTTGCATCAAAACATGACAGTCATGTGATTTCAAACCTTTTAATTTCAAATCATTCATTTGACACAATGTTCTTGATATTTGATGAATACTCCTCTGGAACCTTTACATCATTGAAGAATTTAAAAAACTGGTATCTCTCCTCCCTAGAAAGAGTATAAGCAGCTGGAGGAAGAAACATTCAATTTTCATCCTTCACGGGAGCCAACTCTTATCGTATTCCCATGTCAACCATATCCAACCTTTCCTTAATTCCATCCTTTGTTTTTCCAGGGGCATTTAGAAATGTTCCGATAACACTGTCATATACATTTTTTTCCACATGCATCACATGAAGAAAATGTCTGACGTACAAACAATTCCAGTATGGTAATCCAAAAAAAACTGATCTCTTTTTCCAATCAATTTTTTTAAGGTTTTTCAAAAATGGTTTACCAAAAACAGTGTTCACATATTTTACTTTCTCAAATAGCTGATCACCTGTTAGTGGAGACGGTGCTACGCGTTGTTCTGAACTTCCATTGAATGATGTCGTCCAAGATCAGTACTTATGCCGATGAGGTAGAAATCTACGATGTCCTAGAAACACAGATTTCGATGAATGTTTCAACCTAATTGATTCTGTATCTTCTTCGCACACGGGACACCCTTGAGTTCCTTTAATTATATAGCCTGACAAATTTCCATAAGTAGGGAAATCATTTATTTTCCCATACAATATCACTCTCAAGTGAAGTATTCACTTTTATAAGCATCATACAACATAACACCTGAATCCCACAATAACTTCAAATCCTTGATCAAAGGAGATAAATAAACATCAATATCGTTACTTTGTTGTTTTGGTCCTGATATAAGCATAGATAACATGATGAATTTCCGCTTTATGGAAAACCAGGCTGGCAAGTTATAATTTACCAACATAACAGGCCATGTACTATGAGTGATGGTTTGAAAACCAAAAGGATTTACTCCATCTGTAGATAACGCAAGACGAATGTTTCTTGGATCTTTTACAAATTTAGGATACTCATGATCAATTATCTTTCATTAAGGAGAGTCGGCCAGATGATGTAATTTCCCATATTTATTTCTTTTATCTGCAGGCCATGACAATTGTCTTGTAGTTTCTTCACTTCCATATATACACCTAAATCTTGGAATGATTGGAAAGTACCAAAAAAATTTCATAGGATTGGATTCATCTTTCTTATATCGAGAAGCACCACACTTTGGGCATTCTATAAGTGATTTTTTCTCCTTGTGAAACAATATACAGTCTTTTGGGCAGACATGTATTCTTTTAGAAATCATACCCATCGAGTGTAGCATTCGTTTAGCTTCATATGTCCAGATTGGGAGCTCATTATCTTCAGGGAGCATGTCATTCAAGAGAGAAAGTAGTTCTGTAAAACTGACATCACTCCATCCGTTGCTGATTTTCAATTTATACAACTTTAGTATAGCTGACAATGTTGTATACTTGGTGCAACCAGCATACAATGGCATCTTTACACAACTCTTTAACTTCTCAAACAATTTTGGGCAATCATGGAGTTAATCTTCAATTGTATTTGTCATTTCTTCAATATGATCTTCACCATCATTGACATCTGTAATCACATCCTCCATACGGTCTTCTTTATTATCCATATTTTTATTCATACCTGATGATCCATAAAACACAATTTTATCCCAACCAGTAGCTACATTCGCTTTTTCTTCGTGTTTATTCCAACACTTATAAATCCGATCTATTCTGTGACATATCAAATGTTCTTCCAACTCCTATGGAGTAAGTAGTCTAGAATAACAACAACATAAACATGGACAAAGTATTTGAGAAGGATCCTTTGCATGATCCTTTGCAAATTTGATGAACTCTTTCACTCCATTCTTGTACTCTATTGTCAAACGATTAACATCCATCCAATATTTATTCATCTTAATCCTATTTTATTCTCAAATATTAGTATTTATGGTTCAAGTACACAAAAAAAGACTTCAAAATATAGTAGAATAGAACCACTTCCTTATAAATATAGAGATTAATAGAGCTTAACCATTAGTATTTATTCATCTTCATTAAATATAATTACTTTAGATTCATTATAGTTTCATAAAATCACCCTAGTAAAAACACAAGAATAATCAAGAATTATACATATACCACTCATAGGTATCTTCCCTACATTCAATATCATCATGCCTAAATACCCAAATATCCACACATACACATGTCATAAACATATAAAAAACCATATCCACATCAGAACCAAAGTACCAATATGGATTTCAATCAGGTTACTCGACTCAAGTGGTGGTGTGTAAGAAATAATAAGAAAATATAATAAGTATATAGTCACAAAAAATCTCAAACTGGTGTTAATAATCCAATAAATCCAAGGTATCATTCCATCTATCAGAATAATCTGAAGGAGCCCATATGTGACAATAGTCCCAGGTGGTGAAGGTTCTTGAGGAGGAAGGGGCAAACACGCACCTATCAGGGTTCGAGGTCAGGTCACTGTGGTTGAAGGTGGCCTGATACTCCTACAAGGGTTCATTATATATTCCACAAACCATGTCCTGGTACCCTAGGATGTTAACCCACTGCTGGTGAAAGTGAAATCGTTCCTGATGATCGTGCCAAGAAGAAATGGAAACCAAGAGGGGGGAGTGGTTAAAAATACCTCAAGCAAGATGAAAAAACATGGCATTTGAGAATATGTTAGTGGCTTTCATGTTGGCTAGACACCTATCCAATAGACTCCACAAGCGGTGATGGCCCCTGTAGTTGTTGCACCAGGTGAAACTGTCACCTGAGAAGCTGAGATCAATGAGACCCTTCCCAGCCATGAACTGAACAAACTCCATGATGGCCTTCCTCTAGAATGGGCTTATACATTTCCTTTACTTTGGGTTGGAAATGACATTAAAGTCACCCCCAACAAAAAATGGATGGTGGCTGGGATCGAAGGTATTTTTGTCACTCCATAGAGATTCCCTTTGAAGAGGGTCATAGCTTCCAAAAACAAAAGTTATAAGGAAGGAGGTGTCACCGTTGGACACCTTGGTAGTGATGAATTGATTGCAATCATGAAAAGTCTCAACAAAATATTTATTGTGACAAAATACCCATTTTTTCTGTTGGAGGGGTCAGAGTGTAGAAATCCATGCAACTTAATCTTCCAGGAGAATTCTATGATTATTATAGGGTTTTTTTGTGTTATTTGACAACAACAACAATGACATTATTCTTTTTGATTTCTATGGTGAGGAAGTACGATTTAACATGGAAACTAAGACCATGATAATTACATATGTTTATAATAATGATGGGTAAGACAAGGCTCTGGCAATGGATCTAGAGCTAGTAGCCTTATTAAAGTGGGAGGATGATCTCTCATTGAGGTCCCTGGATTTTGAACATGTTCATAATTCCTTCTGGTTGGTAAGCTTCATATGAGTGGGAGATAAGGATCCAAAGGGACAAGGGAAGGATGGGTAATGAAACTTGGGGGCTGGTGAGGGAGTTCTCTCTAGATCAATAAGTATTTGGAGCTGGATGACAGGCTCATAGCCAAGGGAGATAGAACAACCACTGTTAGGAAGGGGCCTGGACACTACAGAGAAGCAGCCAGTAACCTCAGTGAGGGATAAGGACAGAGATGGAGGTAGGGCTGGAAAGTCTAGAAAGCTTGGTGGTCTAGGAATCATGCCATACAAGTGCACTTCCAGACAAAGTCACTTAGATAGCATGAGGGAAAGAAGGGGGGGGGGGAACCCCTCGAAGAAAATAGGGTTTAAGCATTGGATGACCTAGAAATGCATCAGAACCAGGTGGTGTTGTCCTTAAAGAAAAATATTATCCTTAATTACTTACCTTATGGTGAAATATTTTTGGATCTAAGGGAATCGATGATACCTAGAAGGAATCTAGTGAAACTAGAATCCAAGGGGGAAGGACCTCAAATTTTTCATAAACTTCACTCTGATAGTGTAAAATCATTGATCGCCATTGATGATGATCATATCAATCTTTCCACCAATACTACGTTTATCAAGATATATTTTACATAAATAAACCATCCATTTAGTCTGAGATATATTTATTTGAACTAAAAATCCAACATCCTAGTTATATGTTGTTTCGTGTGGTGTTGAGCCGTCACAAGCCCCTTCTCACATCAGGTCGTTATTCTTGCATGACACGCAAACAATTCTAGGACACACCCCCTTTGGTACATGAATCATGAAATTAAACCTTTTTCATCCTCTACCCATATTTGACATGGTGTAGGGACTCTATGGATGGAAAATTCACCTCACCCTCACTATATGTTCTAGTTGCATGATATGAAACCGTGTGGCATTTTGGTAAAATATATTCAACCTTAAAATACATTATCATAATCCTAATCACAATACATTAAAATGTGTTTCCAATGTTCTCATTGAATGATGTTAAAAAACATGGTTCATGTCCCTATTGTATGATATAAAAATTTGAAATTAATTTATCCTTCAACCGAGAGGGCTCCCTCTTTCTGATACTGATCACTTACCACACCATGTTGAAGAAATAAATAAGGATTGATTCCCATTTAATATAATGGGATATCAAGAGAATAAAAAATTATATATCATTGGCTCAGCTCACTCATTGAACTACCTCAACACTTCCATCAATGAAAACAAGTTTTTCTCTCACTCACGGATGCACTCCATCTAGGTGCGTTCCAAAATGTGGTGGCAGAAAACCAAGGGTGTTAAACCTTCAATAAAAAATTTCACAAACTAAACTTCATGATGTAATAATCATTAAACATATGTCCTCATAATTCTGGAAGAGTATGTGTAATAGGGGACCAAAAAAACATTGCACACCTGGTCCGACAACGCGAAGATCGAGGGCGGCGAAGGTCCGGCAATGCAAAGATCGTGGGAGGTAGAGGTCCGACACGTGAAGATTGGGGGAGGCGGAGGTACAACAATGTGAAGCTCGAGTGCGATAGAGGTCCAGCAATGCGAAGCTCAGTAGTCAACAGAGGGGAGTCGCAGGGTCTAATTACCGTGAGAGCTTTAGGTCGTGATAAAATGAGGGCACTATGTGACCAACTTTATAAAAAATGGGACTACAGTTTTATCAGCACTAACCAAGAGCCGATAAAGACTACCTTTATCAGTGCTATAATTTTAGCACTGATAAAGGGATTATTTATCATCGCTTTTCTAGCGCTGATAAAGGGTCTTTTTATCAGTTCTAAAATTTTAGCGCTGATAAAGGGAATCTTTATCAGTGCTAAAATTTTAGCGCTGATACAGGGTTTCTTTATCAGCGGTTTTTGCTTAGCAATGATATAAGGTGGTGCTTCACTTGCCCATTTTTGTAGTAGTGAAATAGTTCCAAAAGTCTAACAATGATGCCTAACATCTCACACGTCTACTAAGAAGAATCTATCCAAGTCCAGCCATGCCTCATCACTATGATGCACTATCAAGGGGCCACAAAATCTAGGTAGGGAACCCATGAACTGGTATGATAGGAGGGTTATACTTTGATAACCATTGAGGAATTCCACTACCCACCCCTACTGGAGGGTACCGGCTGATAGATCCCTAAGGAACTCCACTGGCCAGCCCTGCTGAAGGGTAAAACTCAGAAATTTCATCGAGGAACACCACTACCCAACTCTACTGAAGGTTACCACTTGGAAATGTCATATAGGAACTCCACTTCCTAGACCCTCTTGAGGGTACCACTTGAAAATTTCATAGAGGAACTCCACTACCCATCCCCAATGGAGGGAATCACTCATAAATGTCATCAAGGAACTCCACTGCCTAGCTCCACTATTGGGTACTACTCAGAAAGGTTATCGAGGAACTCCACTGCCCAGCCCCACTGGAGGGTACCACTTGGAAAGGTAATCAGTGAACTAAACTACCTATACCCACTAGATGGTACCGCTATATAGGTCTATAACACCTCGAGATGTTTTGTTTTTTTTCAAATTAATTTAACCTTTGTTTTTTATTTCATGTAACATTGAAATTTTTTATTTTATATAAAATCACTATGTTTGGAATGCATTATACACCACACCAAGTTAATCATGCAATAATCACAACATAAATTTTAGCTAGTTCTATACGGAACACTGAGGTTATCTGGAAACTTGGTGTATATTACACACAACACATACTTGGTGTACACAACATGCAACACTAACTTGGCGTATGTTACACACAACACTGAGTTTCTAGGAAACAAATTTTTATTATTCTAATTATTTAAATGTTATGATTATAATATAACTATTAAACTTAGTAATATGAATAGTGATGACTACTTTTCAAATATTTTTTATAACAGTTTTATATAAATAAAATATATTGATAATTAAAGACATAATTTTGGGTAAAGTCATTATATGTTTTAAAATATTATTTTTTCAAATAAACTACTTTTCATGTCCATATTTGGAAAACAATAAAATTAATTTAGACAAATTAAGAAATTTAATTTTATGAAATAAAATTCATTTTTTAATTAATAACAACGAAACTAGATTAGGGATAATGTTTGGGATTTTTCTGAGAAACTTCATTTTTGGATGAATATTGAAAAGTACCAGATTTTAATTCAAAACCGCCTTTTCATCTAATTTATTTATAATGTTAAATTATATTTTAATTTCTTTTAAAATTATAATTAGATAATATTTTTATAAATTAATAAAATTTATCTCATTGTAATCAATATCACTTTAAAATTGGGTATAAAAACTTAGAAACAATTTGGACGTTTTTTTACTTTAAAAACTTGCAGTGTCGTCCCGTCTGTGGGAATAATTTTAAATTATTTTCTGCCACTTATGTGATTAGAATTTATACAAATGTATTAAATATTTTCAATCATAATAATATATAATTTATAATAAGTTAAACTTTTTTTACTAACAATATTAGTGAAAATAATTAAAATTAATTACAACGATTAAGAGAAAAATTAGTTTAATAAAGTACTAAACCTTAAATTTAAGACCCAAAATCACCTATAAAATTTTTCAACACCAATGTTTTGACAAATATTTTTCCATTAACCTTTAATTATTGAGTTTTGTTATTTTGGTATGATTTTTTAGGTATAAACGTGGGTACACCTAACTTGTTTTAAAAAATTCCAAGTGTGTCCTTTCCCTTCCCAATAAAAGGCCACCAACTCTTCCTCTTATTCACACATATAAAACCACTTAGTTTTAGACAAGATATGCCCAATAAAATTCCCAAAATACCTACCTTTCCCCTTTTAATCCTCTGTTTGGACAAAAAGAAATCAAAGTAAGCCTTTTGGCACAAACTAAAAGGTGTTACCTGATTAAGAGGTAACGTCTTCTCACAATCTCCTTTTATTTTCTTTCACAAACCCTCCACTATAGTTATTCCATTATTGTATAAAAAAATAGATATACTTAATATAATATGATTTTTTACACTAAGGGTTTGACCTACACTTACACACACCTCCATCTAATGGGTAACAAACATACTATTTACATGTATGGCGAACAACTGCCTCGCTAAACGATGATTGTTCATTTTTCCTTTAATGCCTCTCATGGTGGAAATTGTGATGGAAAATATATTTATATATTATATTTATTATTTTTTTAATATTATTTAATTCTTTTACAACACATATCTTTATAATTTCCATTTGGTGTAAATACGATAATTTCATTTGAGGAAGTGTGGAATATAGCCTCTTTAAAGCGATGTGATTTGTTCACACACTATATGGATTGTATTGAGGATGAGTTTAGTGAAATTATATTATATAAATGATATAATAATACTATTTGAATAATTATATATATACAAATATTAAATTTACCTTATTTCTTTCAATATGACAATAAAATAGAAACATCGTTCATGCGTACGTACAATCTACCATTTCCATGAACGATGTATCCTGTTTGATAATTCTATATTCTATGGGTTATTATAATAAAAATATACTAAATATAAATTATATTTAAATAATTTTTTATATTCTGGAAATAATTATATAATCATAAGGACCAAAGATATGACAAATTAAGACACATGGGAAGAACAAAGCGAGTATTACCCAGAGTGAAACCTCAACATAGAATTGTTAACTAGAGGGTAATATAAAGTCATGATAAAATCATATATGATATTATAAGTAATAATATATTTATTTTATAGATATATAATAAATTTATATGAATTATATAGGAGGTTTTTACCAGTACAAAGAGGGTCAATACACAAGGTATTGGGATTTCATCTCACTTTTTATTTCTGTGAGATACATGCTTTATTCACCACCCATTCCTTTTGTGTTGTGTGTATACTACCCATGAATGTATTAAATGATTATTATAATTAAATTTATGGCTATTTACATATCCATTATATGATATTTATTTCATGGGGTTAATTTTTCAAAAGCTACCAAATCGGAAAGACAGTTTTTTCCCAATTTGCCTTCTTTGAGACACATGTTTTATTATATACCTACATTTTTTTCGATGTGTATATGTTTAAAATTGACATGTTATATCTTGAATATAATTAATTTAATGATATTTTAATCTTAATTTAATTTAAGTTTCTTACATGGGGAGTATGGTTCAAAGTTACTAAGTGATAAGAGTTTATTGAAACAATCTCATCGCTTTTCGAGATTGTTTGTGATTATGCTCCCTTTGTTGAAATATTATAATCCATATCTCAAGAACATTCATGAATTTTATTAACCTATAGTTTTTCATGGTATATTCATGTATTGTTATAATTTTTCTACTCTTTATTACATAACATATTTAATAAAGTGTTTTTTAAGAAATCACAACATTACCCTCTCTTTGGTTGGAAATATGTGTTCCTTCAAAACCATGTTTTCTAAAAAGGGTTTCAAAGAATATTCTAATATTATCCTATAACCATTAAAATAAATTTTGGACCTTTTTTTATTTTACCAATTTTTTCAAAGTATTTTTCTTATCATTTTCCAATCAAGTCACTTCTCTAAACTTTTTATCGTGTAAAAGGAATGTTCTTTTTACCTCGTACAACATATATGGATTTACTCACCATAATATGTGTGAATATTAATTAGAATTTTTAAAAGGTTAATTTTTAATAAAATGTTTTTAAAACTTTTAACGATATATTTATAAGTTTTCAAATAAATTTTCAAGGAAATAGTTTTTGAAATTGTTTTTAAGATTATTTTATAAGTTTTTAAGGAAAATGGGTTTCAAAATGTTTTCAAGCATATTTTCTATGTTGTCAAGGAAAATTGTTTTCAAAATGGTTTTCAAATCTTCCTTTATAAATTTTCAAGGAAAATTGTTTTCCATTTTCTTTTCAAATATACCTTTATAAAGATTCAATGGAAAAATGTTTTTAAGATGTTTTTAAGATTTATTTATAAGTTTTAAAATTATTTGCAAAGAAATAGTTTTCAAACTGTTTTCATGATTATTTTATATGTATTCAAGGAAAATGGTTTACAAATGATTTTATGTTTTTTAAAAAGCATGTTTTATTAAAAAAGGGTATTTTTCTCAAAAAATGTTTTCAACATATATTTCCATGTTATTTTTCCATCTAATATTACAACTGTTGATGTCACTCATGCCTTTCTAGGAAATGATCTAAAGGTTCCATTAATATTATTTCTTTTAATGGGTTATTCTTAATGTCATGCTATTTATAAAAACCGTTTATCTTTCATGGGTTATATGTTTATGAAATCTGTTCTCTTCCATGGGTTATGATTTTGATGAAATGATTATGAAAATTGTATCTTTTTCCATAGGTTATGATATGATTACATGTTTATGATACCCATTTCATTTCATGGGTTATTATATGATTTTTTATTATTTGGTGGTAGATGTAATAATGATTTCATTATGAGATGGTTGGGACCTATATCTTTATCCAATGCATTGGGTAAAGACTTATATCTCATGAGATAAACTAAGATGATATTGGGAGTAAACCTTGACTACTAAGATGTCCATGGGATTAAACCAACCAAGATGGTATGAGAAGTGAACTCATGCTACTAATAAGGCCATGAGAGTGAACCATGGCTACCAAGATGGTATGGGGAGAGAACCCATACTACTAAGATGGTCTTGGTAGAGATGCCCTGGCTACTACAGAAATCATATTATATTCTTATGTGTTTTATACAATTCCATGTTTTATACCTATGTTACACTTTTATGGATTATGTTCTTTGTTTCCTTATGATTCAGGTCTTATGAACTACCAAGATTTATTCCACGATTCATGTATATGACATTTTCTTTTACAGGGTATGATCTTATATTTTCATGATCATGTTCTCATACCCTTATGCTCATGATTATGCTTATATATCTCCCTTGTTTACTCTTACTCAACATTTTATCTCACCCCTTTTTATGTTTCCTTCCCCAGGTTATGAAGAAATGTATTATTTTTGATGTGTCTAAGAAGGGTTCTAGTCAAGAAGAACCTAGTGGGAGATAATGTAGCTCATTTATGTACCAATGTTTATGTTTCCATGATTCCAAAATCACTACACTAGTACAATCTTTGGGAATCTATTTGTAGAGACCCCGACCCTAGAAAACCATAGGAGTCGGTGCCTTCTGAACATGATGTGTTATCTTAAAATAAAATACACTTTGTTAACAACACATCATGTCCCATACAGAGGATCGTGTGCGGTTCGGGTTCTGGGGAACCGGAAACTTCTGAAACAATTCATCTTTCAAAAGCTGACACCTGAAAATTTTAAATCAAAACATAGGGTGAGCATTGAAATACTTAGTAAGGGGGTTTTAAAAAGAATTTAAAATACTGTAACATTTGAAAACATTCTTTTAAAAGAATTTGGACATCCACTAAGAAGGATTTTAACACACAAAACATAACAATGCTTTAATCAAAGTTTTCAAGAAAAACATGAAACGAATACGTCAATTCTTGAAGGGGTGATAATGGTTGTTATAAACAAGTACTACATGTGATTTACTTGAGCATAAATTTAAACAGTTAAAAGTAATGCATAAACAGAGTTGCGCACAAGGAAACAACTAAATGTTCATATGCTGGTTATTATTCTATTAAGTGATAACACTAGGCATGCTTCAAGCTTAAATCTAGGAAATTATGAACTTTATAAAAACTTTAAAGGCATCAGTCATGAATGAACTTTATCTTGGAAAGAACTTGTTATATGACTTGAATTATGTGGCATCAACATTTAATATTGACAATCGTTTCGTTTCACCAATGTCCATCCCCAAGGTGTCGTAAAAATTACCAAGGTTATTCACCGAGGTATCAGTCTAAAAGTCATCTCTAGAGATTAAGCCTTTACCCAATGCATTGAAGCGCTATCAGGGCGCACCCTTAAATTTTCCTTTATTATCATGTGAGGCACATCGTTCATGCTTTACTTAAACCATTCATATATTCAAGATGTCCCATACCACCTTGAATATCTCATTCATTTTCATTTTTACCCAAGGTGTCCCATACCACTTTGGGTGATTTAATTTCTTAGTTCATTTAGTGATATGTCATAAGCATAAATTATGTACAACAAATAAATAAATAGAAAGAATGAACCACTACAAGGTATGATGGTTAATCTTAAAAAAAAATCTCACTAACTAATCAAAGGCATGCATGGCTTAGTAAAACATCATTTACACTAAAGCATATGATTAATGATATACTAAATGGTGAATCATAAATCCATGGAAAAGGAGTGCTTAAGGAAAAACACTTGAAATTAGTTATGGTGACAAATAGGCCCTTGATCGTGTAAATAATTTAAATCATGACTTGATTATTTAACACATTCAGCAAGGTAGGTTTGTTATGTCTTAGGATAATACATGAATACAACATGATATCATGATCCACCAATTCTTGAATCCTTTAATACATCTTAAATCAAATCAAATTACACCCTTCATTTTAAGATAATTTCAAACAACCCACATTAACATATGGTACATAATATTACATGTTGGGGAAAAAAATAGATAGAGTTTTGGTTATATATATTCGTATATACATATAGAAAACTGTATATATATGTATATTTTATATCTATAAATGTTTTATGATCTATAACCAAAAGAAAAAATCAAACTTAGCATCTAGGTTCCATGCTCAATATAGATTAATCTGAAAAAAATATACCACCCATGCGTTTATATATATATATATATAATAGGTAACCCGTATATGTGTACATACAAAACATATATATTTTTTTTGGATTGGTTTAAAACGAAATAAGATAATTCTTTTGTAACCATGGTATTAAACCTTAAGTAGAACCGTTTTAAACCGGATGAATCTCATTATACAAAATTATATATACATATATAAACTTTTACATGTACTACGAGAGTATAAAGGTGTGAGTTTAGAAAACAAAACAGAACATGTAATCATTCTTATATGTGCATGAAAACAGACCCTTTGAAGATGACAACAATCAAGGGGTCCATATATTAAGTATATATATATATATAAACTAATATAAGATGTATATACCTATATATGCCGAAGGTTTCAAAAAAAAAGGGAAAAAAAGGACCCTTACATATACAACCCATTAAAATCACGAAGGCAAAGATCTTTGAAGGCAAAGCAACCCGAGAGGGTGATGTTTAAGTATATATATATATATATATGTATAAACTGTATATATGTATACACCGTGAGTATATAAAATGTAGGTTGTTTCGAAACAAGGCAAGAATGCAAGAAAAACCCTTACTGTGCTTGAGGAGGAAGATCGATGCCGGCTGCTGGGCGTCCGTGGAAAAGAAGGAGGATGAGGGGAAGGGGCTGCCTCGGGCTTCAACGAAGCAGGGGGGTTTATAACGGCCTCAGTGCCTCGTTGGTGACCCGACCCAGGTGTAGACCGACGTGGGGAAGACGGGAGAACAGGGACCTAGGAGGGGGGTGCTCGGAAGTCAAGGAGTAGTGCGGGGGAGGGAGGGGCCTGGCGTCCTTGGTGCAGGCCTACAGGTGCAGGACCCCGATGCTGGGAAGAAGACGACGGGGCGACGTGGTAGGCTTGGCGCGAAAAGAAATGGACGGAGCCGATTAGTTCTTGGTGCGATCGAACGGTTGGGGCTTGGAGATGTGATGATCATTTTAAAGGAATCTGAGGGTCGAGATCGAATCTCGGGAGAGATTGGGTGGCTACGGAGACATGGGGGAGGTATCGCGTTTAAAAAAACGGGCTGGACGGCTGAGATCGACGTGGGAGTCGATCGGACGTCTCTGGTCACGCGGAGCGCGTCCCACATCGAAACCGAAAGATTTTGAGGCTTGGTATAAATAACAAGCCATGCAGGAAGCGGTGCAATAGCACAAACACACACGCACACGGGACCTTACACACGGGTCCCCCGCGGGCCTTGGCCCAGCCTCACGCAGCGCGAGCCGCGGCCTTATACACGGGCCCGCACACAACCTGGGTAACCCATGCCTTGTCCCACCCCGAGCCTCTAGCCTGGCTGGCTCTCAAAACGCGCATGCACACCTGGGGAGCCCGATGGCGGTACCTCGGGTCCCTAGGGGGTCTCGGCCGTGGCCTGAGGGCTTGTCCCTTGAGGATGCCCTTGGCTGGCTGGGACCCACTCAATTTTTTATAAAAAATTAGTTTTATTATATACTTAGCTCAAAATATAGTGAAATTTAGGAATTTAGTAAAACAAATAGTTTTAACTCAAAATGTTAGAACCAATTTCAATTTTAGATAAAATATTTTAACTCTTGATCTAAATTTTTAAAAGATATACCTTTTGTACAATACTATTAAAATCATTAGTATTTTTAAAATACTCCACTATTTGTTTTTATAAAATTATTTTGAAGACCAAAAGATTCCCAAAAATTACATAGTTGATGAGATCAAAAGGCATAATTATTACAAATGCCCTCTAAACATATTTTTCACAAAAAGAAAACCAAGTTTTCAACTACCTAGGTATTCATCAGGATTTTGTAAAAACGAGGAGATTTACTTCTAAGAATACTCTTTATTTTAAAATGAAGGATCTCCTATGAAAGAATGTTTTTAAGAATGAGGGAATAAAAATCGAGTTCTCTTTTAAAGTAAACTTTATTAGTGGAAACACAACGGTCGTTTTGAAAACCCAACGTATATATAAACATAACGGTCATAACTCAAAGAACTAATATAAATACAGGGGTGTGGGGTACTTAAAACAGAACACTTGAACAAGAAGGATGGCTCTCCTCATGCCATTGGCGTTGAGCATGTGTGCCGTGGCCCTGGCGATTATACTTTTCACGCTGATGGACCCTGAAGATGACGACTATCCGATTGCCCGCGTTGTGGTTCTTTGTAGTCTTGCGGTGGCCGTGTTAGGTCTTGTGCATGGTACATTCAACTAGTTGGGTCTCGTTGTAAAGTAATGTTTTAATATATGTCAGTTTACCTTATTCTCTATGTTTTATTTCATTTCTAATTCCTTATTAGCAAAACAAATAAAACAAGAGACATTATTAAAGGCATAACACTTCTTACATAAACCAGTTCATAAAACCTGGGGCGTCACAATATCCCCCCCTTTAGAAAATTGCGTCCTCTCAATTTATTTCATGACACTACAAGGTTCAGAAACGTTCCTACCACCTCCACCAACGAATAGGGTCAACAGGTGCATTTAGAGGGATCCCCGTAGCGAAGATCACTTCTTCCAGCTCCCTAATCCACACACACCTAAGACAGGAGGGGTAGCACTTATGTTCCGGGCTTTCAGGCCTCCAAAGGGAAGCTCGAACCGTACAAAGTTCTGAAATATCTTTGCAGACCAATGTACGAAGGACTTTCCGAATTATGTCTCGGTCGAGGATATCAAAGCCATAGATATGGTCAAACAGTCTAAAGCTGAGAAGTTGGAGCATATAAGCTACATAAAGATTTCCCTCTAACGCAGCCTCTTGGAATTTCACTCTGGCCGTGAAGTTTCGGCCTAGGGTGAAACAAAGAAAGATCCCTTCGTGGTAACTTCCTCGTCGTTCACGTCCGGCTAGCTGGGCAGGGCCAATGCGGTTGTAGATGGAGGCATTCCCCTGGCAGGTGCGGAGAATCTCCGGACCGTTTGTTATCTCAAACCATTGCTTGCACGTTCTTCGCAAATTTGCGAAGGGGTCATACTCGTCCTCACATGTTTTGATCACAATGATTTCCAAAATCTCGGTGGGAAGAGATAACAGGTGGGTTTGTCCTTCCATCTGAAAGTTTCAAGACAGGAGTTCCATTACTTGAAAATCATACAAGGACAAAAACAAAGTAAGGACAAGGAAAGGAGAAAGACAACATTTCAATAAACACACGATTATTATTATTAGTGCTTGAGTTTCCCTTACTCATTGACTAAACGAACTCCACAAAGAGAAGAAAAACTCCCTAACTCCTCGAACCAAACACAGGCCGAGCATTCAGGGAAAAACTCATGAGGACACCTATGACGTCTTATGAGTCTAGCATGGGGGGCGTGAAGTTGAGAGACATCTTCATACACTTGTCGTATGTAAGACAAACGGGTGGACTCATCTTCTAACCGTCCGAAGTCCAACAACTGACCCCAGAAGCCATAGTTTAAAATCTGACAAAGGTAGCCCGCTCGGAGGTCTCCGTCAGCAACAGCTTCTTGAAAGGGGTTATCAAGCATAGTGCCAAAGTTCTCACCCGCCGTGAAAATCTGGAAAAGTCCCTCATAGTACCTTCCTCGACGTACATAGGAGGGAAATTGGGTTATTATCATAAGGAGGTAATCTATTCCTACCCCTTGGTGTAGCTGAAGCACCCGTGGTGAATTGGATACATCGTAAAGGTATTTGCATGTCATGCGGATATGGGCATAGTTTAGAAATTCCTCATGGCTGGCTAAAGACACAATGGTCTCTAGGGCCTCTGTGGGGAGAGATAAGAGATTTGTGCCTTCATTTTCCATCTGAAAATTAAGAAAACCCAGTTTTTAATAAAATTGAAATACATATACATATATATTTTTGTTTCAGTTTCTGGCTTTCCAGAGTTATCCAAACCGAACCTCTGATACCAACTGTAGAGACCCCGACCCTAGAAAACCATAGGAGTCGGTTCCTTCTGAACATGATGTGTTATATTAAAATAAAATACACTTTGTTAACAACACATCATGTCCCATACAGAGGATCGTGTACGGTTTGGGTTCTGGGGAACCAGAAACTTCTGAAACAATTCATCTTTCAAAAGCTGACACCTGAAAATTTTAAATCAAAACATAGGGTGAGCATTGAAATACTCAGTAAGGGGGTTTTAAAAAGAATTTAAAATACTGTAACATTTGAAAACATTCTTTTAAAAGAATTTGGACATCCACTAAGAAGGATTTTAACACACAAAACATAACAATGCTTTAATCAAAGTTTTCAAGAAAAACACGAAACGAATACGTCAATTCTTGAAGGGGTGATAATGGTTGTTATAAACAAGTACTACATGTGATTTACTTGATCATAAATTTAAACAGTTAAAAGTAATGCATAAACAGAGTTGCGCACAAGGAAACAACTAAATGTTCATATGCTGGTTATTATTCTATTAAGTGATAACACTAGGCATGCTTCAAGCTTAAAGCTAGGAAATTATGAACTTTATAAAAACTTTAAAGGCATCAGTCGTGAATGAACTTTATCTTGGAAAGAACCTGTTATATGACTTGAATTATGTGGCATCAACATTTAATATTGACAATCGTTTCGTTTCACCAAGGTCCATCCCCAAGGTGTCGTAAAAATTACCAAGGTTATTCACCGAGGTATCAGTCTAAAAGTCATCTCTAGAGATTAAGCCTTTACCCAATGCATTGGAGCGCTATCAGGGCACACCCTTAAATTTGCCTTTATTATCATGTGAGCCACATCGTTCATTCTTTACTTAAACCATTCATATATTCAAGATGTCCCATACCACCTCGAATATCTCATTCATTTTCATTTTTACCCAAGGTGTCCCATACCACTTTGGGTGATTTAATTTCTTAGTTCATTTAGTGATATGTCATAAGCATACATTATGTACAACAAATAAATAAATAGAAATAATGAACCACTACAAGGTATGATGGTTAATCTTAAAAAAAAATCTCACTAACTAATCAAAGGCATGCATGGCTTAGTAAAACATCATTTACACTAAAGCATATGATTAATGATATACTAAATGGTGAATCATAAATCCATGGAAAAGGAGTGCTTAAGGAAAAACACTTGAAATTAGTTATGGTGACAAATAGGCCCTTGATCGTGTAAATAATTTAAATCATGACTTGATTAGTTAACACATTCAGCAAGGTAGGTTCGTTATGTCTTAGGATAATACATGAATACAACATGATATCATGATCCACCAATTCTTGAATCCTTTAATACATCTTAAATCAAATCAAATTACAACCTTCATTTTAAGATAATTTCAAACAACCCACATTAACATATGGTACATAATATTACATGTTGGGAAAAAAATAGATAGAGTTTTGGTTATATATATTCGTATATACATATAGAAAACTGTATATATATGTATATTTTATATCTATAAATGTTTTATGAGATATAAACAAAAGAAACAATCAAACTTAGCATCTTGTTTCCATGCTCAATATAGATTAATCTGAAAAAAATATACCACCCGTGCGTTTATATATATATATAAAATAGGTAACCCGTATATGTGTACATACAAAACATATATATATTTTTGGATTGGTTTAAAACGAAATAAGATAATTCTTTTGTAACCATGGTATTAAACATTAAGTAGAACCATTTTAAACCGGATTCATCTCATTATACAAAATTATATA
Source organism: Viscum album (assembly GCA_963277665.1). Taxonomy (NCBI): domain Eukaryota; kingdom Viridiplantae; phylum Streptophyta; class Magnoliopsida; order Santalales; family Viscaceae; genus Viscum; species Viscum album. The sequence continues at coordinate 1,113,673,145 of OY728162.1, read as the reverse complement.
TACATATATAAACTTTTACATGTACTACGAGAGTATAAAGGTGTGAGTTTAGAAAAGAAAACAGAACATGTAATCATTCTTATATGTGCATGAAAACAGACCCTTTGAAGATGACAACAATCAAGGGGTCCATATATTAAGTATATATATATATATATAAACGAATATAAGATGTATATACCTATATATGCCGAAGGTTTCAAAAAAAAGGGAAAACGAGGACCCTTACATATACAACCCATTAAAATCACGAAGGCAAAGATCTTTGAAGGCAAAGCAACCCGAGAGGGTGATGTTTAAGTATATATATATATGTATAAACTATATATATGTATACACCGTGAGTATATAAAATGTAGGTTGTTTCGAAACAAGGCAAGAATGCAAGAAAAACCCTTACTGTGCTTGAGGAGGAAGATCGGTGCCGGCTGCTGGGCATCCGTGGAAAAGAAGGAGGATGAGGGGAAGGGGCTGCCTCGGGCTTCAACGAAGCAGGGGGGTTTATAACGGCCTCGGTGCCTCGTTGGTGACCCGACCCAGGCGTAGACCGACGTGGGGAAGACGGGAGAACATGGACCTAGGAGGGGGGGGGGGGTGCTCGGAAGTCAAGGAGTAGTGCGGGGGAGGGAGGGGCCTGGCGTCCTTGGTGCAGGCCTACAGGTGCAGGACCCCGATGCTAGGAAGAAGACGATGGGGCGACGTGGTAGGCTTGGCGTGAAAAGAAACGGACGGCGTCGATTAGTTCTTGGTGCGATCGAACGGTTGGGGCGTGGAGATGTGATGATCGTTTTAAAGGAATCTGAGGGTCGAGATCGAATCTCGGGAGAGATGGGGAGGCTACGGAGATGTGGGGGAGGTATCGCGTTTAAAAAAACGGGCTGGACGGCTGAGATCGACGCGGGAGTCGATCAGACGGCTCTGGTCGCGCGGAGCGCGTCCCACATCGAAACCGAAAGATTTTGAGGCTTGGTATAAATAACAAGCCATGCGGGAAGCGGTGCAATAACACAAACACACACGCACACGGGACCTTACACACGGGTCCCCCGCGTGCCTTGGCCCAACTTCACGCAGCGTGAGCCGCGGCTTTATACACGGGCCCGCACGCGACTTTGGTAACCCATGCCTCGGCCCACCCCGAGCCTCTTGCCTGGCTGGATCTCAAAACGCGCACGCACACCTGGGGAGCCCGATGGCGGTACCTCGGGTCCCTAGGGGGTCTCGGCCGTGGCCTGAGGGCTTGTCCTTTGAGGATGCCCTTGGCTGGCCGGGACCCACTCAATTTTTTTATAAAAAATTAGTTTTATTATATACTTAGCTCAAAATATAGTGAAATGTAGGAATTTAGTAAAACAAATAGTTTTAACTCAAAATGTTAGAACCAATTTCAAGTTTAGATAAAATATTTTAACTCTTGATCTAAATTTTTAAAAGATATACCTTTTTTACAATACTATTAAAATCATTAGTATTTTTAAAATACTCCACTATTTGTTTTTATAAAATTCTTTTGAAGACCAAAAGTTTCCCAAAAATTACATAGTTGATGAGATCAAAAGGCATAATTATTACAAATGCCCTCTAAACATATTTTTCACAAAAAGAAAAACAAGTTTTCAACTACCTAGGTATTCATCGGGATTTTTTAAAAACGAGGATATTTACTTCTAAGAATACTCTTTATTTTAAAACGAAGGATCTCCTATGAAAGAATGTTTTTAAGAATGAGGGAATAAAAATCGAGTTCTCTTTTAAAGTAAACTTTATTAGTGGAAACGCAACGGTTGTTTTGAAAACCCAACATATATATAAACATAACAGTCATAACTCAAAGAACTAATATAAATACAGGGGTGTGGGGTACTTCTTAAAACAGAACACTTGAACAGGAAGGATGGCTCTCCTCATACCATTGGAGTTGAGCATGTGTGCTGTGGCCCTGGAGATTATACTTTTCACGCTGATGGACCCTGAAGATGACGACTATCCGATTGCGCGCGTTGTGGTTCTTTGTAGTCTTGCGGTGGCCGTGTTAGGTCTTGTGCATGGTACATTCAACTAGTTGGGTCTCGTTGTAAAGTAATGTTTTAATATATGTCAGTTTACCTTATTCTCTATGTTTTATTTCATTTCTATTTCCTTATTAGCAAAACAAATAAAACTAGAGACATTATTAAAGGCATAACACTTCTTACATAAACCAGTTCATAAAACCTGGGGCGTCACACTATTTGTATAATGTTTTAAGTAATCTGCAAAAGTTATGCAATTTTAATGTATGATAAGCGAGGGTCTCTTTAGTTGGTATCATGGAAAAGGTTTAGTTTACCTATGAAAACTAGGATGAGAAATATTTAGTGAGATCCCTAGGTATATTTCTAAGGATATATCTAGGTGTGTCTCTAAGGATAAATATAATGACGAGTCAATGTTTAGGAAAATGTCCTATAATTTTGGTAAAGGATAGAGTGAGTGATTTCCATGAAATACATCTATATCCGGATACTACAAGTAGAAGTGGCTTCAGAATAGATGTAACTAGGGGTAACAACAATGACAAGATGTTTTGGGCCTAACTCAGGGTAATATGGTACACACAAATGAGCCTTAATACACAATTGGTTTGACACTCCAGGGGACATACTTTGGGAATTCACAAAACTCTTAAGGAAACATCATGAAGGATTTAAATATAATTTGTCTATGAATAAAGTAGGATTAACCTAGGGTGTCATAGATTAAGGAAGGTGTCATGATTTATACATCCTATAAGTAATTCTTTTCATGACTATGTGGTTTTTTTCTATGATAAGTAATGCTCACACTATGCTTATGGTTTAGTCAATAGAGGGAACATAAAGGAACTAGATTAACATTAGATGTGATGGATGATTTTATGATGATAAGTCAAGTGGTATGACATAGGAGTGAAAGATTTTGTGATCATGCCTTATAAATTTTCACGAAACATGATTAACAACGCGCACCTTAACCAACTCTAAGAATCCCCAAGGAAGAGAAAGAAAGAGTTAAATAAGAGTTTGGGTAATAGAGACCTTGGATTAATGAAGATACAATTTAATTTTCATCAAGAATGTAGAAATAATCACCTAATTGAATGTATTATAGGAAAAGGAATATGTTTTGACTGTGGAAAAGAAGGACACAAAGAATGTGACTACAAGGAAAAAAATGAAGAGTCCAATTAATGAAATGGATTATAATATTGGTCTTCTTAAGTTGTCATAAAAGATTATGTGTTTTAAGTGTGTAATAAATGGTAATTATGCAACTTAATGTCCCAAGAGGAAAGATCCTGAAGAGAATCAGCAAAGCGGTGCAAGTAATGGTTACATTACAATTGATGACGAGACTACATATGAAATGTGAAAGGAAGTAGTATTTTGTAATAGAATGAGGCGACCTTGTTAATGAAATAAGGATGAAGTGGAATAATAAATTTTTTTATGTATTTAGATTAAATAATTATGAAAGGTAAAATATATAAGGATTGTCCAGTTTATGTTTTTTCGCTAATAATTTAAAAGAACACATTGAATGGATTTTATGGATTATAAAATTGATTTAATGGAAAGGAAATTTCCATAGAAAACACATGATTAATGGAAATATAACCCTCAACATGTTCCTTATGTTAAGATATTGTTGTTTGGATAAAGATATGTGGGATATGAATAACTAAATCAGATGGTAATAATTACCTTGGAACTAATTAAAGACTTTTTGACAAGTAGTTTATGATATAATGGATGAAGTTTACAACTTCTTGGATTTATAGAATATAAATAGTAATATGTGGAATAAGGAAGCATGCATGTTTTACATAATTATTTGTAGTAATTCAAGTTATTACCATGTTTCAAGGGAATATATGATGAGGGTATTCACATGTTTTTAATGTGAAAACCAAGAGAAACTTTGTGATATAAATGAGAATCAATGCTAAGATATTTTCCTGAGTTTATTTCTAAAATTGTGGGTTTTCATCTTTTATAAGGGTTATGAGGTTAACTATTCATGAAAAGTTTAAGTTAAACTTTTGAGGAAGTATTTATGCACTGAGTTTGTATTGAAAACCATTATTAAAAGGAAATTTAGTGATTAGCCTTATTTCAAGGATGTCCACTATTTATTTTGGAAATTATATTAGTGTGGTTTTAGAAAAGTAAATCATGTATGTAAGGTGACAACCAATCAAGTCTGACAAGGAAATGGGTCTTGAAACCATGACTAATGGATGATAAGGGTATCATGCCTACCACTGGCCTACACGATGTCCAGGTTAATGTGTAATTATTATTTTTGAATAATTATTAATAATAAAATAGTAGAGTTAATTTTATGTTTATATATTATTATATTAAACTTATTGATTTTGAATAATTTTTAGAGACAAATAGTTATACTTTTAATTATTTTATTGGACATAATATCTTCTAAAAGTGTATTTTATCACTTCAGGCATCAAAGTTAAATTCTGGACGTCCATTACATAAAGTAATGGATAAATTAGAAATTAACAAAAGAACAACTAAAGAATTAATTTTTATATAAATATATCAAGTATATTTCCTTATATTCTTGGTCAATAAAATAATTACTCAAAAATAGGATAATGATAAAAAGAAAATGTGTTGACCTAATACCTTAATTTTTTTTAACCAATGGAATTTTAATTAATCACAGATTTATGACCGTGAGGCCCTAAAATTTTGTTTGATCATTCACTTGTTTGTGATTGATTACCTCAATCACTCCCTATAAATATTTAAACTTTTCCTCCATGTCCAATCTTCACTCCCAATCTATGTTCTCCTATATGAAAACCTAGTTATATTTTACTTTGAGTAACCGTTATGGTTCCAACATTCTCTTTTTAAGGTAAGTTTTAGTATCAATTTTTATGATGTGGGTTTCTATGAATGAAACTTTCAAGTATTAAAATTTTGATAACCAAGATGAAATTAGAGGGTGAAATTCATTTCAAGCGGGGTAGAATGTAACTCCCTGAGATTTTGTGATTTTTTTCAAATTAATTTAACCTTTGCAATATTTTTCCTTATATGTAATACTAAAAATAGTTTATTTTATATTAAATCACTATGTTTGGCTTGTGTTATACACAAAACCATGTTAATAATACAATATAAAAAATATAAATTTTAGCTTTCTCTACATGGAACAATGACGTTAGCTTGAGACTTGGCGTACATTACATGCAACACCGACTTAGCATACACAACATGAAACACCCACTTGGCATATGTTATATGCAACACTGAGTTTCTATGAAATGTATTTTTATTTTTATAATTATTTAAATGATATAATTATAATCTATACATTAAAATTAGTAATATTAATAGTGATAAATAATTTTAAAATATTTTGTTATAATGGTTTTATATTAATAAAACATATTGATAATGAAAGACATAATTTTGGTAAAGTCCTTATATGTTTTGAAAATATTATTTTCTCAAATAAACTACTTTTCATGTCCGTATGTGAAAAATAATAAAATTAATTTTAGAAAAATTTATAAATTTAATTTGATAAAATAAAATTTATTTTTTAATTAATAATTCTGAAATTATATTAGGGATAATTTCTGAGATTTTTCTGAGAAACTTCATTTTTGGATGGATAATGAAAAGTACCAGATTTTAATTCAAAACTGCCTTTTCATATAATTTCTTTATTTGTATAAAATATATTTTAATTTTGTTTAAAAGTTTTATTATACCATATTTTTATCAATTAATCCAATTTATTTCATTGTAATAAATTTCTCCTTGAAATTGGGTATAAAAACTTAGCAAAAGTTTGGATGTTTTTTACTTTAAAAACATGTAGTGTCGTCCCGCCAGCAGGATTAATTTTAAAATAATTTCTACCACTTATATGGTTATAATTTAAAAAATGGACTCCAAATATAAAATAAACATAATTTATAATTTCTAATAAGTTCAAATTTGTTTTTGACTAAAAATATTATTGAAAGTGATTAAAACTAATTACAATGGTTAAGAGAAAAAATAGGCTAATGACTACTAAACCTTAAATTTAAGACCCAAAATCAACTATAAACTTATAAAACACCCATTTTATGGAAATTATTAATCCATTAAACTTCCATTATTTAGTTTTTTTTTGTTTTTTTATGATTTTTTTGGTAAAAATGTGGGTACACCAAACTTGTTTTCAAAAATACCAAGTGTGTCCTTTCCCTTCCCTATAAAAGACCACCACCTATTCCTATTATTAACACCTTTCAAACCACTTAGGTTCAGACAATTTATAACCAATACACTTAAAAACCTACCTATATTTCTACTTGAAGCCTAAATTTTGGCATAAAACAATTCAAGTAAGCCTTTTGTCACAAACCAAAAGAAGTTACCCAATTAAGAGGTAACGTCTTCTCTCAAGCTCCTTTCTTTTATTTTCTTTCACCACCCCATAAACTATATTTATTATATTATAGTATAAAAAAAACTATAATAAATATTATAGGCTGTTTTTATGATAAGGGTTTGACCTATACTTACACACACCTCCATCCAATGGGTAACAAACATACTGTTTACATGTACGACAAACTACCGCCTCACTAAATGATGATTGTTAATTTTTTCCTTTACCGCCTATCATGGAGAACATTATTATGGAAGATCTGTTTATATATGTTATATATTATATTTATTATGTATTTAATCCTCTGTAATTATTTTACAACATATATCTTTATATTTTACATTTGGTGTAAATGTGATAATTTCATTTGAGGAAGTGTGGACTACCGCCTCATGAAAGTAATGTGATTCATTCACACACTACATGAATTGTAATAAGGATGGGTTTAGTGAAATTATATGATATATATTATACAATAATTATAATGTAATAATTATATATACACACATATATATATATATATGTCTTTTATCTTCATTCTTTCAATACGATAATTAAACAGAAACAACGTTCATGTGTACGTACGACCTACCGTCTCCATAAATGGTGTATTCTGTTTCATAATTCTAAATAATATAAATTATTATAATAAAAATATACTACATATAAAATATATTTAAATAATATTATACATTCTGGAAATCATTATATAAGTATAAGGACCAAAGATATAACAAATTAAGACATATGCGAAAAACAAAACGAATATTACCCGAAGTGAAACCTTAACATAGAATTGTTAACAGGTGGGTAATATAAAGTCCCGATAAAACCATATATGATATTATAAGTAATAATATGGTTCCTTTATAAACTTATAATAAATTTATATTAATTATACAGTAGGTTTTTAGGATTATGAAGAGAGTCAACACACAAGGTAAGAGGATTTCATCTCACTTTTTTTTATTTCCGTGAGATACATGCTTTATTGACCACCCATTCCTTTTGTCTGGTGTGTATATTGAACATGGATTTATTCAATGATTATTATAATTAAATTTATAGGTATTTACATATCCATTATTTTATATTTATTTCATGGGGTTAATGTTTCAAAAGCTACCCAATCGGTATGAAAATTTTGTCCCAATTTGCCTTCTTTGAGACATATGTTTTATTATAAACCTACATTTTTGAGGTGTATATAATTACAATTGAAATGTTATATCTTTAATATAATTAATTTCATGATATTTTAAGATTCATATAATTTTAATTTATTACATGTGGATTATGGTTCAATGTTACTAAATGATAAGAGTTTATTGAAACAATCTCATCGCTTTTCGAGATTGTTTATGATTATCATTCCTTTGTTGAAATATTATAATACATATCTCAAGAACATTCCTGAATTTTATTATAATCTAGTTATTCATGGTATATTTATGTATTGGTACCATTTTTCTACTCTTTGGTACATAATATAGTTAAGAAAGTGTTTTTTTTGAAATCCCAAATTTACCCTCTCTTCGGTCGGAAATATGTGTTCCTTCAAAACCATGTTTTCTAAAAAGGGTTTCCAAGAATATTTGACTATTATACTATTATAATTAAAATATTTTTTGCCTCTTTTTTATTTTACCAATGTTTTAAAAGGAATATTCTTGTGGTTTTTTGGTCAAGACACTTTTCTGAAATTTTTACCGTGAAAAAGGAATGTTCTTTTTACCTTATACGACATGTACGAATTTACCCGCTATCATTTATATGAAGAATAATTTGAATTTTTAAAAGGTTAGTTTTCAAGAAAATATTTTTAAAATGTTTTAAAGATTTATTTATAAGTTTTAAAATTATTTTTCAGGGAATTTGTTTTCAAAAGTTTTTTAATATTATTTTATAAGTTTTTTAGAAAAATGGTTTTCAAAATGTTTTCAAGCTTCCTTTCTATGTTTTCTGGGACTTTGTTTTCAAAATGTTTTAAAATATTACTTTATAGGTTTTTAATGAAAATTATATTCAAAGTGTTTTCAAAGACACCTTTATAAGTTTTCAAAGGGAAAACAGTTTTAAAATGTTTTTGAGATTTCTTTATAAGTTTTCAAAGTATTTTCAAAGAAATAGTTTTCATTATTTTTTCAAGATTCTTTTATAAGTATTCAAGGGAAATAGTTTTAAAAGGTTTTATGTTTAAAAAAAATTATTTTTCATTAATAAAGGATATTTTACTCAATAAATGTTTTCAAGATATCTTTCCAAGTTATTTTCCATCTAAGATGACAACTATTGATGTTACTCATGACTTTCTAGGAAATGATCTAAAGGTTACATTCATATTGTTTCTCTGAATGGGTTATGCACGATGTCATGGTCTTTATGAAACCCATTTCTCTTTCACGAGTTATATGTTTATGAAATCCATTTCTCTTCCATGGGATATTATTTTGATTAAGTGATTATGAAACCTATATCTTTTTCCACTCGTTATGATATGATTACATGTTTATGATACCCATTTAATTACATGGTTTATGATATGATTTTTATGATTTTTTAGTACATGTATGTATGATTTCATTATGAGATGGGTGGGACCTATATATCCCTACAATGCATTGTTTAAAGAATAATATATCACAAGATAGACTAATATGGTATTGGGAGTAAACTTTGGCTAGTAAGATAGCCCTAGGAGCGAACCATGACTACCAAGATGGTATGAGGAGTGAATTAATGCTATTTGGATGGACATGAGAGTGAACCATGACCATCAAGATGGTATGGGGACTGAACCCATACTACTTATATGGTCTTGGAAGTGATACCTTGGATACTATGGAAATCATATTATATACTTATGTTTTTTCCACAATTCCATGTTTTATTCCTTTGTTATGATTTCATAGATTATGTACTTTGTTTCCTTATGATTAATGTATTATGAAATGCCAAGTTTTATTACATGATTAATTTATATGATCTTTGATATATAGGGTATGATATTCTATTTTCATGATCATTTTTTCAAAGCCTTATGCTCATGATTATGCTTACATATCTCCCTTATTTACCCTTACTGAGCATTTGAGTTCACCCCCTTTTAGGTTTCCTTCCCCAGGTTATGAATATATGTATTATTTTTTATATTTCTAAGAAGGGTTGTAGTCAATAATAACCTAGTTTAAGATAATGTAGCTCATTTATGTAGCAGTGTTTATGTTTTCATGTTTCCAAATGCACTAGACTAGTACAGTATTTGGGAATATATTTGTATAATGTTTTAAGTATTCCACAAAAGTTATGTAATGTTAATGTATGAAAAGTGAGGTTTGATATAATGTGGCCTAGGAACTCCACTTCCATACCCTGCTATAGGGTACCATTCAGAAAGGTCGTCGAGGAACTCCAATGCCTAGCCCCGCTATAGGGTACCACTCAAAAATGTCCTTGTGATCCTATGCGATCACTACTGTCATAGTGCATCACCTAAATAAGATTGATTCCTTGAACCTTCCACATAATATCTCATAATGCACAATAGAGGGTACCATCAGGTTCTAAATGAAAAAAATACTTAGGATATGCTACTCACTAACCAAAATCTGACTTCAAACGAAGGAGATATGGATGATTGAAGTTTTCTAAAAAGGAACCAAGGGGTACCTGAAGTGTGAGGGAACCCGCACAACATATGGTAATACTCCACCACTTGGTTGTTTCACTAGATGACATAAGGATACCTATCCATGTAGTAGTATACACTGTGTAGGTGTCCTGCACAATGTGTCCTGGATAACTAAGACTGAGTGATGTTCTTTTGGCCGTGTCTGTGTACCAAGACCTGTGTCTGTGTACTCAAGTACACGATCATGTACCTAGTCATGTACTTCCACAAAATTTCCCACCTGTGTGATCCATCATATGGGTTTTCCAACTAGGGAAGGGGTACATCATGTGTAATAGGGATATACACCATGCCATATTTAACTTTTATCAAAACCCTTGCTGCTGCCACTGAGGGGACATATCCCATGTGTTCTTACATGTACACGGTGTGTATTTAGGTTTTTCATAGAATTTACTGATCCTCATATCCACTTCTAAAACATCTAAAATGTTCTCTCCACTTCCTATCCAGTGCTATCTATGGCCAAAAAAGGTGTATCAAGCTGAAAATCATTGTTTTGGGCTTCTATTCACTAGAAATCAGCCTCTGTTAACCATGGGTTTCACCACATGTTCGATACATCATGGTTATTTATACATTCATAATTCCATCCTCTAATTATCCGAATAATTATCCTTGCATCACAAAAATCTTATATCTATTCCCACTTCATAGATCTGTGCCTCACTCACGAATCCATCATGGTTCTAGGGGTCCGATCTGGCTCAGTACCACCATAAAATGTCAAACTAGGATCGTGAGGTTTAACTAGTGAAGAACATGAAGTAATGAGGGGGAAATCACCATATAAAAGGTTTATACATAATTTTCCAAGAGTTATTGTCCAATGATAAGGAATGGTAATCCATTTTTAGAAAAAATTTGAAAAGAAATATGTTTTTATACCTAAGTGCATGCAATATGCTAACAATTGGTGCATATCCAAGAAAAAAGATGGATTTTATAAATCAATGTAATAAAAGGGAGTAAATCACCATTTTAAGAGTCCTAAATCGATTATGGATCATTTTCTTATGTGGAACATGTCTATAAATGATTGAGAGAAGCTGTTGTATTCACTACTTCCTAATCTGATCTGATCCGGCATTTCATCATCATCTAACGAGATACACCAATGGAGGAAAAAGAGAGTGATATGGAATTATCTAATGGTTTATGTGACTAATCCTATAGAATTAATCCTGGAAACATTCTTTTATAATTATCCATTGCATTGCATTGAAATGAAATAATTATTTATTTATTTATTTATTTCATCGAACATACCACCAATGAGTGAGGAGTCCGAACGCCCAATGACGACCCATTTTATGTTACACTTAAGGTAAAAAATACATTTTGGACTCAACCATTGTCTCAAATTTATGATCCAAGCATATGTTTAATATTTATCTCATTTTTTTAAGAAGATTCACACATGTAATATAAAATATTTTTAATATTTTTATATAATTAATTTCGGACACAACGGGCCTCATAATTTCACACCGTGTAATCACATAGCTATAGAAATGTATACATAAATATTTCAAAGTCTTACAAGGAAAAAATGGGTCTCTAAAATCACATAGAGGCATACGATTATCTTTAGATTCATCTTCATGAGAATAATTATCCTAAACATGGATTAGAACTTTCCACTTTTATGCATGCTCTAAAGTATCGACAACACTTTTTTTGGGAGAGATTCACAGTCTATTCTGATTTTAAGATCTTGAGTTATATATTATCTTAGAAGGGTCTAAGGATCAGATAGAGGTGATGGGTAGGGTACCTCAAAACGATTGACTTTGAAATTTTCTAAATTTTTAAGAAGGGGAATTTTATTGCTGATTCTCTTAGTAAGAAATTTATTTCTCTGGCTATTTTGGAGGTGAAATAGGGATGAAATCATATAGGTATTTTTTCTCAGTAACATCTGGATACATAGGAGGATGATTTAGGTATAATTCTAAACAATTTTCAGTATTCATTATCTCTCCTTGAGTTTATTTCTTAGGGAAAACAATAGGATGGTGATTTCAATGAAATTAGTTAATCATTATATGGTGGGGAGACCACTCTAGGCTTGTATATCCCCTATGATGGAATTATTGGATTTAAAAATTAGTTCATTATCCCTTTATATTTTAAAAATTTATTGTTGTGAGATTTTCATTTATATTCATGTGTTTTTAATCCTATCACTACAAAGATGTATTATAACATGAGATTATGCTTTTAGTGGGTGGGTATGAAGTAAAAAATTGCTAATTTTGTATCTTACTATGTCACCTACCAGCAGATGGAGAAAAAACACCAGAATCCTTTTGGTTTGATCCATCCTCTTTCTATATAGGTATGTAAATGGGATGATGTGTTTGTGGAATTTATATTTAAATTTCCATGTACTCCCAAAAGAAAGAATTCTATTTGGGCAGTGATAGATTAGTTAATTGTGATTAAAATCATGACCATGGTTAAATATGAGGGTAGGATGTACATGTAGAAAATTGTGGTGTTTCATGGGGATCCCTCTTCCATTGTCTCTAATATGGATCCCAGGTTTACATCCAGCTATTGGAAAGGTCACTAATAAGTGATGGGGACTCAGGTCAGATTGGGTACAACTTATCATCCAAATATGGATGACTAGATGAATAATTATATTTAGATTTTGGAGGATATGATCTGTGAATTAATAACATAACACCCTTAGTTTCATGTACTTTACCCTCATTTTATGTATTTTTGATATTATATAATTCTTGGGTTTAGTTTTAGGAGTTCTGAGGGGTTTTGATGGGGTTTTGGAGTGATTTATGTTTTTCTTATGCGAAATATATGCCATGGAGTAAGGGTTACAAAGTAAGATTTTGTGACTTGCATCATGGAGGCCTAAACTATGACATAAGGTCCTAGGACGAGGTATTTTGGAGCCAATTTAAATTTCAACTAGTTTATACCGTTAAGAAGAAGATGTATCATAGACCGTCTATTTGGCCGAGATCTATAGTATAGAGGTAGAGGTTGTGGTGTTGAGTTCCGTAGGGACGAGTTTGGTGGTTTTGTCTTTTATGGGGGTAGATGTGGTGTGGTTCATGGGCTTTACTATGGTCTGGTGTCAGGAGAATAAGATCCGGGTGAGGTTTGTGCCATGGTTTCTTGAGGCCACTTATCCAGGGTTGATTACAACACAACATAAAGGGTTGTGCTATAGTGTTAGGTAAAAACCCAATGACTATGGTGTGGATGGGGGTTATGCACCATGTTCTATAAGTTCTGTGCTATGAAGTAGTAGGTTGTTCCATGGTTTTTTATTTCTAGCCTAGGAATAAATATCACCTGGTAGTTGTAAATCCTTTATTTGGATGACGTCTCTTCTCCTCTAAAATTCTAGGGCTACCATAGGGAATTTCTAGTTATCTTTGATGTCCGAACTCTGATTCCATTGAATATTCAATCATTTGATCATGGAACTAAAATTGGAATGAGAGGAAGAGTTGAGATCCCAAGTTTTTCCTTAGGTCCTTTATGCCAATCAATCTAGTTTGAGGTAGGTGGATTATCTATCATCTCTACTATTCTAGAACTTTAAAGATTATTTTTCTTAAATGTATTTTATTGTATTTTATATGATCTTATTGGGTAATTTATCCAAGGAAACCATTGTGTATGTGTTCTAGAGATTATTATAAATTGCATGTTTTTTTTTGGAAAAACCTCTTTGCTCATAATTTTAAAATAACTATTTTAGAATTATGAAATGGTTTTGTTGTAAGAAACACGTTTGATAAAAAAATACTCAAAGGAAGTTTGTTTTTTGGAAAATAATTTCGAATGGGGTTTGGAATGATTGGGATTAACACATGTTCAAAGGGTATGGGTATGGTCAAAAGTTATTTCTTAAAGGTTGGGTGGGTTATAATAATGGAGTACCACCATCAACAGTAACACCAAGCTTGAGTGTAGTGTGTATATAGATGGGTGTGTGTGAACATGGGGAAGATTATGCTAAAAATGGACAGTTGGAAATAAGTTTCTTTATAGGTTTCTCACATGTATTTATATTATGTATTTATATAAACTATTTAACAACTTTGGAACTATTTTATATTAATTTTTCTAACAAGTTGTCCTAGTGGCATGAGTTGGGAGGTCTCTTGGTAAATACTCTTTAGTTTATACTCACACCCTACTTGGGAACCTTGGTATGTTTGTGGATGTCATATACCTATATATAGGAAAAGGTAAGGTATAATATTTATCTAGTGACATGTATTGATACAATGGTAATAACAAGTGGAGATAGAGCTTGAACCCTGGTTTGGTGTTACTTGGGATAATGTCTTTTTGGTGTCCTTGATTCTTGTTAGTCTTTTGGTATTTTTTGGTTATATTCATATGTTTTATTTCTCACTAATATTTTTTGGATATCTTTTTACAATGGATTATACTCTTATACCCATTAATCATATAGTGGTTTAGATTTTTATTATTGTATGGTCTGGTTGTTTTCCTCTTAAGTGAAAATCATCCCCCAATATTTTATTATTCCCTTGATATTTATTATTAGCCTTTGGTGTCTTGGAGGTTTTACCTAAGTATTGTAACAAATACATCACTTCTAAATCCAACAGATATGTGAATGATGTTACAACACATGTCTTATATTTCAAAGGATCTTGGGATAACCATATGAGACTAGTTGATTTTTCTTATAATAACAGTCACCATTTGTATATAAGAATGGACCCTTTTGAAATTTTTCATGGTCTCGTATATAGGTCACCTATTTTTTGTTCAAATATGGGTGAGTCCTATCCCTTGGGATCTAGTATTTTTCATGAAATTTTGGCAAGGATTTAAGATATACAATGAAGATTGGTTATAGCTCAGAGTCAATAGAAATCTTATGCGAATCATCGAAGCCTTCCTTTGGACTTTTCTATTAGTGATTGGGTATTATTGAAAGCTTCACTTAAATTGTGTCACTGTAATATAGGGAAGTATGGGAATTTGGATCCAAGATATATTGGACCATTTTTTAGATCACTAAGAGGATTGAACATGTAGCTTATCGGTTGGCGTTACCAGATCAATTGATGGGTATTCATAAAGTTTTCCATAAATATCAGCTCAAGAAGTATCTTCCCAATACTTCCCATGTTCCGAATTGGGAGTAAGTTTAGTTGGTGGATGAAATTTTAGTTGAGGAGAATCCAATGGATATTTTTATTATAATATCCTAATATTTTAAAAAGAAATCCTATAGCGTACATGATATGCAACACCGAGCTTAAATGAACAATGAAATATTATTATTTAAATGTCATCCATATAATCTAGATGTTAAAGTAGTGGATATGAATAGGAAAAATTGATTTATTAAATAAATATAAACCTTAAACTCAATATAAATTTATTTAATTATTCTTAGTAAATAATCACTTAATTTTTATTAAATTCATTTTTTCATCAAAAATACGTTTTCTTCAAAAAATGAGTTTTATTACTTTTATAAGTGAATATTATAATTAATTTCTAAAAGTTATATAAAATTTATTTTAAAAATTTAATTTAAAATTTTAATGTATCATGTCAAAATTATCTGAAAATGAATTTTCAGGAATTTTCTAAAAAGATTAATATTTCAAAGAATAGTGAAAATTACTGATTTTTATTCAAAACTATATTTTTATTTTAAATGTATTTACAAAGTAAAATTATAATTTGGATTATTATTAAAATTTAATTATTTATTTTTTATTTAGAATAATTATATTATCATTTTTGAAATGAATTTCACCCTTTAATTTAGCATAAAAACATTTTATATTTAAACAGGGAAATTTTATGAAAAAGTGTTTTTCATTGCATTTTGTCCATTTAATTTTAAATTAAATTATTAAAATTTTGTGTGTTTAATTTTTTAAAATTGATTCCATATTTGGAATCATGGATTCCAAATTTATTAAATATGTCCATTTTAATTTTGGTCAATAAGAATAGAAAACTTCGTATTTTTTGTTACCACAGTAAATGGTAAATTAGGAAATTAAAGATTAAAAATAAAATGATAAGGACTATAAAATTATATTAACACTTGAATAAATATTATTATATGATTATAACTCATACATAATCATAAAATTACTTAATTTATGACCCTTTGGGGCCACTTTGATGAGATTATGACCTTTATAATATTTTATTTAATGAAAAGTCAAACATATTGCCCTCTTGTTTTTAATACGTATAATATTTTTAATATAAGGTTATCCATAATATGTTTTTAACTATAAATACTATTTTAAATATAATATATTTATCTTAATCATGGTAATTTATTTTTAATTTATAGTGAAGAAAAAATTACCTTATATGCTTTCACAATGCTGATGTAGTAATTATTTAATTAATAGAAAAATAAAATAAATGATATTAAAAATGTTAAAATAAATATTATTTGAGATAAATAATGTGATAAAATAATTGTACAGATGACCATTCCATGTTATAGATATAATAAAATATTTTTTTCTAATTTTATATGTTTTCTTGATATTATAAAATTCAAAGTAATGAATTATTTTAAAAATTGACATTATGGATATTTTATAGTAAATAATATATTACTAAATGATATAAAATTCATAAAAAAATTAAATTCATATAATTTATTATTATAATGTTTAAAATATAAATTGTGGTCTATTTATGGGCCTTTTTTCCATTTATAGTTACTATATTTACCCTAAATGTGTAAAAACTCCTTGTTGTCACGATAAGTTTAAAAAGGGTTAACGGTGGGTTAAAACCAAATTATAAGGGTAAAAATGTGACCTAAACTTGTCCAAAAATTATTTTATGAGAGGATTTCGTACCATACTAATCATTTATTCTAAATATATTATTTTTATTGATATTTAATTAAAAATTAATTTGTATTAATTTAACATTTTTAGAAATTCCAAGAGTTCCCCTCCCCTCTATTATAAAAGTACACTTATTATTATCAATACTTAACACTTAAAAAACCATTTTTATCCAAAAAATTATCAAAAAAATTCCTATAATCCCTAAACTTATTAAATATTCCTTAGTTTAGTCATAAAACCAACCTTAGAAGGCTTGAGGTGTTAATAAAAGGAGGTTTTCCAAAGAATAGATATAATTTTTATCCGCTTGTTTTGGTTTTTTTTCTTATTCCATCTCCTTAAAATATTTTTAAACCATGATAAAATAATAAAAATTGTATAATACATATACTCATATGTAATTATGTTAAAATCATAACCTATATACATCTCCAACATCCATCAAATGGGACAAGAATTCATCGTTCGTGTGTATGATGGACTATCGCCTCGCGAACCGATGTAATTCATTTTTCATCACCATATATCAGGAATATTTATAATGATGGAATTAATGTTTATATATTATATTAATTAAATATATATTATTCTAAAAAATAATATATTATTTTATTTCTTACCATTCTATTCATTGAAAAATTATAACGTTGTTCCTGCGTACGTGTGAACTACCATATCCATGACGCGATGTGTTTAATTTTTCATCACCACATAAAATGTGTAATATATATAAGTATATTTAAAGAATTAATATTATATATATAATATCATTATAATTATGAAATGATAAAATAATACTTACCTTCTTTCTATAATGATAATTGAAAAATAGAAACGTTACTCATGTGCGCGTATGACGTATCACCTCCATGATTGTAACATAGTTCATTTTTCATAACCATATTTAATGGATGGATTTAAAAATATAATTTATGTTTAAAAATGATAATTATTTCATGATAACTATTTTGGATATTTTTTAGTAATGGACACTTTGACCATAGTTGACTTACCTAAGTCATTTTGGAGTTATGTACCAAATATCACTAAAACATATGACATGAACATAAATGATTAATTAATTGTTATAACATGGTAATAAGTGAAATAAAATGAATTATAAGATTTAAAAAGGTTATTAAAAAAATTAAATAATTAACCTAATTTTTTTATCTATGAATATAAAGAATGTACGTGACGATTCAGACTCAAGGTAAGGGATTTTCGTCTTACTTTTATTTTTGTGGGAAACATGCCTTATACAATAATTATTTATTTTATGTGGTTTCTATAATAAACATGAATTAATTTTATGATAGATGTTATTAATTTTATGGGAATTTAAATATATATATATATATACATTTATTTATTTTATGGGTATTTTGATTCAAAAGTTACCAAAGTGGTAAGGGTTTATTTCACAATCTTATCATTATTTAGGTTTGTTTATTTTTAAGTATCAACTAAGGAATATTTCTATTCTATGTCCATGTTTTCTAAAAATGTTTTCAGAAATGTTTTTAATATTATCCAGTGATTTTTTAAATTAATTTTAACCTTGTTTTACTGTTTAAAAAATGTATTAAAATGAATCTTCTTATAATTTTCTGAAAAAGGTACATTTTAATTTTTCTTATAAAATTGTTAACGGAATGTTTTTTAACTTGTAAAGCATGAATTTTTTTTCCTATTTTCATGATTCCTTAATTATTTTTAGATTCATTTACAAGTTTATAGGTCTATTTTTAATGAAAATGTTTTCCTTTATAAAATTTCAGTTAAAAAAATATTTCAAAATGAAAAGATTATTTTCTAGAAGAATTATTCAAAGTGTTATTTGAAAATAATTTTCTATCTAAGATGATATATTTTTATTTTAATTATAATTTACTAAGTATTTTATCTAGGTATACCATGATTATCATTTCTTTGGATGGTTTATGTTTATGATGAAAATATAAAATGTTTGTAAAACCCTTTTTTTTTCATGGGTTAAAATTTGTTGAATTTTTTATAATCTTGTTGAAAAAATATGTATGATTTTCATTATGTGATAGTGGTTACGTAATAATCAAGGATGGTGGTTTTTTTATAAACAAGGACAATAGTTATGTTATAACCAATAACGAGTGAGACCTATATTTTCCTCCAATGCATTGGGTAAAGATTGATATCTCGTGAGATAAATAGGATTACAATGGGAAGTGAACTCAGATATGTAAGGAAATTTTTCCACTATGATAATATTGGGAATGAACCTTGACTATTATGATGGTTTGGAGAGTGAACCTACTCCACTATTATAGTATTTGGAATGATCCTTGACTACAAATGAAATTATTTTCTATGCTTATGTGTATGCCACAATTCCACATATTATAAAAATGTTATGATCTTATGACTCATGTTCTTTACTTACTTTATGATTCAATCCTTATGAACTACCAAGATTTATACCAAGTCTAAATATTATGATTTATGTTTATGTATGATATGGTTTTAAAATGTTAATATCATGTTCTCATACCCTTTTTATCATGTTATGCATATATGATCATTAATATCTCCCTTGTTTACTCTTACTATGAATTTTAGCTCACCCTTTACTTATGTTTATTTTCTCAAGTCTGTGAAGAAAGGTTTTAAGTATTTTATACCTAATAAGGTTAATAGATGTGAATATTTTAGTGGGTGATGATGTAGAACCTAATTAACTAGTTGTTTATAAAACTCCATAGTTAATATTTTTCCCAAATTCTCTAAAACTCTAAACCTAAAGGGAAATTGGGTATGTAATATTTCCTTTTGACAATGTAAGTTTTGGATGAAAATAAATTATGTCACCTTTATTGGAATCAAACCCATAAATGTGAAGTTTATTACTTTAGCACCAGATTTGAGAGTGCAGGTTTAGAACTATTATATTTGTATATTAGATGAAAGTTATACATGGGAATCCTATTACATTGGTGAAAGTTTTATGGAAGCATGGATGATTATCATGATACATGGGAGTATGAATTATTGGTAATGGAGTAGCGGCCTACTCTCTTTTTAGAGGATCTTTCTTCCATGTGAGTTTATATGGACAAAAAGTCCTATAGTTGGGATATGTTTAACATCATGTTTGAGGTGCATAAATCCTTCAAGTTTTAGAGGTCTTACTTTAGGATATAGACGTTTTGAAGATAACACCATGGATTATGTAAGAAATGTTTCCTTAATTATGGAAATATGGTACCATCGACTAGCCGGTGGGAGTCCACCAGCCATCCTGTGGGTAACCCAAGCTACATAAATTCTTCTTATATCTATCATCCAGATAGTGGGTCTCCACCGACCATCCGATAGGCCTGAAAGTAACCACTACATGTATTTAGTGGCTATCATCTCACTAATGGAATCTGGCTGGTCTGATTAAGCAGGGGATTTTTAGTCATTTTATTCCCCTGAAACTCTATTTTCACTCCTTAACCCCTCATTCCCGAACTTAATCTGACCAAGAAAATTATAGATTTGGAATTTTTATATCATTCAAACTTCTATGATTAGTGTTTTTATCTTTAATTGACCAAATACCATAATTTTGGTAAGTGTGATGTGATTTATTATGTTATTTATTGATCACTTGGATTGATAGGGGATCTATGTTGTGTTGATATGATCTATCGATCATGAGATGAATAATCTATTATTTCTTATATATCGACTATGTGTTTGGTTACTAGATGTAATACATGGGATTTTGTAACAACAAATAAACCTTTCATCATATGATTTTTTCACAATGAACACTTTACTATTTCATTATAATAGCACAAAACATATTAATCCAAAAAAAAACACTAAGTAATTAAATTTATAATGGAATATAAAACTAGTACCATAAATCATGTAAAAATATATGGAAACACCGTGATATTTTACTTATATGGATTATAATCTAAAAATAATACCAAGTATATGAGATGAATTTATATTAAGAAGAAAATAATAAAAATAAAAATTAACATAGTGAAAGAACTTAGAGAATAATATGAGGGGATTAGATGTTGGAGTATATATATAAGGATTAATATAAATATCAAGGATTATGTAAAATTGGCCAATATGACCATTTTTCATTATGACCATTTGTGAATATTTCCATTGGTAAATTTGACATTTAGATATTATAACCATAGGTGGAATAAAAATTAAGAATTTACCATTAGGATTAGACTATATTAATGGGAATGATGAATGTTAATTATTATATATGGTAGTAAATATGGATTCCACTAGTAGGAATATCCCTTAGGAAGTTTAGTTATCATATCTTGGAAATGTGGTAGCATTAATGGGGTTATCCCTTTACCAAGCCCAAATAGAACTCCAACATATGAAGTTGGAGCATAACTATATATGGGAGAAGTTGAAGTTAGTAGATATCACCAGTCAATCAATTTTTACTTAACACCCCATGAAATTAGCACAATTTCACACCTTACACTTAGGAAATATGCTGGTGCGATTAGAGGTTATGTGTTTAGGGGTTGATTTGAATTATAATGTATATTATCCATGAAATTTAAAGCATGTTTACTCTTATAATTTATTTTAGATGATTGTATCAACCTGATATAAAAGATATAATGTAGGTAAATAGAGAATGATTTTGATAAAATAATTATTTTAATTAGGACATCGAAATTTTCCATTGAGCAAGATATGGTATTTTTTGATTAAAATTGTAAAATACGGTAAAAATGGTAGAATATGATAAAATATAATAAATAAGGAATATATGATATCATATTTATGTAACCATGACTCATTTTATCCAAGGAAGTGATATTTTACTATTTTGGAACTAAAAACTATAGTGGGGTCATTAAGGGTGGAAATAGAGCATAATTGTTTTAGAAAAACACTTAAGAAAAGTGGAATAATAAAATAATTAATCAATTATCTATGAAATTCCACTCACCACACTTTTAAATACCCACACTATTGAAAATTTCTTACTCGGGTTCCACATACCGATTCCCTGATCCAATCGATCACATGACCTTAGGCGTGCCTCCCCATACTCCAGATGTTGCCGACTAGTAGTGCAGGTCTAATATCGAACATGGGGATACTATACCCTCTTTATCAAAGTAGAAAAATAATGAAAATAAATAATAATAACCAAATTATAAATCCAATAATCAGACAAAACCAATATCACATGCCGACCAAAATAGGAATACAATATACAAGACTAAATAGTAGATATATCATGCCAAATACGTGTCAAGTGTCAAATGAAAACCCAAAATAATGACACAATGACACTCCCAAGAGGGTATCGACACCATTTATGATTCTATCATCCATGATCCATCCTGAATCAGCCATCTCACATGGGGATATTTCCCTAATCCTATCCTGCAAACAAGAAGTCTATTCGAGTACTGATCAGGCAGCCCATGCAGGGTTTGAGTACAACTCACTTGGCCACCACCAATGACATCTAAACAATATATATTTAATAACAGTATATGTGGTTGTATAAAGAATAATGTACAATGAATAAAGTAAATAGTTACCATATTTTATTATAATTTAATTAACTACATAAACCTTCCGAGTTCCTGAGGATACCCGAACCCACAATACCTTCTTCAGTCCATGTCAGAGTATGAAGCATATCACAATTCTAGGATCATAATTTATCATTAATTATCAACTAATGTCATGGATAATTAGAACCATGGTCTAATTCGAATATCATTGGCATAGAACATCATGTCTAACACCCCATGGGTATTTGGAGCTGCTGTCCTCATCCCACACCTCAATGTCACATATGGGTATTTAGAGCCTCAATCCCTATCCCACACTCACTACCTCATATGGGTGTTTAGAGACTCAGTACTTATCCCACACACATTTATCATACATGGGTATTTGATACCTCAATACCTTTCCCACACATTTATTATACATATATCACATCAATTAAGGATAATCAATATTAACATTCTTATAACATTTCACATAAATTTATATACTATTTAAGCTATCAATACAAATAACAGTTCAATACGTTAATCACGTGGAATAATATGATAAATTAACCATTAAACCATTTTTCAACATTCAATTCCTATAACCCATTAACCCATTAAGGCCAATTCAACCATCTCATAAGCCCCATTGTCAATTAATTCATAATCACATTAATTGAACAATTACAAAATCTCAAATTCCCATCAATTACACAATAAAAACATTCCATTAAATAATTAATAAATTAATTAATCCAATTACACCATCCAATCAATTGATCGATTCTCATAATCTCATTAATCAATCAACTTAATATCTCATTATTCACTAATTTCATAATAACAATTAATAATTCAATTTGACCAAATTCAAATCATATAATAATCACATGGAAAATCAATTAACCAATCCAAAGATTCTATAAATTAATTTATCAATTAATTTATTCAATTCAAGATTCAATTTCCAAACATTACAATTAAAATTTCACAACACATACATGAAATTAAAATTTAATACTTTGGAAATTGAATCTATACTACCTACCTCAAGGTTGATGATGAATTATTGCTAATGAAAATCCCTAATTTGAACTAGAACAACCAAGAACACAATAGAGAATGAGATCTAGATCCAAAAAATAGATCCATGATAAAAATAGTTAAGATCCAACAAACCAAGATCTGAACCCACCTGAAATAGAAGAAATCCATCCCATTTTTATCTAGAAAAAGGTATAAGAGAGAAAAGAAACCTAATCAGGAAGAAACCACATAGCTTTCAAGGTGAAGATATGTAAATCTGTCCTTCGATTCATCAATAATGGTGTTTGAGATCCCTAATAATTCATTTGAAATCCTCCAAAAATGAGAGGAATGAGTTAGGGTCTAGTTGGATAGACATTAGGTGAAGTATGGGGTTTTTTCAGCTTTAAAACCAAATTTAAAATTAATTAAACCTGCACGCATGGTTTTCTACGCAGGGGTGTACATTTTGTCAAAATGTGCACAAAAACCATGAACCTAATTTGGGGGTGGGGGGGTAACTACCCAAAATTTTATTAATGAAAATTTCTCTTGATCCAATTAAATGTCTTATTATGTAAAATGGATATACGCACTTCCTTGGTTTTGTGTTTTTTTATTTTTTTTAAAATACTGTTAAGAATTTTTACCGTTTCTAATATAGCCGTTGAATTGTGATCATATAATTATTATAAATATAGGGATTTAACAAATCCAATTTACTCAAACAAAGGAAGAAATGGCCTCATCCAGTAGAATTTCTCCATATGAAGCCCATTTTTTGGAGCATGGAAAAGAGGTAGTGTCACTAGGATTCGCTCTTTACCAAGCCCACGTCAAGATTCAACATGTTAAGCTTGAACGTAACTACCTATGGGGGAAGTGGATGTTAATAGAGATTACCACCCAAGCGATGTTATCCAAGCCACCCCAAGAGTCTATCACCATCAAACAAATTAACCTAAGGTCTTATTCAGGTGTTATAAGGGGTTATGTAACAAGACCTTAACAATATGATTATGTGCATTATTTTTGTATAGAATAAATAATATACATTTATTTTATTATTGTTACTTTGAGCACAAATAGTATTTTTTAGTTAATATTTAAATTCAATTAAGAAATATATTTTGATAAATTAATGGATTTTTTAATTAAATAATATTTTAATAAAATATTATTACTAAATTAATTTTTATTAAATATAAATTATCTTATAATTTTTTATGAACACAATTGTAATTTTTATTAAGGTTCGAAAGCTGTTTTTGTCAAAACCCATGAATTTTCGATAAATGTCAGTTTTTTTAAAACTAAAAATTCACATATTTAGAAACTTATTTCGATAAAATTAATATTATTTTTTGATTCAAGATGCCAAAATTATCTAATAGTGAATTTTTCACAATTTCTTGAGATATTCAAAATTTTTGGGTAAAAATTAAATACCATTTAAATATATAATGTATTTTATAACATCATAATGACCCAATAGTGATGTATTAAAATAATATAAAAATAATTTTCTAACAATATATTTATTACCTTTAAAATAATTTGATTTTATATTTATTTGATTAAATTTATGGTGCCTTACTGGACCCTCCAAGACTTATAAGACATTTTAACTTTTTAAATTGATTTCCATGAGAGTGTGACTCACCTCCACCTAAGAAAGCATAATATTTTAATAATTTCTGCCATTATCCTTATAAAATATTTTTTTCCACTCTCCTTTGGAAAAAACCATGGGCACAAACCATGATATGGTTTGTGCTTTTGATTAGTTTAATGTGTAGTGTCCAAAACCTAAATAATAAAGAATTCCATCTCCTTTCCTATATAAACCTAATCAATATCCCATTCCTCTTCACTCAAACAATTTGGAGCTCGACCAACCCTTCCCTACTCTCTATATAATCCTTCCAAGGCACCCCAATCTCCCAATAAGACTCTCTCAAGCCTCTCCCAAGCCTTTGGGATCACACTTCCAAGTAAGGGATCCTCACTTTCCTTCCTTATTTATGTCCAAGTTTCCTTATATTGTTATACCCTTTTATTTTCAATTAAAAATGTTGGGGGTATGATTTATCACCTCCCTTATACCACCCTTATTATTTTTTAATTATTATAGACCCATTATCTCTCATTTATGCCTTCCATGCACACCCTTTACCATGCCGAAGTTCTGTAAGGGGTTTCTTCCTTTCTCATTTTTTCCAAGTTTCTTTATATTGTTATTCACTTTTATTTTCAATTAAAAATGTTGGGGTATGATTTCAAACCTCCCCCATAATTTCCTACTTATTTTTGAATTATGAGATACCTCTTTCACTATCATTAATCCCTCTCATGTACACCCATTACCATGCCAAAATTTCAAGAGTTATTCCATTTCTCCTCTTTCTTCAAGTTAATTTATTTTGTTACACATTCTATTTACAAATTACATATATTGGGACATGTAACTATATTAACCCTCTACTATAAATTTAATTTAAATATTTTTAGATTCCCCTTTCTCTATCATCAACCTTTTTTTATGAATTTTTATGTCATGCCATTATGGTGTTGAAATTACACTGCAATTTTCTAAGCCAAAATCATTATATAGTGAATACCACAGGCATGTATCTCTCAATGGTATTCATATTTATGCATATATACATATTGAATGGTAATTACATTTATTTATTCCGCATTCCTTAATCATGTAATAACTTATGATGTTTAATGACTCCATGTTATATGATCCATGTGGAACACTTATACATGAAATGAAATGTTTATAAAGGGTGCACCCTAATAGCGCTCCAATAAATTGGGTGAAGATTAGTATCAGGATACATTAAGTTCAATGAGGGTTTACTCATTCTAATTAAATTTCAATGAGGGTTTACTCATAATCCATGTGAAATGAGCCTTGAATCATGATAATATCATGTTAAATGTTGTTGGAACATTTCCGTGTTATGATAATCATGCTATATCATGCCTTTATGTTCATGTTTATCTTGTGCTCCATTGATATTCATATTTCCTAACATGTACTATATTCTTCATGTTATTCCTTGTTTACTCCATTAACAGGTTTTATATCTCACCCTTTTCTTATGCATGTCCTCAGGTTATCCCATGCATTGAAAAGTATGAAGGAATGTTGTGGTCATGTAAAAGAAGTTTTCAAAAAAGATGTTGGGTTTTATGTTCTAATTTGTTATGTAATCTTCATAATTTACCAAGACACTAGACCTATATATCCTTATAGTTTTTGTAAGTTAAAGTTTATGTAATGAATCATGTTTATGTGTGTAATAAAGAGAAGTGTTGTTATAGACAGTATCAGAGGATAGGTTTAGTTATTTTTGGGATTAGGATTAGAAAACCCCAATGAAAGCCTTAGGAATAAGACTAAGTATAATAAAAATATCCCTAAAATTTTTTGAGTATTGAGTAAGTGGTTTATCAAGAAAATAAATCCCTGTCTGGATATGAGAAGGTAGAGGCGGCTCTGGTATAGATGTTTCTAGGGTTAAAACCCAAAAACACCTCTTTGAGCTAGACTCGAACAAGAACTGGTGCACAACATTGGGCCTTGTTACACTCTTGGTTACGACACTATTAGGGTATATTCTTTGGTAATTTTATAATCTTATTATGAACCATTATTAAGGGAATTAAAAAAATTCCCCTAAGAATATATTTTGGGAAGTAGATCATGGATAACATAGATTGAATCCTATAAATTCATAAGTTAAGAAAATAAAAGTAATTTATAAGTTATAACTTTTTGTATTTGGATTCCCATTTATCTATTACCCCTAAAATTCATTTTTTCCAGTCAATGGACGGTAATAGGAGAATTCAGGATAACAATTGATGCGAAGATCAATGTGATGACTGTTCTAATGAGATGCCCAATCCGATAGGAGTGAGAATCAAAATATTTGTCATGAAAATCTCTCAGTTAACTAAAATTTTGAATAGAAACATGCTTTAAGAGGAACATTCAACCCCCCTAAGAAAGAACAATCCATAATTGAGAGATTCATGAGTCGAAGGCCTCTTACTTTTAATAGATCATCTGATCCCTCAATCACCGAACAATGGATCAACTCCATTGAAAAGATCTTCTCTATCCTTCAATGTTTTGAACAAGATAAAGTACTTCTGGATGTTTATCATATAGAGGGTAATGCTGATCAATGGTGGACATTCATAAAAATACAAAACTTGAGGAGGAGATCGAGGCATTGGAATGGAAGGATTTCTGGATTTTTTTTTCAATAATATTTTCTTCGCACCCTCTAAATTAATATGGAAAGGAACTTACTTTACCTAAAGAAAAAAGATGATGAATCCATCAGAGCATATAGGGAAAATTTCAAAAGGCCTGTACGATATGACTCCAGCTTTATTGTTACCCTCAAATTCAAAGTTGGCCACTTATTTTTTGGGATAAAACCTAGCCTGTGGAAATACCTAGCGATTCGTGACTTTTATAGCTATGAGAAAATTATCCGATGTTCCCTAAAAGTCGAAATGAAGATCATAGAATCTCATGGGTATCATGGGGATAATAAGAATAAGATGGACTTTAATTTTGGAGGTCTAATGGATAAATCCAATAGTGATAAGAAAATCAAGCACCCCACTTGCCAAAGGTGCAGAAAGAAAAACCCCAAAAATTTCCTGAAGGGGATGAGAAAATGATTTAGGTGTGGAAGAGAAGGGCACCTGAACATTAACTATTGGTAAGAAAAACCCACAACTATGATAGAGTAGAGGAATGATCCATTCAACTATAAATTCATTGTTCATTGCTTCAACTATAAAGAACTAGGGCACTTTACAAACCAGTTCCCTAAGACAAGGGTTTTTTGAGGCAACCAACAAACTCCAAGGAAGCAAGACCAATATTTTTCTATCAATACTACTGAAGAAAACCATGAAAATGAAGTGGTGAAAAGTATGCTAGTTATTCATTCAAGAATAGATAATGTAGTTTTTGATTCTGGTTCTACACATTATTTTATATATAGAAAGTTTAGTAGAAAAATCCCAACACCACCAAAAATCATGTAATTAAAGATGTTGGTGAGAATGGAAAATGGGGAACTCATTGCATCCCATAAATATAACTCCCCCCCTATCATAATTTTTGGATTGAAATTCTCAGTGAAACTCATCATACCCCCTTTGGTGGAATTTGATGCAATTATTGGCATGGATTTGCTTTCCCTATATAGATCCAACATAAATTTCCATGAGAGGGAAATCACTATCTATATGGATAATTGACCCCCAATTATGTACAAGTGAAATGAGGAATAATATTCTTTAGCACCATCATCTCAAGGGTGGATATTACTTCCCTATGAGCACACATATCTTGATCAAATGATTTAGTCTAATTAAGCAACCATCCTTGAAAACATGCCTATCGTGAGGTAATTCACTGAAGTGTTTCTCGAGGAATTTCCTGGTATTCCTCGTAGAAGATATATTGAATTCTTGATTGACCTCATACCTAAGGCATTGATAATATCTAAGAATCTACATAGAATGAATTTTGTGGAGCTTGAGGAGCTAAAGAAACTTCTACAGGAGAATCTAGATAAAGGGTTTATATGCCCAAGTGCTTCACCATGGGGTGCTACACTCCTCTTCATCAAGAAGGATGGGTCAATGCACCCTTGTATTGATTATTGCGAGCTCAACAAAATCACAATAAAGAACAAGTATCCTAATACATGAATTGATGACTTGTTAGATTAGCTACATAGTGAATAATACTTCTCCAAGGTGGATATGTGGTCAGGATATTATCAAGTAAGTGTGAGTATATCCTTGATACTACTTTTCATCCAAGATACGAGCACTATGAATTCATAGTAATGCATTTTAGACCGACTAATGCTCCATAAATCTTTACAGACTTGATTAGTAGAGTCTTTAAATATTACCACGACAAATTTTGGGTAGTATTTATAGATGATATGATAATATACTCTAAAACCAAGGAGGATCATGAGGATCATCTAAGAACTATACTAGAGACCTTGCGAAAGGAGAAGCTCTATGAAAAGTACATAAAGTTTGAGTTCTGGTTAAAGGAGGTCTTATTCTTGGGTCATATCATCACAAGTAATGGAATATCTACGGATCCCTCCAAGACATTTGCAATTAACGGATGGCTGAGGCCAACATCAGTGACAGATATCTATAGCTTCATGGAGTTATCAAGTTATTATCGCCGATTTGTGAGAAATTTCTCACGATTTTCAAACCCTCTAACAAAGCTAACTCTAAAGGGAGTCAAGTTTTCTTGGAGTGATGAATATAAAGAGAGCATAAAGTAGTTGAAAAGGAGGATTATCACTATGCTTGTGGTCACATTACCCACAAGTGGATAAATTTTTGTGTTTTTTAGTGATTCTTAGAAGAAGGTCATGGGATGTGTGTTGATGCAAAATGAAAAAGTAATTTCCTATTCTTCAAAGTAATTGAAACTTCATGAGAAAAACTATCCAACACATGATCTGGAGTTGTCTATACTGATCTTTTCTTTAAAAATTTGGCGACATTACCTCTTTGGAAAGAAATGTGAAATATATACGGACTACAAAATCCACAAGAATATATTCACACAGAAAGAATTGAATATGCGCCAATGATGATGGTTAGAGCTGATCAAAGACTATGACTGCTCAATCCATTACCACCATGGGAAAGAAAACAAGGTGAAGGATGCTCTAAGTAGAAAAGATCCAACAAATATTTCATTAATGAGAATTGAAAAGGATCCAATCTTCTTATATTTGACGAAGATGGAAATGGGAATCCTAAATAAGGGAACATCATCAATCCTTTCACAAATTATTTCTCCACTGTATATTTTAGAAAGGTTAAAGGAAGATCAAAAGAATGATGAAGGAATTTAGAAAAAAGTGGAAGATATCAAAAAAAAGAAATCCTTAGAGTTTAATGTTAATGAAGAAGGAATTGTGATATTTGGGACCAGAATATGTGTTCCATCAAATTCGAAGTTAAAGGAAGAACTTTTGGATGATGCACATAGTTCAAATTTCTCTATTCACCTTGGAAACACAAAGATGTATCGATATCTCTGAGAGCATTATTGGTGGGATAAAATAAAGAAGAATATCACTGCATACACATCAAAGTTCCTGGTGTGTGATCAAGTGAAGGCTGAGAGGCAGATGTTTGAGGGGATGATGCAACCATTACCCATACCAATGTGGAAATGGGAGAACATCACCATGGACTTTGTCACCAGACTTCTGAAGACATCCAAATGAAACAATTCTATCGGAGTTATTGTGGATTTTCTTACAAAGACTGCACACTTCATGACAATTTGGGATGGTTTCTCATTGGATCAAGTGGCATGGATATATCTCAATGAAGTGGTAAGGATACATGGAGTACCGCTATCAATTGTATCCGATCAAGATCCAAGATTAAACTCTAAGTTTTAGAAGAGTATTCAACATGATCTGAATACGGAGATGAACTTTAGTGTGACTAATCATCCTCAAACTGATGGCCATTTTGATTGGACTATCCAAACACCTGAGGACATGCTCAATGGCCTTAAAAGGAGTATGAGGTCAACATCTTCCTCTAGTTGAGTTCTCTTATAATAAAATTTTCCACTCAAGCATCCAAATGAATCCTTATGAATCCCTTCATGGGAAGAGGTTAAGAACACCGACATGTTGGGATGAAGTTAGGGAGAGAAAACTCATAGGTATAGAAATGGCCAAAGAAATGGTGGAGATGTTTAAGACTATCCAGTAATACATTAAAGATGCTCAGAGTCGATAAAAGAGATATGCTAATAATCATCAACGAGACCTAGAGTTTGATGTTGGAGACACGTTATTCCTCTTCATATCACCATGGAATAGAGTTATGAGATTTGGGAAGAAGGGAAAGCTTAGTCCAAGGTAAATTGAAACTTTTGAGATCCTTGATCACATTAGAGTAGTGGACTATCAACTAGAACTACCACCAAACCTATCTCAAGTACATGATGTATTTCATGTATCACTCTTGATGAGGTATATACCTAACCCATCACATGTACTCAATCCAAAGGTGGTACCATTTTAAAATGAACTCTCCTATGAAGAAAATCCATTCAAGATCTTAGATCATAGAGAAAAAATTCTACGAAATAAGAAAATTCCCATTGTCAAGGTGTTATGGTGAAACCACAAGTTTGAAGAAGCAATTTGGGAATCATAGGAAGTGATGATGAAGAGTTACCCTCATCTGTTTTAGTGCGGGAAAATTAAATTTCAAGGGTGAAATTTCTTAAGGTGGGAAGATTGTAATGACCCAAAAATTTATTAACAAAAATTAATCTTGATCCAATTAAATGTCTTATTATGTAAAATGGATATATGCACTTCCTTGGTTTTTTGTTTTTGTATTTTTTTCAAAAATATCTTTAAGAATTGTTACCATTTATAATATAGCCATTGAATAGTGATCACATAATTAGTATAAATATAGGGCTTTAACAAATCCAATTTACTCAGACAAAGGAAGTGATGGCCTAATCAAGTAGAATTTATCCATGAGAAACCCATTTTTTAGAGCTCTAAAAGGAGGTAGTGTCACTGGGATTCTCTCTTGACCATTCCCAAGTCAATCATCAATATGTTAAGCTTTAACAGAACTGCCTACAGGGGAAGTGGAAGTTAATAGAGATTACCACCTGATCGATGTTATCCAAGCCACCCTAAGATTATGTCATCATCGCACACCTTACCCTTAGGTCTTATGTAGGTGTTATAAGGGGTTATGTAACAATAACCTAGCATTATGATTATGTGCATTATTTTTTTATAGAATAAATAATATACATTCATTTTATTATTGTTACTTTTAGCACAAATAGTATTTTTTAGTTAATATTTAAATTCAAATAATAAATCTATTTTGATGAATTAATGTATTTTTTAATTAAATAATATTTTAATAAAATATTATTACTAAATTAATTTTTGTTAAATATAAATGATCATATAATTTTTTTATGAACAGAATTGTAATTTATATTAAGGTTTGAAAGCTGTTTTTTGTCAAAACCCATGAATTTTTGATAGATGCCAGTTTTTATTTTAAAAGTAAAAATTAACATATTTAGACAAATATTTAGATAAAATGAATATTATTTTTGGATTTAGGATGTCAAAATTATCTAATGGTGATTTTTTCATAATTTTCCAAGACAATTGAATTTTTGGGTAAAAATTAAATACCGTTTAAATATATAATGTGTTTTATGACATCATAATGACCCAATAGTGATTTATTAAAACAATATAAAAAGTATGTTCAGACAATATATGTTTTAACTTTAAAATAATGTGATTTTATATTTTTTTGGTTAATTTTATAGTGCCTTAGTTGACCCTCCAAGACTTATAAAATATTTTAACTTTTTAAAATGTTTTCCTTGAGAGTGTGACTCACCTCCACATAAGAAAGACTAATATTTTAATAATTTAGAAAATTTGAATTATAAAATAATGTTTTCCACTCAACTTTTAAAAAATAACATGGGGAAAAACTATGGTATGGTTTGTGGTTTTGATTAGTTTATGGTGTAGTGTCCAAAACCTAAATAATAAAGAATTCCATAACCTTTCCTATATAAACCCACTCAATATCTCATTAATCTTCACTAAAACCATTTTGAGATCAAAAAAATACTGAAATACTCTCTCTATAATCTTCCCAAGGTTCCCCAATCTCCCAAGAAGCCTCTCTTAAGCCTCTCCCAAGGCTTTGGGATCACACTTCCAAGTAAGAGATCCTCACTTTCCTTCCTTATTTATGTCCAAGTTTCCTTATATTGTTATTCCCTTTTAATTTCAATTAAAAATGTTGGGGTATGATTTATAACCTCGCCTATACTTCTATTATTGTGTTTTAATTATGATATACCCCTTTCTCTCTCATTTATTCCTTCCATGCACACATGTTTCCATGCCAAAGTTCTGTAAGGGATTTCTACATTTCTCATTTTTGTCCATGTTTCTTTATGTTGTTATTACATTTTATTTTAAATTAAAAATTTTGGTGTATGATTTATCAAATCCCCCATACTTAACTACTTATGTTTTAATGATTAGATACCTATTTTTCTTTCGTTAATCCCTCCAACGTACACCCATTACCATGCTGAAATTTCAAAAGAGTTATTCCATTTATCCTCTTTCTTCAAGTTTCTTTATTATGATACACCTTCAATTTCTAAATTCTATATTTTGGTACATGTATCTATATGACCCCCTTAATTTCCATTTAATTTCAATATTATGAGATTCCCCTTTCTCTATCTTCAACCATTTTTATGAATTTTTATGTCACACCGTTATGCTACTGAAATTGCAAAGCGATTTTCCATGCCAAAATCATTGTGTAGTGAATACCACACCCATGTCTCTCTCGAGAGTATTCATTTTTATTCACATATACATATTTAATGGTAATTAAATTTATTTATTCCAGATTAATTAATCATGGAATAACTTATGATGTTGAATGAATCCATGTTATATGATCCATGTGGCACACTTATGCATGAAATGAAATGTTTATAAAGGGTGCGTCCTGATAGCGCTCCAATGCATTGGGTAAAGATTAGTTTCCTAATATGTTAATTTAAATGAGGTTTTAATCATTCTAATTCAATTTAAATGAGGTTTTACTCATTCTCCATATTCAATGAGCCTTCTCTTATACTAATATCATGTTAAATGTTTTTGACAAATTTCCATGTTATAATAATCATGCTATATCATGCCTTTATGTTCATGTTTCTTTTGTGCTCCATTGATATTAAAATTTCCTAAAATGTACTACGTTATTCATTTTATATATTTTTACTCCTTTACAAGGCTTTATATCTTATCCTTTTCTTATCTATGTCTTTAGGTTGTCCCATACAATGCTAAGTACGAATGAATGTTGTGGTCACGTAAAAGAATTTTTCAATAAAGATGTTGGGTTTTATGTTCTAAGTTTTTATGTAATGTTCATAATTTCCAAAGACATTAGGCCTATTGATCCTTAGAGTTTTATTAAGTTAATTTTTATGTAATGAATCATGTTTATGTGTGTAATAAATATTAGGGTTGTTATAGGGGGTGCATGGTTACTCCAAAGAGGGGACACAGTTTGAGAAACTGTGTGCCAACTGTGCAATCCATATCTGTCCGGGGTTGCACAGTTTACTAGGTAAGAGAAAATTTTTAAGAAAACCATGATCCAACCATAAAATACCCAAAACACCTCCAATAACTCTCAATTTTCACCCAAACTCACCCAATAAAAACCCAAAAAATATACTCAAAACAAGGAAAAAGAGTACCTGAGACACGCTCAAGAGATCTCCAGAAAAGGTCAGGATATCATAGCCATCCTCTCAGTATTATACAACAAATTTTAAGTTAACTCTCAATTTATCTTTCAATAAGTCTCTCCCCTAACTCCCTCTTCATTATTTAATAGTTTGGTTGGATCTATGGCCAGGTTCCCATCTAAGAAACTCAAGATAAGTAAGGGTCCATATTTCTATCTCTTCATTTCCTATTTGGATTTAATTATTTGTAATATCTTTTAAACTTCTATTTTATATAATCTATTTTAATGTATCATTTTTATTATTATCATTTTATCTATTATCAATGTTAAATTACCCATACCCCCTACTTTATACCCTTTTTGTGAGTCATTACTATGTCGAAGTAAGGGTTTATTTTCTCTCTCTTTACAATACCTATTTAAATTACCATTGGTGTGTCCTTTTTAATCCACAAATTATTATCCCAATATTATTTTGATGCTATTTTATATACCATTATTAAGATATCTATCCCATATAAGCATTCCTTTCACTCAGATTATTCCCAATTCATAAGCCATTACTCTGCCTAAAAAATTATTGTTGCCATAGAAATACTATAATTTGGTTAAGAAAAAAGTGTGCGATTTTCCAAGAAAATAAATCCCTAAATGGATACTAAAAATTTATGTGATTTTGAATCATATTCATCTAGGGGTAATAACCCTATAATAGGTTGGTTGGGTGTATCCCAGTTATCATCTTGGTACATGGTGAATGGGCCATTATTGTGAACCTGGTTTGACACTACTAGGGGATATGATATGGATAATTATCATACTTTTTTTTATAAACCAAAATTCAATATTTATATGGTGGTGTAGAATTTATGTATTAATTTGGTCTCCTACCGTTGTAAATACAATTTTCTAAACACATTGAAAATATTTATTATAGATAAGTAACCATTAACTATAATTTCATTTAAATCACTTATTGTGGGTATTTTTTGAAAAAATATGAGTCCATAATTATTCATTAAATATGTTGAGGGAATTAACTTGGACATTATTTTTAATTCATGGACTAGAGAAATCTATTTATGACCTGTATAATATATTTTTTCATATAGGAAGATCATGTATACTAAGTTCTATTGGAAAAATGTTCCATGTATTTTTATGTTGTTCAACCATGAGAATTATTCCATGTATAACCTATATTTATTTGGTATGTGAAGTATTGCATTGTAATTTTATGTGATGGGTGGGGATTATAATTATATAGCCCCTCAGTACACTAGTAGGTCTCGTGGGATGACTAAGATAGAGTAATGAAAGAATCCTCACCCTTTATGTATAATGTCTTAGATCAAGGACTCAATGATATGATTATGATGTCCAATATTATGAGATTCCATCTTTTAGATTATTTTTTCATCCATGTGATTATTCATTTCTCTTTTATCCATATATTACACTTATGTATTCATTGTACTCATGATACTTTATATGCAATTTTTCTTCTATTATCTTATGTTGTACATTTTTTTTCTTACTAAGTGTTTAATCCCACCACCTCTACTTTGTTTTAAATTTCCCCAGGTAATGAAGTGGAGTAATATTATTGAAAAAAGATATCATTTTGGAATAAAGACTTGAAATTTTATGTTTAAAATTGTAATGTAATGTATCTTGTCTCTTGAGGATTGCTAAACCATGACCCTCTAAATGAAATATATTTTAATATATTTTAAATGTAATAGAAAAACCCACCAGATCTGATAAATTTATGATGGGGGAATTACATTTTTTATCATAGGAAATTTTAGTAGAAACATTAAGAACTATAATTTGTAAAACATTGGTAGAGAATATAGATTTCTACACTAGGAAAAAAGATCCAGATATTATTATATTTTTTTTGATAGTATAATATATAATTAATGTTATAATTATACTAATTAACTAATAAAATTATTTTATATAATGTCTCCTACTAGAAGAATCGAAAACCAGGCCAACAACCATGAATAATGTGATTAATGTTTGAATAATAAAGATAATGGAGTTGATATTTATTCTGATTAAATTATGACTATTCTAGTATACTTGAATTAGGTTATGAAAAATAACTTTTACCACATGGATAAACCAATTTCCCATTTAGTGGGATCAACCAAAATGGATCATTTTATAAGGAAACAACATCCGAATTTTAATGGAACCACTAATCCTATGGAGGTCAAACAACAGATTGAGTCTCTAGAGAAAGTATTTTTAGGATTAAGATACTTTGATAGGGATAAAGAAATTATTATTTTGTATCATATAAGAGGTTATGTTGACCAATAGTGTTCATTAATTCAAAATAATAAGGATTCAAAGGATAATGAGAGCATAAAATGGAATGCATTCATGGTGATTTTCTTGAAAAATATTTTCCTTGAGAGAAACATGTGAAGATGGAAAGGTAATTACTAAACCTAATAAAAGAAGAAGAAGAGACGATGGATGATTATGATTCCAATTGTATAAGGTTATCAAGG
Source organism: Viscum album (assembly GCA_963277665.1). Taxonomy (NCBI): domain Eukaryota; kingdom Viridiplantae; phylum Streptophyta; class Magnoliopsida; order Santalales; family Viscaceae; genus Viscum; species Viscum album. Next base: position 1,113,635,656 of record OY728162.1, on the reverse strand, counting down.
CATTTTTTGGATTATCTATGAAGCCTTGAAAGAAAGAATATTTAATTTTTTTATGGTTTAAATACTAGTCTTTGAAGATCATTGGTATCTCAAAATTTCTTAACATATAAGGATATTGTAACATGTTTTATCAAGACTGATAATGAGTTATATAAATCCTTTACTTTTTAAGTGAAGTTGGAGAATAAGAGGATGAATAATAATCGTGATTGAATAAAGGAAAATAAGGGAATGGTATATTTTACAACATTCAATAACTATGAGAAGAAACACCCTAGTAATTGGTTAAAATACTTTGGATTTTTCTAAAAATATGAAGAGAAATGTCATCAATCTAATGAGTGAAAATTAAATAAGGAAGTAACCAATTTACAATGCATCAACATCAAGTAGACAGGTAATTACTCTAATCAATGCCCTAATATCCAAGGGAACCGTCCACAGAAGAGGCCCATGGATCTTGGTCATGACTTTTCCATAATAAAAATTGAAGTAGAAGCTCCAAATGATGTGATAGCTTGTGATTTTATTTTAAATTCAAAGTTATCCAATACATTGTTTTACCATGGATCTATGCATTCCTTACTACACTAAGGAATTATTTATTAGTTAGAACACCCTGTGTTGCGTTGATTGTAATAAAGGTACACAATACAATTCAAATTAGGATGCATGTGTGTTGTCTAATTAAAAATCTAATCATCAAACCTATGGTATATTTTTATGTACTCTCGTGGATGGATTGGAACTCAAAATACAAATAAAGGATTTATTTTCTAGATAAATAAGTTATAATTTCTAAGGAAGGTAAGGAATTATGTTTTTTATTAGATACATCATTACTAGAATCTTGTCTTAAACCTCCCACAGTATCTGAACTTAATGAAATTCTTATAGAGGATATAAATGGATTTAAATATATGGAGGGTAAGGGTTTTCAGAAAATAGAGGAGGTACCAGTTGTATAAGAATATATTGATATATTTTCTAATTAATTACCTATATTACCCACTAATTAAGAAATTTAATTTTCAATTGATCTCCTCCTCGATGAAAATCCAATATCTAAGCCACCATATAAGATAGATCCAATGAAGTTAGTTGATTTGAAGGATAAAATAAAAGACTTACGTGATAAAGGGTTCACCCATCTCAGTGTTTCATCATGGGGAGAACCTATGCAATTTGAGAAGAAGAAAGATGAGAGAATGAAACTATGCATCGATTATAGGGAAATCAATTGAATTAATGTAAATAAAAACTATCCATTACCATGTATTGATGAACACTCTGATAAAATTTAATGGGATCAATTATTTTCGAAGTTTGAACTTCATTTTGGATACCTTTAATTAAAATTGAACAATGTGGATATTCAAAGAAAGATTTTTGTATGAGGTATGGTCTGGTAATTATGAGTTCCCGGTAATGTTGTTTGGATTAAAAAAATGCTCCCTCTCTGTTTATGGACTTGATGAAAAGAGTACTCAAATTATACATTGATATTTTTGGTGGTATTTATTGAGGAAATTATTATATACTCTAAGTGTTATTAGGATCATGATACTCATTTAAAATTTTTTATTGATGTGTTGAAGAAAAAATATTTATTTCATAAATTCAGTAAATTTAAATTTTAGATTCAACGAGTTTCTTTCCTTGGACATATTGTGTCCAAGGATGGTATATCTGTTGACCCTTCAAAGATTAATTCTATCAAGGAATTCTCAAGAACCACTAATATAATAGAAATATGAAGTTTTCTTGTGTTGGAGGGATAATATCAACATTTTGTTGAAAATTTTACTCAATCAGATAATCCATTAATTGAGTTAACATGCAAGGGGGTTAAGTTCATATGGAAAAAATGAACATGAAGATAGTTTTAAATAATTAAATAGGATATTGGTGAATGTGCCCGTATTAAATCTTCCATCTAGAAATAAAGGCTTTGTTATTTATAGTGATGTATAATGGAAAGTTCTTGGATGTGTTTTAATAAAAACTGATAGAGTTGTGGCCTACACATCAAGATAGTTGAAACCCCATGAGATTAAATATATGAATCAATATTTATAATTGGTTACAAAAATCAACTCTATGTATATTTAGAGAAATTACCTTTATGGAAATAAATTTGATATATAAAAGACCAAAAGAGTTTGAAATATATATTTATTTAGAAATATCTTAATATGAGGCAAATAAGATGGCTAAAACTACTCAAAGATTATGACTATGCTATCCATTATCATCTATGTAAATAAAACAAGGTGGAAGATTCATTGAGTTTAAAAGGAAATAGTATCTTATCCATATTGATGGAAAATAGAGATCCAATTATCAAATACCTAGCCAGGATGGGTTGGGGACTTATAATGTAAGGGGAATAATCATTCTTATTCCATGTAATTACCCATCAATATTTATTAGATAGGATTAATAAATCTTAATGAGGTGATAAATCCTAATGAAAAAATATGGGAGATGTGATTAATGATAGATTTTAGAGTTCAACTTTGGCGATGATTGAGTTTTACGATTTGGAAAGAGGTTATGTATTCTATCTATACCAGAGTTGAATAAGGATATGTTGGATGAGATTTATAGCTCAAAATTCTCTATACATCATAGTTTTACCATGATGCATAGTGATATCATAGAGAAATTCATGGAACACCCCTATCGATAGTCTTTGATTGATAACCAAGGTTCACATCAAAATTTTAGAGGATTCATAGAAGGTTTTAAATATAGAGATAAATATTAGCACAAATTATTACCCACAAACATATGGTTAGTATTAATAGAATATTTATACTTTGAAGGACATGATAAGGTTATGCTATCTTGACTTCCAAGGAAGTTGGTATTAGTAGTTACCTCATGTGGAGTTCTATTACAATAACAGTTACCAATCCAACATTAAGATGGCACCATATGAAGGCTTGTATGGATATAGTTGTGTAATTCTAATGTTCTGGAATAAAGTTAAATAAAGGAATATTTTTGGACTAGAAATTTTGTAAGAGACAAATGAGAAGGTAAGATCCATCCATAAACATATCAAGGCATCCAAAAGTAGATTGTAAAGTTATGCCAACAATCGAAGGAAGCATATTTAATTCCAAGTGAGAGAATATGTCTTCTTAAAGATATCTCCATGGAAAGTGGTTATGATATTTGAAAATAAAGGTAAGATAAGTCTAATATAAATTGGTCTATTTAAAATATTTGATTAGATAATAGAAGTGGAATATCATTTGGCCATGCCACTAAACCAATCCAAAGTTCATGATGTCATCCGCATATCACTTATAAAGAAGTATATTCCAGTAATTAACCATGTTCTAAAAGTTGATAATTCTTAATTACAGATAGAATTATCATATGAGGAAGAGTTGATTTAGATTCTTGACAAAAGGGAACATGTAAAATAAAATATAATGACATGGCTGGTGAAGGTTCTTTGGAGTAATCCTCATCTGGAAGAGGAAAAATGGGAGAAAGAGGATCATATAAGAAAGTGTTATCCACATCTATTTATAGATTGATTTACAATTTTGAATATGAAAGTTTTATAAGAAGAGGGGGAATGTAATACCCAAGATTCTATAACTGTAAATAAAAATTTCATCATAATATTGTTTAATAATACACAGTTTATTATTTCATCATAATAGTAAAACACATATTGATGAAAAAAACACTAAGTAATTAAATTTATAATGGAAGCTAAAACTAGTTCCATAAATCTTATAACAATGTGAAGAAACATCGTAATATTGTACTCTATTAGATTATACAAGAAAAATAATAAGTCTACAAGATACATTGATATTAAGAAGAAAAAAATAAACACTGAATTGAAATGGTGTAAGAACTTATAGAATGATATGAAGGGATTTAAATGTTGGTGTGTATTTATAAGAATTAATATGAATGTTAGGAATTATTGACCACTGGTTAATTTGGCCTTTGGTCAGTATTACCATTTTTCAATTTGACCATTGGGCATTATGACCATTGGTGGTATAATGATTAAGAATAAATCGTTAGGATTAGTCTATATTAATGGTAATTATGAATGTTAATTACCAAATAAGGGATAAAATATAGATTTTACCAATAGTAACATCCCTTAAAAAGTTAATTTATCAAATCTTGGTAAGGAGGTAGCATCACTGGGGTTCTCCCATGACAAGAAAAAGCATAACTCCAAAAAGCGAAGTTGGAGTGGAACCATATACGCGAGAAGTTCAAGTTAATAGAGAAAAACACCTGATAAATATTGGATTAAACACCCCATGAAGTACCACCATTGCAAACATTACCATTAAAATATATACTGGTGTGATTATAGTTTATGTATCTATTGGTTGAGTTTCATTATAATGTAAATTCTTTTTGAAATTTAAATGGATGTTTATTATTATACTTTATTTTTGACAAATATACCAACCTAACAAAAAAGGTAAAATATAGGTAAATAGATAATGAATTTTATAAAATATATTAGAATGAGGAATTTTAAAAAATCATGGGTTAAAATTTGGTAATTTTTGATTAAAATAGAAAAATATGGCAAAGATGATGGAATACAGTAAAATACAGTAAATACGAAATATATGAAATCATATTTATGTAATCATGAATCATTTTATCCAAGTAAGTACTATTTAAATATTTCTGGAAATAAAAATTATAGTAGGGGCATTACAAGTGGTAGTGAAAAACAATTTTTTATAGCAGAGCATTAAAGAAAAGCGGAATAATAAAATAATTAATAAATTATTCCATGAAGTCCCACCCACCACACATATTAATACCCACCCATACTCTCATTATTACACACCAAATTTGAAGTTACTTCTTTATTTATATCTCAAAGATTCTCTCCCCTAACTCTGTATTCATTCTTAAAGAGTTCTATGGGATCTAATCTTAGATTTCAATATAAGAATCTCAAGAGAGGTAAGGGTTCATATTTCTCTCTCTTCATTATCTATTTGAATATCCTTACTTGTATTCTATTTTAAACATCCATTTTATATTATCCCTTGCTATGTATCAATGTTATTATGTACACTTTGATATATTATCAATGTTATATTACCCATACCTTTTATTTTATACCTTTTTTTATGTGCTATTACTATTCCAATGTAATGGTTAATTTTTATCTCTTTATAATCCCTATTTACAATTTCATTGTCGTATCTTTTTTATCCACAAGTTATTATACAAATATTGTATTATTGTCATTTTATGTTCTATTCTTAAGAAATATATCCCATGTTAGAATTACTTTCACTCACATTATTCCAAATTCAAAATACATTACTATGCCTAAAAACTCCTACTAGCCATAGAAATATTTTACTGTAGTTAAGTAAAAAGTGTGTGATTTTCCAAGAAAATACATCCATATCTAGATAATAAAAGTGGTCATGGTTTTGTTTCAAATGTATCTAGGGGTAATAACCCCAAAAGTATTTGGCTGAGTATATCCTGTTCATCATCCTAGTGCATGGTGAGTGGACCCTTACTATGCACCTAGTTTGACACTCCCAAAGGATACGTTATGTATAATTTTCATTCGTTTTTATAAACCAAAATGTGACATGTATATAGTGGTGTATAATGTATATGTTTCTTTTTTATCCTTTAATTTCACATACAATTTCCTAAACACATTGAAAATTATTAATCTTAATAAGTACCCATTAACTATCATTTCATATAAATCACTTGTTGTGGGTATGTTTTGAAAAATTATGAATCCCTAATTATTACTTATATGTATTGTATGAATTTACTTGAAAATTATTATTAATTCATTAACTGAGGAAATATATTTATAACTCATATAATCTATATTACCATATGGGAAGATCAATTATGATATGTTCCATTGGGAAAATGTCCCATGTATTTCTATGTTTTTCAACATTAAAAATTATTACATGTATAACCTATAATCATTTGGAATATGATGGATTCAATTAGAATATTATGTGATAGGTGGGGACTAGAATTATATATCCCCTCAGTGCACTGGTATGTCTCATTGGACAAATAATATAGGGAAATGGGAGTATCCTTACCCTTTATGTATAATGTCTTGGTACAAGGTCTTGAAAATATGATTTATAATGTCTGAAATTATGCAATTCTATATTTTATATTATTTTTGACCCATGTGATTATGCATTTATATTTCATTCATGGATTTCACTTATGTATTCATTATACTCATGATTTTACCTATCCCATTGTTATATTCTATTAGTTTACACTCTATGTTTTTACCTTACTGAGTATTTAATATCACCACCTTTAATTTGTTTCCCATTTCCTCAGGTAATGAAGTGGAATACTATGATTGAACAAGGATATAATCTTGGAATAATTTTTTTACTTTTCTGTCACAAAGTTTTAATGTAATATATCATGTATCTTGAGGACTTCTAAACCATGATCCTTAGAATGTAATATCTTTTACTCTATCTTATGTGCAATAAAAAACCCCACTAGATCTAGGAAACTATGGTTTAGGTCATTACACCATAGGCCTAATATTGTTTGGTTGGGTTCAAATATCATGTTCTACAAGGAATATGATCTCATATCTTCTCCACCAACCTTTTACTTATTGAAACTTTATCCTAATACATGGTAATAAATGTTTAGGTCCTCCTATCACTTTATTTTATGTTTTCTTTCCAATAGGTTCATGGATCATATTATTGTTTTCTTGTGAAACCATGTGTGAGGTTGGTGGTTCCATCTCAGTCGTTGTTTAGCGAATCACACATGCTATGGATTTCTAACCTGTTTTCTAAATAATAATCAGAATGATCCTTTTTCTTCTTAATATACATGTATAAATAGTTTTTGATAAAAATGGTTCCCCACTTGTTTGGTAAAAGAAATAGTTTTTCAAATTATAATTTAAATGGTTTATGGAATTAAATTTCAAATCATGATTTTGATGAAAAAGGGTTATTTAGAAAATATTTATTAAAGGAGATATGCCTTATGATTTTTTTGACAAACACAACACATTTGATCCTTGGGTACTTAGAAGGGATTATAGTATTGGGCTTTTTCCTTGATTTGTAGGGGATCACTCATGGGGTGTTCCTCTATTCCTTTGGCCATGTGTCCTACAAAACTGTTTAGTGTAAAGTATGCCTTGAATTAATTAATTATTTACAAGAGACCTAGCTATCCTAGAAGTTTTTTTATCCTAGGGGTTATTTCCATTTTTATTTCGTCTTGATATGGATATATGATGTATGATATGATAAATGAAAAATGGAACTCAATGTGGTTTGATCTATGTTATATGGAATATTCTATAGAACTATGAAAAGGAGAAATGTATTTAATTTAATTTTTATATAAATGTAGAAACTATTGTATCATGGAATGTTTTTTATATATTGATCATATTAAGATTGTATGAGATAGGTTTTCTATGGATCATTTGTGTGGGATCTTACTGATTATATTTTTCTCACCCCTGGACACTCCCTCCAGGATGTATAAACCTAGTTTTGTCTAATATAGGAAAAGAAAGGTGTTACAGTGAGTAAATGAGGTTTCATTTCACCTGGTCATTAGTAGATGGTGGTGAGATAGTGGGATGTTTCCCATGTATTACACTGATTATCTATCAATATTTTGGATTTCCTTTTCTTTTGTTCTTGTACATGTAGCTTAGTTTTGTGTTGTTGCCTTAGTTGTATCACTATTATTGTTAGTTTTTTTCATTTGTAGAATATTTTCTTATGTATTATATTTCTCTACACATATTTCAAGTTATTTGTTTTATGTTGGGAAAATCATTCCCTATGGTAGTTTTTGGATTACTGCATGATAGTCTCCAACCATTAGGGATTGGGAGCACCCTTTGGGTCTTATTGCAGTTTTGTTAAAATCCTATTTTTATGGGTTATCTAGGGTGGTTCATAAAAGGGGATCATGTGTAAAAGATTGAGGATGTATTTCCATAAGATTTCACTAATGCGATAAGAGTAGCATAGAACCCAAATATTGTATTGATCAAAGGATATTGGAAGTTGATAGGTGTAATATTCAAACAATTTGACTAGGTGGAGAAAAAATGAGATAAATTCTAAGGCCATGTGATAAGAAGGACTATTTGGCTACTGTTAAGATCATATATTAAAGAATGGGAACTAGTCAATTATTTGATATTATATGGCAGGGTACCAAAGTGAAAAATGTTTTTTCTTTTGGAGGTAGGATGTCATATCTGAAAGGGTGGTAGACTGGAAGGAGTAGAAGAATTGGAAGACAGAATTTTCAAAGATACTATGGAGTGTTAGTAAAGATCCTAGGTCCACCATGTGTGGGAGATACTGTGAGAGTGTATACGGTAGGAATTTTTCATGAGAATCATTGGGGAAATATTCTGTCATAAATGTATAGGGTTTCTAGAATAAGTATCTCTTGTAACTTAGAGTTTGGGTATGGTTCTTCGAATGATATGGTCCCCTTGTAAATCATAAATTCTATTTATTTTCTCCGATAATGAAATGTTAGAGTGTTCTTCCATTGAATAAGATTAGGGTCCAAACCACATTAGTCCTTGTGTTCCATGTGTACTGAGTGTGTTCATTCATTTTGTTAAGTGTGGGAAAGTTTTGTTAGGTATAAAGGTATTTTGATGCGACAAATATGGTGTGGGGAGTTCTTAGTTCTAGATATATTGATTTTTTAGTGTCCATCCATTCTAGGTGTTTTGATCTATGTTTCTTACTTGAGGTTCGAGTTGTTATATTTTGAATTATAGGTTCTTCATACACAATAATTGGTATCAGATCCTGTGTTTTTCTGGTTACTATTATTGTAATAAGTAGTTTTAGAGTTTGTGTTGTTATGAAAATAAACTACAAAAATCAATATCAAAACTTGGTTGTAGAGTTTCACATGGCAGACCCTGGTCATGTGTTTTATTCAGTGTAGAGAAACAATCTAAAGTTGGTATTAGAGAAAACCTCAAAGGCATGTTACTGCCTTTATAAATTTTAGATTTAGTGGGAGTTTATTATGTCCATTATAATGGTGTTGAAAAAATATAAGGTTTGAGTTTATGGGATTCAATCAGAAGCAAGTTCAAGGAAGAATGGGAAAAATCAAATGATATACCCCTATAGGGAGTTTCAAAAGGTATTTTCTTAGAAGGAGTCTTTCATGACTTTAATGAAGGTCAATAAAGTTTATGTCAACATATATAAACTTATTTTTAAGGGTAATGAGTTGATGAGATTCATTTTTTATTATTTCTATAACTGTTATTACAGAAGGAAAGGGGTTATTACAGGATAAATTCTACTAGGATAGAAAAGGTTTCTCTGGATGGTTTAATTCTAAAAGGTTTCATCCACAGATCCCATTTTAGAAGATGCAAATAACTTATTGTTGAGTTCCCCATATTCTACTTGAGTCATGAGGATTTTAATCTAGGTATTCATTAGTTTATTTTCAAGATAAATTATGCATGAAAATTTTCATCTGAAAGTTTTTTATAATGGGAAAAACTTCTATATGGTTCAACTCTCAAGATAATAGAGGGGTGATGAAATTCATGCAATGGATTAAGTGGTGGGGGAAAAGTGTGAGATAACATTACACAAAATTGGGGTTTTTAAAGGAGTATTGTATTATGCACATAAAAACTAATGGAGGTTGGGAGCTATGGCATGGGTGTCTTGAGATCACTTGAGTAATAAGGAAGATGGTAATCATGGTTACAAATCCACGATAAAGCTCAGAAATAGGGACTGCATAAATTTCTAAGAGTGTACCCTTAGGATGTAGTAAAATGTGATTTTCATGAAAGATGGAGGCACCAAGGATTGAATTTATTCTGGTTTATTCTCCCAGAATGTCATTATACTCTCATACCTTCATCTACATATAGCATAAATATATGTGAGTGCTTATTTTGAAGTACAAAGCCTAAGGTTTTTTTGGAATGTTCTTTGAATGATGAAACATGGAAGAAATAATACCATGTTTACTATAATGTTATTAGTCCATTAGGGAAGATTCTGTAAATATGATGAGTTCCCAACCTCTCGATTAAAAGTCTATTTGTTAGGTATGGAGACACCCTGAGGTGGGGGTGAATCATGGTGTAATCCAACTTAACTTTTTTCCATTGATGGATCTTGTTACCATGTAGTTAGGAACTATGTTCAACCATTTTATCAAGTTATTCACTGTCAATCTCACTTAATTTCCTCAAGTGAATATATTTGATGAAACATTAAAGGGACATGAGTATTTTTACTCGGTTCTCCAAAATGGGAAAATCCAAGGAGCATGCAATCAATAGTGTGTAGATGTACTAATTAACTTCCAACCTCACTGATCAATGGTAGGGTTTAGGCTAGGTCACTCGCATATGGGTTCAATCCCCTTATGATGGTTTTGGGTTCTCTTACTACTACCTAAGGATCACCGCCTCACACTCTCTCCTCTCACTATTGAAATATACAACTAGAAGGCACACATGATAAGAACAATATCACCTATTATTGTAGATTACCTAAGTATGGATGAGTGATTTTTAACCCTATGATATTATTTCATAGGTAGGTTATGAATGTATCTATGAACAACATCAACACCATTTTATGACATTTTATAGAAAAAACCTTATCCTTATCCTTGAATTGGTTCTCTATATTATCTCCTTCAAGTTATGAATACGGAAAACTACTTTTTCTGCTATTATTTTAACTCCTTTATCTTTTATTCCTCACAAAAATTATTCTTATTTTACTCAGATATAGCAGTGTATTCACACCTTAATACTTATTAGTAGAACTATTCCTTCAACTTTATGCTTTTTTATAAAATGGGTTAAGTGTTGACTCCTTATTTAGTCTTTATCCCGTTCTTATTATAGAAGAAACAACTGAATATGAGTTTAATTTCCATATTTTTAAAAATAAAGAAAAATAATTCTTTATCCTTTTCTTCTCTCTCGAGACCTTGGGTTGAATCTACTCCTTAAAAGGTTATAGATATGAATATATTTTATTACCATAATATCTTCCATAATATCTTATTTAGAGTTGAGCAAAATCCTTATTCCTCAATATGCATTTTATTTTTCCAAAATATATACAAAAATCCTTGAACAAAATTTTTCCAAACCATATATTAAAATTCACTAAACCGATCCTGCATTAGTTTCCACACTACCACCCTCTTTTTCCATGATGTGGTGTGTATGGTCAAATCTAGTTCCACAAACAAAGCCTCAATATTTCGTTAAAAATTTGAAACATTATGGATTAATTCTACCCCTGTAAGTTAAGTGATTTATTAATAAAATTTAATGATTAATAAAAATAATCATATTTTTAATTGGATGGACTCCTCTAATTTTTTTAAAGGGAGTTACGCTTCCAAACTAGCTAGATACCATTTCGGAATAATTATATGTGGTACCCTTTTGAAATGGCTAGGTGAATTTTTATAGTACCCTTTCGCATACCCTTATGAAACTTCCAAGAGGGTATACCCTTATGAGAAACCTTACATGAGAACCTTACCTTTACAAATATAGTAATCCATTCTGAGTAAGGTATACCCTTCCCAACAAGGTATACCCTTACGATTACCCTTCTGAAAATCCCTTACCTTTTTAAAAAATATTTGACTACTGGATGACTCATACATTCCACATTAACTTACTTCATCCTTATGAAGACCCTTATGGTGGTTATAATTCATCTTCAAGACCATTATATAAACTTATGATGTTATATGGTATTTAAAATCAAGCTCCACTGATCTCTCTTTGGTGTGGAGGCATCACTGTAATCAATTTCAGTTGAGGTGGGAATCTCCAATATTGACCAAAGATGCTGGATCCTTGGTTGGTCATTTATGAAAGCACTCAGGATAGAGGTTTAAGACAAAATATACATCATCATATCATTATTTCAATGAGTGTTTTTAATTTTGAAAAGTAACAAATTTTTATAGAGTCCCACATTAAAAAACCTATGGCACTGTCATGCGGTTTATTAGAAAAGATGAATCATGACATTATGTTCAGATCTATTAAGGCCCAACTTCCTGGTGGTTCACTGAGCTTCCTTGCATAGTGATTTATTCTAATGTTCCACCCTATTCTTCCCTACTAAAACTAACCTGCACTAGCTCTATTCTACTACTCAGTTTCTACTCTCTTAGGTGGTTCCTTTGGGCTCAACGACCATCATAGATGGTTGGATGATTGAATAATGGACTCTAGGGACAACCCATTTTTCTATGAACACCTCTTCAAACACATATCTAGAAATAAACCTTAAAATTTCCACATATATATATATATATTTCATTTTTATAGGGAATAAAATAGAACCAATTCATCCCATAAAAATAATCTTTCTTCCATGAAACCTAATAATTCATAGATGAATTCATAATAATCCTCCAAGCATCACCAATTTATTTAACAACTACATTATCAAGCATGACATCCGATTCTATGAATCCATAGAAAATATTATCAACAAATACAACATAACAAATATTATCAATAAATCTGACATAAACCCTTAGGTTGTCAACAATATCATTATTTTTATTTTGTTGACAATATGACCTTAAATCCATCTTCACAAAATCTAATGGTTCTTTAAAAATTCAAATAATAATGTAAATTTGAGGTTACTACTTTTCTCTAACTTATTAGAAATAAAATATAAAGGGAACTTCCTTCTATATTTACTTTTACAACTAGAGGCACCTTGATATGGGTTGGGTTTAATTAGGTTGGTTGTCAAATTAAGCATGTTCTATAATCCATTTAATATTTCATTAGGAAATTGTTACCATGTTACAAGGAATTGTGTTCAACCTGTTACTCTTGTAAGCATGATCAATGAAATAAACAAAAATTTATAGGAAATTAAATCATGTACAAAACACAAGAAATTTACTTAGTTCACCATAATGGGCTATGAACAAGGACCATACACCAATTATGTGTTGATGTGATAGAATCCATTAATCTTTACTATTTCCATTGAAATAATTTTTTAGTCATGGTCACTTGGTCCTAGGATCACTACCTTTAATTTTTTTGGACTCGATCACTCCTCACCTAATTTTTATTACATCTTCTTTAATTACACATACTACTTCTGTGAAGGATCATTTAAAATTTATAGGCCTATAGGTATAGTTATCTTCAACAGATAAGTAACATGATGGTCATTCTATACTGAACATGATACTATGATTTCATCATAAATCTTAATTTTATTCTTTTTTATCTTCTTTTCTAATATAATATTCTTCAATAATTGATGATATTAACTTCTTAATGAGAGTGTTTGGCACCCGAATGGTTCTGAATTTCCTTGGTTCCCTCTGCTATTGCATCATGATCCATCGGGAACGACCCCAATTTGGTTGGGTTCGACAGATTTCATGATTCTTTGGATTGTGCAGGTGGTCATGGTGATGATTGAACTTTCTAGTGCTCTTTTGTTGGGTGGATCTGGTCTTGGACAAGGTTCTTTGTCCATCATGTCTATGGATTGTGTTGGCATGCTGGTTCTCATTTTTCCTTAAGTGATTTTGGTTGTTGTTGGTTGTACAAAAAAAATCAGAGAGTTAAGTCTTTTTCTTCCACAACATAATCACAACAACAATTCTTATTTGGATGGGGATAACTGTAAAAATAAATTATCCTATTTCTTTTCAACCATTCCAATAATCAGATTTGAAACTCTAATTATTATTTTATCACACCTTCTTACTCTATAAAATATCTATTAATATGACCTATTCACTATATATAGATGTTCAATGCTTCATATTCTTGTATAAATTCTATATACAACAATTACTTGGTTGAATAATATTCATTTTAAAACAAAGTCACATAACCTCCACCATATAAATGGTATCACATAACCCTGTCTACAGAATCCCAAGCATGAGACCACAATCACATTACCCTTTGTGCATAACCCCAAAACTAGAATTACATTGCAAAACTTGTTTCTCATGACCTGATTCTAATATTCTCATTCATGTGAGTCAAATCACATAACCCTAGGCATGATTCTCCAATTGCATAACCTTGACCAAAATCATGAATCCTAGGTCATATGATCCCTTTTTCTAATCATTATGGTGTATCTCCAGTATTGTGACCTTTATCACAAGTTACTTACACACTATCCATCCACGTTCCTTATTACGTGCTCCACATCCACTTATTCATTCACGAATCCCATCATGAATCATTCAACATCCCTTCTCCCCAAACATCTACTCCAAATTCAACCTGAACGCTCTGATCATCAGTATTATTAACATGAATAGAGCTGTACTTAATTTTTTTACCAACATAAACTCTAAAAATCATGATCAACTATTCATCCCACCAAAATTAAAAATAGGAAATCCACCTAACCATCCTATATTCGATCATGTGACCAAACTGATGTGGTTCATGAGACCACTCTATATTATGGATTCAAACCTCAGCCGATACATGAACTTCAACAAATCCCATTTCTTAACCAAAACTGACCACCCCTTCAACACATAACTCAACTGTGTACAAAGTTAGGCGATGACACAAAATCACTGGCATGGAAAATATCACTATCCTTACACATTTGACACACATTAAATATGTGACCTTCCTATAATATGTGGTTATCTTATATTATAGAGTATATGAAATATTTCTAACCTCCATTGCACAAATCTCTCGTACATATGGAATTTCACTCTACTGCATCAAACAACACTGTGATACTCCTACTGTAAATGATATATGTCATTTACAATATATCTTTCTTTATGAACTTCACATGCCCGATCATGTGATATATTAAAGAATTTTATCACCTAGTCTCTTTGAATAAGCACTGTCACATGATCTGTTCTATCTTATGCGATCATGTGAAGATTTAAAGCTTATATGATTTGAATACATTTGGAAATTTATGCCCAAAATTTTTTCAAACACCAAAAAACAATTCCTTATTCTTCAATATTATTCAAGAACATTTCTATATTTCTTCCTTCAACATTTCAACTCCATGATTTCAACTTATTTTAGTATCAAAGATTATAAAAACAAAAATTACTCCAGGAGAGACCAATTCCACATTGGAAACATTCTGTTTCATTCATTAATATCATCATATAAATTATTTATATCCTATTTGTATCCCATATATAATTATATTTTATTATAATTCTTCTAAATAAAATGTTGATATATTCTAAGACTCTCCAGATTTTTAAGTAAATTACACAACCATATCTCAATATTCTATATAAAACTCATGTCATCATATCACCATGGATTTAATATCTTCTGGTATGTAATTCAGACACATCTTCAATGTATACCAATACTCTAACCACATTACATGATACACTAATTGAAAAAAATCCAACACCAAACATAGGTTTGGATCTAACATCCCCCCTTGGATTTTTTTCAATACTATTATAAATACATCCTATATAAAATACTTTAGAAATTCCAAGGATGTATATTTATGACACATTGTTTTCTTCCCCCTTTAGCATCAAAATGAAAATATTCATGAGAATCTTCACCTTATAACTCTGTCCCCATAAGGTATCGTCATATATATATTTTATTTCATCGCCCTATTTATTATATAACTCCATATACAACTCATTATTCTATGGCTCTACTCCCCCTTAAAAAACAATATACAGTTGATATATTTTCCATGAACTTTAAAAAAACAGGGGGAAAATGTAGGATCAAAATATGAATGTAGATGCTCAATTATAAGAGGGGGTGGGGGAGGTGAATTGTAAGCTTAAAAATTTTCGTTTTTTAACCTTAAGGAAAACTATGTTTAACAAAGTTAAACATAGCAAATTCACAAGACCTCTTCTCATTATACAAAATATTTTGGTTTCAGAAATGTGGTTCCAAAAATGAAACATAAGGAAAGTTTACAAGGAAAAGATTCTAACTTAAAGCATACAAAATCTTACTTATCAGAGTATACAAAATAACAAGAAAGTATAATAAGGTTATACTATCTTCCTTTATCAAAAGACAGTGGAAATATACTTGAAACAAAACGAGTAACAAGTATAAAATATTTTAACCCAAAGAGAAGAGTATCCAACAACCTTGGATAAAGGTCCCTTGATTTATACTTTCAAGAAAGTCTGTCTTACGCACACTAGGGTAAACCCTTGATAGGAATATCAAAATCTATATTTCTATCCCCACAAGACCTCGAACTTTAAGATAGTCGGAACCTCTATTATCCTATCCATGAAAGTTCTCAAACATTAATGTAGTCTACACCTCTATCTTCCTATCCTCGGACGTCCTCGAACTTTGAGGTAGTCGACACCTATGTATTCCTATCCCCGAAAGTCCTCGATTGTACACAACAACAATCAGAGTCGCATGAAGCAAGCTAAAAAAATATGTTCAGTATTCACAATGCATGAGAGTCTCTCTTTGGAAATTACTTCAACATCATATAATATCTAGAGTGACCAATAGTGTTTCTTTGTATTGATCTCGTTCAAATGAGCTCCTATTTATAGGCACTTATCCAACGGTCAACTCCCTCCTCCAAAAATCATATTTTCATTTCGGAGGGACTTGTATAAGTGTCACTCAAATAACAGTTATTTAGAAACAAAATGTACAACATCATTTCATAACTATAACAGGTGTAAGTAAAATAAGGTTGCATAACCAAGTCTATTTTTTTCAGAGTCTAAAAAAAAAGTTTGGAGTCTAAGAAAATAATAATTTAGTGACTATAAATCAGGGATATTCAGATTCTGTTTTCCAAATTATTCAGAACCTGAATTCTATAGATTTTGGAATCTGAATTCTAATGAATTCAGAGTATGAATTATTAGGAATTCAGAGTCTGGATTATAAGGAATTGAGAGTCTGAATTTTACGGTATTCGGAGTCTGAATTCTGAGAAATTCAAAAGCATGGTGGATGAATATGATTTCTAATTAAATGAGTGCTGAAGCATATGACACCTCATGTATATACTTGGAAATAAGGGAATGGTATTAAATAGCTTCTTCAAATATTGTACCACAAAATCATGTCCAAAAGAAGATGATTTCGAATCAGAGTGTTTGGTTGATGAGTATTCTTTTTCTAACTCTTCAGCTTTCCTCTTCGACGAAGCACCAACACCTTTCTTTTTCACTATTGATTTCTTAGGTGTATCAACCAACACCAGCTTTCCCTTATCAGCTCTAGGAATGATCTTTTATTATTTGGGTGATTCATGCTCACTATCAGATAACTGAACAATATTATCTTCCTCAAGGTTTTATTTCTCAAAACATTCCCCAATATCCTCTGGCTGAATGAAGTAATGCTTGATACTTTCTTCTTCAAATATCTTATTCACTTCTTCCTGACCTTTTTATTCTTTTCCTGGAGTAGAAAGTTTTGATGATTCAGCTTCAGATGTTTGGGTTGATAGTTTTTTCAGAAGGAGTCTCCTTCTCATGATAATACTCTACTTTCCTTATCATGTCTTCAGTATCACCACTTCCTTCTTTTTCTTCTTCTTCTTCTTCTTCTTCTTCTACTTCTTCCTCTTTTTGTGGTTCCAGAATCACCATATTCTTTCTCGGAGTCATAGGAAGTGATTCTTGCAAACAAGATTCTAGCACATGGTGTTGTTCAGAGGCTTTCTCAGTAGCCTTAATAAGAGATTGAATGATTTCAGCCTCTGACATCTTATTCCTTTGCTTCTTTTCTTTCTCTTGCTTCTCAAGATCATCAGCATCCTTTATCTTTAAATCTTTTGCCTCAGCAGGGTCCAAGCCAAAAGTAGGTTCCCCTTCCTTCCTTTTCTTCTTGTCCTCTCTCTACTTAGCCACTACTTCATCATGGTAAGTCTTTTGCTTCTTTGGTTTTGGGGGTGCTGATTGAGTTTCTTTAGTCGTAGGGATTTTTTCTTTCTCTTCAAGATCCTTTGCAGTCCTCTTCCTTCCACCCTTCTTGGAAGTTTCAACCAATTCTAGTTTCTTTGATAAGGCATCAATTTCAGCTTTAGAAAAATCATATAATTCTCCTGATTCAGTAGAAAAACCAACTTTCATCCTCCTTAGAGTATCATCACTCAACAACATCACTTTGAAATTCATTGGATTCGAAATATAAAGGATTTTGAATGATTTAAGAAAAAGAATAATAATCTTGGGGAGAATTTCTGGATACTTGATGATTTGAGACTTTAAATTTCCATTCTTGATATTCTCAATTATAATCAAGATATAATTGACAAAGTTTATCTTCCTGAGGTTCAACAAGAAATCTAGAATATAGATTCCAGTTTTCTTCAGGGAATCCTTATCCCTTTTCTTGGAATGATAAAACCTTGAACCCATAATTCAAGAATCCATATGTTTGTAGATAGATGAACAATATTCAGAGACTTCACTTATTTCAGAACAAGGCACTCTAAAGCCTTGTCCTTCTCAAACAAACCTGATACATCTGGTAATTTATGGGTGAACAATTTAGCTTCACCTTTATAAGAAATTCCAATTAGAATTGCAGCCTTAGTGTAGGAAAGAGAGTAAGTATTTCCATATCTCTTGAAGGAAAACTTTTCTCTCCCTCCTTCATTGATGAAACTTACTGATTCATAAAATTAAACCAACAACTCAGTATTAACCAGATCCTGTGCCTTTGGTTTTGATATACATAGACTTTCCTAGCCATTCATCTTGATGTTATTTGAAATAATTGAATCATACTTAGAAAAGAAATTCCGAATGACTAACCTTTCTCTGTATATATTCCATTCACATATTTCCTTTATAGTCAACATTTCTGTCTGAGGAGATACTTCAAAAGACATTCGAAACTGAGGGAAAAATGAAGATCTGAAATGACCTTAAGTAGGGAGGGCATAACATCAGCACATGAAGGCTTTGAAGATAGATGTGGGAAAACCAACAGGGGGTCCTTATATAGGATTTTGAGAAGACAGTACAACTTTTTTTATTGATCTGACAATTGAAAAACTCTTGATTAGATCTGACGATTGAGATGATAGCCGAAGAATGGATTTGGTAGGTTTCGATCTTTTTAGGTTTTTAAGATAAATATTCGGATTTAAGAAAAATTGAATCTGATAGAGTTTCTTAAAGAAGATAAAAATACCAACATATAAATAGATGATTACGAAAATTAAATAAAGGAAACATACCTTCTATATTTCAAGGAAAATTATTCGTAATGAGGAAAATTATTCTTGAATAACTTTAGATTTTTAAAAAAACCTGGTTAAGAAAATTTTGATTAAGAAAATTTTGATTACGAAAATTTTGATGAAGAAAATTTTGATTACAAAAATTTTGATTAAGAAAGTTTTGATTACAAAAATTTTGATTACAAATTTTTTTTTACGAAAATTTTGATTACGAAAATTTTGATTACGAAAATTTTGATTACGGAAATTTTGATTATGAGAAATTTTGATTACGAAAAATTTAGATTACAAAAAAAATTGATTACAAAAATAAATTGACTAACAAGAAAATGTACTCCCCCTATGGAAAGGAGTTTCTTACTGTAAGGAGATAGGTTTAAACAAAAAATTAATAAGGAATTTTAAATTACAGTTATCATTCCTAACTTCTGTTTAATGTATTCAAATATATTAGAGGGTAAAGATTTTGTGAAAATATCAGCATGTTGATCTTGCATTCTGATAAATTGAAGAATGATATCTCCTTTTTGTGTGTGATCCCTAAGATAGTGATGCCTAATATCTATGTGTTTTTAATGAGAGTGATGTGAATGGTTTTTACGTAGGGAAATGGCATTGGTATTATCACACAATATTTGTGTTTTGGTAAAACTCATACCATAGTTTGCGAGTGTGTGTTGCATCCACAACACTTGAGCACGACAACTTATAGCTGCTACATATTCAGCTTTAGCAGTGGAAAGTGCTACTAAGTGTTGTTTTTTCATGACCAAGAAACTAATGAATCTCCTATGAAATGAAAATGTTCAAATGTACTTTTTCTATCCATTTTACATCCACCAAAGTCAGCATCTGAAAATCTTTTAAAAAAAATTATTTCCAGAAGTATAAAAGATTCCTAAATCCATGGTTCCCTTTAAGTAGCTAAAAATTCTTTTCACTACCTTTAAATGATATTCATTAGGATTAGATTGATATCTTTCACATAAGTATACTGAAAACATTAAGTCTAGATGACTAGTTTTCAAGTATAGTAAACTTACTATCAT
Source organism: Viscum album (assembly GCA_963277665.1). NCBI lineage: Eukaryota > Viridiplantae > Streptophyta > Magnoliopsida > Santalales > Viscaceae > Viscum > Viscum album. Next base: position 1,113,615,315 of record OY728162.1, on the reverse strand, counting down.
ACCTCTAAATGATGTTTGATCTACTGGTTTCCCAACTTCATCAAGATCAAGTGAATTTGAGGTACCAATGGGAGTACTGACACTCTTAGTGTTGTCATATCCATACTTTTTAAGAAGATATTTAATATACTTATGTTGTTATATATATGTTACTTATGGTTTTTTAGAAATTTAAAAAACTAGGAAAAATGTTAACTCACCCATCATACTTATTTCAAACTTAGATTTCATTAGATTTGAAAACGAATTGGTTAAAGATTATTGAGATGAACCAAATATAATGTCATCAACATAAATTTGAACAATCAAAACATTTTTCTTATCTTTATTTATATAGAGGGTTGGATCAACATTTCCCTTAATGTATTTTTTTTTAACAAAAATCATGTAAGTCTATAATACCAGACTATAGGAGTTTGTTTAAGTCCATTTAAATATTTTTTAAGTTTGAAAACATGTTCAAGATGTTTTGTATCTTAAAAACCATGAGGTTGTTTAACAAAAACTTCCTCTTGAACATATCCATTATAAAAATCACATTTAACATCCATTTGACAAAGTTTAATGTTAAAGAATTCTACAAAGTAAAGAAGAATATAGATAGATTCAAGTCTAGAAATTAGAGTATAGGTTTCGTCATAGTCTATTACTTCTTGTTGATTATATCCTTTAGCAACTAATATATCTTTATTTCTTACTATGAGTCCATTTTCATCACACTTATTTCTGAAGACCCATTTTACTCCAATAATAGATGTTTCCTTAGGTATTTCAACCATGTTCTAAACTTTACTCCTTTCAAATTCATTTAGTTCATATTGCATGGATTTTATCTAGTCATCATCACCTAAAGCCTCATCAATGATTTTTGGTTCTAATTGAGTAAGGAATGCAAGATGTTCTACTTTATTTATTATAGAACTTCTAGTACTTGCAGGTTGATTTACATCACTAATGATACTATCACTAGGATGATTCTTAAGAAACAACTGATTTGGGTTTTATAAATTTTTTTCATCAATATAAGGTAGGAAATATTCTGGGGTAAATGTATCAGAACCATTTTCTTGAAAATTTTCCGTATCAGAAGGATCTTCTATCAAGGGTTGATAATCAGTTTTTGAAAACACATCTGAAGATGTAGGTTGAGGTTGTTTAAAAACAAAAGGATTAGTTTCATCAAATTTAACACAAACTGTTTCTTCAACAGTACAAGTATTTGTATTAAAAACTCTATAAGCCTTAGAAGTTGTGGAGTATCCTTATAAAATTTTTCATTATATTTGGGTTCAAATTTATGTAAATTATCTTTAGTATTCAAAATGAATAATTTTAATTCAAAAACCTTGAAGTAGGAATGTCTAGGTTTTCTACCATTCCATAACTCAGAGGGGATTTTATTAAGAAAAGGTCAAATCAAAACTTGATTTATATTATAACAAAAAGTACTTACAGCTTCAACCCAAAAATGTTTAGCTACTGAATATTCACTCAACATGGTTCTTGTTATCTCTTAAAGAATTTGATTTATTCTTTCAACAACACCATTTTGTTGAGAGGTTCTTGGTGCTGAGAAGTTATGAGTAATTCCTTTTATACTACAAAATGTTTCAAAATAAGAATTTGGAATTCTCCTCCATGATCTCTATGAGTAGTTATCAATGGAAGGTTGTTCTCATTTTTAACTTGGGCACTAAAGATTTTAAAAAATGAAAAAGTGTCAGATTTATTTATAAGAAAATAGACCCATGTAAATCTAGTGTAATCATCAATTAAGAAAAACACATAGTATTTTCCTCCAATGATTCCAGTTTGTGTTGGACTGAAAATATCCATATGCACCCAGTGTAATGCATTAGAAGTTGAGACTTCACCGATTGATTTAAAGCATTATTTATGTAACTTTCCATATTGACAAGGATCACAAACTTTTAAAGAATCATATCTAAGCTCTGGTAGAACCTTAACAAATATTTTCTTAAAGAGTTTACATAAGTTCCTAAGGTTACAGTGTCCTAAACTTATATTCCATAACTAGAATTGATCTTCCATTTCACTAATATAAGGTAGATCTTATCTCCTAAGGTCTTGTAAGTTTAGTGTGTATACATTCTCTTACCTATGGGAAGAAATAATAAAATCTTCCTTGGAATTGTGTACTATGCATTTATCATTCCTAAAATTCACAAGGTAACCTTCATCACATAATTGACTTATGATAATGAGGTTTTTCTTAATACCTTTAACACATAAAACATTTGAAATAAAAGTTTTTCCAAGAAGAAAAATGTTACCTATACCAATAATTTCTCCCTGAGCATTATCTCCGAAAGTTACTTTTCCTCCTTTCATCTTGATAATATTTTGAAAGAAGTTTTTGTTACCAGTCATGTGCCAGGAACATCCACTATCCATGTACCATATATTTTTATTGGTACTATCTTTATTTTCCTTGGCTATTAGACAATGATTTTCAATAGGTATATTGGAAAGAATACCAAGATTCTTCTGACCAGAAGATTCATACTCTAAGGATTCATCATAAGAATCTCCACCACTGGCACTTCGGGTGTCATTAGATTTCAAAACTTTATTATCTTTAGCCTTGTATTAATTCTTTCCATTTCTATCATAATTATTTTCCTTTAATCCATTGAGCAAGATTAGCCACCTCATTCTCATAATTTTCACTTTCACTTGATTCAGATAAAACAATGACTTTATTTGGCTTGGATCTTGTAACCCTTTCATAATTCTTGTCTTTTGTAGTAGTAAAGGCTTCAATTCCATTTACATTCTTCTTATTATTAATATCATCATCTCTTTTCATTCTTGTGTCATGTTTAAGAATAGTTCCAAAAATCTCATCAAGAGTAATTTGAGATACTTTCCTATTCTCATCAATGACTGTTCTCTTAGATTCTCACTCATTAGGAATGATATCTATAATCTTTTCCAAAAGTGCCTCATCATCTAAACCTTTTTCACCCATTGATTGTAAACTGTTAACAATAGTCATAAACCTTTGTTTTACCCTGCACACTGGTTCTCTATAAGGAAATATAAATCCATGATATTCTTCTCTAAGCATAGCTCTTCTAGTTTATATAACCTTGGATGTACCAAAATGAGTAACCTCCAATTTCTTCCAAATACAATTAGCAGCTTAACAAAAATAAATCTGACTATATATATTCCTTTTCACGAAACACAAAAAATTATTTCTTACCTTGTAGTTTAGTTGATATTATGACTTTTATTGATTAGTAAAAGTTCTTCCTTCCTTACCAGGGATCTTGTAATCTCCAGTAAGCATAACAAAGTTTTCCACTATAGTATTAATAACAAAAGTCTTCATATAATCTCTCCAATATTCATAATCATTCCTATAAAATATATGTGGTCTAGTAGGATTTATATTGTCTATTGAACTGATATTCATTCCTTCCATCTAAATGAAAATATCTATCCCCAAAAACTTATTAATAGTAAAAGTTTGTAAATAAGGAAAAAAATATTAAGCAAGGAAAATATTTAGAACAATGAAAACTTGATCAAGAAAACTTATATGTGAATATAAGTATTTTAGAGACCTCCTCTAATACCAATTTTAGGATCGATATATGAATGTAGACTCTCAATTACAAGAGGGGGGGGAGGGGGTGAAATGTAAGTTTAAAAACTTTTGTTTTTTAACCTTAAGAAAAACTATTTTTAAAAAAGTTAAACATGGGAAAAGATTCTACCTTAAAGCATATAGAATCTTACTTATTATAGTATACAAAAGAACAAGAAAGTATAATAAGGTTATACTTTCTTCCTTTATCAAAATACAACAGAAATAAACTTGAAACAAAACAAGTAACAAGTATAAAACCTTTTAACCCAAAGAGAAGGGTATCCAACAACCTTAGATAAAGGTACCTTGATTTATAATTTCAAGTAAGTCCATCTTACCCACACCAGGGTAAATCGTTGATAGGAATATAATAATATATCTTGCTATCCCTACAAGCCCTCAAACTTTAAGGTAGTCGGAACCTCTATCTTCCTATCCACAGAAGTCCTATAACTTTAAAGTAGTCGACACCTGTGTCTTATTATCCCTGAAATTCCTCGAACTTTAAGGTATTGGACACCTCTATCTTTATATCCTTGGAAGTCCTCGATTATACACAACAAAAATTGAAGTCGCATGAAGCAAGCTGAACCAGATGTTCAATATGCACAAGGCATGAGAGTATCTCTCTCTAGAAATCACTACAGTAGCATACAATATCTAGAGTGATCAACAGTGTTTCTCAATATTGAGCTTGTTCAAATGAGCTCCTATTTATAGGCACTTCTCCAACTGTTGGCTCCCACCTCTAGTAGTCATATTTTTACTTGAATTTCGGAGGTACCTGTACATGTGTCACTCAAACAACAGTTAGTTAGAAATAGAATGTACAACATCATTTCATAACTATAACATGTGTAAGTAAAATAATGTTTCTTAACCAAGTATATATTTTTTAGAGTCTAAGGAAAAATAAAAGTTCGGAGTCTAAGAAAATAATAATTTAGAAACTATAAATCATGGATATTTGGATTCTATTTTCCAAAGAATTCATAACGTAAATTCTATAGATTTTGGAATCTGAATTCCAATGAATTCGGAGTTTGAATTGTTAGGAATTCAAAGTCTGAATTCTGAGGAATTTGGAGTTGGAATTCTAGGGTATTTAGAGTCTGAATTTTGAGGAATTCAGAGTCTAAATTCTAAGGAATTCGGAGTCTGAATTATGAGGAAGTCAGATTCTAGATTCTGAGGAATTTAGCGTCTAAATTTCAAAGAATTCAGAGTCAGAATTTTAGAGAGTTCGAATTCCTAATTTCATAGAATTCAGAGTCTAATTTTTAGAGAATTCAGAGTCTGGATTTCAGTGAATTCAGAGTCTAATTTTCATAGAATTTAGAGTTTGATTTTCAGATAATTTAGAGTCTAAAAATAGAATACTCTATAACCAAGGATTTATAGGATTATGAGGTTTTAAACATGAAATCAAATTTTAACCTTTAGGAATAAAAATATTTAGTGATTAAAATTAAAACTTGTCATTGATTCATCCAAAAATACCCTAATACCACTAATTTGAAACTCATTGTGGAAACAAGAGTTTAAGTTTATAGACACAAATATTTTCTATGTCACTTACATAATTCCATGGATGTCAGTATCATGAGTTTATTTATTTTGAAAAATCATTCCATGTTCATAATAAAAATAACACCAAATATTCAGCGAATAAAGTACTAAAAACAGTTATGTGAGACCAACCATATGTTAAAAAAACTACCACTATTTGTTTATGATAACCTAAGGGTACCACTTAGTTTTCATGGTCTTTAATTATTCAAATGAATCATTTTTCACATGAGGATATAAAACCTAGAGTTCTCATAACTAAATCTACATGAATATCCCCATCTTTGGAATGATACATATTAATGATAAAAATTCATGAGATAATTCTGAATTTTGAATTAGTCTTAAAAATGGTGGGATCACTTGTTGCGAATTCTATTTATCTTACAATAGCTTCTTGATACCCTAAAAATAGGCAGTTGATATGATATTGTTAGACTGAATATGCAGCGAGGTTCTTTGCCCCTCAAATAACTTGGAACTCCCATTTCTTCGGGGCACATGCACATACGAGACTTCGACCATGTGGTGAGTAGGATCACATGGAGGGTTCTCAACTGGAGGAATCACCTCCTTTCATTTGGGTGGCACCTATATTTTGTGAACAAAATTTTGTCTACAACTTCGGTACATGAACTAGCTGCAACCCTAGTGCCGAAAGTGGTGATCAAGGATATTGATAGTGTGTTGGATTGTTTTATTTGGGATGCGTTGTTTAAAGGTAAGAGGCACTGAGTTTCATGGGTGAGGCTGGATCATCCCATATCTAATGGTGGGATTAATGTATATATCTTGGAGAGCACGATCACATGAATGCATGTGAAAATCGCATGGGAGGTAATTGAGAACCGTACCTTGTGGGGGAGGATAATGGACAATAACCATGGATTAAATGTGGATGAAGTTAGTACACATAGCTCCCCCATCTAGTCTAGGATCCGTCCCCTTATCAAGATGATCCAACAACATTTTAGGTAGATTGTGGGAGAAGGTAGCATTCTCTTCTTGTTTCATAACTGGGCAGGAGCAGTGATCAGATATCAAGGGTACCCGACTCCATCAATATCCTTCAAATAGGCGAGGTTGCATCAGTCCTTCATTAGGGAAATGATGGACTATAACCATCAAGATATTTTTGATGCAATCAATATCATTGAGGACATGGATAGATGTGTGTTCACACCATCCAATTCTGAGAAATTATCAATGAAGGAATTCCATATGATTTCATCACCTTCATATCCCCAGGCTGGTTGGAAAGGGATTGTGTGGTGAAAAAGGATTCCAATGAAGTATACATTTCTCATCGTGAGGACTCGACAGAGGGCGATACCAACTGATGACAATGTGAAAAAAGTGGGGATCTATCTCGCCTCCTTATTTCAATGTTGTAAGGCCAAGAGGGAGGAAAGCGTGGTGGATATCTTCTTCAAAGGCGAATGGGACCAAAGTATGTGGAGGTCCTTTGGTTATTTCACCGCTATCACAGACTATGGCCTTTATGCGGCTTCGTTTCTAGAGAAATGGTTCCATGGGGAGATGGAATTGGGCATGGAGAGATTAGCATGAACTGTGATTATGAGTGTGGGATGTTGGTGTTTATATCATGCGAGGAACCATGCAAGATACGAGTGGTCGCTTTTCACTAGTAGGTCCATCGTTGTGCAAATAATGAGTCTTCTAGCCAATTTGGTGACACTCATAGGGAACTGGCAGGAGGACCCATATCTGAGTCCTCTTCACTCCATCTCACCTCTAGCCATGTCTCATACACCTCATAAGTAGGGCCATTAGATTTGATGGGTCCCCCAACTAATGAACTCAAAATGAATACTGACAGGTCCTGTATCTTGGGTGGCATGCATGGAGGAGGGGTGGTTCAGGACGCCAGGGGAAGTGTCCTCCTTGAATTTACAGCTCACTATGGAAATGGTACCTCACTCTAGGAAGAGGAAAATGTAGTGCTTACTATCCTCACTATTTTTAATCAGATGAATATGGATCTCACAAAAGTTGAAACTGACTCTATGATACTAAACGACTCCTTTCATGGTAAAGGATCCATCCCTTGGTCGATTGAGTATTTCATTAAAAATTGTAAGGAACTCCTCAACAAGAGCATCCAAGTCATCCAAACATGGTGGTAGGGTAACAAGCTTGCAGATCACCTCGATTCAATGACAAAACTTGGGTCCAAGGTCACCTATCTTCGTAACCTTACTTTTCTGAAATATGAAGGGGTTAATTTGATTTAAGTGTATGCTCTAGGTCTCCACTACCTTTGGCATCCCTAGGGATGGGTGGGATTGGACCTATTTTTCTGCTGTTTCCTCTTGTTTACCTTGTTTTTTTCTCTTGAATAATCTAATAATGATTATGATGATACCATATTTTTAGAAAAAAATAGATAGACCTAAAATAAATAAATTATGTTTCTTCTCCACTAATCTATCTTATCTTGATGGACCAATACCACTTGATCTAAGGATTGATACAAAAAATGACTCAGAATCACTAGATCATTCAAATATAGATTTATCATCTATTCAAATTTAGATCAGAATCTTCATCAATTATTCCTTTTTATTAACACATGACTTATAGAATCATATTTGTAGATTATAGTGGTATCTTAACATCAATACTTGAGTCTGAAACCATATTTTAATTTCAAGAATTCTAATTTTTATTTTCACATGATAAATTCCAACTTAAACCTTAGTTATCTTACAATACAATCACACATTATCTTTTAGCATCATCATCTCACGGATCATGTATCCCCCTTAATTATACACCACTATAAACAAAATTTAGAAAAACTTTAAATACATGGGGAGAGGGGTACCTTTAGAATCCTCAAATATAGGATTATGGTCGGCCATGATGGACTGAACCTTTACTTATTATTATCTTCCAATAATTTACTATGGTGTTTATTTATAAGGAATCACCTACTTATTTGTGAATGTATTATTTGAAACTCACCATTATTGGCTTAATATTCTTCTAAATTATAAGTAAATAACTCTAATTCATCTATAATATTTCCTAGAAAACTCCAAATTATTTACATAAATAATCAACCAATCTTCTGTACATGACCAGTCTTTTTTTTTGTGTAGGTTCGACAAGCTTTTTATTCTTATTTATAGTCATGGGATTAAACTACTGAGTATATGTTTTCTTCATTAACACTCCACCTGTCTTCTTATCATTCTTCATTTTTATCGGAAGTATATTTCTATTACCTTCACTTTTCACCTCATGTCATGACATGTGAAAACACAAAGGATTACTTTAATTATATTCCTTCACATGTCTATAAAATCCACCTCATCATTTTCCTATCATGGTGAGTCTATCATCACATGAAAATCTTTATTAATCATAACTAGAGGAAATTATCCCTTTTTATTCCAGACTTGTTTAAAATATTTCTAATAGGGATACTATAAGTGAAACCTAGTATCTTCTTGGTACACCATTTGATGAGTTCCTTGTTTTCCCTCTAATACTGTAAACATATTTTACAGCTTAATAAGTTCTCTTCTAGTATATAATCTCTCATTATCTATGATAGGAGTTGGGGACCTCCTTGTGGATTCTTTTTTCCCTCCTTTGATTCCTCTAGCTATAATATTTTTCTAAATGACCATGATTAGAACATATGAGGTATCTCTTATTAAAAAATTACCTTGTTCCATCATTTAGCTATTAAGATATTGGTGCAAGTGTTCTTCTAAAATTGATTCCTTAGGATCCTAGAAACATACTTATGGTGTGTCCAAGTCTTCCAAAATCGAATAATTTCATGAAAAATTTCTTATGAGGGTATTTAATTTTATGTTTTTCAGACATATTCTTCTTATTTTCTGATTTAGAAATATTATTCATTTTATTTTTAGATTTCAGATTTGGAGTCTGGGATAATCCACTCAGAGAAACTTCTCTAGATGGAAACTTCAACATCAACTTTACCTTTAAGTAATAATGTTCAACCTATTAATCTTATAATTGTAATCCTCAAAATTAACCTAAATATATAAGAAAATAAAGCATGCATATAATTTTTTTACTTGGTTCACCACAAAGGACCATGTCCAAGGATCACACACTAATGATATGTCGATGTTCAAAAATCTACTAATATTCACTAGTTATATGTATACAATGTTTTGGTCATGTTAACTCTATTCCAGGATCACTTCCATTACAATTTACTTGGTTCAGTCACCCCTCTCACCCAAGGAACACTACCTTTTCTTCTGTTTGATTCACTACTTCTGTGAAGGATATTCCCTAGTTTGTAGACCTATAACTCTATATAATATTTATGGAACATGATGATCGATATGATTTCAACATGAGACTCTTCTTGTATCATTACCACTAATTTTATGCTATGTTCCTCTACTTTTACACTCTTATCTTATTCAGCTATACTAGATGAGATTAACTCCTCAATGAGGTAGTTAATTCTCTGTCTTCCAAAACACAATCACATCAATGAATCCTCTTTGGGTAGGGATAATTTCATGATAAAACTATCCTATTTCTTTCAACCTCTTCTAAAAATTGGATATGTAACTTTTATTCTTATTTTAATTCTCCTTCTTCCCTAGAATAGATATAGTAAAGATACACTGTTTACAGGATACAGATGTTCAATGATTCCTATTCATGTATAACTTCCTTTTAAAACTATATCCTGATTAATAACTATTCAATGAAAAATAGAGTTATATAACATCTATAATATAAATTTGGTCCGCATAACCCCAGGTGCACAATACTAAGTGTGAGACCCCAAGTGTATAACCCTTATCACGTAACCCTAGTGTTAGAACTACATCATGAAACCTGTGTTGTGTGAATTACTTCTACTCTACTCCATGTGAGTCAAATCACATAACCCTAGGCATAAAAATCTAGTTGCATAACCTTGACTATATTCATGAATCCCAGGTTATGTGATCCCTCTTTCTAATCATGGTAATGTATCATCCATCACGAGATTTTTTAAACGCCATTGATTAAACTAAATCATGTAACTCCTTCAATGCATAACTCATCCATGCTTGAAGTTAGAAGATTACAAAAAATAACCATTATGGACAATGGAAATTTCTATATATGTTCGAAAAATTAGGATCACATAACCTTCCTTTGATATATGGTTCACTCGATTTTTGAGTATATGTGAAGCTCTTAACATCCATTGCATAAATTTGTTGCGAACATGCGATCTCACTCCCGTACATCAGACACCATTTCCAGGAGCCTATCACAAATGGAATCATTAATTCAAAATATATATTTCTTCACATGCTTCACATGACTCTACCATGTGATCCCTTCATGATCATCCAATTTTCTAATCCTCTTTAACTATCATAGTCACATAATCTATTATTTATTATGTGATCATATTAAACTTTAAATATTACATGATTTTACATCCTTTCCTCTATAATTTTAAGATATATTCTTTTAAATCACAAAAAAATATCATATTATACAACATTCTTAAAGAATTTTTTTTACTTATTCCTTTAACATATTCTCTCTAAGATTTCACCTCATTTTTTCAGTGCATATTCCAACATAAATACTTCCTTCAATTGAGACCAATTTTACACTAGAATCATTTCGTTGCATTCATTTTCACCATAAAATAAATTATTGGCGTCCAATATATCTCCTAGATACAATTATATTTTATTTTACTTTTTTTAAGTCAAATATTTCAATCTACTTAGCCTCTCCTTATTTTACAATCAATGCCCCAAATTTATCTCAATCTACCATGTGAACCTCTCATCATCTGATCACCATGGATTGTACATCCCCCAAAAAATATTCCATCAATTTCTTCAGTGTCCACGAATACTCTATCCATACTACATGATACTATAATTAACAAAAAATAAAACACCAAATATAGGTTTAGGAATAACATTTACCTCAAAATGATCCCCTTTTTTCAATGAAATTTATAGGGTTCTTTTATTGTACCATTTCAACCTCTATCTCTATCCACCCATTGATAAAAAATTATCTCTCTTTTTACCAACTATTATAAAATTCTAGTTGGATTTTCTAATTCCAGAAAAACACTTCCCAATAAGATCTAAAATACATGATTTTCAAAATATTACTAGACGAGTGAAGCAAATACCAAATCTTTCACTTTATCCTCTGAAATACTTTCATATATAATTAGATAAATTTAACATATAATTTAATTGAGCGAGACCACTACTTATCATTTTGGGTGTAAAATAATCCTCCATTTCTACTGATATTGAGCTCTGTGTAGGAAACAAGAGTTTAAGTCAAATCAATCAAAGCTGACAATGTCACATGATGGATTTCCATTAGAACCCTTGCAGCTAAAAACCATCCAATATCTCCAAAAAAATCCATCATGTGATATGTTTACATTCTCACAAAAAATTACTAGTATATAATAAAGAAATCAATGAGTGTGAGAAACATACCACTTGTTGGATATAAATTTTTGGGTTAATGGACGTTAATTATTAAGAATAATCTAGTGTCACCAGTTGAACTCCATGTTCCTCAATACTTAAAAGAGATATTTTTATTCTATATAAGGATTACTAACCTTGAAAAATCATCACTAAATCCCCATTAATTTCTTAAACATATTTATTGGAGTTTTATTTAATTTCAAGACACCATTTTTTGGGAATTACTCCTCAAAATCATCAACTTTTATAATCCTATAACCATGGAAAACTGATATTAATTATTTAACTTTATAAAAATAAATATGAAAATACTTTCATGAAGGTGTTGTTTCCATCAATATGATATATTACTTTTAGTGCATTACTATAAATAACCCCATGAATTTATTCCAATTGTTATGAGACAAATTCATGATAATAACATTTTTATTATGTATGGATTTAACAACTTTTATTCTCACAATTTAGAACATTTTTCATATAGTTATCATATTCTCCTGAAGCCACTTGATACATATTTTTTCCATTCTAAAAATATCTACATTCAGTAAAAAATATGTTCTTTCTATGCACATTTACCCAAAGAATTGTATCTCATCACAAATTCTTCCCCACTTTAAAAAAAATTATAAATATATAAATACATGGGGAGAGGGATACATAAATTTTCCTCAATTTGAGGAATGAGGATAGTAAAGTTATACCATCCCTTTATTTTTAATTTTATTCAAATACATTATATCCATCATATTTTCAATACCAAATTTATATTATTATTCTTGTATGTGAGAATTATTTTCTTGGTTTGGGATTCTTCTCAGTTATGTGGTTAAACCCACTTGTATAAGTTTCTTTTTAAGATGCCTCTATTATGTAATCCATGTCATTATTATTTATCCATGTCTAAACAACTCCACCAGTACTCTTTTAATTATTATTAGTGGTATTAATGAAACCCATAAAGCATATTTATTTATTTTCTTCGGCCAAGGCCATCAATGCTACTTGTGACTTTTTCATCTGGGGTGATTTTTTCTTCAAGTGCATGCTCATTTATCTCATAGACAGGGAAACTTCTTCCTTGTTCATCATCCTCCACATTTGATTCATTTTTTTCAAGATTTTTTTGTGATAATATCATATTAGGCACTTTATACACCTTTTGTTTCATTTTATAATTATCCTTTAATGCAGTGAACTAGTTTTCCAAGATAATAGGCTTCTTTCTATGGTAAACCACTTCCTTTTATATCACAAGAGTATAGGTTCTACTTGTGAATTTATTTTCTACCTTAATTATTTAATGCCTCATGTGGTCTTATTTTAATTTATAAATATATTTATCATGTTTTAATTCTTCATTGAGCCTTTTGGTTACAAAAACACATGCTCATAATGTGCCCAAATCTTCCACATTAGTAGATTTTTAGGGTTACCATCCAATATGGATAAATTCTTATTTATTTTCAAATAATATTTTAATTAAATCAATATTTGTAGAACTATAATTCTCCATGATGTAATTTCGAAGACTTATAGGGGGGATCCTTGATCACACCACAATTCACTATTTTATTTCACCATTCCACCATTATATTAAATTGGTTTTGTATTGAAATTTTAAAATATAATAACAAATTGAACTTCATGTTTGGTTTAATAATATAATTTTTATCACTATTAAAAAGTTAAATTTCAATTGTTTTTATGTTTTCATTATGGGTGGAGATGATTTGGAAGGCGCAGGATGAAGTTTAAGAAAAACAGTCCAAACTACATAGGAATCCATGCATACAAGTGGAATTAACCGCACACTTCAACTAATACATGAATCCAATTAGAATTATTTCTTATATGGTCTAAAATTCAATTTTATACAACTCTTCTGATGGAACCCAATTCCAATTTGTCTATTAAGGGCCCCAACCGAACTGATATATTGAGGAAAAAAGAATATGCACAAAGTTGAAATTTTGGTTATGTATTTTGAAAATATCTCCCATTTTATACATTATATGGCTGCCAAATTTGACATGGATATATAGTCGTGGTTGGAAAATAAGTTTTTTCTTTTGTCTAAGTCGTGATAAGGCATTTTACTAGCCCAAAAACAATGGCCTAAGTGGTATCTAGAAACCTGTGTGGCCAAAAGAACCTCCCAATTTCACTATAAAAAGGTACCTTGAGCACCTCAATTGGGAGTTCGACTTGGAAGAAATGTTATGACATTTTGGAGACCCAAAGGATTCATCTCACCATTACTAGAAGTTATGGAGACTATGTGAAGTGTGAATTCAATATCTATGGATTCCTCCCTTCCCATGGAGTTCGAAACACCTTGTGATCACCCAGGGAGGAACATGATGTAAATCCTAAGCATCATGTTTGTAATATTCAAATGAAATTTTTTATTATAGGTTTCTATGTGGTTTATATTCATCCTATATTATTATTTAATTTATTTATGTACTATTATTTCATGATCAAGCTCATTTGATCATGTTTGGGGTACCCATTCATGTGATGTTTTACACACCGTTAACCACTTCTTCTTCCCCCTTTAAATTATGGTTTTTGTGTGATTAATATTGGTCAATATAACTCTCATAAACACTACCATATAAATGTAATTTCATTTCATGGTAAAACATTTAAATAATATACAAACCTGGATAGTGCATCAAGTTCTTCATGTGTTTCCTTGGGGATTTTCAGTTAGTAAGTCAAACACAAATCACCTAATCATCAGTGGTAACCGGTGAGTCATTATGTGTTTATGAATAAAACCTAGGAGTTATCCTAGTATAAACGTTGTAACATTCTATTTTTAGGTGTTACAAAAAAATTATTAAAATATCTATACCATTTCTCTTGAAATGATGAAGGATGAGAATAATGAGAATTCCCCATGATGATCATGCTTAATTAATTCTGTTAATTTCAAATTTCTTTTATCACATTGCTTTTGTAATGGATTCTTAAATCATAAAAACCCATGTTTTAAAAAAATCCCATTTCTTTTTTCTTTTCATAATATAAAACATATTTTTTAATTAATTATTTAAGGCTCCGTCGAGAGATGACCTAGGGTTCCTTCTATACTGCAAATATTCTATTAAAAATAAAAAACTATTTTGGAAGACTCAATAACAAGATCAAATTTTTGAACCATTTCCAGGGATCCAAGATCATTTTTATTTCTTTATTTCCTTTTATTTACTTTTTTCCTTTTTTATTAATTACTCCTTTCAATCCCCCCTCTATTTTGATTGTTTTTGTTTTTGCTTTTGTTTGTTTCCTTTATGTGTGTCTCTCTATCTCTATTCATATTATCTATCTTTATAATTCTGTAATATAAAATTATATTTTATATTATACTTTTATTATTATTAAGTGATTTTATTTTATCTATATACCATTATAAAAATAAAAAATACAAAAAAAAAACTTCAGAACTTATTTGCATTACCCGATCCGAAAAAAGAAAAATGCTTGAATTTGACCCAGAAATTGAAAAGACACTTCACTTAGAAATTTGATCATATAGATTAAGAAATTCCAGAAATATTGAGTAAGATCTTGTGTAAGTAAAATTGGTCCCAAACCAATAAAAAATTTAACCAAATCAACCCCTATAAATCATGGCTACAAAAAATTGAACCTTAAAATAACTGATCACCTCGTATGTGGAATACCAACCTGCATACATCCAATATCCTAAGGAAGAAGCCAACTTTAAGCTGAAATCAGGTCTCATCCACATGTGACTTTATGATTAATAATGTCCATCTCTTTTGTTCCTTTATCTATGCCAAGAATAAATATCAAGATAGGAGGATTCTTTGGAATGACCTCTCCTCTTTGAGCTCAAAAATTCATTCCCCCTGGATTGTTGTGGGTGATTTTAATGCTATTCTTTCTACTAGTGAAAAAATTGGCCCTCTTAAATCAAGTCTAGCTACAATGTATTTTAAGGTTGGTATTGAAACCTCTAATCTTACTAAAATTACTCTCCGAGGTTCCAAATACACCTGGTATAGGAATCATTACAATAGAGTGGTTGCAAGCAAACTGGATAGAGCCTTTACTAATGAACATTCTTTAGATATATGAGATACCATTTCCAGCACCACCGTACCAAAAATTCATTCTGATAATCATCCTATCTTGGTCACCATTTCTTACAATTTTCGAAAACCCTCTCTCCCCTTTAGATTCAACAATGCTTGGTTCTCAGATCTTGAATGTTGTAATCTCATCAATCATTTTTGGACCTCTATGACTCATTCCGATGACGACTTTTCGTGTCCTCTTAAATTAAAATATCTCAAACACAAGCTCAAAAGTTGGTGCAACATTAAATAAAAACAAATTTATAAAGACATACTTTATCTTGAGAATGATCTTCATTAAATTGAAAACAATGACACCCACTCAGACTTTGTTTCTGGTCACAATCAAGAAACTAACATTACTGTGAACCTTAATTCACTTCTCACCTTCAAAGACAACATTTGTAAATAAACTTTTAAAATAAAATGGCTAACTGATGGTGATCATAATACCAAGTTCTATAACTATTTACAAAGAGTTCGAAAAGATAGTAGACCACTTGCTTCCCTCAAAGATGGTGATAACCTTTTAGATAAAGAAGAAGATATTTTCAACCATATTGTCTCCTAATTTGAATCTTTATTCAATGGTACTAGTATGAACAAGGACCTCATTAATGACATCATACCAACAATGGTAAATGATGTTGATAATAGTTTTATCCTTGGGGTTCCCCTTGATCAGGAAATTAGAGACACTATCATTGGTTTTAATCCCGGCAGTGCCCCGGGGCCTGATGGATTCAATAATGACTTCTACCAAAATTATTGGGATATCATTTAAGCCAATGTCTGAAAGCTTGTAAAATATTTCTTTTCTAACGAATTTTTACCTCATGGTTTAAATTCCCAATTCTTTGCATTGATTCCCAAAGTTGATAATGCTTATGAAATTCATCTCTTTCATCCTATAGCTCTTATCAACACCCTATATAAAATTATCAACATGCTGATTACTAATAGACTTAACACTATTACTGATAAAATTATCTCCTATAACCAATTTGGCTTTATCAAGGGGAGATCCATCCAAGACTGTATTTGTCTTGCTTCTTAATGAACTAACATGTTAAATAATAAAAATAGAGGTGGCAACATTTCCATTCAACTGGACATTAGGAAATATTTTGACACAATGGATTGAGATTTCATCTTCAAATTTCTTCATGGTTTTGGTTTCAATGATGTCTTCATCTCTAGAATTAAAACCCACTTCCATTCTGCTCACGTTTCCATCTTGATCAATGAATCTCCTAGAGGGTACTTTAATTGATCTAAAGAATTATGACAAGGAGATCCCCTATCTATAATTCTTTTTTTCCATTGCAGAAGATTATTTAAGTCGTATGCTCACCCGCTTGGTTGACCAAAACAAGCTCAAACCGATTCATGCTAATAGAAATGTGAATTCCCCCACTCACCTCATTTATACAGATGACATCAACCTGTTTTTAAAGGGTGATATAAGAAACATCAAAACTCTTAAAACTGCTCTCACTCACTATGAGGAGGTCTCGGGTCAAGTCATTGTATGGCATAAATCCTTCATTTACTTTGGGGAAAACTTTCCAACTGCTATGAAAAATGGTATTATTAATGATCTTAACATCAAAGAAGGTACCATTCCCTCCAAATACCTTGGGGTTCCCATTTTCTGGAGCATACCCAAAGCTTGATACTTCTAAAGCATTGTTTAACAAATTCTTAATTAGATTTCATCTTGGAAAGGAAAATATCTCTCCATGGAGGGGAGAGTCTGCCTTGTTAAGTCTGTTATCGTCTCCAAACTGGTCTACTTGATGATGGTCTATAACTGGCTAGCTAGCCTCATAAAAAAAATAAATGTTCACATTAATTTTTTTTTGGACATGAAGCACCTTGGATAGGAAGCTTGTGACTATTCCTTGGGCTAAATGCTGTAAACCTTTAGACATGGGTGGACTTGGAATTAAAAACATTAAAATCTTTAATGTGGATCTTCAAGCTAGATTAACTTAGAACCTGATTCACAATGACTCCCCCTCGATTTATTTCATAAAAAAATAGTTCATTGATAGATTGAAAAGAGGTAACAATAATTTCATGACTTCTTCCATTTGGCCCTCTGTCAGAAACATGTATGAGAATATTATGCACAACGCTAGATGGATGATCTCTAGAAACTCTTCCATAAGATTCTGGTTGGACAACTGGACTAGAGATCCTCTTATTTCTTTGACTCCCCCTAACCACATCCCTAATAACATCAACTCCACTATTAGTAATGTGCTTAATTCTCACATTTATACCCTTCCTGATAATATTATTCCGATTATTGATTCTTACCACTTTTATAACTTGTGTGATCTTTTGATTTGGGAACCTCCTCATAATGGGATTCTAAATTCCAAAAAGTTCTATAATAACTCTTTATATAACCCAAAAAATGACCTGAAATGGATTAAATATTTTGAAAAACCCTGGATTAAACCCTGAAGACTCACTCTTATTTGGAATCTCGCCTATAATAGGGTTCCCACTGACTCTTGTCTTCAAATTTTTTGAATTCATCTTTGTTCAAAATGTCATTTTTTTAATCAACATATAGAAGATACTAATCACTTATTTCTATCTTGCACTACTACCACTACTCTTTGGAACTATATTTTTGACACTTTTGATTTCATATGGATGATTCATAACTCTATTGACGAGCAGCTTAATCGTTGTGTTGTTATGGATAACTAACAACAAATCAGAAACTTGTTCCTTGTTGGGATTGCAGACCTGCTTCATGTGATTTGGTTTGATATAAATAAAATTCTTCACAATAATTTCTCACACAACATTAATGTAGGTAAAATTAGAATTCTCATCACTATTCAAGAATCTACGTTGATTCAGAAAGGAAATTGCAACAACTCTGGGGAAGACTTTATGATCCTAAGATGTCTTTAGGTTGATGCCATTTTCATACAACCGAAATGCACTTTTGAGGTTTTCTAGAGACCTCCACTTCTAGGTTGGATTAAAATAAACATGGATGGAGCATCTAAAGGAAATCCAGGACCCGCTGGGTGTGGCGCCGTCTTCAGAAATCATCTTGGTCACATCGTTGGGTGCTTTTTTGGAGGCTGTGGTAATGCAACCTCTCTAGAAGCTGATATGCTGAGTGTGATTCATGCCATTTATTTTTCATTACGCCAAGGATAGAATAGATTGTGGATTTAAAGTGATTCTACTACTATAGTGCATGCCATTTGGAAGGGGGAGTTTCATCTAGCTTGTCCTCTTACTACGCGCTGGATGAATTGTCTTCAATCTCTCCATGACGTCAACTACATTGTAACTCATACTTATAGAGAAGAAAATATGATTGTAGATGCTCTCTCCAATAAAGGAGTTACTCAGGTCATAACCTGGCTAGAGGAGCTTCCAGAAAACTTGAGTCCTTTGCATGTTAAATATTGTAATTTGATTCTGTCTTTTCGACTCATGTAACCTTTCTTTTTTGCAAATAAAATTTCTTTGGTCTTTTGACCAAAGCTCCACCTTTGAAAAAAATCCTTCAAAAATTCCATTGTATTACTAGTGAGGACCCTCACAAACATCTCAAGGAGTTTCACATAGTGTGCTCCACTATGAAATAAGAAAATGTGACCGAGGACCTCATTATATTTAGGGCATTCCCTTTCCCCCTTGATTGTGTAGCCAAATACTAGATACACTATCTTTTTACCATGATTATGGTATGAAATGACCTTAAACAACTCATTATAGGTATTTTTTTCCCAACCTCACAAACTGCATCAATTAGAAAATAAATATGTGTCATTACACAATCATAAGGAGATACCATTCATGAATATTAGGGTAGATTCAAAAGAGAATTTTCAAGTTTCTCCCACAAAAAAATATGTGAAAAATTTCTAATTCAATACTTATATGAGTGAATTATCCCCATGGATCATGTAATGATAGATGCTGCAATTGGTGGTTCCCTAGTTGATAAAACTCCTTCCACCACTTGTGACTTAATATCCAACAAGGCTCAAAATGCACAAAAAATTGGTACATGAGAAATTTCACCCACATGATGAGTTTATGAGGTAAGTAATTCATCCCTAGAAGAAAAGGTAGATAATAAACTTGATGATATGCATACCATTCTAATTAAATTAGATCAAGCACAAGGTAATTCACACTCTCCTCCCATTCTATTATATTGTGGTATTTATTTTGATAATAATCATTTTTCTAACCAATTCCGACAACTACAGGATTCATCTGAGTCTTGTGAAATAATATTCCCTAGGTGTCCTTTCCAACAAGAACCACCCTTCATTAAAGAACAATTTAGGAAAAATCCAAACCCCAGGTGGAAATCACAACCACAATACCAACAAGTATGCAACTCGAGCTACGCTAAATAGAACTGGTATCAATAAGGGAAAGGTATGAAACCATTTTATCCTTCAACATCTCAAAACAAACCTACTCCTCCCAAAGCTAAACCAAGACTCAAGGACAAGGTGGAGAAAATGGTAACCCATAACCTCCAGTTCCAATAGACCACATACTCGACTATTCAAGACCTACAAAATAAAGTAGGAAAATTTGAAAATTCCATTAGTGAGATAAAGATGCAAGGTTATGGAAAACTACTATCCCAACATGTTTCTAATCTAAAGTATAATAGTAATGTATGTGAAATCACACTTTTTAGTGGTAAATAAGTTTCTTCTTCAAATGATTCTACACAAAAGGTAAGTTCACCACTTGAAAACTCTATTTCTCTACCCATAAAATATTTTGATGAAGAAAAATAAAACAAAAAGGGTAAAAGGGTTATTATTGAGGATTCCCTTGATGAATACATTCCTTTACATTTCCCCCAAACACTCTCTATGACTAAGAATTTTTTGGTAATGATATTGTTAAAGAAATCATGGATACATTTAAAAAGGTACAAGTTAATATTCCTTTATTGGATTTAGTTAAAAAAATACCTCACTATTCCCAATTTCTTAAAGATATTTTCACCCATAGATGAAGAATGAAGGGGAATGAGAGAGTCAACCTTGGAAGTAATGTCTCGGATTTGATCCAACTAGAAATTCCAACCAAATGAAAGGATCCATGAACTTTCATGATACCATACATGATAGAGGAGATCATATTTTCTAATAAAATGCTAGATTTATGTGGTTCAATTAATGTGATGCCTTACTATGTGGAAATTTATCTTTATGTTGGAGTTCTTTAAGCAAAGAGAATCATATTTCTACTTTCCAAACGAAGCACAAAACACCCATAAAGAGTGATCAAGGACATATTCATAAGTGTATAAAATCTCATCTTCCTTATAGACTTCTACATTATTGAGATGGAAGATATCTGAACTTAAGGGAATTATCTTCTCATACTTTGGAGGCCATTCCTCAAAATAGAAAATATGATCATAAAAATTCACAATGGAATTATTTCCATGGAGTTCGGTGGAGAAAATATATGTTTTAATATACTTGATTGCATGAAACATCTAATTAAAGAGTAATACACTCTTTCTATCTATTCTATGGAAGTTATCTCTAATGACTCACACAGAGAAAATTATCTCCTTTATCTATACTCTAATTCATTTTCCACTACTACACCATTGGATTATTTGAGTTTTGATTCATGTTTTGTGTGTTGTTTGGATTCAGAAAAGTGTAAATTTTGTGTTTTAATTGATGAGTGTGTTCATTATGAGGTACCCATTACCATCAACGATTCTAAAAATATCATGTCCATTGATTATATTTCTTTGATAATAAACATGATCAGATAGATAGTTTCATGGACCTCACTCCTCCCAAATCCCCTCCCTCATAAAAAATCCACCGTTGTTGGAATTAAAACCACTTTCATCTAATTTAAAATATTCATATCTTGAGGGTATTGACCAATTTTCCATCATTATTTCTAATAAACTCTCTCCACAGAAGGAATAAAAAACTACTTGATCATTTAAGAGAGTGTAAAAAGATGATAGGATAGACATTGTAAGATATTATTAATATTAAGCTATCTATTTGTATGCACCATATACTTATATATGACGAGGCTAAGAATATAAGGAAAGTTGAACGCCAGTTGAATCCCACTCTCCTTAATGCGGTGAAATCAGAAGTTACTAAATTTATCTCTATTGTGATCATTTATCATATATATGATAGTAAATGGATTATCCAAGAGAAAATTGTTCCTAAAAAAATTGGAATAATAGTAGTTTCAAATGAAATGGATGATTTTGTTCCAACACATGTGAAAAATAGTTAGTAAGTCTATATTCACTATCATCGATTGAATTAAGCCACATGAAAGAACCAATTTACTCTACATTTAATCAACCAAATTTTAGAAAGAATGGATGGTAAGTCTCATTATTATTTCATTAATGGAATTCAGGTTATTTTTTAAATCCATATATCCCTTGAGGATCAAGAAAAGACAACATTTCTTTATCCATTCAGCACATTTGCATATAGAAAGATTCATTTTGGTTTTTATAATGACCTTGTAATGTATTCAACAATGTATATTGAGTATTTTTCTAAGTATGTTTAGAATTGTATGGAGGTTTTTATGGATGATTTCACGGTTCATGGAACTTCCTTTTATGACTGTTTAGAACTCCTAGTTTATTTCTTCCACAATTTCATTAAAAAAGATCATTTATTAAATTACGATAAATTCAATTTCCTGGGTGAGTAAGGGATAGTTCTTGGGAATGTTATTTCAAATGAGGGAATTCATGAAGATAAATCAAAAATTGAATCAATTTCATCCCTTCCATATCCAAAATTCATTCATGAGGTGCGATATTTATTAGGTCTTGTTGATTTTTACTTCTGATTCTTTAAATAATTTAGTAAGATTACACTTCCCTTATCCTGGTTATTACAATAATATTCTGAGTTTTTGTTTGATAAAAATTGTGAGGATTCCTTCAATTCACTAAAATGGAGTCTCACATCACCTCTCATCATAAAACCACCAAGGTGGTATCTCCCCTTTGAACTTATGTGTGATTCCTCTAACTTTGTAGTTGGGTTAGTTTTATCACAAAGGGTTAATAAGTCTCCTCATGTAATTGAATATTCCCCACATACCCTTGAAACTACCCAAGTGAACTACATAACCACTTAAAAATAACTTCTTTCAATTGTGTTTGAATTAATTTTTTTTTTCAGTCATATCTTATTGGGTAAAAAATCATTTTTTTATCATGATACCC
Source organism: Viscum album (assembly GCA_963277665.1). Classification (NCBI taxonomy): domain Eukaryota; kingdom Viridiplantae; phylum Streptophyta; class Magnoliopsida; order Santalales; family Viscaceae; genus Viscum; species Viscum album. The sequence continues at coordinate 1,113,592,257 of OY728162.1, read as the reverse complement.
TTCATTCTCTCCTTAAGAAAGATGAAGCTAATACCCACCTCATTCATTAGATGCTCCTCCTATAAGAGTTTGACCATGAGATTCAAGATAATATAGGTGTGAAAAAATGTGGTTTATGACCACATTATAAGGATTTACCCACCATTGGACCACCATGTTAACTCATCCCTCCCTATTGGAGAATTATTTCCTCATGATAACCTTTGTGATGTTATTGAACTTACCCCTGGGTATGTGGAAATTGTGAATTTTATAAAATCATCTCAGGTCCACAATTATTTCATTACTTCACAGTCATAAATACATAAACATGATTCACGATGGTAAATTTGGGATGACCCATACTTATGGAGAATTTTTAGTGACCAAGTTGTTCGTAGGAGTGTAGCTAACCATGAGTTCACCTCAGTTTTGAGATTTTGGCACACTTTGTATTGTGGTGGATACTTTTTATCTCAACACACTGCTTGAAAGATACTTGACTTGGTAATTTATTGGACAACATTGTATAGTGATTCTCATAAGTTTTTGAAGTCATGAAAACATTGGCAATTCACATGGAATATCTCCATGAGGAATGAAATTCCCCAACAACCCATGATATGATGTAAATTTTTTGATGCATGGGGCATTGAATTTATGGTTCCTTTTCCAAATTCATTTGTCTTTTTATACATCTTATTATTTATTGACTACATCTCTAAATGGGTGGAAGAAAAGGATACCATGACCGATGACTCTCAAGTGGTTGTTGATTTTGTGAGGTCTAAGATTTTTAGTAGGTTTGTTTTTCCTAGATTCATTATTTATGATCAGGGTTCACACTTATACAATAAAAACACGAAAAACTTTCTCTATAAGTATGGGGTTGTTCATAAAGTCTCAAATCCATATCACCCTGAAAATAATGGGCAAGCAGAAATCCCAAATTGTGAAGTTATGTGAATCTTGGAAAAAATGTTACAACCCAATAAGAAAGATATGAGTTTTCACTTGGATGATGGACTTTGGGAGCACCATATACCTTTTAAAACCCCAACCAGAATGTCTCCATATATGATTGTGTTTGAAAAGGCTTGTCACCTCCTTTTAGAGGAAGAACACCATGCATATTGGGCTGCTAAATAATGTAATATGAATCTTTCAAAAGTAGGTGAGCATAAGAAGCTATAGATTCAAGATTTGGAATAAATTAGATATGATTCACATGATAGCTCTAGGATCTATAAATAGAATTAAAAACGCTATCTATGATGAGAGTATTCATCAAATGAAGTTTCATATTGGTGAGGAGGTCCTCATGTAAAACTCCCGGATAAAGCTCCACCTTGGTAAGATTCTTTCCTGATGGATCTATTCTTATACAATTACTAATGTTTACCCTTTTGGTGCTATACAGGTTTTGAATGAGTAGAGTGGAATGAGGTTTACCTTCAATAGGAAGAGTCTCAAACACTTCTATAAAGATTTTCTACAGAATCTGGTGGAGGAAATCCAGTTGATTGATGCTGTATATGACACCCCTCAGCAGGCTGTCCCTTCTCCCTACATTAATTTATTTGTCTATTTATTTAAACTAATTTCATCGAGGAAAATATAATTCTTAGGTGTTGGGGAGGGTGTCATAGGATATTTACTATTTAAATTAAAAAAAAAATAAAAAAATAAAAAAATCAGCGTGTTTCAATTTTTTCTTTCCTTTTTATTTATTTTTTTAACAAACTTTTATCTTAAAGAGAATATCCAAAATCATTTTTCATGCTTGAGTAAATTGTGTGGAAAATTCCTTTATTCTTGGAAAAATGTTTTTCAAATGAATGTTTATATGGAATATTTTTTAGAATTTATATTTTCAAACCATTCTTATGAGTTTAATGTATTTTTGAAACCTATGTATCATTAGAACAGACCAATATTTTAATCCCTTACTCAATATAAATTCTAATACACTTTTTGTATATCAATCCTTTTAATCACTTTCTTGAGAGTCTCGGGTCATGTAGAGAAATTAGAACTTTCCTTGATTCTGTTTGATTTCATAATATTTGAGTGCATTACATTCATGATAGATTCCCCCATTCATTGAGAAGGCCTTAGTACAATTAACCATTATTTTTTTTACACATTGAAATTTTAACCTTATTAAGCCTTAGAGACTATGAAATTCCTGTTAGGTAGCCACATTACTAGTTAATTTATCCCTTCCTACCCATCTATTGTATACATTCATGTTTTATTTATAGCATGTTTTTGGGAGAGGGTGTTCTATGTTAATTATAACTAAAGAATCATTATAATGGGTGAGTGGAAGGATTGCTACATTTGTTTTGGGAAGTGGGTCCAAAATCCATATCATATCATTATTTTATACATTTTTCCCTATCTATCTCAAAAAAAAAAATTCATATAAAAAAACACAAAAGTTATTTCCATATGAGAAAATAGAACAAAAGAAAAATAAGAAATAGAGAAAAATGGATGTTTAATCATTTTTATTCACTATTTGGTTGTGACCGACACAAAATTAACATAGGGTAGAGTAAGTTTAATGTAATACACTATGTGATATGTTTAGTGAGTACATTTATTGTTAACACTTTCTAAATTTTTAGATTGTTTTTACTTAAGAGATTAAACACTCATCTTCTACCTAATATTTTTAAACATAAAATCCTAAAAAACCTTGAACCTCAGAACAACTTATTGGATGTCCTCTTGAGTAGAACAACAGTTTCTAATGGTAGAGAAATTATAATATTAGAAATAATATTGTAAGATCACATGAACTTTGAGAAATGAGTATAAATCCACTTTCTTTTATTATTATAGTGAATAGGGAAAATTTCTATGTGAGGTAGGTTGTTACATGTTTCATGGGTGAATATATGAAATTAATCAAATTTTAATGTGAGAGAAGAATAATGATAGGAAAATTTATTTCATAAAAGAGACATTATGGATTTTATTTAAAAATAATTTTTGATGTTTCTCAACTTTTATGTAGGAATGTGACTTGATTAGGATATGTTACTTTTGCTATGAGTGAAAATGTTTAGGTGTGGGGGTGTGATCTCACCATGATTAACTGTTTTATTTCCCCATTCCACCATTGTATTAAAATGGTTTCGTATTGAAACAATACATTCATAATTGGCAGTAACTGGTGAATCATTATGTGTTTCTAACTAAAAACTAAGAGGTATCCTCATATAAACATCGCAACATTCTGGTTCTAGGTGTTAAAAACCAAGGATTAAATTTTCTATACCCTTTCTCTTGATGGGATAAATGATGATCATCATGATATTTCCTTGGGTTGATCATGCTTAATTAATTTTGTTAATTTACGCTTTGTTTTATCACTTTTTTTCTATTAGCTTTTTAAATAATCAAACCCAAAATTTTCAAAGATTCCATTACCCTTTTCTTTTCATAATAAAAAACTTATTTTTGAATTAATGATCTACGTCTCCCTCGAGAAATGACCTAGGGTTCCTGCTATACTGCATAAATTTTAGTAAAACTAAAACACCAATTTGACACGCTTGACAATGTTATCAATTTTCCATATTTTATTTTCCCTTTAAGGAAATGACATTTTTTAAGTTCTTTAAATCATATCATCTTTAATTCTAATATGGGTATCCATATCTTTAATTTTTGAGATATATTATTTTCTAGATTGTCTCCTCTCCTCAAGCTATGTCTTTAAAGGGATAATACATTCTTTTAATTCCTTCTCTATGCCCATCTGATTACTATCTATTGTATAAGTTATTTAATTATATAACTTTTTTCATTTATTATAGATCCCATATTCTTAATATAAAACATAAATACCACTTTAATTCCACTTATAATTTTATTTTTAATAAGAAAATATTCAATGATTTCAAGATTTAGTTTATGCATGACTTCCCATTAATCCACCATTTTTTGTAAGGATTTGATATATTCTTGGTGGTTCCTTGAATAAATTTAAAATTTACAGCTTGATGATGTTGGCATGTCATCATTGGGTTTAGTCATTTTCAACTTCAATGGATATTATGAGCTTTATAATTTACAATATTCCTCCGAACTGGGGTCATAATATGATAAAAAAATAGATTCATAATTGGTTACCTCAGTTGGAGAGTTTATCTTCTCATGATTTTTTCTTTGGTTTCTCATTGTTTTATTTCCTTTAAACATGTGGTATTATTCATCAAATGTTTTCACTAGTTCATTTTTACTAGTTCTTTCATTCCCCCTTCAACATAGATTCTTTTCTATATATATCTTTTATATTTTTGTACATATCATTGGAGAGATTGTAGCGGGTGACCTTTCTAAAAGTATCTTATTTTAGAGCACCCTTTAATGCCTTATTGATAGAATAATCCATCTATAAGTTTCTTTTATCCTTCTCAAATATAATTCCATTTCAACTTAATAGAATAAATTCCTCTTCCTTAACTTATCTGAGGACTTACAAAACTTATTCCATGTATTCCATGGACTCATTTTTCCACCTATGAAATTTTATGCCATTGAAAAATGATAGCTTCATTTTAGCCTTATTTTGTTTAAGAACTTGAAAATATTATTCCAAGGTTGAAAATAATAAAAAACCTTTAGGCTCTGATACCACTATTGTTAAGTCCTGATACACCCTGGGGGGGGGGTGGATTAGGGTATAAGCTATTTTAACTTTATCCTTTGATGGATCTTGTTACCACATAGGTAGAAACCATTTTCAATAATTTTCTTAATTTATTTACACTTATCTTCACTTAATTCCCTCACATGAATATAGTAAATAAAACATGTATGGGATATGAGTATTTTTTCTTGGTTCACCCAATTTGGAAATCCAAGGAGCATATGATTGATAGTGTGTCGATGTAGTAATTAACCACCAAACTCACTGATCAATGATAAGTTTTAGGATAGGACAATCCTTCATGGGGTCACTTACCTTATAATGGTTTTTAGTTATCTCACCACCACCCAAGGATCACTAACTCACACTCCCTCCTTCACTCACTAATCCAAAGGGAAAACCAATTGGCACCCAAGACAAGAAAAATATAACCTATTACTATAGATGCATGGAGTATGGATAAGTTATTTTAAACTATAGGATGTTCCTTAATTAACAACATCAACACAATTCCATGAGATATCATGGAAAACATTTTCTTTCTAATTTATTTAGTTATATATATTACCTCCTTCCAGTTATGAGTTTGGAAAACAACTGTCTAGTGTTGTGACTAGAACCCATTTCTATTTACTAATTCACAATAATTCTTCTTCTTATTATTTTCAGATATGATAGTGGATACACGACTTACTACTTATTAGTATAACTCTTACTTCAAATAGCTAGTTTTTTGGAAAATAAATTCAATGTCAAATCATAGTATCTTCTTTATTATTTTATTCTTATAAAACAAAAAACTGTATGTGATATTTCTTTTCATATTTTTGAAAATATAAAAATCAAATTCTATCTCCTCATCTTATCCCATCAAACCTTTGGTTGAATCAACTCCGTGAATGGTGCAAGAAATGGATATATTTTATTTCCATAATAACTTCTACAATCTTTTATTTAGAGTTGAGTAAACAAATCAATCCTCATGTTGTGTTTCCTTTTCCTAAAATATATAAAATAACCCTTTCACAAACTTCTTAGAAACTATGTATTAAAATACACCCAATCTATGCACAATAGTTTCCATACTACCACCAAGTTTTCACATGATGTGGTGTGTGTGGTCAAATATAATTATAAAAACATGACCTCAATATTTCTTGAAGTATTAAAAAATTTATGTCTTGATTCTCCATTAATTATTATTTTGATTATCTCTATTCAAGTTAGATGATTTATTAATCATATTTAATAATAATAAAATTCATTGTACCTGAAATTTCCTAATTTCCTATATAAAAAATATAAATGAAGTTACCATTATTAACTAGATAGGAACCTTTTTGAAATACCATTTTATGGTACCCTTATAAAATGTCCAAATAAATTTATGGGGTTCCATTATGTATACCTTGTCAAAGCTTCCAAGAGTATAAACCATTCAAAGAGTATACCCTTTTGATTACCATTCCACAAATTCTTTACCTCTCTAAGAAAATACTTTGGCACAATATCACTTACACATGATACTGCTATATCCTTTATCTTTATAATGAACCTTAATGCGTTCAACATTAATACTTATGAAAACCACTCGATTATCCTTATGATGATCCTTACAAATATCACTTCATCTGTATGATGCCTGCACACTTATGAACAACAATTGGTCATCCTTATGATTGTTACCCTCAAAACCAAAATATAAAATTCTAATATACAATGGTATTGGAACTTGATCATTCCAGTTGTGGTGGGAATCTCCCTAATTGACCAAAGAAGCTAGAGACTTGGTAATTCATGTATTCAAGCACCCGAGATGGAGGTTTAAGACATAATATAAGATGTTATATCATTCTTTCCAAATACGATTTTAAATTTGAACAGTACCTAATTTTTGATGATCCCATATAAAAAAAACCATGGTACTCCCACATGGATTTTTACCCAAGACACTCCATGAAATACTATTCAAACCCCTTAGGTCCCAAATACTCGATGGGTTACTATGCCAAACACATGTTATTTTCTTCCAATGCACTACCTCATACTTCCTTGATAGTATTAACCCACATTGTCTCGATGTTCTTGATTTGTTGTTGCTCTCTTTCCTGATGCCTTTGAGCTCATCCACCATCGTAGATGGTCAAATAATCAGGTTTTGTCCTTGAGGGATACCCCTATTTTTTTTAATGAAAACCTCTTCTAACACTTAGTCATAAATAAACCTTTAACTATCTATATATATTTTCATTTTTTCAAGGGAAGGAAATTTAACCACTTAATCCGACAAAAATAAGACTTCTTACATGAAACCTAATACTTGAAGTAAGAATCTATAAAAATTCTCCAAGCATATAAAATTTCTTTAATAAATTCCTTATAAAATATGACATATAATTCCATGAATCAATAACATATATTTTCAATAAATCCTACATAACACACATTTTAAAAAAATCCAACATGAACCCTTTTATTGTCAACACTTTGAGAGATATTTTCCATAACCACATAGATTCTAGGAGGAAGGAATACATCTCAAATTCCTTGATTAGTTTATTTATAATGAGTGGAGATGAAATAATTTCGTGTATTTGGATTTTGAATAATGAAACACTGAAGGTCATCAAATTCTAGAATGTCCTTTGTGGTGGGAGTGGAACTTGTAAAAGACTAGAATCATGTGAAAAATAAATATGGAAAAAGTACCAATGCATGCCTCACTTTTGTTGGGATGAAATTAGGAAGAAAATTCTAGATTTTCTAGGGTTTTCATAAGATCAAAGATACAAAAATTTTTAGAATGGTGATTTTAGATAGAGGTTGGTTTTCATGGTATTTACAAATCTAAAAGTAGTGAAAATATTGAAAATGGTCTTCAAGTGGGAGATTATTAGACTCAACATGTGAAAAAATTATCAAGTGGGTGATTGTTAGATTTCAGTGTGAGAAATGTTTTCTGGTTATGTGTTAGAGTTTATGAAACCAAAATTTTGAATACACTTTGTAGAACCATATGAAGGAAACTCACTCAACACATGGAATGTATAGAATATGATATAAAAAATCCTTTTTGAAGGAAATGATACATTAGGAAGTTCTTTATGTGGCATTGATGTTTTGGAAGAAGTGGAGGATATTATCAAAATTTTGATTCTAATGATGAGGGATATGTAATAATAAACAGTTTTTTATAAGAGTGTCCATGGTATATAAAATACTATTTTATATTAATATGAAAGGGTTGAAGAATATTAATATATAATAAAAGGATGATTCTAACATAGGATCAAGTATATAAGATATAGGATGTGTTTTTTTAAGCTTATACCAATTCATGAAGAGTGGTAGAGAATCTGAAGCTGACACAAGTCACTGGATTGGGAAATTTTAATTGGTGTAGAATTAAAATTCTTTGACATGGTATATAAACACATAAATAGATTGGAAGGTGGGTTGACTGGAAGTAAGGATTAGATTTTATGGATATCTTCTATAAAAGGATAGGCATTGGTCACTTGTTCGGTGTGTTGTGGTAAATAACCATAGTGTCTATGGATTTAATACTGGAGGTAAGAGGTTATAACCCAAAAAGGTGGTATATAAGAAGGAGAGAAAAGTGTAAGATAAAGATGCTGGAAGGATTGAGGAGTGTAGAAAAAACCCTCAACCCACCACGCATGGGAAACATATTGGCAGGCTTATGCAGTATGATTTAATCATGGGAATAATTAGAGAAATATTCTTCAATTTCTGGTTAGGGTTTCTGGAAGAAGGATCCATTGTATATTTGAGTTTCGGTAATATTATATGGTAGATAGGATTACCTGGTAACTAAAATAATCACTCTATTATTTCTCCCTTAAAGTAAAGATATAGTGTCACTCCTTGGAATAAGATTAAGCTCTTAAATGAATTAATTCTTGTGTTTTGTGTGTGTTGAGTATTTTATTACATTTATCTCATGGTTTTTGTGGTTTGTGAGGGTTCACACATAACCTAAAAAGAGTTTTATTTGAAAATAAAAAAAATTAATTTAAAAGATAGAGAGGAGAGATAGATTTTTCTTACATTTCATTGAGTTCCAAAAAGTGTTTTCTAGCATGAAGGTGATTTGATATGGTAGTTGAAGTTTAACAACTTCTCAGTTCTTCATACATTGACTTTACAAGGCCCTTACATTATGAATTTTTTAGACCTTGTTCAGTTTTTGAGGATCCAAATTTCATCTTTTAGATCATAGGTTCCTTAAGAAAAATATTTATTATGTTTTAAAACCATTACTAAATGTTAAATTTTAATAATAAAATATTTTTATTTAATATTTAACTATAATTCATATAAATCACCACAAAATGTAATAGTTTTATATTCTGTTAAAAAACTTTATCTTATTAATTAATGAAGTATACCCTACATGTTACACTCCCTTGTGTCATAAATCCTCCTTATGTGGACTTCCATAGTTTTGAATTTCTTGTGGATAGGTGAATATTTATATTGTGAATCTCTAATCCTAGTATGTGTCCCAACCTCATCTTAGATTAGGTATGATTTTTTACTTTAATTATTCATTAGTGGGTGTGGGATATTATTTAACCCTAGTTTTTTGACGTTTTCATTGTAATATCCTCCACTACATAATGGCTCCTCCTACTTTAATAAACTCATTAAGTTTTATTCATCTCTTGTGGCTAGGTGGACACTCCTCACATGGATCTACAATCCCACATTGAAAATTAACCACATATTAGGTTATATATGATGTTTCACTTTTGTTATTCATTGATTTATTAGTCATGGGTATTTATTTAACCCTATATTTTTAGGGTTTTTATATTGGGGTCTTGTTAAGTTATTATTCTTATGATATTATCAAATTATTATGTAGTGGCCTAGATCTTACATGTAGAATACTTATCACAATTTTTGGATTTTGGAGCCTCAAACCATTGAGAAGTGTAAAATGATAATTTAACATAGAAAATAACCTTAGAAATATTTTCAAATGGTTTCATTTTTCTCAAGAATGTATGTTTACCCTTGGGATAGAATTTGATTTAATTATAAGATTATTGATTTTTAATATATTTATTCTTTATTAAATAAATAAATTATTATCCTATAAAAGTGAATATAAATATATCTTAAATGGATCTCAGAATGGGAATTCATACTTCATATTAAAGTCTATAATGGATGGTTTTATCTAGGAGAGGTATAAATTCTGACTTTGTTCTAGATCCTGTACTGAGTCATTCTTGGGTACCCATTTGTTTTGATTTTTTTTATTTTTATTCCTCCCTAATGGGAATCCCCATTAAAATGTTGAGGGAAGGAGGAGAATCTCCTAATTGGTTCCAAGATGCTAAAGGTAGAAAGATGGAGTGGGAGTAAGAACCTCATTCTAAGAGGAAAACCAGGGTCGAATAAAAAGGCAGTGATGATGGAGCACAAAACCAAACCCTAAATCTTTGACGACTCACATTGAGGTAGGAATCATTATTTAAATTTCTACATCATCATCATTTTTAGTTGTTTTTTATTTTTATTTTGGGATTATAACTATTTTTAGATGGCTAAAGGCATGTGGAGGAGTGATTTTTAGTTAAACTAGATATATAACTAGTTTACAGGGTACATTCACTTGGAACTACCAATTACAAGACTTGTAGTTGTATGAGAACATACAATGTATTTATTCAGTGTGGTTAGGTTTGGATATAGATATTCAAAAAACGTGTGGTTCACATACACTCACTGTGTAAGTTCTCGAGTACACAACCTAGGGTGCGATAGAGTAAACGAATAGAAACCCCATGTAATGTACATGGAATTAGTCATACATGAAATGATTTTATATATGAAACTTCTTGGGAATGTGTACATGACATGAGAAATCCTTGGGTCCCACATACTATGTGTCCAAGATCACATGACATGTAGTTCAAAATTACATGACTTGGGGTCTCATCTGTACACACTAATTAATACCTCAACCTTACATGATATGTAAATCATGAGTTACATCATGTACATTGAAATTAAATGATGAGATGAATCTTATACATGTCAAGATATAGTATTTGGGTATATACATTTATTTCACTATATTACATGTTGCATACTTCCCCCTTAGAAGGGCTTTTCATATTTTCTCACCCAAGAGTCAGATTTAGATAACCATATAGTCTATTATGAGTATATTTCCTTATAGATCTTGATAGCAGGTTTCTATTCACTATCAGAGTTTGTTGGAATGATATTTTTGGGATTATTGAAAAAACTATCCCCATGGTCCCCTGAAATCATTCTGATTCCATGGAATATGACTTTTCCTATAATTTTAGAGTTCTGTCATCCTAAAGGATTCATTAGATGTTATGGATCCTTGATAAAGGATGGAAGGGTTTTAGATATAGGATTACAAGTAGGTATTTGGTAGTTCCCTCATTATAGTAGGTTGGTCCAAATGGAGTTATTGGGTGATGTGGATATTTAGTAAATTATGTTTATCATAGGGATCCTATGGTTAATGTTTGTTCATGTGTTTTGGATAAGAGGATGGGGGTTTGTTGTTCACTACTGCTATGCTATGGTCTCCATGGATAGTTTACATTTTTGATGTTAGGTACCCTCTATTCTATACACCACCACATGAGTAGATGTGGGAGATAGAGAGTGATAATTAAAAATTGTTCTTATTGTATTTTCATTTTATATTTGACTCCAATGGCTGTGAGGAGAGAGTGACATGGGATTTGGGTTTGGTACTCCATTAGGATTGACAATATTACGAGGGTGGGTAATCCCTTACGTTGATGGAGTGAATACTCCCCTCAAGATGTGAGGTGAAGTTCCTCCATATTGAATTGATTTCTTAGATATCCTTTTGAGGTGTAGGTTATCCCTTTTATGGATAAATATTTAAGTCTCCTTCATAAATCACTAACTTCAATGAGGAGTGGGTATTCCTTAAGTATTGGTACTTTCTTGGTCTATTTATTCACTATGATGAGCTGCAAGTCCCCCTTTGTGACTTTATATTGTTATCATGATGATTGTGGTAGTTGAGAAGAACAAACATTTAGGGTTCTTAATGAATCATGGTGAATGGGGTGCTCCAATACCCCCTTTCACATGCCACTTCGATGGGTTTGAGCTGAGTGGTTGGAGGAATACCTTACCATTTCCCCCCCCCCTTAAATCATATTTAGATTCCAGGAATTCCTATGTGGTCCTGACACTTTTGAGGTATTAAATATTCTCTCTTGTATAATGGGGTAGGTAAATCCACTATGAAAAAAGGTGATGGTCACCCATATATGGGGTCAATAACTATTTAATATGATATGAGTATATTCAAATGAGTTTTAGGACCCTCACTTTTATTAGGTTATCAGTTATGGTCCCTCAGTTGAGGTATCCATACGAGACTTCTATAGCATGAGATATTATTCTAAGAATAACGATATACTAGTGAGTATTTATATTCACCTCACATTTTGGGAAGATGGTGGTGTTGGAATTCATGTAATAGATCATTTTTTAGTGAGCCTTCTTATTATGGGGATTCATAATTAGATCTCCAAGGTATAAGGTAGGGTTTTGTGGTTTTGGTTCCTTTATATGGACTGATTGTGGTTTGACCATCCATATCATGGATGATAAGGGAGGTAGATTTTATTAACCAGAACATGGGGTTGATTTCTGGGGTCCACATCTTATGGAATGAGTAGAGTTTTGGATTATCCCTCATTCTGTTATGAGGTTGAATTTTTTTCATATTGATATTTGAAGCCTTATCGACTTACCTAATTTGATTTTTTGTTTCATTTAGCTTAAGATAAGGGGATGTACAGTTTTTCAGATGGTTGTGAGCTAACCTATATCTTATTTCCCATTACCTTTTCAGGTAACCCTACAAGGTACTTTTATAATCACCCCCACATGGTATTTATTCCCACACATGTTGTGTATGTGCAGATGGTGCACTAGTTGGTTGCGATTTCGGTGGGTGTCGAGTTGAAGTTTAGTAGAGCCTTGTAGTGTTCGATGTTAGTTCTGTCCAGGATGGTGTTAGATTGAAGTGGTGATCTCCTTTCCCATTTAAGAATGGTCATTTTATTTTCTCGGTATTTAGGCCTTATATTTTTGTCCTATGTACCAATATTTACATTGTACTACTATGGGGTGTTTAATATATGTTTTATTCATATTAAATTTTAATTATTTATTTATGTATACCCTATGTAGTTGAGGTTATTTAGTTGTACGGTGATATATGTATAACATATATTGTATAGGCTAAGGCCTCCCAAATATGTTTATGCCTTCTCAGTGCTAGTAACCAGTCCCTGGCCTATTAAAGGCTGGACTGAGGTGATAAAATATATTTATTTCCAGCCTGGTTAGAGTCTTGATTGGTCGGGTTGCGCCAATTTTTTTTTATTTGTGATGATATCTAAATTATATTTCCAATTTTTAAAAAAATTGGGTTAGTTCATGTAACGACCTGAACTTTTGAATAATATTTATTTTTTGAAAATGTGTTTTATTTTATACTAAATAAAACTATATCTTTTTATTAATTAAGTGAGTATAATTAAAATGAGACTATTGGGTTTCGACTGTTATATGACCATTGGTCAATATGACCATTGGAAACTATACTTTTAACATTATGAATATTGTTTATAAATACCAATGATCATGGTTAATTAATATAGAAAGAAGAGTCGATGAACTCATCCAGTAGACTCGGGCTGTATGAATCCCATCTATTGGAGCTTGAGAAGGAGGTAGTATCACTGAGCTTTGCTCTGGACCAAGCCCAATCCAAGCTTCAACATATTAAGCTTGAACGTAATCTCCTTCGGGAGAAGTTCAAGATGATAAAAATCACCACTCAGGCAATGATGTCTGAGATACCCCAAGATTCTATCACCATTGTACACCTTACTCTTAGGTCCTATGCATGTGTTATAAGGGGCTATGTCACGAGGCCTTAGTTACTGTGTGTAATACTTTTATATAAAAAAAATTATTATTTCTTATTATGGTAATTTTTTTGAGTTTCAAATGTCAAAATAAATATAGGATGAATTTTTAGAAGTTTCATATTATTGGTGAATATTGGAAAAGGGTATTTTAAAATATTTTTTATATTTTAGATAATTAATAATGTGAAATTATTTTTAAAAATTGTCTTATACAGTTGTGATTAGTAATAAATTTAGATTCTATTAATATCAACTTAATTTTTGGTGAATAATAAATTATAAATAGTAATATTACTCTTATGAATAGTAATGTGACCAATGGAATAGTAACCACACTTAAAAAAGTATAAATATAATTTAGGCATCTTGATTGGTAATGTGATATAATGGCATAAGTAAATAATTGTTTCAAAAATTATTAGTAAAGTATTTTCATTTTTTCTCGTAAATTGTGTTTTTACTTAAAAATTAAATATCTCATAATTAGAAAATTATTTTCATAAAATGGATTTCATTTTTGAATTCAGAACATCGATATTAGGTTAGGGTTAATTTATGATACTTTTATAAAATGTTTTTTTTCGGTGAATAGTAAAAATACAGTTTTGAGTTTCAGTGTATTTAATGACATAATTAATTATGTAATAAATTTGGTTGACTTGTGTATAGTGAAATATGTTATTAGGTGTCCCAATTGTCCAATACCATGGGAAAACCCATGGTTTTGCAAATACCACTAATTAGTTGTCCCTTGGAAATTAATAAAATATTCCCTCACTTTTTTCTATAAATAACAACTCATTATTTCATTACTTTCACTCCAAATTCCTCCTAAATGAAGATCTGGTCTTTTTACCTCCAAAGGAGTCCTCCAAAGTTTCCCTCAAGCCCCCCAAGGTCCTAAAATTTGAGTTTTTGAAGTTACTCTTCAAGGTAAGGGAACCTTTCCCCCTCCTTTTTAGTCAACACTTCTTTTATGTTATGTATTTGAATTTACATTTTCATATGTTGGGGTATGATATTATGTATCCCACTTACTGTCCTTTTCATTTTAATATGATTATATACCATTTTTTCTCTCATAAATTCATTTTATTGAATTTTTAAGTGATGCCGCTAGGCTACCGATTTTTTGAAAAAGAAACCACATCTTCTCTTTTCTATCAAGTTTTCTTTTCATGTGGTATGTCATTCAAATATCCATAACATGATATTATTTATATTTTATTCTGTCTATATTCTTTATTATGATTTATTTATTAGTGGGTGACCCATGTCCCCTCTCTTTTTAATATTTTCTAAAACCATGTTACATAACCGTCATGCTGTAGAATTTTCATCTCAAAAACTTATCTTTTTTACAAGAAATTCATTCAGTTTATTTTGTAAATACCCAAACCTATTTCTTCTCCAAGGATATTCATATAAATTTCAATATGATCTATTTAATTCTCGGAGTAACATACATTAAACCAACCTTCCTTTTTAGTAGGTTTATAATGACATTAAAATCATATTTTTAAGCACTTTTAAAACGTCATGACTTTGAAATGAAACCCATTTATTTTATTCTCTATGAGTTCTTTATGAAATGTTTGATTATAATTTATGTGTATAACATGAAAGTAAATAAATATATAGGGTTCTCCTTGATATCTCTCCAATGCATTGGGTAATGAAATTAATCTCTATAGATGATTTTTTTTACAATAACTTTGTGAATAACCTTGGTAAATTTATGTCATCTTGGGGATGGACCTTGGTGATATGTTCATAAATGTATAAAATAATTATTGTATCCACATATTAAATTTATTATTTGTGTTTTTTTATTATGATATGCCTATTTTTTTTCCATTTATCATGTTTTTATGTATTTCATCAAGTTCTTATTGATATCACAAGTGAACTGTTTCCCTTGTTTTCTCTTACCGGGCCTTCTCCTCACCCTTTCCATTGATGTATATCTCTAAGTTATGATATGTAGTAATTTTACTTAGGATGAACTTTTAAAGAATCATTTCAAGAGTATTAAAATAATGTTATATTGTTTCATGTATTATGTACCTTTTTTACAAGACACTAAACTTTAATGATCCTCTGTTTGTAATGTAATGAGAAGTTATGTAATAAAAAGATGAGATTATATAGTTCATATAATGGATTTATTTTATTATTGAATGTTTGATTTTTTGAATTATTTATATATTTTTCTTATTTTTATGAAATAATTATTATTTTTTATTTTTTTATACGGAGTATTAAATGTGTATTTTTTTTATTTTGACATGTTCATAAATGCTATTTATTGTTATGCGTTTTATAAATCAAGTAAAAAACACTTATATAAAATATATAATCTCAATGTTCTATGATGAACAAAGAACACATATTTTTCTAACACACAAACACACAAATGTTTAGATATTACAAACACATGTAAATGTACTATTAACATACATATATAAATATATGTAGATGTATCATTAACACATACATGACATATGTTAAATTAAAAAACATGTTAACACACTAAAAGTATAAAAATATTGATATATATCAAATATTATATGGTGTGTTCTATGAATAGTTGAAACATAGGCTATCAATTTCTTTGCAATCAACAATAACATTTTTAGAGACCTTGTAATGAAGATAGGGAAGATGACCAGGGGTCATTCTCCTGATGAAGGGAATACCCACTCATACTCTTCACACCTAAACTAAACTACCACTATTTACTTCTAAAATAACAAAATATTGATGATGGAAATAGTTTTTTCATGGAATAAATTCAATAGAAGTATAATGTATGAAAATTAAAATACATGGTCATACCATGGATAATCCTTCCATTCCTTTTATCATAGTATCACATACCAAATACCCTCCCCTATCCAATTTGAATGAGAGACTCAAGTTCTAGAGCCACTCACTCCCTCTTAAGTGTGTTCAGCTAGGCAGTGTAAGTAATGACCATTTTATCACTACTTTAAACTATCCATATTAATTAAGAACCCTCAATCAATCCCAAATCACCCCTCACTCCCCTCCATATTATGAGAAATAAAAGAATAATGAGGTTAAATAATGCACAAACTAAATTAAGAGAAGAAACTGAGAGGGAATACATTATTATAGTGATGATCATACACTCTTCTTAGGTAACCTTCAATTCTAATATACATCAAACTATATAAATTAAAATAAAAATTCCTTGAAATTAAAGAATTTTGATGTTGAAAATTATCCCTTTCCATTCCATATCATCTAAAAACACCATCACTGGAACTAAAATAAATAAAGAAAAAACTAGTGTGAGATATCCTAATCTCAATGAGATACCCAATCCCTTATCTAATGATCTTGTTCTTCCTTTCACGGTTTCATAAAATAATCCAAAATCATATGATATTCCCATGTGTCAGTTATGATTTAGTTGATGTCACCAGCTTCAAGGAGGTTCTGGATTCAAGTATATTCTTCTCACACTTCTCCAATAGCTAGCACAATCCTTGGTTCACTTCTTGAATGGATGCATGTCATGTGGAAATATCCCATGATACTTACCGAAATTGGATATGTAGAATGAATGATGATATTTATTTAATATAATTTTTTCATGCATAGAGATCATATATAAATAGATGTGATCATTGTACTCAGTGTGTTCTAGCTTACCGAGGTACCAGGAACTCTCACCCACACAAGATCTTATCCGAGAATGAAAATTATATAAATCATACAATCATTTGTGTATGAAGATCAAGTCATATGAATTCAAATTCAAATGATTTACAAAGTCTTAAAATTGGACGAAGTATTAAAATTTGACTGGATGAGGTTATATGATGACTCAGATAATATTATTACTAGCATTGAAGTTGAAATTATTGAGTCATTCAATCAAGATGATTATTTTTTTAGCCTTAAAACTCATAGTCACAACACTAGAGGATATCAAGGCCTCATATATTTTTATCCTGTATAGGAAAAAAACTAGTGATTTTTTTTTCTCTTATCCATATTAGCTTTCATCAGCATTAAAAATATTCTCTAGGGTTTTTTAATCTCACATCCTTGGTCGTTATTTAGTCCTATGTGGAGGAGGTTGAGGATGGATTTGTGTGATCTAAGAATAAGGAAAGGGATCAATTTTTACTAATGCATGGATCTGGTGTTTTTTAGATCAATTTCATATGGTATTAACTTTACAAAACATATTATATAAGGGTATTACACTTATTAGAGTGCATTATAATGCTTATATAGATGAGATAGTGTGCATGTGACCTTTAAACATATGTGAAATCCACGGGGGAAACCTTATGTAACCTTCAAATTCTTATATTAACATTTACACATCACTCCATTGATGAAATTGATGTAGTGGTTAACATGCGTGATCTACTCTTCTATAAGAGGCTGTGTATTAGGTTTATATAGACTGATAAATTTACCTTGACATAGTACTCGTCTGTATGTAAACTTGACACATGATATCTATGGTAATAGTGATACCATAACAGTTTGGAAATGATGAAGTATGGAATGGGCCGAGTTTTGGTAAAGTTTAAATCCTCATTCAATTTCCATCTTTAAACTTGAAACCTTTATATAGGGGCTTTGTAAACCCTTACAAAAGTAGTCATTTTACAATATTCATCCCCTAACATGAACATCAATAAAAACACAATTTAAATGTAGGATTATTCCAGTTTAATATTTAAAATGAATGAAAAAAATAAAATTCATAATAAAATTCCTCTGAATAATGAAATTACAGAATCAAATCAATATAGCCTTTCAATTAATACCAAAAATTGAATAACTATTCAAAAATCATAGATTAAGGAATTTATCATTTTAATTCTATATTTCACCAAAGTAACAAAATGAATGAATTACTTGGATTTTATATTAGTTAAGGGTTAAAAATCAATGATAAGTAGTTAAATATTATTTTGAAGATATTATCTCTCATCACTCCCCACACTTACACTATTTAACTCTTGGTAAATACAATGAATTCAACTTATTTAAGAAGTTAGTCCAACCTAGGTTCAAATACACACACACAAAACTATAAAAAAAATATCCATGAATTTCTATACATACCATGCCTCCTCTAGGAATTTATCCACTTCCCATTTCATTCCAAGTCAAATTTCCTGTTCAAAGTGTGAAGCAAAATAGATTTTATTATAATTAAAACTTAGACAATAATCGCTTTCAATTATCACTCTCTCACATGTTCCTTGTACCAAATAACCATTTTCCACTTCTATGATACAACTAAAATTATACTCTTATAACTTAATTTTACCTTATTTATTTGGGTTTAATAATACACTCATCTTAGTCCATTTATTTTTGATAATTATGAACTAATTTATTTTTCCCACTTATGTATGTGAAAAAATTATTGAATTTATAGAGGGATTTCATTAATCACACACCTAGTTCCTAAATATCTCATAACATTATTGTGGGATAAAAATTACAAGATTTACTCTATCGTTCAAGGATATATATGTATATATTTTTATTTGGATCCATGAGGTGTTTATTTTCAAAAAGGATAAGTTTACCTAGGTTGATGTTCAAAATTTACTTTCATAATGTTATATTTCCAACTCAACTGCAACCTCTTCACCACAATCCATTTTCCTAGTTTAAAACCATGATTTCCATGAAAATAGTGGACATATTTACTCAATAATTATATAATTCCAGTAATTTTAGAATTCATGAAATCCTCAAAACTAGTATAAATTTATCCCCAAGAACTAAAAAAATTAAAATTCAAGTTTCTTAGCCTAAAAATACACTAAAATTATAGAAAAAAATAAAAAAATATTCTGAACTATATTTTTATTTTCAAAGAAAACATATTATAAAAATATTATAAAAAGATAATAAACATGTTGCAAACCTCCCCCGCAATAATGTTAGACAATACCTTCAATGAATTTCAGTTTGAAATCATCAATAAAAAGAAGAATAATAATAATTTGTGCCTAAACAAAATAAAAAGGGCATAAATAACCCAATTTATTTAGAAACATAGCTCCTATAAAAATATATTTAGTGAAATACACTTTGAATATCCACATTAAAACCTTAAAAAATAAAAAATAATAAGAACTTTTATTAATAACTTAATAAAATGAAAAATGATAAAGAAAGTGAAAAGAATCTTG
This sequence comes from Viscum album, assembly GCA_963277665.1. Classification (NCBI taxonomy): domain Eukaryota; kingdom Viridiplantae; phylum Streptophyta; class Magnoliopsida; order Santalales; family Viscaceae; genus Viscum; species Viscum album. Next base: position 1,113,572,407 of record OY728162.1, on the reverse strand, counting down.
GGTTATTCCCAACAAGAGGGGATATATTTTGACATTCCATAGCTGGATTCCATAATCTACTGGAGGATGTGATTTTTGTGATGAAAACCACTACATAATTTTCATTCCATGGATTCTAACCTTTACTTCCAATAGGACATCCCCTTTGATAGAGTGTTTATTATCAACCCCTAATCAGTGTGGCGTTTCTTGTAAAGTGTGAATGGAATGATGATGTATGGGTCCTCCTAATCATCTACTGTTCCTATGGATTCCTATTACATTAGGTGCTCCAATAATACTATTTGGTCATGATCAACCAATATAGAGTCAGAAAACAATTCAAACTAAAAAAAGTTAAAACAATTTGAGTTTAGGTTAAAATTATTCACATAATATGTTGTGTCTTGAACTTCAGTTTCTTCGTAAGAGGCCACTGGAAACTCCTCCTCAACTTCTACCAAATTTTTTTCTTATAATCAGAATAAATTTACTTCTATGGTAGCCTCATTCAACTCCTCTAGGGAATATTGATGTAGATTATAAAATATTCTTCATTTAGCTCCACTTAATTTGTTGACACACATGGGAATCCCCTGCGGATGTGAAGATTACTCTAAGAGTGGATGTTCATCTAGGTTAACCTGAAAGTATTGTTCAATGTGTAATTACAAGTCTATTTTAACTCCCATATCAATTTAAATAGGTAACAATAAGAGTTTTTACTTTCATCCTTCTATATCCTATTCATCTATTATAAGGGAAAGCATAAATGGTGATAAATCAGTATTGCTAAAATTGGGGAAATAATAATGATGTTCATAATCAATAAAATTTAAATGAAATACTATCAAATTAAAGAAATAAAAGGAATAGTCTAAGATACTGATAACATTGAGTGGGGGGGAGGTGAATCAGTGGTGTGGATTTTTTATGTTTTTCCAAATTTTTATCCCTTTAACAATTTTACATTTTAGGATATCTATTCTCTTATTATTTTTTCTCTATCGCAAGAAAGTATATGAAAGTAGTAAAATATAGCACACAATATTTTTACAAGGTTAAAAAATCGATGGGATTATATAGTCCTTGGAATTGTATGCAAATGACCCAACAACACAACCACTAGAAAGTAATCCATTGAATGTGGTTACAATGAGTAGAAAATACCCTTTCACTTGCAATTCACTATATTCAATTTATAATGCATGTTTTAAAACACTTGGATGGATCTTTATACTTAATATAAAGATAGTCTCCACCTTATTGATAAGGTTATTTGAAAGAACACTACAGTATTATACCTATTTAGACTACTTTTGGATGTCACAATGATACTTAATTCTTCGATGAAATTCTCCACTTTTTACTTGCTCAGAAGAAGGAAATAAACCATTCATATTATTCATGATAGAAAACTAAAAGATAAACTTTATTCTTATTCTTATTATACCTATCATAATGATATGAATATTTTTTGGACTGATAAAAAAAATTATTCCTAACCAAAATGATAATAAAATTAATATAGGTTTTCTATATAGTTATTATTATTTTTCTCTTTTTCATATTCGATGAAAAACCAACTGCACTAAAACTTCTTCCAATGTTTATAGAATCAAAAACTTTTTTTTGTGATTATTAAATCAATGAAATTATATCTTATCTTATCATCATAAAAAATATTCTTATTCAATAAAATATCATCAATGAATGTGTATTGGTTTTATTTTTTTCTTACTTGGTGTAGCCAATATTTAATTTATCTAAATCATACAACACTTTCTCTATCAATTCATACAAGAATGACCTTGAATAAACATACCACATTAATAACTTCACAAACCCTATCTAGAATATATATATATATATGTATATATTTGTGTTTATTATTTCATTTTCTCTTCATATTATGTCTCGAGTTATTATAATTGGTTCTTCACATGTGCACAATAATGCATGAATGTATTCATGTGATGTATGTACCATGAAAACCCAAACACACACTCTAGAACTTTATTTCTTCATGAAAACATTTTATGCACACACACTATCTATGTAATCTCTCAACTTTAACAAAAGATATACATGGAACTCAAACAACCACTTCGTGCAAGTTATTCTCATGTAAACCCATATGGGTGTGGTTTATTCTTCTTCCTCATGTGCACTTCTAGATTTCAAAACCACATGGACACATACTTTATTCTTTACACAATTATTCTATAACCTTCACATAAGTGTTTCTTCAAATAAACTATCTTATTGTGAAAGTTTATGTATTTGTGTAAAATAAATTAGGTGAGAAATTTTCTTCTTCGTTTAATAAAGTGTAGATTTACACTAGTTCAAAGTGCCCCATTTTTCAACATGAAATATAGGGAGATGCAAAACATGCTATCATGATTACTTCATGGAAATAGGTACAATCATGAATAAATTTAATATTTCTTTTCACTAGTTGAATTCTCACAAGATCCTCTTCTTCCATGCACAAGTGAAGCTGTGTAGGAGGTATTTTCTCTTTGTGAACCGATGGATCACAATGCTATGTTTCTATGAAAATGAGATATTCTAAATATTTTTTTCAACACCTTTATCAATTCAGGGATTCCCATTTTATAGACGTATTCCACCATCTCTGCCTTTGATTTTTAAGCCATATGATGCCTAAAAAATTTATGTCATATCAAGGAATTATTCAAACACTTGATTCATTGGGGTTAACACAAGTACACACAAAAAATCATGGCACCTTTACATATTTCTATTGAGATGATATCCTAACATTCATCTGATGAAGATCACACACATCTCATTTTCCTAAAATCTTGAACTCACACATGGTGATCATATGTTCAAAAATCCTCATGAAACAATGTTTCTATTTCATTCAAATAAACTTATTTAAATTATTCACATGCTTTAATGGAGTTAGATTCGACGCATAATTTCAGTACGAATTTCTTATACCGTAGACATTTTTATAGAATATTTTTGGTTGCTTGATCATTAAAGGCTGGTGGTTTCGATCTTCCACATAAAATCCTGAATTGACCAAATTTTATAGGAGAATGCATAAAATAATTATATAGTTGAGAATAACCACATCATAAGACTAGAATTATATGTGTTAAATTTTAAAGCGGGTGAAAAATAACCAAATTTTTACTATACCACATCAAACTCCCCAATGTGCTTCACTCTCATATATCAATCAAGTCATGACTACCACTCCTCGAGATAGCTACCAGGGACCACCACCGATTACACCTACATGAACCATGTGCTTTTTCCTAGTGGTATACCAACCCAAATTATGCATTCCTTTGGGTGTTTTCTCCCCATGGTCCCAACCATGCCTATGGGTGCAAACTAAGGTCTTATAAAATCCCCTAATCTCCATGTTTCCTCCATAATAGCTCAAGGTAGATCATTATTCCTACCTTAGTAGTGGATGCACTTGGATCCCTTTAGATAGCTTCTAAATTGGAATATATTTTTTATGTAATGCCACATATAAATACATAGAAAATTATCTAGGTAAATAAATGTAATTTGAATCCTTAGATAATATTCCAAGCCAAACTATTTCTCAAATCCACTTCATTCAATTCACTTTATTCTTCTCCACTTCATGAAATAAAATATTGCACGGTCTATAATTAAATTTTCATTGAATTCTTCACATCAACAAGAAAATAAATATTTTCATAAAATTCACTTGTAATAAATAATGTGAAAACTCCTTAGAACATATTGTCTTTAATGTTTAAGACTACTTCAATAATAGTCAAATTTGTAATCTCAAAGTCTTTAAAAGGCATTTCTTGAAATATCAATACTTGAGGATTTCTATTCCTTTCATATTTATTCAATCATATAAGATATTCTTTGATTATCTACTTCCACCAACTTCTTTATTTCAAACTCCTTCAACATATTTACGTCAATGGAGTAATTATTACATTTATCACTATTGAAAACCAATAACAATCATTGAAAACAAATAAAATATATACAAAATGTTGGCTCTTCAATATCCCCTTTATATTTGTTAGAAATACATTTAATGTACTTTCCAAATGAATATGTCAATATGTGAATTATTATCTTCTCTTCCCCCTTTACTTTTCCAAATTTCACTTCACTTTATCACCCCCTTATTGGAAATAACTACAAAGTATATGGGGAAAAAGGTATCAATCCATTATTAATCAACGTGAAATCCATCATTTCACTCTAAGTCTATGTACTCTATGATCAGTGTAGAAAACAAGAGGTTTTGACTTAGACATCAAAGATATAACTTACCCATTTATCATGATACCTCATTAAATGATTTATGAAGATACTAAATGATATTTCAAACTTTTGTATGAAATATCAACCTAAAACTCCTACACTGACTTCAATAATTAGATAAAAAACATTTAAGTGAAATAAGCAGGATAAGTAACCTTGGGGAACATAAAAATTACTTATTACATTGATTAATTCAGTTACCCCCTTTATAAAATGATCTTTATTTTGAGTAACCAAGGATGAGAGATTTTGAAAAGCTGATATTTTACAATTACATGACCTTCAAGAAATTTCCAGAATGATTAAATTTGATACCAATTGAAATGATTATTCTAAAAGCTTATTCATCTTTTTTAATTTTCCTCCCCTTTAAGAGAAACAATTCTCAGTATCATAATAATTATTTATCTCTTCAAGTATGAATTACGAGATGTTCTAATTGAAAAAAAAAACACCAGAATGGATCATCTACCTATGGTTGTCTAGATTGAAAATTTTCACAACTTCACCATGAATGATCTTCTTAAAGACTTGTAATTCAGGATACCAAAATTAAAATCATTCCATGATGGAATATTATTTATCCTTGATGTCCAAAATAGGACATCACATTCTTCAACTTCATCAAAGATGATCCTCCATTAAATTTATATTTGAATATCAATTGAGGAATAATTCAATGATGGTGAATTATTCAGCTTTGTTATAAAAAATTGACAACACTCACTACTTATCAGGTTCTCCCATTGATAACTTGATTCACCTTCAATTAACTATATAATAAGAACAAATACAATACATAATGATTTAAGGGGATAATGTGTACCCTCATTGATTTATCAATATAAACAACATGGTTGAGATATTTTTCTCAAACAAGTTGATCCATTTGATATAGTCTTCATACTTTCACATCTAAACATATGTTCTAATTTATGTTGGGGAAACATAGATATATTAAAATTATATTTTTCTTTGTGTGGATAAAGTTTATTCTTAAAAGCATTCATAATTGATACATTCTTACAACTCTTAAGGAATGATTCTTATTTTGGCAGAAAGGTTAAACAACCTTTATCAATGTGACTATCTTTATTTAATCTCTCATAAAGAGCTTCTTTAACACAAGATTTTACTTTTGTTAAAAAATATTATGCACTTTATCTTCATCACATGGTATATTTTATTTTAATTTTTCACTATCCTTAGATTTTACATCTTACAGTTTCCTCATTCAATCTAAATATTTTATTTAGATAAATAAAATTTCATTAGGAACCCTGGAAGAATGTTTAGATCTTCCACATGGATTCTTCAGAGTTCCATCCCATTTATTTGTTATTTTGGATGAAGCATTTTTATCAACTTCTTGGATTTCGAATCCAAGGTCTTATCAGGTTTCCTTCTTGAAATATTCTTGGAAGAATTTGTGTTAAAAAAATTATTTTGGTTTCTTTCCAAGGTAGATTCTTTAATCTTTACCAGCTTCTATGGTCTTCTATTTTCATCATATTTGGATACATGTTGATATGTGCATGTACCAGCGTTGTGACCACCATTATTTCATACATCACAGATGTTTTCCAGATTTCCAAATCAGTTTTTTGTATATAGATTCTTCTAGACGTATGGATGTTTATTTTTCTTCTTTTGATTTCTTAACTTGAAATAGGATTTATTTGTGCTTTTAAATTTTGAGGATTATACCAAAAATCTATTGCATAATGTCCAAATTATTTGCATCACCAAAATCCACCTACAAACCCTAATCTACTTATATCTTCTATATATGTTTGTTGGGTATTATTCATGATTGGTAGTTCTTTCTATGGGGAACCAACATACACATTATTTTTCCAATCCACCCTATTCATGGTGGTAGGATTATTCTCTCCTCTCTTCATCTATACTTGTTCAGATTTTTTTCCATCATAGACTATTTGTTTGAAAAAATTTAGAAACATTAATACAAGATGGGCTGGATTGTACTTTTTTTCTTCATAGTTTCTTGATAATGATCATAACAAATGTAAGGATATTTGTATCACATGTTAGAGGTATTTTTACTATAGAACCCTCCAGTGATCATTGAGTAGCAATAGTGACTATTTCTTTCTTTTTTGAATACACAATATGCATCTTCTCAATATTCGAAATATAAACTTTTAAAACTTTATATTTCATATTAAAAATGATTTTATGGTCTTTAATCATAATCATAATCTCTAAATAAGGATTACTCATTCTTTAAACTTCGTATTCATGTGGCTTAACTTTGTTTCATAATAGAAAGTCAAGTTCTTTGATCTTATTAGATATTTTTTCCAATTATAAACCCTTGACATCAATTCTCTTCTTCATATTTTTTTTAAGTGAATAAATATTTTCATCTATAATATTTATTTAATACCTACTTCTCTCTAAATTCTTTGATCCATTTAGTGTAATATATTTCATGTTCCCTCGTTATTTCTTTAAGGTTCTAACTTTTCTGGAGAGATTTAAAAAATCTGTAATTTTTTATTGCAAGAACTTATCTATAATATTAGATTCTACTTCTAATAGGATGATATCTTCGTAAATAGATTGAAAGACTCAAAAAACAATGGGGAATTTTTCTATGTGAACAAAATTCAGGATATATTTTAATATACCAACTGATATTTATTGATAATTTATAAATTGATCATCATCACCACTTGTTATAACATCTTCATGTTGAGGATAATTTTAAAATGTACTAACACATACCTTATGATCACTAGAGGTAGGAAGAATATCATTATCTTTTTTGGAAACTTGATCCATTAGCTATTTACTTTCTAAGCCTGATATGTATTTATTATTTCCAAGGCATGGGGAAATAGATACATCCTCTTCTTTTGATAATAAGGGATTCTTCTTTAAATTTATCTTCTCTTTCTTTTTTGTATTAATCATGGCCTTGGTAGATAGAGAAATATTCTTAGAGATAATGGAATTTTTACTTAAACATCACTTCATTATTGACTTAGTAAAGAAACTCAAATATTCAAAAGATAATAACTTCAACTTAGAGAATCCAATAGAGGGGAACCAGGCTCTGATACCACTTGAAATGAACAATTTGGGATATTCCTAACACGGTGTGGGGGGGGATAAGTGTTAGATATTTTTTAACATTTTCCAACTTTTATTCAATTATATCTTTGACTTTTTAAGATATAAATTCATTTATTCTCTTTCCCCTTTCACATACAAGTATATGAAAATAGTAAAATATAGCACATAATATTTTTACAAGGTTCACTACTCAATGAGAATAGTTAGTCCTTAGCATGGTTTGTAAATGATCCAACCACACAACAACAATAAATTAATATTTTTAATGTGGTTAAAATAAGTAGTAAATACCCTTTCACTTGAAATACACTATAGTCAATTGATAGTTCACGTTTTACAACACTTGGAAAAATCTTTATACTGCCTACGAAGACAGACTCCACATTCTTGATAAGGTTATTTTTAACACTAATAAATTCTTATATCATTTGAGACTACTATTGGACGTCATAGTTCTTATTATTTCTTCTACAAACTTCTTCAATTGTTACTTTACCAGCAACAAGGAAGAAACCCTTCATATTCTTCACAACACCAAACTAAAATCTGCACTTTCTTCTTCTTATTCTATCAGTCACAATGATATGAATATTTTGTAGACTAACAAACAAAAAATTATTCATGCCCCAAATGATAATAAACTAAATATAAGTTCTACAAACACTTCTTCTTTAATGATAAACCAACTACATTGAAACTTATTAAAATCTTTCCAGAATCAAAAAATTCATTTGTTAGTATTAAATCAATGTAAGACTAGATTAGCTTAACATTATCACAATTATTCTTCTTCAATACAATATAGATACTGAATGTGTTTTAGTTCACTTTTGTTCTTACTTAGTTTAGATAATATTTAATGTAATTTAATCTAACCACACTTTCAATATCAATTCACACAAGAATGTTCTTACATAAACTTAATACACCAATAACATCATGAACCATTTCTTGAAAACACACAGTCAATATATATATATATATATGTATTTGTGTTTATTATTTTATATTATCTTCATATTATGTCTTAGGTTTTCTTAATTTTTATTCACATGTGCACAATCATTCATGAATGCATGCATGTGATGTATGTCTCATGCAAACCCAAACACACACTCTCCACCTTTATTTATTCATGCACACCTTGTATTCACACAAAATATATGTGTGCACTCTTCAATTTCATAGAAGATATCCATGGAACTAAAATACCCACTTTGTGAATGTTCTTCTCATGAAAAATTGAATGGGTGCGATTATTTCTTCCACCTCATGCACACTTCTACTTCACACAACCATATAGATTCATACTGTTTTATTCATGAAAGTCTGCCACAAACTTCATGTAAGTGTTTCTTCAAATTCACTATCCCATCATGAAAGTTTATGGATCATCACAAAATAAAGTGGGTGATAAATCCCATTCTTTACTAAATACAATATAGGTATTCATTGGTTCACAATGTCTTAGTTTTCGTCATGCAATCTAGTCATATGCATGATGAGCTATCCCAATTACATTGTGGAAATGAGTTTATTCATGAAGAAATTAAGGAGTGATTTGAACTAGTGGAATGATCTTGGAATACTCTTATTCCTCACATAAGTGAAGCCACGTGGAAGAGATTATCTCTTTAAGAACCATTAGATCATAGTGCTCTGTTTCTCTGGAAATAATAGATTCACAATATTTTTTTATCACATATCTCAATCAAGGGATTCCCCTTTTATTGATGGATTCCACCACCTATGCGTCTGATTTTTAAGTTGTGTGAAGACTTTGAAATTTATGACATATCGAGGAATTCTTCAAACACCCAAGTAATTCAGGTTAATAAAAGTATACAATGAAAATCATAGTGCCTTCACATATCCCGATGTGTTTATATATTCACATTCACACAATAAGGATCACACACCTCTCTTTTTAAAGAAATCTTGAACTTATCCATGTTGATCAGTTGTTCGGATGGCCTCTTACACTTGAATTTTTAGTTTGGAAAAAGAAACTTCTTATAATTACTCACATACATGAACGAAATTTAATTTCACGAATGATTTTAGTTTGATCTGAATTACTCATCCCAATGGAATCATCATGGAAGATGTTCATTTTCTTGATCATAAAAGGCTAGTGGTATAGAGATCATACAAAAAATCCTCTAATGGCCAAATTTTGAAGAAGATAACTAAAAAAGGATTGGATGTTCTAGATCAGAAAAATTGTGTGACTAACATTATATGTGTAACATTTTAAAGTAGGTGAACTATACCCCCATTGCCGCTATACCACAAAAAAACTCCCTAGTGCACATTACTCTCATATATCATTCAAGTTGTGACTACTGTTCCAAGATCTGGATATTGAGGATCAACACCGGTTACACCTATGCACACTACAGGCTTTGACCCAATGGTCTACTAGCCCAAATTATGCAAGCCTTTGGGCATGCTATCTCCACGAGCCTTATATATGGGCCTGACCTTTCATACAACGCACACAAATGGATTATAAATTTCTCTATCCACGATGTTTCCTCCAGGCTAGCCCGGGGTATATCCTTATACTCACCTCAACAACGGATGTACTTGGATCCCTTAGGCTGTCTTGGTGATTGGAATCTATTTTTAAGTAAGGACACATAAAAATAATTAAAAAATTATTTATATATAGAAATGTAATTCCAATACTTAGATAATATTTCAATCCAAAATATTTCTCAACCCCCCTTCATGAAATTACCTTTATTCTTCTTCATCTCATGAAATAAAATATTTCAAGGTATTTAATTAGTTTTTCATGTAATTCTTCACATTATCATGAAAAAAAATATTTTCATATACTTTACTAGTAGTAAAAAATGTTCCTATTACATAGCACATGTTGCCTCCAACATTTAAGATCCCTTCAATAATTTTAATATTTTTTAACTCAAAATATTCAAAATATGTTTATTGAAATATCGATATTTGAGGACTTCCCTTCCTTTATTCTTCATTCAATCATCTATGATATTCATTGATTCTCCAATTCCACCAAATTATACCTTTTAAGCCCCTTAAATATATTTAAATCAATGAAATAGTTATTTAATTGGTCACTATTGATGACCAATATCAATCATTGATAAAAATAAAATCCTTACACTAAGTGATATCTTTAAAAAATACCCCAAATTCATTTCAACTTCTTTCCCTTTTTGTTAATGAAAAACTATTGGGATTTTACTTTTAATACTTATGGACATTGGGTCCCCAAGTATGTCCTCAAAACTGAATCCCTCAATTTTTTCTTAATCATTATCAAAGGTAGGAATAATTTTAGTTGAATATATAAAATTAAAACTAGGGAGATTAGTGGATATTTCATCTTATAAAAAATTATAGTGAAATAACTCTAGCTTAGTGGCATCCCCTTCTTTAGTTTTAGAATTGAGTTCATCCTCTAGGTGAAATGTCTCTTTAAAATCCTCAAATGTAGATGGAAGCATAAATGGATATTCTAACTTCTATTCATTAAGAAACCCATCCATCCGTTTTTTTCTTCAAAATCCAGGTCTTATAGGGTTAGTGATGAATCTAAAATCATAACATATGGAGAATAAGTATTCAAGATATATTTAACAAAATCAATAAATAATGAGTCAAAGTAAATAATATCTACCTCATTTTTGTGAACTTTTAATTCTTATTAAAAATTCAAGGCCATAATTCATATGTTTTGAAGAGTAAATAGTGGTGGGTTTTCCTCTTCCAACCCTTCCTCCACATTTATTTTTGAGTTTATCATAGGCTGAAATTCGGGTTCATATTTCTACATCTATTTATCCTGAACTTATTATTCTATTGGAGTTCAAAATTTTGATGTGACTTTATTAAGAAGACTGTATAGTTCATTCATACAAAGTGTTTTCTCCTAATTTTCTTCCACACTTGTGGATGTAAATATTCGTTAGAATGGATATTTTTAAGAATGTTTTTTACCATGGGTTTAAGATTATCATATTATTGTAGCTGGGCATCAAAATAGTGATTCATTATGATATTAATGGACTAATATTTTTTCTCAATCCAATAATGGAATGAAAACATAAAATAATGTTTAAGGAAAATAAGTAGAAATGGAAAGTACAATATGTGGAAAACATGAAATGAGGTATCAATCATCCTCATAAATGGAACTAGTGTCCTAAAGGCTATTGCTGGACTTTTGATCAATAATAAAAAATTTTGAGACCCATAAATGTATCTAGAGAAGATAATTAGGATTCATTTTACTATGGAAGGGAATAATCACTCATGATATTTACACCTAAACTAATCTACCACTATTTACTTTTAAAATAATGAATGAATAAGGGTGGAAATATTATATGTATTGAAGAAATGAAAGAGAAGTGAAATAGATGAAAATTATAATACATGGATAGACCTTAAATAATCCTCCCATTCTCTCTATCACATCTTAAAACCAAATTCACTCCCCTACCCATTCTCAATGAGAAAATAAATATACCGAGACAATCACTCTATATTTAGTGTTTTAGTTAGTTAATGCAAGAAATGATCATTGAAAAAATTATTTCACCTATACACAGTAATTAAAAACTCCCTTTCACTCCTCTATCACCCTCACTACCCTCCATAATATGAGAAATAAAAGAAGAATGAAGTGGGATAGTGTGCAAACTAAATTAAGAGAAGAACGTGAGAGGGAATACATAGTCACATAGATGACTATCTACTATTCATATTAAACAATTGGTTCCTACGAAAATATAATAGGAGAGTTGAAAATAGAAAGTCCTTAATATTATATATTTGATATAGGTGAAATTCTCCTTAGCCAAGATATAATATCATACAACACCATCAATGGAGAAAAAATAAATAAATAATAAACTACTACAATCCATCCTAATCTTAATGTGATATCTAGCCCATTCTACCATGATCTTTTTATTGCTTTAATAGTTTCACAGTATCTTCTAGAATAAAATAATATTTACACATGTAATTTTTGATTCGTTCCACATCACCATCCTTTAGGAGGGTCTAGTTTCATACGTATTATTCTCCCACTTCTCCAGTAACCTGCACATTCCTTGGTTTTCTTATTGAATATATGTCTACTGTGTAGAAATAAATAATGATAGTTACCCAATTATTCCATGAATAATGAATTTTTATATTTTTTCATTCCAAAATTTTCATGCATGAAGGTTTTGTGGAATAAAATTGGATCCGTGGCCTTGATGTTGTCTAACCTGTAGAGGTATTGGTACTCTCTCACACACCTGATCTTTTACTTCATTGGAAAATTATAGAAGTAATATAATCACTCATAAAGATAACTCAAATCAGATAACTTCAAATTTATATGATTTATAATGTATTATGATCAAATTAATTTCTATGATTTTTCCTGATGAAGTCATATGATGTTTGGGGATGTTATATGATCGATACTAATGTTGAGATATTGACCCCCCTCTATTTCAATATAGCATAGGGAACGAACCAATGAACACATTTTCTCTTCTTTGACTTAGGTTTCATCAACACAAAAAACCATCAATTGGATTCATCGACCTCAAAACCTTAGTCTTGTTTTGGTCTTGTGCGGAGGATATCAGGGTTGGATTCAAGGAAGTTAAGAAATAGGAGTGGGATAAATTTTCACTAATTAGAGTATGCGGTCTTGTTTATCTCTATTCTATATGGTATGACCTTTATGAAACATATTATATATGGTTATATACCTTATTCATGTAAATTCAAAACTTTATATAGATGAGGGAGTGTACCTTTGAACTTCACACAACTCTTAGAGCCATGGTAGTACCCTTATAAAACCTTTATATTCTTGGAATGTAATTTACATTGCACCCCCTTTTTTACCTTGACTTAATGGGTGGAATGTGAGTTGTACACTTTTGTAAGGGAATATGGATTACCTTTACACAACATGATGTATTTACCTTGATAAAGCACTCACCCACATGTAACATTGACACATGGGATCTATGGATGTAGGGATACCCTTATGTTATGAAAATAAGGAATTCCAATGTGGCCTGATTTTTTGTAAAATCAAAATCCTCTATCAATTTCCATCCCTAGACTTGATAACTTTACATAGGTTATTTTTATACCCTTATGTAAACATTTGTTTTCCAATTTTGAACCTCCAACATTCACATTATGAAAAAAAATTTAAATGTTGGATTTTTAGAGTTTAATATTTAAAATTAATTAAATAATAAAACTCAAATCTAAAATATTTGGAAAAAAAAAATTCCATAATTAAATCAATGTCCTTTCAATTAATCTGAAAAATTTAATAAACATTCAAAAAGAATAAATTAAGGAATTTATCATTTTAATCTTTCATTTCACCATAGTTTTAATGATTTTAATTTTATCATTATAAAATGAATTAATTACCATAGTTTTATATTAATTATGGGGTTAAAAATCGATGAACAACAGTTGAAAATTTTAAAAATATTGGCTCACATCAATAGGAAAAAATCATTGAAAAATATAAAATCTAATAAATATTAGTATTTTTTGTTATTATGAAATTAATTTTAATGGAAATATAAAGGGTATGGGAAGAAGAAATGGTTATGGAAATTTATTTCCATAAGTGTGTTTGGTATAAGTGAAATGGGAATATAAGTTTTGATAAAGAAAAGGCATATATATATATATATATATGAAAATGAAATTATTTTCATATTTTCTATAGATACTTTTCTTAATTAGAAAAATAATTTGTATCATGCCTTGTTCATGAGGGTTTGGGAAGTTTTTTCCCCTACCATAATAAAGTTTTCTTACAGTAATACTATATTCCCGTTGGAGTTTCTCCACCGATGGAGATTCTTATAGTGTTATGTAATGGTGTTTCATTCTAATGGAGTTTTTTCCATATATTTTCATCCTAATAAAAATATCATCCAGTCAATTTTCAAGAAGTCTTCATGTTTAGGGTTTGTGTTTGCTATGTTGATTTAGTATACTGGTGGCGTTGTGTAGGTGTATTGTGATATGGGGAGATGTATTTCAGATATTTATATATTTTATATATAGTTTTTCATTCTAAAAATTTATTTCCCATTCCATCCATCCCATTTTACCAAACTTTAAATTAAATACTCGTTACCTAGTTCAAAGGAAATGGGTGTTCCTTTTCTTTCATACCAAACAACCACTTATCAGGTTTCACATTCCCTTTACATTTCCATTCCTCCCTTTCCCATGTACCAAACATGGAATTAGTAAGACATAAAATTTAAGAAATACATAACTTAACACATAATATGTTCTATAGATCATGAAATATTTTACACTCACTAATCTATTCTATTACATATCCTTAAAAATGTTATATAATAAGTGTTCTATGAAAATATTCCATGCATAGTACTATTTTAAAAATTTAATTTTTTTGTGCCATAAACTTATTTTATGTGTATTCCAATTTTTTATACTATTTATTTTAAAAAAATTATGTTAAAACAAATTTCATGTCACTTATAAATTATTGTTTCCTTTGGAAATATTGTTTCTCATCCCACAACCCCTATGTTTCACCATCAACTAAAATGATTTCTACCATGTTATCTTAAAATTATTATTTTAATTAATATATTTTTTATCTATGAATTGTAAATAAATGAATAGTGTAAATATATATTATGTCCATTATGTCACTTCAATACATTTTTGTGTTTCGTGTGTTATTCCTAGAATTATGTTATTTACTCTAGCAATGGATAAATATTACATGTCTAAAATATATTTACTTCTATATGTTCTATCAACACATTATATAAGTTATACTTAAAAAAGTTTTGAATGAATATTTTCTATATTTTTCAATATAACCTCACCTATTCAAATTTATTCAAAATAAACCCATTGAGAATATTTATACAACATTTGTTCTAAAACTGAAAAAAACTAATTCAATTTTTTTTAGACTGATAAATATTATATGAAATACAAATGGTATATGTGTTGTTAGCTATAGATTAACCAATATGGGATTTAGAATCTTGTGTGATGATCATGACATGAATTCCCTCGATTAAGATAGGTTTTGGAAGTGTAATTACATACCTAGATAATATATGTGATGTGCCTATCCATCAGATGAGGGGAATGTGATTTGATCCTCTATAAAGGTAAATTACATGTAATGTATTTATCAATAGAATCAGTCTATACTCAGAGAATTGAGAACGTATGAGTAGCTATATGGGATTGAAGCAGTTATTGTCTCAGGATAACATGTTTTCTTGGATAAAGGGGTCATATGAGAATAAATTCTTGTATATGATACAACTGGTGGAAAAAGGTATAGAGATATATGTGTTTGATGGAGATCATACCAGATCCCTTTGTAGCATGAGTAGCACTGATTATTTTCTAGATCCCTCCCTTTGTTTACATTTATAAATTCTAGAATTTATATTTGTTTTCAATTCTACAAAGGCCCATGGGGTCCCATTTTGGGGTTTAATGAATGTGGAATGAGTTTAAACTTAGATAAATGATCTAAAGTAGTTTTAGAGTTTATCTAAATTATTTTTTGGATGGGTATTCACAAGGTATTAATTATTATGTGATACCTGGTTTAGTTGATGATAAATTTACAAAAGTATTTTGTAAGAAATATAAAAGGATTTTTGGATATTATTTGATAAGTTATTATATATAATATGATATTAAATTAAATGACACTGATTATATGAGGCTTTAGTGTAAGTGAAATATTAATGGTGATGTTCCTCAAATCCTTAAACACATATGATGTGTTTATACTATATTGTGTGATATGATTTGTGTATGTCATATGACATGAAATGAAGATTTCATGTCAATGTCGTATGTATATTGAAATGAATGATATGCAGTTCTTTATGGTCGTTTCATGTGGATAGTTGTGCTATATGATTCATATAACACCCTAAGACTAGCAATGGGTGTCGAATGTTGAATTATTAACATTCATTATATCTTTTAGGATATATATCATTATTATAAAAGTTTAATATGACACAACATGAGATTCTAGAGTGCATTAATATGATTTATACATGAATGAAAAAAATTAAATCATACGTTATACAACATATGAGTAAATTTTATAAAGTTATAGTAGTGTGTAAAATCCTATATAAAGGAGTAAGTTTATATGATAATGGTGGGTGATACATGAGAAAGACTTTTGGATGATACTATATATATATATATATCTCAAATGTCTCTTCTTCTTCCACATTTAACTTGTGTGGTATTAGAATATCTTGGAGTAAATAAGAATCCCTCTTGAGAATTGGGTGATTCATATCAACTCATGGATACACCATGAACGAGGAAGTCAGATGATTTCATTTTAGTGATCTTCTTCAAACATATGCTTGGAGATAGTATAAGTAGAATTCATCAGTAAAAAGTACACAATGTTCTTCATTTTATGTATATATATGGTTTTGGTTTCCTGTATAGAGATCTCAGGATTAGATGTTTCTAATACATTCCACCATATTAAATAAGTGTTATTTGATCCCTAGAAACCCTTAAGTGCTATTATAGAAATTAAATGTGTTTGATTCATGAAATCATTTTTGAAAATGAATAAACTGCATATCATATTGAAGTCATATTTGATATTCTTAAAAATAATATAAAAATTGAATCATGGCTAGTCTTATGGTATTTGATATCATAAGATGTGATAGGTTCATATTGTATGACATGTGATAGCATAATGTATGATTTAATTGAAATTATTCAGTTATATATATAGTAGCATATGATATAGGATATTTTAGCTAGTGATAAAATCAAACCATGTAGCTGAAAATTAAGCTTCATATCACTAAGGTGATATCACATTATTTTGTAAGTGGTGATATCCTAGGTGCTGAATGTTTTAATACTGCACAAACCACATTTTATAGGTAGCGATTGCCGAGCATTGTCAGTTTTATGCTATATCGTCCACTATGGCCCATCAAAATATGCACATTATCTATCTTAAATTATGGTATATAATACTATCACAAAACATTCTATACCTTATAATAGATTCTATATCATTAAAAATAATACAGTAGAAACAATTATTTTTTAAAAAAATTCTATTATCGATTGATATAAATAATTTATAAATTATAGAAAAAGTTATTTTGGGGTATATATTTAGTTAATTAAATTTTCATAAAACATTTATTAAATAAATATCAATAATATTAAATATTAATATTAAATACCTTTTGAAATTATATGGAATGAATTATACCTTATACATAAAATTTTTATATGAAAATAATATGTATAAATTATAAAGTATTTATAAATTAAAAAATATGTTCATCTATATGTTCAACCCATTAGTGTTTTATTATATTTATTATCAATAAGAATTGATGCCAATATGTTCTAAGAAGAGAATATTGAAAGGAAAATGAAGTGTGAAGTACCCAAAAAAGGATGTCAATATATATTGATTATTGAATATTTGATGAATATTGAATAACACCTTTAATCATATAGTTTTGAAGTAACCATAAAGCATGATACCATTGAATATGTTATTATATTCCCATTCATATGTGTAAATAATTGAAGAAGTTGATATTACGTTTAATAGATATCATGATATGTATCTATGTAGATACATGAAAATAGTTGTTATGAAGCTAGCTATGAAGATCCATGATTATGATTATCATGAATAAAGCCTACTGTTTACATTGGATCTCACATTTGTATGTTTTTTTTGAAAGAATTGATATAGTGGTAAAATAGGTGTGATATTTATTGGAAAGTGATGAAAGCACTATTATTGGATATTTTAATGATGTTTAAAGAATAGTTGAGATATTTAGGATAATTGAATAATTATGAAAATATTAGTTTTTTTATTGGAATTAAATACTCAAACAGAAATTAATTAAATTTCTACAAAATATTTGAGATTATTTGAAGTGGTTGTAAATCATTTTTGATGAATTTTTGAGTTTATAGAACTTATACATATTCTAAATGCTTTAAAAATTGTTCTAAAAATGTTTGAGGAAGTTTGATAATTTTTCAAGTTATTAGAAGGGGTTTGATATGATTTAAAGTAGATAATGATGTTTAGAATGTATTTTAGAGGCTAGAGTTTAATTTTAGTGTTTTAGTGTTTTTTATTTTTGAGAATTTGAGTTATATTGACTATGTAGGTTTAATTTATACTATGTGTAATATTAAATCCAAAAACCTGAAGCTACGTAATAATAAATCAATGGAATATGTTATATGTAAGAGTAAATTACACAAAAATTAGCTATGGTGGATTGAACAAGTTCTGCATCAGATTAAAGAGGTGATATGGAATAATAAACTAGTGCTATATGAGATTAACCCTAGTTTTTTATATGCTATGTAAGAGTAAAACCATGAAATTTGGAACTATGTTAGAATAGATATATCACATGAAATATATAAGCTAATATATTCTATAATATGATGGTTTAAGTAATATTTTCATCATATTAGATCAAATATAATGAGGCACATGTTATAATAATCAGGATGTAACATCACAGTAACCTAGAGATTCCAATGGCTATGTAAAATACCTTTGAGGCACACATAATAATAAAATGAAGTGTTTATATGAATCATAATGTCACAAACTAACCATATTAACCTACCTAAATGGTACTCAAATCCATCCTGACATGTCCCGAAAGGGCATTCTCGATCCCTATGGACTGGAAACTTGCGCATGGGCATCATCACTAAGTTAAGGGAATTATTTCACCACAAGATCAATCAAATCAATAAAGAACTATGGAATATAAAATAATAAAAAATCATTATAAAAAAAATCCTCAAGAAGAAAGTACCACAATCATACATACATGCATCTCAAAATAAAACATCAACCAAAGGAGACACAACATCTGTTAAGGCATATTACCAAAAAATCCAATATAACTAGTGGATTAGATCTCCACCAGTCACCTTCAACACTCCAGGTCCCAAAAATCAAGCACATCCACTACCCACATGTGTATTTTTCCCTTTACCTTTACTTGGAATAATATAATCTAAAAACAACATAAGGAAAAAGTAAGGTGTGATAAAAATATCCCTGTAGGATACCACCAAATGTTCCATAAAAAATTCCACAACAAAAAACCATTTATAATTCAATTTAAATAAATAAGGAATGAAAATAAATTTTCAAATTTAAGTAAAACCTGGTTTCAAATCTAGAAAATGGAATATATATAAAATATAGGATTAAATGATTTTTTTATAAAAAAATATGTACATGAGTAAAACTGTTCTATAAACAATATCATGTATTATCAAATCAAACAAATAAACGTACCATAGTAATATTATCTAAGGTTCATTAGTTATATGCTATAGGTTACTTCCACTACCCAATCAGTAAAACACATCTCATAGTGTGCATTCCTCCCTAAGTACTAGGCCATTAGGAAAAATCAATCAACACCCCATTGGAGATAACTATACCAAAAAAGGTTTAGTTATAGTTTTCATTTTCAATCTATTTCTATGGATTCTGAGTCCTATTGTGATTTTCTAAATTACCCACTAACTACTTAAGATCACATGTAATTTTAGTTCATCAAAAAATCAATAAATTTTAAAACTAACCATTTCAATTCAATTCATCATTCATAGTTCAATTTCATAATTTCAATTTCAACACACCATTTCAATTTCAAATCCAAGTCCTAGGTTTTTATCAAATTCACGCCTTTCAAAATAATTTTCATTTAAAGAAACATTTTCTTAAAAATAAATATCAAATCATTTCATTAAATTATATTTCAATTGAAGCCATCATTTTTCTCAATATCCACCTAGTATGCTCATAAACTTTGAAACATGGTTTTTTTTATAATTTCCAAGGCTTTTCAAATAAAACATCTAATATTTAAATTCATGGTTAGGAAAACAATTGAAAACTCATTTTAAATCAATCAAGAAAATAAAGGTTTCCATTATAGGGTAAATAATATTGAACTACCATACTTTATTCACATGATTAAATCAATAAATATCCCATGAAATGAAATGTAAATAGAGAGATGAAGGCAAGGAAGATCAAAGAAGAATCACTAGAATCATGATCCATCAAATCAAGGATTCAACCCATCAACAACATGAGTAATTATCACTATCAAAGAAGGATAAAAATAAAGAGATGAAATTTATAAATCAAGATATAGCTCACTTACTAGAGAGGGATTAATTGTATCCATCGACTCTTAGATCTACAAGAGAAGAGGTTTTCGAATCCAATAATTCCTCTAGGTAACCTCCAAAAGAAAAAGGATCAGATTAGGGTTGATTAGAGGGAGTTAAAAACATAAAACATGTTTTCTTGGATTTTAATTAAAATTTTAAAGGGATTAAAAAATCGTTCTTATGGTTTGTTGGGTTGGGATGAATAGTTAAAACTAACAGTGTGCCTAACTATACACCCTTACTAGGACTCTAGAAGGGGTGAATAGTTTGGCTACATGGTTTTATTAACTGTGTTCCAAACATTAAAACCCCCACTATCCATGGCCATACAGTTTTAATGGGAACCAACATGATTTGTACTAACCATGTTCCCCCCTATAGAGCACCATTATAGGGTAAATACTTTTTTGGGACAAACCATACTATTTTCCCTAACCATGAACCATCCATTCATAGCCCCCAAACCTCAAAAACTTATCAAAAGTCCTGATAAATGACCCAATTTTTTTCAAACAAAACATTCTCTAAATGAGGGGTTAAAAGTACCTGGATGAGGGAGATGGGATGTCACAGCTTCCCCACCGTAAACAATTTATATCCCCCAAAATCTTATCAAGAATATCCCATATAAAATAGATAAGGCCTTTTCTCTCTCATCAGTTCCTCACACTCCCACGTCTTATGAGAATCAGAACCATGTCGCCGAAGCACACAAACCAATGGTGTACAATTCCCATGATGATCCTTAATATTAGAATCAAAAATCCAAACTATATGATCAGTCATGAATACATAAGGTTCCACAACAAGGACTTCCCAGATCAAGACATGAGTAGGGTAAAAAAAGATACTTATTGATCAGAAATACATGAAACACATTGTGGATCAATTTTAAATGAGTTGAAACTTCCAAATGTTAAGCCAAATTTCCAATATTCTCAACAATTTCAAAAGGTCCCATGAATATAGGTGAAATTATTCACTCTTTTCCAAGCCTTCAGTGGACTAACCATGGTGAAACTCTCAAAAAACACCTGGTCACCAACTAAGAACTACAATGATCATTTATGAAGATCATCATAGTATTTATATCTCCTTTGAGCCATGACTATTCTATGATGAATAAACTAGATATTCACTATCATTTATTGGATGAAGTTAGGTCTAGCCAGGGAATCTTTACCAATCCATGGCCAAAAGGAGGGTATCTACAAGACCTACCTTATAAGGGATCAAAAGGTTCCATTATACTTGATTATAGGTTACTATTATCATAATAAAATTAAACTTGTCTTAAATGGTCATCCCAAGCTCCACCAAAGTCCTGAATGCATGTATGAAGTATGTATTCAAGAATATGTATAGATCATTCTATCTTCACATCCTTCTATAAATGATAAAATATTCTCAAAATAACATTGTATCCCATCACCTACAAGGGGTCTCTCAAAAAATATGATGTAAATCAGTGATCCATATATGAAACTATAAGGGAATAAGATTCATGAAATTTGAAAATATATTTCATATAGAGACTTTCCAAATCCTTAACCTTAGATGAGTCACATATGGGAATGAAGGGATCTAAGTTTTTTAGATGATCAATCACTAACCTTATAACATTCTTCCTTTGATGTGTACATGGAAATGAAACCACAAAGTCCATAGAAACATCATCCAACTTCCAAGTTAAAATAAGAATGTTTTGAAGAAAAACCTAAGGTTTCTAGTGCTCATACTTTACATGATGACTGGTATAACAATGAGAAACAAAATTAGTGATATATCATTTTATACCAGGACACTATAATTGTCACCATATATAATAGAAAATTTTCATTATGTTAGGATGTACCACCTATTGGGAATTATGGTAACCCCCCATCACAAATTTTATCATAGAAAAATCCCTGATGTACCAAATCCTAAAATATATTATACCCTCTTATAATAATAAACAATCACTGAGGGAATCCCCACCATAAATCGAGCCCCTAAATCTATGATATTCATCATAAAACTATTTATCATAAATAATCATCTCAAGAAGAGTGGAGGTAAATCGAACAATTTCTAGTACAATATTAATCTCATCCTCTCAGACTCCCAAATGATTATGATAATAGAGATCCATCAATTCCCTATATTCTGATGATTCTTTCACAATATGGGTAATAATTTTGTAATAAAATAATTAGAAATGAAATTATATTTAATAGGGGTATAGGAAATTTCAAAATCAAAGGATTGTAGATGTTCCACTCCCTATCTGGATTAAAGGTTCAATTCTTTTTGAGGGAATATATAACTCAAAATTTTGTGGTTAGAATAAATAGTAATACTTTTTATGAAAAGGTAAATACTTTAAATCTTAATAGAATGTATAAAAACTATGAATTTGAGATCATGAGAAGGATATTACTTCTCATGTGGCCTAAGATATCTAGAACTATATGCCAACACATGACCACCTTGCATGAGAATGCAACGCAAAACCAATCCAGATGCATAAAAAAACAACATATCCCTACCCAACATTTGGAAGAGTCAACAATTGTGTAGAATTAATAATGTTATTCAACCCATTAAATTAAATATAATATTTTTAAGCTCATAATAAATTTACTCCCTTCCGATTAAGAATCATCATCAAAGAATCCAACTTCAAGAAATCCTTAAGGAACTGATGGTAATACTCTGTTTAGACCAATAATATCTAAAAATTGAGAATGTTTCACAATTTATCCCATGCCATAACCAACCCAATTTTTTAAGATCAACTAAAATACCATGTTTTAACACCACATGTCCCAAGAACATCAATTACTGCATCCATAAATTAGATTTTGATAGCTTGGCCTAGAGTTAAAGATTATTCAATATTTCAATAACTAATCTCATACAATGCACATGGTATTACTATTTTTTATATTAAACCATAATGTCATCCTAAAACTCCACTATGAACTTATTGAGATACTCATGGAATATCCAATTTATCAGTGCCATAAAAACTACAGGAACATTGGTCAGACTAAAAGGCATAGAAAGATACTCATAATGGTCATAACTATAATGGAAGTTAGTAATTAGGATATCATACTCTTTGATTATAAGTTGGTGATAAACATGATGAAGATCAATATTCAAGAACCACTTATCCCCTTTTAACTGGTCAAAAAAATCATCAATATGAAACAATTAATACTTATTATTTACTGCAACTTGATTAAGTTTTCAGTAATCAAAATAAAGGTGAAGGGTTCCATAATATTTCTTTATAAAAAATAGGTGCTGTCTAAGGTGACACACACAGGTGAATGAATCCTTTTTCCATCAAATCATCCAACTGAGTCTTTAACTCTTTCAATTCAACTGGTTCCATAAGGTAAGAGGGAATCAATACCGACTGAGTACGAGATTATAAATCAATGTAAAACTCCACCTCACTTATCGATGATAATTTAGAAAAGATAGATTAAAACATTTGAGAAAACTTAATGACAACTAGAGGGTGAAAAACATTAAAATATTCTCAGTCTAGATCAGAATAAAACAAATACATCACCCTACAAAATTATAGAAAATGTTGTTTGGATCTACTTGACCTCGGGTACCACTCTCACTGAAAAACATGAAACACCCCATAATGGATAGTAAAGGAGACCCTCCATAGATAAAATTTAATATGGGAATTATGGATAATCAACCAATCCATCCTAAATATGTGATATAAAGGTTTTATTTTTTGAACTAGAAAATTACATGTAATCTCAATCTCTGATAAAGATAGGGAACATAAAGGGGATCAAAGACCCTATTCTCTCTTCATTCTAATGGGAATAGAAATATACGTCACATAATACATAATGTCAATATAATGGTTTAAAAAATTCACAATATAAGTTTAAATGAATGAATTAGATGCACTAATATCTAATAGAGTAATAACTAATGATGAAGCTGCAATGATGGTACCTCTCATAGTCATGGAACCCACATCATCTTCCTCTAGATATTCTTCCATTACATAGAGATGATTTTTTACAGATGCCTATGAGTAGAAACCATTATATATTTAAGAATATCTTTATAATGTAGTAACTTTTGGTAATGATAATCTCATTCCACTTTGTGGGGTAGAAAATTCATGAATAAACTTATGCATGTGTCTTGAGTGGATTCAAGATCCATAGATATTTGGTGTCTTAGTACAAACCTGCTTCGAATGCCCAACCTTACTACATTGGAACCAAGTCAATGGGTCTCTTAATGGTGCTTCATAAGGTATAAATGATGTGTACTATTATGATCTACCATTATAATCATCCCACTTCCTCTTTCCTTTAAAGGAACTAACTGAACTTCTACAGGGATAAAAAGGAACTCCCATAAACCCTAACTTACCAGTCATGTCTAGTTTATCCATCAAATCTCTATCCAGAACATCTATATAAGATGTGAGTTTTAGTATTAAAACTTGTGATCAAATGTAAGGTGGAATACCCATCTCAAATCTTATACCTTTCAATTTTTAATTCTAACTACCTTAGGGGAAAATTAAACAAGTTCAAAAAGCAGTTTACAAACAGAGTCTAGTTTATATCACCTTAATTTAGGCTATGAAACTCCATGGAAATCTCTAGAACCATTGATGTTGGATAGAAATATTTTATGAAAAGAGACTTAAAGTCCTTCCACTCCATGCCCAAATGTTTCTTCACTGTATTCGTAGAATCCCACCATCTCCTACTAATACCTTTGATATTAAGGTAGAAAATTTCACTTTTATTGAATCTAGAATAACTATGAAATAAAAAATTATCTTAAATTATTGTAAAAATCCTCTACCTCTTAAGGATTATACAATCCTTATAAATTTAGTGGTTTTTATTGAAGAAACTCTTAAGCATTATCTGTTATTCCATCCCTTTGAGTTTCCACTACTGAAGCCTAAATGTGAATGAGTTTAACTAACTATCCCAGAGCATAGAATACACACACCACCATCTCAATAATATTATAATACACTAGAGGATTCACCTATAGTGGTACACCAACAGATTCCTCTTATAACCTATTAATGTTCCTTTTTAGAGGCATGGTACTACACAACATCAACAAACCACAAAAAACATTAGAAATGATTCTAAGATCATCAAATAATATAAGAGATATGATAATATCAATTCTATAAAAAAATATTCAAGATATGGATCTCAAAATATTCATATCATGTTGGGAGAAAGAATATAATCAGATCAATTTTTTCCTCAAAGACACTTTCCCCAATCACCCATGGCGACTCATGGATTGTTATGATGAGAGCTGTCCAGACACACACTCGTAAAATAACCCATAAGTATAAAATATCCCAACTCCTTTCTAATATGACATCCCATACTATATATTGATATCAATGAGAGATTCAAAACCACCCTCTGATACCATTTTTCATTAACCAACATGGATAACCCACCTAAATGGCACTACAATCCATCCTGACATATGATGAAGGGAGTTCTCGATCCCTATGTATGACAACTAGTGCTTAGGCATCACCACATGGTTAAGGGAATTATTTTTTTCCACAAAATCAATCAACTTAATAAATAATAGTTCTAGATAAATAAATAAATTGTAGGCATTCCAAACACTCCCCAAGAATAAAGTAACATAATCACACAGAAATGAATCTCAAAAGAAAACATCAACCAAAGGAGACACAACATCCATCAAGACAAAGTCTTATAAATCCCATGTAACAAGTGGATCAAATATCCATCGGTCACCTCCACCACTCCATATACTAGGTATCAAGTACACCTTCCACTTCCAATTGGTGATTTCAATTTACTTGTAAATGATATAACATAATCTATAAATTCTTGAAGGAAAAGGTAGGGTGTGAGAAAAACATATTCATAGGATACTATAGAATTTTATATAATAAATTCCATATTAATAAACCATTTATGTTTAAATTTAAATAAACAAGGATTAGGAAATAATTTTCACATTTCGATAAAACATTCTTTCAAATTAAGAAGTTGAAATATATATCAAATATAGTCTTAAATTAATATTTTCTATAAAAAAGAAGGATTTAAGAAAAACAATTCTATAAAAAATGGCATGTACAATAAAATTAAACAAAGAAAACCACCATAGTCCTATTGTTAAAGGTTCATTATTTATAGGATCTAGGATCCTTGCATTACTCAATTAGTTAAGCGTGACTCCTAGTGTACACACGTCCCTTAGGATCAGGTCATCGATATAAATCCATCAATACACCATCAAAGATAATCTTGCTGAACAAGTTTTAGCTAGAGTTGTTAGCTTCAATCCATTGCTAGGGAGTCAAAGTCCTATTGTAATTGTCCTAATAAACCACTAAATACTCAGGCTCACACATTCTTTCAAACAATCATATATCAATCAATGGGAAAATTATTCATTTCAATTCAAATAATCATTTACATTTCAACTTCCCAATTTCAATTTCAACATGTTATTTCAATTTGAAAACAAAATCTTTTGTTTTTATCAAAATCACACCTTTCAAGATATTATTTATTTTAAAGACAATTTTTCTCCAGAATCAATATCATACCATTTAATCAAATCATATTTCAATTTAATCAATCAATTTTTCTCAAAATTCACCAAATATTCTCAAAACCTTTGAAATAGAGTACTTTCACAACTTCTATTCCTTTTCAAATCAAACATCAAATCATTTAAATTCCAGTTTAGGAAAATAATTGAAAATTAATTTAAAATCAATCAAGATACCATATTTTCAATTTTATCTTAAAGCCTTCTGGAACCACCTAGCTTTAATCACATGATTAAATCAACCAATAACCTATAATAGTAAATACCAATAGAGAGACAAATGCATGAAAGATAAAATAAGAATCTCTAGAATCAAAATCCATCAAATAAATGATCCAATACTTAAAAAACATGAGGATTAATTACTCTAAATTAAGTAGAGAAAAAATATAGGTGATTCCCAAATCTAGAAAGAATTCACTTACTAGAGAGGGATCAATCACATCCGTCGACACTTCGATATGTGAGAGTAGAGGTTGGAAGAGCCAAGAATGCCTCTTGGGAACCTCCAAAAGACAGATGATCTGATTAGGGTTAATTAAATGGTGTTTAGAATATAAAACGTGAGTCCCATTATTTTAATTATAATTTTAGGGGGATTGAAAGGCCATTCAAATAGTTTTCTAGGTTGGGTTGTATATTTAGTACTAATAGAATGTCTAACTGTGCACCCTTATTAGACTTCTCTAAAGGGTGCATAGTTTGGAAACATGGTTAGAATAATCATGTACTAACCATAAAATCCCTTAATTTCTTTATCTACAAGGCTTTTAGGTGAGGTCGTAAAGTTTGAATTAACTGTGTGCCCCCTCTAGAGCACCATCATATGGTGCATGGTTTGCTTAGGCAAATTACATAGTCATCCATAACTGTACATCAACCAGGAACAACCCCAAAAATATATTTTTTTTTTCAAAATTCCATGTAAATTACCCAAAACAAGTTCCAAAAAAATTCATAAAAACAGGGGTTATAATTACTTCAAAGAGTGTAACTGGATGGTACTTGTAAGGTCTTAAACCTGATGATGAATTAATTGTTCTTTCAATATTCAAAATATCATGTTTTTTAATCCATGATTCAATACTATATTTTTATTACTGAGAATTTAAATTAGAATATTGATAAATGAATAAACCTTTACACCACAATAGTTTAGTTCATGTAAGAATACACATGTTGAATTAAAAGAATATATTTATTTGTGGATATTATAAGGAATAATAAAATTGACAATTCTTTAGAATTAATGAGTAATAATTTTAGTCTAATTAATGGAGAATGAAAAATAGAAATAGTTGGTTATTTTTGAGGATTTAAATAAGGATTAAATCATGGAAAATAAAAAGAGAAATAGTTATAAGAATTAATTTATTATAAATGAAGTGATTCTATGTGGTATTTATAGAGGATTTAATCATTTTGATTTGAATGAGAATTAAATTTGAAGAACGTGATGATGAAATTATAAAAATGGTATTTCCATGTTATTTTATAGAATAATATTTGAAATATTTTATATTATGATTTATACTCTAAAGATGAGCAGATGAAGGGTAGAGATCGAGAGAAACAAAATTTGATTCAGTCTTTATTTTTGAAATTTGAAGTGGAAAGTAAATGGGAAATAGGAATATGAATTACTACTACAACTACATATCCTTATTTTCTAAGAAGAATAAGAATAAGATGTTGAGATAGATAAAGAGAATCCAATTCCTTTATGATCACAGCTTTTGTATTAAAGAAGAATAAGAATAGGAATAGAAGAGAGAGAATCTAATATATTTCCATAAATTAGTTCCCATGTTAAAGTCCATTAAGATGAATAAGTGAGACAACTAAATTGATTATTATGAAATAAGATAAGATACAATCTTTGTAGATTACTGCAAAAATAGAAAAGAAGTGAGATAGATTGAGTAGATAATTTTCCAAGAGGAAAGAACATGATTACAATATTGTTAAGGAAGGAGATCATATACATTCTCTCTAAAAGAGACAAAAGATTACACTCCTAATCACACTTTAGGAGGAGATGGCTGAATATGATATTAAAATCAAGGACTGGTTGGTTATATTTCCTTTTAGAAAAGAAAATGGGTACTTAATAAGCTAGTTGATCCATGAAATGTAACTTAAATAGTTCCTGGATAAAGGGTTTATGGTCATCCCCTTACCCTTGATTGATTCTTGATAATAAAATATCATTCATGTGTTTATGGGATAAAAAACACCATACAATGAGTATTAGATATCACATTATGAGTGAACATTATAAATCATTGCATTCCTTTATTCTTGTGTGTTCTTACTTATATTACTTATATTCAATCCAAAGGTGTGATGGTAATGTGAGGTCTATTCACCCTAATAAGTAAATATGTAAAAAAGATAATCTTTAATTGGTAAAAATATACCCATATTGATTCACCCCCTCTTAGTGTTGTTTCACTGATCCCGATGGAACAAAAATTGGGGTCAATGCCATAGTATACCTATGATTGTAGTCTTAATAATTTAAAGTTTTGAATTTTGGAGTTATCTTCTAAAATAATATTCAAGTGTAAACTTAGAGAAGATATATAAAATACAAATCTAAATTCGAAATATTTCAATAAATTGAAGAATAGAAAGAAGAAATATATGGCAATAATGAAGAAGGAATCCATATTATGCAAAGATAAAAAAATCTCTACACCCATATTTTTATTCATAAAGATATTAGACCTTCCATGAATGGAGAAGACATAGTATATGAATACGTTGGTGACAAGATAAATGAATTATATCATATAAGTTTCAAAACTTTTACATGATGATGATGAAACTAACGATTATTTCTAATATTTTACTATGGAGGGACTATGTATATCTGCGGATGCCCTATCATTAAAGGAATTATATAATGATTCATATGTATATTTGAAAATAACGCTACAAAAATTAATTAAATAAATTTTTACTTTAATTTAAATAAATTATAGACACTTTCATGACATGATAATCCATCTTGAAGAAGAATCATAAAAATAGAGTAATCATTAGAACAAAAGATATTGGCATGTATAAATACCATAACAAATATTTTTTCCAAAAGTGATACAAATGTAATGACTGTAGATTTTTTACTATAAAACTAATAAATAATTAATTAAATTAATCAAATATAAATAATAATCCTTGTAAGTTTATGATAATAAGTTCCATTCATTAGATGAAAAATAAAATGATGTCATTGATGTCATAAATTATCAACTAGAAATCAAATTAAACAAGATAAAAAAGATTAAAAATTTGTTGAAAGAGTATAAAAAAATTCATTAATATCAAGTTGAGAATATAATAAAATATTGTTAAGAAAGATTGAAGTCTATCTAAGACAAAATAAACACTCTTAATATGAAGTGTCTTGAGTTTGAATTAAAATTTAGAAATATGAAGGGAACAAAAACTGAGTATTCATAATAAACTGATATAATAACTACTTCAATATATTATTTTGATGAGAATATTTTTCCTAAAGTATCTATAAAATATAGAAATAAAATATTTTATCATCTAATGATAATCCTGTTGTATGTTCAAAATTAAAGGAAACCATTTTCCCAAAAAAAATTATTAGAAATATTGATTCTTTATTGAAAAGTATAGGTTGAAATGAAAAATATAGACAAAAATTTCTTAAAAAAAGTTGTGATAAACCCATAAATATATCAAATATATATAGAATATAGTGTAGAAACTTGTACCACTCAAAAGAATCCGAATTAAAGGAAAAAAATGAAATAAAAATAGTATGGTTACAAGGATGAATAGATCGTGTTTAAAAAAATCAAGATTTTTTGGATACTAATAGTGATGTGAATGATTTGGGTAAAAGGCTATTGAAATTTACAAAGGTTTTGAATCCATGGAAGCAAAGTAAAGACTACATCATGGTGTATCAAGAATGAGTTGACACAAAGTACATAGAATAGAGGTAAAAATATATCTATCTCAAAAAAATTAATGTCTTGAAAATATCTATAGAACAAGATATAAAAGAGGTCATGATGATGAGTGATGATGGTATAAATCAACCTAGAATGTGCTGGGAAAAATTAAATAAAGAAGACCATAAAAAACGAGGAAGAAAATAAATAGTAAATCATGTCACTTTTTCTTATGGAGTAAGAAAATAATATTTTTATAAAAAGAAAACCTAAGAGGCCTAAGAATGATTCTGCACCAAATATAAGGATATGATTCTATTATGGGAGAAGGGGACACACTATAGACTTAACAACAATCCATGAGTGTCAATTTTTTTGGCGGTAAGTTAAAATAAAAAATTAGGGAATCAATCCATGAAATCAATAAGAGGTTTGGTTTGGTTGAAGTCATCCATGAATAAGAATTAAAAATTCATGAGAGTTTTTCAAAGTATATTTTTTAAACGTGGTGCTCTGGTCAAAGACCAAATTTTTTTTATTAAAGAAGAGAGTTACATAACTATGAAAGATGGGATTTTTTTCAATCCCTATCACAAAGATAAAGTAAATCAGATGAGAGTTTATTCTACCAGATAATATCATGGTTGACTCAAAATATGAATACTATAAGAATTATGAGAAGTTTTGTGGAAATTGCAAGTATTCCGATCATGTTTTAATTATTTTTTGATCATACTACCAACCCCTCTAGATATATTAGAGAATATTAAGATATCACCCAGACGATTATGTAATTTAATGTATTAAATAAATAAGGTAATTTAACACAAAGATATAGATCAAAGGAATAATAAGACCTTGCTACCCTTATAGACCATCACTTTAAAAATTAAAGGATAATGTATAGTGTTTTATCACCATTGTAGATAAAAATAAAGAAGTTATTAGGATGAGATAAAAATATAATCCCATATATTATCACTAATCATATTTAGAAAACAATCTAATTATCTTATATATCTCTTTGTTTTTATATCTAGGTAATTGAAGGTGATATATGTAAAGATAGATAAAGTTTTATGTGAGTTATGAAAGTTTTATGTAGGGCTAGGGATGCCTCGAGTAGGGTCAGTCATCGGCTGTCGTGAGGCAAGGGAGTCATGGAGCCTGGTCGATCTTGACCCGAGGAGGGTCGGTCATCCTCAGGTTGCATCCATGGTTGTGGTCGAGTTGAACATGGGTCCAGGAGGCTGTGCTAGGGTCAAGGTCGAAGGCAGGTTAGTGGTTCGGGACGAGCAGGCCGAGCGGCTTCAGTGGAGTTGCGTTGGCGATGGTCTCACCGAAGTCAAGTGGTGGTTCAAGTGACATTTTCTGCTAGGGGTTCGATTGGTCTAGATTAAAAGTTGGTATCCTATACGAATTCTTCTTATATGAATTATTAATTTTGTTTCCTACATAGGCATCAAATATTCGACATCGAGAAAAACTCTCTATTTCTACCCCGTTTGTCAACTGATTTACCTTTATCTTGTAACGATTTTGGTCTATTAATAGAATCCTATCCCATATAGGCATATTTTTTTAAATTGCTAGTTTTCTAATATTTTTCACTATATCAAATTAGATAATCTATTTTGATTAAAAAAATAAGTTTTTGGTGTATACCCATAAATGGGAATAAATTATTGAGAAAATTTCTTAAAGTTATCATTTCACGTGAATCTAAAATTATATAAAGTGCTTGGAAAGTTTCATTGAAGATGTATATTTTTATCATTTTTCTATCATTTTTTAAAATAATAAATTTTGAATTTAAGTGGGAATAAATTGGATTTTTTAATGGTAGTAACAGTGAGAATAATTTGTGGAAATACATGGATATGGATTAAAAGTGACGGGAAGTTGATTAGTAACTCTAGTTTTCTACACCAATGAATTCCCAAGTATAATTAGAGTTAATTAATTGATATATTTTTTAATTTGGTATCAACCATTGTATTTATTATCAATAAAGGTTATAGAAGAATAAAATTTAATAATATATATTGAAACGAATTTTTAATAACATTATTAACAACAAATACATAGGGGAAGATTGTTGAACCAATTGGAGTTTTTTTGTATGTATTTCCATTAATCATTTCAGTAAATATGTATTGAGAAGATAATCTTGGAATTAGTTTTAAGTACCCTAGAATATGTGATGATATTTTCAAATACAGGTTTTTAATATATTTTGAGTTGTGAATATTGGATAAATATTGAAGAATACCATAATTATTAGAGTTCTGAAGCACCCATAATTGATGCTTTCATTGGGTATTTTATTAAAGATCCATTCAAAATTGGAAAATATTTGAAAAGTTTATATAGATTTTAATAGATGTCATTATATGTATCTATAAATATTATGAGATCTATTTTGGAGAATCTATCTATAAAGATCCATCTTTGTGATTATAATACATAAACCAATCTGTTTATATTGGAATTCACATTTAGATGATATTGTGTTAAAGGAATTGAGATGGATCTAAACTAGGTAATTCATTTATTGTAAAGTGATTAAAGAACTATTAATGAAGCTTTAAATAAAGTTAAAAGAAGAGTTTATATATTTGAGGTAGTTTGATAATTATATAAATATTAGTTTTTCACTAGAATTAAATACTAAAAAATAAAATAATTTAATGCTATAAAATATTTGATATATTTGAAGTGGTTTAAAATTAATTTTGTGGAATTTTTTAGCATATGGAATCAATACATGTTTTAAATGATTTTTAAATAGATATAAAAAGGTTTTATAAAGTTTGATAATTTTATGAAGTTATTTGAAGGGTTTTGAGAAGACTTAGAGTAGTTAAATTTATTTATAAATATATTTAAAAGGATATAGTTTAATTATGTTTTTTTTAGGCTTGTGGATTTTTGAAAATTTGAGTTATATCGGATGTGTAGGGTTAAATCATATTATGTGTAGGATTAACTCTAAAATTTTAAAGTTATGTATGAATAAATCCACAGAAAAAACACTATATAATAGTAGATGGAATGAAAGCTGGATACATATGATTAAACATGGGAAACCTAAAATTAAAAAGGTGTTTTGTAATAATAAAAAAATCTACATGTCATTAACCATGATTTTCTATATTCTACATAAGATTAATACCATGGAAGTTGGAGAAAAATTATAAAATATTTCCATACAAAGGATAAAATTTTAGATATCCACTACTATATCAGATTAATCCATAGCCATGTTAGATTAACCTGAATCTATCTAGGTTCATATAGTAATAACTAGGATACTATGTTATATTAACATGGAGAATATAGAGTTTATAAGATATATCTCTGAGGAACATGTAAGAGTAAAATTAAGAGTTTAGGTGAATCATATTTTCTTAAAATGGATGATACGTTCACTATTCATTCAAAAAATTCAAATATCATGATGTATTTATTAAAACATGACTCAAGAAATGATTTTTAATGGGAATTAAATTATGAATATTATGTCATGAACAAATTTTCACATTGAAATTAGTCAGTTGATGCATTCATGAAAACATAGAGATAAAATAATATGATTTTATGGATATTTGAATGAATAATAAGCTAGGATTTCTGGACAATTAATAGGAAGAAATTTTAGTAGAATTAATGGATAATGAAAAGAAGAAAGAGTTGAAAATTATAAAGGATTTAAATGAGGATAAATTCATAGAAAAAATAATGAGAAATAATGAGAATAATTCATGGAGATTAAATGAAGATATATAGTGTGATATTCCTGGATGATTTGATCGTGAAGATTTGAATGAGAATTAAATATTAAGATCCTAATTCTAGAATTAAAATAATAATTTCCATTTTTATTTTATAGAATATTATTTTTGTTATTTTATGATGAGATTTATATTTAAAATTTTAGTTTAAGAATATTAGATACTAAGATAATTTGACTTTTATTTAGTGTATTTTTGAGATTTGATGTAGAATGTAAAAGAGAAAGAGGAATATGACATACTACACCAAACACATATCATTATTTTCAAGGAATAATAATAAGACGAGGGAGAGAGTATCCAATGATACTATGATCATATCTTATGTTTTGAAGAAGAATAATAAAAGAGGAGAGAGAATAAAACTTGTTACTAATGATTATTTTACGTGTTGAAGTTATTGAAGATGAAGAAGTGATACAACTAAATTGATTATTGTACAGGAAGGGAAGATGAAACCATTATAGATTGCTATAAAAATAGAGAAAAACTGATATGTCCTGAGGATATTATCATGAAATCTATAATCACTTGATTATTTCATTATTGAGAAAGAATATCATAGCCATTCAATCTAGAAGAGACACAAGATTACACCACTGATCACACTTCAAGAAGTACGTGTCTGACAAGGAATTTTAAGAAAGGACTAGTTGGTGCTAGCACCTCATGAAGTAAGAAAGTGGGTAATTTCTACACTATTGGAAAATATCCCTATACCCATGGTTTTTGAAAACCATGGGTATAAGAGTAGTATGGGAACCTTTACCCACGGTTTTGGAAATCCGTGGGTATAGATCACATATACATATGGTTTTGGAAAAAACTGTGGGTATAGGTTTTTTTTGAAGACCTATTTCCACGGGTTTGGAAAACTATGGAGAAAAATAGCTATACCTATGGTTTTGGTCAAAACCATGGCGATTAGAATTTTTTTCAAGGAATATACCCAAAGTTTTGGTAAAACTGTGGGTATAGGATTTTTTTTCAAAGACCTATACCCATGGTTTTATAAAACTGTGGGTATAGATTTCCCGCGTTATGGTGGGAAAAAAATTCTGCAGGACACAAAACAAATTTGGTAGGAAAACCTATACCCACAGTTTTCATTTATATACCCACGGTTCAGATTTATATATATATATGGATACAAATATATAACCACAGAAGTTTCATAGATGAGTTAGTGATATGCCATTTTATGTTCTACTTGGTCACATGATCGAACCCCGGTGACCGATTTTTTTTTCTAATAACGGGAGCAATATTAATATATTAAAAAAATAGATATATAAATATATAAGGGAGTTTACTTGGTTGGTTTATCATCAGAACTATGAAGACTAAGTCATGGGATCAAAACCCAGGAGGTTCTTTTTTTCTAATATGGGTGTTAATTAATATATTTAGTGAAATATTGATATATATATATATATATACATATAAGAGATATAGTGTGAGTGGTGAGGTGTCCTGAATTCTAAATGTAGGTCGTGGGTGAATTCCATTCACCCTAATAGGTGTGGATGTAAGAATATGAGTCTTTAATTGGTAAAAAACTACCAATGCTAATTCACCCCCACTTAGTGTGGTTTCACCGATATCGGTGGAACAAAAATACAAAAGAGTTTATATTTAAAATTAGGATTTTTTCAGAATTATTAATTTTAATTGTTCGATTTAAAAATCCTTACCTAATAAATTTTTTAAACTATATTAATAGATGTTTTGATAATTTATATGATCAATATGTAAATAAAATTAAATATATGATATTTAGATTATGTAATTTTTTTACAGAAATAAATTGTAATATAAAATGTTTATATTTAATTTAATATCATATATTTAATGTAAATACCATAAAAAGGAGAATATAATGGAGTTCATATTAGAAATAAATATAAAGTTTTTATATTTATTTAATTATGTGATCTACATAATACATAACAAAATTATAAAGTCTTTATAAATGATATATTTATGAATTTTTCATAAATATATCATCTCATATCCAAGTATATTAATTTTTCATTTAATTAGTTTATTCCCTACTTTATTCACAAATGTAATTATTATATTATGAATGTATGTATGCTTTAATTTTAAGTGTTAAACTATTCTATACATTTTCATACATGCATATAAGATGTTACATGCTAGGTATTCCAATTGATTAATTTTTCTTACACCATGAATTTGGATTGTACTAATATATAAACAAGAATTATAAATTTAATTATAGTTTATACATATTTTGTGTTTGGATTATAATGTAATCGAGGCCTCTCTTAATTAAATTACACTTGTGTAGATTTATTTTGGGTCAAATAGCTCACTGACTTGGAGGTTTATGCCTTGTCTAGAAATATAGGGGTAGGATATCTATCACTCCAAGATTAATATTATGGATATTTTTAGTTTCATATGATTCTAATACATTACATTAAATAGTTTCATATAACTTATTCATGAAATGCATTTGGATGTGTATAAATATAGATGTATTTTAATTTAGTTTATTAAGACATGTTATGGTTTGTGTAAATAGTTACACATCAATATGATTTGATTATATTGATTTTGAGAAGGGAATAAGAGTCCAAACTAAATCATGAGAATCATGAATACATGTAAGGGGAGTGCATGAAATAAAATTGTGAGATTAAACCAATTTTAAAATAATATGTTTCTAATTCCTTATAAAGAAAACACTTGTCAAGGTCTCGATCATTTAGTGTGGGTGACCCTAACCTTTAAGTTCATATGGATTATTCTATATAAGAAAATTATATAATGAGGATACCCTAACCATTATGAGACCTATTTTTTGGTATTTGTTTTGGGTTACACTTTAGTGGGTAACCCTAATAGTTAGGTTACTTGAGGAAAAAAGTTGAATGAAACTATATGATGGATCAGGGTAATGATTTATTCACTCAACAATCCATTATTCATATATGATATTATAAACATGATCATATAATAGATACAATCATGAATTATTTAAATGTATAATTAATGTAAGTAACGATGAAATATGGATAATGGCCCACTAATGGATATGATGGATTTAAAAGGGGTCTTCATTTTAGTAGGAGAAGATTTAATAAAAGATCATACTAAATGATTGTAAAATATGACACTCATATGATAAAATATTTTTTGTAGATATATAACACCATCATTATCATATATTACTTTGAGATCAATCCTACTGAAAAGAGGATATTAATGTATGTAAATTCAAATATTAGTATAAAAAATTAAGAATTGTTCATAATCAAGAAGGAAAAAATTATATGTGTTAAAGAAACACCTTCTTGAGTAAAATAATGTTATAATTAATAAATAAGTAATCCTATATTATTATGAGAGGCAAAAATAAATTTATTTAAGGTTTCAGAGTCATTATAAGAACTATTACCAAAATAAATTCAGTGGCCACTCATATACTCAATGTTATTAAGTGTGTAATAAATTAGAGAGATTGGAGATTCCATTTTAGGATTGATCTAGATATAGATTTTGTTCTAGAATTATCATTTAGAATGTTTAGTTAATTTAAATGAGTTCAATAAATGTTTAACCTAATTTATCAATGTATTGAGCATAGATGAGCATAAAATGCGATGTCAAGGATGAATACATGTGATAATACTACAAATGGGTAAAGGTTTAATATAGAAGGAAATTATTGGATTATCCAATAGTCATACTTGGTAATGTAAACATAAAATATGTTTCAATAATGAAGAAAAATGGTTCTATATGATGTAATTTTTTCAGAAACATGAAAGAAAATTGAGAAACTCGGTGGAGAACCCATGTTAGAAATATATATTGTAGTAATAAATTATTAAAATTTTAAGGTCATATGATAGAAACAATATTTTTTAAAAGTATTATTAATATTCATACGTTTAAAAATGAAGGTGATCATTAAAGGAGCATATAATTTTCATTCATGTGATAAAGCAAAGGTTTGATAAATCATGGATTTGAACGAAAAGGAATATATCAAGAATAGATAGATCTAATCAAGGGACTTGTATAGTTATATCATAACTATTTTGTGATAAGAGTAGTTTTTTATTTAAAAAGGGTTGTTATGTGCAATACAAGATATTGTATTTAATAAACATGATTTAGGATGTATCAAATTATATAACATACTTGGGAAGAATATAAGGTAAAAATGTTATATCTAGGATAAAATATATTTCATAGATGTTTGTTAAAAAATGAGGGAAACATATCCCACCACCTTTAGTTTATTATTTTTAAAAATAAAGTGTTTTTTTCATAATGATTCTTGAAACACATAAAATACCATATTAGATATATATACAATAGTTTATTTGTTAAACATTATCCCAAAAAAATTGTTTTTATTTTATAACACAAATAAGTTTATGTATTCATTTGATATTAGGGAGTGAATACAATTTATAAGAGGATAGTTGGAGTATATTTGGGTGTAGAGAAGTTAAAAGAAACAAAATAAAAGTTTCTGATTGTCAAAATATAGAATGAATATCACTTAAAATTATGAAAGGTTTATGGTTTGTAGGTAAAAGAATAATTTAAAGTGTTACATTGGTTAAAAAACATTTTAAGTAAATTTTTAATGAAAAGGGTTCAAATTATGACAATTACCATGAAATTAGGAGTTATAAGAAGAAAATAAGAGTCATTGGCTACAAAAAATTAATTTTTGTGAAGTTAAGAATTTTTAATACCATGGTAAAAGAGATGAAAAATAGGAATATGATTCTCAAGTCTCACCATTATTCAAAATATATTAGTTCATATATTTCACTCACTAAAGAGTTTAAAATGTTTATTTTTTTAGATGGACACAAATATATGTGGTTGTAAGTACATAGAGATGTAATGAGTTTACAATACCCTAAAATTTAATGTTATAATGGGTTGGATTTCAAATAGAGATACAAAATATTATTACAAGGCAGAATATAGTTTTTGGGCACTGGATTACCCATGATGTATACCACATGAAGTGTAATAAATACTGTATTTGGTATACTAGGGTTTTATGTTTTAAATTTATATTTCCCTAATACATGTATTTGGTTTGATACCTAACATGAAAAACTTCATACATTAATACCTTTCTTACAAAATCCTTGAGGATTATAAAAATAAGGGTTAGTTGGGTATGTGATGATCATGTATTAGGTTGGAGCTTAACCAAGATAGAATATTTCCCCTTATACGACACCTGAGCCCTCAATTGAGATAAACCAAGGAAGCATCCGACTATACCTAGATAATACATGCAATTTTTGTTAGCAATATAATGAGGGTAATGTTAGGTGATCATCCATGAAGGTGAATAACATGCGATTTATTCATCAATCTATTCAGTATATACTAAAAGAATCAATAATATATGAGTATCTATACAAGATTGAAATAAACTATGCCTCATGGTTATTTATTTTCTTATACAAAGGGTTCATATAGAAATTAATTCTTGTATATGATATAGTTTTTGTAAACATGTATAGAGACTCATGAATCTGATGAAGATCATGCTAAATCACATTGTATCTTGAGTAACATTAAGGATTTTCAAGAGGCCTTTCTTTATGAATTTGAAAATTAATATTTTTTGTTAATTATACAAAGGCTTATAGGGTCACACTTTGTGGTCAAATGACTAAGGATTGAGTTTTAAATCAAATTTCTACACTATTGTTTTAGAGTTTATCAAAAAGGATATTTAGAAGGGTATTCTCAATGCATTTCTTATTATGTGATACAAGGTGAAGTCAATTATAGATTTCAAAACGTGTTTTAGAAGATATATAAAAGGTGTTTGGATATTATTTCACAAGTAATTGTATATGATATGATATAAGGAGTAATGGAACTTAATATATGATCCTTAGTGTAAGTGGTATATTTATGGAGACATTCCTTAAATCCTTAAACACATATAACGAGTTTATTGTATATCATATGATATGATTTGGGTATGTCATAAGGCATGTAGTGGATATTTCATTCCAATTCATTAATCCTATTGTATTACATGATATGGGATTGGTTTATAGAAGTTTAATGTGGAGAGTTATATTATATTATTTATATAACATTATACTACTAACAATGGATGTTAAATATTGAAGTATTTATGGTCAATTTATCTTTTAGATTGGATACATTATTTTAGAAATTAAATATTATGAAATGTATTGGAGATTCTAGAATTCATTCATATAATGAATGAATGAATGGATGAATCCTTAAATAATACATTTTTAAACATATGAGTAAATGATACAAAGGCCCAAGAGTTTCCCCATGCCTAAATAGAGGAGACAATGTCCAAGAGAATGGTGGGGGATCCTTGATAAAGCCTTATAGATGATATTCCCTATCTCTCTTTTTATCAAGGATCTATTATTCTTCCACATTTACCTTCTGAGTTAATAAAATATCATGGAGTGAAGATGAATCTCACCCAAGAATTTTGTGATTTATATCAACCCATAGATACACTATGGTGGAGGTAGTTCGATGATTTCCTAATATCAATATTTTTTAAACATATAATTGAAGATAGTTGTTGTGGTATTAATAAATGAATGGAACACAATTTTATTCATTATATATACACATTTTTTAAGTTTCATGCATGGATATATTGATATTAGAGGTTTCTAATACCTTTCACTATGTTTAAAAAGTTTTATTAGATCCCTATAACCCATCACTATGAACAAAAAATATTTAATAAAAATTTTCTATCAAAAAAATATTTATATACATATATTAGTATGATTAAAAAAATAATTATTTTTAGTTTTTTAAAATGGGGTAGTTTTAATAACTATGAATTAAGTATTAAAAATTCTTGAGTTAGCTGTTAATTAACAATATTTATTTAAAACTACTACGAATCAGTAATACATGAAAATTTCAAAACATTGATATTAATTTTAGTAGTCATTTGTAAAATGCATTTTTTTTGTAATTTAGTGGAACAGTAATACACTGTATTCATTATTGTGGTGGATTAATAAATTTATTTTTTTATAAATTAGAGGCTATTTGTATCCAAAAACTTGTTAGAAACCAGTGATGGTTCTTTACTAGATAAATGTCAATATTTTTTAGTACACTACTTCCCATAATATAAAAAACATAAAAAATTTAAAAATTACATAATTTCAGAAGTTAATAAAAAATAAAAAAAATATGGGGAACCACCATCACCTTACTCTATTTTATATAAAAAATTTATAAACATATAATAGTTTTTTGTTTCAGTTCATTGGTATAAATGAAATATTTATGTTTTTCCTAACAACTAAGGAAATAAATACAACTATAAGGAACCACCATCAATCCATATTCACTTGGTTATATAGGATCCCCTCAATAATGCAGACTTTTAATTTTCTTTATTTTACTACCTACTACCAACATTTAGTGATTACAATAAATTTAATTTAGAATATGAATTAGTTTCATATAAATAATGAGAATATAAATGGTTCTTAATATTAACCTTGTATGCATAGTTAAAAACCATAAATATAGTTAATAAAATCATTTTTATAGACTATATTTATGGTTTTATCTATCATCAAAGTATTAGAGGCTAACGCGGACCTCACTAGACTCTCAATTTGTATCGAGAGGGACATTATCATTGATCAAGTAGAAACTGACTCCATGATTATTCCTAATGCCTTACAAGGTAAAAGAACCATTCCTTGTACTATCTCTTACACCATGATAAAATTCAAGCTTATTCTTAACAACAATGTTAGAGTCACCCATATGTGGTGGGAGGGGAAAAAATAGTGGACAATCCAACCTCTATTTCACTTTTAGGTTCCTCAGTTTGTTTTTTTTCTAATGTTTCTCATCTTAATCTAGAGGGGTGAACCTAATCCAGGGAGATTCTATTGGGCTAAATTATTTTCATCATCCTTAGTACGAGTCACCTTTTTGTATTTCGTTGGTCTATTTTTTAAATAAAAAGCGTACTGTTGGTTGGATGGATAGGTTTATTGTCATGGTTCAAAAAAACCATTATTGTAGAAAAAAAATTATCATTACATAAAACCATTACTATATATGTCAGAGAAATAAATATTTTCTTGGTTATAGAAACCATCAATATACATACATTATAAGTATCGTGTTTTTAGTAAACAATAACTATAAATGGAAAATAATCATGGCTAATGAAACAATGACTATGAGCTTCAATTTTTCTTTAAAAAGTAGAAAACCAAATAACACCTTACCTTACAAATAAAAAAGATCAACCAATATTAATTAAACAATCAAACATAAACTAATATCTCTTAACTTGTACTAAATAGATTACATGAAATATGATAAGAATTTTTTTATAAAGTAAATATTCTCAAGAAATTCATTAAAAAATTAATAGTAATAAATATATGACTATTGAATAACTCATCATTTTAAAATTACAATCATAACAAAAAAGAATCAAAACATATACCAATATGTCTATCTTGTCCTATTATATATAGATCAATATTGAATTACAAGTCTTAAATCCATATGAAACTTAATTCTAACCATCTAGGCAAATATTTCATTAAAAACAATTTTAGATGCAGTCCTCATTCTCATAAAAATACAAGAAACATTAAATAATATATATTTTAAAAACCTTTTACTTTAAAATTTATGTACATTAACAACTCAACACTCAGTAAATACTTAATAATCTTTTTAATGTTAATTTAAGACATAGTAATAATCCAA
The DNA here is from genome assembly GCA_963277665.1 of Viscum album. Lineage (NCBI taxonomy): Eukaryota > Viridiplantae > Streptophyta > Magnoliopsida > Santalales > Viscaceae > Viscum > Viscum album. Next base: position 1,113,528,591 of record OY728162.1, on the reverse strand, counting down.
GAATTCAATATAAAGAAAAACCTCCCATATCCATTTGAATTTAAACTAAAAAACAATATATGATATATTTAATTTTACTCAATTAAATAAAAATGTTTTAAATAAATCATGAATTATAACAAATTTATTGACTTATTGTATTTTAATATGGGAAAATTTTGTATATTGTTATTTCTCTAAGAATTATTCACCAATAAATAGTTAAAAAACGAAATTAATTAATATATTAATTGATGTCTAAATCATTTAATTATTTAAACTAAATTCATTTCACTTACTTGAAAATGAATATTTTTTCATTAAAAATAAAAAAATGTAGAATTTAATATTTACGACTATTATTAAACATAATGCGTGAATTGGATTTTATATCAATTATAAAATTATAATTTTTCTATTCTACAACTAATTTGATATTCATTCCACTTCATCCATAGATAAAATTTTGTATATCCATACCTATAAAAATTCAACCAAATATAGACACACTAAATTAATAATTAAAATTCATAATAAACTCATTCCAAGTCATATGTGTATAAAATAAAAAATATATATAAATATAAAAATATATACTACACGAGTAAATAAAAAACATAAAAATATATGATACACCAAAAAATGAAGGCTACAATAATAAATAAACAATATAAATATGCCGACGTTTCAGATTTTAACTTCAACAAATAATGATTTTTTTGATTTAATTATTTACCATGTGATTCACTAGGAAAATCTAACAAATATAAATGAATGTATGAATTGTATTATTAATCTATATTCAAACTGGACTATAATATTTGACTTACAAAAAATTTTCCAAAACATATTTCTTTCATAAATATCTTTTAAACTCTACAAGGTCATTGATATAACCTAAGAAAACATCAAGCCTCTATATAAGTCTATATATATTAAATCAATATCAAATATAAGTTAATTTATAGATAATCAATATCAAATAAATTAAGAAAGTAAAGCGATATTACCAAAAATATTTTTACATTTTTAACTATATTTTGTGTTCACCATCTTCCCTAACAATATAAATGTTTTGATCATCATATCCAATACTAGGATAATAATATACATACATATTATGTAGAGAAATATCATCTATACAATCATATAACATATATCATGGTATTGTTATAACAAAAACACCGTAATGAGGATTTAAATGCTCTTTTATATTGAACACTTGTCTTGCATGATATGCAAATATGTATGGTTCATAAGTTTTAAAAAAACATTCCATTTCCACCACTATAAAACTTTATTTACCAACATGAATTAATTTCTGAGGCAATTCTTAAATTTAAATAACAACTCAAACTTGAGACTGATAATATAATATAACTATTTTATGTACCACACAATAATATGATAATTAGAAGAATGTGGGTTCCTTTTATGTGAAATATCATAACAGTCCATTTTAGTACTTACATAACAAATAGTTTTGAGTTTTAATGTTTAATAAATAAATACTAACAATGAACTTGTATCCATTGATAAAAATTTATTTACTCTCATGTACTAAAATATCAATACTAAGAAAAAATTCTCTAATATCATGAGAGGTGGAACTATTTGTAAAATATCAAATTTATATATATTAAAGTCTCATTAATATTAGTAACTAATTTCATTACAAAAAAGGATAAAATATTTATATACTTACATGATATTTTAACTAAGTAGAAAACTTATTGCTATGAAACTTATCTATCATTCTATGAGAGAAAGAATGCTGTTTTCTATTTATGATTTCCTTAAAATTCCAATAACATTTTAGAATAATAAATTTGTAATATAACTTTCAAAAACAATTTATTTAAAGAAAAATGTAATTGGTCAAACTTACTTAATTTATTCCTCTACAACATCCGAATTAAATTGTACAATATGATGTTTCATCTCCCACTAATAAATGATCAAATTAGTCAACATACATAAACCCAGAACCCCCATGTTGTGGAATTGATGGAAATGTTGTCTCAATTTTATCACAATTATCTTATTTATTTCTTAATGGTAAATTTCACATTATATCAACATTATTAAAATACATAAGACAAAAATACAAGAAATCATGGTACAAATAACCATTAATAATAGATCCATATGGACATTTCATTTTTCTGACTAAATATTTCATACTATATATCATTATTTCTATGAGATGCATCCAAAAAAATAAACAAGACCCTAAAAATAAATTCTTATGGAAAGTGAATAGTAAAACACATCATGTATGAGAAGATAGATAGTGGAATAATTTTTATCATTCAAAAATAATGATTAGACTATTTTTTTTAATTTTATTCAAATAAATTTTAGTCAATCATTTAAAACATATATCTATGTATAAGTATGAAAATGAATAGAAGTGACCCTTATTGTGACTTTCAGCATGATTTAAATGATTATTGGTAGATAATCATGTAACATGATGTGATAGTAATGTTATTTTAGTGATTTAATCTCTACCTATTTAGTATCTACACATTTTTATTTTCTACTTGAATCACTATCCAAAACATTGAGAGTACATAGCACATGAAGAATGTTTTTTCTCTCTGCAACTGTCATTATATAACATTTATGAGGAACTAACTACTTGTTTATAACAATTAGTATGGGATGATGTTTTTTTTATACCCCAATCCTACAAGTATTAACATTCTCTTAAGACATATATTATCCCCCCTTTATATTAAAAATTATTATAAGTAATATTTCACATATATTTGTTTGAATTTGTATCACATCTAAACAATTCAACAATAGATTTTAGGGAAAAATAGGCATTTGAAAGAATATAATTTTTTCTTCTAATTGTAGTGGGTATATTTATATATAGTATATCACTTTCTCCTAGGAAGGAATAACTTATAAAGTTCAAAATTTAGTCCTTGAATTTGTTCTAAGAATTCACTACATGACATGAATGAATTCATTTTCTCATTCTAATAAATACCATCAAATTAGTATTGATTATTTTCATATGGATATCTCATCAATAGAAAATGATGATGTCCCATGAAACTAATTTTTTTATGTGTCATTCTTCTTGATTGTGTATTTTTTACTCAAATTTGAAAAATATTTTACCATTTTTTCTATAAAGTTATATCATTCCACAGGTGGGAAAATCATTTATAGTGCACATTATATTAAAAAACATTTAAAATGATTTCTTCCTTTAATCATAATATTTATGCACACATGTTGTCCATAAATGACTCAACTATGCTCTCATTGGTTGCAGATACATATCTATATCATTTTCAAGATTATTCAGCCCATAAATCTATATAGTAATAAAAGTATATGGTTTATTTATTAATATTAAAGGTGAAATATTATAAAAATAAATTAATACGAGACATGTGATTTGTGCTATATGATTCTATCAAAAATGATTAAACAGATCACATGATAAACTCAATATGACATTATGTATCTTATAAGAAGAATCAAGATGAAATTTCATAAACTCTGTCCATGCTAATCCATATGATGGGTGCACAAAAATTGTAACTATTTTCATTACATTATCAATCCATCTCATTTATTCTGCCATTTTTTGACATATACATTCATTGTAACCTCCGTGAGAAAGGAAAGTGCCACATAACCTTCTTAGAAACTCAAGAAAGCATGTCATCTTTATATAGACTATTTATACATGGACCACACTTATTAATCTCATTTAATGATGAAATTTCTTTCTAATATATTATACACCTATTGGGGAATACATGTATTTTATTAGAAGAAAATCCCAATTCGCCAATAATCTTTGATGCCTTATAATCATTTTTGGAATGTTTTCATAACCAGAAAGAAAGGACTTCATAATGTTAAGAATACGGTCAATCCTACAATTGATGAGTTTTAATTTATCTCACTAGACTTAATAAATACAGTGTAAGAAATATAGAAACCCATAAAACAAGAAAAGATATATAATAAACCAAAATCATTAAAACTATTAAATGAATAAATTATATTAAGTGTACATTACACTATAGCACTTTTATTATGATCTCTATCTTTGTATTCTTGATAAATATAGCATGAGTCGAAAATTAGTGTCATCCACATTCTAAAGGTATCCATTTGATGTGCTAAATCTCTCAACACTTAAGTGGGATCCTCTCATCAATCATGACATGCTAGTACCACATTAAGGAAATGGGTGAAGTGGAAGTGATCAAGGATATTGAGGGAGTTTCATCCAAGAATGAATGAGTAAGATTATACCATAGCATGGAAATAGACACCAATATATATACTTTAGGACTCTCTTGAGAACTAAATTAATTTAATCAAAAATTATATAATTCATAAGTACTACATCATCTAATTATGTATTCATCATATTAATGAAACCCCTATGCATTACATCTTATGAAAAAACATACTTAATAATAGTGAGTGGGAGTTATTTGAATGTTTAACAATTAAAAATTCCATAAACATTGAATAAAATAATAAATCATGGTAGATATTATGATATCAAACATATTAGAGTAAATTATATTCCATGAATGTCATACCATATGGATTTTACCAATCATATTATACGATATGGCCAAAAAATTACTATTTGAGTTAAAGGTGTTAGGGGATATCTTCTAAAATATACCACATGCACTAAATCCTCATAGAATATATTCTATTTCACCTTATAATTTATCACATACAATAAATTGTGAAACTATATCCAAAACTCCATTTTGATATCTTCTAATTTTGTTTGGAAAATTTATAATCAACATCATGATGTTTCACATCATGTTCAGTACCTTATGAATACCCATCCTAAAATATATTTGGATAAATATTTAAAATAACCTTATAGAATCTCTATGAGTTAAATTTAATATACAATCATTCAAACACAAAGGGTGACTCAATTATAATTTTTATAATTGAAAAAAAAGAATAATTGGATCCATAAATGAAAATAAATAGAGGAATATATCAAACCATCCATGCTACTTAAGTTATAAAGGTATATGGAATGATCTATATCAAACAAATGTATCTCTTTTATTATTACCACTAACTCCATAATTAGTAAGAATGCATTCTCATATGAACCACATGCCCAATACATTGAGAGATCATGGGATAAAGAGTATTCAAATCCAATTTAGCCTACTCAAATGTTCTCGATTCTTAGAGCATAGACTGACCAGGTAGATGAATACATCACATGTCATTAAAATTTATATATGAGAACATAATATATATTATCTTGGTGTGATTACACACTTCCTCAGTTAATCTTAATCAAGGGACCATATGGAATACTCATAATACAAGAATAAAAATGCCATCTTAGTTGAACTCTAACCAAAAACATGATCCGTAACAAACCCAAACACCCATGATTATTTGATACTAATATATTTTATAATAAATGTATCAAATTATAAATGTTCTCATACTAGAAATATCACCATAGACATAGTGTATGTCCCTGCATGTGGTATACTTCATGGGCTATGTAGTTCACAAAACCTATTTTGTTTCTCATGAGGATATTTAGTATCTTGATATGTAAAATAATAATCTTTCTATCCTTAACATTTCATCACAACCTATAATACTCCATGATGAAAATTGGTTTAGGATTACTCAAAGTCACACTTTGAGAGGTAAATTATAATTATGATTTATGAGATATATGTCAATATATATATATATATATAAATTCATCCAACATGAAATAATAATAAAGTAGAGATTTATTTTTTAATAACACGATACATTTTATTTTATTAAAATCCATTAATAATTCCTACAAAAATAGTATATAATCATGAATCTAACATATCATATATGATATACAAATAGATCATTGTTATGTTTTATGTACTTTCATGGGTTTTGTTAAACTCAATATATCTCTATGTAATTTCTACCACATCATCATGTAACCATCTGATAAAACCATCCCACTAAAATACTTAGTGAGTAAAATCTATGAATAAATAATGTTTGAATTATTATAAAAATTTGGAATCGTATTCCTAATGTTCAAATCCTTGAACATATTCAGACTCCTTAACTCTACAATATCCAATTTTATGATGTTAAATTATGTTTTCTACATAGAAATCATTCTCAGAACATCATCATCATTATTTTGAACCAATTACATAAAAAATTATCCTTTAATTATTTTTCAACTGATTTAACTATTTACATTATTAATTTACCAACGCATCTTATACTTATTTAGGATATAAATTAACACTCACTTTTCACTTAGACTATAACAATATTTTATTTTTTATTTTTAAACTTCTCAAAGTCTAAAAAAACTCCCACTAGACTCATAAACACTATATTTTATTCAGAATATATTGATAAGATAAAACATATTATTTGGGTTTGGAAATATAACCAATTTATTTCATTGTAAATATTTAACAAATAAACTATTTTTTCTTTATGTGTTGTAACATTCAGAACATTTTTAGACCACTGCATTTTTTATATTAGGTGTTAGAGGTATCAAGATAAATATGGGGAGGAAATGTGAATTTGGACTTGAAAATTAATGTATAATATGAGTTTCATAACATGGTCATGGGTGTCTCACCATGTACGGATAATTGGAGAAGGGGGAGTTTTTCAATCTAGTGAGTTATGCCATGAAGGGGTGAGCCATGCCATGGGGTTTTATGTCATATCATGATAAAGTATCATGGATTTAGAGTGTATACTATAGAAGTTAAGTGTTGAGATATTTTCAAGGGGGAGACAATACAAAACATAAATTTATTTTTTATGACATGAGGTTTATAGATATTTTTTCCGAAGTGTAAAAACTTACATTTCTTAAAAATAATTGTAAGTATGAAATTTTTACTCTAATGTATTTTATTTTTCATTTTACAATTGTAACGTGGTGTGTTTATTTGTGGTGTGAAGTGGGTTTAGTGGATTACTACTTATGTTTATAAATTTACTACATTAAATGATCAGAGGAATCATCCTATGGATCCTAAAGGGGTTGAGATTCTTGGTTATACCTTTTGAAGTGTCATCATGGCCTGGTATTCCTACTACACTATGGTTGGTTCTAGAGGGGAATGTACATGGTGTGACCATGTTGTTCATGATGTCATACTTAATCAGTTGTATAGTTTAAATTATTCATTGATATTTAAATTAAGTTTTGTGAAATAGATCTCAACACGGATTTCATAGATTCATTCAAAACATCCCCATTATAGTGTGACCATAAATTTTCATGATGTGACATAGTAAGTTTCTAACTACTGTAGAAATTTAAAATCCCATCATAATTATATTAGATTAACCTATTTATATCAAACCTTGGGAAATCATAGTTTATTATTTAAAAAATCTTGAGTTCCCTTTTATAAGATTTTAATCTCATATATGAGAGATCGATCATTTCGGATGTGTGGTGAGTTCTCTTATCTTATTTTTAGATTCACTTACTATTATTCCCCATGGAGAGTTATGAAAAAAATTGTGTCATTTTTTTATAATTGGATCATAGTTTTTATATGGGATTTATGTGATTTTTGTTGATGAGGTTTTCCCATGTTATTTTTTCCTTACAACAATCACTTGTTCTTGTGTTCTTCTGCGGTGATTATTGAATCTCTAGTTGAGGTAGAGGATCATATATTTCTACCTTTTATTTATGTGATTTGTTAAATTACCATAAGTTTTATTAATTTTGGAGGATGTTAAGGGTTAAACTAATAAAGTTAAAGAATTATAATAAATAAAATTTAATTTTAAGGGGTGATCACATGTGCATTATATTATTTTCTGTTATTACATGTAAAAGATGGCTGTTTGTTTTTACAACTAGAAGGTTTTTTCTGCTTTGATATAAGTTTCATTACTATGATTGAATTTTTTTAATCACATCACATAAAAGGGGAATTAATTAAAAATGGTAACAATTTTTTTCTTATAAATACTAAATTTTAGTAATTTGTTATATACCAGATATAATTATTTTTTATGAAAAGAGAAATTAGAAGAGATGGTACTTGTGCTTTAATGATACTTTTTCTACACTTAGCTATTATTGATTAAGTATAACATGATGTTGTTGTAATGGTTATAGTTGGGAAACTTGTGGACATATTTTGGGTGGTGGTAGGTGTTTTATAGTGGGTGATATTGATGGTTTTCCTATTGGTTCCAGGAACAACAAAAGTACTGGTTGTGGATGGTAAATTTAAAATTTAATTTAAATAAAATGTCACAAAACCTAATAGAAATTATTGCATGTTAAATTTATAATTAGTTTATTTAGATATTTATTACATGCATAACTTTTTTTTAGGATTCATTATTTGGTGGTGTTGTTTATCTTCTGAAAGTAACTTTTTGGATTGCCTTCGTTGTGATGTGAGGATCTAAGGATAGAATCCCTCTAGTGGTGATCCACACGTCCTCCTTTGATCTTCGGGAAATGCCAATTGATTTCTAGGTGCTATCAAGGAAATAAAATTTTATTTTTTCATTCTTATTGATCAATTATCCTTCAATATTAAATGAATATATTTGGTGATTCTCATTCATGATAGTAATAAAGAGGAGGAATTTGAGAGAGAGAGAGAGAGAAAGCAAAGTCTCTTGTATGTAACGATTCTCTACTATCAATTTTTTTGATAATTTACTCAATATACATAACTTTATATTTATGAATCCAGTGTTTAGGTTAAAATTATTATTTAATTTCATGTCATCCCTTAAAAAAAATTATAATATTTAATAAACCCTTTCCACATAATAATTATAATAAATTTATTATTTTATAGTGAGAACTAATCTGCACCATGATAATTAAAATGTACAAGCTTGTAAATAAATATTTATCAATTAACAGAGTCTTGGTCTATTTATCCTCTAAGATATTTATTAAACAACTAACTAAATATTTAATTTAAATACTTTATTAATTGATAAATATTTGCGATCAATAAAATTTGAATAAAATTATTCCTCAGTCTTGAGAATAATATTTATTATATTGAATAAATTAAAATAAAATTTAATTGAGATCACGAGAGAAACATAGTGTGTGATCCTCTTGGTTTATTTCTCATTTTCATTAGGAAGGATTTCCTAAAGACCAAGATTAAAGTATATAAATATTTCAAGGAACCAAAGAGAAATAACATAATGTCCCAACAATGACAACCACATATAAATGACCACTGTGTAATATAATCCCTTTGCCACAATAACTCATTAAGAAGGTTTCACATATCTTTTACCAACCTATATGCTTCATAAATCTTTATTTGACTATATAATATAAACACATTATTACAACATGGACATGGAATTTATGGTGATGGTTCTATTCCAATCAAAGGGTTGAGATATCAACTTCTATAAAGATGCAAGGGAAAATTATTTCCTAAACTTATCCATTAATGAAATATTAATTGTGACACACCCAACATACTCTACCACACTAGGAACACATGGTGTCATGGTTTTGTTTCACAAAATAAAAGATCAAGATTCATGAAATGCATTAATGATGATCCAAAAGTCTAAGGGCCATTACACATCCCCACAAATAACAATATCCTATGACACCAAAACATATGGAATTCGTACTAGAGGGTCTATTCTCATAATCTCCCATCTTAGAGATTAAAACGTATGTAATTCATGAGGAGAAGTATCATACTATTAAAAGTACTCACACTTGTTAGTCTATATACTATGTTTCCCATCATAGTATGCTATCCAACCATAGAATTATATTTAACAATATTGTTATAACACTTCAAGGTTCTCATCATAGCGGGGAATTTTTATGACCTTATCAATGTGATGTATACTCCAAGACATTATTACATTAAATTCACATAAAATAATAAAAAATATATAATAATAAGTTTTATTAATATTCAATAAATGGAATATACATGTAATCTAAGCATAAACAGTTAGTCCTAGGATACCAAATCCAAAAAACTAAAACTTGGACTAGAGAAAAATGCCTACATATCTTAGTCTACTAGACCTCACATGATAATTATGTTAATACTTAGTAAAGTATTTAGTCAATGGGTATTCCACATTATCTTCCATGGATATTATTCTCACTATAACCTCACCTATCAAAGAAACCCCCTCAAGAGATGAAACTTCTGAAGTATATACTTTTCCCAATAATGTGACCTTGGATCTTGGATGAAGTTTCACATATAAATTACTTATTTAGCTTCCACATAAGCCTCAATATACTTATAATATACTATATAATTCTCAACAAAAACATTCTTTGAGCTATTCCAGTTAACATTATTTCCATTTAGAGTGAATATGTATCCCATTTTATACTTTTTGTCATCTTGTTCTGTTTGGAAACATGAATACGCATATCCTTTGATGCGTAGTTCTTAATATCCCCCATAAACCAAGAACATAGATCAAGTATGACTCTGATATATAAGGATTGTCTTGACCACCATCCAAAGGTGGTAAATGTTTCATCTTAACATCTTCCTACCATAATTAATGCATAATCAACATATATCCTACTACATAGAATAATATACATGGTTTATCTAATAGTTGAAGCCTATGGAATCCTTCCCAGTTTGTTTCTTACATCATGTTTCTGAGGAAACATTTTCATGTAAAGATAAATTCCATATGGTGTTGGAATCAATATTTGCTTATATTTTTCCATACAGAGTCTCTTCTATATCTTGTCAATATATGTACATTGACTTAGGATTAGAAGCCTCTTGGATATATCCTAATAGATAATGATACCAAGGATATATGCTACATCACCTAATTACTTTATATAGAATCACTTATCCAACCAGGAATTGAAATTCCATGAGACTAGTATCTCATTTACAATATGTAATATGTGATCAATATATACTATTAAAAAAAAAAGAAAACACTCCCACTAAATAATCTATAGACATAAGTCTAACATTATTTCTTTATCAAATAAAATTTTCTTATGTCTTCATCAAATTTAATTTTCCATGACCAAGATGCATTATTTAATCCACAAATGGATTTTTTTTTTCAAATTTTCATATCCGTTTATCATATTTTGGAGACAAAAACACTCTGAGTTGTGTTATATAGACATCTTTTTGAAGGTTCTCGTTAAATAATTCTATTTTGACATCCATTTTCCAAATATTATAGTCATGGAAGGCTGTAATAACTAGTATAATTCTGATGAATTTTAGATTTGGAACTGTTAATAAGGTTTCATCATAGTCAATTCCTTGACATTGTTTAAACCCTTTTTCAACCAATCATACCTCAGTACTGACTTATACATCCATGTTTAGTTTCTTCCTAAAAATCATTTTATAAAAAACAAGATCTACATCCGCTAAAGGATCTACCAAAATCTAGACTTTGTTTTGGTATATGTAATTTATTTTATAATTCATGTATTCTTGCCACTTGGAAATTTTTTTCCACTTAATGCTTACTTTTAGGTTATAGGATCATTATTACCAAACAATAATGCATCACCATCCTTAGTGACTACAGAAACATACCATTCTGGTTCTCTAACCTATCTGATATGTAGTTTTTGTGTCTTTGGAATAGCTTCTTCTTCCATGGAGTTTTGTGGAATATATTCGTATGCCAACTCTTATATACCTTGAGCCTCAGATTAATTAAATCTTATCTCACTCCCACTATCTATTTTAGAGACATGATTCCTATCAAAAAATATATTGTGCCTTTACACTATTAACTTTTTGTATTAGGGGTCATGTTGGTAATAACACCTTATTTCTTTTGGTTATCCTAAAAAGGTGATCTTTGCTCTTAAGGGTGCAAGATTTTTACCTAAAGAAGCTTTAAAAAAAGATTCGCAAACCCACACATGTTAGTACAATAACATGGGATTATTTCCATTGCAAAATTGGTATGGTATAACATCTACTGGCTTAGTTGGAACTTGGTTTAGTTTTTGTTCCACTGTTTGTAATGCATATCCTCAATAGGAAAATGGAAGACTCACATGACTCATCATTTATCTCACCATTTCTAACAAGGTGAAGTTCCTCCTTTCACTTACACCATTACACTAAGGTGTATAAGGAGGAGTTAGTTAAGATAGAATCCTATATTCTCATAAATAATAAATGAATTATTTATTAATATATTCTCCACTATAACCAGAGTGGAGTTTCTTAATAATTTTACCAAGCTGGTTCTCAACTTGATTCTTGTATTTCTTGAATCTCCTAGTGGAATCTGACTTATACCACATCAACTAGACAAACCCATATCTACTAAAATCACTAGTAATGAAGAATGATTACTAACCCATTGATTCAACATGAAATAGTCTACACAAATTGGTATAAACTAACTCAAGAAGCTATTTGGACCTCTCAACTCTTCTGCTAAATGGTAATTTAATCATTTTCCTTGCACACATGTATGAAATACACCAAGTGGTTTTAGTTAAAAAAGATTCTAAATATCTTAATTTGTATAATTTAGTCAAGAATTCATAATTTACATGACCTTACTAGTTATTATAAAGTTAGGCGGGGTTTTAGTCATTTGATGTAGTTTTATTATTGATTTACATTACCTTTTTTGTGTAATCCAACACATAATGACCATTATTTAAATATTATTACCATAATAAATTATCTAATTTTAAAAGTAGAAAATTTTCTTTCCAAAATTGAAAATAAAATCATCTATATCAATTTTGGATTAAGAAATATTGTTTTCATAACAGATGTAACAAAGTAAAAATATTTCATAACCAAGATCATTCCTCTTGGAAACATGATGAGGTAGTCCACAATATCCACAAATACATGTTTATCTCCATTATTCACTCATAAGTCTAACTCCCTTAATTTAATTTTTATTAATCTAATTGGTTTCTATATTTGAATACATATGTGAGATACAAAAGATGTATTTAATACCTAATTTTTAGAAATAGATAAATTTCACTTGATAAAAAATAAAACTGAAGCTTCCCATTCCTTCTTTGGATGAGTGCGATTTTTCTTTCAATGACCCTTCTTTACAAATGATAAACAAAGAGAATTATGATCCTTATCTTTCTAATTTATATTTATCTTATTATAAGGGAATTGTAAAGATGATTTGGGCTTAGAAATATTCACCCAACCTTTATATTTTCTCACCATAAAGACCGAAGGTTTTTTATAGTTTGTTTCATTATTTAATTAGTGAAGAAGAGTAAGAAGATCTGGGAGAGACTTATCAATGTTTTTTATATTATAATTAACAATGAAATTTGGATAATCATTGAGGGAGTAATGAAAGAATCAGATTGGTGATCAGTCCTTCAATGAGTTTAGACCCTATAATCTTTAGATACTTAATATAGCCAATGATTTTGACTAAGTGAGGCCCGGGTGGGGGACACTCTCGAATATTTCTTTAAAAAATAGACTTTGATATATCAAACCACTCTTATCAAGATCACTTCTAGTATAGGACTTAAGTTTCTTGATCATGCTATACGAATCCATGTTTTCATGAGAATTCATGAGTTAACTGAACATCGAAAAAATCACCAAAAAAATGAGTGTCAACTACATCATTAAAATGTTTTTCATAGATAATGACCTCTTAATTACTCACCTATTTAGTAGTCAGATCATACATTAATGATTATAGCATGTAATGTTTTAGTTTATAGTGCAACACGACCTGATGGCCTTTGAACAACTCTGGGAAGTCACAACCAGTAATGAGATTGAATTTCTCCAATATAGATTGTAGGTATAATGTGGATGATGATACTTACATTTTATATAATTAAAAGGGATAATATTATTAATATTTTTATTAATTACCAATTATGTGAGAAATAATAAATTAATTGATTTTATTAAATCCCACACTATTTTATCAAGTCTCAACAGCCCTCACTATTGAACTTAGAATGTCATTACAAAAAAATTCTAGTGGAAATATTCTATTTGCCCCTTTGAATAACCCAAAAAAGATCGCTTAAGTTAATTGAAGATATTTTGGTAGGTAGACTTTTTCCAATTTTATGCATGCAAATCCTTGATCTATTGAGTGGACTCTTTAATCCTGAAATCCTGACTTGGATTTTCTGAAAACTTGCCTCTAAGTTACATCAAGTCCAGTGAGGGATACTTCTATTGATGTAATATGGTTAAGTAAACCCATAACATTCATAAGAATTCCATGTTAAAAGTAATTTTCCTAACAAGGGTTAGTCATAATCTAAGTTTCTAAGGATTTAATTCATAATCAAGTAATAGAAGGCCAAGTATGACTTAATATTTATTTAAGGGATTATAATTTATTGTGAATAAATTTTATCTTATTTTATTTTTTTCATCACTTGTTAATATTAAGTGCATATTACTTAATTATTTAACTATGTTGGATAAAACATTTACGCATTATCCATTTATGTAAATTCTGAATTTTCACATTAATTCATTTATTTATGTGATGTCGGTCTTGCATCCATAAATTAAATAATATATAGACAATAAATAAATAAATTAATGATCCAATCATGTTATTTTCCAACAGTTTTTTATTGATTTGAAAATAAATCAACCTATGATATAGGGGAATAACTCATGTCAGTATTGAAATGAGTTGCAACATTCCACCTATCCACCTATGTAACACCTAGGTTGGTATCATTATGGTTGTGTCTTGAAACAAATATATGTTCCTTGGGATAATCTATTAATTGTATACATTTATCACTCACATGTAGATGATGGGAACTAAAGGATTGATTATGGGGAATTACATAAATATCCTTCTTCACACATGTCTTACATAATTATGGAGGGATGGATGACTCACATGCCATCAAATTTGATTTAATAATTAAAATTGGAAAGAAATGGAATAAATTAAATTAAACAATTAAAACTCATACCCAGGTCTATTATAACTCATTAATAGTCATATACATGCAAAAATTACCCATTTTAAAATAATCAACTGTCATTCATTTAAATTCATTATTTAAAAAGAAAAAACATCCAAGAATTAATTTGATTACTTATCTTATTAATCAATTAACTCATCTTATCTTATCTTATTTAATACAATATTCCTAAAGTTTCCATCAGTTTTTATTTTAAATTAAATTAATAATTTTATTTTATTTAAAAATTCAATAAAACAATACACAACGTTGTTCTTGGAAGTAACTCAATGACTACATTTCTGAACTACTTAGTATGGATTAATTATAAGTCATGCTCTCATACAACGTATTGTGTACATGGAATGCATCATAATTTCACAGTGTGTATGTCCAATTTAATTCCACATAGAACACATGAAAATTATGTATCATATACAATTTAATGTTATGAGTATTTAATATGAAATAACCATACATGATTCACAACAATGAATATTACACAGAACTAATTAATAATTTAATATAATATAAAATCTAACAACCATAATGTACTGTCAAATTAATGAACAACATGAACCATAGGTTTATGAGTCTTAATGGGTTAATAAATTCAATTAAATATTCACATGTAAATAAGTAAAGTACACTATTAGTGAAAGACATCCACACAACGTGTATTTTCTCTTTACTTCATATCCACAGTACACACTTAGGGACACAACGCGTACCTTCCATGAACATTTATGAATTACATGGTATGTTTGGATAATAAATGATATGTAATTCTATCTTCATGATTTCCAGTCAATATGCATCATGTATTAAATGAACATAGTTCATTAATTACTCAACACAATCTGACCTCATGTTTTCTGTCTTAAATACACATGAACTACATGATGTACAATCAGACTACATGTTGTGTACTCCAGCAGAGTCATGTGCCACCAAAGCTGGTCTAAACATGGTAAATTTATTATACATGGCATGCACTCATTACCCCACAACCAAGAATCCACACAATAATCCCTATGATATGAACAAGTGTACACAACGTGTGACAAAATATTACACATTGTATGGTATTATATTACATAGCCATGATCCTTGGAACTTCCAAATGAGATCTTTATATGTAAACTTCATTAATAATTTACAAATATTGACAATATTTGGAGAAATAATGAAGTGTAAAAAGATTTTTTTAAGGATAGATCAAGAACGAATTAAAAATTAAAATAAATCTTATATTTTAAATGTACACCAATAAAAAATCAAATAAATAATTATAAATTTGAAAAAGACACCTCTGATACCATTTATTTCTTTTGGGTAGATTAGAAGCACTGGTGGTGGGAAATAAATTTAAAAATTCTTTTAAATAAAATGTACTAGAACCCAATAAATGATATTGCACGTTAAATTTTCAATTAATTAGTTTAGATCTGAAGAAAATAAATACCTTGTCTTAGGATAACTTCTTTGATGAAATTATTGATCTTCCAAAAACCCTTTTCTTATTGCCTTCATTGATATGTGATAATCCAATTATATAATCCCTCTAGCGGTTATCCACACATACTCTTTTGATCTCTGAGAAAAGACAATTGATTTAGAGGTTCTAACATAAAAAATCAGTTTTCTCATATCACTCATGCTAAGTAGTCATCCTTCAATCATGAAAGAATCTCTCTTTTGTTTCTCATTATTGAGAGGAAGATATAAAGTGGAGGAATTTGAGATATAGATAGAGAGAGAGTGAAGTTCATTGTGCACAATAATTCATTATTCTCAATTTTTTGTTCCTTTAATTGATAGACATAAACTTCTATTTATAGAGATAGGGTTTAGTTTGAAATAATTATTTAATAAAATTTTATCCCTTAAATAATATTATAATATCTAAAAATCCCATGAAATATAATAATAATAATATTTTATGGTGTTCGCCAACCTGCGCAATGATAAATAATATTTACCAGCATGTAAATAAATATTTATCAATGAACACAGTCTTGGTCTGTTTATCCTCCTTTTATTTTATTAAATAACCAAATAAAATATTTAATTTAAATATTTAATCCATTAATAAATATTTGATATCAATAAAACGTGAGTAAAATTATTCCTTAGTCTTGAGAATAATATTTATTCTATTAATTAAATTGAAGTAGAATTTAATCAATATCATCAGAAATACTTATTGTTTGAAATTATAGGATTATTTCTCATTGTATTTAGGTGGGGTTTACTAAAGTAAAATATTACTATTTAGAAATAGGTGATGTTACCCAAGTTAAAAAAATTTATGTCACAATGAAGACAAATACATACGAACACTCACTGTATAATATAATCCATGTGTCACAATATCTCATCTAGAAGGTTGCATATCTATGTCACCAACCTATATGATTGACACATATTTATTTTAATATCTGAAATAAACTCTTTTTGGCCCCATGGAAATAGAATTTAGGGTGATTGTTCTATTACAATCAATGGTCCAAGATATCAACATCTATAAGGATAGTAGGGAAAAACCATTCCTCGACTTATCAATTAATGACATGTCAATCATGATGCACCCAACATACCCTACATCACTTAGAACATATGAAATCAAGGTTTTCATCAGAAAATATTAGTGTATGATTCATTACATTCATTAATTACAATCTTAATGTCTGAGGATCATTACACACACTTGTATATAGGAATATTGGATGAAAACAAAACATAGAAAATTCCTACAGGCTGGATTGTTTTAATAATCTCACATCATGGAGATTACCAAGTGAAAACTTCATGAGAATAAGTATCATATAATTATCAGTACATGATCTTGACAACCTATATACTATGTTTCCAATCATAGTATTTTATCCAACCTTCAAACTATATTTAAAAATATTTTCGTAGTACTTAAAAGTTCTTATTGTAGGAATGAACTTATATGGCCTTATGAATGTGACGTACACTCTAGGAAATTATTACATTAGTGTCATACTAAAAAATGACCAATATATAATAATTTTTTTAATAATCAATACTTCAAATATATATGTAATCTAAGCATAACAATTCGGTCCTAGGACATGAAATCCAAAAGTTGCTTGGCTGAAAAAGGGGATATATGTTTGTTGATATGGTAATGGTGGAATGGTTGGTTATGTAGAACATGAATGTTTTGTATAGGTGTTGTGGTTGCTATTGGGATGGTATATATAGAGGTTGATATGGTGTAAATTTGGTTGATGTAGGGTTGTATTATAGTTTCCCAGTGGTAATGAAATGTGATTGGTAATGATAAATTGAGTAATCGTTATGGAATAGAATTGAATAAGCTATAGACTATTAATAAAATATTGATGATAAAAATGAATTTGATATGGTTGAGATGAATCAATTAATGTATAATGAATGGTTTGGAATTAAATATTGAAATTAATGGTATAATAAATTTAATAGTATGGTAAAATATTAAAAATGGAAAAGGGAAATGATATGATTAAAATGGAAATGTTTTGAATGATGTTTGTGGATATTTTGTATGGAAAAGTGAGTCTATTTATGTCATAGAGATGGTAGCTATTTCTTGATATTGATAATGATGATGCGTTGATGGTTAAGAGCCTGAGAAAGGATGTTTTGGTGTCATCCTTTAGGTTGGGTATTATATATATATATATATATATATATATATTTCCCATGTGATTTTTTACACACATAACCTGAGTCAAATAACTTTACCAAACCCCAAAATGTTTTGGGGTCTAGGTATTTTACTCAATAAACAAGTTAGTGATGGAACATATTGATAACTACTCCCTCTTCCATACTCTCCCTTTTAGACATATTATCTGATTTGATAGCCTTAATTTATAAAAAATGGGTTGTGATGACCAGAAGTTAGAGTGAAATTAATTATGATATGATATGATGTGGTGTTATAATGATGTGATGGAGGTTGTGGAACACGGTGGGGGTCATGTTTATAAGGAGGAGGACATTAAGTTTATATAATTTATGTTCATGATACCCTACCAATATATGGATATGTTTTTATGATTGTGGTATGTGATAATATGTGGTGTATGATATGGGTTGTTGATATTAATAATGTTATAATTAGGATATGAGATTGGGATATGTGGTTTTATGAATGATATGGGAGCACTATTATATTTTTTTATTGGGAAATGAGAGAAACAAACTAGTGGGGAAGTGGTTCAAGGGTCCCTTCTTGATATATTATTTTTATATTATGTTATTATACTTGGATGTGATATTGGGTGAGTGGGCCTTGATGAGGATAGGTGTTAGATAGCCATGTTTAGGTTCATGTTAGTAGTGATATTTATTTACAAAGGAATTAGTATTCTTTTTCCACATTTTCACAAGAGGTATTTAGGAGGATCGTACTGACTATACATGTATTCTCACCCTTATGTATATAAATATATCTTATAGGGTTCTAGTAAGGATTCAATGATTGAGTTTTATATTACCAGCATAGGGATTGGAGTTACTATCAATGTCATTACCATAGGGATTTTGTTAGGTCCACAAGGCCGAATACCCTGAAGGGGGGGGGGGGGGGTGAATCAGGGTATGACTAATTTGAAATTAAAGCTCGTTCTAATCTTGTTTTGCTGTTAAGAAAAATACTCTTCTCTCTATTTCATGTTTCACAATATAAACAGAAAGTAAAACATACACAAGACACAAAAATTTTACTTGGTTCACCGTTAAGGGCTACGTCCAAGGAGCATACACCGACAGGTTTTCCGTCGTACCAAATTCCACTAAACTTCACTAGATGTGGATTACAAGGTTCGGGCACAGTCACTTTGTCCCAGGCTCACTGCCTTTACAATGTTTAGGGTCAGCTCACTACTTTCCCAAGGGTCACTCCCTATTTCTCTCTCTCTAGCTCACTTCTGGTGGAGAGGATCACCTTCTTTCTCTTTCTTTGCTCACTGCTCTTGGAAGAAATCCACTCACATTTTATAGAACTGTAGGTGTCTTCATTTTCATGAAGGAATGAATATTTCTATATATGTAGATGCTCTGTTGAAGTCCAACTTTCACCCATAGATGAATCTATCTTTTCACCGAAGGTATCGGGCAATCTTACAGCTTCCACATGGCCCGAAAGTACGGCCGGGAAATCAACCTTACTTGGCACGCAAGTCTACCTCGGTGCACAAGTATCGGCATGAAAGTCACAACTGGTGCACAAGTCCTCCTTAGACACTTGCACGACACAAGATTCTCTAACTCCACACCTGCGTGACTCACTTCCTTCCTCGCCTAAACCACCTCAGGTGCGCAACCAACACTTGGCGTGCAACTTCCTAAATTGGCGCGCAAGTCAGACTTGCGCGACACACCACCACTTGCGCGACCACCACACCTGCGTGACGGGAGCTCTGAGTCTTCAAAGTGTTGAACTCCAGTGAGAAATGAGGAGGGGTAGTCCAGTATTTATAGGCATTTGGGACACCCTGTGCGACACCGCTCAAGTCACCTCTCAGCGCACAAGTTTCGGCGCGCATGTCTGCTGCCCTCCTAGACACTTGCGCGACCAAACCAAACACCTATGCGACCCTCCTCCCTTTTCCATATTTTGATCTTATGATCTTGAAAAACAACAAGCACACACGTTTCCAAATCTCCTAGGCACTGGCGCGCAAGTCCTTTCTTGGTGTGCAAGTCACCTGCACGACCAACCCAATACTTGCACGATCCTTATCCCTTTGCCATATTTGGATGATCAGATCTTCAAAAACATATGGCACACAAGTTTTCTATATTCCAAGAAGTCGGTGCGCAAGTCCCTTTTCCAAAAACAAATTTCTTCATTTGTCGATTTTCAGGCCCACACATTTGGAAAAAACTTGAAAATGACGCCACCTTGTATCTGTTCTTTTTGTGCCACCTCCAGATCATCCATTCCTTTGTCGACATTCTTGAATCAGACATGGATCATTGACCACAACTCTTGAACTTGACATTTCACCATGAAATCTCTTTTTTCAACAAATTTGTATGTTAGGGTTTGCATTGTCAACAATCACGACATAATTATCCACTTTTTCAACAAACAAAATCAACTCAAAAATGCTTCAATGATACATTGAGGGATTTTTTCCCAACAATCTCCCCCATTGGCTTTTTTGACAACTCTTCCATAAAAAGATACATCGTTAATTCTTCAGCCTCCATTCGCCTATTGGGATTCTGATAGCGATCAAGGATTTACTCCACACATACTCTAAGCGCACATGAGCAATGCTCGGCTTGAGAAACAAGAGTAAATGAGAAGTTTATTAAGGAATCACTTCATCTTTGACACCCATTTTTGACATCAAACTGATACCAATTCTTACCAAACTGATACCAATTTTTGGAACTATTCTTATCATATTCCAACACCACTCTTCATCCCTTGTCATATTCAAAACCTCTTTAGCCCTATTTCTTGTGTTGTCCAAGATAAGCTCAGGATAAGCACGTTCAACTAGCTTCAACTCCCCCTATATGGCTGATCCACATATCAGCTTCTCCCCATATCATTCATGATTTATCAAGTCTCCACACTGTCTCCCCCTTGAACAATCACTATTTTCTCCCCATTTGTCAATGAACCCAAAGGTCACTCCTTTATAGTCTGTAACAGAGTAGAGAACACATATCAGCACATTAGGGAAAAACACATCATACCTCAGGGAGAGGGGGAGGATCCATATCCACACTATTTAAAGTGCGGGGATTCGACTGAACTCCTAGAGCCAGTCGATGCCTCTCAAAAGCTTCCTTAGGTAAGGCATTTGTCAGAATGTCTGCAACCTGTAGCTCTGTAGGCATATACTCCAACTTCACAATTCCCTGCTCAACCTTCTCCTTGATGAGATGATATTTGATCTCAATGTTCTTGGTCCTTGAGTGATGGACGAGATTTTTGCTAATATTGATAACACTTGAGTTATCGCACTGGATTCTGATCGGAGACATCACTTGAACTCCCATATCTTCAAGCTACTGCTTCATCCACAATAATTGTGTGCATGGTTGAGTGGCCACAATATACTCAGCTTCCGCGGTCCTTAATGAAATGGAATATTTCTTCTAGATTAGCCATGAAATACACAATCCACCAAGATAGAATGCACCACCTGACATTGATTTTCTGTCATCTGCGGAACCGGCCCAGTCTACATCTGTATATCCCAATAACTCTGTCTGAGATTTGTCAGTATATGTCAAGCCAAAATCCACTGTGCCCTGGATATACCGAAGTATTCTTTTTCACTTCAAGAATATGGCTTTACATGGGATTACTTTGATATCGCGCTGCTTGGCATGTGGTGAAAACAAAATCAGGCCTTGTCGCGGTCAAGTACAACAAACTTCCAATAATTTGCATGTATTATGTGATATTAACTTCCTTTCCATCCTCATCTTTTGATAATTTCATCCAGGTAACAACCGGAGTTTTCATCTCCTTGTAATTCTCCATGCCAAACCTTCTTAAAACCTCCTTAGAATATTTGGATTGAGAAATGAATGTTCCATTCCTTCCTTGTGTCACCCGTAGACCAAGGAAAAACGTTAGCTCTCCAATCATTGACATTTGAAACTCATTTTTCATGAATTCGGAAAACTGTCTGCACTAAGCTTCATCTAATCTTCCAAATATTATGTCATCAACATACACCAACACCATCATCCTTTGATTACTATTATTTCTGAAAAATAGATTGTAATCAACTCCTCCATGCTGGAAACCAAGCTTCTTCAAGTAATGATCAAGCCTTGAGTACCATGCCATTGGTGCTTGTTTCAGCCCATACAACGCCTTCTTCAGCCTGTATACTTTGTTCTCATCCTCATGAATGAGAAAAACATCTGGCTGCTCAATATAAACCTCCTCTTTTAGAACTCCATTTCAGAACATGGATTTGACATCCATCTGGAACACTTTGAACTTTCTTTGAACTACTATGGAAAAAAATAGTCTGATCGTTTCTAGCCTTGCAACCGGTATAAATGTCTCATCAATATCTATTCCCTATATCTGGGAGTATCTCTTGCACACTTGTCGTGCTTTGTTATGAATCACTATGCCATCTTCATTCATCTTGTTGTGATAAACCCATTTTGTCCCGATGAAATTCTTATCAGCTGGCCTCGAAACAATCTCCCACGTATAGTTCTTCTCAATTTGATCAAGCTCTTCATTAATATCCTGAACCCAGTTTTCATCTTCAGCTACATCGGAAAAACATTTCGGCTCCACCTGAGATAAAAATGATGTTTGCTGTTATGATTTCATTCTTTGAGTCTGAACTGGAGCTGTCTGATCACTAATGATATTTTGCCTATCAATTTCAGCTCGACTCTTTGGATTCCTTGCAGATACAGACTTAACACTTTCTTGTTCATCATCAGTATCTTCTTCTGAGTTAGCCTCTGCCACTTCTACTCCCCCTGTGTTTCTTACCTCATCATCACTTTCATCCAAAAACTGTTCACTGGGTCGTTGAGCATTCTGTTCATTTTCAACTATAGTGACATCATTGCTCTCAACAATTGTTCCCAGCCTTTTTTGAAGCATTTATATGCTTTTCTTTTCCCTGAGTAGCCAAAGAATATCCCCTCATCTCCTTGTGACTCAAACTTCTTGTGATTTTCTTTATTGAGAATGAAACACTTACTTCCAAAGATTCGAATGTATTTCAATGTTGGCTTCTTTCCGTACCACATTTCACACAGAGTCTTCCCTTGCTTCAGACACAACAGAGAGCTATTCAAAATATAGACCGATGTCAAAACTGATTCCTTCCAATATTTCTCTGGTAGGTCCTTTTCAATAAGCATTTTTCTGGACACATTTTTGATGATCCAATTTCTCCTTTCAACAACTCCATTCTATTGGGGAGTTCTCACTGATGAAACTTGATTCCTTATCCAGTGTTTCTCGCGATATTCTTCCACTTGACTATTTGTGAATTCTATACAGTTATCTGTACAAAATTTCAAAATTTTCTACCGAAGCATTCTTTCTGATTCCCTCATGTACTGATTTATGCAACTGAACACTTCTATATTATGGGTAATGAAAAATACCCAGGGAATTATTCTATAATCATCAATGAAAAGAACATAGTACCTTTTCCCATTTATAGCTTGTGGTGAGATAGGTCCACATACATCATCATGCACCAATTAGAGCACTCTAGTTGATTTTTGTTCCTTTGGCCTGTATGTCTTTCTGATGATCTTTCCTTGTTGGAAAGAATCACACGTATGAGTGCGATCACGTGATAGTTTGGGAAGGTCTCTAGCAGCATCACACTTTACCAGATCTTCCATAGATGGTTGGCATAGATGACCAAGTCGCTTATGCCACAACTAGTTTTGTTCCTCTCTGAATAAAAGGCATGTATCTTCTTCCCCACCTACAAGGTAAAGATTTCCCTTTTTCCTTTTCCCTAAAAAACAACTGCTCCATATTTTCCTTTCACAACACACATCTTCTTAGTAAATCGGATAAAGTGCCTAGAGTCACATAATTGACTGACACTGAGAAAGTTATGACTAAGACCCTCTACTACCAAGACATCATCACATTTCATTTCTTTTCCCCCAAACTTGGCTTTCCCTGAGCCAACATTATTCAGGCCTTCATCATTTCCAAATTTGACAACTCCTTCTTTTTCATATTTTATGTCTATAACAAGATCCTTATTACCCATCATGTGGTATGTGCAACCACTATCAATGATCCACACACCAGATCGATCTGATGCTTTAAGGGAAATCTCTGCCACCACGACCTTCTCATTTTTCTTCTTCTTGGTCCATAATTTTTACTTCACACTCAGCATGGATTGAGGATTTTGTTCTTTCTCAGAGTATGATGGACCAGCTTCATCTTGCAGAGCCGCAAATCTATTCTTCATTTTTAACTCACCTATTGGTTTATTGATCTTCTGTTTGCGTAAATTTTGATTTTTCTTTGGCACATTTATCTGAATGGTTTTAGTTTAGTACCTAGCAATGTGCCCAAATCCTCCACACCAAAAATAGTGTCCTTCGAAATATGTTCTAGAAAACTATTCTCTATTTGGATGCCACCTCTGTTCTTGTTCCCTTCTATATCTCTTGGCTATGGAACAAACATACTGTGAATGTCCCATCTTCCCACAAAAATAACACATGATATAATGTGGATTCATTCGTGTTACTTCAACACTATGATTTTCCCTTTGGGATCTCTGAATATTCTGATTTAGCTTTGTGCCCAAATCAACCTTCAATTTCAGGACGGGTGATTGCGGTCTGAACTCAATTGTCACAGATTTTTGTTTTTGATTAAGTTTTAAAATAGCCTTAACTTCTAAGATCAATTTCTGCTTCTTCCCTGCTAAACTACTGGGTTCTTCTTTTATCTTTTCAGTCTTCGTAACAACCTGCCTTCGCAAGAATGTGTTAGGAATCATAGGTTTTTCTTGGTCTTTGACTTTTCTCCACAGATTAACAACTTCATCTTCAAGCTCTTCGATACTCTTGACGCGATCTTTCAATTTTCCATTCAAGCCATTGATATCCCTTTTCTGTTCTTCAATCTTGATCTTATGATCATCAACCTTTTCTGTGCTCTCTGGCCTTGAAGACTTAAGGTTTTCTATTTCTTTTACAAGCTCAAACTTCTCATCTTCTTTCTGTTTCATGTAGAGTTTGGAATCATGTACCACCTTTTTGGATTTATTTTTTTCTCTCTCCAAATATCTATCTCTTCAAGATCTGCTTCTAATTCAGCTTCCATGTCAACTCTACCTTCAATTTCTTCTTCTTCTTCATCAGCGTCGGTTTATTCCTTTTCTTGAGCACTACCGACAACAACCACCATTGAATTTTGTCCATGATATTTACAATTTTCAAACTCCTCAACCTATTCATACTCATACTCATATGAAATGTCTATTTCTTATGAAAAAAGATTCTTCTTCTTGAAGAAATTTCTCTTGAATTGTTTCTTCCCTTTCACAAATGGTGAAGACTTCTTCTTGGGAATTTCAAATTCGTCATCATTATTATTGTTATCTTGAAACTTTTTGGGGCACCATGCCGCAAGATGACCAACCATTCCACATCGAAAGCATGCTAGTGGAAGTTTCCCTTTAAAGTTTCCTTTCCCTCTTTGCAGATTTGAAGAAAGGAATGACATCACCTCATCTGTCTCTTATTCTTCCTGAGAATCTTTAATGGTGAGCTTCTTCATGGCCTTAAATTCCATCTCTTTGGATTTCTCCTTTTTTACAGCCTCGTTATCATCATTCCTCATTTCATATGCAACCAAGGTACTATGCAAATTGTCCAATGTCAGCTCTTTGGAATCTATATCTTCTAGTACTGGAACTTTCAGATTGAACCGAGGTGGAAGCTTCCTCAAGATGCGCTTTATAATCTTTATGTCTTCAATGAATTCACCAAGTCCTCGCATATCTTCCACAACAATATTTACCCTGTCAAAGAATGCATCAATAGACTCATTCGGGTTCATCTTCAGATCTTGATACTTATTCCACAGCACTTGCAGCTTTGCCTCTCTGACCTTTGTATCTCCTTCATATATATTCAATTGTTTTTCCCACATGGAATGTGATGTTTTTCATGAAATCACCTTTGTGTAGATGGGACTAGAAAGGGATCCCCCTAAGGCATTGATTGCTTTTGCATCAGAATCCAACCCTCTATGCTCAGCTTCTGATAATGCACCACTATTAATATCAGTTGTAATACCATGCATAGATTCTTAAAACACATCCATTCCCAAAGATCAGAAATAGTGTTGCATTCGATTCTTCCATATCAGAAAATTAAATCCGTCGAAGATCGGAATCCCTTTATGATTAGTGACCTCCATTGAGAGAAGAACAAATTTCAACCTCTCCCTCTAATACCAATTGTTAGGTCCACAAGGCTGAATAACCTGAGAGGGGGGGGGGGGAATCAGGGTATGACTAATTTGAAATTAAATTCCGTTCTGATCTTGTTTCACTATTAAGCAAAACACTCTTCTCTCTCTTTCCTGTTGCACAATATAAATAGAAAGTAAAGCATGAACATGACACAACAATTTTACTTGGTTCACCGGTAAGGGCTACGTCCAAGGGGAATACGCTGACAGGTTGTTGGTCATACCAAATTCCACTAAACTTCACTAGCTGTGGGTTACAAGGTTTGGGCACAGTCACTCTATCCCAGTCTCACTGCCTTTACAATGTTTAGGGTCAGCTCACTTCTTTACCAAGGGTCACTCCCTATTTCTCTCTCTCTGGATCACTGCCGGTGGAGAGGATCACCTTCTATCTCTTCCTTTGCTCACTACTCTTGGAAGAAATACACTCACAGTTTATAGACCTGTAGGTCTCTTCATTTGCATGAAGGAATGCATCTTTCTCTATATGTAGATGCTTTTTTGAAGTCCACCTTTAACTCGTAGATGAATCTCTCTTTGCACCGAAGGTATCGGGCAATCTTCCAGATTCCATGCGGCCCGAAAGTACGATCGGGAAATCAACCGTACTTGGTGCGCAAGTCTACCTCAGCGCGCAAGTATTGGCGCACAAGTCACAACTGGCGCACAATTCCTCCTCATACACTTGCGCGACACAAGCTTCTCCAACTCCACACTTGCGTGACTCACTTCCTTCCTTGCCTAAACCACCTCAGGCGCGCAACCAACACTTGGAGTGCAACTTCCTACACTGGGGCGCAAGTCCCACTTGTATGACACACCACCACTTGCGCGACCACCACACCTCCACGACGGGAGATCTGAGTCTTTAAAGTATTGAACTCCGGTGAGAAATGAGGAGGGGTAGTCCGGTATTTATAGGCATTTGGGACACCCTGCGCGACGCCGCGCAAGTCACCCCTCGACTTGCAAGTTTCGGCACGTAAGTCTTCTTTCGTCCTAGACACTTGCACGACCAAACCAAACACCTACGCGACCATCTTCCCTTTGCCATATTTTGATCTTTTGATCTTGAAAAAAAACAGGCGTGCAAGTTTCCAAATCTCCTAGGCACTGGCGTGCAAGTCCTTTCTCGGCGCGCAAGTCACCTATGTGACCAACCCAATACTTGCGCGATCCTTACCCCTTTTCCATATTTGGATGATCAGATCTTCAAAAACATATGGCACGCAAGTTTCCTATCTTCCAAGAACTCGGTGCGCAAGTCCCTTTTCGAAAAACACATTTCTTCATTTTTCGATTTTCAGGCCCAAAAATTTGGCAGACACTGGAAAACGGCGCCACATTGAATCTGTTCTTTTTGTGCCACCTCCAGATCATCCATTCCTTTGTCGATGTTCTTGAATCAGAGATGGATCATTGACCACAACTCTTGAACTTGACATTTCACCATGAAATCTCCTTATCAACAAATTTTTATGATAGGGTTTGCATTTTTAACAATCACTGCACAATTGTACACTTTGTCAATAAACACAATCACCTAAAAAATGCTTCAATGATACCTTGATGGATTTTTTCCCAACAAATTTCTTTTTGGTATTTCATTTTTAGAGACCTACATCTGTAGGAAATTGATGTTTATTATGTAATGAAGGTTTTGTTTTTATATTTATGGAGTTTATTGGTGGTTTTATTTATATGTTACTAATATGATGAGGGTAATTCATCCCATATGTATGTTTTATACCTCAGTTATAGTCACCAACCTATGGCCTATTGGAGGCAAGCTTTTAGGGGAACCATTATATTAACTAAATGCATATGAGGGGTTCCCAATGAGTGAGGATCTTGAAAAAATGGTATCAAATCTAGGTTGAGTGTTAGGATATAGTTTGACATTAAGAATTGGTGAAAGTTGAATAGGTTATTATAGAAACTAGGTTCGTTGAACCTATTGTGTGACATAACAAGGGTGAATGGACAGTATATATGCAATTAGGGAACCTAGTGATTTTATATGAGGACCATAGGTTTACTAAAAACAATATGGGTGGTAATACTAATAACATGGTAGAAACATAGGAGAGTTAATTTAATTATGGTTTTCTATGATTATGTTTGAATAAGGGTATTTTTTAAGAAATTAAAATGAATAAGATTGAATGATATTAATGAATTCCATGATATCTGGATGGTGAGTTTCATTTTTTTCTTATAATAATGTCTCTTGGTTATCATCCATATATGGATCAGGTTAGTGAGGCATAGTTTGATGATCTAATGGAACACTGAAGGGTTGAATCACCTAATTATAATTATAATGACTCGGGATTTTTATACATTGACATTACACCATTTTTGTGTGGAACATTTCAAACATTACACAAACACACACCCAAAGACCTTATTAATTTAGTGCCTTTGGAAACTTGAAACAGATTCATCTAACTCGGTGAAATATCTTCAATATCTCCCTTAAAGATCTTCCCCTTTAATAATCCTACATAAAACATTTCCTTATAACATGGAGAAAGGAAACATAATAAAGGGTTAGATTAGATTCTTAGTAAGGGTAAACATGGAAGATATGTAATCATACCACAAATATAAGGGTATGAAAATAGGAGTATAAAATTTTACAAAAAACACTAAATATAAAAAACCGTAATCTTGAATCATGGAATTAAATATTGTAATTTCATAATAAATTAATCATAAGGTAGTTAAGAGAAAAAACCATGAAAGCTTAACATTGGAATAAGACATGAAATTGTGGCAGGCACATAATCATATAAATTGATTTCCATGGTAGTCAACACATCACTACCAATGATATATTGGTAGCATTGGATCACTACCTATACCATATTGGTAGTCATGATTCACTCCCATGACCATCTTAGTATTTAAGGTTCACTCCCAAGACCATCTTAGCAGACAAAGTCCTTTACGGAACGGAGTGCACTCCCCGTTCCCGTCATGTCTATATCATGAGATATAAATATTTACCCAATGAATTAGAAGATATATAGGTCCCATAAATCATATAATGAAAAAATATATATATTTTCCATAAGAAAATAAACTATTCCTCATATTATAACCCATGTAATGAAATGAATTTAATAAATATTAGTCAATCATAATATAACACATGAAAAGAAATGGGTTTCATAAATATCATTCGATCATAAACATAAACAATTATTATAAATAATAATAATGGTATAATTGAATAATTTAATGATTAAAACAAAATTAACATCAAATAATGTTATCACAGATGGAAAATAATTTTGAGAGATCACTTGAAAACAATTCTTGAGGGAAATATCTTTTTTTTCTTTGAAAATGTTTTATTTTCTAGAAATAACGCAAAATTTTTAAATTAAAAATTTTATTTGAAAATAACCATTAAAGATTAAAAATTATTATTAAATTCATTAAGGTTTCATGAAATTGGAAAAATCCATTCTTGCTATATAAGTTAAAAAAATTTCCTTTCGTGCTTTTGTTGGAAAAGTAACAAAGTACCTTATTTGAAAAATGACAAAAATATTCCATTCAAACCATTTAGTAAAAAGTAAAAAATAGATAAAAATAAATTTAAAAAACCATAATATAATAATAATAAAATTTCTGAAAAAAATTCTAGAAAACCTAAAAGATAAATATTCCTTAATGGAGAATTAAAATAAAACAATCCCAAATATTGATGAGATTGTGAAATAAATACTCATCCCTCTATAATCAGTAGATTCGTATGCCCCATGAAATAAAGAAAATTATATGGATATGAAAATACCATAATATTATGGAAAATAATCATAAAATACATTCATGGCCAATATATACACCACATATAATAAATAGATGATGAACATGGATTGTATCTCATAGAAAATAAATGTGAGATGAAAATACCTTACCTTATGTATTGACTCTAATCATAATCATGAAAAACTCTTTTAAAATAAAAATAATATTTTTATAAATATATTAATTATCCATATTATTATATATAATACCATTTTTGATTTTATAATGACTTTATATTACCCATTTAATAATAATTCCATGTTAATGTTATGCTTCAGGTAATATCTACTTTATTTTTCACATGTGTTTTGTTTTGTTATATTATTTGTCCTAAAATTTATATCATGATTTAAAAATATATATTATGATAAAAATGACATAAATATGATATATATTAATTATATATGTATTTATTATAATCTAAAAAATATATAAATAAAAAATGAAATACACTGTTTATGGAGACCGTAAGCGTACACATGAACATTATTTCCATTTCATTGTTGTATTGAAAGAGAGAAAGTAAATGGAATATATATATAAAATAATTAAATTATAATTATTATTTTATATATATCATATATTTTCACTAAACCCATTCTTAATACATTCCATGTAAAGTGTGAATGAATCACATCGCTTTGAGGAGGCGGTAGCCCACACATCCATAAACAAAGTTATCGTATTTAAAAAAATTGGAAAGCATGAAGTTATGTTTTACATAATATTTAAATGAGTATAAATACATCATAAATAATATATATAATATAAAAAAAATAGTTTCCATCATAATTCCCAATCATTAGAGGTGGTAATGGAAAGTGAACATCATCGTTTCACGAGGTGGTGGTTCTTCGTACATAAGAACAGTAAATTTATTACTCATTAGATGAATGTTTGTGTAAGTGTAGGTTGAAAAATTATAAAAAAAAGTATATTTATTATAATGAGAATGTTATTTAAGAATAAAATAATAATAATTTATGGGGTTCAAGGAAGAAATAAAACAAAAATGTCCGTTGATGAATGTTACCTCTTCTTTGGGCATCTTCATTTGATTTGAAAAAAAGGACTTATTTGGTTGGTTTTCTGACCAAAGTAAGGATTATAGGATGAAGTGTGGTAATTTTTTAGGATATTTGGAAATTTTTTTTCTAAACCAAATAGATTATGAATTGTGTAGAAAAGATAATAAGAAGTGTCCTTTCATAAGAGAGGGGAGGGTCAATTTTGTAATTTCTCAAAAGATTAATTTATAAAAAATTCAATATCAATCCAAATAACTAAAAAATGAAATTTATTAGAATATAAGATGATATATGGTCGTAATATAATCAACCAATATATTTTAGACAAGTTTTGGTATTATTTTAAACCTTATCATTTTGATTAACCCTTAGTTAATCCATTTTAATTTTAACTATGGTGACAAAGTTTTTAATATTAAGAGGATGTAATTTTTACATATAAAGTGTAAATTGGACCATAAATAGAAAATATAAGATATTTTAGACCATATATTATCCAATTTTCCTTATTTAATATTTTTTTTATATTTAAATAATTTAATAAAAATATTATTTCCATAAAATATGATAAGTGTCAATTTTGACACTATTCATAACATTGACTTTCAAAAAATCCATCCAGTAATATTACTTAGAATAAATTAATTTAATACACCCATAATATGTCATATTAACCTAAAAAAATATTTTATTACCTTAATTAAGTCAAATTATATATATTTTTATATTTTCAATATCATTTAATTGATTGTTTCATTAATTGAGTGATTACTACATCATCATTTTGTAATTATTTATGATAATTATTTGTTTAATAAAATTTAAAAATAAATTTATATGATATATATAAACATTTTATAATCCATAAAAAATATATAGACAATCATATCTTCTATTTAACCCGATATTGAAAATATTATACATATTAAAATTAAGAGTGTGACATTTTGTCACTCCTTTTGAGTCTAATAATATTTAAGTTATTTTAATGGGAAAGTTCCATTAAATTATCTAGTTTAGATACTTATATTTTAATGGTACAATTAATTTCATCCAATAAAATTTGGTGAAGTGTTAGGATATTTTTATAATATTTATGATATTATTTTTACCCTTAATTACCCGATTTACCCTTAACCGCGGTAATAAAAATTACTAAATTTTATATTCATTTTTTATAGAAATAAAAGAAAACTATTTATTAAATTTGGACCCTATTATTAAAAAAATTTAATCCATTTTTCATAATTCAAAACACATAATTTTCATAAATAAATTAAAAATCAATCATGTGGGAAGATCGAGAAGACGAGGTTTTAAAGTAAAAGCATCTCCAAGATTAACAAGTTTTTATATCCAAATCAATTGTGAAAATGTTTCCAATGATATAAATTGTATTAAATGGTAATAATTTTATATAATTATACTTTAAAATTAATTCAAAACATAATTTAACTATATAAATAAGTTATAAAAGAAGTTCTTTTTAATTAAAAGTCGTTATTTTTTTACTATTCATCAAAACCTGAAACTTCTCAAAAAATGCCAAAAGTTCACCTAATGTAAATTTTGATATAACAGTTTAAAATAAGAAGTTTATTTTTTCAAATATAAATTTTAAAATTGTCAAAAACTAGATTTTAAAAAAGAACACCATTAAAAGGTGGAAAATATTCTATTTTAGAAAAATAATTCTTTTATGGTTGAAATTAAATTTTTTCTTATATCATTTCTAGAAAAAACATAAGATGAATTTAAATAATTATATTAAATATTATATATATATATATATATTTAATTAATATAACACAATAAGATTTATTTGTTAATATATTGATATAAAACACACTTCTGCACATTTAAATTGTTTTTTTTTCAGAAAAACATTTCATTTTATTATAAGAAGGGTTTTACATTAATTTATAAACAATTGGTAAAAAATTTATATATGAATGTTTATAAAAAATATCATAATTTAGTTAATAATGTTCATACCTTCCATTCTAAAATCTCAGTTATAATTGTATTATTTAAATACGTAAAATAATGAAATGATGTTTCATAGAAACTCAGTGCTGTACACAATTCACCCTAAGACAATGTTGTGTGTAGCACAAGATTAACTTAGTGGTGCAGATAACGCAACAAAAACATAGTTATTTTGTATAAAAAAATATATATCCTGTGTTTGGTGAAATGAAAAATATCAAAAAAGATACAAAATTAATTTGAAAAAAGTATTTAAAAAAATATTGGGGTATTAAATTATACCCCCTTAAAATTAATTTCACCCTTGAAATTCATCGGGTTATGAAAGGATTAATTCTTGAAAGTTCATTTCATAGAAACACACATGATAAAAATGAATACTAAAACATCCTTAAAAAATGGAAATTTAAAAACTTAATAGTTTCCCAAAGTAACTCATAAATGGGTTTCTACAAAGGATAACACAAGTGGAAAGTGAAAACATGAACATTGAAGAGAAATATAAATATCATGTTATGATGGAGAGTGATAGAGAAAATGGTCAGGAGAAATTCAATAATCGTAGTTCCATAAATCTATAACGATCTAAGAGATTATTTGATTCATTGGAAAATAAGGTACTAAGATAAAATTTTTGTTTTCAAGATCCTTTCCATAAAGTTGAATAATTTTTCTGAGAAAATATACATACTTGATTTTAACATAATTTCACCCTTTGTTTTTCCTTGATAAATTTCCAATTCATCACTTTTTTAAGAAATGAAGGTGAATTTTTCATTCCTAAAGTGTTAACAGATCATGAGACCTATAAATTGAATGACAGGTTATTTGATCTATCTTTATCACAATAGAATGTTTAGAACAAGTTACCAAATATATATAAATCATTATATAGTGAGATAATATTTTAACATCTAAAACATCATTCAAAGTTTAACAAAAACAATCTCATAAATGGTTACCCTTATGAACTTTTCAAAAGATTAAAACCCAAAACTTTAAAAATAAAGTTTTTAAATTTCCAAAATCAACTTATAATTAATACCTCAAACAACTTGATGTACCAATTGGAAGAGTTGGTGTCCTAGAACGAACTGGGTTTTCTTTGATTACATGGATATTTAATGTATTATTAAATATTGTTAATTATTCTGCATGACTATGATGTAATAATGTCCAAGTGTATTTTATGCTTTTATAAGGTCATGGCAGTTCCCCTCTATGATGAGAACCTTGAAATGCTATAACAAAATTCTTAGATATAGTTCTATGGTTAGATGACATGCTATAATGGGACACATAGCATGCAGACCATCAGATGCGAGTTCTTGTAAGTAGATGAGACTTCCTCTCATGAAGTTTTCACTTGGTAATCTCCAAGATAGAAGATTATGAAAACAGATCCGCTAGTAGGAATTCTGCAAGTTTTGGTGTCATCAGATATTTCTATCTGCGAGTGTGTGTAATGATCCCTTGAATTTAAGATTACAATTAATCCTTATCATGACTTATGCACTTTTATTCACTAACGAAAACCATCACACAGATAGTTGGCGGGATGTAGGGTATGTTGGGTGCATCATGAGTGGCATGTTATTAATGGATAAGTCGAGGAAGGATTTATCCCTTCTATTTATGGAAGTTGATATCTCATCCCATTGATTGAAATATAATCGTCGCGCAAAATTCCATGGCCATGGTGTAACAACAAGTTTATTTCAGGTAGTTAAAGAACAACATATCAAGCATAAAAGTTGATGACACAATCATGAATCCTTCTTGATGAGATATTGCGAAAAATAGATTATATTAAATAGTGAGCGTTCATATGTGGATGTTATTTTTGTGACTTTATGTTCTTTCTCTTGGGTGCCTTGACCCGTTCCTAGACAATACACCTAGACTTTAGGCAAGCCCACCTAATGCCAACGAGAAAGATTCCTAGAGGGTCACACAGTAAGTGTTTTTGGTGGTCTCAGTTAAATTCTATTTGAATTTAACTAATGAAATATATATTATTCTCAAGATCGTGGAATAATTTTATTCAAGTTAAAATGATTGCATAAATTGAATAAAATATATTTATTTATTTTATTGAACATTTAATAAATATTTATTTACTAGTTTGTAAATAAAATATATATTTAAGAGAATAAATTATTTATTTATTTATTCAGGTGTTCAATAAATGGAAGTGGAGTTCGAGTGGACCAAGGTCGGTCCAGTAGTAAAATAATTATTTGCAAGATGGTGAAAAATTATTTAACTAGTCGGCACAAATTAAAATAACGCTGAACTTATTTTGTGAAGCATAATTTTATTTATAATTCTATTTTGTGCAAGTTGGAACACCATAAATAATGACGTGGTATTATTATTAAATGCGTGAGTTTTCTCTAAGTTCATGAGTGTATTTAATTGTTTCTACGTAATTAAATATTGTAACTAAAATTCCATGTATATATATAGGCAAGTATGCCTATTGTGCCATACACAACACCACACACCTGGTGAATTGAGAATTGTTGAGCCAAAAAATTGCTCTCCCAAATCCTCTTCTCTCCCCTCTCAAGAATTAGAGACGTTCTTCAAGGATGAAGAACAAGTGGTCAAGAATGACCAAAACAAGACACTCACTTCGCTGCTCTAGCACCCAGAGAATGAGTGGTATCGATTCGAGGCCATTAGAGCACGTGTGGATCATCGCTAGAGGGATTCTAGTTTGGATCCTTACAAGCACAATGAGATAATCTGGAAGGGTCATTTTAGATGATCAATGTCATCAACGAAGAAAAATTCCAAAGATATATGTATTATTTTTCATTATAAAATTAATTAAATTAATTATAATCATGATATGCAAGATCCTCTCTAAGGTTTCGAGCCTCTTTATTCTTTATCTAAATATTTGATTATATTCTATGGAGACTTGCGTTCATCATCATATTAATCCCGGAATAATCATTGATCATGGTAAAAATCAATGTTGGGTCCCGTCCCAACCACACTTCCGCTGCGCCCAGAACCATCAAGTGGTATTAGAGTGGTTACATCAAAGTTTATAATTATTTAAAAATTTCGTTAATGACTTACACATTTAATAATTTAGTTATTTCAATTAAAGTTAATCATTATCCAAATATGAATCTCGAGATATATTCTTCCTCTTTAGTTTCTCATTCACCTTACAGAAACAATATTTTCTTTTAATTTTGATTAAAATAAAATAGAGTATCTCATCTGGAGGTGCTAAAGCTTCCTAGCCATACGACACCAGAACAAACGGTGTGTATTCGGAAGTACATGTTGTGTAGTCAAGATTCAATGCATCAGACCAGTTTTCCAATCCAAGACATGTGTTGGAGTCTTTCTAAGTCTTAAATGACTCCGTGTGTTGACCAAGAACAGGTGGCATAATGTTTTTGGATTACACACCATGTGTCCCAATGGACATGGCATGTAATCCCTTCGGGTTAGGGTTATACCGTGTACCCCATACACGACTTTCCCAGCTGGAGACATTGTAATGAGGAACTACACGGTGTGTGGACCACTGGACATGCCTTATACTCTAAAAATTTCTGAATTATACTCACACACAGTTTCCCTGGGCATGTACTTTGGATAAATGGTGAGTAATAGTACACGCCGTGTAGTTGGTACTATACATCGTGTACTCATCCAAATTACACAGATTTATTAAAATTTATTAATATATTATAAAAACACTTTAGACGTGTACCATTGTATGGGAGTAAACCTGAGGCACAAAACATGATAGGTGTTTTTTATATATTTGTTTAATTTAACGTCTACATAATGTTCATTTCTACCCATTGGGTAGTTATGAATAGGAATTCATCGGGTTTCCTCCAAGGTACAAGTTACATACAAAGATAATTTTAAATGAATTTATTTGTTTGAAATTATTATGGATTAGAATCTCATGGAAATTCAGAAAAATGGTTTAAGATAAAAGGATTGATTAATTAAAGATGATAATTAATTGATTCAAGCGTTATTTATCTTAAACAATAATGATTAAAGAATTTATTTCTAGTTTTATTTATGTTTAAATATTGTTTCATGTAAGGATGATCATGATCTAGACCAAGAAATTTTTATGTGGACTGTTTCTTTTAATTTATTTATTTGAATTAAATTTGTTGGCCTCCAAGCCTTCTCCTCATTAATATGTAGGGCCTGCATACCCAAAGATTCTTTTATGTAAAACCCCCTTTTACCCCTCACCTACATATGATTTAAAAAGGGCATATGTAATGGATGGAACTCCCAAGCTAGTGGAGGTGGTTCTATCTTGAGCCGAGACGAAACCAATCCTAGGAGATATAAAGGTAGATAGGTGGAAGCTGTAAACACGAACCCAAAAGGTTCAAGCTGTTTCTCCCCTAGGCCAGGGTTAGTTTATCAACAAATAAATATAATAACCATTAGAAAAGTTCATGATCATTTCATTTAATATATTTTATTTCAGTCAGTTACATGGTTTATTTTGATGGATGTGTTGTCACGATCCTATAATTAATGAATTAAACAAGCATGCAAGATGGAACTAAAAATAAACCAGACTTATGCGTAAATATTATCCAGACATGGTTAATCAGTTAAGTAAGTTACACTTAATATTAACAAGCATGTGATAATGATACCAAGAAATTCATGCATAAGATATAAAAATCCCTCAAATAAAATATTAAGTCAGAACAAGACTTCTGCTACTTGATTAAGAGAAAAACTCAATAAAAGTATGTATTTGACCAACCCTTGTTGGGACACTTACTTTTATACAAGAATCCCTTATGAATGTTTTCAGGTCGACTTAACCATATTACATCAAGAGGAGTAGACCTTGCTAGACTTGGTGTAATATTGGAGGCCAAAGTTCAGGAAATCCAAATTCATTATTTCAGGATTGGGGAGTCCACTCAACATATCTAGGAGTTGCAACCCATAGTTGGAAAAGACCTGCTTACCTAAATACCTTCTAATAGCATGACCAACCCTTGTTGGGGTTATGTGAAGGGGAATATAGATCCTTTCCACATAAATTTCATGGCAACTGGACATTCTGAGTTCAATGGCGATGGATATTGGGACTTGATAAAATAGTGGGAGACATAATAAAATTTATTATTTCTTGTAAAATGTAATCAATAAAGTAAAAATGATCTACTCTGTTAATTTTAGAAAAAAATGAAAAGCTCATCAACCACACTATCTATATGATCAATTCTAGATAAAGAAAACATCCTCACTGATAGTAACTTCTAGGAATGGTTTAGATGCCTTCAGGTTATCCTACACCATGAACAGAAGTCTTACGTGCTGGAGTTAGCGTTACCTGATCTGCCTGGAGAAGAGGCATGTGATGAGGATTTCATAGTCTATGAGAAACATATGAATGATGCGGTCGATGTTCAATGTTTGATGATATCATCAATGTCTAGTGAGCTCATGAAGTCTCATGAAAACATGGATTCTTATAGCATGCTCGAGAACCTCCAACATCTTTACCTGGAGAGAGAAATTCAAGAAATGTTTGATATATCTAAGGCACTATTTCATAGTAATCTTGGAGAATGTGACCCATATATGCCTCATGTAGTCAAGCTCATTGGCTATATTGAGTGCCTAGAGGTTCTAGGGTTTAAACTCCCCGAAGAACAGGGCACCGATCTCATTCTCGCATCACTCCCTCAAAGCTTCTCTAAATCTTTTGTCAATTTCAATATGAACAACATTGAGAAGTCTCTATCTGATCTTCTTATCCTCATTCACCAAGTGAACAAGGATATAAACCGTGAAAATAATTATGTTCTTATGGTGAATAAGAGGAAGGGGAAGGTGAAGAGATTTATGCCCAAAGATTCTTCACAGCCTTCGTAGAAAAGGAAGATCAAAGAGGAGGCAAGGGAACATGAGGTTGTTTGTTTCGCATGTGGAAAGAAGGGCCACTGGATGAAGAACTGCACCCAGCCTAAGAAGCAAGGGGATGCTTCAGGTGAATTTGTTATCGAATCCAATCTATCTGTTTCTACAAATTGGGTATTAGATACATCTTTTGGTGCTTACATATGTATCCAAATATAGGAACCAAGTATATTTATAAAGATTGATCGAGGGGAGGTAGATCTAAGAGCAGCCAATAGATCCAGACTTGTTGCTGTAGTTATCAGGGACTACCACCTCACATTTCCAACTAGGATGATCTTGGTGTTAAAGGGTTGTTATTATGTGCCTTTTGTTACTAAAAACATTATTTTTGTATCTAGATTAGATACATTTGGATTTGTTTTCAAGTTTGGAAATGAATGTTACTTATTTTACAAAGATAACATTTGTTATGGTAG
The DNA here is from genome assembly GCA_963277665.1 of Viscum album. Lineage (NCBI taxonomy): Eukaryota > Viridiplantae > Streptophyta > Magnoliopsida > Santalales > Viscaceae > Viscum > Viscum album. The sequence continues at coordinate 1,113,488,430 of OY728162.1, read as the reverse complement.
GTCACATTTATACAATATACTTTATGTGTTGGATTACACAAACCAAGTAATGAAAATTGATAAAAAAGACACTTCACATGACTCATACCACACCCAAATTTGGCATCATCGGCTAGGTCATGTTAATGATAAATTCTTTACAAAGTTACATCAATATGGATATTTATATTCTTTCGATCGAAAACCACTTTGCGTATGTCATGCATCTTTATAAGGCAAAATGACTAAATCCCCATTTGGTGGGAAAGGTGAAAGGGATAAAGAAATTCTTGAATTTTTTCATACCGATGTGTGTGGACCATTTCCAGTTGAAGCAAGGGGAGGGTACTCATACTTTATAACTTTTACGGATGATTTTAGTAGATGTGGATATATCCACTTAATGAGGTATAAGTCAGATTCTTTTGATAAGTTCAAAGAATAAAAGAATGAAGTTGAAAACCATCTTGGTAAGAAGATTAAGAAAGTCTACTCATACTGAGGTGGAGAATATCTTAATCAAGACATCATTGATTACTTATGGGAGTTTGGGATCCTATCACAACTCACTTCTCCAAACATGCCCCGGTGGAATGGTGTGAGCGAAAGGAGGAACCACACCCTGTTGGACATGGTGAGATCAATGATGAGTCATGCAAGTCTTCCATTATCCTTTTTGGGATATGCATTAAAAACAGAGGCACACAAACTAAACCAAGTACCAACTAAATCCATAAATGGTAATCCACATGAGTTATAGACTGGAATAAAATCCATGTTATCGAATTTACATGTGTGGCGTAGAGAAACGTTTGTTAAGGCCTCTTCAGGTAACAAACATGCACCCTGATGCACAAAGTGTACCTTTATAGGATACCCCAAGGAAATAAGGGGATATTACCTATATATCTTTTTAGACAAAAAGGTTATAGTGGAAAGATATGACATATTCTTTGATAGGGATCACATAACCAAAAGCGATAGTGGGAGTGAGATAGACTTTGATGAAGTTGAGGCTCAAGGTACACAAGAGTTGGCACAGGAATAGATTCCACAAAGCCTTGTGGAAGAAGAATCTGTTCCAGAGACACAAGTACAGCGTAGGAGTACAAGAGAGGTTAGAGAACTGAAAAAATATGGTTTTCTAGTTACTGATGATGGTGACTCATTATTAGTTGATAATAATGATCCTCTAACCTACAATGAATTAGTAATTGGCACAAACATTTCCATGTGGCAAGAAGCTATGAATTCTGAAATGGATTCCAGGAACCAAAACTAAGTCTGGATTTTGGTAGATCCTCTAGTTGATGTAAATCCTGTTGGTTTCAAATGGGTATTCAAGAAGAAACTGGACATGGAAGGACAAGTCAGTACCTATATGACATGACAGGTTGAAAAAGGTTTTAAACAACGTCAAGGAATTGATTATGATGAAACCTTCTCACCAGTTGCAATGCTGAAATACATCATAATTATACTTTCCATTACGTCTTACCATGACTATGAGATTTTCAAAATGGATTTCAAAACATAATTCCATAAGGGGAACCTTCAGGAAGATGTCTAGATGTCCCAACCTGAAGGGTTTGTGACTCCAAATGATTCCAATAAGGTATGAAAGTTGCAGAAATTCATTTATGGATTAAAGTTAGCATCCAGGTCATGGAACATTCATTTCAATGAAGCCATAATAGAATTTGGTTTTATCAAGAATTAATGTGATCCATGTGTCTAAAAACGGTTTAGTGGGAGTGCATTCATTTTCTTAATAGTATATATTGATGACATATTACTTATTGGAAATGAGATACCAGTCCTACAGTCTGTTAAGGCATCATTGAATCAATGCTTCTCTATGAAAGACTTGGGCGAGGAAACATATACTTTTGGGATCAAGATACATCATTATTTATCCAGGAGATTGATGGGCCTAAGTCAAAGTACACACATTGATAAGATACTGAAGAGATTCAGTATGGAACAATCTAAGAGAAGATTGTTGCCAGCATCACATGATATTCATATTTCCAAGAAAATGTGTCCTTAGACACATGAGGAAAGAAAGATAATGGAAAGGACTCCATACACATACATGATTGGTTCAGTCATGTATTCCACGCTATATACTAGACTGGATGTTGCCTACATATTGAGTGTGGTAGGCTGATATCAAGATGACATAGGTGACCTCCATTGGATGGCAGTCAATACTATCCTAATTTATCTTAGGCATACAAAGGATATGTTCCTGGTTTATAGAGGATATGATGAACTAGTCATTAGAGGATATGAATATGCTAGTTTCTAGATTTATCAAGATGACATGAAGTCACAAACAAGATACATCTTCACTTTGAATAAAGGTGCAGTGAGCTGGAAGAGATCAAAGTAGAGTCTGGTTTCAGATTCTACATCAGAGTCCGAGTATGTCGCAGCTTCTAAGCCAGATAAAGAAACAGTTTGGATGTGAATCTTTGTCCTAGATCTATATATGATACCTAGCAGTAAAGATCCCATCACACTGTATTGTGATAATACTGTAGCGGTGGCTCTCGCAAAAAAGCCAAGGTCACAATATCGAAGAAAGCACATACTTAAGAAGTATCATATATTGAGGGATTTTTATCAGATAAGTGATGTTGCAGTGAGAATTATTTCCATGTAAGACAACATGGAAGACACCATGACTAAAGCCTTGAATTAGCATAAACATGATCATCATGTGAGGTCTAGCAGACTGAAAGTCATAGGAAGTTGGCTCTAGTTCAAGTGGGAGTTTGTAAGAGTTGGTGTCATAGAACCAACTGGTTTTAATTTGATTACATGGATATTTAATGTAATATTATATATTGTTCATTTTTCTACATGACTATGATGCAATAATGTCCTAGAGTATTTGTTGCATTGATAAGGTCATGGCAGTTCCCTGATATGATGAGAACCTTGAAATGCTATAACAATATTATTAAATATATTTCAATGGTTGGATGACATGCTATTATGGGACACATAGCATGAAGACCGTCAGGTGTGAGTACTCGTAAGCAGATGAGACTTCCTCTCATAAAGTTTTCAATTGGTAATCTCCAAGATAAGATATTATTAGAACATACCCACTAGTAGGAATTCCGCATGTTTTAGTGTCATCAGATATTTATATCTATGAGCATGTTTAATGATACTTATAATTTAAGATTATCATTAATATGTTTCACGACTTTTAAAATTTTATTTACTAATGAAAATTATCACACAAAAAGTTGGCGGGAAGTAGGGTATGTTGGGTGCGTCACGAGTGGCATGTTATTAATGGATAAGTCAAGGACAGATTTGTCCCTTCTATTTATGGAAGTTGATATCTCGGCCCTTTGATTGAAATAGAAACATCGTGTGAAATTCCGTGGATATGGTGTAACGATGAGTTTATTTCAGGTAGTCAAAGAACGACGTATCAAGCATAAAATTTGATGTCACAATCATGAAACCTTCTTGATGAGATATTGTGACAAAGGGATTATATTAAACATTGAGCATTCATATGTGGATGTTTTTGTTGTGAGTTTACGTTCTTTCTCTTGGGTTCCTTGAACCGTTTCTAGACAATACTCTTGGGCTTTAGGCAAGCCCGCCTAATGCCAATGAGAAAGAATTCTAGAGGGTCACACACTAAGTGTTTTTTGTGGTCTCATTTAAATTCTATTTGGATTTAATTAATGAAATAAATATTATTCTCAAGACCATGGAATAATTTTATTCAAGTTAAAATGATCAAATAAATTAAATTAAATATATTTATTTATTTTATTGAATATTTAATAAATATTTATTTAATAGTTTGTAAATAAAATATTTATTTAAGTGAATAAATTATTTATTTATTTATTCGGGTGTTAAATAAATGGAAGTGTAGTTAGAGCGGACCATGGTCGGTCCGATAGTGAAATAATTATTTACAAGATGGTAAATACTTATTTAACTAGTTGACACAAATTAAAATAACACTACTATTATTTTGTGACATGAAATTTTATTTATAATTTCATTTTACGCAAGTTGGCGTACCATAAATAATGACGTGGTATTATTATTAAAAAGATGGGTTTTTCTCTAAGTTCATAAATGTATTTAATTGTTTCTATGAAATTAAATATTGTAACTAAAATTCCATGTACATAAATAGGCAAGTACGCATATTGTTCCATACACCACACCACATGCCTGGTGAATTGAGAATTGTTGATCCAAAAAATTTCTCTCTCGAATCATTTTCTCTCTCCTCTCAATAATGAGAGACGTTCTTCAAGGCCAAAGAACAAGCGATCAAGAACGACCAACACAAGACACTCGCTTCACCGCACTAGCACCCAGAGAATGAGCAGTGTTGATCAGAGGCCATCAGAGCATTTCTGGATCACCACTAGAGAGATTCTAGTTTGGATCCTTAAAAGTGAAACGAGATAATCTGGAAGGGTCATTCCGGATGATCAACATCATCAAGAAGAAAAATACCAAAGATACATGTATTATTTTTATTTATGAAATTAATTAAATTAATTATAAGCATTATGTGCAAGATCCTCTCTAAGGTTTTAGGAATATTTATTCTTTATCTAAATATTTGATTAAATTCTATGGAGATTGGCATTCATCGTCTTATTGATCCTGGAATAATCATTGATCATGGTAAAAATCAAACTTGGCTCCCGTCCCAACTACGCTTCTGCTGTGCCCAGAACCTTTATCTCTTAATTCTCACATACCAAAATTTTGAAGACATTCATCATGTATTCTCTTAAGACATGGTAATAAAATTAATTACCATAAACCCATATTGAATACACACATTATTCTTCATTCCTTATATAATATATTTTATTATACAAAAACATTTTCATTTGTTGATTGGGTTCATCCTTGTACTGATAGAATATGTGATTTCATTATTCCAGAATCAAAGTATATAATCAAATTAAATTTCAATAATAGATGAACAATAATATTTTCATAGGTCTTATTCATTCAAAATCAAACATGAAATTTCAAAAAATGAGAGGAGGATAAGTATTCCATATTTGTTATGGTTCACTTTATCTCATATGACATCATAAGATTTCCCTTTGTTCTTTTTATTTAGTTTTTTTGGCTTATCATCTATTTTATTCCATAGATTGAGGAACTTGTTAGCATAATTTCCAAAACACCTTATAATTGAGACACTAAATTACATGAGGCGAACTATTTTGAGAATTTTTTTATTCCCATTACTTTGGAAGTCAAATGCTTGAAGACTTTATTTCCCACACTTAAAACATTTACCAGTCCCCTTAAGACAATTTCTCTATGTTACCTTCCACACTTTAATCATAAAGTAAATACAATATTCTCTTCTCTATAGTTTTTAGTTTTTCATTTTAATTATATCCTTATTTTCTTATGATAACTATGAGATGGATGGGAAAATTAAATATCTCTTTTTGTAAGAAGAATACGGGAAAGGTACTTACTAAAAAATAAGTTATTAAACTCATCCCAATCCATGGAGTCAATTTTATCTTATTGCCTAATATTCTTGATAAAGTTCAACCACTAATTCTCTTCACCATTAAAGTGATAAGTGACCAACTTAAATTTTTCTTGTTCTGGACAAAATAGAATGAAAAATATCTTTTCAATGGTATAGATCCATTTCTCAGCAACTAGTGGATTTTTCATTCCATTAAATGAAGGTGGACATTTCCTTAAGAAGGATTCAAGAAAATGTTATTCCCTCCTTTGATAATTTGGAAGTCCACATTAATTCATGGTTTGATAAGGTTGTGTAGTCATATCAAATAGGTTTTCCATTCTATATTCCATAACATTTGGTTGCTGAGGATGGACATCACTGTATTTTCCATTGTATTCCTCATTAACACGGTTCTTTCAGATTCCATCCATTGATAGAAACAATAGTATAATATGAGTAACACCATTAATAGTTGTAAGAACACATAATAAAGGTAAAGTACTTTAAATCTATAATATATTAGGTTTAATATTAGTTTTTTCATGATTGTTACACAAAATATATGATTGTAACCTATAATTAGACTTATCCTTAGGGAAATCCCTTGACATATCCTTATAAATATCTCAAGGTATATCACTGATGTTTTCTCATTCTAATTTCCAAAGGATGACTAAACCTTTACTCTAATACCAATTGTAATGACCCAAGATTTTCATACATTGAAATTATGTTAATTGTTTTTCTGTAACATTTCATACTTTACATAAACACATGCCCAAAGACCATATTAGTTTAGTGCCTTTAGTAAATTGGAGCACATTAATCATAATTGGTGAAAGATCTTAAAAATCTCACATAAATATCTTCCCCTTTAGTACTAAAACATAAAAATTTTCCTTATAACCTAGGAAAAGGAAAAATAACAAATGGTGCACTCATATTCTTAGTAAGGGTAAACATGAATGATATATAAGAATACCATGAAAATAATGGTATTCAAATAGAAGCATAACATTTGAGAAGAAAAACATGAATATTAAAAATAATAATCCTAAATCATGGAATTCAATATTGTTATTTAATAATACATGAATCATAAAGGATTCAAAATTATAAACCATGAAATCAAAACAAAGGAATAAGACCTAAAATTGTGGTAGAAACATAATCATAAAAAATGATTTCCACAGTCGTCAAGGAATCACTTCCAAGGACATATTAGTAGTATGAGATCACTCCGTATAACATCTAGGTAGTCATGGTTAACTCCCATGACTTTATTAGTAGTCAAGGATCACTCCCAAGACCATCTTATTAGACAAAGTCCTTTACTAAACTAATTTCACTCCCAGTTATAGTCATGTCTATCTAGTGAGATATAAATCATTTCCTAATGCATTGGAGGAGATATAGGTACCAACTGTTAGATAATGAAAACCATACATATGTGTTCCATAAAAACAAAAATAATTCATTTTATTAGAACTCATGGAATGAAATGGATTTCATAAATACCATTCAAACATAATATAACCCCTGAAATTTTACAGGTTTCATAAATATCATTCCATAATAAACATAACCTATTCCAAGAAAGAATAAGAATGTTAAAATTGAATCATATCCCCAGTAAAACATAAGTAACATCAAATAAACTTATTTTATATAGAAAATAATTTTGAGATATTACTTGAAAACAATTATTGAGGAAAATATCCTTCCTCCTTTGAAAACATTTTCTTTTCTTAAAATAAAGCACAATCTTAAAAGAAATATTTTCATTTGAAAATAAATTTGGATGATTATATAGGAATATTCAATTCATTAAGACATCATAAAATCAGAAAAATATTCTAATGTCATATAAGTTTAAAAAACATTCGTTTTTTACTTTTTCCATAAAAGTCACAAAGCACATCGTTTGGAAAATGACAAAAATATTCCTTTCAAACCATTTAGTAAAAATAAAAAAAGGTTAAAAATGAATTTAAAAAACCATAATAGAATATTAAAAACATATCTGAAAACATTTTAAAAAAAATATGAAATATAAATATTCCCCAATAGAGACTTAAAATGAAATAATCCCATGTATTGAAGATATTGTGAAATAAATACTCATCACTTTATAATCCATATAATCATATAACCCATGAAATAAAGAAATTTATATTGATTTTAAAATACCATAATATTTTTTATAATACATATAAAATACATTCATTAGATATATATACACCACATATAAGAAATAGGTGGTGAAAATGGCTTGTATATCATGGAAAATAAAAGTCAGATGAAAATATCTTACCTTATGTCTTGACTCTCATTGTACTCATGACAAAATCCTGTATAATAATTTTATTATAATTTTTTTAATAACTATATTCTTATATATAATAACATTTATTATTTTTTATGACATTTTGTTTCCCATTTATTAACAATTCCATGTTAATGTTACGCTTCGGGTAATATCCGCTTTGTCTTTCACATGTGTTTTGTTTAATTATATTTTTTCCTCATACTTATATCATGATATAAAAATTTACAGAATGATAAAAATGACATAAATATCATATATATTCAGTATATATGTATTTATTATAATATAAAAAATATAGTAATAGAAAATTAAATTCACCGTTCATGGAGACGGTATGTCGTACACACACATAAATGTTGTTTCCAATTTTTATCATATTGAAAGAAAGTAAATGATATATATAAATATATATAATATAATTAAAGTAAAATTACTATTTAATATATATAATATAAGTTCACTAAACCCATCCTTAATACATTTCATGTAAAGTGTGAATGAATCACATCACATTTATGAGGTAGTAGTCCACACGTCCATAAATGAAGTTATCGTATTTCCACAAAATGGAAATCATGAAGGTATGTTTTATATAATATTTAAAGAAAAGGAATAATAATTATCATATATATCATATAAAAATAGTGTTTGTATCATAATTTCCAACCATGAGAGGTGGTAATGGAAAAATGAACATCATCATTTCATAAGGTAGTAGTTCACTATACACAGGAATGGTAAATACATTACCCATTAGATGGAAGTGTGTGTAAGTGTAGGAATAATCCTTATAATAACAAAATATAAGTGTATTTAGGATAATAAGGTTATTATATATGCATATAATAATAATAATTTATAGGGTTTGAGGAAGAAATATAATGAAAATAGTCATTGATGAACATTACCTCTTCTTTGGCTATTTCCTTATGATTTTTACAAAAGTAATTCTTTGGTTGGATTTATTCCAAAAGTAAGGGTTATAGGATTAATTGAGGAAGTATTTGATAATATATGGGTATATATTTTACAAAAAAAAAGGTTATTAAGTGAGAATAAAAGAGATGAAGAGATTCTCTTTTATAAGAGAGGGGAGAGACACTTTTAGAATTTTTCAAAAGATTAATATATAATAAATTCAATATCAATAAAAATACCTCAAAATAGAAATTTATTATAAGATAAGATGATAAAAGATTATAATATAATCATAAAATATATTCTATACAAGTATTTATATGATTTAGAACCTTATTAGTTTTATTAACCCTTAGTTAATCCATTTTAATTTTAACTATGGTAAAAATGTTTTTAATATTAAGAGGATATAAATTTTAGATATAAAGCATTAATTGGAACATAAATTTCCAATTTAATATATGTAAAACCATATTTCACCCCTTGTCCTTATTTAAATTTTTTAATATTTTTATATAATTTAATAAAAATATTATTTTCATAAAATTCCATAAGTGTCAATTTTGACACAATTCATTACATTGACTTTAAGAAAATCCATCCAAACAGATAAATTCAAATAAATTTCATTAAAACACCCCTAATATGTCATATTAACATATTAAACTCTTGTATAACACAAATTAATTCAAATTATATATTTTTTTAATATTTAATATATCATTTAATTGATTGTTTCATTCATTGAGTAATTACTACATCATTTTTTTGTAATTATTTATGATAATTATTTATTCACTAAAAATTTAAAATAAATTTATATGATGTGGATAAAAGTTATATATTCCATAATAATTTATATATTCTACAATATATTATATTTAACTTTTAATTAATAATATTATTCATATTAGAAGTAAGAGTGTGACATTTTGTCACTCTGTTAGAGTTTAAAAATATTTAAGTCATTTCCAAGGAAAACTATCCATTAAATAATTCAATTTATACCCTTATGTGTTAGGGGTAGAATTTAATTAATAAAACAAAATGTTTGTTAGTTTTAGGTTAGTTTTATAATATTTATAATATTATTTATACCCTTAATTACCTGATTTACCTTTAACAATGGTAATAAAATTACTAAAGTTTTAATTCCTTTTTTTCTAAAAATAAAAGGGACATATTTAATAAATTATAAAATTATGATTCCAAATTTGGAATCCATTTTTTATAATTCAGAAAATATAATTTTTAGAAATTAATTAAAAATTAATCCTGTAGAACGATCGAGAAAATGGGGTTTTAAAGTAATAATTTCCAAAACATTGACATGTCTATATATCCAAATTAAATGTGAAATTGAATCCAATGTCATAAATGGGATTAAAAAATGATCCAATAATAATTAAAAATAAATTAAAAACATATTTTAAATATATAAATAGGTTATAATAAAAATAAATTTTCAATTAAAATTCACTATTTTTTTCACTATTCATCAAAACCTGAAACTTCTCAAAAAAATAAAAAAAATTCACCCAAAGTAAATTTTGATAACCTGATTTCGAATAATAATTTTTTTTTTAAATTTTTTTTATAAAAATGTATAAAAATATATTTTAAATAGGTGCACCATAGAAGGAGGAAAATATGTCATTTTACAAAAAATACTTTTTTATACGTAAATTGGATTTGTTCTTATATCATGTTTATAAAACCCTTAATATTAATGTTAATAATTATATTGAATTTATCATATAAATATTTCATTATTATAATTCAACAAGAGTTATTTTTTATTGGTATAAAATACACTTTTGCACATTTAAATAGTTTTTCATAAAAAAATTCCTTTTATTTAAAAAAGGGTTTTATATTCATTTATAATTAATTTTTAAAATATTTATATACACATGTGTAAACCATAATTTTATATATTAGTTAACCATGTTAATAACCACCATTCTAAAATCTAGGTTATAATTGTATTATTTAAATAATTAATTGAATAATATGATTTTTTTGTAGAAACTCAGTGTTGTGTATAATGAAAGCTAAGTCGATGTTTAATGTAGCAAAAGATTAATTTGGTGGTGCGTATAACCTAAGAAAAACTTAGTGATTTTGTATAAAAAAATCTATATTCACTATTGTGTGAAATGAAAAATATCGAAAAAATTAAATTAATTCGAAATAAATATTTCACAAAATCATAGGGTGTTACAAGAATTGGTATTGGAGGAAGATATTTGGTGAGTTTCAATATTGGGTTTTAGAAAAGTATGAGGGGAGTGACTATGATTTAGAGGTAGAAAATTGGTTAGAGGAGTTAGAGATCACCTTTAGTTTTATCCAAGCTAGGATGGAGTATCAAGAGCCATTTGCTGATAGTTAGATGAGAGGAACCACACACTAGTGGCTATTAATGTTCCTTGGAGAGATCAATGAGGCTGAGGTTTCATGGGAAAATTTCAAGTGGTATTTTCATATGGAGTTGCATTCATTGATGATGAGGGTGAAAAAGAGGTTGGAATTTATCTCCCTAATATAGTAAATCATGAGCGCATAGAATCTCAAGATTAGATTCAAGGAACTTCTTTGCATTTCCCTTGATATTTTTCTCAAATGAGGATATTAGAGTCTGCTATTTAGAAGAGGTTCTGTAACAACCTAGGTACATATAAAATAATTTTTTTTTCATTCTGTAATTAAATAGTTAAATTCATTATAAATTTATAATGAAATAAGTGGTATTTATATAAATTAAGAAATCTATGAAAATAGAATATTAATATCCCAAATGAAAGTATAAATAAAATTTAGGTATCATATGAATGAAAATATCATATATTTACATCATAGAATAAGTAAATAAATGTTTTGAAAATGATAAATTAAGTGTTAGTATTTTTGGGACACATAAATTTTTATTTAAACTTTTATAATTAATATAACTATTTGAATGAAAATTTATCTTCATAAAATAGATTCATAAATTAATATTTTTTATCTTATGATTATAATATAATTTTATGAGACCTTAATTAATTTTTCAAAGTTTCATAAAATCAGTTACAATTTTGAAATTTCTATTTTTTGAATAAATGATTATTTTAATTAAAATTAAATTTTATCATATTTAGAAAATTATTTTCATATAATGGATTTAATTTTTTAATTCCACTTATCTAAAATATATGGGGTTATTTTTTGGTATTTTTCTAAAATATTTTATTTTTTGGTGAATAGTGGAATATGGCAATTTACAGAATTTAACAAATTCTTGAATTGTTGAGTCATTTATGTTGTATGGATGATGTAGGAAAAAAATATCAAACTATCCTTCATTATTTTAATTTATTTAGCGATATGGTTCAAACTATTCTTTTCCTTGAGCCAAAATAATTAACTAATGAGTAAAATAATAAAAAAACACCCCTCTCCTCTACTATAAATACCACCCCTCACCACCTCTTCCCATCACACCTCCAAAGCTATATATCTTGTTTAATTTCTACCAAATTCAATTCCCAAGACTCTTCCCCATGTCCAATACCTACTGGTCTCACCAAAAGGCCAAAACCATGTTCCTTAAGGAGGTTCTCAAAGAGAACAAGTTCAAAAGGTAAAATCATCTTTTGTTTTCTTTTAAATTTATTTTCAATTTCTATTATTTTCTTATTATCTCCTAAAATACCCTCATACAAGTGGAAAGATAACTGTAGTATCATACATACTCTAGAATTTTATAGTGTTAATGTAATATCCTTCATCAAACCTGTAATAACTCAGTTTTTTCATGTATTATTTTTAAAAATTATATGAATTGATTTTGAGACCATGCACTGAGACGACGTGCAGTTCCGAGGCCCAATGTGCCTGAAAATAAATGTTTAAAAAATATTAAAATATTAAATAGAACACACTTTCACTTATCCTGAAAAATTGTAATAACATATAAATGGGTGCCTAAATCAAAAATATGGGGGGACTGTTGAGTTTAGAATAGCATCTTTACCTTAGGCATGACCTAACATTGGTCGGCAAAAGTCGATTGTGGAAAGTCATCAGGGGTGATTAAATGTATAAAATAAATTAAGAAAACTTAAGTTTTTTTGATTCAATGACTCAATGAGTTTATCATTAAAAGTATCCATATTTCAGAGATCCAGGGTTATCCTCATCACTCTGGAATCCTCTGGATACATTGGAGAGAGAGATATAGAGAATTCTCTTGAGTAGACGATGACAGAACATCAAATCCGTGATTGAAGAACGTCGATCTTATTAGATCTCACCAATGATGACCACACGATGACTGTTCTTTGTTAGTGAGTCTAAATCCAGGTAGGATGAATTATTTTTATATCCTTTTCCTGTTCTTGATTCCTATAATGAACACAGACCAATTAATGAACAAATTAGCACATTGATCTATCATATTTGTAGGATAGGTTATTTTGAGGGATTTATCAGGAGTGGATTTTTGTACCGTTCTAATGGTGATGAATTAATATCTACATGAACATCGATCATGGCACGCCCCACTTGATTTATTGTCATTTTCTACCCCGATTCGTGTGTTCTTTACTACGCACTCTTCGTTCTACCCCACCCTTGAACCCCTTTGTGAACAATTGATATTTGCACCATTTATTCTTGGCACAATGATCTGAAATTGTAGATCTAACATCAAGATGACTTGAAAGAGTTGATTCGGTGGGTGTGGTGGTTGATCAAACAATGATGGGTGTCGAATCCGTATTCTTCAGTGACAATGAATAAGACATACTATTGAATTTTTTGAGCTGATTAAAGGTCTGAATCCTATCGGTTCAGTTTTAGAGTGACAAAGCGAGCTTTGATTTGGAGTTTTGAGGTGAAAGGTCTACTAGAATAGAATCCGGGTGATCAACACTATGGGCAAGGAGAAGAAGATGGGTTTTGAGAAAAACTCATCCACAAGGCATGCAGTCCTTGACTACACAATGTGTAGTCTACATTGGGATGAAATCAGCATGTACATGAGAAGTACATAGACACAGGGTGGAGTACACAGTTTTCCTACACAACGTGTACTCCCCCACACAACTTGTCTTGTATCGATTACACAGACTACCCCATGTACTAGTACATGGGTAGGGATACACAGGTTGGTACTGTATACTGTCACATGGTCGGTGTACACAGGAGGACCCTAGATGCAAGGAAATAGTGTGTAATCTCTTTGACACAACGTGCAACAATCTTCCACATGACTCAGTTTGGAATGACATAGGCCGTTGAACATGATAAGTACCCGGTGTTAAGGGACACGACGTGTGAACCCACTACAAGCCATGTGCCCCTTTTTACATGGATTGAGCCACTAGTCATCCATAAATTGGACAAGTTTCATTAGGGTTCATCCCCTTCTTTATTTCCCTAAAGGTTGGTATGGATCATTTCCTTCTCCTAGGAAATTGATCCCCTCAGTGGGACTTCCAAGATAGAGTTTTTGGAATTCCTTGAGAGGCCTAGAGCAGGATCATCTATTCATTTATTTGTGCCCTAGGTGGATTTTTTGGTATCGACATGGCCAACAATATATGGGAGTTGATCCCTTATGTAGAGGGTTAATCTAGATTGAGTTATTGGTATCACCCCATGGACTTGTATGTGATCCTCATATGTTGCATCACATTCCTTTTGAACTATTAGCATATCTTTCTCATGGAGAGACTCGACGAGGAGTACCTTTTAGATGAATGCCATCAATGCTATCAAACTCAAAAGTGTGTCCTCCTAGATGACTGCTTAATGGAATATTTGAGCTAGAAATCCTAGTGCTATAATATAGTGGTTTTGAATTACCTCTAGAGTGTGTTTCTTGGATTGAGTATATCTATATATTCTTGTTATATATGTCGTAGACATATAACTGTGCATATCTGACTATACTCTCATTTGCTATATTTATTTTTGGTTTCGACGTGTCCCAATAAGTATTGTTATACTCACCCCTGCATGGGATTTTTCCTCATCTGTCATGTTTTGAGTAGATGATCAACCTTTTGACCGAGTCCAAGGAGGACCAGGGCCAGATGATTCTTTGTGAGACCAGACAGACTAAGGTGTGTTCCTAAGGTAACAGACAGTAGTCCCAGTACCTTTACTTATAGGCTGTACTTGTTGTTATAAACTCTTTTTTGGTGGGATTATATTCTGGCCCTATTTACTTTACTTTACTTCCTATTGTACTCTATTTGTGGGATATAGTTGTATGCATGAATTGGTCACTTAGTGGTTTTAACATTTCAACATTTTTTGGTCTTGGAGAGGTGTGTGTGATTATTGGTACATAAGCATTTCCTTCCATGTTAGTGATATTCCTACTAGGTTTTAGTCACAATTCCATGGATTATTGGAGGGGAGCTTGGGGAGTCACGACATGAGCCCCACTGGGACGAGTCGTGAGAGAGTGGTATCCGAGGAGTCGGTTCTACCTTAGGATTAGGAGTCTACGAGATTGGTTTGGGGTAACAACGTTAAGTGTTTCTAGTTTATCTTTTAGGACAACGACTCCAGTTTTGGTGCGAAGACTAATATATGCATACACTAGGACTCTCATAATCTACTTTTAAAATCGTTACATGAGAAAACTTGTTGTAGGGTAAATAATGGTACATGAATCATATAGGAAAGGGTTGTGGTTTCCATGTCCCTATTGAGTCATCTCTCCTGACATAGTCATTGACCGTGGTACGTCTTTTTTTTTTGAAAGATTGCTCGATGACATATACCAGCTAGGATTCAGTAGCATGATCATGATGATGGACCTCTTAGATAAAATGATTCGATACAGGGACCAGTTCCCTATATGTTACCTCTAGGTGGTGCAACATCCATACTGTTACCTATAGATTTGCACACGGTACCCATAGTACCAGGGGATTAAGAGTGCATGCTGAGTATCTTTATGAGTTTTAGTGATAGAGACCCCTCAGGTTACAAGGTAATTCCAACCCACATGAGTTTGAGGACTGTCTAGAGGTAGTTACCCATGTTTTCCATCTAGTCAGGACACCCACAGATTAGATGGTGGTCCTGGTGGTGAGCTTTCAACATGGATCAGTAGGTTGATGGTTGAGTTTGGTTACATAGACTCACAATGAGGCAACCCTTTCATAGATAATGTTCAAGAACCTCTTTAGATAGGTGTTATCACCAGTTATGCAGAGGGATATACACATTCAAGATCTTATTTATCTCTAGGATGGTAACATATTAGTGGTTGATTATTCATTGAGGTTCACCAACCTTTAAAGTTACTCAATGGATATGGTTCGAATTCAATAATTCTAGGATTAGAACTTCGAGTGAGGTATGTGTAGAGACATTTTATTCCGAGTTATCCTTATGTGAATTCATACTTATATTGGGATGTTTGAGTGGGAATTGGTGGTTGAAATATTCTTGGATGAGAAAATACAGTTGGTGATAGTCAGCAGTGGGAAAGAAGAAGTAGATACCTCAGTATTAGGGAGCCAACATCAGTACCAAGGACCTAGAAATGGGAGAGGTTTTAGGATAAGGCCCCAGTCTAGAGGATATATAGTTCATGGATCATAGGGTGGGTTCAATCATCCTAGAGAGAGAAAGTCTTATTCTTGTGGTGGCATGTGACATCACACTAGAGATTTTTCAACCCATCATACTCCTGATATAAAGACTATATATGGACCACTGAGGTAGAGATAAGGAACGGATCAGGAACATACACAGGGTGTCATATGTGGCAGAGGAACTAGGATAATAACAGGAGGTGGTCAAAATTTAGACTTGTTTCTAATAACACACCTAGGTGATCCAAGCCAGGCTTAGGGAGTTTGAGTACATGGGTAGGGACAACCTCATGTGGTTGAGGCTTATGAACCATGGGCTCTAGGAATTATTCAAGGTGAAATCTATGTATTTTTTACTTTAGCTGTTATACTGATAGACACAGGTTCTTATCATTAATTTCTCACCACATATATTTTATGAGGCCTGGAGATTCCAATTGAATTGTTGACTCGACCCTTATGCTAGGAGAATCTAATCAGAGACGACTCAGTGATCACACACTTATAAAGATAGTGTGAACTGACCCTTGGAGGAAAGAGTTTTGGTAGGAACCTCTTGGTAGTAACGTTGAGGACTTACGACTTCATTCTTTGTATGGATTGGTTAACTATAATCCACACCCATATTGACTGTTTTAAGAGAAGTGTGCAGTGTGTCTGTAGTGATGGAACAAGTTTTTCCTTTGTTGTTGAAAAGGAAACCCAAAGGTGGACTCATGCATAAGAGGGTGCAACCAATTACTCAGTAGTTGATTAGCCCAACCGTTGGTGTAGTGGTTATTATGAGTTTCTAGTTTCCTACAGTGGTGGTAGAGTAAAAGGACGTATTTCTTGAATATTTCCAGGTTTACCTCCCCACTACGAGATAGAATTATACATTGATTTAATCCTCGTGATGACATTAATATCTACACCAGAATATTGGGTGGTTCTCACAGAGCTTCACGAACTAAGGGTAGAGTTGGAGGACTTTAAGAGGAAAGGCTTTGTGAGACTGAGTGTTTCACATTGGGCAGCCCCAGTTTTTTTTTCCGATAAGGAATATTTGATATTGATGTTACTTGTGGACTACCGGACCATGAACCAGGTGATTGTGAAGAACAAGTATCCACTACTGAGGATTAATGAACTCTTTGATCAGTTGAGATGGGTGCAATGGTTCTTGAAGGTTGACCTCCGATCAGGCTATCAACAACCACAAGTAAATGATTAGGATATACTGAAGATTACCTTCAGAAATTGTTACATTGATTATGAGTACTTGGTGATGCCCCTTGACATGAATAACTCCCCCGCAGTGTTCACAAGACTCATGAACCAGATATTTTAGCCTTACTTAGACCGATTCGTGTTAGTCTTCATCGACGACATCCATGTGTACTCGACGTCTGAGGAGGAGCATGTGAGACACTTAAGTATAGTTATAGAAGTACTCTAAGAGAAACAAATTTATAGGAAACTCTCAATGTTACAGTTTTGGATTTAGGTAGTCTACTTTCTATGACACATTATCTCATCAGATATAGTGGTTTTGGACCTATCCAGTGTCGAGGCGGTGTTAGCATGGGAGCCACCTAAGATCATAAAATAGGTGATGAGATTCTATGATTTAGAAGACTATTAATGAAAAATAATACCTAATTTATCTAGGATATCATCACCTATGAAATTTTTTACTTGAAAGGGAAAGCCTTTTATTTGTATAGAAAAGTTCCAACAAGATTTTTAGCAGTTGAGGTAGAGTTTGATGAGTGCTCCAATATTGTTATTACTGGAGGAGGGTGTCAAGTATATGGTATTTTGTGATGCATCTAGTTCTAGGATTGGTTGTGTTTTGATATAGATTTAATCATATATTTCCTATGGTTCACACCAGTATATTCATGCAAAGAACTACATGACCCATGATCTTGAGTTAGTAGTGGTTGCCTTCACGTTAAAGATGTGGCGAAACAACCTATTGGGTGAGCGGTTTATTGTCTACTCTAATCATATGTGTATAAAGTATATATTATCTCATAAGGATATCAAATTGAGGAAAAGGTTATGTCTAGAGTTCCTCTAATACTATGACATTGAGAATGTCTATACTCCTGGGATGGGGAACGTGATAACATAAGCTCTCCGCGGGAGAACTAGTTCATAGTTGTTGAATGAGACCTTAGAAGAGTTGGCCTCATTGTAGTTATCCTTAGTGGATGGATATGGATAAGCTTACCTCTAGTCAATGGTTTTAACCCCTCCACTATTATAGAGAGTTAGGGAGGCACGACATGGGGATTATGACTACAAGACCCTATGTTCTCATATGTCTACATAACATGCTTCTGAGGGATATTCAAAAGGTGGAGAGAATGTCATTATTTTCAGAGGACACATAGTATTGCCCGTGATGTAGCAGGAGGAGGTTTTGATGGAATTTCATACATCCCATTTGGCAGTACATAAAGGTGTGGAAAAGATTTACCAGCACATCTGATGTTAGTTTTGGTTCCAGTGTTGAAGAAAGGAGTTGGCGAGTTTGTTTCTCGATGAGTTACTTTTCAGAAAGTAATGTTTGGACACTAGGTTTCATCAATTTTAGCTCAAATCCTTAAGGATACGGAATGAAAGTGGGGTGGGATATCTATGGAATTTATAAAGGGTTTACCATATATATCTAGGGGACATGATGCTATCTGGGTAATCAGAGACTGACTCACCAAGTCGGCCCACTTCATAGCTATCCGAGAGCAGAGTTCAGTAGAGAGATTAGGATGCATATACATGCAAGAGATAGTTTGAATATGTGTAATTCCATCTAATATTGTTTCATATCATGATGAACACTTTACAACCTTATTATGGATGGGATTTTAGGAGGTGTTTGGGAGCTAGTTATATAGCATCCCGCCTTTTTATAACATAAACTTTCATTACATTACACACAACTGAGGATCTTTAAGGTTTAGTGTCTTGGAAACCAGGAACATAATACATGAAAACAACATAAAGAATTCTTATTAAACACTTGAAAGTCTTCTCCTTAAGTTCATCCTAGGTTCATTAATGCATCTCATAACCTGGGGACATACATCAAAAGAAAGGGTGAGCAGAAGGCCCAGTAAGGGAAACAAGAGGAACATTTTACATGTGAACTTAATATACTTCAATAAGGACATGAAAAGAACTTTAAGGCATGAGAAAGAAAATCATGAGGCATTTCATAATAAAAATAACATTTTACATAACTTGAAGATGTGGCTACATCATTTAACATAGACAATCATGAACATATCACCAAGGTCCATCCCCAAGGTGTCATTTGAAAATTACCAAGGTTATTCACCAAGGTATCATGAAAATTGTAATCTCTAGTGGTTACATCATTACCCAATGCATTGGAGCGCTATCAAGGCGCACCCTTAAATTTGCCTTTATTATCATGTGAGCCACATATATCATCATCAAAAATTTCATAAATAACCCACATAGCATAAAATAAATGGGTTTCATTTCATAATCATAACGTTTTAAAAACTGCTTTAAAGACATGATCTTTACGTCACTTTAAACCCACGGAAAGGGAAAGCGGGTCTCATGTATGTAAATCCCAGAATTTAAAATGGAAAATTTTGATATATATGTGAATACCCTTGTAGAAATAAGAGCTTTGAGTATTCACTTTATAACATAAAATAATTTTTGAGAAAAGAGAGAGGCATTTTGAGGGGAAAATTCTGCAGCATAACGGCTAAGTTTCGGGGTTTTAGAAAACATTGAAATGAGAGGGGACATGGGTCACCCACTCATAAATGATCCATAAAACAGTAGGGTGAAAGAATAAGAAGGAAATATGGACATGGTAATGAAATTTTAGGGACATACCATTTGAAATGAAAAACATGGAAGGAAAAAAAGATTAGATTTCTCTTATGAAAATTCGGCAGCCTTACGACGTCACTTAACTTCAAAAGAAAATGATTTGACAAGATCAAATAGGGTCCATCATCATATGATCATAAGAGATCAGTATGATAGATATAGAGATCATACCCCAACATAATAAAAAGGAACTTGAAAGACTTGACATGAAAATCGAACTTGAAAAATGAGAAGGGTGAAAGAATCCCTTAAAAATTCGGCAGCCTAACGGCGTCACTTAAACCTTCATAAAACGAAATGATGAGAGTAAGAGGGGATCTCTCATAATATAAACATGAAAGGGAAGTAAGAGGAATATAAAAGAACATCCTCTCACATAAAAACATGGAGCATAAAAGGAATGACATAAAAGAGATTACATGAAAAGAAAGAGAGGGGTCAGATCCCTTACCTTAAAACGCGACTCTTGAAACTCAAAGGATTGGACCTTGAGGGCTTGGGGGCACCTTGGGAGGACTCCTTGGAAGGTAAGAAGACCAGAACTTCGTTGGGGGAGAGTTGGGAGTGAAAACTAAAGGAGGAAAGGGTGGGTATTTATAGGGAAAGTGAGGGGACAAAGCATTAATGGCCAAGGGACACCTCACTAGTGGTTTTGGCAAAACCATGGGCTTGCCCATGGTATTTTCCCATGGTATTGGCCACTTGGGACACCTAACAACTTATCTTACTATTAATAATTTGACCATATTGAATATATATCTAATACATCATTTAATGATGTCATTAAACACCCGTAACTTAAAAACTATACTTTCACTATTCACCGAAAATTCAACTTTCTCAGAATAATCCCAAAATTTCACCTTAACCAAATATCAATGCTATGATTTCAAAAATGAACTCCATTTTATAAAAATAATTTTCTAAATATTTTTAATTTTATTTTTAAATAAATACACTATTCACCGAAAATTCATTTTTTCAGAAAAATCCCCAAAAATTACCATAACATAATATCGATGCTCTGAGTTCAAAAATAAAGTCATTTTTATAAAAATAATTTTCTAATTATTTTTAATTAAATTTTTAATTAAAAAAACACTATTCATCCGAAAAAACTAATACTTGAATAATAATTTATGAAACTGTTATTTACCCATTTTATTGAATCACATTACTTAATCAAGGTGTCTAAATTATATTAAAACTTTCTTTGAGAGAAATTACTAATCCATTTGGTCATATCACTAATCCTAAGCGTAAAATCACTATTCATAATTTACTATTCATCAAAAATTAAGTTGATCTTATTAGACACCAAATTCCTTAATGAACACTTTTGTAGAAGACCATTTTTTGAAAATCATTACACATCATTAGTTATTTAGGGTTTACATAAATTTTTCAAAATATCCCTTTTTCAAAATTCTTCAATAAAATACATTCTAAAATTATCCGGACATTTGAAATTTCACAAACAACACTAAAGGAAGAAATCTCAATTTATTCACCCGAAGGGATTACACAAGGAAGCTAGGGTCTCGTCACATAGCCCCTTATAACACCGGCATAAGACCTGAGTGTAAGGTGTGCTATGGTGAGAGAATCTGAGGGAGGCTCAGATAACATTGCCCTAGTAGTAATCTCTACTAACTTGAACTTCTCCCGTAGGCGTTTCCGTTCAAGCTTGACACGCTGGAGCTCAGCTTGGGCTTGGTCCAAAGCGAAGCCCACAGATGCTACCTCCTTCCCAAGCTCTGATAAGTGGGCTTCATAAGGGTTGAGTCTACTGGATGAAGCCATCGACTCCTCTTTCTGCATTAACCATTAACATCTTATTAAATCAATAAGAGTAAGTTAATATACTATTCAAAAAGATTGGGTCGTTACATTCTTCCCCCCTTAAGAAATTTCGTCCCCGAAATTTATACTTGAGGCCTAGTTGAAAAGGTGAGGGTACTTTTGCTTCATCGTTTCCTCAGGCTCCCAAGTCGCTTCTTTATACTTATGATTCCTCCACAACACTTTCACAAGGTGGGTAGTCTTGTTTCGTAGAACCTTGTCTCTACGGTCCAAGATCTCCACTGGCTGCTCCTCATAAGAGAGGTCAGGTTCAAGTTGTACCACCTCTGGGTTCAGTACATGCGAAGGGTCGGGTATGTACTTCCTCAAGAGAGATACATGGAAGACATCATGAACTTGAGCTAGGTTCGGTGGAAGTGCTAGACGATAGGACACTGCTCCTATGCGATCAAGGATTTCATAGGGGCCAATGTACCTAGGGCTGAGCTTCCCTTTCTTCCCAAACCGCATGACTCTCTTCCATGGAGAGATTCGAAGGAAGACTTTGTCACCAACACCAAATTCCAAGTCTCTTCGTCGATTGTCAGCATAGCTCTTCTGCCGACTCTGAGCAGCTTTTATGTGTTGTTGGATGGCATGAACTTGTTCTGTCATTTCTTGCACAAGATCAGGCCCAAGAAGCTTCCTCTCACCAGTTTCATCCCAACAAGTAGGAGTTCTACACCGCTTTCCATACAGAGCTTCATAGGGTGCCATCTGAATACTCGCATGGAAGCTGTTGTTATAGGAGAACTACAATAATGGGAGGTGTTGATCCCATCCACCTTTAAATTCCATTGAGCATAATCTCAACATGTCTTCGAGTGTCTGAATAGTCCTTTCAGATTGGCCATCAGTTTGAGGATGATAGGCCGTACTAAAATTCAATTCAGTATTCAGAGCATGTTGAAGACTTCTCCAGAATTTTGATGTGAATCTTGGGTCACAATCTGATACGATGGATAGTGGTACCCCATGCAGCCTTACCACTTCCTTCACGTATATCTTGGCAAGCTGATCCAGAGAGAAATCTTCCCGAATAGAGATAAAATGGGCTGTCTTGGTGAGACGGTCCACAATAACCCATATCGCATTGTTTCCTTTGGATGTTTTTGGGAGACCAGTTACAAAGTCCATAGTGATATTATCCCACTTCCATACTGGTATGGGTAGCGGTTGTAATACCCCCTTAAAAAGTTGTCATTCTGCCTTTACTTGCTGACACACCAGGAACCTTGTAGTGTAATCAGCAATCTCCCTCTTCATGTTATCCCACCAATAATGATCACGGAGGTCTCTATACATCTTAGTGCTTCCCGGATGTATAGAGAAAGTAGAGCTATGAGCTTCATCCATCAGTTCTTTCTTTATCTCCGGGATAGATGGAACACATAGTCTTGTACGAAATTTCAATACACCTTCTTGATCAATATTGAAATCAGGGAACTTCCCATCCTTTACAGCCTCAAAATTCTCCTGCAGCAAAGGATCTTCTTTTTGAGCCTTCTTGATCTTCTCTAGTAATGAAGGTTTAGAAATCATTTGGGATAGGGTTGATGATGTCCCTTTCCTTATAATTCCCATGTCCAGTTTTAATAGATCTTTAATCAATGGATCTCTTAAGATCCTCATTGTTGCCAGAACAACAGGATCTTTCCTGCTTAACCCATCCGCGACTTTGTTTGCTCTTCTAGGGTGATAATGAAGTGAACAATCATAGTCTTTAATAAGCTCCAACCATCTCCTTTGTCTCATGTTCAATTCTTTCTGTGTGAAAATATACTTTAGACTTTGGTGGTCAGTGTATATATCACATTTCTCCCCATAAAGATAGTGCCTCCATATCTTTAGAGAAAAAACAACTGCTGCCAGCTCCAGATCATGCGTAGGATAATTCTGCTCATGAATCTTCAACTGTCGAGATGCATAAGCAATTACCTTGTCATTTTGCATGAGGACGCACCCAATCCCTTTCAGAGATGCATCGCTAAAAATAATGAATCCCTCTCCGATAGAGGGTAGTGTTAACACAGGTGCAGTAACCAATCTCTTCTTCAGCTCTTGGAAACTTTCCTCGCATTCAATTGTCCATATGAACTTAACCCCTTTTCGAGTCAACTTGGTTAGTGGATTAGAAAGTCGTGAAAAGTTTTTCACAAACTTCCTATAATATCCCGCTAAACCAAGGAAACTACGAATCTCAGTTACTGTTGTGGGTTGAGGCCACTCCTCCACAACCATTGTCTTTGCAGGGTCAACCGAGATTCCTTCATTGGTTACGATGTGCCCCAAGAAAGCCACTTGTTATTACCAAAACTGACACTTGCTGAACTTCCCAAAGAGCCTCTCCTTCCGTAGAGTTTTCAAAATAACCCTCAGATGATCTTCATGCTCCTCGTGACTTTTTGAATATATCAAAATATCATCAATAAAAACTCCCACAAAGTTATCAAGGTAGTCCTTAAAGACTCTATTCATCAAATCCATGAAAATAGCAGGAGCATTAGTCAAGCCGAAGGGAATAACAGTAAACTCATAATGCCCATATCTTGATCGGAAGGCAGTCTTTGGAATATCTTCCTTCTTCACCCTCAGTTGATGATAACCAGATCGAAGGTCAATCTTAGAGAAGAATTGATCCCCACGAAGTTGGTCAAATAAATCATCAATTTTTGGAAGAGGGTATCTGTTCTTCATTGTGATCCCGTTCAGTTCTCTATAATCAATGCATAACCGCATTGATCCATCCTTCTTCTTCACAAAGAGAACTGGTGCTCCCCAAGGAGACACACTCGGTCGGATAAACCCCTTATCCAACAAGTCTTGGAGTTGTTTCTTTAACTCCTCTAGCTCCACATTTTCCATTCTATACGGAGTCTTTGATATCGGTTGAGACCCAGGTACGAGTTCAATAGAGAACTCTACCTCTCTTTCTGGGGGAGGTCTAGGTAACTCCTCAGGAAATACATCCATGTATTCCTGAACAATCGGAACATCTTCAATTTGTATGCTCCCTTTCCCTTCTTCATCATCACCGATTAACTCCATAAAGAAAGCTATGGGAGGTGCTTCTAGATAGGGATCAGTTCGGGATATCTCTCCTTGGAAGATAACTACAGGTCGTTCATTCAAGACTACTGAGATTTCCTTACTTCTGCATTTGATCTTAGCATTATACTTTGAGAGCCAGTACATCCATAGTATAATGTCGAATTCCATCATGGGAATGACTACTAGATTTGCGATAAGATTGAGCTCACCAAAGTAAACACTAGAGTCTCTAAATAATTTTTATGCAAGGATAATCCCACTTGGAGTCTTGACTGACAACTCTACCTCTAGCAGTTTGGGGATTGATTCTATATTCCTTGCAAACTTGGAGGAAATAAAGGAATGCGTAGAACCAGAATCAAATAAAGTACTTGCTAGCTTTGAGAGGACAACAAGAGTACCTGCTACCACATCGTTCAGGACTTCAACTTCAGCTGTTGTGATAGAGAAAGCACGACCTTTCTCCCTTGGCCTCTGCTGAGGTTGATGGTGATTCCCCCCCACCGCCCTCGGATTTGGACATTGATTAGCAAAGTGCCCAAGTTGTCCACACTTGAAGCATGTGACTTCGGGTGGGGCCAGAACCGTCTTTCCTCTGTCGTTAGTGTTGGGAAGTTGAGGCTTCACATCACTACGACAATTCTAAGAAATATGGCCTTCTTTTCCACACCTATAGCACTTACCACTTCCGATCAAGCAGTTCCCCGAATGCTTCTTCCCACATTTATTGCATGTGGGATGTTGCATATGCTTTCCACCTCTTTCCTGATCAAAACTTCTTCCCAGGCTCGGTTCTAGAGTTCTCTTCTTCTCATTAGATTTGTGAGACCACTGTGTCTCCCCAAACTCTAGTTCAACTTTCATGGCAATTCGAACTATTTCTTCATAGCTATCATAGTCCCTGTTGGCTAGATTCTTCCGCAGATGAGGTCGTAGTCCACCAAAGAATCTATCAACCTTCCCATTAGGGTCCATGACGAAGCTTGAGGTATAACGGGAAAGCCTTGTGATGTTCATCTCGTAGGTTCCAACTGATTCATTCTCCTTTTGCTTCAGCTCGAGAAATTCTTTCTCCATTCTCGTTCTCATCGAACGAGGGAAATACTTATTAAAGAATATTCCCCGGAACTCTTCCCACTCCATAGCTTCAATCTCTCCTCGTGGCTTCGTGTTTTTGATCAGTGACCACCACTGATCAACTTCTCCCTCAAGGCGGTAAACAACAAGGGTGACTTTTTCTTGTTCCGAACAATGAAGTACAGAAAAGATCTTTTCAATGGAGCTTATCCATTGTTCCACAACCAATGGGTCAGTAGATTCACTGAATGTTGGCGGTCGTTGACGCATGAAGGACTCAACAGAGTGTTGTTCCCTTCGTGGTGAGGTCAGCCTCTCAGCTTGATTCAAGTTATTACTCATAACTTGAGTCAGTTGGTTCATCATTCGCATGAATGTTTCCATTCTGGCTTCCATCGGAGGTCCATCAGCACATGGTTCATTGCGGTCACCATCGGCATGGTTCCTCCTATTGCCCGCCATCTTCTAAAAGAATAAAACCTTAGTGAGAAACTTATTTCATTTATGAATCTTTTAACTAAGACTTCATGCTTAAAAAATTATACTTCTCTATAATTCCTTCATAATGATTAATAAAAAGCTTGTGATTAACCAAACATATCCCCCGGGAGTGTCGTAACCAAGAGTGCAGCAAGGCCCGTTATCATGCACCAGTTCCCGTTCGAGTCTAGCTCAAAGTGGTGTTTTCGGGTTTTACCCCTATGTACATCTGTGCCAGAGCCGCCTCTACCTGCTCGTATCCAGACAGGGATGTATTTGTTTGATAGACCACTTACTCAATACTTACCAAAATACCAGGAAGTTTTCCTATATTTAAAATTTTCTATAGGGTTCTTCCTAAAGTTTTTATATACTAATTTCCACAAATAACTAAACCATCCTTTGATACCAACTATAGCATCCCGCCTTTTTATAACATAAACTTTCATTACATTACACACAACTGAGGATCTTTAAGGTTTAGTGTCTTGGAAACCAGGAACATAATACATGAAAACAACATAAAGCATTCTTCTTAAACACTTGAAAGGCTTCTCCTTAAGTTCATCCTAGGTTCATTACTGAATCTCATAACCTGGGGACATACATCAAAAGAAAGGGTGAGTAGAAGGCCCAGTAAGGGAAACAAGAGGAACATTTTACATGTGAACTTGATATACTTCAATAAGGACATGAAAAGAAATTTAAGGCATGAGAAAGAAAATCATGAGGCATTTCATAATAAAAATAACATTTTCCATAACTTTAATATGTGGATACATCATTTAACATAGACAATCATGAACATATCACCAAGGTCCATCCCCAAGGTGTCATTTGAAAATTACCAAGGTTATTCACCAAGGTATCATGAAAATTGTAATCTCTAGTGGCTACATCATTACCCAATGCATTGGAGCGCTATCAGGGAACACCCTTAAATTTGACTTTATTATCATGTGAACCACATATATCATCATCAAACATTTCATAAATAACCCACATAGCATAAAATAAATGGGTTTTATTTCATAATCATAACGTTTTAAAAACTGCTTTAAAGACATGATCTTTACGTCACTTTAAACCCACGGAAAGGGAAAGCGGGTCTCATGTATGTAAATCCCAGAATTTAAAATGTAACATTTTGATATATATGTGAATACCCTTGTAGAAATAAGAGCTTTGAGTATTCACTTTATAACATAAAATAATTTTTCAGAAAAGAGAGAGGCATTTTGAGGGGACAATTCTGCAGCATAACGGCTAAGTTTCGGGGTTTTAGAAAACATTGAAATGAGAGGGGACATGGGTCACCCACTCATAAATGATCCATAAAACAGTAGGGTGAAAGAATAAGAAGGAAATATGGACATGGTAATGAAATTTTATGGACATACCATTTGAAATGAAAAACATGGAAGGAAAAAAAGATTAGATTTCTCTTATGAAAATTCGGCAGCCTTACGGCGTCACTTAACTTCAAAAGAAAATGATTTGAAAAGATCAAATAGGGTCCCTCATCATATGATCATAAGAGATCAGTATGATAGATATAGAGATCATACCCCAACATAATAAAAAGGAACTTGAAATACTTGACATGAAAATCGAACTTGAAAAATGAGAAGGGTGAAAGAATCCCTTAAAAATTCGGCAGCCTAACGGCGTCACTTAAACTTTCATAAAACGAAATGATGAGAGTAAGAGGGGATATCTCATAATATAAACATGAAAGGGCAGTAAGAGGAATATAAAAGAACATCCTCTCACATAAAAACATGGAGCAGAAAAGGAATGACATAAAAGAGATTACATGAAAAGAAAGAGAGGGGTCAGATCCCTTACCTTAAAACGTGACTCTTGAAACTCAAAGGATTGGACCTTGAGGGATTGGGGGAACCTTGGGAGGACTCCTTGGAAGGTAAGAAGACCAGAACTTCGTTGGGGGAGAGTTGGGAGTAAAAACTAAAGGAGGAAAGGGTGGGTATTTATAGGGAAAGTGAGGGGACAAAGCATTAATGGCCAAGGGACACCTCACTAGTGGTTTTGGCAAAACCATGGGCTTTCCCATGGTATTTGCCCATGGTATTGGCCACTTGGGACACCTCACACCTTATCTTACTATTCATAATTCGACCATATTGAATATATACTTAATACATCATTTAATGATGTCATTAAACACCCGTAACTTAAAAACTATACTTTCACTATTCACCGAAATTTCAACTTTCTCAGAATAATCCCAAAATTTCACCTTAACCAAATATCAATGCTATGATTTCAAAAATGAACTCCATTTTATAAAAATAATTTTCTAAATATTTTTAATTTTATTTTTAAATAAATACACTATTCACTGAAAATTCATTTTTTCAGAAAAATCCCCAAAAATTACCATAACATAATATCGATGCTCTGAGTTCAAAAATAAAGTCATTTTTATAAAAATAATTTTCTAATTTTTTTAATTAAATTTTTAATTAAAAAAACACTATTCATCCGAAAAAACTAATACTTGAATAATAATTTATGAAACTGTTATTTACCCATTTTATTGAATCACATTACTTAATCAAGGTGTCTAAATTATATTAAAACTTTCTTTGAGTGAAATTACTAATCCATTTGGTCATATTACTAATCCTAAGCGTAAAATCACTATTCATAATTTACTATTCATCAAAAATTATGTTGATCTTATTAGACTCCAAATTCCTTAATGAACACTTTTGTAGAAGACCATTTTTTGAAAATCATTACACATCATTAGTTATTTAGGGTTTACATAAATATTTCCAAATATCCCTTTTTCAAAATTCATCAATAAAATACATTCTAAAATTATCCTGACATTTGAAATTTCACAAACATCACTAAAGGAAGAAATCTCAATTTATTCACCCGAAGGGATTACACAAGGAAGCTAGGGTCTCGTCACATAACCCCTTATAACACCGGCATAAGACCTGAGTGTAAGGTGTGCTATGGTGAGAGAATCTGAGGGAGGCTCAGATAACATTTCCCTAGGAGTAATCTCTACTAACTTGAACTTCTCCCGTAGGCGTTTCCGTTCAAGCTTGACACGCTGGAGCTCGGCTTGGGCTTGGTCCAAAGCGAAGCCCACAGATGCTACCTCCTTCCCAAGCTCTGATAAGTGGGCTTCATAAGGGTTGAGTCTACTGGATGAAGCCATCGACTCCTCTTTCTGCATTAACCATTAACATCTTACTAAATCAATAAGAGTAAGTTAATATACTATTCAAAAAGATTGGGTCGTTACAAGTTACACTTGAACACAATGTTTCACCCACAAAATGACGGCTAAACAAAGTAGATTATTCAGGTTTTGGAGGACATGCTGCAAGATTTCTTGTTAGAATTAAACTATAGTTGAGAGTATCATCTACCACTGGTAGAGTTTTAATAAAAAATAAAACCATTTAACCATTGGTATGGATCTAATCAAGGATTTGAATGGGTGACCCTATAGGTCACTAGTTTGCTGGACTAACACAAGAGAGACATCACTCATAGGTTTGAAATTGGTAAAATATACTATAGAAAATGTTTAGATCATCTATGAGTGAATTTATACTACACAGAGCCTTCAAAAGTCTTATGATGATAGGTGATGAAGGCATTTATAGTTTTAGGAAGGGGACCATGTTTCCTATGGGTTTCACCTCGATATGGATTACAAAGATTTGGCTAGCGAAGAAATCTATCTATGAGGTTTATCCTCCCATTTTAGATATTATATAGAGTTGTTGAGGTGGCATACCACTTATCTCTACCTCCACAGTTAGATCGGGTACACAATGTCTTTTACGTGTCGCAATTGGATAGATATGTGCATGACCCATCACACATCATTGAATGGGACGAGCTAGATATTGAGGATGGAATGAATTTTTCTAAGTACCCAGTGGAGATTTATGATCGATAAAAGATGGTCCTTCATGGAAAATGTATTTCTTTGGTGTGTGTTTGATGGAATGACAAGAATATCCAGGAGGGCACTTAGGAGTGGGAGGCTCAAGTTCATGCATAATACCCTGATCTTTCTGAGTAACCCTTATTTTGGTTTTTAGGGACATAAAGACCCATGATGGGGGGAATTTAATGAATTAGATTTTCCATGTCTTATTTTTAAATATTATATGGATTGATATCTTGATGAGGTACTAAGATGAAATGTGGTTTTGAGGCCCGATGTGCTTGAAAAAAATGTTTGAAAAATATTAAAATATTAAATAGCACACATGTGCAGTTTTTCTTAAAAAAGTGGAATATATTATAGACGGGTGACTGGATCAGAAATTTGTGGGAACCATTGAGTTGAAAATATATGATTTAACCTTGATGTTACCTAACTTTGGTCGATGTGAGTCGATTGTGGAAAGTCTTCATGAGTACTTAAATGAATAAAATAAATTAAGAAAATTTATTTTCTTTTGTTGACACAATGATGCAGTGAGTTTATATTTAAAATTATCCCTATGTAAGAGATCTTGGGTTAGCCTCATATCCTTGGAATCCTATAGAGACATTGGAGAGTGATAGATCTAGAGAATTATCTTAAGCATGTGACAACAAAACTTTGAATTGGTGATTTATGAACGTTGATATTGACGGATCTCACCAAAGACAATGATGTGATGACCGTTCTTCTTCTGTGAGTCTAAATCTAGGTAAGATCCAATATTTTGAATTATATTACCTATTTTTGATTCCTACAATGAATTATGACTAATCCGAGAATGGATTATCCTGTGGATCAATCGTGTTTTCAAGATGCGTTATTTTGTGGGATTTATCAGGAGTTGATTATTAAGGTTTGTTGGATTCATTTACCATTCTAATGGTGAAGAAACATGATCGACACAAAAATAAATTGAGGTTTTCTATCTATTTTTTTGCATTTTTTCTTCCTTGATTCTTGCATTCTTCATTATGCGTTCATCGTTCTTCTTTGAATATGAACCCCTTTATGAACAATCGATTTTTGTGCCTTAAATTCTTGGGGAAACGATAAGAAATCATTGATCTAACATTGGGATGACTTGATGGAGGTTTGATGGTGGGTGCGACAGTGGATTGAATGACGGTGGGTTCCGAATCCACATTCTTCAGAGATAATGGAGAACACCTAAAATTTTGTTTTTCGATGTGATTGAAGGACCAAATACCATAACTTTAGTTTTAGAGTGGCAAAGTGTTATCAGATATAGAGTTTCGAGGTGAATGAACCACCGAAACTGAATCCAGGTGATTGATGGAATGAGTAGGAGGAAGGATACAATCAAAAACCCCAAACAACAAGGTGTACCCATCCTGGGCCGAAAATGTGATAAGAGAGATAATGGCCCCCTGAGTCCTGCCTCCAGTAGGCCCCAGGTTGGTGACTAGCACCGAGGGTATAGTGAACTCTCAAATGGGAGGCATTACCCTCTAAGAGAATACATGCGAATGAGAGAGATAAGATGGACACCAACCAAATCTAACATAGACAACAATATAAAATTAAATCCGAAGTACAAATATGTAATGTCATGAAAAACTACTACAACTGAAAGGGGAAAACTACAAGTACCCAAAAGAAAGTAAAAATAACAGTGACCACGATGCCCGAATAGCTCCTACAACCCCAAGCTAGTAGTGACCAGCCTGATCCTCAACATGCTCCAAGTGACCTAAAAAATAGTTTATATATACATAGGGTGAGTATAAAAGTATACTCAGTAGGATCCTCCCTAGAGAATCTCTTGCAAAAGTAAACAAAGCATGATTAAGAACAATGAACAACAAGTGAAACTAACTCGCCACCTAAACAGGTATACTAAGATCCCAACCTCACCATGGATACTCTCACTAAGTATTACATACAAGAGTATATAATATAATAAAGAATATGAAGGGTACCCCGATACCACTTCCCCACTGGTTTTCTGCTTTTCCCCAATGTTTCACGTCTTAAGAATCTCTCTCCAAACAATTCTTTCCCGCAGGCACCTAGGTGAAGCACCATGACATTAACCTTGTGAAAAAAACCACCATGTCCACATATGAAATGAAACCAGGTAGTTTTTGGGAGGCACCATAGCTCACATAACATGTATCATATGTCAGGAATTATACCTCAGGGCATTATAGCCCACACACCGAGTAAGGATCCTCAAGCCATTACAACCTATACACATTACACCTATACAGTCCACTGAAAACTATATCTAGAATATATGTGTATGAATAACCACGATCCATTAGAACCCTCTACACACATATATGAGGAAAACTAACTACTATTCCTACCATCACAAGTAACTACCGAGAGAAGAGAGTGGGGCCAAAGGGGTTAGTCAGCCATCTATCCTCCCATCAGAATGTTGGGGAAAACACCCCCAGGGATCAGAATCCCTGAGGTGTTAGTTTCTCTAACTGAAGGGGTGAAGTAGCATGTAGAAAAAAAAGTACAGAATATACTATATCTCACAACTACTCTATGGTCATAACCTAGTAATAGACTCAACTTCAGCTATGATCTCTCGGACTCCCGATTTCCACTTCTACGTCTAGGTATCCTATAAGAACAAAACCATTTAAAGATCTTGATTACATTCCTTCATTCCCTTTTTATCAGTTGCACTTTATGTTCATTAATTCTTTAAAAATTAATTCTCTATTAACAATTTCTACATTATAATTAATTAGCCTCACAACCAAAGTCTACTATTCGTTTAAATTGCAACGTCAGCATTACACCCCAGCAAGCTCCAACCCCATGGGTTAAGATCATTTATTCAATCATTTATTAACAAAATTATTAATTTACCATATTCCTAGGCATTCTAGAAAAAAATTCTAAGCTACTAAACCCAAGGGGGTTCAACACAGTGAGTAGATGAACTAACCGTCGAGTCTTTTCTGCCTATAGCAAGAGTGTAGACCCATCCTCCCTCAGGAAGCTAAACATAGTAAGCACGGGACCCTGTACGTCTTCTCCCATTTTGGAAGGATGGTAATCAAACCACCTACCTTGAGAAGTGGGGAAAGTAAAGAAGATAAAAAACCAATAAGAATAATCAAGCATCCAAAAATTCAAATCCAACCTTTTCATCATCCTCGGCATCCTCCCCGACACCCACATACATAAAACGATGCATCTTGCCACTCTAGGTGTCAGCTACTGTCACAACCAATAGGCCTCCCTACCCCACACATATCACAACACAAGAAACAGGAAAACAAAAATCATATCAATTAGGATCTTGTCCCTTAAACAAGGCATCCAACCTTCAAACACACTGAACTCTCACAGCTGCAAGCATAAGGCTCTTGGCCTTTACAAGAAAGAGGGTAACTCAAAACCCTACAAGGCATTATCTTTTTATCAAACAACCAGTTCTTTAATCCATATATAATTAACCGATTTAATATTTTTAGGTTCCCACTATGGGTAACCTAAACATTAAGCTGTCAAAAATTGATTAAACATGCTTACTACATCAATTTGATTAACATAAAATCACAACAAGAACAACAAGATTCATTTACATGCCTCTTTATCTTTATACAAACAACTATCAATTAATTCTAGATTTAAGTTCATTACTAATTTCCCTCAATAACAAAAATATAAACAAATAAAGAATATATATCACACTATATAGAAAAATAATAGGTAATAACATACGATCGATATCAATTTATTTATTCGGTTCAATTATTTAATATGTCAATTCCATTATGATCCAGTGGACTAAAACATGATAACTCTAAATTTTCACATAAAATAATAGAGAGGCAATTAATAACCTACCTCAAATGGTTCTTGACATTCTTTATACAAGGACATTCCACACAAAAGATTACGATCTCCTCCCCCGGGACAACTACATCCACCCGAGGACGTCGTTGCACAACCGCACCATCCGAGAGCCAAGAAAACTCCATTAGAAGCATGAAGATCACATGTCATAGCATGGAAATGATAAATAGGAGGAGAAGGATAAAATAAAACACAATAAAAAAGGTATATTATACCTTATATCGATGAAGGATTGATACTTTCTACTTAAACCAAAAAAGGGGTGCACATGCTGTAGAAAGAAAAATCAAGGGGAAACGATCTGAGGATTAAGGTTAGATCACATAGCCCATAAGGGAAGAAGGAAAGGTTTGAGCATCTCGCACCGGGGAACAAGAAGGTAGAATAAGAAAGTAATATATCTTGTCCCTTTAGAATATTTAACAGAGTAGCGTTTTAGGATACGATGGGTTTTACATTAAAATTAGACCACATTAAACTGCATATTTTGACCAAGTAAAAGCATCCCGATCCTTAGAAAAAATTAAATTAGGAGTTATGGGATTTGATTCGGCCTTAAATCCCTTAAAACAAGGCCTTAAATTCATTTTATGTCAAAACAATCTGCAAAGGGGAGAAACTGTAGGAAGTTGGAAACACTGTACAATAAACATGAAATTTGAAGAAGTGTTGGATGACTCACCATTATAGAAACCTCACTGGTCTGGAAACACTTTAAAACCTCACTGGTCTGGAAATACTCTAAAACCTCACTGGTCTGGATAAATCATGAGTCTGGAAAAACTGTAGAACCTCACTTGTCTGGAAACCTCACCGATCTGGAAACTCTGTAGAACCTCACTGGTCTAGAAACCTCACTTCTTTGGAAACACTGGAGAACCTCACTGGTTTAGAAACCCCACCGGTCTGGAAACACTATAGAACCTCACTTGTTTGGAAACCTCACTGGTCTAGAAACACTTTAGAAACTCCCTGGTCTAGAAACCTCACCGGTCTAGAAAATATATAGAACCTCACTAGTCTGGAAACTTCACTAGTCTAGAAACATGATTCATGAACTAGAAATTTAGAAAAGAAAAAAGGCTGATGTTGGAATGGCTGCTGTTTGAAATAGCCTAATGTTGGGAATAAGTCACATTGACCTCCCAAAAGACTTGTAACAAAATATTTTATCAAAGTAAAGGGATAGAGAGGTCTGGTCCATTACATTAGATACCTCTTACAACATTTTCATCCCCAAGAATTCAAAACCATCCCAAAAGAAAATAGGGGTCTGAACAAGCACCCTATAAGATACCACTGAGGGGAAAACCACACTGATTTGTTCAAAATATAGAACAAACCACTAGGGACATGGTGATCAGCCCTGGCCTTCTGGCAGACCCAACATCGAGACAAAAAATCTGAAACTGCACTCTTCAACCCAGGCCACCAAAACTAACTCCTCAAGGCTCGGTACATCTTTGTCACGCAAGGATGCATTACTAAAGGTGAACTATGGAAATATTTGAGAGTCGTATTGTGCATCGCTAAAGGAAAAAATAGCCTTCTATGATACAACACTCGGTGTTGTTCATCCTCAGACTAACCATCAGGGGCCTCGCCACAAACAACTCAGTCTCTCGAGATCTCCACCTCTAGATCCCCCAACTGGGACTCTTCCACCTTCTTCACTAGATATGACTACACCATCACCTAAAAAAGATAACCTCTTCCCCAAAATTCTCCCATATAGAGTTGTAAAGATGAAAGTTCTTAAATTAATCTCCAAGAATCACCAGATTCATGCACTGAATCACTACGTGACTTTCGGCTCAGCACATCAGCTACAACATTCCCCTTTCCAGGTGTATACGATATTTCAAAGTTTAATTCCTTTAAGAACTCCATCCACCAATGCTGCTACAAGTTTAAGTCATGCTGGGAGAAAACATACCTCAGTATCTTATGATCGGTGAAAACCAAAAAGTGCTCACCAATGAGGTAATGTCTCCACAACATCGGAGAAAACACCTCATATACCAACTCAAGATCATGGGTTCCATAGTTACGTTCATGGGGATTCAAATTCCAAGACCCATAAGAAACAATTGAACCCTTCTTCATTATAACACAACCTAACCCTAGATGCGAAGCATTGTAGAAACATCAAACTGAACTCCCTCTACTGGAAGACAAAGAACTGGAGCACTTACTAACTTCTCCTTCAAATACATGAAATCATCCTGACACTATTCATGCCACATGAATGCCTGATCCTACCTGGTCAAATCTATTAGAAGAGTCAGAACCTGAGAGAAATCAGCTACGGACCTCCTGTAGTAGCTTGTATGACAAAGGAAACTTCGCACCTCTTCCACTGTCTTGGGGGCTACTCAAGACACAAATGCTTCTATCTTCGTTAGATCCACAACTACTCTCTACTGGGACACAAAATTCCCCATGAAACGGACTTCTCGATAACAAAAATCACACTTCAAAAACTTCCCAAACAGCTCATGTTGACGAAGAACTACCAAAATGACATGTAGATGCTCTGTATGATCCTACTCGGACATGGATTACACAAGGATTTCATCAATGAAAACCCCCAAAAACTTATATAGGAACTCATGTAAAACCACGTTCATCAATCCCTAGAACACAGATAAAGTATTCATCACACCGAATGAAATTACAACAAACTCATAATGCCCATAAAGAAAACGGAAAGCAGTCATCAGGATATCCTCATCCTTCACACACATCTAATGATATCCTGACCGCAAGTCTATCTTTGAGAACCAACATAAACCCTTCAGTTGATCTAAGAAATCATCAATACATGGAATATGAAAGATATTATTCACTTTCACTTTTTTTAAAAGACGATAATAGATACACAACCGTAAACTGCCATTAGCCTTCTTCACGAACAAAACTGGTGCGCGCGACGGTGACACACTCAGCCAAACAAAATTGCACTATAATAGACCATCAATCTGTATACATATCTCTTATAACTTATAAGGTTCCATCCTATATAGATACATAGAGATAGAAGATGCTCATAGTTTTAGCTTGATCCCAAACTTGATATCTCATCGAGGGGGTAATGCTTCAAAATCTTCTGGATAAAAATCCGGGCACTCTTCTACGACCCTTGGAAATTCCAACTACTGAACCTATGAAGAACTCAAAATCAACTCAGCCATCATGGATGATAAGAATAGAACATGCCTCTAACCCATGCTAGTGTCTTTCTTTCCAACAAACACCACTACCTCTCCATACACATCGACGAATACAACCTGCCTCATGAAGCAATCCACGATAGCTTGCACTGAATACAACCAATACCTGTTGAGGATGACATCATATGTTTGTATCTATAAACATAGGAAATCTCCACAAGAGTGGTGCTACCCCAGCACTAGCTCATAGTCTCTACATACTTCAAACAAGTCCGATCAACCTCCAAATGGCGTAGTTAATGTCAACGGAACTGGAAGCCTCTCTACCTCAAGTCCCAAAGCATGGACAAGGGTAGGTGATATGAAGGAGTGTGTTGATCTTGAATCAAATAATGCATACACCAAAGTAGAAAAAAAAATTAAAGGGTGCTTTGAATGATTTCTGGATCACCTGTCACTGACAACGCTAAAGCATGAAGATGACTAAAATCTCTTCTACAACCACTATAACCCTAATGAAGACCACCAACATAGACTTGATTTTCTCTATGAGGATGAGGAGCATCACAAGACTATCCAATACCTACCCCATTTACCCTCTACTGATCCAAAGATGGTGCAACCTACTGTTGATGCCTCGGCTGGAACTACCACAATGGAGGAACCTAGAGCGGAATACCTGGTGCACAATGACTCTCTAAAAGGTCGGGAACTCTCGCTACTGATGACCTCACCCTCCACAAGAAAAACAAGCGCCTAATCCCTTGGAATAGGCCTGAGAGCCACTACCCCCAGAGAAATGAGATGCTGAGGTCTGGGTCCTACACCCAACCGAATAGAAAATCTTATGCCCTAAAAAATGGGAACCCCATACCATTGTTCTCATTTGTGAGGAATCATGATGACTCCTATAACAACCAGAAATTTTGAATAAATCTTGTTTCCTAATTTTGTGTCTTATTTTATTTTTATACTCAACAAAACTGCTTCATTTGATAACATGAGTATAATTAAAATGAGACCGTTGGGTTTCAAATATTATATGACCATTGGTCAATATGACCATTGGAAACTAAACGTTTCGATTATTGTATTTAAATACAAGTGATCTTGGTTAATTAATATAGAAAGAAGATTCTATGGCCTTATATAGTAGTATCGGGCCGATCGAAGCCCATCTAACAGAAATCGGGAAGGAGGTAGCACCTTTGGGATTTTCCCTGGACCAAACCCAAGCCGAACATCATCGTGTGAAGCTGGAACAGAATCAACTTCACAAGAAGTTCAAGCTAATAGAAATCACTACTAGAGCAATGTTATCGAAGCCTCCCAAATATTCTCCCACCTTAGCACACATTACACTTAGGTCTTATGCTGGTGTTATAAGGGTCTATGTAATGAGACCGTAGCTTCTTTGTGTAATCCTTTGAGATAAATAAAATTGTGATTTCTTCCTATGGTGAAGTTTGAGAATTTTTAGATGTCTGGATAAATATAGGATGTATCTTATGAATGAATTTTGAAAAAAGGGATATTTTAAAATATTTATGTAAACCTTAAATAATTAATGATGTGTAAGGATTTTCAAAAAATGTTCTTCTGCAAATGTGTTCAGTAAGAAATTTAGAGTCTAATAAGATCAAATTAATTTTTGATGAAGAGTAAAATATGAATAGTGATTTTACGCTTAGTATTAGTAATGTGACCAAATGGATTAGTAATCTCACTTAAAGAAAGTATTAATATAATCTAGGCACTTTGATTAAGTAATGTGATTCAATAAAATAGGTAAATAACTGTTTCAAAAATTATTAGTCAAGTCTTAGTTTTTTTCGAGTGAATAGTGTTTTTAAATTAAAAATTTAATTAAATATATTTATAAAATTATTTTTATAAAATGGAGTTCATTTTTGAACTCAAAGCATCGATATTATATTAAGGTAATTTTTGGGGTTTTTCTGAAAAAAATGAATTTTCAGTGAATAGTGTATTTATTTAAAAAAGTAATTAAAAATATTTAGAATTTTTTTTATAAAATGGAGTAAATTTTTGAAATTAGGGCATCGATATTTGGTTAAGGTGAAATTTTGGGATTTTTCTGAGAAATTTGAATTTTTGGTGAATAGTGAAAATACACTTTTTAAGTTACGGGTGTTTAATGACATAATTAAATGATGTATTAAGTATGCAATCAATATGGTAGACTTATGAATAGTAAGATAAGGTATGAGGTGTCTCAAGTGGCCAATACCATGGAAAAATACCATGGGCAAGCCCATGGTTTTGCCAATACCACCAATGAGGTGTCCCTTTGCCTTTAATGCCTTGTCCCCTCACTTTCCCTATAAATACCAAGCCATTCTCTCATCCTTTTCCACTCCAAAATCCTCCTCAATGAATTTCTGGTCTCCTTACCTCCAAAGGAGTCCTCCCAAGGTTCCCTCAAGCCTCCCAAGGTCCCAAACTTCAAGATTTAGAAGTTACTCTTCAAGGTATGGGATCCTACCTCTCCCTTTCTTTCCTAGTACTCTCTTTTATGTCATATCTTTTATGCTCCATGGTAATATGTTGGAGGATGTTCTTTTATATTCATCATAATTTCCTTTTCATGTTCATATGATGAGATACCCCCTATTTCTCTCATCAATTCATTTTAAGAATGTTTAAGTGGCACCGTTAGGCTGCCGAATTTTTGTAAGGGATTCTTTCACCCTTATCATTTTCAAGTTCTATTTTCATGTCAAGTCTTTCAAGTTATTTTTTATTATATTTGGGTATGATATCTATATATATCATACTTATCATCTATGTTCATATTATGAGAGGCTCTATTTTATCTCGTCAATTCATTTTTTTGATGTTTTAAGTGACGTCGTTAGGCTGCTGAATTTTCATAAGAGAAATCTTATTTTTGTCTTCCTTCCATGTTTTTCATTTCACATGGTGTATCATTAAAATTTCATTACCATGTTGATATATCCTTTATATTCTATCCCCCTAATGTGTTATGGATCATTTATGAGTGGGTAACTCATGTCCCCTCTATTTTCAATGTTTTCTAAAACCTTGTAACATTGTCGTTATGCTGCAGAATTTTCATCTCAAATTGTCTTTCTCTTTTTCTAAAATTATTTTATTTTATTAAGTGAATAATCAAAGAACTATATTCTACAGGGGTATTCACATATATATCAAAATGTTAAATTTTAAATTCTGGTATTTACATACATGAAACCCGCTTTCCTTTTTCGTGGGTTTAAAGTTACATAAAGTTCATGTCTTTAAAGAAATTTTTAAAATGTTATGATAATGAAATGAAACCCATTTATTTTATGATATATGGGTTATTTATGAAATTTTTTATGATGATATATGTGCCTCACATGATTATACAGAAAAATTTAAGGGTGCGCCCTGATAGCGCTCCAATGCATTGGGTAATGATGTAACCACTGGAGATTACAATTTTAATGATACCTTGGTGAATAACCTTGGTAATTTCAAATGACACCTTCGGGATGGACCTTTGTGATATGTTCATGATTGTCTAATTTAAATGTTGTAGAAACATATTCAAGTTATGAAACATGTTATTTTTATTATGATATGCCTCATGATCTCTTTCTCATGCCTTAAAGTTATTTTTCATGACTTTTGATGTATCTCAAGCTCACATGTAAAATGTTTCCCTTATTTCCCTTACCGGGACTTATGCTCACCCCTTCCTTTGATGTATGATCCCAGTTTATGAGATGTTGTAAGGAACTTATGATGAACAAATGAAGAATCCTTTCAAGTGTTTAAGAAGAATGTTTTTTGTTGTCATGTATTAAGTTCTGGGTTTCCAAGACACTAAACCTTAAATATCCTCGATTTTGTATAATGGAATGAAAGTTTATGCGATAAAAAGGTGGTATGTTATAGTTGGTATCAAAGGATGGTTTAATTATTTGTGGAAATTAGTATTTGAAAACATTACAAGTTTTCTTAATGAAAATATTAAATACAGGAAAATATCTATTGTTATGTATCGCATGTTGATGTTGTGAAGTTGTTCCTCTTGAAAAAAATGATTAGGGGATTAAAAGATGAATATCATTTTAGAAGATGTTCAGTAATTTGGGAACCCTATATAATAGAGGTAAATATATTACTATGGTATTTTCTTTGAGGTTAAAAGGTAGACTTATATTTTGAAGAATCAATGAATTTAAGGTGAACTTATGGTAATTTAAGTTACTTATGGAAATGATTAACCTATCTTGGGGAAAATGTGATTAGGATAGTTACTTTTCTTATAAGATGTTAAGAGTGGTTTTTATTATTTATAGATGAATGATAAAGTTTATCTTTGAAGACTATGTTATTAAATCCTTCCATGTTTTGGGTTCTAATCTTAGTTTGGATTATTCTGAAGAATTTTAAGGATGGTTCTGTATTGAATGGTCTTCCTGGAACTTTGGGTACTTTTGTTGAAATTTGGAGATTAATAGTCATATTTCTTTTTATAAAAGATTATAATTTTGGGGGATTATATGATCTCATACTAACCTTTTTAGTTTTATTTGATTACTAAAGACAAGGGAAAAATATAGTTATTATTTTGTGGATTATGTGATTCTCTAGAAGACGATTCTTGTGCTTTGATGAGACCAAGTATTTTGGAATGCTCATCGTTTGGAGAAATGATTAGTCTTGGTAAAAAATTATTAAAGGATGAAACTATACTTGAAGGTAGGTATATTTCCTTATGTTTTTTTCTATATAGTAAATGAATTCATCAAAATTATGAAAAGGAACGTAAAAAAAATGTTGTTGGTTTAGGTTTCCTACTGGGTAATCAAAGACCATTTACACACATCATAAGTTTATGATTTTCTTGTGGTTAAATTTCTCCTAATCATGTTTTATATCACTCTCCATCAGAACACGACCCTTCGCTTTCTCCTCCATATCCATGTTTTCATGGAATCCTAGTATTTGTTGTCTTGGGTGACCTTTGTACTTCCCTTTCTTTCTTTTAAAGTAATAGCTTTACTAACTATTCTTCCAATGTGGGACTTTCAATGAAATTTCCAAGCCCAATTTTAAAATTTCAAGGACGCAATTTCTTAAGGGGGGAAGATTGTAACGACTCAAAATTTTGAATAAATATTATTTCCCAATTTTGTGTGTTATTTAATTTTTATACTCAACAAAACTGGTTCATTTGATAACATGATTATAATTAAAATGAGACCGTTGGGTTTCGACTGTTATATGACCATTGGTCAATATGACCATTGGAAACTAAATATTTAGATTATTATCTTTAAATACAAGTGATCTTGGTTAATTAATATAGAAAGAAGATTTGATGGCATCATACAATAGTCTCGGGCCGATCAAAGCCCATCTAACAGAACTCAAGAAGGAGGTAGCACCTTTGGGATTTTCCCTGGACCAAACACAACCCGAACTTCATCATATGAAGCTGGAACGGAGTCGCCTTCGTGAGAAGTTCAAGATAATAGAAATCACTACTAGGGAAATGTTACCGAGCCTCCCCATGATTCTATCACCTTATCACACCTTACACTTAGGTCTTATCCTGGTGTTATAAGGGGCTATGTAACAAGACCATAGCCTCTTTGTGTAATCCTTTGAGATAAATAAAATTGTGATTTCTTCATATGGTGAAGTTTAAGAATTTTCAGATGTTTGGATAAATATAGGATGTATCTTATGAATGAATTTTTGAAAAAGGGATATTTTAAAATATTTATGTAAACCTTAAATAACTAATTATGTGTAAGGATTTTCAAAAAATGGTCTTCTGCAAATGTGTTCAGTAAGAAATTTAGAGTCTAATAAGATCAACTTAATTTTTTATGAATAGTAAAATATGAATAGTGATTTTACGCTTAGGATTAGTAATGTGACCAAATGGATT
Organism: Viscum album; assembly: GCA_963277665.1. Taxonomy (NCBI): domain Eukaryota; kingdom Viridiplantae; phylum Streptophyta; class Magnoliopsida; order Santalales; family Viscaceae; genus Viscum; species Viscum album. The sequence goes on along the minus strand of OY728162.1, from coordinate 1,113,444,838 downwards.
AGTAATATCACTTAAAGAAAGTATTAATATAATCTAGGCACCTTGATTTAGTAATGTGATTCGATAAAATAGGTAAATAACTGTTTCAGAAATTATTAGTCAAGTCTTAGTTTTTTTTGAGTGAACAGTGTTTTTAAATTAAAAATTTAATTAAAAATATTTATAAAATTATTTTTATAAAATGGATTTCATTTTTGAACTCAGAGCATCGATATTATGTTAAGGTAATTTTTGGGGTTTTTTTCTGAAAAAAATGAATTTTCGGTGAATAGTGTATTTATTTAAAAAAGTAATTAAAAATATTTAGAAAATTATTTTTATAAAATGGAGTTCATTTTTGAAATCAGAGCATTGATATTTGGTTAAGGTGAAATTTTGGGATTTTTATGAGAAATTTGAATTTTCGGTGAATAGTGAAAATACAGTTTCTAAGTTATGGGTGTTTAATGACATCATTAAATGATTTATTAAGTATGTAATCAATATGGTCGACTTATGAATAGTAAGATAAGGTATGAGGTGTCCCAAGTGGCCAATACCATGGGCAAGCCCATGGTTTTTTCAATACCACCAATGAGGTGTCCCTTTGCCTTTAATGCCTTGTCCCCTCACTTTCCCTATAAATACCAAGCCATTCTCTCATCCTTTCCACTCCAAAATACTTCTCAACAAATTTCGGGTCTCCTTACCTCCCAAGGAGTCCTCCGAAGGTTCCCTCAAGCCTCCCAAGGTCCCAAACTTCAAGATTTCGAAGTTACTCTTCAAGGTAAGGGATCCTACCACTCTCTTTCTTTCCAAGTACTCTCTTTTATGTCATATCTTTTATGCTCCATGTTCTTATGTTGGAGGATGTTCTTTTATATTCATCATACTGTCCTTTTAATGTTCATATGGAGAGTGACCCCATCTTGATCTCATCAATTCATTTTAATAATGTTTAAGTGGCTCCGTTAGGATGCCGAATTTTTGTAAGGGATTCTTTCACCCTTCTCATTTTCAAGTTCTATATTCATGTCAAGCCTTTCAAGTTATTTTTATTATGTTGGGGTATGATATCTATATCTATCATATGGATATTTTATGTTCATATTATTAGAGACCCTATCTGATCTCGTCAATTCATTTTTTGATGTTTTAAGTGACGCCGTTAGGCTGCCGAATTTTCATAAGAGAAATATTATTTTTGTCTTCCTTCCATGTTTTTCATTTAATATGGTGAATCTTTAAAATTTCATTACCATGTTTTTATATCCTTTATATTATATCCCCCTACTGTGTTATGGATCATTTATGAGTGGGTGACTCGTGTCCCCTCTCTTTTCCAATGTTTTCTAAAACCCTGTAACATAGTCGTTAGGCTGCGGAATTTTCGTCTCAAAATGTCTTTCTCTTTTTATAAAATTATTTTATTTTATTAAGTGAATAATCAAAGAACTTTCTTCTAAAGGGGTATTCACATATATATCAAAATTTTCAATTTTAAATTCTGGGATTTAGATACATGAAACCCACTTTCCTTTTCTGTGGGTTTAAAGTTATATAAAGATCATGTCTTTAAAGAAATTTTTAAAACGTTATGATTATGAAATGAAACCCATTTCTTTTATGATATATGGGTTATTTATGAAATTTTTGATGATGATATATGTGGATCACATTATGATAAAGAAAAATTTATGGTTGGTCCCTGATAACCCTCCAATGCATTGGGTAATGATGTAACCACTAGAGATTACAACTTAAACGATACCTTGGTGAATAACCATGGTAATTTCAAATGACACCTTGGGGATGGACCTTGGTGATATGTTCATGATTGTCGAAGTTAAATGTTGTAGCCACATATTCAATTTATGAAACACATTATTTTTTATTATGATATGCCTCATGATCTCTTTATCAAGCCTTAATGTTATTTTTCATGACTTTTGATGTATCTCATGTTCACATGTAAAATGTTTCCCTTGTTTCCCTTACTGGGCCTTCTTCTCACCCTTTCCTTTGATGTATTCTCCCAGGTTATGAGATGCTGTAATGAACTTAGGATGAAAAAATGAATAAACTTTCAAGTGTTTAAGAAGAATTTTTTTTGTCATGTATTATGTTCCTAGTTTCCAAGACACTAAACCATAAAGATCCTCAGTTTTGTATAATGGCATGAAAGTTTATGTGATAAATAGGTGGGATGTTATAACTCCCTTATCGTGATGATTTGGTTCTGGAAAATGTCCTCTCGAAAACCTCTGACCTTTCCAACACCTCAAGATATATCTTTAGAATAAACGGGGTGGCCTGGTGTTGGATCACTGGATGGAAAGCCTCCTCAAAATGCATCACCTTGTCCTCCTCATCTGAAAACAGGTCGGAAGCATATCATAAAAGGTTCCTGAAATGGATTCCAAGATCTTGCACAATGGAGATCCCCTATCTAAGGGTAAGAAGCTCTTTTATACTAGACTCCTTCATGGTTGAAGAAAGAAAATTGACTCTAAAATTGTCTCAGAACTCCTCCCATGAGATTGCAGACTCCTCACAATCCCCAAGTAACAAGAACCACCACTGCCTCGCGGGTCCACGCAACATCGTCCCAACCAAAGACACACAGTTCTCTTTCCAAGAAAATATATAACTAAATCCTATCTCAATCTCCTCCAACATATCTTCTGTGACTGCATCTGAAACCAATCCCTCATACTTCTGCAGACTCTGGTGCTAAAACTCCTAGAGTGTCCTCCTCTATGTGTCGCCATCGTCAACCTCTACCCTGCAACGATCTGCTGGCACAACCTATTAGACATCTTCTATGTGAACTTGACAAAGAATTCGAACTGGATCTATACCTGCAAAATAAAAAAATAGTTAGAGCTCCTAAAGATAGAATATGGAAGCCTCAACATTAATTAACTAATTGTTTTCTTTTATTCATTCTAGGTTAACCTATCCCAAGGTCTACCCATTCAAAGATAGGAATAACAAAGAATGATGCGTTATCCTTTCCTATGTCTCTACCATATAACTAGTATTACCTCATTTAATAGCCATTGTAACCTTAAAGGTCCATGAATTAGATCACACAGGGAACTAAATACCTATGTCTCACCTGATCTCTAGTGTTTACATCACTTGCTAAACATGACTGACACCGTTTCACTACTATCCCATGCAACCTCACCTATGCCTAACACCAAACTCCATCTTATCCCCTAACCAGAGCTCTGATACCACTCTTTCACAACCCCATCTCCACAAGTTGTACCCCTCCTGGACTGACAATGTGAGAAGAGAGATAATGACCCCTGAGTCCCACCTCTAGTAGGCCTTGGGTTGGCGACTGGAAATGAGGTTATAGTAAACACAAAAATGGGAGGCATTACCCTTTAAGAGGACACATGCAAAAGAGAGAGATAAGAAAAACACCAAACTACTATAACTCATACAATAATATAAAATAATATCCCAAGTACACATATGTAATGTCATGAAAAACTATTACAACTGAAAGGGGAAAAATGAAAGTACCCCAAATAAAGTAAAAATAGCAGCGACCATGAAACCCGAACAACTCCTGCAACCCCAAGCTAGTAGCAACCAGCCTAATCTCCAACTTTCTCCAAGTGGCCTAAAAAATAGTTAATATATACATAGGGTGAGTATAACACTATACTGAGTAGGATCCTCTCCAAAGATTCTCATGCAAAAGTAAAGAAAGCATGCTAAAGCACAGTGAACAATAAGTGAAACTAACTCGTCACCTAAATAGTTATACTAAGTTCCCAGCTGCACCATGGATACTCTCACCAAGTATTGTATACAAGAGTATATAATATAATAAATAATATCAAGGGTACCCCACTACTACTTCCCCACTGGTTTTCCGCTTTTCCCTAACATTGCACGTCCTAAGCATCTCTATCCAAAAAAGTCTTTCCCACAGAAAATTGGGAGATGCACCACAACATGTACCTCATATAACAAAACCACCATTTCCACATAAGTAATGTAACCAAGTAGTTTTCGAGGGCCACCACTAGTCGCATAATCTGTATTATACATCGATCGTTATACCTCAATCCATTACATCCCACATACCGAGTAAGGATCCTCAAGCCATCATAGCCTATACACGTTACACCTATAGTAGTCCATAGGAAACTATATCCAGAATATATGTTTATGAATAAACATAAGACATTACATCCCTATACACACATATATGGGGAAAACTAACCAGTTTTCCTACCAGCACAAGTAACTACCAAGAGAAGAGAGCAGGGCCTAAGGGGGTAGTCAGCCATCTATCATCCCACTAGAATGTTAGGGAAAACACCCCCTAGGGCTCAAAATCTACAGGGTGTCAGTTTCCCTAACTAACATGGCGGATTATTGTATAGAAACACAAAAAGAATAGAATATACTATATCACACAACTACACTATGTGATAACCTAATCTTATACTCAACTGTAGCTAACATCTCTCAGAATCCTGACTTATACTTCTAAGACTAGATATCCTATAATCACACAACCATTTAAATATCTCTATTACATTCCATCATTCCATTTTTATCAGTTTCAGTTTATGTTCAATAATTATTTAAAAATAAATTAAATATAAACAATTTAAACATTATAATTCATTATAATCACACCCAAAGTCCATTGCTCCTTTAAATTGAAACCTCAACACTGCGTCCCAACAATCTCCAACCCCATGGGTTAACATCATTTATTCAATCATTTATTAACAACATTATTACTTTCCCATATTACCTATCATTATAGAAAAACATTTTAAGATACTAAACACAAGGGTTCTCAACACGGTGAGTAGATGAACTACCCGTGGAGTCTTTTTCACCTATATCAAGAGTGTAGACCCATCCTCCCTCCAGAAGCTAAACACAGAAAGAATGAGACCCCATGTGTCTTCTCCCCTTTTGGAAGGAGGGTAAGAAAACCAGATACCTTGAGCAGTGGGGAAATTAAAGAATTTAAACAACCAACAAGAATCAGAAAGCATCCAAACATTCACATCCAACCTGTTTCATCATCTCTGGTGTCCTCCCCGACACCCTCATGCATAAACTGATGCATCTCGCCACTCTAGGCATCAGCTGATACCACAACCAATAGGACTCCCTACCCCCACATATCACAACAAAGGAATTAGGAAAACAAATATCATATCAATTATTCTCTTAGACGTTAAACATGAAATCCAACCATTAAACATAATAAGCTCTCACAACTCCTCGCATTAGGCTCTTGGCCTTTACAAGAAAGAGGGTAACTAAGAACCCTACGAGGCATTATATTTTTTATCAAACAGCTAGTTCTTTAATCCATATTGAATTAACCAATTTATTATTTGAAGGTTGCAACTATTGGTAACCTAAATAGTAGGCTATCAAAAATTTATTAAACATGATTACTACATCATTTTGATTAACATAAAATTACAAAAACAACAACCAGATTCATTTACATGCCTCTTAATCTTTAGTCAAACAATTATCAATTAATTCCATCTTTATGTCCATTACCAATTTCCATCAAGAACTAAAAGCTAAAAAAAGAAACCATAGATATCACACTATCAACAAAAACAATTGGTAATAACATATGATCGATATCAATTTATTTATTCGGTTCAAATATATAATATGTCAATTACATTGTGATCCATTGGGATAAAACATGTTAACTCTACATTTTCATATAAAATAATAGAGAAGCAATGAATCCCCTACCTCAAACAGTTCTTGATGTTCTTTATACAAAGATGATCCACACAACAAATTACGATCTCCTTCCCCGTGACAACTGAATCCACCTGAGGATGCTGCGACACAACCGCACCATCTGACAACCAAGAAAACTCCATTAGAAGCATGGAGATCACGTTCCATAACATGGAAAAGAGAAATATGCGGAGAAGGATCAAAGAAAAAGCAAGATCAGATGTAGATCATACCTTATATCGATGAAGGATCGACACTTGCTGCTTACACCAAAATAGGGGGTGTGCATATAGTATGAATAAACTTCAAGGGGAAACAATATGAGGATTAAGGTTCAATAACACAACTCATAAGGGAGAAAGGAAAGGTTCAAGCATCTCACTTCATGGGAAAAGAAGGTGGAATAAGGAAGGAATATATCTCATCCCTTTAGAAGATTTAACAGGGTAGCAGTTTAAGATACACTGGATTTTACATTAAAAGAAGATCGCATTAAACTACATAGTTTGAACAAGTAAAACCATCCCAAGCCATAGGAAAAATTAATATAGGAGTTATTGGATTTCATTAGGCCTTAGATCCCTTAAAATAAGTCCTTAAATTCATTTTACGTTAATGGAAACATCAAAGGGGTGAAACTGTAGGAAGCTAGAAACACTATACACCAAACATGAAATTTGACAAAGTGTTGGATGACTCACCATTCTGAAAACTTTACTAGTATGGAAAATTTATTAAACCTCCCTATTCTATAAAACTCACTGGTCTAGAATTCTCACTGGTCTGGAAACCTCACCGGTCTAGAAACACTATAGAACCTCACTAGTCTGGAAACATCACTGGTCTGGAAACACTATAGAACCTCACTGGTCTGGAAACATCACCAGTCTAAAATCACTATATAACCTCAATGGTATGGAAACCTCCCAAGTCTAGAAACACTGTAGAACCTCACTGGTCTGGGAACCTCACCGGTCTGGAAACACAATAGAACCTCACTGGTCTGGAAACCTTGCCAGTCTAGAAACATGGTAGAACCTCACTGGTCTGGAAATATCACTGATCTGGAAATACAGTAAAACCTCACTGGATTGGAAACCTCACCAGTCTGGAAACACTGTAGTACCTCAATGGTCTGGAAACCTAACTGTTCTGGAAACACTATTCATGTACTAGAAATTTGGAAAAAGAAAAAGGATGTTGTTGGGAGGATATTATTGGAAGGATGCTGTTGGAAGGCTAATATTGGAAAGGTTGCTATTGGAAGGCTCCTATTGGAAGCCTTCTATCGGAAGGGATGCAGTTATAAGTATATTGTTGGAAGGATGCTATTGGAAGGCTGCTGTTGGAAGGATTCTATTGGAAGGGATGATTTCTAAAGGCAGTAGTTGGAAGGTTTCTATTGGAAGGCTACTGTTGGACGGCTGCTGTTAAAAGGCTAATGTTGTAAGTGATGCTATTGGAAACAACCTGCTATTAAGAAAAGGTCACCTTAACCTCCCATAACACCTCTAACACCATATTCCCACAATGTAATGGACCATAGAGGTCTGGTCCATTACAAATATGGGTTTCTAAAAAATCTTGATCTACACATCATGTATTCCCTGACTACACTACATGTAGTCCCCCTTGAACGAACTCAGAATATCCACATGAATTTCAAAAGACACGGGGTGGAATACATAGGTTTCTTATATGATGTGTACCCCCCCCCACATGGAATTTTCTATAATAGCTACACATACCACCCCATGTACCGGTACACAGGCAAGGATACATGGGATGACATCGTGTACACACACATGGCTGATGTATATGGTCGGGCTCCAGATTCAAGGACACGGTGTGTAATTCTTTCTAAACTCCATGTACCCATCTTCTATACAACACAGTTTAGAATGACATGGTCCATTGAAAACTGGAAGTACCAGGGTCAGGGGACATAGCGTGTGACCCCACTACATGTTGTGTACGTCTTTCTACAAGGCATGAGACACTCATCCTCTTAATCTTAGATAGGTTTAATTAGGGCGAGTCCCCTTATTTGTTTCTCTGAACGTTGGTATGAATCATTTCCTAATCCTAGGACTGAGATCCCTTAAGTAGGACGTCTTGGATAGAGTTGTTGTAATCCCTTGAGAGTCCCAGAGTATGATCCTCTATTTATTTCTTCATTCCCTAGGTGGATTTCTTAGTATTGATGAGACCACTATTATGAAGGATCTGATCCTCTACTTAGCAGGTTAATCTAGATTGAGACATTGGTATCACCCATGGGCCTAGATGGGATCCTAATCAGTTTTATCATATTCTCTTCAAAATACTTGTGTATCTCTCTCACGGTGAGATCCGATGAGCAATACCTCTCAGACGGATGTAATACATTCTATTGAACTCAAGAGTTTATTCTCCTGGATGAGTGCTTCATGGAATATTTGAGCAGGAAATCCTAGTGGTAGTATACAATGACTATGACATACCTCTAGAATACGTGTCTTGGATTGAGTATCTAGATATTCTAGTAATGTGTCTTGTAGATATATACCTGTGTAGAGATGACTATACTATCCTTTGTTGTATTGCTTTGTGGTTTTGGGGTGTCCTACTGAGTATTATTATAATCACCCCTACATGGGATTTAGAAGAACATGTCATGAATTTTGTAGACTATTGAACTTTTGATAGAGTCATTATTATACAAGGACCAGATGGTGTTTTGTGAGACCAGACTGGTTGAGGTGTATTCCTACGACTATAGACAATATTCATAGTACCTTTACTTACAGGTTTGACTTGTGGTTACAGAATATTTTTGGTGGGATTGTATTATGACCCTATTTACATTACATTACTTCATATCATACTCTAGTTGTGGGATATAGTTGTATGTATGCATTGGTTACTTATTGTTTTTTACATTTTAGCATTTGTGGGTTTCGAGATGTGTTCCTGTGTACATGTATATAGGTAATGCCTCCCGTGTTAGTGATATTCCAACTCGATGCAAGTCACTATACCCTGGACTATTAGAGGTGGGATTGGGGATTCATGGTATGGGTCCCATAGGGATGGGTCATGACAAAACCACTCCTCTTATCCTCTTATTCTAAAAAATGGAAACGTTGTCTGTGATGTGATGATTTATCATAATTATGGATGAAGTGTTTTTATTTTCTTTTAGCACCTTCAAGGTTGGCCATAAAACCATTATTATGGTTATATAATATTTTATTATAAACATTATAGGTTATATAATATCCTATAACCAATATATAAACATTATATTAAATAAGATGATATAAGTTTGTGATGGTAAAAAAAACAACAAAATAAGTTAAATCATTTTCAAAGATGTTTTATCTAATGAATAATCCTCATATTAGAAAACAATGATATATCATATCATTTAAAATTATGGAAACATATTAATACCATTTCTTTCTACTTATGGTGTTTTTATTCCATTATATAAGAAAATCCATAATGAACCAACCATGGAAACCATGAAACACACGCACCCGAAATAGTAAAATAACAAAATATAATCAATAAATGGGTGGAAAGATGTTATAAAAAGATCATATAAGGTATTATAAATACTAATATAGTTATTTAATAAATTAATAACTATCTTTAAACCATTATACATGAGGTTTGAACATGCTTGAAGAAAGTAAAATTCAATGTAAGAGACTTTCCTTTTAAAAATCTTCTTTAATATCTCTTTTTTACAAAATTCATAAATGAATGTTTTTTCTTGAATTATATGAAATGATAGGATTATCCCATTTTATTGATTCCTTAATGTTTTGATTTTTTATTTACAAGAAAACTTGTTATTTATAGAGAAAATTATTTCTTTTGTATTTGTGTAGTATTCTTTTAGAATAAGTGATTTTCCTCAAGAAATGTTTTTATAATACAAGTGTTCATGTTTTATTATTATGTTCTGGTTCTTGGGAATTATTTCTAATTAATGGTGGGACCTATATCTACATCTAATTAATTTGGTATGTTTAATTTTTATGTTGACCATAATGGTTATTCCCAGTGTAACTACGATGGTTACACCATAAGGTAGCTGTGATGGTTACATCATATGAATACTATGATGGTTATATTGTATGGTATTCGTGAGGGTTACAAGTAATATGTTATCCATGAGGGTTAAAATCTTAATTAATTAATTCCCCAAATTACCTTTATGGTTTTATTTATGTTTTCTATGTTTTATGGAAATTTTTTATTTTCACAAAGTTATTATATGATACTTTATGGGTGAGAAGTATGTCTTTGTTAAAATGATTTCATATGTTTATAAGTATTCATAGAAGGGTGTCAACACCCATTAAGGAGAACAACTGAAGGTACCAAAATGGAAAATGATGATACTGGAATATTTTATAAGGGAACACCCTCCTGCATTTGGTGGATCTTATGAACCAGTGGTGCATGAAGGGTGGATTAAATATCTTGAAAAGATATTCAATGTCCTGGGGTGTTAAGATAATCAAATGGTTAGTATTTCTGTTTATATTTTTGAAGGTGATGTTAATGAGTGGTGGTCAATGGTCAAGAATATTATGGATAATGATGATATCAATGCCTTGTAATGGGATAAATATAATAATATATTACTTGAAAAATATTTTCCTAAGGTGGTTCAAATTAGGATGGAAACTAAATTAGTAGAATTGAAACAAAATGAGGAATATTGAGTGGAAATGTATGAGGAAAACTTCAATTGATTGGAAAGGTATGCACCAAATCTTATTTAGGATCTTGGTAGTAAAATCAATAATTTTTACTCAAGATTGAATCTAAGACATCGAAGAGAATCTGTCTCTTGTGAATCCAAAATTTAAGAGAAATGTGTCAGTTGTGTTGAGAGGATGGAAATAGAGTTTGATGATGATCACATTTACTTTAAAAAAAATAAAAATAAAAATTTCATTTGGAAGGAAATGGGTAAGAATCAATCAAACAAATCTGAAGGTAATAAAATCTATTTTTCAATTTATATAAATTGTGGCCATAAACACCCTGGAGAATTTCATAAATAATTTGAGAAGTGTTTTTGATGTGGTATGTTTAGAAACATAGTTTGAGATTGTAATGAAAATGATCTCAGTGTTGGTATTTTTAATTCTAATAATAAAACAATAAAGTATTTTAAATGTAGTGATATGGATCATTATGCACATACTTTCCCAAAGAAGGATCTAAATGATGGAAATTATCCAAACTATAAGTAGAAAGGTGTAGAAATATCCTTTGTGACTACTTCAGCAGATTTCAGACTATCAAATGAAGTGTCATCAGGTACATTGTTTGTTTACTCAGATTTTGAAAATGTCTTGTTTGATATGGGTTTCACACATTCCTTTATTTATGAGAAATGTTCTAGTAAATCGGAAATTTCACCTCAATAAATGAAACTATAACTTATGGTTAAAACACAATGGGAAACATTAACACAAAAATGAATTATAATAATCTTCCAATTGTTGTATATGGAAGTAAATTACCTGAAAATATTGTTGTTGTTTCCTTATCTGAGTTTTATATTATTCTGGGTATGGACTATCTTGCTGTTTATCATTACAAGATAGATTGTAGAGCTAAAGAAGTTGTTTTTTCAGAAATATTTTTAGTTTTTATACAATAATAAACCCACACCACTGATAACATATCAATAATATAAGAAACTATTAAAATATAGAAATGAAAGTTATATTTCACATATTATTGAAAATTAGGAACTATCAGATTAATGATGTAATGGTGGAAAATTAATTCCTAAATGTTTTTCCAGATGATTTTACTGGTGTTATACCTGATCGGGAAGTTGAATTTACCATTGAATTAGTTCCTGATGATAATCCCATTTCAAAAACCACTTATCGAATGGCTCAAGTATAACTTCTTGAATTGAAAAAGCAGTTGAATAAGTTAATTGATAAAGGATTCATTCACCTTAGGACATCAACACGAGGTTCCCAATTTTGTTTTTTAAAAATAAAGATTTTTCCATGAGACTTTGCATTGATTATAGAGATTTTAATAACATTACTGTGAAGAATAAGTTTCCACTCTCTCATATCGATGACTTATTTCATCACCTCTGGGGAGATCATTATTTTTACAAGATTGACATGATATTTGGGTACCATTAGCTTAATGTGGAAGATGATTCCATTCTAAAAAAATGTTCTGAACTAGATATGGGCATTATGAGTTCTTTGTTATTTACTTTGACTTGATAAATCACCTTTTTATATTAACGGATATTTTAAATTAAATCTTCCATGAATATTTGGTTAAGTTATTTTTTATTTTTATTGATGATATTTGGTTTATTAAAAAATTTATTAGGATCATTAAAAACATATAAATATTTTTCTCAAAAAATATATAGAAAAGAAGTGATTTGAGAAATTTAGAAAATGTGATTTTCTATTGAAACTGATTTCTTTTTTGGGAACATTGTAATAATAATGTCTTAATAGTTGATCCCTCAAAAAAGTTGTTTATAAATGGATAAGACTTAAAAATTTTACATATATTCATAGTTATTTTATTAGTAGGCTTTTACCAATAGTTTGTTAAAAACATTTCATTATTATCTAGCCTGCTAACTAAGTTAACATGAAAGGGGTTAAATTTATTTTGATATAAGAATGTGTTTTTTGTTCTTTGGAACTGAAAATAAGATTGGTGAATGTTCCAGTTTTCCTATTCCTTCCAAAAAAATAGTGTTTCTCATCTACTGAGATGCTTCATTGAAGGGACTTAGTTTTATTCTGATGTAGAATAATCAGGTAATTTCTTAGGATTCAACACATCTGAAACCTCATGAGTTAAATTATCCCACACATGATCTGGAATTATTAGCTATGGTTTTTTCATTAAAAATTTGGAGGGATCATTTTTAAAGATCCAAATTTAAAATATATATTGTCTATAAAAGTTTCAAGTATATATGTACTTAAAAGGAATTGAACATGAGGTAGTTAACATAGATGTAACTGGTAAATTATTATGATGGTATGATCAATTACCCTCATAGAAAATAAAAAAGTGTTAGATTCCTTGAATTGAAAACATAATGCATCATAAACGATGTTATGTTTGGAACATGACCCCTTGTTTTATAATTTTATGAATTTTGTCTTGGAAGTTTTTGGTGTAGGAAATTCCTTTGTTTTGTTTTAAGTGTCAGTGTAGTCATCTGTCTCAGAAAGAATTAATAAAACGAATATGGAAGACCATGAGTAATAGAAAAAGGTATAATTGGTTTAGGTAGGTAAGTTGACTAATTTCAATGTTTATAAAGATTGTTTCTTTAGATTTGGAAGGATTTTATGTGTGCCTTATGATTCCCAACTGAAGAAATAATTGTTAAGTGAAGCGCATAGTTCCCCATATTCAATTCATCGTGGAAATACTAAGATGTATAGAGACCTTTGAGAGTAATATTGTTGGGATGGGATAAAAATAGAAATTTCTGATTTTACAATGAAATGTTTGAATTAAAAACAAGTTAAAGTAGAGTAACAACTACCAATGGGGATGATTCATCCTTTTCCAGTACCATAATGAAAATGGGAAAATATATTGATAGAGTTCAGGGTGGGACTACCAAATACTTCTCGATGTAACAATGTGATATGGGTTATTGTTGATTAGATGACTAAATTTGTACATTTCCCTCCAATTTGAGACACAATTTCTCTAGAACCTATTTCTCAATTGTACCTCAAAGATATTTTTTAGGTTAAATGGATTTGTTCTCACCATTGTATTATACCATGATCCCTAGTTCACTTATAACTTTTTTAAAGGTCTTTATAAGTCTTTGAGAACTGAATTAAATTTTAGCACAACCTTTCATCCTCAATATTATGGACATACTAAACGATCAATTTAGACATTGGAAAGCATGTTATGTGATTTTTCAATAGATTACCAAGGAAGTTTGAATCAACATATTTATTTAGTTGAGTTTTCTTATAATAACAATTTTCATTTAGGTGTATAGATGGAACCCTTTGAGGTATTAAATAGAAAGCAATGTTGAACTATAAAATTTTGGGTTAAAGTAGGAAAAAATAGTTAAGGAAACCATAATTAGTAATGTAAGTGGCTGAGAAATTGAATATGATCCAACAACACATGATGAAAGATTAGAGAAGTCATAAAAGTTATATAGACAACAAGTGGAAAGTATTTTCTTTCGAGGTAGGTGATCATGTTTTCCTTAAAATATCTCATTGTAAATTTTTTATGTGTTTTGGTAAGAAATGAAATCTAAGTCAATGGTTCACTGGACCATATGAAATCCTGGATAAAGTGGGACCAGTTTCCTACTGATTAGATTTTCATTAGATTTTATCTCAGGTTCACAATGTTTTTCATGTTTAGATGTTAAGAAAGTATGTGCTAGATTCATCTCATGTTTTGAGCTCAAAAGTAGTTTTGTTGGAAGATAACCTTTATTATGAGGAAAATACTATTCATATTCTTGTTCATAGATATAAATTATTGTAGAATAAGGTAACTCTCTAGGTTAAGGTTTTGTAGAGAAACCACATGGTTGAAGAAGCAACATGGGAATATGAAAATTCTATGAGGGAAATGTATCCTCAATTGTATAATAAGTGAATAAAAATTATGAGGAATAAATTTACATAAGGGGGTGGGGAGAATGTAAAAGCCTAGGTACTTACAAAAAAATTCGTTTTCATTCCAGAATTAAATAGTTAAATTCAAATGTATAACAAAAAAAGTGGTATATACAAAAAATAAAGAATCTATACAAAAAAATTGTAACCTCACTTATGAAATTATAAATAAAATTTAGTTATCTTATGAATGAATATATGATATATTTACATCATGGAATACGAAAATTAATGTTTTGAAAAGGTTAAATTAAGTGTTGGTATTTTTGAAACACATAAATTTTTATTTACAATTTTATAATTAATATAACGATTGAAAATAAAAAATATCTTCATAAAATAGATTTATAAATTAATATTTGGTTGTCTTATTTTTATAATATAATTTTATGACACCTTAATTAATTTTACAAAGTGTCATTAAATTAGGTATAATTTTAAAATTGGTATTTTTTGAATAAATGATGATTTTAATTAAAAATTAAATTTCTCATATTTAGAAAATTATTTTAATAAAACAGAGTTAGTTTTTTAATTCTACACATAAAAAAATGGTTTGGTTGTATCTTTGGTATATTTATAAAATAGTTGATTTTTTAGTGAATAATGAAATATAGTAACTTATGGTATTTAACAATTTCTTGAATTATTGAGTCATGGATGATGCATTGATGATGTAAGAACAAAATATAGCACTATAATTCATTATTTTAATATATTTAGTGATAAGTTTCAAACTTTTCATAGTCTTGATCTAAAATAACAATCTAATTAATAAAATAATCAAAAAGCACCCCTCTCCACCATTATAAATACCACCCTCACCAACTCTTCTCTTCATGCCTCAAAAGCCATGTAGTTTGTTTAATTTCAATCCAATTACCTTCTTAAAAATATTAACCACTTTTGAGACCTTTTGGTCTCACCAAAAGGGAATAACCAAGTTTCTTAAAGAGTTTCTCAAGGAGAAGAAGTTCAAAAGGAAAATTCCTCTTGTTTTCTTTTAAATTTAATTTCAATTTATTTTATTTTTTTATTATATACTCACCTAATCTCTTCCAAGTGAAATGATAAATCCAATATCATACATATCATGTAATGTTATATTGTTAATGGAATATCTATCATCAAAAATCTCACATTCTCCTCTGATTCTAAAAAATGAAAACATTGTTTGTGTTGTGTCGATTTACCATTATCACGGATGATGTGTTTTCATATTCTTTTACTACCTTCATGGCAAGTCATAAAAGCATTATTATAGTTAAATAATATCATATTATACATATTATAAGTTATATAATGTTTTGTAACCATTATTTATACATGATATTAAATAAGATTATATAAGTTTGTGATGGTTGTAAAAACCACCAAAATAAATTAAATCATTTTCATTAATTTTTATCTAATTAATCATACTCATATCATAAAAAATCTAGATGGTATCATTTTTTTGAAACATATTAATACATTTTATTTCCACTTCTTCATTTTTTCTTCCATTCTATAATAAAATCCATAATGAACCAACCATGGAAACCATGAAACAAACACACCAGAAAAAGTAAAATAATAAAATATTATCAATAAATGGGAAGAAATATTCTATAAAAAGATCATATAAGGTATTATAAATATTAATATATTTTTTAATAAATTAATAACAGTCTTTAAACCAATATAAAAAATATTTGACCATGTATGAAAGAAGTCAAACAAAATGTATGGGACTTTCCTTTTAAAAATTCTCTTTAATGTGTATTTTTACAAAATTAAAAAAGAATGTTTCTTCTTTACTTATATGACATGAGAGACTTATCCTGTTTTCATGAAATGTTAATGTTTTGTTGCTTTCATTACAATATTACATTTTTATTTACAGAGAAATGGATTTACATTGTATTTACACAGTATTCTTTTAAATAAGTTATTTTTATCAGGAAATGTTTTTATGATGCAAGTGTTCATGTTTTATGATTATGTACTAGTTCTTGGGAATTATTTATGGTGAAGGGTGGGACCTATTTCTACCTCCAATTAATTGGGGTTTTTTATATTCTAAGTTGATTGTAATTGTTATTCCAAGTGTAACTACAATGGTTACACCATAAGGTAGCTGTGAGGGTTATATAATAAGGTAGGTGTGAGGGTTACATTGTAAGGTAGCAAAGAGGGTTACAAATCATATGGTAGTCATGAGGGTTACAATATTAAGTAAGTAATTCCCTAAGTTACCTTTATGGTTTTATTTACGTTTTCTATGTTTAATGGAAATATCCTGTTTTAAAAAAGTAGGTGTAAGATACTTTATGGATAAGAGGTATGTCTTTGTGAAAATTATTTCATATGTTTATAATTATTCATGGAATAATAGTCTATTTCCTTCTTTTTATGTCCTTTATTGACAAGTTTTTTCTCATCCCATGTTTTAAAATGTTTTTCTCAGGGTTTAAGGATGGGTAAGAGAAAATAAGAACCCAAGCTGAATGTGGTGAATATTTTTTATGAAAAGATTTCATGTTTTGTTAAAAACATTTGTATTATAGAAGAAATGGATACTATTTTAGTAGTGCCCACTTTTTATGATTATGGGTTGATATGTGTGAATTATTTCTTAATTATATAAAACTATAAACTGAAAAGATATTTTGGAATGTAAGAAAGTAAATTAAAAAAGAATTTACTAGATTTTATAATGTTTAAGGTTATGATGTTATAGGCTCCATGTCCATCTATTCAGTATGTTGTTACCCATTTATGTTTCCTCTCTCTATATAGGTTTAGAAAAAGGTATAGGTAATTTAGAGTATGACATGTATCCTAGATCATTTTGGTAGTGGAGTCATATGATATCTCATTGGAGCAGATCTATTGTTAGAGGACCCCAAACTATTTTAAAATTGGCCTTTAACAGTGCTAGAAATAGATTTTATTAGTGCCAGAGAAGCAATGACTACATGAACGAGGATAAAAGCCATAGACTTTTTCTAGTTCTAAAAAGGTGTTGATAAAGGGTTCCTTTATCGGCAATGAAAAGGTGATGATAAAGGATTCCTTTATCAGTGCTAAAAAAGTGCTGATAAATGGTACCTTTATCAATCATTTAATTTAGCACCACTAAAGGAACCATTTATCAGATCTTCTATAAACAATGATAAAGTATACCTTTATCAGTTATTTTAAAATCATTGATAAATGTGACCTTTGTCAACACTTTTAAAAGCCTAGATAAAGGGATATACTGTAGTATGCTATAATAGCACACTGCAGCACCACTATAGTGTGCTGTAAGAGCACGCCAGAACAACAGAAACACACTAGATATCAATAAAAACAATCCCCAATGAAAAATTTAAATGAAATGAAATTTACCAAACAAACACAAGAAAAAACCACTATATTATAGATATTTCAAACAATGGTTTATACAATAACATAAATACAAATTATTACATACATTCAAAAACATCAATGTTTATTTTAATCTAGAATTGACTTAGCCTATTACTGAATAAACCACCCATGCTCGAGAAAAATAACACATCTATATAAGAAAACAATTATTATGTTAGAAATAATATAAATAAATAAATTAACATAAAGTGTTAATTTTACTAAAATTGATCTGAATTTTAAATAACAATACACACTTGGAGTTATACCGGTTACATTATGCATCATATTGAGGTGTAGTTGATTCCCACACATCAAAAATGTATTTTGGATTATTGTCCTAAAGTATTTAAATAATTTAATGCATTTTCTCAGTTTTGAGTAATTATGTTGTCTGTTTTAAAAAAGTTGATGTCAATTTAAAAAAACATGCACTTTGAGTCATATTGGTCACACCGTGTGTTGGATTGAGGTGTGGCTGATTCTAACACATTCCAAATCACTTTTGGATTTTTTTATTAAAGTATAAAAAAAATTTGAATGAATTTTCTCAGTTTTGAGTATGTTGCTTTTATTTTATACTAAAATTTCATTTTAAACATAGAACATGTACTTTGAATCATATGGATCACATCATGTATCGTTTTGATGAGAGACCAATTCCTATATGTCATAAATGATTTAGGAATCGATTCCCTAAATTATCTAGAAAATCCAAGTGTGTTTTCTTGGTTTACAGTGAGTGAAACTTTTTAATGTCAAATTTAAATTTTAAACTCATAATGGACACATTGATTCGATAGTCGTTTTTACTAAAATTAATGTCAATATAAAATATAAGAAGTAATTGGAGTCATACCAGTCATATCATCTGTCAGATTGAGGTGTTTCTGATTCCTACAGGTCTTAATGTCTCAAAAAAATCCTAACTGTCAATGTTACCTCAATTTCCAGTGACTTTCTTTATCGAATTTCCAACACTACATGAGAAGCTACGAAAAAACCACATCAACTAGAAAAAAAGAATCCACCTATATAAGAAAAATATAATTAAGTGAGTAATACTAAAAACAATAAATTAAACATAAATATGAAACAATACATTAATTACATGGAAAATTATTTTACTATGAAAACATCAAGATTAAATATATAATTTAGTAGATGAAGTGTCATTTATCTTCCTGAAAAGTTAGTGGAGGTAACTTGAATGAAATTGAAAAATAATCCACTGTAGGGGTGAACAAGTTTTAAGGGAGAATAAGCATGAATGTTTGGAAGGGAACCCCCAACTCAAAAAAAATAATCCAACTATATAAGAAAACAATTATTATGTGAGTAATACTAAAAATAAATCAATTAAATATAAATATAAAACAATGAATTAATTATATGAATCTTGGTTTTACTATGAAAACATCAAGATTACCTTTGTAATTGAGCTGAGGTAGTATCATTTTTCTTCCTAAAAAGGTAGTTGAGGTAACTTTAAATAAGGTGATAAATTCACCACTATAGGGTAGAAATGGTTTTAAGGGATAAGAAGCAAAAATTTTGGAAAGATCAACCCAACTCGAACAAAAGAATCTACCTATATAAGAAAACATTTATTATGTAAGTAATACTAAAAATAAATAAATTAAACATAAATATGAAAAAATAAATTAATTTTATAGAAAATGAATGTACTATGAAAACAAAAATATTAACAATGTGATTGAGTAGAGAGATCATCATTGATCTTCCTACAAAGTAATGGAGGTAACTTGAAATAAATTAAAAAATGCACCACTATATGGGTGAACATGTTTTGAGGGAGAAGAGGCATAAAAGTTGGATAGAGCACCCCAAATCAAACAAGAAAATACACCTATATAAAAAAGAATTTATTGTGTGAGTACTAATAAAATAAATAATTTAATCATAGACATGAAACAATAAATTAATTCTTTGTACAATGATTTCACTGTACAAACATTAATATGGCCTACGTGATTAAGCAGAGACAACGTCGTTTATATTTCTACAAAAGCATGACACATAGATAGAAATATTCTAAAATAAATTAAATCTATAATAAATAATGAAAATTAATTCAACATTTCATTATATTTATATTTTCGGTAAAATAGAGAATGTATATCGTAACATTACCTTTACATATTTTCAAAGGGTTTCCTTAAATAAAGTTTGTTCTTTCATCATGTTTAGAATACATTGTCTGCATGAGAAGTCAATAATTTAATTTAGATTATGTTAATGTAGTAGAGAACATATATTATTATGTGGGAAACATAATATATTAAAAAACGCAATTAACTTAACCTTGAACCTTCTTTATTTTTTAAATGTTTCAAGGATTCTGTTCCTCTATCTAGAATCCAAATCCCCTCTCTGTGGTCCCCTCTAACGTATAAGACATTGTCAACATTGGGGCCGACATGAACATATTATGATCTCCCAATGAAAGGGTTATCCTTGATTAAATTTTCGTCTGACACAACATTTTTTTTAGTCCCTAGTAGGAAAATCGACCAATTATTATTTATTGGATCATAGACATAAAATACTCGCACTATTTTTGATGCCTTTATGTATGGCTCGTATTTGTCCCCTTATACACTAAAATTCACCTTCACAAATCCCATTTCATCAACTTTCACCCCATTAATATTTTCAACCCATTTGAAATGGAAAACGACACTTGAAATGTTGTATAATAAAACTTGTATTTTTGTTCAATAATGCAAAAATATGACATATTTTCATAAATTGGATTTCTATCCTTGGAACTAGATATGTTCATCACTTAGTCCATAAGCATAAAAACACGATGTTTCATTGTACTAAAGTATTCATGTTATTTTGTAGAGAATGCATAACCCTTGATTACAAAACCAGTGTAATATATAATATTTTCATTTGGTCCTCTGGCAATCCATTGAAGTCATTCGACAATTGAATTCAGATTTTCATATAACTCATTAGAAATTTTATCATTGAAATATCCTATAAATAGTTGATTATGTGTATTTGTTATCTATCCTTTATCCATTGATGGATTAAAATCTCTATGAACTTCTTTGTGGGCTTCAATGTTTGGATCAACATCTTCACTATTATGTAATATGTAAAGATGTTCTTGATCCCGCTCTATCAAGGTAATTTCGAAAAAAAATACTCTAGAAATAACTTCTCCCATAATTCATTCTCTATTATAAGACTTTGGGAGACTGATTATTTTATTATCTGATAGGTAATCAGTACATAATTCAATAGCTTCTTCAATAATATATCATTTTTTCAATACAACCTTCTGGACAACTTCAATTATTGACATACCCTTTCATAATATTCATACAACATTCAATGGGGTACATCCATACATAATAGAAAGTACCATATAGTTGAACCTATCTAACAAATTGAACCATCAGGTGGACCATTATACCAAATAATGATTGTGGGAAGAACTCCACTAATTCAAATAATATGACTGCAATCTCTTATTCCTAATGGGAAACTTCACCGGGTCTACAACTTCACCGCATATGGATTTGAAAAATAAGCAGAGTCTAGTTAATGTATGTCATATATTTTAATGAATAATATAATAGAAAGCAACGTTCACTAAATATTTAATTAAAACATGAAGATCATGTGATTTTAGTCCTTGTAACTTCAAATTAGTCAACACGACATTCTTGATATTTTATCAATACCCCGGTGTAACATTTACACTAGTAATGAAATTAAAAGTTTGTAATTTTTTCTATAAGGATAGAGTGTACATTGCTGGAGGAAGTCTTACTTTTTCCCTTCACCAGTGCCAACTCTTCCATTTTCCCTATTTCAATTAAGTCCAACCTAGCTTTGATGACATATTTTATTTTGGTAGGAACATTTAGTAGCGTTCCAATAACACTATCAAATGCATGTTTTTCTATATACACGACATCAAAAAAATATATGACATACAAACAATTCCAATAGGATAATTCAATGAAAATTGATCACTTATTACAACATAATTTTGTATGGATTTTCAAAAATGGTTTATGGAAAATGGTGTTAATGTTTTTTAATTTTTTGTACAGTCGATCACCCATTTTTGGAGACGGAGTTGTGCCTTGTTCAATATTCCCATTGAATATTGTCATCTAGGATCGAAATTTATATCATTGAGGTAAATATTTCAGATGTCCTAAAAACACATTCCTTGAGGATTTTTTTAACCAAATTGAGTATGCATGTTTTTTTACAAATGGGACACCCCAACATTTCTTTAATTCTATAGTCTGAAAAATTTCTGTAAGTGGGGAAGTCATTTATAATTTTGTAAAACATAGACCTCAATGTAAATTATTTACTTCTATTAGCATTATATATTGTAATACCTGCATCACACATCAATTTTAAATCTTTTATCAATGGAGAAAAATATACATCAATATTATTATTGGGTTTCTTTGGTCCAAATATAAGTAGAGACAACATAAAATATTTTCACTTCATGTATAACCATGGAGGAAATTTATAATTTACCAACATGAAGGGACATTTAATATGAGTACTACTCTATACACCAAAAGGGTTTATTCCATCTATAGATAACCCAAGATGAAATTTTCTGAACTCGTCTTCAAATTCAGGAAACTCATAATAAATTTTCTTTAATTGAGTGGAATCTACAAGATGAAGTAGGTTAACCATATTTAATTATTATATTTTCATAACATGTAAATTTTATCATGGTTTCCTGACATCCATATAGTCTTCTAAACCATGTAATGACTAGAAAGTACCATATAAATTTTTAAGGACTTGTTATATTTTTGTTGTATCAATCTGTGCCAGACTTAGGGAATTTTATGAGTGATTAATGGTCATTAAGAAACAATATGCAATCATTTGAACAAGAAATTATTTTTTAGAGATCATGCACATTGAATGTAACATTATTTTAGCATCATATGTTCTGCATGATAGTTTATTTTCTTATGGTAGCATATCTTCTTAGAGACCAAGTATTTCTGTAAAGCTACTGTCACTCCATCCGCTACCATCTTTTAAATTATATAACTTTAATATAGCTAAAAATTTTGTCTATTTAGTGAAACTGTTATACAATGGTTTCTTGGAATATATTTTTAACTCCTAAAATATTTTTTGACAATCACAAAGGTCATATTCAATTTCCATTTTCATTTCTTCCATGCAATCTTCATCTTGTTTTACAAAGGAATTCATATTAAATGATTCACAAACCATACCATCAACCAAATAGATGTCCACATTTAGATTTTCTGCAAGTTTAGTCCAACATTTATAGCTTTGATCTATTACAAGAAAAATCAAATTTTCTTCCAACTCTTCTAGACTAATTTTTCTTGAATAACAACAATGTAAACACAAATAGAGGATTTTAGAAGGGTCATATGCATGCTATCTTGAATGATTGATTAACTCTTTAACAACATCTTCATATTATTTTTTTAAATGATTATCATGAATCCATTTTTTTAAAGTAAGGGAGCTCTCAGATTTGGCCGAGAGCTCCTAGGCACGCTTATGGTTTCACCGCCTCTTCAGCGGCTCTTCCGATCTGGTCCAGCGGCTGGCCTCTTATTCGGTCGACAGTCCTTCGACATCAACATCGGTGGCATTCCTGGTGACGACTAGGTTTTTTGAGGCAGAATCTGTGGTGGTTTCTCGAGCACTATTCATCTACGGTGGTGATCCTTGGAGTTGGCGATGCGTGGAAGTTGCAGATCTGATGCTTCTGCAACCCACGACTAGTCTTCTATGGATTCATGCTTCTTGATTCACCTTGGGTCTTTAGGTGATGGTTCCACTCACTAGTGGAAAGGGTGGTTCTCGGATCGGCTTTCGACTTTCAATGGCAGCAGGATAGTGGTTATTGGCTTTTCCCTATTTTCTTTTCTATTTCTTGGTTTCGTGGATTTTGCGGTGTGGATTATCTCTTTCTTCCCACCCACTCCAAGATATACTCTGGCTTCCGATTCTAGTGATCCTCTCCATGTTGGTGTGGTGCGGTGGTATACAAGGAAGTTTTGGGATGTGATCTCTATGTGGGTGATGGTGCTCAAAGCTTCTCATCCTGTGATGAATATGTCACTTCACAATTCTTAGGTTCTTGGTTTCATGAAGGTTTTTTCAGATTGTTAGAGTTGATGGTCTGGTTTGAGGTGTTTTTGGTTCTGTCAAGACTGTTGTTACCAGCAAGTTTCTATTGCCGATGCTGAAGATATCGATACAACGATGGTGATTCATTTGGTTCAGTTCATGGATTATGCAGTTCCTGTGATGGCGTGGCTCCGATGATGATTTGGTGATTCTGGCATGGTGAGACAGTTCGGGAAATGATGGTGTCAAAGTCACCTTGATGAAAAGAATTGATGATGATGGCTCAGGCAACATGCTTCCTTGATTCGCATAAGGTAGAGGGATCGAGGGAGTTCAAGTTTTCAAATTTAAATGTCGTTCTGTTGGTTTTTTGGTTTTGAAATTAAAATTTTGAATTTTGTAATGTTGATGTTGTATATGAGTTCTAAAGTGTTCGGTTACCACTAACCCATAAAGTGGATTTATAAAATTTCAAAAAAAGGAGATTTGGAGTATTACATTTAAAATTAATGGTATATGAATATTTGAAAACAGCTTAAGAATATTGGGATATCATATCACCCCACTGACCTATCCCAAGGAAATTCAAGGTACTCTAACTGGATGTAAAATTAGTATTTAGTAATGGATTAAATGAATAGGAAGTTTATATCAAAAAAAAAATATTTTTATAATTATTTAATATGAGAATAATGTTTTTAAATTGAAAAAGGTAATGTATGAATTGAAACAATAACTAAGAGATTGGTATTGAGAGTTAGATAAATTATTAAATAAACTTTAATTTCAAAAATGAGGAATTGATCCTAATAATTAAATAAAAAATAATTTTATAGATATATTTAAAGATTTTATTAATGTGGATAACATAATATTTAGAGTTACAATAGATTAATGATGATAATAATTTTCTACATTAACAATTACCAATGTTTAAGTGTTCGTGATTAGTGATTTGACATTTTCCTTAGTCAATAGGTGACTCATAGAATTCATGGGATATTTATTTCCCCATCCATGTATGTGAGGAAAGTGTTTTATAGATTCAAAAAGGAATATTGAAACCCTAGGTTAACACCCATTTAAAATTGAATAAAATTTTCAAATTTTGTAGATGGAATGTCAATCTATATCATGGGGTGTGGTGTATTCGTTATATGCAAAAAAATTTGATAGTAAATTTTTTTGACATACTATTTTTCTACATGTCATAAAGCTAGGTATAAAAGTTATTCCATGGAAATATACTTGTTATTAGTTAAATAAATACTCAAAAGGGGTAAAATTTTTCAAAATCTATATTTCTGAGAAATAAATTATAATGTATTATAGTGGTATATAGGTCTAAAAAAGTGGTATAACTAGAAATGGGTAATCTAAAAAGGATATAATTTTTGAAAATTATTAAGAGAGTGGGAGTAAGATGATGGTGAAAAATTACAATGTAGTTGGAAAATAGTACATAACATCAAGGTATAATATTTCATATATTATTATTAAAAGTATTTATAAATAATGTTTTATTAATATAAAGTGGGAGAAAAATAAAATAGATTTTTTAAAAGTGTAGAGACATAATAAGTTGGATTATTGAAATAAGGTACAAGACACTTAACAATAGATATAGTTTCCAAAAGAAACCCAAGACAACTATATATGAAACACCCGAGCTAGTCAATGATAGTGTCCAAGGGACATTCATGATCCCCCTCGGGCTGGAAACAAGCACTAGAGAATGAAAAACAATATAGTGGGAATGATTTGGGTCAAAAAATAAACAAAAATAGTAGAAAGAAAATTTAAATAGAAACTTCCATGATGTATACATACATTTGATTCCCACACCAAACCAGGCAAGTAGAAAAAAAATAAGATATGAATCAATATAATATAAAAGAAATCACTTAACCTACCTTCAAGTCCCTCACACAAAAAAATCTTCATTTTATTTATCTAAAATTTCACATGTATGGAATAACATTGATAAAATAAAGAATGAAAAATATGTAAGATAATTTTGGGTGATCAATTTGGGAAATGTAATCAAAATAAAACAACAAACATAACTCCATGTGACTCCTTGTTTCAACATCAAGTCCAGAAACAATAAACTCTCTATGAGCGATCAAGAGTTGAATCAAAATTGAAAACATAGAAAATTGGAATGCCAACCTCTATAGTATACAATCAACAGAACAGAAATAATGACATTGTCAAAGAAGAAATTAAAAACGAAACTAAAAACAAAAAAAAAATCAGAAGTCCTAACTTGGTAGGTTGAAGAAAATCCAAACCCATCTTCAGAAACACTAACTTCAATTGAACTCCGGTTGTCAGATGAGATGTTCGAGAGGAAGTCGAGTGGTGTTATTCAGGGTTTGATCCACCAAGGAGGATCACCTGCAGTGGGTAGCTTCCGTGGAAAGCTTCTGATATCACGACAGGTTCACATATGGTTAGGGATTCTTAATTATATTAGGGTACTTTTATCAGCTATTTTTTTGTGCTAATAAAGGTAGGTATTTATCAATTCTAAAAAAGCACTGAAAAAATCAATCTTTATCAGTGCTAAAATTATAAAACTAATAAATTTTAATTTTATTCGTGCTCTTTTTAGCACTGATAATGCCTCATCTTTATCAGTGCAAAAAAGTGTTAATAAAGATGCTTATATCAACATTTATTACTTAAGTGATGATAAAGGTTTTATAATTATAATTATAAAAAATTGTAAATATTTATATATACTTAATAAATATATATAAATATAAATATAGTTAATGTATTCTTTTTGAATATATTTATTATAGTTTTATAATTATTTATTTAAAATTATAGAAATATTTTTTAAAAAATAATATTTATATCATTATATATATTTATATAATTACACACACACACACACATATATATAATTAAAAAAAATAAATATTGAAAATATATTCATTATTCAAGTAAATTTATTATTAATTTAATAATTATTGAAATATATAAAATTATTTATTTATAATTATATAAATACATTTTAAAAAAATAGTGATTTATTTATAATTATTAATATATAATTATAAAAATATAGTAAATGTAAATTTATAAATATATTTATTTATAAATATTTTTTTTAAAAATATTTTTTAACATTATTAATGAATATCTAATTATAAGTTCATCCATATCTGTTAAAAATGAGTAAAATTGAATAAATTAAAAATAAGTACAGTTAAAAAATATTGAAAAAATGGATAAGTTTTATTTGTGTTGATTGTATATAAAAATGAGTTAATTACATATATGTGAAATCAATATAACACATATTTGATCTATATATGTTAAATTGAAAAATCAAATGACATTCAATTATATGTCAAGTACAATGCAATTAGTCAATATTTTTATTTCAAATTATTTTTTAGTTATTAACCATTATTCAATTAATATATATAACTATTTAATATAAAGCACATAAATATTTTGTAATATATAAATAATATTTATATACATTAATATATACATATATATATTTAATATATAAAATTTAATAACATTAATTATTAAAATTAACTAATTAATAATATGTTTAATATTTAATAATGTATAAACAATTTATTCATTTTTATCCATAATTATTTAATTAATAAATTTCTAATATTTTTATGTAATAAATGCATGTTCTAATTTATTTAATTATTTAATTTTATTTATTTAGACCTTTATTAGTGCTAAAAAAGTGCTGATGAAAGAAATATTTATCGGTGCTAAAAATAAAGCACAGATAAAGGGTACCCTTTATGAGTACTAAAAATAAAGTGCTGAAAAATGATCCCCTTAAATAATGATAAAAATAAAGTTCTGATGAAGGTTTCATTTATCAATACTAAAACAAGTGCTGATAAAAGGTTAAATATCTTAGTTATTTCGTTAGCACTAATAAATATGTCGTATATCAACATTTTTTCTAGTTCTGATAAATTTTAATGCTGTTAAACACGAGTTTTATTATAGTTTCAAATGTTATGGTTTTCAAGATTCTGACCAATAGTGATTCAACCTAAACAATTTACCCTTTATTTTTTGAGATCTAGTGTTACTCATGAATCCACTATGAGATCTATATTATTGTTATTGTTTTCTATTGGTCACATTCACTGTCAAATTTTATACTCGACTGTTTTTGAAGGACAATATATAGTGTCTGTCTTGTTCCTAATTCAACCTCATAAAAGATTCCTTGGAGGTTATTTCAATATTAGGGGAAATCAGATTTATTCAAACTAGGTGATATGGATCATTTAGAAAGAAATCCCATAATTTCCTTTCTCCTTTGGGGATAAGTATGATTATGTTCATGGAAGTGGCCATGAAAAGGTCTAGTGAGGAAGATGAGATGAGTGTGGTTAGTTTCATTCCATGGAGACGTTGGATCAAGATGGTCAAAATATTTTCTGAGTTGCTCTATGTTTTAGTCCCACTAGGTTAAATACCCCGAGGGGGGGGGGGAATCAGGGTATGATAGATTAGAACAAATTCCCCTTCAGATTTTGTTTCATTGTAAAATAGAACTCTATTTTCTCTATTTATCGTAGCAATGTATGAACAGAAATTAAAGCACACATGATACAAAAAAAATTTACATAGTTCACCCTTATTGGGCTACATCTAAGGAGAATACAATGAAAATGTTTTGATGTCCCAAATCCACTAAAATCACACATTTATGTCATTGAATCAATATGTTTTACATCTCATTTTGTATGTCATTGAGTTACATTTCCGCCCACTTGATGAAACCCCTTTACCACAAAATTACTATGAAACTTAAACCTTTATTGAAACCTTTGAGTGCCTTACAATAAACTTTATCACTTTGCACACAAATTTTTTCCTTTTTCACAGAAAACTTACTTGCACACAACTTTTAGTTTTTGTACACAAATCTATTCTTATAAGAAACTCCCTTCGCACAAAATTATTACATGATTTTAATCCCTGATTTTTTCTAAGGGTTGATCTGTTGGAATTAGAGGGGTAGCCATCCATTTATAGGCCTGACCAACCCTATGAGTAATATCATGATGTGTCTTACTTTGTGAAAATAAGATCCCATTTGAGTGCATAAAACCAAATTTGACATCTCATTGGGTGCGTAATCCTCTTTCACGCCAACCAATTCATCTTTATTTCACAGGCGAGTGCAAAGCACCTTTCATGAAAAAACTAATCTTTCACATGATTCATTCATTTTACATATTTTTATGAGATGATCCTAAAACAAAAATTGCACGCAACAATGAGATTCACCTTCAATATTTCACACAACTTCCTTTTCTAAAAACACCTTTCTCTATTATCTAGATTTTAGACATAAAAATTTAGAAAACACAGGGAAATGACGCCACCATTTATATGAACATTTTGTACCTCTTCTAGATAATCCATTACTTTTTCTTGGATCTTTGTCAAAATATCTTGTCCAAAATCTCTTTGGATCTCCCCAAATGATCATGGAAACCATATTTTTGAATAAACATAATCATCCCAATAACACTACAATGTTACCTGTAAGAATTTTTTGCCAACAAGATTCTTATCTTAGAATTTTTCTTTCAAATTATTTGATTATGGAGAATTTAATTATTATTTTTCTCTTACATTGGTTCATTCCTTTTGAATCGAGGTGGAGAATATTTCAGTGCCCCATGTGTTGACTATACCAGTCAAATTTTATTTGTGTTTATTTGATGTGTGATGTGGTAATGATATGATGATGGGGAAACATTATACATGTGGGAATTTCTACGCACTGAATATAAAACCATACCATTTCTACCATGGAATGGATTTGTTTTATTTATGTGTGCGACCATGGATTTATCCTATAGTAGAGTTGAATTATATTATGTAGAAGGATGACATGTGGTTTTCATTAGTAAGTGGTATCATCATAAGTGCTATATTAATTTATAGCTTATATTTTCATAGTTAGAATTCATATTATTATATTTAGTGGAGGAATAGGGGTTTATTTTCCAAGATCCATCAAGGTGTTTATGGATATTTTTCTTGAAGAGTTTCTGATCCTACCCCCTCAATGTGACATCGAGTTCAGGATAGAGGAGCATCATGGTGAAACTCTAAATTTTATGGATCCTTATTGGATAAAACCATCTATGATATGAGAGTTGAGAATTTTGATTAATTATTTTATGTAGATGAGTTTCATTCAACATAGTGTGTCATTGTGGTATGATCTAGTGTTGTTATATAAGAAACAATATGATGGTATAAGGTTATGAATAGAATTTTGGAAGCTAAATTAGGTGACTATCTATAATTTTTATCCCTTTCTGAGGATAAATTATTTATTCAATCATTTGAAGGGAACATTTTGGTTTTTGAGGATTGAACCATGGTATAAATGTCATCAGATATGGGTGAAATAATGTGGTATCTCAAAGATTTTTTTTCAAGTGTCAGTATGAGAAATTCAAGTACATGGATAATACATTCATTTTCAAATATTACCTTTCTATATTCCTGGGACTCACGAACTCTATGTTCTTTGAGTTTCCAGACCAGTTTATGGAAGTGTTCATTGTCAACATTCCCATAAACTCAATGTCATAATAGGATCATGTTGAGTATATTAAAGCTATTTTTATGTCCTTTGGTAGTATTATCTCTATGGGAAGCTATCCAAGTAAATTTCTTAGATATTCTAGGTGCATATTATCATACATTTGGTGCATCAGTGGGGAGTAGCAATCATTCATTCAAAGATCATGGTGGTTTTTTATTTGTCATTTCCCAAGAATATTTGAAATGCTAGTAGTTTCCTTAGTTTAAAAATCTATTATTAGAGTTTAGAATCTAATTTATCCTATATTATGGCCAAATTTATAACCTTGAATAATAAGGATAAAGATTTTATTTCAACTAATATGTGTAAACCAGAGTTTTACTTCATGAAATGGATGTTGATCAATGATCCCATTCATTAGCTGTTAGGGGAGGGAGTGATGTTCAAGGTTTTCTATAACACTTCACATATATGTTTATGATATTTATTGATTTAGTATAAGTTAGTGATCACATATGGGTTTTTGAAGTTACATCACTCTAATAATGACTATTCTACCAATGATCTTTAGTTAGCGATAATAGTGTTTTATCTGATACTGTGGTGGCATTACCTTTTTGGTGAACGCTTTGTGTCTTCAAAAATCAAAATATATTGAGGTATAACATCTATAAATGGGATAAAAATATATATCAGTTATTATGGATGGATTTTGTAAAGGTTTATTTATCCCATATATCCTACACCCTAGGGAAAGGGAATGCAGTTTCTAAGTACTAAGCATGATTTCATGGGGATACGCAGTTTGATAGTTTCAGGATGTTTGGATAGTGATGGAGGGGATTTAAGTGATGTATATTGATGAGTTAGAGGCTGAATTTAGAGGGTTCATATATTATATAATATTGAAAGCATTGTTTTTTATCTTATGGTGGAGTCTTAGTTGGGAGACTCAGAGGTAGAGTTGATGCAGGATCATGCCCTTCACAGGGATGCTCCTGATGGATGGTTGGTGGATGATGAACATTAGAAGTTTATAATGGGATACTATTTATTCCATTAGTGATACATGATGTGGTTCTTTATGAGTTTCATATCTTACCCTTAGTGGTGTATCATGGTATATCCATGATATACCAAGACCTTAGTAGTTAGTTTTAGTGGATGAGAATGAATCACACAATAAAGAAGTTTGAATAATGTTTTTGGATTTTCTAATCGGTGAAGGTAGATAATCATGTTCCTAGTGGGTTATTAAATCCATTGGATGTCCCTGGGTGGAAGTAGGACAACATTTTGATGGATTTCATCACTTGTCTTCCTCGATACAATTGAGGATGTGATTTGATTTGAACGATTATCTATTGGTTTATGAAGTTAGATCATTTCTTGGTAATGAGTGAGTTGGGTGTTGTAGATGTTATGGAAATGAATTTTGTGGATGATATAGTGAGGTTTCATGGGGTACTAAGGAACACCATATTTTCTTAGGATCCTAATTTTACCATTCAATTTTTGAGAGGTTTTTAGTATGATTTTGAATCTTAGCCACACCTCACCACTTTATTTTATCCTCAAATGAATGGTTAGATGGAGTAGTCCATTTAGATATTAGAGGATATGTTGCATGTTAGAGTTTTGGATTTCGATGCATCATGGTTGATGCAGCTACCTTTAGTTGATTTTTCATATAATAGTATCTATAAATTCTTTATTAGAATATACCCATTCAATTTTTGGTATAAGAGACCTCAGTAGTCCTTAGTTCAGATATGGTGCAAAGTATGACAAAAAAGGTGTGGACAATTTGAGAGAGGATAAAGGTGGAATTATATCATTATAAGTATTATGTTGATTGATGGAGGATGCCTCTAAAGTTTGATTTCATAAATCATGAATTACTAAGGGTTCCCCCTCATCATTGGAAATAAATGCTTGTACATTGGAGTAAGATTCCTCCAAGGTTTATCGGTCCAATTGAGGTGATTTAGTGCATCAATGAGGTTGTTTATTGGTTATAAATTCCCATGACATTGGATTAGATCTATGTTGTATTCTATGTTTCACAACTTCATCTATTTATCCATTAAAACACTCATGTATTTTATTGGGGAGAGTTTTATGTAGAGGACGATATGAAATTTTTTGAGTGGTTGATTGAGATTCAAGATAATTGGGAGTTTTTTTTTCATGGGTGATTAATTATTTTAGTAATTTTTTTGTGGAGGCATGTTTGTTTAGAGTAATGTATGAGGAAATTTCATATGGAGATACATGATCATTTCTATATGTTTTTTTTGATTTTTTTTGATGATGAGATTCTTAATTTGTATGGATTTATTGAGGTTATTTTCCTTATATACTCCATTATTCTTGGATGATGACATTATTTTTTTTGAGAGGTTTCTCACGAGGGGATTTTTGGGTAAGTGGATACTATTTTACTTCTTGAGTTTTTTGATTCTTGAGTATGAAATTCATTTGAGTGGTATCTAATTTATGGACCAAACAAATTTGTATTATTACATTACATATTTCGGGTTTTAAAAGGATGGAGGAGGAAATCTAGTGTTAGATCTAAGAATTCTGCTAAAAGGGGAGTGTCACAACGTTTCCTTGGGTATTGTAATATATAAGGGAAAATTAATAAGGGGGAATTTAGTTAGGACCAAGCTGATAAGGAAGAGTATCATTTTTAGGTATTTTATTTTGTTGTCAAGGAAGTTTGAGAAGAAAGGAAATAAACTCACTTTGTATAAGTGGATTATTGTACTAATCTTCATAATCTGTAAATCAGATTCATAATTTTTAAGAAATTCCATTTAATTTGGAATGAAATATATTGATAGAAGATAGGGAAGTTACAATACATTCCTCGGTAAATTTGACGATGATTTGATGGCTTGTAATTAAAAAATATTATATGTTATTTGGAGAACTTGTGATGCAAACCTTATAAAGTAAAAAAGAATAAAAGGGTTTTCCAACTAGTTTCCTATTATTTTGGAAATAAAGAAGCTACCAAATGACTACAAATTAGCATGGTTGGTTTTACAGAATTAATGTTTTAAGGTGGTGCAGTTTCCAAGCGTTTGCCAAATTTTTGCGGTCTAAAATTCAGAGTTTGTCTAGTATCACGAAAGATAGATTTTCCTGAATTTATTATGAAAATATGGAAAAGGAATGAGTTTCACACATAAGGGATTCCCGAAGTGTGTTTTGCGAAGGATAAAATAAAGTTGACGTTGAGCTTTGTGATTATGAGACTATGAGAAGTGGAGCACATTGAAAGGTTTTTTTGGGAATGAAACTTCATAAAAATGGCAAAGGAATGGGTTTCATGAAGGATGAGAATATATTCACAAAGATGTATAGAATTATGAAAAGTTAAGTTAACCATCACGATTATGAGATGTGGAATATCATGAGCGCGTGATGGATTAATGGTGATATTTTTGGCAACATCAAATATTAATAGAGAATTTTGATTGGAAGAGCGCCAAGAAGATATTTTTGAGTGATCTGAAAAATAAACTGGAGGTGGTGGAGAATCGTTAATAGAAGAGCCTATAAGTATAAGGTGACCCCACTTGGTTTCTAGGGTGAAAAATTAGAGAATCCGAAATCGTTTTGATTTCATGAACGTAGAGGAGCTCTGGGGAAATGAATTTCTATGCGAGCATGAGAATCATGAAAAGACTTATAATGTATTGAATGATTAAAATTCTTGTATGTAATGGATGCTTCATGATGATGGGATATTTAACACTGACTCAGTGAGCTTCATGAAGGAAATTGGTTCCATGAATGATATTTTCTTCATGTAGATTGTGATATTCACGAAGGGAGTTTTGTGAAAAGAAGTTTTGAATACCCAGTTTAAGTGAACAATGCTTCCATAGAGCAAAAAAAGTATATTGGGGTATAAAAATAAGTATCTATAAAAAGTCCACGAGCTTTTTTCCATCTTCTGGATATGAAAGAGAAGAATTTATTTGAATGATCAAATTTTCAGAAGTGGATCAAGAAGCACCATAACATTGTACCACTTAATTTTGTTCTAGAAGAAGCACATGCACCATTGGATTGTTTTCAAAGTGCTAAATGAGTTTAAGGGAACATACTAATTGTTTTATTCCATATAAAAGGATTGTTTTCTAGTTGATTGTGTGGTATCAGATTGTTTCCAAACCATACTAAGGACATAGATACTTTTTTTAGTAGTGAACCATGTAATTTATTATGTTACTCTGGGGGTATGTTTAAATTGTATTTAGTAGAGAAAGAAATAATTAATATGAGTAAAATGTTGTTTTTTTCATGGAAACATAAAATAAAAATATATCACTAATTCACCCCCTCCCCCTCTGAGTGATACTTGAATACTGACTGGTAGATATCAAAATTTTAATTCTAGTGAGTCCTACTTTGTAGGGTTGAGTCATAGCAGGGGTTTTGTGTCATGATGTGATGAAGTTTCATGGCTTGTGAGTGTAGTCCCTAGGATTTACGTGCCATAAAGTTTCAAATGTGGTACTCCAATCATGGTGTAAATGCCTTTTTCTATGACATGGAGTTCTTATAGAGAATTTTGGAAAATTTTAAAAACCTATATTTACTAAAAATACATGTATATATATAATTTTTATTCTTATATATTTCCTTTAACATTTTACAATCACTCTATGTTGTCTTTTTCATGACATGAAGTGGGTTTGAGGGAGTTTTTTTTGTTTCCATAAATGTCCATTAAGAAGTGATAATAGGCATCAACTATGAAGACTATGGGGTTAAGTTTCTCAATTCCTCATTTTGGGATTTTTCCATTGTGTGGTGCTCCTGTTATGCTGTGGCTAGTAATAGAGTTTCATGTATATCGTGTGACCCCACCAATCACAATGTGAAGCTTACTTGGTTGTATCATAATAAAATATTGGATGGGATTTAAATAAAGGGATGTGGAATAGATAATGGCATAGATTTTAGAGATTCAATCAATATGGCCCCATCACAACCTGACCATGACATTTTTCACTGTGAAAATATATATTTCCATAACATGTAAAAATTAATAATAATTTTTGTATTCTCTTAGATTCCCTTGTTTCTCCTAAAAATTAGTTGAAAAGAGGCGATTTCATGGAGAACATTGATTATCCTTTTGTTTTATTTGATCCTTGGCATTAATATATTGACTATATGTGATATAAGGTGAGTTATCATATCTTATTTTGAGATTATATTATTTCATCTTGATGTGAGTTTTCTAGACTTAGATCATTGATTTTTTTATATTTAGTTTGCTGAGGTTTTACAGTTTGATTTTGTTCTTGTAACCATCTCTTGTTATATACGTTCATGATGAATATTGAAGATCCAATTTAGGTTAGTGATTTTTGACTTACCCATTTTATTTATGTGAAATTATGTAATTTCCATGCAGTTTTTGTTTGATGGTAATGATTAACCTAATAGATATAAAATCATACTTATTGGAATTGAAGGATTTGGGTTGACCACATGTGATTTATTTTATTTTTTATTAATATATATTAATGATGGATATTTTTTATTTCTACTAGTAGTTGTTGGATATTGTGATATGTGTGATGTTGGTATAATTGAATTTTTGGAATCACCATTTATAAATACTTAATCTCTTAAAGATCATAAAAAATTAGTTTACTGAAAATATAGAAATTTTTTAATGTTACACATGCTAGAAACAATTAGTTATTATG
The DNA here is from genome assembly GCA_963277665.1 of Viscum album. Classification (NCBI taxonomy): domain Eukaryota; kingdom Viridiplantae; phylum Streptophyta; class Magnoliopsida; order Santalales; family Viscaceae; genus Viscum; species Viscum album. Next base: position 1,113,408,548 of record OY728162.1, on the reverse strand, counting down.
AAAATAATGACCTGAAGATAATTTTACTTTGTTTTTATACTGTTTTATCTATGCATGGTTTTTATTGATTGTGTTTCCCTTAATGTAGTTGGAATGGTTTTGGTTGGGAATATTGAGGACGAATTTTGGGTAGAGGTATGTGTTTTTTACTAGGCACTATTAGCTGGTTTTCTCAGGTTTAAAAAATGGAGATGTAGTAATGGTGGCATGGATAGTTGTGTAGAAAAGGAAAGTGATGTGTTTCTATTTTGGTGGATATTGTGGTGGATATTATCATGGTATGTGTAGAGTTTTACATGGTAATTTTTTGGTTAATGAAAGCTTGTATTATAATTACCCAATGTTAATGTAATTCTATTGGTAATGATATATTTTGTAATAGGCATGGGTTTAAATTGAAAAATATATGGAATATTAATAATTTTTTTATTATTTAAATGAATGGGAAATGGATGGGATAAACATGAATCTTTACTAATGAATAGTTCGACATTAAATCTGGAAATGAATAAAAAAAAAGAATGTAATGCAGCTGGTAAAATGGTGAATCTAGAAATGGAAAATAATATCATTAAAATATAAAGATTATGAATGATGTTCTGGTTGTTTTTTAGGGAAAATTAGTAATGGTTATGTCATATAGATGTTAGTGTTTTCGATTGATTGATAATGATGATGTGGTGATAGTTATGGGATCTAGAAGGGTTATTTTATGCGAACCTCTAGTTTGGGAATCATGTGGATATATATATATATATTAAATTTCCCACTTGATTTCCTATACACTCTACACGAGTTGGATAAACTTATTGAAACCTAATTGTTTTGGGTTATGGGTGTTTTATCTAACATCCAGGTAAGTGAGAGAATGGATGGTCGAATACCCTTTATTCCCCAACCCCTTCCAAACTTTGTATCAACTATGATGGCATGAAGTTATGATACATGGGATATTATTACCAAAAGTTAAAGTGTGATGGATGATGTTATAATATGATGTGATGTGATGATTATGAGATGGAGGATATGGTATATGGTGGGGGCCGTGCATAGTAGGAGGGAATAAGGGTGATTCCCTTCAAGTTTATAATACCAAACCATGCTGTAAATATGTTATTGTGGGTGCGGTACATGATATGATGCAGTACATGATATGTAGTGGTGATGATAATGATGCAAGATGTGAATACATGGTTATATGGAAGAGAAGGGAGCACCGATACATTTTATATTTTAGTGTGAGAGTAAAGAACTAATGGGGAATTTATTGTGGGGTGCCTTATTGATATATTCTTTTGACATTATGTTATTATACATAGATGTGATATTGGGTTATTGTGCCTTAGTAAGGATGAGTTTTAGATGACATGTATTAGGTGCATTTTTGTTCTACTATTTATTCAAGGAGAAATTAAAATGCTTCATAAAAATTTTCTGAAGATATATTCAGGAGTAATATAATGAGTATACATGTATTATCAACACTATATATATAAATATGTTTTATAAGGTTTAAGGAAGGATTTATTGACCAGGTTAGAAATTAATATCTTGAGGATTGGAGAAACTATCAGAGTCACTTCTATAAAAGTATTATTTTGGTATTTTATTTTAATATACTTGCATCTATATTTAATTGACATGAATTGTGGGATTATGGTTTTGTTTTATATTTAGGGATTTTATTGGTGTTTTCCCTTACATGTTCTTGGGATTATGATGGTTATAATACTCATTTTTATGGTTTATAATGTTAGAGATAGTCACCAACCCATGGCCTATTGGAGGTAGGTTTCCAAGGTCACCATTTTCTTCACCATAAACCCCAATGGGGTTTCCAATTTGGGTGGGTTGTGACATGCATCCTATGTTTTTGGAGAATTTTCGTGAAAAGAATATTATTATTTAAAATAAACCACTTATGGGTGAAGAGATCAGATCCATCATATTTTTACAAATATCTGGATAAACTAATTTATCCAAGATAAACCGTTTTTATCCTTATATTATTATAAAAACATATTATAGAACTTATTGAATCATAAACCAACCATATATAATCCTTGATCTCATAATAACTATTTTTTATCAATAAACATATCTTATTATATAAGATAAATGAGATGAAGATACACATCTGTTACATAGATCTATCCAAGTTTGATTTATTAATTTAAATTAAACCTTTTGATGTAAAATATATTTGTTTTATCACATTAATAAAAAACAAGCTCTATTAATCATTACCTTGATTATGAACTCATTTATATTGAAAATATTTGTAAAATAATCATTTGGTATCAAATACAATTAAAAATTTATTTCTATAACATTGATACCTGACATGTATTTTCCATGGAGTTTCCCAAAACCATTAGGCATCTCAAAAAAGTCCATCCTATTGAATCATCACTCTTTATTTCCTTATCTTACCTTTAGTTTTTAATGAACTTGACAAGCAACTCAAAGAAATATTGTTAGACATTCCAATTAAATGTTATTCTTTAAGTTTAAAATTTTACCCAATGTTTCTTTCAACACAACCACAAAACCTAGAAATAACATGACTAGTTAATCTATTTTCAACTCTTTGGGAATTTTTGATAAAATTTTATTGATCCTATTCACATTTTTGGAACATTTCCAACAATTACAGTAGTATGAATTCTTTAACAAAAAAACTTTATAGTAAATATTTAGTCCCCCTAAGTCATTTTAATACTCAATCATATTATACATAGGAGTAGAGTCTAAAATATTTTAAGTCACCATGTATCAGATACATCTAAAAACTTAACTTAATAATTATATAATTCTCATAATTATCTAGATTTACCTATTGAACAACTACAACACTTGGTTACTCAGGAAGAGTTTTTTTAACACCCAAAATGTTTCCTTAATTAAGAACATTTATTAAGTTAAAAACCATAGAAATTTCTTAAATTACGATTTTTATTTATATTGGGTTGATATCAAAGTTATGATTGATGATGATTATTCTATTCATCTTTAACAAAAGCATTTATCAGATGATTATCATGTTTCACACACATTTAATATGGGTTTTTATTAATGAACTCCCACTAAAATAATGGCCCCATTTAAGCTCATTATACCCATTAGTGGTCCAAGATCCATATTTATATAATAAATGATTCCACTATGTCATTGCTATCACCACTTAGATATTTAGGAAAGGATTTATCAAAATCATATCATATATGGATCTTAGATGGTTTAATTAATAACGTTTTATGAAATCCATAATATGTACAAACTCAACACCATTCCAATAGTATCATTACTTTGTGTTTACAATATATGTTCAATCTAAATATAACATATGGATTTTCTTACCTAACTATTAGGGTTATCTATTTACCCCATTACTTACATCCATGGGAACCCTGATATGGTAGAACATACTCGATTAAATGATCGTGGTCTTATCATGTTATTTATTTGAAGGAATCCATGAATTATTATTTTTAAGGGGATTTAATATCACTATATTATCTCATGTTATTATTTTAACATGTATGAATTATTATAATGATTTAGGTTGTAATCATATTCATTCCAATTAATCAATATTTTTAAACTATATTGATGTGTACCTCTTTATATAACTCCTAGATTGTGTTACAAACCCAAATTAAAATCTAAATATATCTATACACATATAAATTCATCCAATATATAAGGTATATGGAAATAATTCATGTAAATTATTATAATTATATGAAATAACAAATATATACAAGAGTAAGATTGAAGCTACAAATAGTCAACCCCCACATTTATATAACAATGTATAAGCCTCTAGGATAGTGGGAAGTATGACCCCAAGTCCCTATACCAAGGTATAATTTATAATTATAATAACTAAATTGTATAAATCATAATTTACTACTTAATTCCATTTCATAATTCAATACATTCCCAAGTCATGGTTTTTGAAAACTAAATCAATTGCATGGAACTCCTTAAATGCCTGAATGATGATTTTTAGTAATAGTTTAAAATTTAAACTAAAGCTTACAACCATTCATAATATAAAAACTGTAATCATGAATAATAAAAGGTAATAATTTTTTAAATAAATGAATAATGCACATATTTAAACACGATAGAAGCATTTATGAACAATTCATAGGTATAAAAAATAAAAACTTTTTAATTTATCTATTTATTATGGAAATTCCATAATCTTTAATATAAATATTTCATATTCATTTCCTAATATTAAATCATTCATATTAGTTATTATATGGTATTTACTTTAAATATATGATATTGAATGAAATATAAAAATTTTATATTTGAATTTATATAATGTAGAATATTAACATTATCTAAGTATCACCTAACTAACACTATTTAAACCTTGATCAAATCAGCCATCAAAACTATTTTTGATGTGGTTTAAATAATTTCCAAATATGGAGATTAATTTGAATAATAATTATTAATTATTAACAATTAATAACATAAATATAAACTATTTTACACTATTTGTTAATATTTCGAATTTAAAAACACTTTTTAAATTACCCTTATAATTTCAAATTAAACACATTATTTCTAAATTATAAGATGATAAATATAATTAAAAATTTATTTTAGTATTAATGTTTAATATTCTGGAATATTTATTAATTGATGTTTCAAAAATTAATTAATTAATTAATTATAAATAGTTTATAATTAATAAATTTGTAAACTCTTTTATAAATTAATAAATATCTCTAAATAACATTTATTATAATTTATAAAATTTCTATAAATTATATTAATCAATTCATAATTGATTTCTTTTGAAATAATATTTAATGATATAGTAGGACTCATATCATATGATTGATAAAGATAAAAGGATCACAATGGTTTGTGTCCAACACTAGGGGGGGGGGGGGGTGAATTAGTGTTGATATAATTTTTAAACCAATTTTAATTTTTATCCCTTATAACCCCTTTACTTTTTCAGTGAATGGATCTCACTATTTATTTATCTCATCTTTATCAAATATGAATGAAAATGTAAACAGAAATGAAAAACCACAAGAACACAAAGTTTTTTTAATGAGGTTCTTCTCACTTATAATGACTACTTCCTAAGTGTATGGTAATTATTATCCCATAAATAGACAAATTCCTTATTATTATCAAAATAAACATGGGTAAGGGTATGCCCTTGGAAGTTCTATACATAAAAAAACTAAGTACAAAGAAATAAGAAACTATAATATATCTTTAAATTGATACAATAACCAGAATTCTCCCATGAAGTGTGATTAACAACTCAGCTCTTCACTCATATTGAAATATTGATGTGATCTTATTCCTCAACATGAAAAAATTCCCAGTGTTTCCTCAAACTCAATATCAAGGTGCCACCTCACACATGTAGCAAAGAAAGATAGAATTTATCACCTTTAGACATATAAAATAGAATACTGAAGGCTATATATCTCATAGCATCAACCTAAAAATAATAGGTAGTGAACAAGGCTAGGATAATCTCTCCTACTACTCCTCCTCCTCTTATTTAGTTCATAGTAGGGTTCTTCTACATCTATCTTTAGAATTCACAAATATTTGACTCACCAAATAACCAGGTCAATATAGAGTCAAAACACTCTTATTCTTCCTCTTCATTTCACAAGTAGTACTAGGATTATCTATATATTTGATACACATGGTTTGTAAAAGGTTTTTTTATCAGATCACACTCACCCTTTTCTTCAACCTCTATAATATGTATATATATGAATAGTGTAATGGTTTTTTCAATTTTCTCCTCCCATATCACTTTTTTTTCACATATGATCTCGTGAATATTTTTTTATATTTAAATATATATAATCCATAAAATTTGTTGTCAATATATTATATTTGTTTTTATCATTGTCTTTATGTGGTTTTATCCCTATGATCTAAAAATATCCCATTTCAAACAAACTATTGTATCCACTAATATTACCAGATTACTCTTTCTTATTTTTAAATAAATGTAAAAACCATCCACCTAAGTCTATAGTTTGTTTGAGAGTATTATTACTGAATCGTTTTTATAGCTTCCATAATTTAAATTATTTTTAATATCTCCACATGTGAATTGAACTATGACGTGGCACTTGAAACCTATGATGTAAAAATTATCTTAAATTAACATGAAACATTATCAACTTTCATGATCATGATTTTTAATTTTTTTAATATTAGTTCAAGAAAATTGAATGATTTAACGAGATTATTTTGAATAAATATTTATGTAAATTCCTCAATTTTATTAATATATTTACAGTATTACAGTAGACTCACATCATATGAAATATATATCATAAAAAATATTTTTATTATTTGAAGTTGCATATAATATGAATATTAGGCTTTCTTACATGTCTCATGTGCCTTACGAGGTTAGACTCTCTTATAAAGAAACACTTATTCCACAACTATCATATGTGGTTTTATTTTTGATGAGATTATAATTCGGTATGTGATCTTTATATTTTATGCACCCAACCTATCATATTAACTATTATTGTATGAGATCAGGTATCAAACAAAAATATTGTATCACATGTTAATTATTTATTACATGCACTAGCCATCATATGAGATTGACTGTCATATGAAAACCTTTGTATATTATGAGACCATCCTTTCATATGTAATAATATTTGTATATAAAGTGTTTTAGATGTCACATACACAACCTCATCCCTTTTCTATATTAGGCACCAATGTAGTACTTTAAGACATACTCAAACTATCTTAGATCCTATTACACTAATTCCGAGGCATTCTCAGTAGACACAAATCATCTCAAATCATAATACAAAGTGTCTAAAATAGTTAATACAATATTAACTTACAAACTTGGTTCTTAGTGGATGGATCCTTCATATTACAATCTATATCTTCCTTTTATATTTACCCTTAAATATCTCTTAATAACTGGGAACTTCCAAGAACCTTTAAAACTATAGTAGACAATGTTCTAACCCTATAATCCATCTTAACCATGAATGAAAACACAAAAATTCATCACAATTCTCATAAAATTTTACCCAAATGTATCATTGACAACATCCTATGTTTATATATGAAATTCCATAGCATGGATCATCATATCTATTATTCAAAACACCTTCATAGAGATAAGTAAATCCAGTAGTATCAATACTCCATATAAATATATTCAAACTTATTTTCCATCATATTAAGGTACATAAAATCATATCTAATGGTGTAACCTAAATATACTCCAATATATTCTACACATTAAAATTTAATAGCTTACTCTATTTCTATTATATGAATAATGATAAAAACTCATATCACCAATCATATTTTCTATTATGTGACTAAATCTTCTTAAATAAATAGAAGATATTAATTTAAATTTACTTTTCCACACAATAATTAATGGTATCCCCTTTTCACCACTTCAAGTCACAATGTAAACAATAAGACTTAAAATAATCTTCACAATTCATTAAAAATCATAATACCTTTATTTAGAACTCCAATATTCATATCAATAATCTTGAGAACTTCCAACTTCTTTCCAAGAAAGACATTATCCAAATATTTACATCTACAACTTCACTTAATGCCATTAATCCTTATTGAGAACAAATAAAATTAAAATTCAAAGTGGGGTATGAATTTCACCCCTTATTATTTATTTCAATAATAATGAAAGAAACATTTAGTTCAATATGTTAACCAATTATTATTATTATTCATTTATTATATTTTATTTTTTCCACCCTTTTCTCATTGACTTCTTTTATTTCCATCAGTACACTTATTGAAAATAAATAAAAAGTGAATAGAAGATAATGTTATCACTTCATAATTAATCAATGTGAAATGAATATTCCAACTAAAAGTTATGTGATTCACGATTGATATAGAAAACATGAGGGTTCGATTTAGACAACAAAGCTATCCATTACACCAACAATTTGATATCAACTCTCATGGAACTACTTTCTATTATCCTCAATGGATGGTCAAACACTTCTGAAATGAGAGAATTTTTTGTTACAAAATTTTAACTATTCACATGGTAACTTTCAACATGAATTCTTTTACTAATTTCAACACAAATATTGAAACATTCTAGAAATATCTGGTAGGGTATATAACTTCAGAAATCATCCTTATGATACTTATTCATTTTGTTGACAATTTTAAGATCAATTTTTACACCATAATATCAATGTTGGTTCTTGAAAACCAAGTATAAGTGAGTATAAATATATAATTTTTCATTGATAGTTTTTGAATCACCTTATAGTATTCATGTTTGTATGAATTGTGAATTTTTGACAGCTTCTCAAGGAAAACACCCACTATGATGCATTACTGAACGTGAAATCCAAAAATATTTTAAGTTGATTCTAAAAATCATATGAAACATGATTAAAATTATATATCCAATTTCTATCTATAATTATTTCAAGAATATAATACTTCATAAAATAAAGTAACCCATAATTAGTCAAATTAATTTGTGGGAAAAATATTACTCATATTATGAAATTATAAAGGTATAATAGAATAATTTTAAAAATTAAAAAATTATGACATTATATATGTATTAAACTATTGATAAATTATTAAAAGTGTAAAATTATTTATAATTTCAAAAAATTATATATATTTCATAACGGTATACAAATTTTATTAATGTACATAAATTTGTAAAAGTATATAAAAGTATGAAATTATGAAAATTTGATAAATCTATACATTATTTAGATAGGTTTACAATTGTATAAAATTGTTAATGAATAAAAATGTTATATATATAAGTAAATTCATTAGAAATATAAAAGTATAATATCATACAATTGTATAATACTATAATGGTGTATAAATTTATAAATGTATAAAAATATGAAAGTATAAATAAAAATTAAAAATTAAAATATAAATCACGTACATATAATATGGTATACCAAAATATTTATAATGGTTTATAAATTTATAATGTATGAAACTATAAAGGTGTATACAATTAATAAAATTTTATATATAAATTATATAAGTATAATATGATATATTATAAAACTTATAAAACTATAAAAATTTACAAATGTTAGAAATTATACAACTATAAAACTATAAATAATTAATAAAAGTTTATATATGACTTATACAAGTATAATATGATATAATATAAATTTTCAAAAAGAATATATATTTTGAAACTTACAAAACTATAAAAATATAAATGTTTACTAAAATATTGCATATAAATTATATATATAATATAATATCCTTTATAATTTATAGATTATTATATAAGTATGAAAAATATATTTAAAAGTATAAAAATAATACAATACACTTATAAAAAATTATAAATTTATATCAATTAGTATTTATCAATTTATAAAAGTAATGATAAATATTTCTAAATCAAATTAAAAACCTAAATAACATACCAAAATATCATCCATTGTTAGGAAAATGATTTTGAAAATATGAAAAATAACAAAATATTATTAAAAAACATTAAAAATATAATCAACACCCAAGATATTAGAAATTTAATTGAAAATATTTAAATGCATCAATAATCAAAAACATTTGATCAAAAATTACACGGAGAAGTAGAAAGTTGTGTCTATAATTGATGGCGAGACAAAAATAGGTCGATGGAATGGGATGAGAAATAAGGAGGATGCATCGAAATATATAGGATCATCAGATGATGTGTATGTAATTTAGTTCATGGTACATAAGAGGAGGAATCATGTGGTTGGGTGGGTGGAAATAATTAGGGAGTAGGGGGAGGGTTTCTACAAGTGTTAAAATTTTAGGCCCTATTTTTATAGTTTTTAAAAATATACAAATAGAGTTATACAATTTTAGTTCTTGAAAATTCATTATGATATAATTCTATATTACCTTAATTATTATGGTTTATGAAAATTCAAAAAATAGAATTGTATTATCATGATTATAAAATCCATGAAAATAGATTTTTTTTAGTAGATCAGAATTCTAGCCATAAAAAAATTAAAACAATCATCATAATATTGTAAATATAGTTAAATAAATTTAACTAATTAAACATTGATGGAGTATGGTGTATCAAGGAAGAAATTTCATTGATAATCTCCCCTTTTATGATCTGAAATATACTAGCTAATTCACTTCATAGAGGGTTTTATGGGATATATTTAGGCTTATATATAACATAATAAAACACGAAACCTATACCAACATCGATTGGGAGTGGAATCAATAATATGAAATAAGAAAACCATAAAATATGCATACCACACTCTCTATGATTTTGAACTAAACTAGTATATACTTTTTTCATGTTCTATAAACAATAACCAAAATGTTATATCCTATAAAGGGATCCACTATCTACTTGAATCAAGAAACATTTTGGTATGGGATCTTCTCCACAATATGGGATATTCTCCACAAAAATGTGTTATTACCTACCCCTTGAAGGAAAATGGAGATAATTGAAATAGATATAGTTATGGTCAATATATAATTGACTCTTTTATTATAAATGAGGTTCATGAATGTTTATTTTATAGGTCTATTTCTTTTAATGATAGATCCACATATAGTTGTAATATTTCATATATTATTAAATTAACAATTTAATTATCTTCTAACTCATTGATTAATTCAATTATTAAACTCCTTTAACAATTAATAAGTTTTCAACACATTATCATATATTGTGTCAAAAACCAAAGGAATATTATAATAACATTGGTATATTTGGTTGAATGTTATCCCATATCATTCTACTAGATAACTATGACAAGGTATAAAATACCTTGAGAATATATAGACCATGATGTCATGAATTTCATCACATCATGGTCTATGATTTAGTGCACAATATTCAACAATATCTCACTTGTACTAAAATCTAACAAAATTTTGGAAAAATTTCATAACATTCTGTGAATATATCCCAACTCATTTGGATATGATTATCATAATCTCACTAAAATTGTGGAGAAACAATATATACGAAAATCAATATTTATTCTAGGGACTTATGTGTGACCCAATTTTTTTTTGTACTGTTAAGAATAATTATGAATTTTATAATTCATAATTTTAAATATATAGAGCCTATTAGTAACACCTTATTTCTACTCAAGCTATAAATGGGTCTCGTGTGATCTCGATTAAACACACTCATATCTACATATGAACATTCCTTCCACTAGTTCTTTTATACATTATATTAATACTCAAACATCCCCTTTTTTATGATACAAAGTCACCACATTATATGAAACATGTTAATCTGGTATATTCCATATCATAAATGCATGCGTCTATGAATTAGACTGATAATTTTGAATGAATACATCAAATTTCATTCATTTAAGTAATTAATCAAATCACATATCACTCAACTAATCATATCCATACATTTCCTTGATTTATTTAAACCATGATCCTAAATGTTAAACCTTTCATATAAGAGGTAAAATCCTATCATGGTTGGACTTAGATGAATAAATGATCAACATCATACCCAACCACCCCTTTATTAGCCTAGTCTCAAGGATAGTGTAACAATGGTAAAAATGTACGAAGGTTTAAATTTTAAGTATATTTCCAACCTATGATAATAAGGATTAATATTAGGCATACACCCATAAGTATATCAATGACCATATGAAATTTCTTATGATATACCTTCATGGACCATTCTATCTAATAAGACTCCACTTATTGTCTCATGAGTCTTCTATATTTAATATATAATATTTATACTCACACTAGTCATAACATATCATTACAACCCATAATACTATGTGATGATCATTGATTAGTGATAATTCAAAGTAATACATTGAGAAGACTTTATCATTCCACTATTTATGAAATACATCCAACACACATGAATGAATGATAAATGAATATTTCATTCATTATAAAACCATGATACATTACCATTGAAAAAAATCATTATATATAGTCTCTCATGTATATAATACACAATATTATGCGGAGTATTTTACAGTGTTGGTGTCTTTCTCAATGAATCCACTACATTTACCTCTATAACGTTCAAATTGATCTTTACATAACTACTCTCAATGATCACTTGAATGAGATATTTGTAATGGATTTGTTTCATCATTTGGCATGATTGAGGATTCTTTTCAAGAGAAAATGAACCATTGTTATCATAATAAAGTTTAATATATCTAATAGTATTAGTGGTTCATGTAGAAACACCTAGGGGGGGGGGTTGAATATAGTGTTCTCCAATTTTTACCAAATAAAAAATCTTATTTAAACTATTATCCAAACCTTCAGACATTTAACCTCGACAGTCTATTAAGACTCAACTAGATCCTTTTTATTCACCAACACATATTCACCACATGCAATAAATTTAATAAGAAAAGTAAATAATACACTTTGTTTTACAAGGTTCAACCCTAATTTGTGAAACCTACACCTTTATATTTTTGTTTTTATCCATGTCATGAAGTTTACACTAGAATATTTTTATCAGTTACATGTGGAAGTGGTATGTTGTTATTTTAACCCACTTATCATATTAAATAGGTGATGGGTTCAATTTATTACCCATGTGAACTAATCACTATATTATTAAAGTGAGCTATTTTTTCTATAGGTTAATTATACTCACTCTTGTATGTTATTCATAAGATTCCTCCTCCTTCCTGAAGTAGATCAATATTTTATCTAGTGATGTCACTGCACTCAAAATATAAACCTATTTTTTTCAATCAGATAACTTCATATGCGTTCAAGAATTTATAGATGAACCATGAAACCTTGTATCTTTAATGTATCACTACTTCATAGATTTACTCTATAATTGTTTTATAGAATACCTCTCAAATAATGATGTTCCAATGTTCTTTTTATTCTTAGTAATCCATCTAGTTGAATCTCTTTAGTGTTGGATAAAAAACTCTATTTTTCCTCACTATAAAATAAAATTACTTCTTATTTTCTCCTTATACACCTCCAATTATTTGATATGTATTTCCCTCTCTCACAACCCTATATCCTTTTTCATAATGATATTTTATTCTCCTGCCACACTGATTTTCTACTCTTTGAGAGGACCTCAATTATCTTGACGCACTTAGTTACATTTTCTATACTCAACCACTCTATTTTAAATATATATATTTTATTAAAACATATATTACTCTACTTATCTCAATATAGTAATACACCAAAACTATATAGGTAGAATCATTTATTTTTGTGGGTTCTTCTAACATTTCCACAAATATAGATAACTCAATAGATATGTTCCAGCAAGGCACATGCATAATATAATCTACCAACATCTTATCTATTTTATTTTCAATGGTTCTTATAATTAAAATGAAATTACTACCATTTATTTAATTTTTATCTCAATTTCTCTAGTCAAATATGTCTTCTAGTTTTATTCAGCCACAATATTAACTTCTTTTTCTCTCTAGAATTAATACGTATTCTCCTTTATCTCATTTTGTCTTATATGAAACAATATTCTATCATGGATTTGAAAATATTCATGTTGTATTAAACAATAATGAACAATAAAACCATCACCCTGATTTATTCCCATCATCAGATTCAAAATTTGGGCAATCAAAATTTCTATCTTTAGAAATCCTAAAATGTTTTATAATTCAAAATTCATACGCAACAGTAAAGTCATACACATTTCAAAATTTATGAAATAAATTAGATATTAAGTCATAAACATATGATATAACTCATTTGTAATTTTTTTATGTATTAAAAAGTATCCAACCCCATTTTTTAATACTTTTCATGTCCTACGAAATTTTAAAGTCTAATGAGATTTCACTCAAAGTCTTATACAAAAGTTAAATGCCCGATAATTCAAAGCCACATGGGAAGATCAAATTTATACACTGATTCATGAAGTAATATTTTTTTCATGAATTCATATAAAATTAATTTAATTTTTATAATATATTCAAATGAAGGTTATACAATATCTTACAAACCAAATCATATATGTTGGAAAAAGTCATTAGAACACCATAGACTTAAGCTCCAAATTGAAGAATTCTTCAAGTGACTCCTTGTATTTTCTAAAAAGTTATAAAAATCTAAAAAAACAATAAATAATATGAATTATGAAAATAATACCAAATTCATTTTAGCTAATCCCAATGACCATTACAGAATTTAAATACTTGAATTAGATTATTCTATGAACTTCATTACCACCTATAATTAAAATATCAAACTCAACCACAATAAACCATCATTCAATGAAATTTTATCACTAATTATAATTTTCATAATTCTCAAAACTCACTGTATTGTTTTTCTAATGTCAATATTTCTTCATCTAATACATTGATCCTGATCTAAACCTTTCAATTACATATTTACAAGATTCTTTTTCCCAATTTAGGAGCTATCTCATTTTACAATTTCTCAAAGTTATGTAATTGATGAATAAAGTGCAATAAAAATATTTATAACTTTTATTTATACTTACATACTTGGTCATTAATCATTATATATATATATAGGATTCCATTTGAACCTACCCATCCACTTATTCAAGGGTTGGAACTTCATTACCCAACTTATTATGGGAAAATACTTCATTTCCCTTGCACAAAAATAGAAATTATTGATTTCAACCACGTTAAAAAAAATATAATTATAGATTCACACATATATAGGAAACATCATGCTCCCTCAATTATAGGAATCATTACAAGTTCAATGATGATATCCTTGACCTAAAAATATTTCTTCACAACATTTGATGTAGTGATATACTTTTCCTATATTTTTGAGTCCACCATTATGGATTTTTTGTATCTTTTTGAAAAGATATTCAAATTTATTGGGCAAGAAACAAAAATAGATTGAGATATCATATTATCCTTCTCATCTTGGAAACTAGAGTTAGTGTAACTCCTTTTAATGAGATCACCTCCACCATTAAAGTCTAATAAGAAATATTTACTTCTTATGAATCACTCAAGGATATTCTTGATATAAATACAGTGACTCTTAATAGTACTGGATTGGTGTATGTATTCTATTTTCAAAGAATAAATAAAATTGAGTAATGTACATAAAATAGAATATATGATATATCCTATAGAAGAAGCATAAGGAATTATATCTATACTTTTTAACTTTTTAGAAAGATATTTAATCTTTATATGATTCATACCATGTAACATTGATAAATAACACTTCATGAAGTTATCTATGATAAAAATATTTATCCCTTTGACAGTATATGTGTTTTGAAGCAGTCCTAGAAACCTCCTTTGTATATCTCTGTAGATATTAATAAGAAATATGCAGGATCCTTCGCCCATGTATTTCATTGATAATAACTTTCTATATTATATGTTTATAAAATTTAATGTCAAGAAATAATTTTCAATTAGTATTATGTTATCCACATACAACACCATAAAAAAACACCCACTAACCTACTTATATTTGAAAAAATTAACTATATTATCGATGAATCCAAAATCATTGATTGTACCATCCAAAAAGATGTTCTAACTCTATGAATATTTCATCAATGCATAAATGTAATTATATATCTTGAAAACATTAACATTATCATTTAGTACTTTAAAACCTTTGGGTTCTATCATATACATGTACTCAACTAAATTATTGTTATAGAAATTATATTTGACAACCATTTGATATATATCATAATCCTAATGTTATATTTTAATAAATAATATCTAAATGTACATTATCATAACAATTGTTGAAATTTTCTCTTCACTGTTAATACGATGAAATTTTTTATAACCTTCTTCCTCCAAGAAATATTTATAGTTACAAACTCTACATTCCATGTCAATTTACATATAAAAATAGCCACTTTCAACCTTTGGGTCACACCAATTTAGGTTCATCCACCATGTTCTAAACTTGGTTAGTAAATGTGGAGTCAATATAAAATGTCATGACCTCTATCCATTTATTATAATTAGAAATCTCAAAGGAATATTAATAGGTGGTAGGTTCAACATCTATAAAAATCACTTCATCATAATTTTTTGTAATCAATACATATCTTTCAGGATCCTAATGTATAATTCCATACAATTGTGATTCATGTGAAACCTAAGTTGGTTTTTATTCCACAATCCCTTGTGGAATTTACCCACTTTCAATATCAAAAGCACTTCCTATTTGTTGGTCTTAAAATTAACTAATGTAAACTTTCCTCCCATTGAAACCTTAATTTATTTATTATTTATAATGGAATATACCTATCCAAGACATAAACCCATTATGCTTATTTGTATTATAGAAATAATATCCCTTATTTTTCTTGGGATATTAGAAAAATAAGAATTTTTTAAAATTTAGAGTTATATTTTTCATAATCTAAGCATCATACATATTATTCTCAACAATAAGTCCATATAAAATAAATGTTTGGATTATTTCTAACCCATACCTCATATGATGTATTTATGAACACATTATATGAAATATAGTTATGTAAAATGAAATAGTTTTGAAACCATATCCCTAGGATGATTTAGAAAGGCCGCACTAACACATCATCAATCGAACCATGTTCAATATGTTATGACTCCTCCAATTTTACAAACCATTATACTATGGTGTTTTAGGAGGAATAAGTTGTTAAATAATTTTATAATCTATCTAATAATCAGTGAATTCCTAGATCAAGTATTAACCACCTCAATATGATAAAATAATTTTTATAATTTTAACCAACTGGATATGTAATTCAATTTTTAATACCTTGAACTTTTCAAAATATTACAACTTTTGATATTTATAAATGCATAACCATATCAATTAAAATCATTATTAAAGGTTATAAATTATTTATACCCACCCCTTTCGTCAATACCTATTTGTCTACATACATAACTATTTATAAGATTCTATATTCAACTAAACATCACATATTTTACACTAAATGTTTCTTTAGTTATTTTTCATGAAAAATAAGATTCATAATTATCAATTTATTCATAATTAAATGAGTTTAAAAATAAATCTAAATGGATTATTAAGACACATTTATCATTTATATGTCTATGGAAACAATGAAAAGGAGAAATGATATTAGATCTAACCTTTTTCATCTCATCTTAAATGTTATATACCTGACTATCCAAATCCAGAATATATAATCCATTCATCATAATCGTGATTCTATAAAATATTTCATTCATGTTTATAGAACAACTATTATTATTAATAGTGAATAAAAATCATTTATTATATATGAAAGATATAGAATTTTTTTTCTATTTATGTCTATAATATATTAACATTTTCTCTAGTTTAAAAAAACCAACTTAATAGAATTAGATCATAAGTGATGAATTTAAATACTACAAGTCTTTCTCCATTTTTAATACTTATATATAATTCTCCTTTTATAAATTATATCATATTTTTTTGTTTGTGTTTAGCATAAAAAATATATGTGGCATACCAAATATCTAATACCCATTAATTATAATTAAAGAAATTTTTTTAACAATCCCATCCAATTGCACATAATGAATTTCCTTGATAAATATTTTAAGCCTTAGATAAAAATATATTAATCTCTAGGCCCAACTAATAAAATATCTCAAAATTTTGATCATGTTTCATTTTATTATATAGAGATGATATATCTTTGGGTGAGTATCATGTTTTATATCTTTCCATAAAGTAATTTTATTTAAATTATTCCCACTAAAATTATTCCCCCATATATTATTACCTTTAGTGGGACAAGATCAATATTTAACTAAATATTTGGTATCTTTACACATGAATATAGAATATTTTTGTGAAATAATACTTTCCAAATTCATTATATGAATTATTCTAACTCTATCATAATGGAAACATAATCCTATTAGAGCCATGTAACTAAGTGTGACCTAAAAATTAAAATTAAATATGTTCACATAATCCTATTAGTGTCACCCAAATCTAGCATGACTACATAATAAAATACATGGTCTCTCAGCTTTGGAAGGACCTACCTGGTTGGATGATTAAGGCATTGAAATGTGTTTGATTTGGAAGTAATATAACTCTTAGTATTTTTGGGGGTTTTATGGTATCAATTTTTAATATCAATCATATTCATATTAAATATATAACTATTACATCTCATACATCCTTAATTATCACATTTTTAAACCTATATATAAAAATTCTTATAATGATTTAGGTTTATAATCCCTATTCCTTCTACCAAATTAATATATTCAAAAACAGTAATGTGGAATTATTTTCACATGTCTCATTTTTTGTTAGTTACCCAAATATAGAATCCAAATATAATTACATATATCTAAATGAATCCCATGCATAGGATATCTAATACCATTTCATTTAAATGTTTATAATTATATGAAAATATAAATCCTCGCATGATCATGAATGGTGTGTAAGATATCAAACCCTAATTCTCTAGTCAAAGAAAAATCCCCTAATCCAGTGAGTAGTCTTATCCCAAGTCCCACTACCCATGGTTCAATAATCTAGATAGAATTAAATTAAATTATAATTATAATAGCTAATATGTATTTACTATAATCAACCTATATGTTCATGTTCCCAACTCTATAAAAATTAAATTATAGGTAGAGTAAAACTAAATCTTCTATTTTCATATCAATAATGAAACTCTTATATGAATGGTATGAAAAATTATAAAGAGTTTAAATAATTTAAACTAAAGAATAAAATATTCACATCATATAAAAAATTTATACACATGATTATTTATATAGGAATACCATATATATAAGAACAATTCAATTATTGAACATTATATTTTACTACTTTATGGTCCACATTGGATTTTTTTAATAAAACAATTTTTGTTAGTTTTTTGAAGAGCATGACTTGCCACCATGAAATGATTGAACTATCCAAACCATTATAGGAAATATATATCTTGAAGGATCCATAACTTAATGTAAAAAACATATTGGTTTGGTTTTATGAACTTATCCAAAACAATAAAAAGTTAATATCCACCATAATATTCAATATACCATGTTTTGAACCAAACAAAATTCATAGGCAATTTTATTTTTTGCGGTATATTTATTTTATGAAATTAAATTTTAATTAAATTAAAAGGTAAAATAAAATAAATTTAAAAATAAAATAAATTAAATGTGAATAAAGAGAAAATAAAAAAATAAAAAATTATGTTCATAATAATTACAATAATAATAATATTATTTTTATTGTTGTTATTATTATTATTAAGTTTGTAACACACTGAAATTATAATGTAAGAACATTATATTTGATAGCATGCATAACACGTGACCCCTAGTGCGTAAGAGGATATAATACCATGAAACTTTAAAATATATTTACTATTTCAAATAGATTTTATATTTTTCAATACACACAACACTAAGTTATCATGTGTTACACTCAAGAGAGTCCTTCTTCAAAGGCTTTCATTACACGCAAGACTGAGTTTTACTGAACAATAATATATTACTAAAATATTTTTTAAGGTAATTCTTTGGTAAAAGACCAAAGAACAATTTATTGATAAACAAAAGATTACAAAAGATGGAAGGATGTGATTTTTTTACAATCTCTATCAAATAAATATAATAAATCAGCTGGCAGAGTTTCCAGCCAAGTCATGCTCTGATGAACTCCTTTTTTAGCAATAGCATTCTCTTCATGGTAGGAATGAGTAGCTATGTAATCAATCCCATGGAGCGAGTTCAGACAATTCATCCAAAGTGTGGTGAGTGTCCAAGAGATATGAATGATGCCATTCCAGATGGCATGAACGATAGTGTTAGAGTCACTTTCAATCCAGAGCTTTCTCCAACCTCGCTGAAGCGCAAAATCAACTACATGGATGACCCCCAGAATTTTAGCCTCCAGAGATGAAGAATGCCCACATCCAGTATAGAAGTAACCCTGACACTAGCCAGCTGAGTCTCTGAAGATGGCACCACAACTAGAAGGGCCTGTATTGCCTTTAGAAGCACCATCAACATTCACTTTGATCCATCCCGGCATCAGTGAATGCCAAAATACTTCAAAGGAACATTTGGTCTTTGGGAAAATGTCAGGCACATAGAGATGACAAAGGAACTCTAAGTCACCAACCGAGTTGTTGCAACAGTCTTTTTGAATTGAATTAGCTTCATGAATTGCAATAAGAATTCGATATTTGCCTGCATTGAGACTAAATGAGAGATTATTATGAATAAAATAATTTCTAACGTACCAGATATCATGCAGGAGTTCCGCCACAGCTGCAAGAAATAGATTTTTAACCTGTAGAGAGGCTTCACATCTAATGCATTTTTTAGAAACAAACAAATAGAGTCAGAAAGAGGCCATCTGAAATTAAATAATTCAAGAACATAATTCCATAAAGTAGAGGTTGTAGCACACGACAAAAAGAGATGATCAGCATCCTCCCTGTGTTGATTACACAAGGGGCATTTAGAGCAGAGTTGTATGCTAAAAGTCTGAAGACAGGCTTCAGTAGGAAATATATTATGAGCAATGTGCCAAATGAGGGTGATCCTAGAAGGTTTTATCCAAGGATTGTTAAATTCAGTCACCCATTGAAAATTAGATTTATCTCTAGAAGAGTTATGCTTATAGAAGTTTTTAGAGTCTAGGATGCCATTTGGAGCAGGTTCCCAAACAAGGAAATCACCATTAGAAAAAAAAGGGTGAATATCAATAATCTGCGCAATATTGTCAGGGGGGACATATCTATAAAAATGTAAGACATCCTTTATAGAATGACTAGTATCTTCATGAATAATATTAGGCAGTAACAAAGATATCAAGGGGTTACCACACCATTTGTCGCACCAAAAATTGATAAAAGAGTCAGCACTAACCATCCATCTAGAATTTTCCATGATCTTGTGGTACGAGTCCCTAATAGAAGGCCAGATCAAATAGTTGATGTAATTAAAATTCCCATTTAAGAGTTTAGAGTGGAATCTATGGTTCAAGAATTCCTAATCTTTAGAAGTACAATTAATAATACACCAAGTAAGACGGGCTTGAAGAGAATTTTTGAACAGCTTTAAATTTTTTATACCAATGCCACCTTTATAAAGAGGTTTATAACAGGATTTCCAAGGGATAGTGACAAGTTTCTTTTAAAAAATACTTCCTGTCCAAATGAAGTTTTTAATATAAGTATTAATTTTCCTAAAGATGCCCAAATTCCCTTTATAAATCATAAGAGAGTAGACCATTTTAGAGACAATGGTCGATTTGACCAGAAAAAGTCTTCCAGCCATGGAGAGAGATTTCCCTTTCCAAGTAGAGAGTTGGTTTATGATTTGATTAAGGATATTAGCAATTTATCTTGCTTTAGGACGACCCCAAAAAATTGGTATGCCCAAGTAAGTGAAAGGTAAGAGACCTTTAATTCCAACATAGGTAGTAATGCTAGATTTTATTCTAACAGGAATGTTCATTCAAAAAAAATATATGATTTATTCTAGGAAATTGCTTGTCCTGAGACTTCCTCATAGTGATGAAGAGATTGCTTGAGTACATGAATGTTTTTTGATCCCCTTTAAGAAACAAGATGATATCATCAGTATAAAAAAGGTGGGTAGGGGTATTTAAGTTTCTAGAAACTTATATAGGCTTATGCTTACCTTGAGCGACCAGATTATTAAGAAGTCTGCTTAAGTAATCCTCAGCTATAACAAAGAGGATGGCAGAAAGAGGGTTTCCCTTCTTGACTCCTTTAGATCATTTGAAGAAACCTCTAGGGGTGACATTAATCGAGATAGATATAAAAGCAGAACGAAATAAAGTTTTAAGTCTTCCAATGAAAGAATCATGAAAACCAAAGCTTTTTAAGTATTTGAAAATAAAGTTCCAGTCTATGGTGTCAAAATCCTTTCTAATATCATGTTTGATGGGCAAACACCCCTTATAGTGTTTTTATTTAGACTATTCGTACATTCGGAGGCAAGAAAAATACAGTCTTGAATGGCCCTTCCTTTAATAAAACCAAACTGATTCCATTAGACTATTTTATTACAAATAGGTGCAAGTCTTTTCGCAATAATTTTGGTAATGATCTTATAAAGAGTGTTAATGAGAGAAATAGGCCTGAATTGATGGATCTCTGAGGCATTTTTAACATTGGGTATTGAATTTAGAAATTGAACACTGATTCCATGAGGAAGAGATCCATGAATGAAAAAAAATACTTACCAAGGTTACAAAAATCATTGTGGATAATGTCCCAATGCTTTTGGTAGAATCCATTATTGAACCCGTCCGGACCAGCCACACTGTCTGGATTAAGGCCAAAAACTGTATCTTTAATTTCATGATCAAGAGGAGTGCTTAAAAGAGATTCATTGTCTCTTTAATCCACCATTAAGGGAATAATATTAGATCTGAGATCAATATTTATCTCTGGGCCATTAAAAATGTGATAAAAGTACAAGATAACATGATCCGTTATGGATTCATCAGAATCAATGATCAAATAATTATGATTAATCTTAGAATGGGGATGATTGGCCTTTCTGATTCTTTGAAGGGAATTATAAAATTTAGTATTACGATCCCCATCTGCGAGCGATTTAGCCCTAAACATTTGCTTACGAATATTATCCTTAAAAGTGAGAAAGGAATTAAGTTTAAGGGAGATATTTGATTCTAATTGGGGATACATATTAAAATCTGAAACAGTGCTTTGAGTTTGGACGCGACTGAGTTCATTTTCAAGAAAGGAAATATCTAGATCAATTTGAGATTTTGTAGTTTTACACCAACCTTTAAGGGACTGTTTTAGGATTTTCAACTTGAACATGCAGGCAAAGGAATCCTTATGGTTTTTCATAGAGTTCCAGGTGTTAAGAATAAAAGTGACACAATCAGGATTCGAAGACCATGAATTATTAAATTTAAAAGGAAGAATAAGATTACGGTCATTCATAAGGAAGCTAACTAGAATAGGATGATGGTCAGAATTATGTCTAGGCAGAGTTATACTAGATATATTATCCCAAATATCAAGGGCCTTCATGTTAACAAAAGACCTTTCAAGCTTACTGGAAAGAGTTTTATTATAGTGTTTTCTATACCAAGTATATTTGGAACTAGTAAGAGTGACTTCGAAAAGGCTACAGTCTTCAATAGACGACCTAAATTCCCTTGAGGATATAGAAAGATGCAAGGGACCAGTTTTTTCACAAGAGTTAAGAATGACATTAAAATCTCCCATAAAAACCCAAGGGTCCTGAATGAAGTTGGCCATATCAAAAAGATAATTCCATAGAACCCTTCTATCTTGATAGCTATTATTGGCATAAACCATAGTGAAAAAGTTATGCTGACCATTCCACAAGAAATCATAGGTAAGTTGTTGCTCAGTATTTTTAAAGATGTTGATATTTTATAGGGAAATGTGATAAAAGATCTAAATAGCTTCCCAATATCAATAAACTTGACATTGAAGCTTCCCTTTGGGAATAAATACTTTAAAGTAAGTACTTTGGTATAAACCAAAAGAAGTTACCTGATTAAGAGGTAACGTATTCTCTTAAACATTTATGTTTTACTTCCATTATCTACTTCATATACTATTCTCATTATATTATTAAATAAAAAACCTATATAATAAATATAATTTTATGTTTTATGTTAATATTTTGACCTACACTTACATACACCTCCATACAATGGGTAATGAACATACTGTTTCTGTGTATGATGAACTACTGCCTCAGGAAATGATGATTGTTCATTTTTTTCATTACCACCTATCATGGAAGACATTATGATAAAAAAATATATTTATATATGATATATATGATATTTATAATATATTTATTATTATAAATTTTTTATTTATTACATTTATTTATTCTTTCCATCATGTGTAAATACAATATTTTCATTTAAGGAAGTGTGGACTACCGCCCCCTCAAAGAGGCATGAATCGTTCATACCATAAATGGAATGTATAAAGAATTATCTTATTAAAACTATATAAAATATATAACATATATATGTTTATATAATTATAATATACATAGGTATCATTTATTTTTCATTCTTTTAACACACCAATGAAATGGAAGTAACATTAATGCGTACATATGACCTACCTTCTCCATGATTGTGGCACTTCATTTATAATCTCCAAAAGTTATGGACTATTGTAAATAAATATATAATGAATATAAATGATAATTAAGTCATGGTTTACATTCTTGAGTTTATGAAATCATGATCTAATTAATAAGAACAATAAATCCCTAGTCAAAACATACTTGAGAAAACTTGGCAATTAACACCCAAAATAGTTAAAATAATGAACGAGTGTTAACAAACAGGCAATAAAGTATTTTAAGAAGTAAATATATGATATTATTTAAACAAATATTATTATGGTATTAGTTAGTAACATAATTTAAACCACTATACAAGAAGATTAATACATCAAAAAAAGGAAGGATATGGTAAGGGATTTCATCTCAATTTACATTCCATTGAGACTTATTTTTGTTATGTACCAATTCTCTTTTATTCGGTGTATATACTAACATTTTATATTTTATATAATTAATATAATTATTCTAATTATATTTTATGTTTCATTTAATTCACTGGTAATTATGATTCAAATGTTTCAATGTGGTATGGGACACGTTGGAATGTTTAATTATTATTTTTCATTGGGATTGTTTTAATGTCAAAAGCCATTGTTTTTACATATCTTCATATGAGGTATTATTTATAAATACATATTATTTATTTATATTTGATAAGGTACATTTTTTATTTGATATATGAGTAATTCATTGGACTTGTACGACACTGGTGGGGCCCGGTTATAGATAGCCTCTTGATGCATCATTAATCTCAAGAGACGAATCACTTGGAAAAAGCAGATAGGTTTTTACCATAAATATTATAAGGAATATTGTAAAAGGACTTTATGATAAAGGTACCATGTACCTAGGAAACATGACATCCAATAATTAATCATTTCCCCCCATTTAGATTTAGTTATTATTTATCAATGAGATTTTCCATCGACATATCTATGGATACATTTCATTTTCATTCATTTTTTATTTATTCATGAGAATTTTCATCAACATATACATGGATACATTTTATTATTTATTTATTTATTTAAAGGGAATGAGTTTCACTTTCCTACTTTTCCATATTGATATTTCCTTTTCTATTTATTTGAATGGCATGCGTTGTTAGTTATTTACCTTTACATGTTAGTTTATTACTATTGATTCATTATTGATTTTAATTTACTTAAACTTACTGATAATTTTAGATAAAGTTTATTATGTGTCTTCCCTTAGGTTATGTAGAAGTGGTATTTGAATAAGCATTCATTGGTGCAGTTTATTTTAATTTATTATGTAGCATGTTTTATTATGTTATTCCAATGTATTATGGGTATCATGTATGTAATATGGATTTCTAAATCTACTAAATGGATCAGTCCTTTGGGATTTCATTCCTTGAAATCATGCCAATGTAATAAAGTAATGCACCGACTTCAGGATTCTGGGGTCAGGGTTTTATAGTTGGTATCATAGGAAGTATAAAAACAAGTTTGGAAAGTAGATTTAGAAAAATTAGATTGGTGAAAACAACCCTAAGATAGGCATTGAGGATGAGTCTATAATATAATTTGAGAATTTTGGTAAGGTAGTGATTATGTGGGTATTCCTAAAAATACACCCATTTTTGGATACTACATGTGGATGTGGTTCTGGAATAAATGTACCTCGAAGTAATAACTCTAACGAGGTGTTCCTAGCATGACTCGGGTAACCTGGTACATGACAATGGGCCTTATTGAAAACCAGATTTGACACTCTTGGGGGATTCATAGGGTATCACCCATTTTATTTACCTATCATTATAAAGGATTTAGAAGTAAATATTTTCCTAAAGTATTCAATGTATATGATTATAGGATACATGCTACATAAATTTATGTGCTATACCATATGTGGAATTATATATTATGATATGATTTAATCTAGTAAATTCCATTGTTTAGAAATGGAACATAGTATAAGGAATGTGAATCTCACCGACGCACGTGATCCAATGAGTAAGAAGGATCAAATATTTTGTTGTCTTAAGAAAATATTTCAAAGGGAAATAGTCTCCTGAAAATTCTCACTATATGAGGACATATTATCATGTGATAATGATATGGGTGAATGATTCTCTAAGTCTGATGCCTTAGAAGGAAACCAAGACAATAAGAGGTCATCTGAGCACTATGAAAAAGAAAATGAGTTAAATAAGATGAAGGTAATGAAGGATTTTTAAGCTTGTGATAATTGTGGCAAGAAATACTTTGGTCTTTTCTTGAATTAAATGTGAGTTTTTTAAAAGTGTAGAGAAAAAGGACCCCATGTTTTTTATTGCAAGGGTAAGAAAACAGTTTCTAATGTACAATGATTCTATTGCAAGGAGATGGGATACTATGTGAATCAATATCCCAAGAGTCAAAGGAATATACCCCAAATGATTCTATTGGATAATGATAAAGCTATTGTACTTCTGTAGATGAAGAGGAATTATTAATATTCATTTTCAATAATTTTTAAATTTTAATATTTTATCAGTAATGTACTGGTTATATGAATTATGAAATATATGAGGATTGTACATTAGTAAATTTTTGTTGATTATTTGAGATCATATACTGAATGGTACCTAGAAAATTTATTCATAAGAAAGTTAAAATTTTCAAAAAACAAATGATTTAGGGAAAGAAACCCATTAATACGTTCCTGATGTTGAGGTAATGATGAAGATATGATTGATTTGGATATATGATAACTACCTTGGAACTGAATAATGATTTTTTGAAAAGTGGTCTATTCTATCATTAATGGAGTTTAAAACACTTTTGGATATAATTAATATATCTAATAACATGTTGCTTACTTAAGGAATAATATAGAATTCATTTTTATAATAAGGTTTAATGGTAATTTGAGTTGTCACTATATTTCAAGATGATACATGATGAAGTTATTCATGTGTTTGAAATGTGAAAATTTAGAGATACTTCATGTTGATTAAATGATAATTATAAGTTCATTTTGGAAATTAAGGGACTATCCTTTAGAAGTGATTAGATCGTAATTTGTTGGAAAGGTTAACCATTTATAAAATGGTTTATGATGACCATTGGGTGAGATTTTAAAGGGTAATGTATTATGTCACCATATGATGCATCATGTGCTAAAATATGAAGTAAAAATAATTCTAGACAAAATAAATGGAAAAGACTATTTTTTAAGAAATTTATATTTATTTACATTCTTATAGAGTGAAGGAATTCTTCAATTATTTAAATAAAATGGGTTTGAAACAAAAATGATGCCCTATTATCATAATTTGTGTTGATATCAATGAAATTTATTTACACTTATGGTTTATTGTTTGTTTCAACAAATTTCATCTGAACATCTTCTCTAGCACTCTCCATTAGAACCTGATGGTTGTACTTTTTCTTCTATATCCATATTTATATTTCCCACCTATGATCTCCTAGTTAGGAATCTTGTTACGCGACCATTATACTTTACTTTATATCTTATTAAGAAGATGTGATATTAACTATTTTTACAATTTGACTATTTCAACAATAGTTTATTTTCAATCTCTCTATCCCTGAGATCAAGTTTTAATTGTGGGAATTCATTTTAATTATGGTGGGTAGACTGTAACACCCTGAAATTATAAAGTAAGAACCTTATATTTGATAGCATGCACGAAACGTGACACTATGCATGTAGGGGGATATAATACCATGATACTTTAAATTATATTTACTATTTTAAATATATTTGACATATTATATATTTTTTAATTCACACAACACTGATTTAGCATGCATTTCACTCAAGAGAGACCTTCTTCGATGGCTTTCATTACACGCAAGACAGTTTTTTACTGAATAATAATGTATTATTAAAATATTATTATTTAATTTAATAAGATTAAAACTATCCATTATGAATAGTATTAAATAAATTATGAAAATTTTTGGTTTATATAAATATAATGTGAATTCATTGGTTAACAACTTCTGAGAAATGAAAATAAGAAACAATTTGATATAAAACGAAATTAAATTATTTATATGCTTCCAAAGGAGTTTTGTATTAATAAAAATAGTTCAATAAAATTATTTATTTGATTTAATGAAATATATATTTTATATATTCAATCAATTTTTTTTATATTCAACCATTATTTTTGATATGCATGAGTGAAGAACAAATCCAAATTTACACATAAAAACCAATATTTTTATAAAGGCAATTTTACCATATTTTAATGGAAACCCCATTTTAAATATGAATTTTTATAATTTTATTAATTTATAATTTCAAAATATACATAATATTTTAAATAAAAATAATAATTAGGTTATCATGATTTTATATATTGTTCAGAAACATATCCGTTTTTAATGAATAGTTAAAAATATTGCATTTTAGTTCAAAACTCTTTTTCATATGATTTATTTATAATGTTAAATTATGTTTTATATAGGTTTTAAATTTTATTTAGATAATATTTTTATCAAATAATACAATTTAGGTTACTAAAAACAATTTCACTTTGAAATTTACTATAAAAACAAAGCAAAAATTTGGATAAGTTTACTTTAAAAACCAACGTTCTCATCCCGCTTACAAGATGAATTTTAAAATAATTTGTTCCAATTCTGTGATTTAAAATTGAAAAAATTGATTACATATTTGAAATTAGAAAAATATATAATTTATAATAATGTAAACTTAGTTTTCTACTGAAAATATTAATGAATGTAATTAAAATTAATTATAATTATTATGGAAAAATTAAGCTTAATAAATTACTAAACCATTAACTTAAGGGACAAAATTACGTATCTAGTTATCCAAAAACCATTTTATGGACATATATATTCCATAAAACTTCCATTATTTTGTTTTTTTGGTTTGGTATTACTTTTTTTAGGTAAGAACTTGTGTACACCTAACTTTTTTTCAAAATTCCAAGTGAGTCCTTTTCCTTCCCTCTATTCCTTCCCTCTAAAAGGCCACCACCTCTACCACTTATCAAAACCTCTAAAACCTATTATTTTAGGAACATATCTGCTCAAATATATTCCTAAAATCCACCCTCTATACCTTTAAGACTTAATTTGGTAATAAATACTTCCAAGTATTACCACATAATCGGGTAACTTCTTTTTGTATAAACCAATAGAAGTTACCCGATTAGGTGGTAACATCTTCTCTCAATATTTTTAGTTTCATTACATTATACACATACTATAATATTATAATTCTATGATTAAATAAAAAAAATTATCATTATTATACTATTATTTTTATGTTAATATTTAGACCTAAACATACAAACACCTCCATCTAATGGGTAATAAAAATATTGTTTCTCTGTACGGTGAACTACAGCCTCACAAAACGATGATTATTCATTTTTCCTTACCACCTATCATGGTGGCCATTATGATGGAAACTATGTTTATATAAAATATATATGATATTTATAATATATTTATTCTTTTATAATTTGTATTTAGAACATTCCTTTATGTTTTCCATCATTTGTAAATATGATAATTTCATTTGAGGAAGTGTGGACTACCACCCCCTCAAAGAAATATTACTCGTTCATACCATACATGGAACATATAAAAGATTTTTTGAATAAAAATATGTAAATTATATAATATAGATATTATTATGGAATTATAATATAACCATATATCAATTTTTACATTCTTTTAATTCAATAATAAAATAGAAGTAGCGTTCATGCGTACATATTGCCCACTATCTCCACAAATAGTGCACTTCATTTTTAATCTTCAAATATTATGGACTGCTATAATTACACATATATTGAATATATAAGATAATTAGGTCATGTTTTAAATTATTTATATTATTAAATAATTATATAATTAATAGGAACAATAAATCACAAGTCAAAACATAGTTGAGAAAACTAAGCAATCAATACATGAAACAGTTAAAATAATGAAATAATGATAAAAGATGAGTAATGAAATATTATAAGAAGTTAATATATGATTTTATTGAAATAATCATTGAACAATTATTAATTATTGACATATTTTAAACCACTATAAAATATTATAATTACCACACAACAAAAATAAAGGATATGGTAATGGATTTCATCTCAATTTACTTCCCATTGAGGCTTATTTTTATTATGCACCAATTCACTTTTATTTAGTGAATATAATAACCTTTGATTTTTTATATCATGAATATAATTATTCTCATGATATTTTATTTTTTGTTTAATTTACAAGGAATTATGATTTAAATATTTCAATGTGGTACAAGACACATTAGAATTTTTAAATTGTATTTTTCCTTGGGAATGTTTTAATGCCAACAACCCTTGTTGTTACTTATCCTTCTTTGTGTTATTATTGATTAATAAATATTATTTATGGATATTTGATAAGGAAAATTTTTATTTGAAATATGGGGAATTCTTTGGACTATTATAACATGGGTGGGGGCTGGTTATTGATAGCCCCTTGATGCATTGATAGTCCCATGAAACAAATCACTTGGCTAAATCAGATGGGTTTTTACCCTACATGTTGTAAACTATATTGTGAAAGGTATTTATCATAAAGGTACTATGTAACTAGGAAACATGGAATCCAATAATTAAAAATTTCCCTCATTTATATTTAGTTATTATTTATCCAAGATATTTTTGCGTTGACGTATCCATCAATACATTTCATTTTCATCCAGTCATTATTTACGCATGAGATTTTTCATCGAAATATATATGGATAAATTTTATTATAAGTTTATTGATTTATATGGCATGAGTTTTAGATTCTTACCTTTCCATATTGATATTTACCTATCTAGTTAGTTGGATGGTTTGTATTATCAGTTATTTACTACAACAACCTTGCTTTTTACTACACACTTAAACTTGATTTATTATATAAACATGTACTTAATACAACCCAGAAGATCGAGAGGTCTAGTGTATTTGGGAATTAGGAACATTAAATGAAATATTAATATATAAAATACAACATTTTTATTGAGTACTTCTTTTTCATGACCACAATGTTCCTTCGTACTTAGCATTGCATAGGATAATCTGAGGACATACATAAGAAAAAGGTGAGCTATAAAGCCCAGTAAGGGAGTAAACAAGGCATAACAAGAAGAATAAAATAAATGATAGGAAATAGGTATATCAATGTAGAACAATAGAAACAAGAAAATAAATTCATGGTATAAAATTATTAATATAACATGGAAATGTGGCAACAATATACAACATGATATTAGCATGATCCAAGGCTCATTGTAGTTGGATTAGCCTGAGTAAACCTCATGTAAAATGAATTAGAAAGATTAAACCCTCACTTAACGTGAATTATCATGATTAAACCCTAATTTCACATGTCTTATCATGATGATAAAAATTACCCAATGCAATGGAGTGCTATTAGGGTGTACCCTTTATAAACATTTCATTTCATGGATAAGTGTGCCACATGGATCATATTGCACAAAATCATTCAACATTATATGTTATTCCACAATTAAAGAATGTGGAATACATAAATTTAAGTACAATTATATATTTATATGTGTATAATGGTGAATATCCTTGATAGAGAAATTGGTATGGTATTCACTACACGATGATTTTGGCAAGGAAAGTCACAGTGCAATTTCAGCAGCATAACATCGTTATATGGAAATTCAGTAATTGGGATGATGAGAGAGAAAGAGGTATCTAATAATTTATACATGAAATATAAATTAAGGGGATAATGAATCATAGTATCCCGACATATGAAACAATATTTAGATACATAATATTGAAGGAATGCTTGAATAAAAATTAGAAGAGAGAAATCCCTTAAAGAATTTTTGCATGGTAACAGGTGTACGCGAAAAGCATTAATGAGTGAGAAAGTTGTATATCATCATTCAAAAATAATGAGGTATGTATGGTAAAGGTGAGAAATCATACCCCAATATTTTAATTGAATTTAAAAGCGTATAAACACATGAAGAAACATGGATAAAAATGAGAAAGGAAGGAATCCCTTACTTGGATGTGTGATCCCAAAGACGTGGGAGAGGCTTGAGAGAGGATTATTTGGAGATTAGTAGAACTTAGGAGGATTATAGAGAGAATAGGTCAGAGTAGAGAAATGATACAAGGAATTTTAATGAAGATAAGTGGGATCATGGGTGGGTTTATATAGGGAATGAGAGGGGAATTCTTTAATATTTTACAAACTTTGGTTTTGGAATCTATATAATTAAATATTCAAATCCACAAACCTTCCCATGGTTTTTCCCGTGGGTTTTTCCAATTAGGAGTGGAAAAACTTATTTTATAAATAAAATTTCCTAAAATATGAAAATATTTAGAATTTTTAAGGGGAGTTGAGTCACACTCTCAAGGAAATCATTTTAAAATGTTAAAATATTTGATAAGTCTTGAAGGGTCCACTAAGGAATTATAAAATTAATAAAACAAATATAAAATATAACTATTTTTATGGAAATAATAAATTTGATAAATATAACTTTTATATTATTTTATTACACCACTATTGTGTCTTTATAATGTCATTAAATACATTATATATTTATTCAGTATGTATTTTTTACCAAAAAATTCAACTGTCTTAGAAAATTTTGAAAAATTAACTGTTAAATAATTTTGATGTCCTGAATCCAAAAAATGACATTAATTTTATCTAAATAATTTTATAAATATGTGAATTTTAACTTTTAAAATGAAAACCGACATTTATTGAAAATTCACGGGTTTAGAAAAAATAATTTTTAAACCATAAAGAAAATTACTTTTGTATTCATAAAAATTATATGATCATTTATATTTAATAAAAAGTAATTTAGTAACAATAATTTATTTTAATATTATTTAATTAAAAAATCCATTAATTATTCAAAATAGATCACTTCATTGAATTTGAATATTAACTAAAAATACTATTTTTTATTTAAAAACAATTTACAAAGTAACAATAATAAAATGAATGTATATTCTTTATTATATACAAAAATAATAATTAATGTAATAATAATTATAAGGTCATGTTATATATCCCTTTATTACACCATTATATTCCCTAATATTATGGTGTGCGATGGTGTGGCTTTCTTGGGGCCGTTCGGTGAACATGGTTTGGGCTGTGATCTCAATGAGCTTGAACATATTATGTAAATGGTTTTTTCTGATACTTAAGTTGTTGGATCTTTGATTGGGATTGTTCTAGGGGAAATCCAAAAATTTCAATCTCCCTCAAAATATCCAATAAATGGGATTCAAAGGGAATAATCTTACTGGTCGACGCCATCACTTCATTTTTCTATGTCAATTTTTTGAAGCCTATATTTATACTAGTCATGCGATCACTATTAAATGGATATATTATCAATGGTAATGATACTTAATATTTATTTAAATCCAATAAACAAATTTCATGTGTTTTCTATATCTATAAGACATTAAAATAAAGGGAAACTTATTCATAAATGATTGGGTCATTAAAACATTCCCCCATAAGAAATTTGACCCTCCAAATTTCCTTTTCCCACACTAAATAAAATGAGGGTCACTTTGCTTCATCAGTTCCTTCAGTTACCACATTGCTTCATCAAACTTGTGATTTCTTCACAACACTTTGATTATGAGAGTTGTCTTATTTCGTAGAACGTTTTCTTTACGATCTATGATCTTCATATTCTTCTCTTTATAGGAGAGGTCATTCTCCAATGGAACTACCTCTGGATTGAGTACAAGTGATGGGTCTAGTATGTACTTCATAAAGAGTGATACATGGAATACATCATGTACTTGAGACAGGTTTAGTGGGAGTACTAGTCGATAAGCCACTGCTCCAATGAGATCAAGGTTCTCAAAATTGAAGATGTACCTTGGACTAACCTTTCCCTTCTTCCCAAGTCTCATAACTGAATTCTATATTGATATGATAAAGAGAACCATATCTCCAACATAAAACTATAGATCTCATCGAAAATTTTCAACAAAGCTCTTTTGTTGACTATGGGCATCTTTGATGTGTATTTGGATGGTCTTAAACTTCTCCCCAATTTCTTTAACCATTTTTGGACCTAGAAGTTTTCTCTCCCCATTTTTTCCAGTGTTCTATACCTCTTCCCATAAATGGATTCATAAGGATCCATTTGGATGCGTGAATGGAAAATTTTATTGTAAGAGAACATAACCAGAGGAATATGCTGATCACAAATGCCTTGGAATTCCATTGATAATGCTCTCAACATTTCCTCAAGTGTTTGGATAATATACTCAGATTGGGCATCAATTTGAGGATGATAAGCCATACTGAAGTTCAGCTTAGTATTCAGAGGGTGTTGTAGAATCTTACAAAACTTAGAGGTGAATCATGAATATCGATCAGATATAATTGATAGTGGTACACCATTCAGCCTTACCACTTCACTGATGTATATCCATGCCAGTTTATCCAATGATAAATCATCACAAATTACAATAAAGTGTGCAGTCTTTGTAAGACGATCCACAACAACCCAGATAGAATTGTTTTCTTTGGATGTATTTAAACCTATGGTGAAAAATCCCATGGTCATGTTTTCCAATTTCCATGTTGGTATGGGTAATGGTTGCATCATAACCTTAGAATTTTACCTCTCAACCTTTACTTTCTGACATACTTGGAACTTTTATGTATACTCATGGATCTTCTTCTTCATGTTATCCCACCAATAATACTCTTGGATATCTCATTACATTATTGTGTTTCCTAGGTGAATGGAGAAATTTGAACTATGCGCATCATACAAAATTTCTTTCTTTAACTCTGGATTTTATAGAACACGTAGTGTTGAAATAAATCTCACAATTCATTATTTATTAACATTGAACTCTGAGAATTTACCTTTTCTGATATTTTCCACTTTCTTTGGAATTCCCACATCCTCCTTTTGATCTTCCTTCAACCTTTTCAAAAGATATTTTTGAGCAATAATTTGTGAAAGGATTGATTATGTTACCTTATTTATGATTCCCATGTCCATATTCATCAAATATAAAAAGATTAGATCCTTTTCAATTCACATCAATAATATAATCATTAGGTCTTTTCTACTTAGAGAATCCTCTACCTTGTTCCCTTTCCTAGGGTGATAATGGATTGAGGATTCATAGTCATTGATCAGCTCTAACCATCTTCATTGGTACATATTCAACTCTTTTTGTGTGAATATATACTTGAGGATTTTGGGATCCATAAATATTTCACACTTCTCCCCAAAGATGTAATGTCACCAAATTTTCAAATAGAAAATTACATCAGCCAACTCCAGATCATGTGTTGGATAGTTCTTCTCATGAAATTTAAATTGCCTTGAAGCATAGGTAATGACTTTTTCATTTTGAATAAACACACAACCTAGGCCCTTCTTCAAAGAATCACTGAATACCACAAAGAGTTATCCACCTGTGGGTAGTGTGAGCACATGCACAATGATAAGGCACATTTTCAACTCCATGCATATCTATTCACATTCATCATTCTAAGAATACTTGACTCCCTTCATAGTTAACTTCATAAGAGGGTTTTAAAATCATGGGAAATTTCTCACAAATCTGCGATAATTTATAGCAAACCCAACGAAGCTATGGATATCCATCACAGATTTTGGCCTCAACCATCCCTCAATTACATTTGTCTTGGAGGGATCCATAGATATTCCATTTCTTATGATGATCTTCCCTAAGAATGAGGAATTATTCAACCAGAGCACACACTTGTTGTACTTTTCATAAAGTTTCTCATTTCACAAGGCCTATAGTACAATTATTATATTCTCTTCATGCTTCTATTTGGTTTTTGAGTATATTAGAATATCATTTATAAATAACACCACTAATTTGTTGAGGTAATCTCTAAATACTCTATTTATCAAGTCCATGAATATTTCTGGAGCATTAGTGAGTCCAAAAATAATTACTATGAATTCATAGTGCCTGTAGCTTGTACAAAAAAAATTCTTGGGGATCTCATACTTCTCAACCTTACTTGGTAATATCCCAATCGAAGATCCACCTTAGAGAAGTATTATACTCCACGTAGTTGATTGAACAAGTCTCCAGTTCCTTGAAGAGGATACTTGTTCTTTATCGTGATTTTGTTTATATTAGGATAATCAATGCAAAGGCGCATTGACCCATACTTCTTATTAACAAAGAGAAATAGTGCACCCTAGGGTGAAGCACTTGTGTGTATAAACACATTATATAGATTCTCTTATAGGTGTTTCTTTAGCTCCTCAATATCCAAAAAATACATTCTATACCGAGTCTTGGATATTGGAAATGACCCAGGTATACTATCAATCGATAATTCAACATCTCTTCTAGGAGGAGGACTAGTAAATTACTTGGCAAACACATCAGAAAATTCCCTCACAATAGTCATGTATTCAAGGATGGTTCCTTCCTTAGACTCAATCATTTGACAAAGATACACATGCTCATAGGGTAGTAATATCCACACGTGATATGATGGTTCTAAATAAGATTCATCCTCCTCCTTTCACTTGTACAAAATTTGGGGTTAATTCACTATATAGAGAGTGATTTCCCTATCATGGAAATTTATGTTGGATCTATATAGGGAAATCCAATCCATGCCAATAATTTCAAAAAATTCTACCAGAGGGAGTATGATGAGGTTCAATGGGAAGTTTAATATAAAAATAATGATAAGAGATAAGTTATATTCATGGGATGTAATAATTTACCCATTTTTCATTATCAATAACATCTCTACTTCCATGATTTTTGGTGGTGTTTGGATTTTTCTGCTAATATTTTGGGATATAAAAAATGTGTAGAGAAATAATCAAAAAGTATATTCTCTATTATTGAATGAATAAATAGCGTACCTCTCAGCACTTAATTTTTGGGATTCACTTCAATAGTGGCGATGGGAAAAGCTCACCCTTGCTTCCTTAGAGGTTGTTGTTTTCCTCAAAAAACCCTTGTCTTAGGGCACTGGTTTGCAAAGTGCCTAGGTTCTTTAAAGTTGTTATAATGGAAAATGCGTTCATGTTCAAACGGAGAACTCGTCTCTTATATCATAGCAGTGGGTTTTTCTTGTTCATAATTAATGGCAAGGTGACCTTCCTTTCCACACATAAATTATTTTTTCCCTTTCAAAAAAAACTCAGGGTGCTTTTTCCGTACCTTTGGCTAGTGGGATGATATAATTTCTTATCACGATTTTATTTATCCATTGGGCCACCAAAATTAAACTCCACATTATGCTTCTTATCCCCCTGATACCCTTGAGATTCACCGATATCCATTTCAACTTTGAGGGAACATCAGACAATTTCATCATAATTATCAGAGTCATGGATCTCTAGGGCTTTATGTAAACTAGGTTTTAGACCACCAAATAAGAGGTCAACCTTGTATTCAGGGGTAAAAAAAATGTTGGAGACACATCATGAAATCCTTGTGAAGTTTTTCTCGTATGCTTCAATGGATTTGTTACCTTTTTTTCTTGAGGTCAAGGAAGTCCCTTTACATAATAAGTCATAGGGTTCAAGGAAAATATTAATTGAAAAACATTTTCTGGAAATCCTTCTATTCCAATGCCTCGATATCTTCCTCATGATTCATATTTTTTTATCAATTTCCACCATTTATATTCAAACTCCATATAATAAATATACAAAAGATCCTTCTCTTGTTCATAACATTGAATAATGGAGAAGATATCATCAATAAAGTTAATCCACAGTACGATGATTGAGGGATCAAATGATCTATTGAAAGTAAGAGGCATTTGCCTCATGAAGCTCTCGATTGCAGCTTGTTCTTTCTTAGGGGGGGGGGGGGGTTAACATTCATCTTGAAACATGTTTATATTCAAAAATTGAGTTAAATTAGAGAGTATTATGATAAAGTTTGTGATTCCTACTCACATCATATTGGGAATCTCATTAGAATAGTAATTACATTGATCTTCACATCGGTTGTCAGTCCGAGTCCTCCTATTACTGACCATTGGCTAGAATAAAAGGAAAGTTAGGGGTAAGTATTGTATACTAATAAACAAATAAGTGGAATCCAATGAAAAAATGGATAACTTTTAAATTACATCGATTTTATTAGCTTATGAATATATAGGATTCAATATATGTTATCCATGACTTACTTCCCAATATATATTCTTAGAGGCATTTTTTATTCTGTTAATTATGGTTCACACTAAGCTTAAGAATTTACCAAATAATATCCCCAAGAGTATCAAACCAAGAGTTAAAAAAGGCCTATTGTCATGCACTTTAGAGCCTAGCTCATAGCGGCATTTTCAGGTTTTACCCCTAGATACATCTGTGCTAGAGCCATCTCTAATTATTCATATCGAGATAGGGATGTATTTTCTTAATAAACCACTTACTCTATACTCACCAAAATTTAGGGATGTTTTTATTTTACTTAGTATTATTCTTAATTATTTCACTGGGTTTTTCTAATCATAATCCCAAAAATAACTAAACCTATCCTTTGATACCAACTATAATAACCCTACTCTTTATTACACACTTAAAAATGATTTAATACATAAACTTACACTTAATAAAACCCGAAATATCGAGAGGTCTAGTGTATTTTGGGATTAAGAACATTACATGACATCTTAATATATAAAATAAAACATCTTTACTGAATAATTATTTTATGTGACCACAAAATTCTTTCATACTTAGCATTACATGGGATAACCTAAGGACATACATAAGAAAAGGGTGATCTATAAAGCACAGTAAGGGAGTAAAAAAGGAATAACATAAAGAATACAATACATTTTTGGAAATATGCATATCAATGGATCAAAAGAGAAAAATTAACATAAATCCATGATATATCATGATTATCATAACATAGAAATTTTGTAATAGCATATAATATGATATTAGCATGAGCCAAGGCTCATTGCACAGTGATTAACATTAGTAAACCCTCTTTGAAAATGAATTAGTATGAGTAAACCCTAATTTCAAATGGATTATAATGAGTAAACCCTCATTTCACATAGAGTATCATGATACTAAACATTACCCAATTTATTGGAGCGCTATAAGGGTTCACCCTTTATAAACATTTCATTTCATGTATAAGTGTGCCACATGGATTATATAACATGAAATCATTCGACATCAAAAATTATTCCATGATTAAGGAATGTGGAATAAATACATGTATGTACAATTCAATATGTATATGTTCATAAAGGTGAATACCCATGATAAGGAAATGGGTATGGTATTAACTACATGATGATTTTGGCTTGGAAAGTGACGATGTAATTTTGGCAGTATAACATCATCATATGGAAATTCACAAATTGCATTGATGAAAGATAAAGGGGTATATAATCAATTATACATGAAATATAAAGTAATGTGATCATGGAACATAGTATCCCCACATATGAAATGGAATTTAGATACATAATGGAGAATACATTCTTGAATAGAACTAAGAAGAGAGAAATACCTTACAAAATTTAGGCATGGTAACAGGTGCACACAGAAAGAATTAATGATATAGAAAGTTTTATCTCATCATTAAAACATAAGGAGATAGGTATGGGTGAGGTAAAAGATCATATAACAACATTATTAATTGAAAATTAAAGGGTATAAAAACATGAAGAAACTTAGATTAAAACGAGAAAGGAAGGAATCCTTTGAGAGAGGATTATTAGGGGAATTAGATTCCTTAAGAGGATTCTATATGAGTAGGGAAGAGTAGGGATGTGATACAAGAATTTTTATTGAATAGAATTGGGATCTTGGGTGATTTTATATAGGAAATGAGAGGGTAATTCTTTAATATTTCACAAACATAGGTTTTGGAGTCTATATAATTTAATATTCAAAACCACAAACATTTATATGGTTTTTTCCAATGGTTTTTTCCAAATAAGAGTGAAAAATATTATTTTATAAGGGTAATGGATGAATATTTTAAAATATTAGGCTTTCTAATGTTGAGGTGAGTCACACTCTCAAGGAAATCATTTTTAGATGTAAAAATATTTTGAAAGTCTTGGAGGGTCCACTAAGGCATTATAAAAGTAATTAAAAAATACAGAAAATAAAATTATTTTAAATTAAAAACATATATTGGACTAATAAACTTTTTATAGTATTTTATTACATCACTATTGGATCATTATTATTTCATAAAACTTATTATATATTTATATGATATTTAATTTTAACAAAAAAAATCAACTATCTAAGAAAATTATGAAAAATTCATCATTAGATTATTTTGAAATCCTAAATTAAAAATATATCAATTTTATCTAAATAATTTTCTAAATATGTGTATTTTTCATTTTTAAATTGAAAATTTACATTTATTGAAAATTCATGTGTTTGAAAAAAACTTTTTTCAAACCATAATAAAAATTACAATTGTATTCAGAAACATTATATGATAATTTATATT
Source organism: Viscum album (assembly GCA_963277665.1). Classification (NCBI taxonomy): domain Eukaryota; kingdom Viridiplantae; phylum Streptophyta; class Magnoliopsida; order Santalales; family Viscaceae; genus Viscum; species Viscum album. The sequence continues at coordinate 1,113,367,853 of OY728162.1, read as the reverse complement.
TAATAAAAAGTAAATTACTAATAATATTTTATCAAAATATTATTTTATTCAAAAATGAATTAATAAATAAAAAATATTTCTTAATTGAATTTGAATATTAACTAAAAATTCTATTTATTATTTAAAAACCATTTTCAAAGTAACAATAATAAAATGAATGTATATTCTTTATTATATACAGAACATAATAAATATAATCATATTACTAGGGTCTTGTTACATATCCCTTTATTACACTAGTATATTCCCTTAGAGTATGGTGTGCGATGATGGGGCTTTCTTGGGGCTATTCAGTGAACATAGTTTGGGATGTGATTTTGATGAGCTTGAACTTCTCCCGTAAACAGTTTTTCTCATGCTAAAGTTGTTAGATATCGGCTTGGGATTGGTCTAGGGAAAATTCCCTAAATGATATCTCCCCCCAAGTATCTAATAAATGGGTTTCAAAGGGAATGATCCTATTGGTCAAGGCCATCACATCATTTGTTTGTGTCAACAGGTTTTGTTAAAACCCTATATTTATACTAGTCATGTGATCATTTTTAAATGGATATATTGTCAAAATTAATGATAATTAATGAATATTTTAACCCAATAAAAAAGTGAATGTGTTTTCTATATCCATAAGATATTAAAAGAAAGGGAATTTTATTAATAAATGGCCAGGTTATTACATTTACCTTTCCATGCTAATTTATTCATATTGATTTATTATTTCTTTCGATTTATTTACCCTTACTAAGAATTTAATCTCACATTTAATATTTTCCTTTCCGTAGGTTATGAATAATAGATCATATAATAATCATTCTTGGATATAGTTTATTTTAATTTATTGTGTAGAATGTTTTATTTTTTTCCTAATGTATTGTGGGTATCATGTATGTAATCTGGCTTTCCATGACTGTTAAAATGTTCGTTCCTTCAGGATTTGATTCCTTATAATAATGATAATGTAATAAACTAAAGAACCATCATTGGGATTCTGGGGTTGGGAAATTAAAAAGTTAATTTTAATAAGGCCACACGGTGTCTCTCTCTTTCCCTCCTCTCTACCCACATGTGATACCCCCCCCCCACATCTCCTCCATGGTTGTGTGCCCCTCCCTCCATCAGTCTCCCATTCCACACCATTGCACTGTGTTTCCTCCAAGATTCTCCATCGTCACCTCATTGGAAAACCTTCTTCCCATGTCTCCTTCACTTTCTAGCTGATTTGTAGTCTCCCCATCACCCCCCATTTTGGTCAAAACCCTAGGGTTAGGGTTTATCTAGTTTTTTATTTTCCTTCAAAATTAGTGTATGTGGTGGCTCTATTGGGACTCTATGGTTCATATTTCGGCAAATGATGACGAAAGAGAAGAATTTCAGTGCATTTTGGTCTTCCCATCAACAATTTTGGGTAAGGGTTTTCCTCTGTTTTGTTTTTTGATCAATTTTTGTTTGGAGTTTTTATCATTTATATAGTGCTAGTGTTTTTTCTTCTAGTGATTGGACCTTACCATAGTCATTTTGGTTTTCTATTGCTATCTGAGGTGATTTTTCCTTTCATTGTGTTGCCTTTCCCTATTTATTTTAGGGTCTTTAAGTGCTTTTAAGTCCTATGTATAATCTTTAGTGAAATTTGATATTTTTTTAAGGTGTTCACACACATGCACAAGTATATATATATATATTCCTTGTATATATGGACTCATGGAGAGGGAAATACGAACTTTTTATTAATGGAAATATATATAAATATAAATATAAATATATTTATATATATATATATATGTGGAGGTATGTGCGTACTAGTGTGGGGTAGTTTCAAATGGTTGTTGCTAAATATATCGAGTGACGAGTGTCAGTATGATCTTACATTAAGGTAGGATCCCTATCCCATGCCTTTAATTTAATAATGGATTAATTACTCACTTTTCTCACTTCATTTAAATATTTAGTTATGCTAATTTATTTTTTGGAATATTTTCATATTTATTATTTATGATTTGTTAGATAAAAAAAATAATGGTTTTATAATAACCCCCCCAGTAGAGGTGTGATGTCTGCGAAAACTCATAGTGATAATTTATATTTATTTATCTTTCTTTATAAATGGGTTTTACCTGTGTAGGATCCCTTTCCTTGACTTTTAAATTCTCGAATACCTTAATTTTCATTAGATTCCTATTTAAATCTACTTTGTTAAATTGATTTTTATTTTCTTGAGTAATATGTTTATCTATGGTAGATGTTTTGTTTGATAAAAAATTCAAGTTTTTATAATAGAACCCCCCCCAATGAAGGTGTGTTGTCTACGAAAACTCACAGTGATAGTTTATGTGTATTTATCTTTTTTAGCCATGTTTCTTGGTTGTTCTTTATGATATGATACCAATATTAGAATGTGGAATTTTTATAACATAGACCTTATTGATGATATTCAATGGATTTTCCCATTGAAATGTAGATGTTAAATTAATCAAGAAACCTTCTAAGTGCTTTGCCTTATTTTCCTGTGGAATTAAATGTGTATGTGGTTTCCATTTTTGATGAAACCTCTTAAGGGTTATTTAAGATTATTAAAAATGGGTTTTCTTTCTCTAGTAAATTTAATATTAGAAATTAAATTATTATTTTGAAGTGGAACTGGATAGGGTTGTGAGACTACACCTTTATTTAATTTGATAAGAACTACCTATGAGAGTATAGTGGTTATAATGGTGGTAAGGCCACAACTTTTTCTTGCGTTTTTTGAATTCGTATGCTTGATATCATATTTTCGTTAAATTACATTGCTGGAATGTGATTAAATATATATATATGAATGACATTGTTCACTTGACATGGGTGGGGAGAGAACATGGGTTCTGTATTAAGGACTCATGGATAAATTCCCTTGCTCGGGAGGTTATACCATGACACCTTGGGGAGATTCTTTGGATTGCAAGGAGAGGTATTCCTAGGAAGCTTACTATACTTTTTAGTGATACTGGATCCCTAGGGAAGCAACTATGGATGAATGTTTTGGAAATATGTCTATTCCATGATTTTGGTGATACTCGGTCCATTAGTGAGATACATGGGATGGTCTCAAAGTCACCATGCCTCGAGTGACACATGGAACACCATATGGGTAACCTAGCATGGACTCAATAGTATTGGGTTATATCAGATATAACATAGAGTTACCTAGTATTCTCTTTAGATTGACATTTATGGTCTCAAACTTCGCAATAATATTTGATGAGTTCTTTTTATGGTTTTACTTGTGGTTTATTATTATTACCCTTTTTATTTTCAATAGCTTGTTAGCTTTTGGCATGATATGTTTAATTAATGTAATGATATCATATATATATATATATATGCATTGATTTTCTTGTTCCTTTATTGATACGGTTTACTTGACAGGAGCCAGGATATAAAATGGGTTCCATATTAAGGACTCATGGATGGACTCTTGTGCTTGGGTGGTTATACCATGACACACTGGGGGATATGCTTTGGATTTCTAAGAGAGGGATTCCCGATTGGTTTAATACATTCCAAGGGATTTCGGTTCTCTAGGGGAGAAACCATGGATGGAAATTTTATAAAGATGGCCACACTATGACTTAGGTGATACTCAATACTCTAGTGAGATTCCTAGGAAGGGCTCATAGTCACAATGCCTTGAATGACACTAGGAACACCATATGGGTTACCTAGGATGGAATTAGTGGTATTGGAACACATCATATGTTCCCATTGAGATACATGGGATTATTTTTAGATCTCCTTGGATGGGCTTGAGAATCCACCAATTAAATTGATAGATTGTTATTTTTTCTTTTTATATTCATCCTTTAATATTGTTATGATCATGGGTTTGTGACATTTATTATTTATAATATGAGATTTCTAAAGATGACATGTTAATGAGACCCCTAGTTAGAGAAAAAACATGGGGGGTTTTTTATTTGATTCTGTCTCTACATTGCCATTTCATATACACTTCACCTTGCATAGGTACCTTATTCAAATTTCCACCATAGGTCGAAGAAGGTGATATGGGAAGGGTGTCTATTTAGGATCTCAAACCAAGGTGTTGTCTTTATTTTTTTTATCTGATCTAATTTTACCAGAATATTGATTTCTTTATATGACACAAAATGTTTTAGACTAGACACTGTGGGGTTTATGCGTACTAATATTTATATATCACACCTTTCTTGGGCTATCATTGCACTAGGGGTGCCTGAGTAGAATTTCTTGTATACCGGACCATGGATTCTTGTTTGTACTATTCAACATTGTACCTAGGAGTTAGGGTCACAGTAATGAGTGGGTTCTTAGGATTCTTGTGGAGATCACCTTTTGGTTTTTTAGTTATTTTCTTTTTTGGAGTCTTTTATTGTAATAAATTGAATAGAATTTTGTGTGTTTACTATTTTAATTTATGTATCATCATCTGTCATGAACGATTTATAGAAACTAACATTGGACATCCTATATATAATAAGTTATTTTTATATGATATTCCACTTCTTTTCCTTTATTATTACTACTTACATTGTTTCCTCTATTTATTTTTTATATATATTTGTGAGACTCTGATCATGAGGGTATATTCTCCCCACTATACCCTCTTTAAACCCTCACTACTAGTCAGAAAACTTTGGCATACGAGGAGGCACGCTTGAGGCCACGTGACCCACCGGTCTGGCTACCATCTTAGTGGTCAGTTGGGTCGGGTCATTATATAATATGGTTGGTCATAATGGTGGCTCTGACCACAATATTGTGGTCAATTAAACACAACATAGTGGTCAACTAACCACACCGTAAAGATATATAAACCAATTCTCCTTTTTATAGCTAGAAAACCATGGGGTTTTACCTTAAACTACTCTATTTACAATATAAATTTTACCACACAATGGTGTGAAAATTAATAAATTACACCATTTATGGGAAATAATCAACTACTATAATGTGGTTTTATAACCATTACAATAGTTTTGGGAAAACACCTAAAAATTATTTTCAAATACCGATTTTATCTTATTGATTCATCGAAAACACTTTCTCTAATTCCACTAAAAGGTTTCATGGAACATATTTATTAAAATATGTAGTGGAAGAAAAAATAAAACCCATTCCATGATCAGGTGAGAGTATAATCAATAATATGAAATAATAAATATAAAATAAGAATACCTTATTAACCATGATTTGGAAATTCAATGGAAATAAATTTGATTGAGTTCCTTACACAACAACCAATATGATCTTTCTATTTAAGGAATACACTATCTAGTGGAATTAGAAAACACTTTGGAATGACCTCTTCTTTACAATAGTGTTCTACAACCTTCTCCTAGAAGGTAAATCAAGAGATAATAAATAGTGAGAGTTTCATCCAATCAGGAATGATATTTTTTATTACAAATAATGTCCATGAATCTCTATTTTATATTCCTCGTTATTGAATAAATGATTCTCATGGAGTTTTAATGCTTTATATGTTATGAAATATATAAACCATTTGGATTTCACCTCATCAATTAATTTGATTTTAAGATTATTTAATAATTGATAAGTTGTTTACACATTAACATATGATGTGTTAATAGGTGAAGGAATGATAATTACCTTAGGAGAGTCAGTTAGATGATATATAACTTCATTCAACAAGAGCACCATGATGTGGTATAGATGAACAAAATAAGATAAAGACCACGACAAGATAACTTTCACTACATCAATGTCTATGATTTAGTGTACCATATTCAACACTTTCCTCTGCTACAAATTACACATCACGATCATTCCATCTCAACTCATGGTCTTGTACTTAATTCTCTATAATAACAATTTCACTTTATGTTTTATCATATGAAATAGTAACAATATTAGGACCTTTTGAAGGATTAAACATAGGTAATATAGATGAGTATCACCCAAAGAATCATTATGGGGATGGTCCAAAACCTATCCCTCACAAATGAATGACAAAATTCTTATCCAAAACATGGGTAATAACATCACCTCATAATATTTATAATTATATAAAGTGATTTAAACCCCATGAATATTTAATTTTAAGAGAATAACAAAAAATAATTTTATAAAACATACTAATTTTCACAAATAAATTATAAAATATGCTTCTTACACTAAGGTTGCAGTTGGTTTTTTATGTAATCTCCATCTAATTTATTATAGACATCAAACCACCTCTTGGTTAAACCAACATAATGAATGATATCTTCCAGTTATATAATTATTGTTAAAAATTATACAAATTTATTTCCTTAATATTTAAAAAATATATATTTTAATATTTTTAATATTACCTTTCTTTAAATTCTCTTAATTTTTTTAGATCCATTAGTGCATGGAAGGACACATTTTACCTTAAATGATATGTTTTTTGATGATTACTAGAAAAAAGAAGTTAATATTAATATAAATTAAAATATTTTTAAGTAAATAATATATAAATTTATTAAGAAAATATAAAATAAATTATATGAATATTTATGATACATATCCAAAAATTCCATCCACTGATTCTGAAGTATTCGTTCAATAACTTTTCAAACTGATATTCCTTAAGAATGAGCGAACCACTGAGATGTGGTGATGAATAAATGGTGGTAATAATCTAAAATTTATCTCTTTAAATTATCCCTGGAAATCTATCATAATTTTATCCAATAAAATATATAACTCTTCGAAACCTAGATGAAGTATAAATGAAAATGGACAAATAACACACAATTGTTTACAAGGTTTGATCCTAATGTGGGTAAATAATCCTTATAGTGATCATGGTGAGTCTGAGTCATATATTTTCCACTAATAATACATCACCATTTACAAGTGGGTAGGGAGGTATCATACACTTCCTTGGTGTGTTTCCCAATACTACACAATACCCCACTTGAGTAATAGTATCCTAATATCTACAGTGTGTGTAGAAAAATATGAGTAAGATCATAAGTAGATCTAGGTTACTTTAAAAACACATGTTTATCTTCCTATTGATCCATCAAGAATATCATAATAGTATGTGATCACCACTTCAATCTCTTCAACCATTGATTTCATATAATGAACATAGATTAGTTGGGATTTCATGATTCATGAAGAATCTATTATTGATAGGCTTCTCAACCTTATTATCAATATCAACATAATTAATAATTAGGATCTACAAGTTTTATTATCTCTTTAATGATTATGAATATTTTATCTATTTTTATCAAATATTTTTAGTCCTAAATCACCTAGAGTTCTCATGAAACTGCTCCCTTTTATAAAAAGTTCTCAATATTCCAAAATTGGTTTCATTATAGAATATAATTTTATCTCATTTTCTAATTAACTTCAATAAAATAATGGTATAATGAGATTATCAGTTCAATTTTTATATCGACTAACCATGTGGGTGCACTCACATGGTCACATAGTATTCTATTCTTCTTTTAACCACTATCTGCAGTTCAATTTTAGAACTACCCTTATTATAATTCCAGTTGACAAGAAATATTACTGTGTAAATCATCATCTATGATCAAAATTTTATATAAATTTAAAATGAATTAATTCTTTAATTTTAGAGAGTTTTGGAAGTAATCTATACATTTTATTTCACTAGATCATCTTCGGTTGATACAAATCTTAAATAATTCATGGTTTGACACATCCCATCGTGGTGTAAAACTTTATAACTCAACATGAATGACAACACTTTTATTTTCATGTGATTTAATAATTAATAAGAAAAAAACATTATCCCATTTTAATTTTATAAAATTCATCCATCTTTGATCAACATTACTATTTTTTTAATAAATTCAATTTAGAGCTTCAAACTAGTTGAGCAGTTATCTCTCTTTAAATTTATAATAAAATCCATTGAATCAAAATTTTATTTGTGGTATTTAATCTACAGAAGAATAGTTTGGGAATATTCTAATTTATTTTCCCACAAAATATTTTAATTTTTAATTTCTTAGATTTTTCTTCTTTCTAAAATATCAAAATTTCACTACGTATTGAACCATATGAAGTTCTAGTGTTTAAATTTATGAAGTACTATGGTAAAACTTATAAATTTTTAAGGAACCTTATAAAGATACTTCACGTAATGAATTATTAACCATATAAAGTTTTTTTCATTTGAGATAAACCTTATGGAGTTGAAAATCAACCTTATTAAGTCATGTATCAACCTTAGAAAGGATTACATGAACCATATAAATCCTTCATATAAATCTTAAGAATTTTATCTTCAACTTTATATAGTGTTCACATGAATATTATGAATTCTAGACTTAACTTCATGAAAATTTCTAGACATTTCTATTTTTCCATCTCAACCATAGAATTCTTGATTTCTTTACATAATAAAAAATCATTTTAAATCATCATATGCATTCTTTAATAATCAAAAAAACATTATTATTAGCTAAAAATTCATATTCAATGATTTTCCAAGACTCTAAAACATGGTTGACCCCAAACACAATAATTTAGTAATTCCAAATGGTACAGTAATAACTCACTTTAGTTTTATTATCAAACACAATAATCTTTGTAAAAAAACTTTATTATTTTACATCCTCTTAATTTTTTCCCAAATCTGTAACATTCAACATATAATTATCAAATAAAATACATTCTAAAATATTAAGATTCCTGAAACAACACTACAATACAATGTACTATTTTTGAGAGGATTCCATCTCCCAGTGATAAGAATTTTTTTATGAAAAGTTACTTAAATTCCCCCCTCAATTCAAAATTTCATTTCTCCCCCATTTCGCTGTAACATCATATCTAGATTAAAAGTAAATATGAAAATAAATATATCTTTCCCCCTTTGAAAAATAAGAGTACACTATCTAATCCCTTTTAATAGCACAATCAAAATCGTTATTGGGGGGGGGGGTAGTTCTTCCATCATCATCATCAAATATATATATATATAAATTTTGTTCAGAAAGAAGAATATGAAAAAACAAACAAGGCACACAAAGAGAGACATGAAGACATATTTTGGGGGTCTAAACTAGTGAAGGAAAATAGAATAACCTCTTAGGATGTTAATCCCTATTGGTTTCAAACTTTGGAAGTCATAAAAAAACAAGCACTCCATTTTTGGAAAGTCAAGAGATGCCATATAATCCGCTGCCATGTTACCATCCCGCCAAGTATGGGACACTTTGGTGTGGGTGCTGAGAAGAACACAACACTTACAGATGATGTATTCAATCATCCATGGAATATCTTTCATACCCTAAATAACATTGTGAACCACCATTGAGTTTGTTGTAACTTTGATAAGATGTATTCTTCTCTACTGAAAAACCAAGAGCCCTATGAGCATGGCCTTTGCCTCATCCAAAAGCGAGGTACCATGACCCTACTGGGAGGATAAAACCAAGATGATCAAGCCAGTATAATCGTGAATAATACCTCTTCCAATAATGTCTCCAGATTTGTAGGAGCTTCCAATATTATTTTTTAAACCATAAGGAGGGAGTCACCTTTCCCATTTACCCAAGGATATGCTAGTTGTGAAAGGGACATCATGGGGATTATGGTTGAGCCGCTACAGCCTGGGAGCCTCCCTGTAAAGGTTGAGTTCCATGTTCATGTCAAGAAGGTGATAAATGGTTCTGGTGATGATCACTCGACCAGAAGCCACCACCCCATGAAAAATATAGATGTTCCATGACTGACATAAACACTAACAGCCTGCCTATAGAACAAGGGTGCACACCTTTCTCTCTAAACCCGCCTCACCCGAGCCGTGGAACTAACCAACCGTGAAGGGATCCTTCGCTATCTTTGGGATAGAGACTACCGTGAATTCACTGAAGAAATTCCAGAACTCTTGTTCCCACTCACTTTATAAGAACAGTTGAACCAAGGTCTCATCCTGCTTCCTCATACAATAGACGCATCTGGAAGTCATACTCACACTGCATCTCCTAGTGTTTCCCTCAGTGGAAGGCACTCTTTTAAGAACTCTACCTAAGAGTAAGTTATATTTAGAGGGGATGAGTCTATCCCATAGAATCTCATTCCATATATCTCCTACAGGATGTCGGGGAATAGTGCGGTAGTACTCTCTAGTGGAGAACAACCCTGAAGATGATGGAGTGAACACACTTTTATCAGGGACAAAGAAAATCTCAATAAGATGGAACACCTCATTCTGGTTCCTATCCAGAACAACATTGATGAAGGAAGGGTAGTAGCTAGCCTCCTTGAAGGTGATTTTCATAATAGGGAAGCTTGGATAACTGATGACCTCTCTGCACCAATTTTCAGGACCAAATGAGATCGCTCCTACTCTAACAATTCAACAAAAATGGGTAAAGATGAAGATGATGCGCGAAGAAACCACTTTCCAGAGGCTAGAGGATTGTAAAGTAGGAACAAAACCATCCTCTACATAGAATGCATGCATGGATATACCCCACTTTGAGCGCTGCTCCGACACTTCCCAAGATAATTTTGCAAGCATGCATGCGATGGTATCCTGAAAGTTGTGGATGTTGATACCCCCTTCACTACATGACCTATTCATCTTGGTCCAGGAGACCCAATTCCATTTGTATTTGAATAGGGGATCCCAAATAAAGACTACGAGAACTGTATCTAAGCTTCAGATGACGTACTTGGGGACTTTAATGGCAGAAATTGTATAGACTAGAGTAGAGAGGAGAACACTATTAACCAACATGATGCTACCCCTGAAAAGAGGTACTTGTTTTTTTAGTTGAGAATCATCTCGATGGATCTACTGACAAGGGGGTCGAAGTTGCAGATTCATAGGGTTTTTGAAGAAAAGGGAACTCAATGATAAATCATGGGAAAAGTGGTATTTTGGATACCCAGAGAGTTTCTCATTGAAAGGGTCTAGATGTCTGAGCATCTATTGGATATTAAGAAGATACTCTTATTCTGGTTAATGACTTGTCCACTCCAATGAATATATGTCTCCACAACCATGTTAAAATCTCTCACTGACCTTCTTGACTCATTAAGGAAGACAATGGAGTCGTCTGCGAACATGAGATGCGATGCCAAAGGAAGACACATTCTTCTACAGAATCATAGGATCCCAACACTACTGATGCTCTAATGAATGAGTCATCTAAGAACGTCCTGGATGATGATAACTATAGTCATCAAGATGGGTTCTCCCCAATGAAGACTATGAGACGCATTGAAAAAACTGAAGTCTTTCCCCATGAAGATTATTGACATCCAACCCGAGCTGAAACATCAAAAAATGATTTCAATATTCTATGTTGATAGGACCATCCCTTCCAAGACCCTATTGATGAAGCCCCATTCGATGTGATTATAAGACTTTCTCATATCATGATTGATTTCCATGTTATATCCCTGAGTATTAAAATTGATATATCTAATTGTTTCTTAGTAAAGTGCTATCTCCCCTAGATGGAGCGTCCCTTCACAAAACAGTGTGGTTCAGGTGAAATACAGTTGGGAAGATGGTAGGATAGTCGGGAATTAAGGATACTGGAGAGGATCTTATAGAGGAAATTGTAATTACTGATCATGCAGAAATGATCAATAGAGGAAGGAGTCCAAGATTTAGAAATAAGCACTATATAGGTAACACAAGAAATGTGAGGCAACAAACCTCCCTAGAAGAAGTCCTGGATCACCTCAATGAGATCAATTTTCACTGACACCCACGATGCTCTGTAAAACGCTCCATGGAATTCATCTGGACTAGCTGCACTATCAGGATTAAGGTTCTTCATGGCCTCGCAGATTTCCACCTCTTTAGGAATGGTGATCAGATTCACATTGTCACAATCAGTAAGGGTGGATTGAATGAAATCAAAGAAGCCCAGATCATCCTCCAGGTACCCATGAGAAGATTTCATGTGAGGAATAGCAATAAGACTTCAGAAGTGGGAGCATGAAAGCTCCCCAATCATCTCCCTATCATCAGAAGAAGTCCCATCCTACAGATCGATTCTCGGAAGACCCACCTTTTCCTTTCTTTGATGCACATGTAGAAGTACACCGAGTTCTTGTATCCCTCCTTAATCCACTTGATGAACACATAATCTCTTACCTAAAATTCTTGTCTTAGAAGAACACCCCTCAACTCATTTTTTATTTTGGAAAGCTCCATAAAGAGTCGTTCATCCTAGTCCACTTCAAGTTTCTTTTAGAGCTGATTGACATCCTGCATGGCCAAGTCCAAAGTGCTGGTAGATAGGAGATTGTCCTTTTAACACATCAAGAGATTTTCTTTGAGCCGATAGAGTTTGATATGTAAATCAATCCATGTATTCTTGGAGACATGATCAATCCAGGAGGCACTCACCGTCTCATTATATTCGGGGAGGTTTTCCTAGTGAGAATAGAATCGAAAGAAATTAGGATTTTCCTACCTGGTAAAAATAGAAATAAGGAGCAGGGAATGGTTTTAGATCCAAAACTCCAGGTGCATCACCCGAGAATTTGGATACACGGATAAGCCATGCATGTTGGCCAAGTCTCAGTCCAGACGACTCCATGACCTCCGGTTCCCCTATTGATTGTTCTACCACGAGAAAATATCACCCATAAACCCAAGTTCTATAATCCCCTGGAACACCATGAACTTCGAGAAAGTATGGATTGACTACCTATAGAAAGGCCCATGACCCTTTCTCTCTTCTAGATCGAAAACAATGTTGAAATCCACCACAACAAACCAAGGGTGGTTCCCAGGATGAAAAGAGTTAAGATCTCCCCACATAACTTCCTTTTGTTGGGAGTCATAGATTGTATATATAAATGAAACAAACAAAGAGTAAGGCCCCTAGGAGACCTCCACCATGATGAACTGGTACCCCGCCTGGGAGAGAATGATCAAAGAGCTCTGGTTCCAAAATATCTATATGTTCTTGTTATCTGGTTCGGCATGCATTCACCCATTCCAATTATTTTTCATTGAGAATTCAATTATTTTACCTGACAGTTTCTTGTACTATATAATGGAAACAATGAAGATCCAGTGTTTGGAAATATCCAAGGACACAAAGTCCAATTTTGTTCAAGCTCCAGCACCTCGGGCATTTCAGATGAGCATCGAAGTTATTAGGAGAAAAGGAGTCTGGGATTAACCCTAGATTAAATGTCCTTGTCAAAGTGTGGGGATACCCTCCCCTTTAGTTTCTTGGATTGGGATCGAGTGCAGAAACCAGTGCTACTAGGCTCGGGCACACTATACGGGCTTCCAACAGCATATGACATAAAGAGAATTTTGTTCTTAATGCCTAAGAGGGATTGAGACACCCTCACCTGCCAATCATCAGACGAAGATATATCTCCCTTTGAAGGACCTGAGGAGTGATCTGGTTCTGAGATAGGGGATCCCTCAAAGGAGAAACCCAGAGGAACTATTTCCAGGGATTGATCGTTCGGCCCAAGGCCATTAAGGTGTAGCATTATATCCATTGGGAGGGAGGGAAGGAGAGATGGAATACATGGGTATAGTGTAAAGGAGGATAGGAGGGTACCAAATAGTTGTGACAAACCCATCAGAACAAAGGGTACAATGTCCCTACATAGTACTTTGGCTGGCTCCAGCTTTGGATTGAAAGGAGGCTCTAAATCTGAAACCCCCTAAAGAGCCTATGAACAGTCACCAGGTGTTGAATCCAACTCCGCTGTTCTACCTGAAGGGGCCCTGGTAGGAAGAATCTCCCACACTCCAGAAGATTTGGACGGAGCCAGACCACATCAGACACCCATCCGAAGGAGTCAACACACTTGAAGGGAGTTCCCATGAAGGGTGTAGTGGGAATAGAAGCTCGAGAAAATAGGGTAGGAAATGTATTGAGACCATCAGAGAAAATCCTCCACCAGAAGATCGATTTTCACTAGAACTGGAAGGGAGAGATCCAGTTCCACACAAATATAGCCGACGACCACCTCTGCGATGCATCTGGTATGAAGATCAGAGCACATGAATCCACCGAGATAGTATCCAATGGATTTGATAAGGCCTTAATTTTGAAAGGGGAGTGGGATCCTCCGAAGGCTAACCCACACCGCATCATGGAGGGACTCTTTCCCTAGGTTGGTGTCCATAGAACACCCAGAAAGGTTAAAGCTCCATCGACCCCAGGACCAAGGATTCTTAAAACTTTCCTGGATGAAATCCTTTGGTGAAGCTAATATGATACATAAGGAATGAAGATGGAGCATAGAGATCTGAACTAGGAGGCGAATACCACAAGAACCCACAAAATGCTGAAATTCCCCTAGAGAAGGCTTCAATGCCCCAAAACGAGAAACCAGTGCGAAGTGCAGGCAAGACGAGGCCTCTGTGAACATCGTTGCATTGAATTCTCAATGGATTCTCAGAATTAAATTTTAAATCTTCCAACTACACTTATATTTATGAAATTTTTATATAAGAATGTGTTTTTAAAATTTACACATCCATAGTTTTTCTCAGGGGAACTTAATTAGTCATTTTACTATGCCAACTCAATCATATCTCACCAATAAATCATTATTTAATAGATGAAGACTTTATTTAGTACAATCTATTGACCAGTATGCATCTATGCTTCCTTACAAATTCAAGTCCAATATGTTTATATATAACATTAAATAGTTCAGATTACCTTTGATATATCTCAAAATTCATTTATTTCCCATCATTTGAGGCTCTTTAGGATGAATTTGAAGTCTTTCATAAAGATTCAATAAAAACATAATAAACAACCTTATGGTTATAAGATAAAATAGTCTTCCCTTGATTATTTAGAAGTATTTTTAATTAACACTTATTTTAGATTCATCTTTACTCAGTTTTGTACCAATTTAATTGGGTGTTGAAATTTATTTACAATATTCCATGCCAAATTTCATCAATAATTATTTTCTGTATTTATCGTAGGATAAGAAAATTATTGATTTTTCCATGTAATCTATAATCTGAGAAATTAGTTTATCTCACCCAATATAGAAATCCCATTGTTATTTTCCATTTTATATGAAAATTATTCAGAGAGATATTATTTATCCCCAAAAAATATAAATTCATAAACATATTAAAGGATAATTAGAGTACCTTTGGACATATATTTCACATTTAGGTTTCTTTCAAACTTTCCCTTTGAGAATTCCATACCTCTCAAATAGAAATATAATTTAGAATACCAAAATATAGGGTCCTATTATAAGATATAAAAATATTTATTTAAACTAAACACTATGATTCAATCATTGTGGAGAATGAAAATCTCAGGCTTTTCAATGAAAAATTATTCTTCCATATCTCCATTTGGAATGAAAGATTTCATATCGATTTTATAAAACATATAATGACTTTGTACTACCATTTTGAATAATATTATAATTCATTATAACATTTATACTTGTGAAAATGTTTATTCAAAGTATAACCCTTCTATTTTTAGTACCCTTTTCATATCGGTATAGATTTGTTTTTTAACACTTCACCTTTATTATTTAATTTTTTTTTAAAAACCCACTTGGTTCTAATTAAATTTTTATTTCTACGTATTTTTCAAATGATCCTAAGTAGAGTAATTCTCAATATGAATAGTTTCCTAATTCATAGTAATGATTCATTCCTTATAATCATCTGATTATGAAACAATTTTTGGTTATAATTATGAAATGAGAGTTTCTTGATATTAAGCCTCAATATATTTCTTGTTTGAAATGTTTCCCCTTGATTGTCAATGCTATTTTATAAATCAACAGTCTTTTTCAACTATTTATGCCTCAAAATGTTTTTCCAGTAGTATCATCTCTATAACTAGTTTGGTTAGAATCAACACAAAAAAATCTTCCCATTTACCGATTCTTCTTCACTCTATTTTTAAAAAATCTATATGCTCATAACTTTAATATTTTCATTACCCGCTTCAGTTTTAATTTATTTCTTACACCAATTTTACATTATTTTCACATAAAATTAATTAAATAGTTCTTTATAACTTTTATTTTATAATCTAAAACCACTTAAATTTGATAAGTATACCATAAAGATTTATTTTTTCCCTTTTTCTTCAAAACTACCCCAAATTAATGTTTTTGATCATCATATAATAAGGTCTTCTAAAAACCTTAAAGTAAATCATAGTTGTTTCTCTTTTTTATGAAATTTTATATGGTTTAATATATATATTAGGTCTAGGTAAACACCTATTTTGAATTTGAAAAATTGTACAAATAGTTTCTCTCAAGAATTGTTTTCAGAAGTTTATGTTTAACTAACGTAGTTCTTTTTACATTAGTAATACTTCTATTATATATTTCTAATATACCATTTTTGGGGAGTATATGGTGTATTATACAAATGATTGATTTCCTTGTTTGCAAGATAACTTTAAAAATCACTAAATGTGCACTCTTTTCTAATATTTGATCTCAAATTCAAGTGAAAAACTCCCAGATCTTCCTCAACTCATATTTTTAAGATTTTAAACATGATAAATATCCCTAAATCTTGTTTTAATAACATGAAGTATTTTATCCATATGTACTAATAAATATTGTAGTGGGCTGAAACTCTATAATTTTTTGAGTTATTTGAACCATATTCAAAATTTTTCATGTTTAAAAAAACATATATTTCAATTTTGATTTGTGGTAGATCACTCAACTCATCATTCATCTAGATTTACTCATGTATATTTGATCAAGATATCCAAGAATTATATTTCATAATTTGTTCTCATTTTTTTCACTCAAATAAAAATAGTTTCTTGGTTCACCATTTTGAAACATATTTCTCATTTTTCATTGACCTTTATAAATGATTTTTTATATATTTCATTCTTGATAATGCATGAATTTTTCTTGAGGAAAAATTCATTTTCATCATAAAAAATGGATTACACTTAGAATATTGTGTTTATTCCATTATATATTTAGAATATTTTTAAATTTGTTAAATTTTTCATTAATCACAGTAGTACAAAATCCATTTATTATTAGAGAAAACTTATTTCCAAATTTTACTTACCCTTCATCATGTTCTTCTGTGTATTTTTAAAATTTTATGATCACCAGTAATATATGATAAATAACCATTACTAAGAATCTATTTACTTATTTTATTACATTATTTCTAAACAATTTCAACATTAATGGATTTTTATTCTTGATTTACTTTTTGAATTTGTTACCCTTTTCAGTTTATAAAAATAATATAGGAACAATTTTCATGCATTCCGAATAATTGTGACCTTATTCCTCACATCGGCCACATATTTCATCCAAAAACTCAAATTCATTTTGTGTGTGTATATTTGATGCATTATTGATCACAAATTTCTTCTATGAATCTTTTTGTTCTTCACAGAAGTTATTCCACTTGATACATTTCTTCTCCTCAGTAGATACATATTATACCCACATAAATAGTATTTATTCCCAATAATTACACAACACCATAAATATACATGGAATATTTGAAGTGACTTGAGCTAAAAATGACATAAATAATCGATTGATTACATCATATTTTTAATATTTCTCACAAATAGTTTCACAACCAAATTGCTAAAATGTTTAGAGTCTTAGAAACTAGCTACACAAACATATTGATTTACTAACATTTGTACCATTCTTCCATAATCATGTTAATATATACCCTTTACAAAATATCTTATATGATATAATAATAATCATAACCTATGGAATGGAAACATAAGAAAGGCATGGTATTAGACACTCATTAAGAGAAAATCATATCTAAAAGTATTAGATATTAACCATGGAGTAGTATTTGAGAAAGACTTAAATATATTAATTCGAGATCATAAAAAAATATTTCATAATCATAAATCATGGTAAAAAATATAAGATATTAATTAAAACACTAAATATGTGTAAATGTTTTGAATAGTCTCAATGTACATTTCAAAAAACAAAAACAGGCTAGCATGACATAAGAGTTTGGAATACATTAAAAATATGATCTAAGCATGAAAACATGTTATAACATGGTAAAAAAATTAAAAAGGTGGAACACTCATAAGAATAGGATATATTATCATTATTATCACAGATACCTACCAACCCATTAACTCTAAAAATTGGGAGTAGTGCTAAATTCTAGCACACTCACCCTTCTTGAACCTAGAAATTTGTTAATTCTTTCATCCAAAATTTCTATCTCATGAGATATAATCCTTTAACCAATGATTTTTTGGGAGATATAACTCCCACCCATATCATGATCCAAACAATTGGGGGACACATGGAAATATCATCACATCATAAAATACCCACAGAAAGACAAATGGGTTTCATTAAATTAAAAAATCATTCTATAATGAAAAAAGTGGAAAATGGGTTTCCTAATCCTTTTAAAAACACCACATTTCATGAAGCTAAAAAATCATAAAATATCAAAACAATATCATTTTCTAAAAGGAATCATATCATAATAACATATACAGGGTGATCATAACACCATATTATAAAAGGTAAACATTAAAGGGTAATAGATGAGAAAATACAATTTGTTTTCATAAAACATTTTAAAACATTACAGTCTAATCTACATTAAAATTTTTTTTTTAAGGGAAACAGAATAATTTTTAAAACCTTAATTTAAATAGTTTAAAAATAAAAAATCCTTGAAAATTTATAAAGATATAAAATGGATAAGTGTAAATACATTGAAAAAATTTACTTTTAAAATAATACTTAATAAATGAGTCATGAAAAAGGCAAAAAGTTCTTCAAAAATAGAGGTGAAAATACTTTGAAAAATATTAGTTTGAAAACAATATTTAATAATGGTGAAATAAAAAGGTAATAAATAATTTAAAAAGTAGGTGAAAATACACTATAATTCTTTAATTTTTAAAAAGAATCTTTAATATTTGAATCTTGAAAAAGATATAAATATTTTCAAAAAAATTAAGACTGTATGATAAAAAATTATATTTTTAAATTATAGAAAAACCTTTTGAATTTTTTGAAACAAACTTGTTCAAAATACCAATAATTAAAAAGGATAATTAAACCATTAATTTAAAATGAAATAAGTGGAATAAAAGTGTCATTAGAGTTAAAAAAATTTCAGTTTTCACTAGGTAATGGAGAAAGTTTCTGGGAAATAAAAATATGGACCTGGAAAAATATCCATTAAATGTAATGGGAATTGTTCTTAAAAAATGAATCTCAAAGAAATATTAAAATAATTTTCGATAAATAATTTGATGTAAAACATTTTTTCCCAAAAAATGGTATAATACCTATTAAAATAATCATAGGGTACAATTGATTAATTATGAAAGAAAATATACAAATAAGAGTGAATATGACCCAAGGAATTGAATTAAGTCACGAAAACAACCACGAAATTGAATTGATCCAAAGAATAGAGATTATGAAAGACTTTTATTATCATTAAATTTGATAGAATCATGATAAAAAATTATAATATGGTTTTATTCACACCATTGAAAAGGAAACATGGTTTATTACCTAAACATGTCTCAAGGGATTAAATCACAAGACCAAGAAACCCTTACAAAATATCACAATATTTAAAGTAATGATATATTGGAAAGGAATTTATTGGAATTAATTATAAATACACATAAATGAAAGTGAAGATACATTTTATAAAATAATATAATAAAATAATTCAGCCAATAAGAATAGGGTTCAAGAATATCTACTATAACTCAAAGAAAGAAAAATGAGTTACAGAAACCCTTAATGATTGAGAAAAATTCTAATAAATCCCCATTGAAAAAATATATATCTTGAAGTTAAATTAAATATACCATTAATAATAATAATAAATTACTTTAATTGACTAATTTTTATTATATACACTATTTAAATTAAATTAGGTGTATAAAATAATGTGTATCGAAGAAGAATGTTTTGATATGAAACCCTTACGTTGTTTCCATTCTTAACTAGATGCACTCTATGACCATATATATAAAAAATAAATATCTTAATGAATTATTTGAGAACATATTAATACCTAAAAATATTTATAATTTCTATTTATAATCATTATCTAGATATATATTAGTTATTTTTTACCTATTTTGCCACAATAGGGGTTAATAGTTTTGACTATTTGTAGTTGTTTTTTTAGTGATGTCAGTATTAATTCCTATTCCAATGTTCATAATTACAATTTAATTAAAGATACTATTATATATCACTTATATTGATTAATTAATTTAAAATTTTCTTCCATTATTACATTAATCATTATCCTAGAATATTAAATTGGCAATTAACTTTTTTTTGTGAGTTTCAACCTATGAAGTGTGTTTTCTAAATTAGTGAGTTAAACATTGTGGTATCCTTACCAGAAAAAAGTAAATATATATATATATATATCATATTATAATATTAATTAATTTTTTATAATCATCCATTACATTTATTTCATTGTTTAAGTATGCGGTCAAACCGACCAAAAACGGAACTTTCTTTACTCGATTGGTTAATATGATTAAGGAGGTGTTTATTTTGACATAATATCATTATAATATAAGAATAATGGTAAAATTATTATGTTTATATGATTATTAACCATATTTTATGATTTTCAGATAAATAATGAATAACTAAAAAAAGAAACAAAAAAATCTGATTCTTCATGTAGGTGATATTTTGTACAATGCAAAATTATCATTTATGTTACTCAAATAATTATAGGGGTGAAGTTGGATAGTAAGTTATCATTTAAAAATCATGAATAAATTATATAAATAATACTTATTCATTAATTACATCATTAATACCATTCATGAGCGGTGCTGAAAAAAATTGAAAGCATTGCTTCATAGAGGTGGTAATCAGTGCACACACACTATCGATAATTCATGTTTTTAGTAGTTGATATTAGAGAATAAATAATTTTTGAAAAACTATTATAATAAAATCTAAACATAGTAAATTTTTTTATTTTATTTTCATACTATGGATATAGTAGGTTTATAAATGAAATAATAATTAAGAAATAATATAAAAGATGTGATACCTATGTTGAGACCATAAACATCCTCTTAATGATGGTTATAGAATTGAGGGAACTAGGATAATATAGGGTGAATAGGGTAATTAGGTAGTGTAAATGAATTAAAATATAGTATATTTTGGTAGAGGTTTGATGAAATTTCGAAATAAGAGTGGATTATTGAATGGGTGGAAGTAATTCCCCTTTTTTAAGTAAGGAAGAGTGTTTTTTCCATGGAAAAGATGGTAAGTAAGGGGTAAGAATGGGAAGGCTTAGAAGTTAGGTGATTTAGGTGTGCTAAACTTATTAAGAAAAGTATTAGAGAGTTTATAACATAAATTTTTTTTCTATAGGGTCTAAAGGTCATGTTAATCTAGTAATATTCAAGCCACCTTAGATTAGTCATTTAAGCAGTTATTACTATTAATTAAATATTAATCATGCCAATTATTATATTAATAAAAATATAAGTAGAAAATTATTACAAAATTTTTGAATGTTGATTCCAAATTTGGATCCATTTAACCTAATTCAATTTCTAAAGAAGATAAAATTATATTTTAAATCCAAGAATATAATGTTGTGGAGAAATATTTTTTTATGAAAATGTCATTTTAATCATTAAGTGTCCTTAGTATTATTTAAAATTGATATCTTATTAAATGAGTTTCAATTAATTTATACATATGTTTAAACATTATATTATAATTTTAATTTAAAATTTATTCATTTAATTTTAAAAATATACACAATTTAGAAAAGTATTATTCATCAAATAATTTTCATTTTACAAGGGTAACTAATATTTACCCAAGGTAAAATAATATTTATTTATAAAAATAAAGTTTCCCATATTAGAAAATTTGGACCCACTTATTTTAAATTTAGAAAACATTTCATTTGATTATATTGAAAACAAATAATTTTATAATATTAATGTATAATGCAATTATAACAATTTTTGAGAAAATATTAATTTTGTTCTAAAATATTAAATATAGGTTTGTAATTCAAACATGGTATTTTAAAATATATAATGTTACTTAAAAGTAATATATTTGGTTTATAAAATGATTTCATATGTTTTAGGTTGTGGTTTTATCCAAGTGATGTATTAAAATCCATGATATTTTAAAAAATTATATTTTAAACTATTCACCAAAACAAATAATCTGAGAAAAATTAAAAAAAATTAATATTAAGATAATTTGACTATGATAAATCCAAAAATGATGATAATTTTGTAAAATTAAAATCCCATAACTGATAATTTTACAATAAAATATATTCATAAAATATCAGGGAAAAAATATTTTATAGGGAATCATTTTTTAGTATATGAATTATTCTTCTAAAATTAGAGCCAATCATAAATATATCAAAATTGAAAAAATGAAATTTTTTTAAAATAAAATTTAAAAATTAAAAGATATTTTCTTATTTTCTTATCCATAATAATTGGGTTCAATATTTAAGAAAGATTTTATTTTCATTTGATCTTATATATATATCATAAAATTTTCCACTATTTATACATTTTAATTTTTCTTCCACCTTACGATGGTTTATATTGGGTTGGTTTTTGGTGTTACATATAGGCCAGAACATGGATCCCAATATTCATTTATGTAGAATAACTTCAGTCAGTACATTCTACGCCTCTTAAATAAATCATGAACTTACTATTTAATTATCATTTTCTTGTAGGAATAGATAATGGTGGTGAAAATATTGACAAGCCTCTATATATGATCCTAAATATCATAAGGAAGACTAAAAACAATTATTTTTCCCAAATATTTGAAGGAAATGTATCTCATAACTTAGTATCAATTCTTATATGAAGGATTCAGATTTCTTATTAAATAATTCATTGTTAGACTTTCACTAACAAATGGCCACAAGGGATTTTGATTTTTTTTATTATAGAAATTAATGTGGAGTTTATGAGAAGATAACCATTCTATTATTAAAATTAAATCAAATAATGTTTTAGAGGATATTATGAATTGCATAAATTTTATTTACAAAAATATAATAATCATATCCCTAAATGTCATCCTTAAAATTAAAATCACTAAGGGTGGGGACTTAATGTAATTAAAAATAATCCTATATATAATAGGTTTAATTAAACCAAAATAAATACACTAATTTATGGTGGATGGTAAGTGAACACCTAATTACCAATAACCTATTCATCAATAGTCATTGCATATGTTTTTCCTTTCTCATTGGGTTTAGGAGGTTATGGGCTCCTACCATCCTCATAAATCCTTGGATTAGACAATTAGATAGGATAATTATTATGTTCTCGACACATAAGATATTGATCAATTAGTGGTTACCATGGTGTAGTTCTATATTATTTACTCATGTTAATAGAAAAACTCATTTTCCCTTGACCGGTTGATGCTCGATGGAATCTTACCACAATTAAATCATCTTATAGTCCCATTGAGGTAATTACCTTGATTATTCTTCCCACATCTTTGACATAAATGTGGTTAAATATCCTTTCTTTTATCATCTTAATTTTCTGAATTTTCTTGACCCTCCATCATTCTCTTCTTATGTGAACTCTTTATCTCAACTATAGTGACATTGTTAGTCATTATTTACAATATTTGGTTTAGAATAATCACTAAATTTTCTTTTCTATCTCAGATTCCAATGGGTTTATGGTTCAAGTAATCATCGCATTGACCTTCACACCCAAGGTTAAGTCAGTTCCTTCTGGGTCTTGACAATATTAAAACTAAAAAAAAGTTAAAATGAGTGAAAACACATTAACAATATGGGGTAATTATCATATTCACAAAAGGAACTTGACCTTAAAAAGTATTTTTCTTTTACGTTATCACATTGGCCTATAGTTCCTTTGGTTTGACCTATATCAATCTAAGTTTTATATAAGTTACTTTATGTTTGGTTATATTATTTTTTAAACATAATACATCAAACTAACTAGAAATAAATCCATTATAGTGGTTCATAATTAGCATGTTATCAACCAAAGAATATCCTCTAAGAGTGTCAAACCATTGTACAGTCTTAGGCTCACACATCATGGATCATGGTGATGATCAAGTTAATTCCCAACGAACCCTCTTAGGGGTGATTTCCCCTAGGTTAATATGTACCATATCCATATCCAATTATAGTATTCAGATAGAGATTCATTTCTAGGGAATACCATATACTCAATACTTATCTAATATTTTAGGATATCATCATATACTGAGAATCATCAATAGGATTTTGACTATGGTTATATAAACTAATACAAAAAATAAATAAAATAACCTCAAAAAATAACTAAAACCTTATCGGATACCAACTGAATCGACCCAATCATAACGTGACATTAATAATACATTTATTACATGATTTAAATAATTTATCTCACAAACAGCCTCACACCCAAAGAATGAAAGGTTTAGTGTCTTGTATATTAACTAAAATACATATTAATTTACTATACTTGAAAATATTTCTCTATAACTATGCTCATCTATACCCTATATTATATATCTCACATGATATAATCATCTTCATAACCTGGGGAATTTGAACATAAGAAAGGGGTGAAATCAGATGCTAAGTAAGGGAAAAATATATCATAAAGTATTAAATAATAAACATGAAGAAGTATAAGAGAGAAACTTAAAAGTCTTAATAAGAGATCATACGACCACAAATGATAATCATAAAACCTGACAAAAAATCATAATATAATAACATGAAAGTTATGGATGTGTAAAAGTCAAGACTGGGATCAAAATAAAAAAAATAACAAAAAACATGTGAACATGATATAGGAGTGAATGATACATTAAAAATATGACATTATCACGAAAACACGGAATAACATGGTAAAAAACTTGAAAATGTGGAATAATTGTGAGCATATTATTTCTTATCACTATAAACCTGACTACTCACCAACCCATTCACTTATAAAATTATGATTAGAGTTAAATTACATCACACTCATGCTTTTTAAACCTAGATACTTGATAACCTATTCACATTAAATTTATATCTCATGAGATATAATCCATTCCCAATGCATTGGAGGGAAATTAATGTACCACCCGTCTCATAATCCATACCTTTGTATGCCACTTTAAAAAAATAATAATCACATCATAAAAAAACCATATAAAAAATATGTTTCAGGAAATTTTAAAATCATAATATAACGAACCTAGAGAAAAAATAACGAATTTCTTAAACCATTCAAAAAACCATCTTGATGAGCTTAAAAAATCATAAGATATAAAAACAAATTTTTAAAAAACTAAAATCAAAATAACATTAATAGGTTGATAAAAACATCACATTGGGAAAGATAAACCTCGGAGGGTAAATATATATGAAAATATAATTTTTTAATAAAAACATTTAAACATTAAAATGTAAAATAAATTGAAAAACATCTTTATGAAGGGAAATATTTTTTTTTGGAAATTATAATATAAAGTGCTCCAAAATAAAACATCCTTGGAAGTATATAATGGTTATTAGAAAGGAGATGGGAAAATACTTTGAAAACTTATAATTTTAAAAGAATATTAAATATAGGAGACTTAAAAAAGACATAATGTCCTAAAAAAGGTATTGAAATCATTTAAAACTATTTCTTTTAAATGAATATTTAGTAATTAGGATTTGAAAAGGTCATAAATTTTTAAAAAAGGAAAGTTAAAATAAATCAAAATAGATTGATTTTTAAAAGTAATATTTAATTATAGAACTTTTAAAAATAATTAAAATTTATCAAAAAAATCCTAGAGTGGATTATAATACTTTTTATTTTGAAAGGATAAAAATAAATTTTAAAAATGTTTAAATAACCATATTGAAAAACCATATCATTTATAAGGATCACAAATATTTTTCTTTAAAATGAAGTAAGTTTAATGAAAGTATCATTGGAGATAAAAAAATTTGAGTTTCCCCTAGGGAAAGAGGAACATTGGTGTGTAGTATAAATATGAGCATGGAAGTAAAATACATAAAAGGTAATGGGAATTATTTTCAAAAAAATACTTTAAAAAAAATAGTAAAATAATCATAGAAGAATTATTTGGTGTGATATAGGATTTCCCCGGAAAATAATGTGGAATACCTCCTAAAATAATTATATTTTAGAATATATCAATCTTGAAATATAGTTGAGAAAGAAGAGTGATTATGACCCAAGGAAAAAATTGAGTGATGAAAACCCCTTACAACATCTATATCATTTTAATCAAAACCAAATGAAAGGTATAACACTAAAAAGAACATTTAATATCATAAAATATAATATAATCATGATACGAAATTAAAATAGGGTGTCATTTACACCCTTGAAATGGAAATATAGTTTATAAATTAAACATATCTTAAGAGATTCAAATTTGAGGCAAATAAAACCATACAAACACCACAATATTTGAAGTAATGACCTATGGGAAATGAATTAATTAAAACGAACTAAAAATATATAGAAATTAAATTAGAAATAAAATTTTATAAAATCATTGAATAAAATAGTTCAACTATGAAGAATGGGGTTCAAGAATAACCTTTATGACACAAAGAAAAGATAATTAATTATAAAAAAACCCTGTGACTTTATAAAAATTCTAATAAAACCCCATTGAAATAAATATATATTGAATTTTAAGTGAAAATAACGTGAATAAGAATAATAATTGACATAAAATATCTAATTTTTAGTATATAAAACATTTCAAATAAACCAGGTTCATAAAAGAACATTTATCTCAAAGAAGAATGTTTTGACATGAAACTCTTACCTTGTTTCCCAGCTTATTTAGATGCACTCTATGATTTTGTATAAAAAAACATAGAAAACTTAATTAGTAATTTATGAACCATATTAATACCTAAAAATATTTTTAATTTCCATTTATAGTCATTATATAGACGTATATCACTTAGTTTTTCTAATTTTCCAAATTAGGTGTTTATAGTTTTAACCGTTTTGAGTAGTTTCATTAGGACAATGTCAGTATTCATTCCTATTAAAATTTCATCATTAAAATTTAATTAAATTTAATATAATTGATCACTTATAATGAGTTATTATGTTTAAATTTCCTTCCAGGATAACTTTAATATTTATCTTACAAAATGAAATTGATAACAGACATTTTTTTATTATTTTCAACCTTCGAAGGGTGTTTTCTTAATTACTGAGTTAAATATTGTTGTATCAATACAAAAAAATAAGAAAAATAAATATTTACATATTTATATAATTTTATAATAGTTATTATCTTTTTATAATGATCTATGACATAATTTCATAGCATTATTCATGTATGTGGTCAAACTGACCCAAACTAGAACATGTTTTAACCTGACAGGTGAGTAATGTTAAAGATGTGTTTATTTTGACATTATATCATTATAAAATAATCACAATGATATTATGTTTATGTTTTTAAAATTTCAAACCATACTTAAGGATGTTTTTATAAATAATGGAAAACTAGAAGAAAAAAATATAATAAATGATTTTTCGTGGAGGCAGTAGTCCGAACAACGCACAATTAGCATTTCCATCACTAATAAAATGAGAGGGGTGAAGGTTGATAGTAATTTAACATTTAAAAATCCTAAATAAATTATATAAATCATATTAATTCTTTATAACTATAATTAACACCATCAATGTGGGGGTGGTGATGAAAAACGAAATGCATCTTTTTCTGGTGGTGGAAATCCACGTACACACTAACAATGATTATTATTTTTATTAGTAGATAGAAGAATAAAAAAATGGTTTTAAAATTATTATAATAAGATATAAAAATAGTAATTATGATAAATTTTTTATTATACTATGTTTATTATTGGTTTATAAAAGAAATAATAATAATTAAATGTCATGAAAAATGTGATACATACGCTGAGACCTTGAACTTAATATTGATTAAGTCCTAGAATTTGAGATACTTAGGATAATATGTAGTGAAAAAGGAAATTAAAAAGTTTAAATTACTTCAATGATATTACATTTGGAAAGGGTTTCATGGAAATATTTAAATATTAGTGAAGTATTTATAGGGCAGAAGTGTCCCCCCATTTCTAAGTGAGGAAGATGGACTTTTATATAGAAAAGAATGTAAATTAAGGGGTAATAATGGAAGGTCATGAATATACGTGATTTATGTGATGGAAGGTTGGTATGAAAAGTTTGTAAGACATTAAAACCTATATTTTTCTTTCCATAGGTTCTAAAGGTCATGTTAATTTAGGAAAATTTGATCCACCTTATATTAGTCATTTAAAAAATTATGACTCATTTTTAAATATTAACCATGCTAATTATTTTTTAACTAAATATATAAGTAGAACCTTATTAAAAAACATTTATGTGATGAATCTGAATTTCTTATCCATTTTACATAATTAAATTTCTAAATAAGATAAAATTAATATTAAAATAAAAAAATAATATGTGTTGAAAAAATATTGTTTTAGAAAAATGTCATTTTAATCATTATCTTTTCTTAAAATTATTTAACATTTATTAAACAATAAATGAATTATTATTAATTTATATATACATACAATCATTATATTATAGTTTTAATTTATAACACATTGTAAAAATAAATAATATTTCAAAAAATATTACTCATTGAAAAATAATCATTTTACCAATGTAACTAATATTTACTAAAGGAAGCTTAATATTTAAACCTAAAAATAAAGTGAACCATTTTTGAAAATTTATACCCAAAGATTTTAAATTTAAACTCAATTTCATTTTATTGAATTTATAAAAACTAATTTTAAAATAACAATGAAAAATGTATTTAAAATATTTTTTGAAAAATAATTACTTATGTTTTAAAAAATCAGATATTTCTATGTAATTAAAACATGATATTTTAAAATACATAAAGATACTCAAATGTAATATTTTTTTCAAGAAAATAGTATCCAATGTTTTAGGTTATGGTTATATCCATGTGATGTATTAAAATACATTGTAATTTCAAAAATGGTATTTTACATTATTCATCTAAAAATCAATTATTTTGGAAAAATAAATTTTTTTATCTAAAACTAATATGACTATTATAAATCCTAAAATGATGCTGATTTTGTAAAATTCAAATCCTAAAATTGGTAAAATTAACTTTAAAAATTTCATAAATTTCATGAAATTTTTTTTTCATAGGGAATGATTTTTTGGTATATTAAATATTTTTTTTAAAATTAGTGATCATAATAAATATATCCAACTTCAAAAAATATATACATTTTATAAAATACATTTTAAGCATAAAAATATTCTATTAGTTACATAACTCTACTTATTGAGTTTGATATTTAAGGTGAATATTATTTTAATTTTTTTCTTATATATATATATACTAATTTTTATATATTTCATAATTATGTTACCATTATTTATACATTCTAATTATATGGATACCTTACAGTTGACCCTAGATAATTGTATTTTCAGGAAAAGGGTATTTCTAAGTACCATATCGGATTATTCTAACTTGTAATGTTTTTCTTTATCTATAAAGAATCTCTCCACCTCTCATTGAAGTAGGGACTTGTACTGATCAACATTGTATCAAAGGGTGACTCTTGATAAATTTTCCCCTCTAATCTAACGCACTCCACCTTCCTATATATCTCCTCTCACCTAAAAACCTCTGTCCCTCTGTGGTAGTACCACCTTCCCCCCAACAGCTCCCTCTCAACATCTCCTGCCGTTATCTCATGGTGAGACCCCTCCTACTAATCACACCTCTTCCCATCACCACCCACTTGAGTGATGACATACTGGGTAGTAACGCCCTCTCTCCCCTCCCTATGTGTGGTTATCCTGATGTCCCCCACGATCAGCCCCTCCAGCTGCACTAACCCCTCTCCTCCTGCATGGAATACTCAAAATCCCTATTCCCTCAGCGACCCTCTACACCACCCCCTCTAGTCACCTGCCACTCCTCTGGATGGTCCGCCTCCAGGTGGTGACACCTCACACGATGGCCCCACATACCCCAATCGACCAACCAAACCACCCTACGTAGTCCCCTACTCGACTCTCACTAGTATTTATTACCTCTATTGAAGTTACTCATGCAGAATCCCCACCTCCCATGGTTGCCTGACTAGTGTGGTTATCCTGATACTTAGTCAACTGACCATGTCCTGATGTTATCCACCCACCCCAATTTTTCCGACATCTCCTTGTGTGGATCCTATGTGGCTCTTCCACCGACCCAAATTTATGACTCCTCAATGGAAGCCTGTACTCCTATGCTCTTTCTCAACCTTACCATCTCATCCCTCCCATAAACCTCTTGTGTCATTCCTCTACTATGCCCCAACTCTAGTCCCTCCCATCTCTGGTGACCATTGTGCTACTCTCCTATGCAATGACCTTCCTGTACACAACAACACATGACAAACAACATTTTCTTGCATATTCCCCTAGTCAACTGGCTTTCATGAGAGACAACCCATCACTTTTTCCACCAGATCCTTATATGACACCTGCAAAACTCCTCTATGGTAGCCTAAACACGTAGAATAATGATCCACCTCACTAGATGCTCTCCTCGTAATCCAGTATCCCCCTTGACAATCACCCTTAGCATCGATACCACAACCTTCAAGAACATGACCACAATGAGAGATGGCTGAAAAACATTGGACCATCTCTCACATGGCTACCCCATTCCCCTATCAGAAGCACACCCGCACTTCTACCCTTGCACCTCCAGTTTCCAGTTCTCTTATGAGGAAGTTACCTCACCATGGTTGTCATCATTTCTACCCAATCACCCTGCGCACCATCACTATGTACGTGGGAACACTTATATTACTATCCAGTTCTCCATCTATGGTCCCCCCATGAGGTAGTCCCCTCTCCCCGGCACACTCTGCAAAATCAGGCACAGATTTATCCTCTCTATCATTGAGTATATATTACAAACTGAACCTATCGAAGGAATAAATTGCACTTATACAATATTATTAGGCTGCTTTTCCACCTTCCACTTCTATATCCACCAATACACTGATAGGTGTCCTTACCATGTGTATATCTCATTGACCAAACTACTTATATTTTTGACCCTGGTGCATCTTAACATCTCACAGGAGATTCAGGTATACTTACTACCTATATTTTGTATACTGGTTCCTCTACAATTACTACTATTAATAGATCTACAATCCCTATAGTGGGATTTTACTCATGCTCATTGGCTTTGTCTATTCACCTAGATTTAATGGTTTATTTTCCTCATAGTCTTTTTAATCTTATATCGATAAGTAAACTCACAGAAGAATAAAATTGTGTTGCTACTTTTACATCTACTAGTGTTGTTTTTCAGGAGCAGTCAATGAATAGGTAACTTGGTAGAGGTCGTATTAGTGATGGGTTGTACATATTTGATACACCTCCATCATTTTCTTACTCATCCAGCACTTCTCATTCCCTCAAACTAAATTTTCACCTTGTTCATCCATTTAATTATTTCTTACATAATATTTCCCCACCCCCAATTTAGTGTACACCTTTCCTTCCATTGTG
Source organism: Viscum album (assembly GCA_963277665.1). Classification (NCBI taxonomy): domain Eukaryota; kingdom Viridiplantae; phylum Streptophyta; class Magnoliopsida; order Santalales; family Viscaceae; genus Viscum; species Viscum album. The sequence goes on along the minus strand of OY728162.1, from coordinate 1,113,336,255 downwards.
ATTCCTGCATTTTTTCTAAACATCACCGGGTGACGTATGTTACTCAATTGGAAATGCATGCAAAAAATCCTTTCGACATTTTTTATTACAATGTATGGGGTACTTTCAGGGTTCCTAGCCAATCAGGGTAAAATTATTATCTATCCTTTATTGATGACTACTCTCATATGACATGGATATATCTCCTTGGTGATCGTTTTGAGGTGTGTGATATTTTAAAAACCATTTACCATGAAATTCACACTCAAATCCTTAATCCTATTAAATTTCTCCGCTCAAAAAATGGATGATAATATTTATACACTATCCTTTAGTAGTTTCTAAAGAACAAAGGAATCATTAATTAGACATACTTCCCTAATACATATTTTTCATAATGGAGAGGTCAAGCATAAATATGGTCACATTATAGAGAATGTTCATTCCATCTTATTCCAAAAATAGGTGCCTCTTCTTTTTTGTGGGATTTTAATCATTAATTTAATATACCTCATAAATCACCATCCTTCTTCTATCCTTCTAGGTGGACTCATTTTCTGGATCTATTCTCCTCCCCCCTCACCCACTTTCACTCTGTGTGTTTGGGTGTCTTTGTTATGTCCATAACACTCATCCAAACCTTTCAATGTTTTCTCCCAAATCCCTATGTTTCATCTTCCTTATATTTCCCCACACTCATCACGAAGACCAATTTTTCTCTCCAATCATACATCATTATATCATCTTTGATGATGTATATTTTGTTGAGAGGTCTCATTTCCATCACCCCCTTCAAATCTAGACACCACCATCAATGATTTTATTCCTCTCTCCTTCCACCCACCTCTACCTCATGTGTCCCGCTCTATTGATCAACCATTTGAAACAGTCTACTCTCACCTCCCATCGAATTTTCCCTCCATACAGGCAGAGGACACCATCTCCCCATCTTCATCCGATGCTCCTACTTCAGCAAAAAATGACTTGCCCATTGCATTATGAAAATTTACTCATTATTTCCTGAATACTTCTCTTTACATATCCTCATACAATGATCTTTCTACTTTGGAGATTATATCTATTACTCTCATGGTTGGTGACACCAAATCACACCCTGGGTGACTTCATGTAATGCGAGATGAATTAATATCTCTAGACGAAAATCATGCATGGGATCTAGTCCCCCTTCTGGTAAGTAAATAGTTGGTTGATAGAAAATGGATTTATACAATATGCCTAAATGTAGATGACACTATTAATCACCTTAAATATATAATTGTGGAAAAATTATTTTTTAGACATATGGTGTTTATTATTTTGATACCTTATCTTTGGTTGTGAAGATGGAATCTTTCTAATTATCCTTCTCTCTTTTTTCTCATCATCATTGGCCTCTTCATAAAATTGATATAAAAAATGGATTTCGACATGGTTTTCTAGATGAATAGTTATATCTGAAATAACACCACAGTTTATGTTCCTCATGATCTAATTTTCTTGTCTATGCACTTTTTCATTCTCTTTATGCACTCAATCAGTTTCTTAATGCATGGTTTGGAAGATTCTATATATTCACCACTACATATGGCCTATCATAGAGTATAAAAGACCACACTGTCTTCTTCCTCATTATGGAATCTGCTTATATACTATTGGTTTTCATTGTTTACGATATCATTATAAATGACAGATACTCACACTACTGGAATGCTGGCCTTTCCCCACGGTTAGATACCAACGGTTCTTCAAAACCGTTGGGGAAGGATGTTTTTACCAACGGTTCATTAGAACCGTTGGCATAGAGGTTTCCAGGGAGCTTTTTCCCAACGGTTCATGAGAACCGTTGGGATAGATGGTTTTTTACCAACGGTTCTCATGAACCGTTGGCATAGATGAGGTTTTAGCAGGTTTATCCCAACGGTTCTGTAGAACCGTTGGGATAGATAGCCATATGCCAACGGTTTTTAAGAACCGTTGGAAAAGGTCCTCCCCAAATTCCCAGCCGCCTGTTCTCTCCCCAATTCGCGATACACAACCCTAAAACGGGAGCAGCAGCAGATTTAGGCGATTTTGGAGGTACCGCCGGCCTTCAATTTTCCAGCTCTTATTCAGGTTATTATTCTTCTTAACTGAAAATGTATTCAAATGTTTGGATAGTATTTAAACCTATTTTCATTTTTCCCATCAGTTTAGGTGATTTTGGTGCTACTGCCGGCCGGACCAGCCTAAGGGTGAGTTTTCTTGAAAATTCCTTTTTGGATTTTACCCCTTGAACATGGGATGTCATTTGTGAAAGGTTATATAAATCGAATTGATTTTTCGATTTCTGAATTGAATTGTAAATTAAATTAATTAAGGGTATTTTATGGTTTGCATTCCCCTTTTAACACATGAATGCCAATTATTTTTTAACACATGTTTTAATTGTATTTCCTTGCCAATGTGAGTAAAGTAGAGACTATGCTATGAATCTATGAAATTGGATTGAATTTATCTTATATTTTATGTTACCATGTTAGATATATTATAACTAATGCATGTGATATCTTTATAGTCTTGTTAGGAGTGTTCTATTAAAAATTCCCATGTGAGTGCTTGAATTTTCATTGAATTGCTAGCCATTATGAGTTATGTTGAGACCATGATATGGAATTGATTGATTAAGCAAGGGAATATAATTATCTTGTCATTACAACATGAGTAAATGAAGCTTCATTCTTTTCAGGTTATTATTTGATTGAGTCGCCATTTTGAGGTGAGTTGTATTAAATACCTTAGTTTTTGACCTTGGTATGTTTAATGAATTGTTTAAATGAAATGGAATTCATTAAATGATTAATAGTAAATAGTGATACATGGATTCTATTAGAATGCCAGGTATATAATCTTGTTTCTATTAACTTATACGCTTTATGTGATAAATGGATTCACAGTGGAATTCCACGGATAGACTCATTTCTTTGAATATTGATTAAGCCATGGGTGATACATGGATCCAAGGGAGGGATTCCATAGATAGACTTATTGAATGTAGAATTATATTCCAATTGATACATGGATTCTTATGATAATTCCATAGATAGACTTATTGAATGTAGAATTATATTCCAATTGATACATGGATTCTTATGATAATTCCATAGATAGACTTATTGAATGTAGAATTATATTCCAATGATATGCGTCTTGTGTGGTGGTGGTGTGGTTTATGTGTTTTATGGTAGTAGTGAAGTGTGTGATTATGTAGTTAATGTGAACCCATAGGTTGAGTATTTTGTGCTATCTATATATCATGTATTTTTATGTTATTTCTACACATTCCCAACCAGAGTTGGATAAACTTACCAACGATCAGAGGTTTTGAGTTATGGGTATTTTTTCTAATATCTAGGATGGTGGTTATATGTTTGGATAGCTACCATGTCTTCCCTACTCTTCCTTCAAAAGTGATTGACCATGTGTTTTTAGGCAAGATGCGATGTGATTGTCCATGTGTCTTCAGGTGAGATGTACTATGATTTCCCTAGTGTTTTTCGGTGAGGTGTGATGTGATAAGGCTATAATAAGATGTGGCATGTGGTTGGGGTCATGTAGGGTAGGAGGATGGCACAAGGTTGATGTTATTCATGTTCATGATACCCTACTAATATGGTTATGGGATGAGTCATGCTGTTATGTGATATAACACATTATGTTCTTGTTGGTTTTACATTTTTTCAATAACACATTTGTATGTTTTTTTGACATGTGTAGTTGATACCTTGATTATTTTCTTCCTTTATCGTTTACTTAAATGTATATTCTATTATAGTTAATGCCTATTGAATTGTTTATGACAAAATGACTTATATAAATTCTTTTTACATAATGGACAGGAGTTGGATGTATGAAACCGATCAGATCTCAGATGATTTTCAAAACAATTTGGAGAGCTTTATAGATTTTGCATTTCACAATGCTTCAGATAGTGGTCGCATACACTGCCCATGTTCCAATTGTGTTGGTAGACCTTGGTTGAGCCGTGAAGAAGTCAGCTACCACATAACCAAAAAATGGGTTTCAAGCAAACTACTTTCTGTGGTATCACAATGGGGAGAAAACGAAATCTCAAATTGGTGATGATCGAAATGAAAAGACTGGAATGGAGAATTTGTTAGATGATCGGTTTCCGTTTATTCGTCATCATGAAAAAGAAAGGATTTCGACTCAAGAAGACTTCGATATGAGGACAGCTGATGCATCTAGTGAAAATGATGATATTGATAGGGTGAAAAAATTGAATGATGCTGCCACGACTCCAGTATATCGGCAATGCGATAAAATGAAAAAGCTGGAATTTTTAATCCGATTATTTCATGGGAAAACTATGTATGGGATTTCTAATACAGCAATCGATTACATTCTTACCCTCTTGAAGGATTTACTTCCAGATGATGCAGATATTCCCTCAAACCACTATATGGCATGGAAGTTAGTTGAGGAACTTGGATTTTCAAGAAACAAAATTCATGCTTGCCCGAAAGATTGCAGTTTATTCTGGGAGGAAACCGCTGAACGAAATGATTGTATAAAATGTGGCACATCCCGCTGGAAGTCAAAATCTGATGGAACACCATCCCGCGTTCCACAGAAAGTAATGTGGCACTTTCCATTGATCCCCAGACTCCAGAATCTTTTTATGTCTGATGACATATCAATAAAAATGAGATGGCATGATACCGAGAGAAAGAAGACTGATGATGAGTTGGTTCATCCTGCAGATGGATTTGCATGGAAGAGATTTGATGCTCGACATACTGATTTTGCAGCTGACGTGCGTAATGTGAGGCTGGGTCTTTCATGCGATGGTTTTAATCCGTTTGGGCAGATGCTTACTTCGCACAGCACATGGCCAGTTTTTATACACATTTATAATCTTCCCCCATGGTTGTGTATGAAAAAACCTTTCACTTTCATGAGTATACTCATATCTGGTCCTTCTGATCCTGGCATTGATATTGATGTATACATGCAACCTTTAATAAAAGAGTTGAAGCTTCTTTGGGATGTGGGTGTGCGCACATACGATGCATGTTCGAAAGACATATTTCAGATGCGCGCTGCGCTTATGTGGACAATCAATGATTTTCCGGCTTATGCAATGATGTCTGGATGGAGCACGAAGGGGAAACTGTCATGTCCAGTTTGTATGAAGAATACACGATCCAGAAGAATGAAACATCGTTGTAGTTTCATTTTTATGGGACATCGATGATTTTTGCCAAAGGATCATCCATATAGAATGAATCGTCGAAGATTTGATAATACTATAGAGACCGATGATCCACCTCAGCGTATGTCTGGAACTGATGTGCTTAATGAATTGAAAGATTTCAGTTTTTCGTTCGGGAAGGGTCAAATGAAATCTGGAAAGAGAAAGAATGTTTCCACAGAAACCTGCTACAATTGGAGGAAGAGGAGTATCTTTTTTGATTTGCCTTATTGGTCAACCAATTTGCTACGTCATTGCTTAGACGTAATGCATATTGAAAATAATATATGTGAAATGTTGCTTTCAGTTCTTCTAAATGTCAAGGGGAAGACAAAAGATGATTTACGATCTCGACGTGACTTGGTGGATTGGGGCATCAGACCAGAATTGCATCCTGTGCGTATCAGTGAAAATAAATGGCAACTTCCATGTGCTTCTTATGTGATGACACCTACTGAAAAAAAAACAATTTTTGGAAGTATTAGAGACTATTAGATTTCCTGATGGCTATTCAAGCAACATATCTAAACGGGTCAACAGAAGAGAGTTGAAGCTAAAATCTTTGAAGACTCATGATTTTCACGTTCTACTGCATGAGTTGCTTCCAATAGCAATCCGTCATCTTTTGTCCAATAATGTAAGGGTGGGTGTTATTCGGTTGTGCCATTTGTTTAGAGATCTTTGTGCTAAGAAGTTGTCCAAGTCTTTCTTGCAAAAAATGTTGACAGATGCCCCATTAATTTTGTGTGAGTTGGAGAAAATATTTCCCCCATCATTTTTCACATGCATGCTGCATCTGACTGTCCATATTCCAACTGAAATACTTCTCGGAGGACCTGTTTCTTTTCGTTGGATGTATCCAACTGAAAGAAATATGTTCACATTAAAGTCTTATGTTCGAAACAAGAATCATCCCGAAGGTTCTATCGTGAACGGTTACTTAGCTCAAGAATGTATGGATTTCTGTTCAATGAATTTGTCTGATCTTACTACAAGAATGAACAGACCAATGAGAAATGAAGAAGAACAATATGAGCAAATTGAACCCAGTTTTCCATCACTTCCTCAAACAGGAGGAATTCCTGGATCATATACATTGAAGACATTAATCCATGAAGAGCGGGAGATGGCACATCGCACAGTTTTGTTCAACTGTGATTTGTTCGATGACTATATCAGGTAACAAAATTGAATATGTATATCTTACATATATATCTGTTAAACTATTCATATTTTTTTATCTACAGGGAACATAAAACAATGATAAATAGGAAGCATCGTTCTTTATCTTTGAGAAGGAGAGAGACTTTGCATAGCAAAGAGTTTTCTGCTTGGTTAAAATTGAAGGTAAAAATATTACTGTTTAAATTAATTATTTCAATATTTACTTAAGTTTAACTGTCATTTATATTGCAGGTATTGAGTTTGTCTGTTGACTCTGTCTCTGAGGAAATAAGAGCTTTGGCTTTTGGTCCTAATACCGTGGTTCATGACTGTAAATCAATTGTTATCAATGGGTACAGATTTATTGTCACTGAACGAGCCAAAAACATGAGAACACAACATGATGGTATTATGGTTACTGCCACAACAGATTGTTATGCCAGCGCATCAGATAGTAGACCGCGACTTGAAAATGTGGGTTATTATGGAGTCGTTGAGAAAATAATAATATTGGATTATTACTCTCATGGACGAGTCACAATGATGAAATGCCATTGGTTTGATTCGATGACGAGACATGGCACATTTATTGATGATTGTGGATTTCGAGTAATTAATATGACCCGCACTCTTGCAACCGAAGAACCATATGTGTTGGCATCAATGGCTAAACAAGTTTTTTATGTCAAAGATCAACTTCAACCTGAATTTGGTGTCGTAGTTGAAGTAATTCCAAGACATATTTTTGATGATGCTGATGATGGAATTGACACTGTCCCTATTGCCATTGGAACCAATCCATTTATTTCTTTTGATGACTCCAATAGCTCAATTGTCAGAGTTGATTGTGAACCTGAAGTTGTGGTTGGAAATATATAGAATCATTCATCCATGTTCTCAATTCTTTTGGTTTACCTCGAGTTGGGTTGTTAAGGTTGGTAATATTCATATTTATTTAGTATTGATCACAAATATGTTTTAGCTGACTTGACCGTTATGTGAATTTTCAATGTTTATTGGTTGCTGTTTTATTTGAATTGCATTTTCTAATTTGGAATTGAACTGTATTCAAACCAAATCAAACAATATTTATAACTTGGTGAACATTACAACTTGTATGTTTTATTAAATTCATTCAAGCTCTTCTAAAACAATTGATAGCTAAATTACCAATGAATCCCCTCATTCCCTCATATATTTAGTTTTTTGGTTTACACATTAATTTTCTTTTTCTAATTAATTACATATTTGTTTTCCAATGCAGGAAATGAAGCCAATTGAAGAGAGACGAAGAAAAAAAATGGCGGAGAACAATCGTCGGATGGAGGAGATGGGCATTCCACCATTAGTGCCTACAGTGAGTACTTTATTTCATATATATATATATATATATATTTACAGAATATATAATGTCATGTGATTAATTTTTTTTGTAAACTTTTTTGTAGGATCCACCATTACGTCGACAGTTATTCGACGAGGAGCCTAGTACTGGTCCGAGTACTCAGGCCGGTGGTACGAGGAGGGTTCGTACCAGAGGTGGACATAGAGCTGCGCGTGCCCGACTAGACCCTGCCCCTCCCACTGACATTTCAGCCTTCCCACATTCTGATCCCGGTGTGTCGTTAGGGACACACGGGATATTTAGACCTCCCATGTTTTCTCTACCTTCTGCATCTTCTGCCCCATCATTTTCACATCCCATGATGATTCCCACTCCCCAGTCAGCATCAGGTCATACAGTTGTTCCATCTTCTTTTCCTTCTACTTCTGTCTCTCCGAGCTTTTATATTCCATCGTCTTCGACTCCTGTTCCACCAGAGGGTGTTCCATCAGGTTCTGTGGATCCGGCGCCACTCATTGATCAGACTAGCACAGGTATATTTATAAAACCCTATCAAATTTTTATAGTAATATTTATTTTCATTATAACATGTTTTGATAAAATATTTGTTTTTCTTTCATGACAGATACATCTACTGAAAGGAGGCGGGGGCGGGGCCGTACACGCATGCGTTCGGTGTGGAACCGTCGCACACAGGTTATGGTGGAATATAATGAAGACAATCAGATGGTTGAGAAAACAGGGCAGCAATGTCGGAGTTTTATGGAGACGCTTGCCAAATACTCCGACATCATTCCCGTCAGCCCGCTGTCGTGGAGACATTTGCCACATGAGGTCAAAGATAGAGCTTGGGCAGAGATATGGGTAAAAAAATCTGTTGTATTTAATGCCATGAATTTTTTTTGTATTTATATAAATTAATATTTTCATTTTAGCTTCAATTTAATTTTCCTGATGGTGAGGGTGCACGAATGGAACGTCTAAAGGATTTAGGCGAGCTTTGGAGAGCCTACAAGCATGAGCTGTATATTGGCTGGCGTGCTAGAGTTGGCACTGAGTTAGAGGCGGTACCAGTCGTGGATGATTGTCCTATAGAGCAGTATCGTCAGATGATTACTCATTGGACGAGTACCCAGTTTAAGGTATGAATTACATTTGAGGTATTTAAATAATAACTTTCAAGTTTTGCATTAATATTATCCTTTTCATTATCGAATTTTATTTAGGAATCATCTGGAAAAAATAAAAAAAACATTGATGCAAAAAAATACCTCCATACACTAGGACGCACGACGATGCCGGATCATGAGAGGCAGCAGGTATGACAATTGTTTATAAGTTTTCTTTACGACTTACATTTTCTTTTTTTTCCTCAATTATTTAATTATTTGCTGAAGTCTTTATATAAATTTTGTTTTCAATGTCATTGTAGAGGAAAGTACAAAATATTGAAGGACGTGTGCCTCGAGCAAAACTGTTTTGCTCGAGTAGACGAAAAAAGGATGGACGTGCTGTCAACGAAGCGACTCAGCAGCAGATTGTAAGTTTTAATCTGTTGATTTTATATTTTAATATCTATTTCGTAACTTAACAATACATTTATATTTGTAACAGGATGCTTTAGAGGCCCTCGATGCCCAAGAAGCAGACAATTTTGGGCCATCTGATCACTTACATCAGGTGTTGGGAGATGATCATTCTGGCAGAGTACGCTGCCGACCTAGGATAGCCCCGACGAGGTATTGGCCTGCCTCAGGTACGAGTTGTAGTGCCACCGAGCTGCAGCAAGTTAGGGCACAGGCAGAACAGGCTGAGAAAAGGGCCACAGAGACGGCAGAACAGTCTGCAAGGGCAAACAGTGCATTTATGAAATTTATTGAAGTTCTACGTCCAACACTTCCAGCAGAGGCCAGCCCAGCGATTGATGAATACATGTCGTCGATACATTCTATATATGGTGCACCAGGTGGCAGTTCCAGTGGTGGTCAGGCCGATGTCGAGCTTGAAGATGATGATGGCGAGCAGTCTGATGCGGAAGAGGAGGGAGATGAGGAGGGCGAGGAGGAGGGCGAAGGCGAGGAGGAAGGCGTTGTGGAGGGTGATGACGATGAGGAGGACGATGACGAGGGCGATGATGATGATGATGATGGAGATGGTGATGCTGATGTGGGACATATTGATCTGTTACATTTTTGACTTGAGATTTGATGTTTAATCTATTCTAGTTGTTGGTTTTATCTAGACTCGTAGTATAGTATTGGAGTTGAATTATTTTTATATATTGTCTGTTTTTATAGATGTTGTTGTCTTTTAGTGGTTGTGTGTTTGACAACTCCATGGACAACCCCCCTCATTCTTGGACGCCCGTTCTGGCCGTTTATGACACCATAACTGCGTTGTCGGTCACCGCGGGCACACGACAAGTCCGATTGACGTGCCGTCTGCTCGACCACTTCAGAAATCACTCACCCGTATTTGTCGTCTGATTTCATGCAATTCCGACATCGTTCGGCCCGTTTGGACCCCCCTCACGCGCGTTTACGAAGCGCGCGCATCACTTAAAACACTAATATTGAGTCGTACCGCGCAAACCGCACGTCCGATTGACGTGCCGTCTGCGCGTACACATCACGAATAATAATTAGAATGTTTCACGGTGGTTTCAGCTCAATCCGGAGACGCGGTGTGGCCGACACCACTCAAAGTGTCCATCTTTTGTTTCAAAAGGACGTCATTTTAAGTGAAAAGCATCAACTGGCTTACGGAAAAGTGACCAAACGCATTCCGAATCTGTTGATAATTTATCCCAAAAATCCATGGGTCATATGTGACGTGTACGATCCAACCCGGGATGAATCCGAGTCACGGTGTGGCCGGGATAAGTTTAAGTGGCTCTCTTTTGTTTAAAATGAACACCATTTTAAGTACATACGGAAAAACGACCAAACGGATTCGGTTTCCGTTGAAACTTTAGGAGAACGATCCATGGGTCATATGTGACGTGTATGAATCAACCCCGCCACAATCGGAGACGCGGTGTGGCCGACACCACTCAAAAAGTGTCGGTCTTTTGTTTCAAAAAGACGTCATTTTAAGTGAAAATCATCAAGTGACATAGGAAAAACCGACCAAAGGCATTCGGACTGTGTCGACACTTTAGCACAAGGATCCATGGGTCGTATGTGACGTGTACGAGTCAATCCTGCCTCAATCCGAGGTGCGGTGTGACCGACACCGTTCTAACTGTCTATCTTTTGTTTAAAATGGACAGGATACGCAAAACCGACCAAACGCAAAACCGACCAAACACATTCTGAATCTGTTGATAATTTATCACAACGATCCATTGTTGCACCCCTCTCTCTTGGATTTTAATGATCACAATCACTCTATTTGTATTCTAACTTGTTTTCAAGTGTTTTTCATGATAGGAAATAGGGTGCCTAGAAGCTGGCCCAAGAAGAATTCAAAATGGACTGTTTAAGTCCACCGGCCAGCCGGTGTGAGACCACCGGCCAACCGGTAAGGTCACCGGCCAGCCGGATCCAGCCCATCGGCCAGCCGGTGGACCAGGCAGAAGGCCTTGCCCTCTGCCAGGTGCCACCGGTCAGCCAGTGTCTGGCCACCGGCCAACCGGTGGGCCCAGACAGAATGGCATACCTTCTGTCCCGACCACCGGCCAGCCGGTGCCTGACCACCGGCCAGCCGGTGGAACCCAGACAGAATAGCATGCTTCTGTCCAGACCACCGGCCAGCCGGTGGCTCAGCACCGGTCAGCCGGTGGAGCCAGACAGAAATCCCTTGCTTCTGTCTGGTGCACCGGCCAGCCGGTGGATCAGCACCGGCCAGCCGGTGTTCTCCGTCAAACTGACCAGGCTGGCCCACTTGATCCCCAACGGCTCCGAAAGCCCTCCAACGGCTATTTTGAAGTATTTGGGAGCATTTCTCCTATAAATAGACGTCCATGGATGCCGGGAACACTACCGATCATATACCGAAGCATACCAAAGCTATTTTAATCATTTGAGGCTCCTAGGACAATTCTCAAAGGCTACTTGAGATCCAATTGCCATCCTTGAAGCTTGGGCTGCCTCTACATCAACTACACTCACCTCTTGGCGCTCAAGGCTTCCTCTAGTTTGTTCTAAATTATTTACTTCAATTGTTTAGTTCTTAATTGGGTTTGTATTAAAACAAACCACCCTTTTTCTTCCTTCTTTCAATTTGGGTTTCTTGCTACAACCATAATAAAAAAGCAAGCTGTAAGAAGGTGATCTAGCCTACCTTAAAACGGCTAGTGGGTTTCTTGCTATAACCATTAAAAAGCAAGCGGTCGTATAAATCTCCTAACGGTTGAGTTGGGAGCGGAGACGTAGGCTTGAGTTTAAAGCCGAACTCCATTATCAATTGTGTCTTGCCATTTTACTTTCCGCTGCATTTAAATTTGTTTTAAATTGTTAATTAATTTTAAAAAGGCAATTCACCCCCCCTCTTTCCATCACCTCCGACCCAACATACATCAGTCATATGTGACATGTACGAGCCCACTCGGGCTCAATCCGAGTCGCGGTGTGGCCGGGATCAGTCTAAGTGGCTCTCTTTTGTTTAAAATGGACATCATTTTAAGTACATACGGAAAACCGACCAAACGCATTCGGTTTCCATTGAAACATTAGGAGAACGATTCATGGGTCATATGTGAGGTGTAAAAATCATCCCCGCCACAATCCGAGGCGCGGTGTGGTCAACACTGCTCTAACTGTGTCTGTTTTGTTTAAAATGGGTAGGATTATAAGTGAAAAGAACTGGCATACGCAAAACTGACCAAACGCATTCGGTTTCCATTGAAACTTTAGGAGAACGATCCATGGGTCATATGTGACGTGTACCAATCATCCCCGTCTCAATCCGAGACGCGGTGTGGCCGACACCGCTCTAACTATGTCTCTTCTGTTTAAAATGGGCATGATTATAAGTGAAAAAGAACAACTGGCATACGCAAAACCGACCAAACGCATTCCGAATCTTTTGATCATTTATCACAACAATCCATGGGTCATATGTGACCTGTACGAGGCAACCCGGGTTCAATCCGAGTCGCGGTGTGGCCGAGATCAGTCTAAGTGGCTCTCTTTTGTTTAAAATGGACACCATTTTAAGTACATACGGAAAACCGACCAAACGCATTCGGTTTCCATTGAAACTTTAGGAGAACGATCCATGAGTCATATGTGACGTGTACGAATCATCCCCGCCTCAATCCGAGCCGCGGTGTGGCCGACACCGCTCTAACTGTGTCTGTTTTGTTTAAAATGGACAGGATTATAAGTGAAAAGAACAACTGGCATACGCAAAACCGACCAAACGCATTCAGAATCTTTTGATAATTTATCACAACGATCCATGGGTCATATGTGACGTGTACGAGCCAACCCGGGTCAATCCGAGTCGCGGTGTGACTGGGATCAGTCTAAATGGCTCTCTTTTGTTTAAAATGTACACCATTTTAAGTACATACGGAAAACCGACCAAACGCATTCGGTTTCCATTGTAACTTTAGGAGAACGATCCATGGGTCCTATGTGACGTGTACGAATCATTCCGCCTCAATCCGACATGCGGTGCGGCTGACACCACTCAAAGTGTCCGTCTTTTGTTTCAAAAGGACGTTATTTTAAGTGAAAAACATCAACCGACATACGGAAGACCGACCAAACGCATTCGGATTCTATCGATACTTTAGAACAACGATCCATGGGTCATATGTGACGTGTACAAGTCAACCCCGTCTTAATCTGAGATGTGGTGTGGCCGACACCGCTCTAACTATGTCTCTTTTGTTTAAAATGGACATGATTATAAATGAAAAGAACAACTGGCATACGCAAAACCGACCAAACGCATTCGGAATCTTTTGATAATTTATCACAATGATCCATGGGTCATATGTGACATGTAAGAGCCAACCCGGGATGAATCTGAGTCGCGGTGTGGTCGGGATGAGTCTAAGTGTCACTCTTTTGTTTAAAATGGACAACATTTTAAGTACATACGGAAAACCGACCAAACGCATTCGGTTTCCATTTAAACTTTAGGAGAACGATCCATGAGTCATATGTGACGTGTACGAATCAACCCCGCCTCAATTGGAGACGCGGTGTGGTCGGCACCACTCATAGTGTCCGTCTTTTGTTTCAAAAGGACGCCATTTTAAGTGAAAAACATCAACTGGCATACGGAAAACCGACCAAACGCATTAGGATTCTGTCGATACTTTAGCACAACGATCCATGAGTCAAATGTGACGTGTACGAGTTAACCCCGCCTCAATCTGAGGTGCGGTGTGGCCGGTATCACTTCAGGTGTATGTATTTTGTTTAAAATGGACATCATTTGAGGTAAAAATATATGGTATAGAAAAAACCGATCATATTATGAATTGAATTTCAGATTCCACGTATAATTGTCATCTAAATTTTAAATTGAATTCTATATGAATTATGTATGTTTATGAATTGTAATTTAATTATGGATTTGTATAGTTTCAGGATCCATTATATGTTAAATGTGTATGAATTTGTTCGTAATTGAATATGTATGTTTTATTTTATTACTGGTACAATAGTTGGATCGAAAATGAGGTGAAAATGAGGTGAAAATGAGGTGAAAATGAGGTGAAAATGAGGTGAAAATGAGGCCTGATGACTGGTGGTGATGGACAGGGGACAGGGGCTGTGCAAATTGCAGGGTGCTGCAATTTGCAGCATAGGTATGCCAACGGTTTCAAACCGTTGGCATATAAGTTTTTAGCATGTCTTTCCCAACGGTTTTAAACCGTTGGGAAAGACTTCACCAATTCCCAACGGTTCCAACCGTTGGGAAAATGTTCCATGGTATTTGGTTTTCCCAACGGTTTGGGAGAACCGTTGGGAAAAACTATCCCAACGGTTCACCCAAACCGTTGGGGTAGGGTAAATTTTATGGCTCTATTGCAACGGTTGCCAGTAAACCGTTGGGAAAACTTTTCCCAACGGCTTACTTCCCAACGGTTCTAAGAACCGTTGGGAAAACCTTTCCCAACGGTTTCAGGGGCTTTCCCAACGGTTCTGAACCGTTGGGAAATAGTGTATTTCCAGTAGTGTCAAATGGAATCACCCATGTAATGGTGTATCTTCAACACCAATTTGAAACCAAATATCTCAGTCCCCTGATAATCTTACTTGGCATTGAGGTCTCATGTTCTCTCAACATCAAATTTATTTTACAATGGAAAGATTCTTTGGATATCTTGAATTATTCTATTTTAACCTAGGCAACTGCCATTAACACTCTTTTTGAGCCCAGGTAATAGTCTCTTTATGAAAACAAATAACCATAACCTCACCCAGTGAGGTACCATCATCTTGTAGAAAAACTAAATTGTCTCACCATGAGTCATCCACACATTTCAAGGACTATCAGAATGGTTTTCCAATCAACAAAACATCCAACAAAATCTCAGTGGGATTCCATCCATCAAATTTCAAAATACATTAATAAAGTCCCTGCTCTTGGTATTCAATATTCACGTCATTTCATTTGAATATTGAGGCCCTCTGTGATACTAACTATGATAGTTTCTTATCTACCTATAAATTTATGTCTGGAAATACCGTTTTTCTGATAAGTATATTAATTATATGGTGCAATTAGAAATAGGCTATTGTCTCCCAGTCTTGTGCTAAATTAGAATATCATGTGTTGCCCATGATTACTACGTAGATCATTTGGCTTCATCATCTCCTCTATGAGATTGGTTTCCCACCACAAATGTATCTCTCCAATCTTCCACAGTATGTTTCCCTTTGAATAATGCGATATCTTGCATTGTACGCAACTTCAAGTTTCTAACACACCGCGAACAGTCAAACTAGCCGTAATGAATAGTAACACCCACTTTATGAAATTTTATAAATTTTATTTTTCAAAACTGACTTCATTTTTGAATACAGAATATCAAAATTATTTTTGGTTGAATTTTTGTTATTTTTATGAAAGCTTTCAATTTTTGATGAATAGTGAACAACACTACGTCATTTGTTAAAACCGACTTTTTATTTAAATAATTATTTATTTCTTTTAAATTTATTATAGGTCATAATAGATACATAATACCTATATAAGTTCAATTTAATTCATTGGAGTCATTTTATAATAAGTTTAGATATATAAAAATTTTATTGAACTTTTTACCGTCTTTTACCCACCTCCTAGGAACATTTGAAAATTTGCATAAAACTTAATTTTACCATCTCTATGAGTTGAATTTTAAAAATATGAGAGACATGGTTAATATCAGTATGTAAAATGTGGTTCAATAATATGAAAATAATTTTTGGTGAATAGTAACTTTTGACTTTTATTTGCCACAGTTAAAAGTAAATAGGGTAATTAAGGGTAAAAATTATATCATAATTACCCTAACACATGTCCTAATTCTATTGGATAAGTATAATTCGACCAAAAAAACCTTAAGAGTAAAATATGACCCCCTTTGGTCCACATGGATTAGATTATGACAGTTATTATTATTTTATTTAAAGAAGAGTTAAAAGGGTTCAATTCAATGTTTAATAACTAAAGTATTTTTTAATATAGGGTTACCAATAATATAAATTCGATTATAAGTATTCATTAGAAAAATAAAAATATTTCCTACATAATTTTATTTTATTTATAATTTTTATACATTAAATAATTTAATTTATTTTTGACATAATGATGACGCAATAATTACCTTATTAATGAAATATTAAAATAATGGATATTGTAAATATCCAACGAAATGTAAATTGATAATTTTGATGAATTATACTAATTTTTTAGGTTAATATTACATTTTAGTGTTGGTTAAATAAATTTTATTCAAAGTTATAAAGTTTTAATGGCTTTTAAAAAAAATAAATACTAAATTGTGTCAAAATTGACATAATGGTGTTTTTAAAACAAAAAATATATTACTAATTGATATAATATTTCTAAAAATCTATGGTTCATTCAAAGGACTTAGATATGGTTATATATATTATTATGATTCAACCACTTGGGGTTCTCTTGGCTTGTTATAGTAAGTTTATTAACAATATAATATAAAAATACAAAGAGACATGGTAAATGACAAACTATTTAACTAAGAGTTAAATCTAAGAGTTAAGGTTAATATGGTGACCTAAACCTGTTTAAAAACTATAGGTTGAGATATTTTTGACCCATACCCATCTTATCCTCTAAATAAATAATTTTGGATCCATTAGAAAAACTAAATGATTTTATTATAAAATAATATTTCAAGCTTTTCCTAAAGTGACCCCCACCACTCTTATAAAAGATCACTTCCCCTTCTTTCAAAATCACACCCAAAAGCCATTTGGTTTAGTAAAACTCTACCCAAATATCCTCCCTTAATCCTAGATGCCTTCTTTGGTTCAGAAATCCAACATAAGGAGCACTTTTGATCAAATCAAAAGGAATAACACGAAGAAGAGGTAAATATTTCTTCACCTATTTCAAGTACTTTTCTTCTTACACTATCTCTTTCTTTATGGTTTCCATTATAAAATAATAACTCCAATATCTTATATATAATATGATGTTATTATAAAAATGTTATAACCATATTCATTATTCTATCCATCATATAAATGACAAAGTCACCATACGTGCGTACGTACGGCTTACCGTCTCCACTTCATAGTGTAGTTTGTTATTCAAACACTTAATTATTTGGATGTGTATAATAATGAGTATAACTGATTTAAATAATAAATATAACATGTTAATTATTATTTATATATGATATACCATTTTATTACATATTATTCACCATCAATATAATGATATTGTCGCTCGTGCGTACGTACATATTACCGTCTCCATAAACGCGATGAGATTCATTCCCCATCGTAATCATTCCAGAATAATTTTCCTTTTATGATTAAAATTATTGTTTATGAACATAATATAATTCTGTATATGAATCAAATACATCCTATCCATAACAAACATGGCTTACATAATGAAGCATATTAAGGAAAATGAATCATTCAACACCCGAAACAACGATACTACTAAAATATTTCCAAAAAATATATATCAGAGGATCATATATGAAATCATATTTATGTATATAGTTAATTTATAATTTAATAAAAATGTTTTAACTATTATACAAGAGTTTAACATACCATCGACTAAGGAAAAGTACAAGGTAATGGTTAATTTCACAATCTCTTTATTATCAGAGGTTGTTTTTATGTAAGTATCTACTGGGACTTCTTTATCATCCACATCCGTGTTTTATTAAAAATGTATTTAGATTTTTAATATTTACTAGAATATGGGTTAAATTCATTTATACCCTTATTTTTCCTTATATTTTTTGAATGTAATCTTTTTGTCATTTTCCAAACATGGTACTTTATGACCTTTTCGACAAAATCAAGGTAAGAATTTTTTTTCACTTATACGGCAGGTGCAGCTATTTTCTTCCATTATAACATCATCAAGGCTTCCCTTACAAGATTATAAGAATATTTTAAAAATAAATGTTTTCTTTTATAATTACATGACTTCTAAATGATTTTAAAATATAAAGAGATATTTATCTCAAAAAGTTTTGATTTCATCTATGTCAACATCCTTTGATGGATTTTTAACTTGTTTGATGTTGATTTATTATGATACAAATCTTCCATATTGTATTGAAGGTTTTGTGATATGTTTGAACATGGATGTGTTATTTTTACACCATTCATGGTTTATGGATAAAGTATTGTCATTTTGTATGCTAGTTTTAATATGAATGTTTATGTTATGTTTAAAACTTTTCATATGAGGAATGCATTGGACTTAGTAAGTGATGGGTGGAGCCTAATATAGCTCCTCGATGCATTGGTAGGTCTCATAAGACAAACTAGTGTCTTGGCACAAGGTCTTGACAAAATCTTATTTGTAGTCTTGGCACAAGGCCTTGACTCTGTGGTTATGAAGTCTCGCATTATGCATTCCATCATTATGAAAGTGGATTTTGATATTGCATGTGACTATCCAACTAGTAGAATATCTATGTGAATAAGTAAATGGAATTATTTTATTTTATCTTTTCCATATTATGCTAAATATTATTTTTAAAAGGCTTTTGTTTTAGTCTTATACATTGCCTTAAATGTTTATGTTTATTTATGAAAGTTTCCTCTAAATTTTTATCCATACTGAGCATCTTAGTTCAGCCCTTTTTATGTTTTATTTTTCCCAAGATGTGATGAAGTATTTTATGGTTGACCTACAAGGATATTATACGGATATAAGTTTTTTTAGAAGAGGAAAAAATGTTATGGATGTTTTTATTTCATGGTGTAATGTAAAACTTGTTAATGTATTTAGTACTTCAAAGGCTACTAAACTGATCAGTCTTTCAAGATTTGATCCCTTGTGATCATGTCAATGTTATGTTATAATGCACTGACTCTGGGTAATTGGGGTCGAGGCATTATAGTTTTTATCAGAGGAAGTTTAGTACAAACCTTGGAAGCTAGATATAGAAAAACACTGATTAGATAACATTACCCTAAGACAGACTTTGAGGATTAGTATAGAAGAACTTCCTATAATTTTGGTACTGTAGAGATTTTGTGAGTTTTACAAGAAATACATCCTTGTCTGGATACAAGAAGGTAGAGGCAGCTCTAACACAAATGTACCTAGGGGTAAAACCTAAAAACCCCGCTTTGAGCTAGACTCGAATGGGAACTGGTGCACGACAACAGGCCTTGCTGCACTCTTGGTTACAACACTCCTAGGTTATGTGATTAGGAAAATTCTCATTTTATTTACAAACCATTATGAAGGTTTTATGAGTATATACTTCCTCAAGGATAGAATTTTTATGATTATGTATTATATCCATAAACTGTTCAATTTATGTTAACTATTTTACAAGTTAGAAATTATGTATTACAATTAATAAACTAATCTAGTGTATTCCATTGTTTAGAAATGGAACCTATTTAAAGGAATGGAAACCATATCAATACACATAATCAATGTATGGATTTTCCTCCTACTCAAGATAATTATATTGGAGATGGAGAAGCAACTAGTTCTGATCAGCTTATCACTATACTGGGACAACTCAATCAGGTTATGAATAATAAATTTACCCATATGGAGCACCCTGATCCACAACATGGAGGATCAATTTTATACCACTTCATGAGGAAACATCCACCAACATTCAATGGGAGTAAAAATACATTAGTAGTTGATAAATGTATAAATTCTATAGAGAAAATATTTTATGCGTTGGGGAGTAGAAAAATGGAAAAAGTTATCATGACAGTTTATCACCTCACAGGAGATGTAGATCAATGGTGGTTATTAATCCAAAACACAAAGAGATATGAAGAAGTATCGAACATAGAATGGAGGGAGTTTAAAGAAATTTTCTTAGAAAAAAACTTTCATCGTGACCATTGAGTGGATATGAAAAGACAATTTATGTGTCTGAGGCAGAAGGAAGATGATAATGTCATAATGTATGAGGCTAACTTTACAAGGTTATCAAGGCATGAAACAGATTATATACATAACCCAAAGAGTAATATTGATTGATTATTTGATGGGTTAAATTCATTTCTTTGTCAAGCATTAGTCTCACAATCCTTATCATTGTATGAATATATTTTCTCATGCGCTATCAAGACTTAAACAAATTCTCTACGTCTTACGACTTTAAAGAAAAGTAAGATAAGAAGAGATCTGATGAAAACATTGGAAATGGAAATAAGGGGAATAAGGGAAACTTTGAATATCCATCCTGTGGTAAATGAGGGAAGAAACACCCCGGTACTTGCCTGAAGGTAATGAGAGTCTGATATAATTGTGGTGAAAAAGGCCACCAAACTCGTGATTTCAAGGTGAAGAAAGAGGCTGTCAATGTTGAATGATATAATTGTAGAGAAAAGGGGAATTATGAAAATGAATTTCCTAAGAATCAAGGGATCTTATCTCAGAAAAGTCCAAGGAATCAAGGCCAAGCTTATGATATCACTACGGTTGAGTTTGAAGCTTCTAAAGACATGGTGGTAAGTAATTTAATGGTTTCCTCATGTTTAGAAAATGTTTTATTTGATTCTGAATCATCGCATTGTTTCATATCTTCCTAGTTTTCTAAGAAAATTAGATATTTTCAATTTGACTTAACAAGGGAGTTTTTAGTCAAAACACTTTTGGGAAGTATCATTGCAACAAAGTTTTGTGAATCAGTTCCCATTAGGGCATATAAATGTTCATTATCTGCTAATCTCATCATCATACCCATGATTTAATTTGATATAATCCTCAACATGTATTGGACTTCAGACCATGATAAGAAAATTTATCATAAGAAGAATGAGGTTACAATTTTCGATGATGATAAGGAGTACCTTATCTTTAGAGCAGAAATTTCACCACCTGATTCTTATCGAGATCCACCCCAGTAGTTCTACTAAATTCAATTATTGGGGAGGAAGGGAATGAAATAACTATGGGAGAGAAAAATAATGTTTGAATATAGGACATACCTATTGTGAATGAATATGTTTATATGTTTCTAGATGATTTACCTGGACATCCTCCGGAATGAGAAATTGAGTTTTCCATTGATTTAATTCCTTATTCAAGGCCATATCGAAGACCCCTTATAGAATGACCACTGTAGAATTAGTGGAACTAAAGAAAAAATAGAATAATTGAGTAATAATGGATTTATTCTCCCTAGTGTTTCTCCATAGGGAGCCCCTTCCCTTTTTGTGAAGAAGAATGACAGATCCTTGAGGCTGTGCATTGACTACATGGGGATCATTGATATAACAATAAAGAAGAAGTATCCCAAACCATGAATTGGTGATTTATTCAACCATCTTCATGGAGCTCAATATTTTTCAATGATTGACCTTCGATCTAGATATTATCAGTTGTGTGTGAAGAAGGAAGACATTCTAAAAACTGCATTTTGAACCAGGTACATACATTGTGAGTTTACAGTAATGCTTTTTGGATTGACTAATGCACCCTATATCTTCATGGATCTAATGAATAGAGTTTTCAAGGAATATCTTGATGACTTTGTAGTGGTATTTATTGATGATATCTCGGTATACTCCAAAATCTAATAAGATCATGAAAATCACTTTAGCATTATTCTAAAGGCTCTTAGAAGAAATGAATTATATGGGAAGTTTAGAAAGTGTGAATTCTGACTTCAAGAGATTTCTTTTCTTGGCCATATTTTCTCTACGGATGGAATACCTGTTGATCCTTCAAAGAACAAGGAAATCCGAGAATGGCCACCACCGATGAGTATAATTGAGGTATGTAGTTTTATTAGTTTAGAAGGTTGTTATCGACATTTCATCCAGAATTTTTCCCTATTGGATAACCCATTAACCAAGCTCACACATAAAGGGGTCAAATTTGTTTGGACAAAAAGTGTGAAGAATGTTTTGAATAACTGAAGAGAATATTAGTCAATGCTCTTATCTTGACTCTACTATCAGGGAATTATGGGTTTGTTATTTATAGTGATGCTTCAAAGAAAGGACTTGGTTGTATCCTTGTGAATAATGATAGAGTTATTGCCTATGCATCACGACATCTAAAAATTCATGAACAAAAAAATCCCACTCATGATCTTGAGATATCAGTTGTAATATTTACTCTAAAAATATGGAGACACTATCTATATGGTAAAAAATGTGAGATTTATACTGATCAAAAGAGTTTGAAGTATATTTTCTAACAAAAGGAACTCAACATGAGGCAAAGGTGATGGCTTGAAATACTCAAGGATTATGACTGCACTATACACTACCACCCGGGGAAGGTAAATAATGTGGAAAATGCATTGAGAAGAAAGGATGATGGAGTTTTGAACATGTTGAGAGTTGAAAAGGATCCTATATACATGGATCTAGTAAAGATGGATATGGGAATAACCATGGAAGGGGATGCATCAATGATTTTTCAAATGGTTTACAAACCATCTTTACTAGAAAGGATGAAACGTTCTCAGACTGATGATGAGGAATTTCAAAAAAAGATTAAAGCTCTGAAGTATTGGAGATTGAGAGAATTCATATATGAAGATGGAATTTTGAAATTTTGAAAGATACTTTGTGTTCCCGATATACCTAATATAAACAGGGAATTTTGGGATGATGCTCATAGATCCAATTTATCTATACACCCGGTTAGCACTAAGAAGTATAGAGATTTTAAGGAACATTTTTTTAGGGACAACATGAATAGTGAGATTACTGATTTTGTGTTAATATGTATGGTTTGTCAACAAGTGAAAGCTAGAAGGCAACAACCTGGAAGATTCATGCAACCTCTTCCCATACCTGAGTGGAAATGGGATAATATTATGATGGAATTTGTCATGGGGATACCAAAGACTCTTAGAAGGAATGATGAAATATGGTTCATTGTTGATCATCTTACCATGTAATACATTTTCTTGCTATAAGAGAAGATTTACCACTTGAATGTCTAGAAAGACTATATATTGATGATGTTTTAAGACTTCATAAAGTACCACTATCGATTATTTATGATTATGATCCCCATTTTACATCAAGATTTTGAAAATGTCTTCAGAAGGCCCTAGATACTGAACTTTGTTTGAACACTTCCTACCACCCTCATACTGATAGACAATCAGAATGGAATATTAAAACCATAGAAGACATGTTGAGATCTTTCTCACTTGACATTCAAGGTATATGGGATCAATATTTAACTATAGTAGAATTTTCTTATAATAATATCTTCCATTAAATTATTTAAAAGACACCATATGAAGCGTTATATAGAAAGAGATGTCGCACACCAACTTGTTGGTATGATGTTGGTGAAAGAAAACTCGGAGGCCCATTACTTGTTGAGGAAACAATGTAAAAGGTTAATATTATCCAAACCCACATCAAAGCAGCCCAAAGTAGGAAAAATAGCTATGCCGATAACCGAAGGAAGGATTTGGAATTTGAAGTAGGAGACCATGTTTTCTTGAAGGTATATCCATGGAAGGGTATTATACGTTTTGGTAAGAAGGGTAAATTGGGTCCCAGGTACATCAGACCATTCGAAACTCTAGAACGAATTAGAGATTTAGCTTATCACTTGACAATGGCTCTAAGTCTCTTTAAAGTTCATGATGTGTTCCACGTATCATTATTGAGAAAATAACTTCCTAACCCAACGCATGTACTCACCTATGAGGAAATTGATCTGGAACCTGATCCGTCTTATTGTGAAGAGCCTGTCAAAATTATTGATACCAGAGAACAAGTGCTGAGAAACCGGACGACTCGTCTGGTAAAATTCTATGGAGAAACCATAAGACGAAAGAGGCAACGTGGGAACTATAGGATCTTATGATGAAGAAACACCCGAATCTTTTTGTGCTATAGTATTCTAGAAATTTCAAGTACGAAATTATTTGAAGTAGGGAAGAATGTAACACCCCAATCATCCACGGTACATTTCCATTTGAATTGAGCAATATCATGCACTGTACGCAACTTCGAGATTCTAACACACCACGACCAATCAAACTTTCCATTATGAATAATAATACCCACTTTTTGAAATTTTCTAAATTTTATTTTTCAAAATGGACTTAATTTTTCAATTCAGAATATCAAAAATAGCTTAGGTTGAATATTTGGTATTTTTCTAAAAACTTTCAGTTTTTGATGAATAATGAAAAACACCGAGCTATTGGTTAAAACTGACTCTTTATTTAAATAATTATTTATTTTATTTAAATTTATTTTATGTAAAAATAAATATATAATACCTATATAATTTCAATGTAATTCATTGGAGTCATTTTATAATAAGTTTAGACATATAAAACTTTTATTGAACTTTTTATCGTCTTTTACCCACCTCTTAGGAACATGTGAAAATTTGCCTGAAACATAATTTTACAACTTCTGTGAGTTGAATTTTAAATATCCAAGAGACACGGGTAATATCAATAAGTAAAATGTTGTTCAATAAGATGACAATAATTTTTGGTGAATATTAACTTTTGACTTTTATTTACCACTGTTAAAAGTAAATAGTGTAATTAAGGGGAAAATGATATCATAATTACCATAACACATGTCCTAATTCTATTGGATATGTATAATTAGACAAAAAAAATCCTTAGTAATAATATATGACCCCCTTTTGTCTACTTGGATTATATTAGGAAATTTTTTATAATTTTATTTAAATAAGAGTTAATAGGGTTAAATTCAATGTTTTATAACTAAACCATTTTTTAATATAAGGTTATAGACAATATAAATTATAATATAAATATTAATTCGAAATCTAAAATTATTTCCTACATAATGGTATTTTATTTATAATTTTTAGACATTAAATAATTTAATATTTGTTTGACACAATGATAATGTAGTAATTAACTTATTAATGAAATATTAAAATAATTTATATTATAAATATCCAAATAAATTTAAATTTTGACTTTTGATGAATTAACATAATTTTATAGGTTAATATGACATTTTAGGGTTTGTTAAAGAAATTTTATTTGAAGTGATAAAGTTTCAATGGATTTCAAAAAAATCAAATACTAAATTGTGTCAAAATTGACATAATTGAGTTTTTAAAACAAATACTATATTACTAATTGATATAATATTTCTAAAAATACAAGGTTCATCAAAATGAATTTTATAAGGTTATATATATTAATAATGAACCCCTTGGGGTTCTCTTGGATTGTTATAGTAAGTTTATTAACCATATAATATAAAAATACAACGAGACATGGAAAATGACAAACTATTTAACTATGAGTTAAATATAAAACATAAGGTTAATAAGGTGAACTAAACCTATCTAAAACCTATTGGTTGAGATATTTTAGACCCATAAACACCTAATCTTATAAGTAAATAATTTTTTAATTATTAGAAACCGAAAATGAGTTTATTATAAAATAATATTTCAATCTTTTCCTAAAGTGACCCTCACCTCTCTTATAAACGGTCACTTCCCCTTCTCTCAAAATCACTCCTCAAAGTCCATTTGGATCGGAAAAACTCTACTCAAATATCCTCCCAACTTTTCTCCGTTCATCCGAGAGGCTGTAAATTGGCTAGAAAGCCAACCTATGGAGCCCTTTTGATCAAATTCAAAGGAAGAACCCGAAGAAGAGGTAAATATTTCATCGCCTCTTTCAAGTTATTTTATTCTTCCACTTCCTCTTTCTTTGTGGTTTCCATTATAAAATAAAAACTAAATTATATTATATATACTATGATGTTATTATAAAAATGGTACAACCATATTCATTATTCTATGCATCATATGAATGACAAAGTCACCATACTCGCATATGTAAGGCATACTGTATCCACGTCATGGTGTAGTTGGCTATGCAAACACTTAATTATTTAAATGAATATAATAATGAGTATAACTAATTTAAATAATAATTATAACATGTTAATGATTATATATATATGATATAACTTCCTATTATATATGATTTCACCATCAATATAATGATATTGTCGCTCGTGCGTACGTATGGATTACTGTCTCCACGAACGCGATGAGATTCATCCCCAATCATAATCATTCAAGAATAATTTTCATTTTATGATTAAAAATAACATTTATGAACATAATATAATTGTGTATGTGAATCTAATAAATCCTATCCATAACAAACATGGCTTACATAATGAATAAGATAAAGGAAAATGAATTAGTTAACACATGAAACGATGATACTACTGATATATTGTTAACAAAGCAATATTAGAGGATCATATATGATATAATATTTATGTATATAGTTATTTTATAATTTCATAACAATTTTTTAACTATTATATAGGAGGTTAACATACCATAAACTAATAAAAAGTACAAGGTAAGGGTTGATTTCATAATCTATTTATTATCTGAGTTTGTTTTTATGTATGTATCTATTGTGACATCTTTATCATCCACATCTATGTTTTCTTAAAAATGTATTTTTGAATTTTTTTACTATTTACTAGACTATGGGTTAAAGTCATTTATACCCTTATTTGAACTAATATGTTTTGAAAGGAATCTTTCCGTTGTTTTCCAAACAAGGTACTTTAAGACCTATTCGACAAAAATAAGGTAAGAATGTTTTTTAACTTATACGGTGGGTGCATATATTCTCTGCTGTTATAACATCATCGAAGCTTCCGTTAAAATATTATAAGAATATTTTTAAAATAAATGTTTTCTTTTATAATTACATGAATTATAAATTATTTCAAAATAGAAAGATATCTTTATATCAATTTGTTTTGATTTCATTTATGTTAACATCCTTTGATGGATTTTAAACTTGTTTGAAGTTGATTTATTATGATAAAAATCTTCAATATCATTTTGAAGGTTTTGTGATATGATTGACTATGGATGTGTTATTTTTACACCATTCATGATTTATGGAAAATTATTGACATTTCACATGATATTTTTAATACAAATGCTTATTTTATGTTTAAACCTTTTCATATGAAGAATGCATTGGACATAGTAAGTGATGGGTGGAGCCCACATTATCTCCTTGATGCATCGGTAGGTCTCATGAGACAAACTAGTGTCTTGGCACTAGGCCTTGAAAAAATATTATTTGTAGTCTTGGCACAATGCCTTGACTATGTGGTTATGATGTCTGACATTATGCATTCCATCATTATGAAAGTAGAAATTGATATTGCATGTGATTATTCAAATAGTAAAATATCCATGTGAATAAGTAAATGAAATTATTTTATTTTATCTTTTCTATATTATGTATATGTTTAGGTTTAAAAGGCTTTTGTTATAATCTTATACATTGCCTTAAATCTTTATTCTTATCTATGAAAGTTTTATCTATATTGTTATCCTTACTGATCATCTGAGCTCACCCCTTTCTATGTTTTATTTTTCCCTGGATGTGAAGAAACATTTTATGGTTGACCTACAGGGATAGGCTAAGGATATAAGTTTTCTAAAAAGGGGAAAAATGTGGTTGATGTTTTTATTTCATGATGTTATGTAAGACTTATTAATGTATCTAGTTCTTCCAAGGCTACTAAACTGATCGGTCTTTCAAGATTTGATCCCTTATGATCATGCCAAGGTTATGCAATAATGCACTGACTCTGGGTAACTTGGGTCAGGGTGTTACAACAAATGTCTGCTCATATTTTTTGTGATAATCAATAAACCATTAATATTGATTCCAATCTAGTATTCCATGAACACATGAAGCATATCGAGGCGGACTTCCACTTTCTTCACCGTCACCTTGAGAAACACCATGTTAGTTTCACCGACATACTGATAACCGATCAGCTTGCCGACATCATCACTAAAAGCCTCTCGAGGGCTCGACTAGACTCTATCTGTACCAAGATGGGAATCCAAAACATTAGTGACCCAACATTAGGGGGATCATGTATAGTCTATTTTAGAAACTTATTTATTTTTTGAAGTAATCTTGTTCAAAGCAATCATGTAATAGCTTGAGGAGGGGTGTTGAAATCGATTAATTGTATTTTCAGGAAAAAGGGTATTTCTGAGTCACACATCATATTATTTAATCTTTTAATTTTTCTCATTAACTATAAAGAAATCTCTCGACCTCTCAGTGATGTAGATACTTGTAAAAATGTACACTAATTATGGTTCATATTGGTTTTCTTTGGTGTTTTATGTGAAGAAAACCATATAAACCAATATTTATTTAAGTAGGAAAAACTGGGTTGTTAAAATCTTATTCTTCCATGAAAAAGAAAACTTTATCCAAAATTTTATTTCTTTTGGAATGCATTACACTATGATTTAGGTTTTTCTATGTTATATTGGTATTCTTGACACACTCTTTCATTTTATGTGGAATATTATCCATCATTATTTTTTTTTCGTAAATTTTTCTATTTTTGGAGTTTAAACCTGCAATATTAGTTATAAAAAAATTTCTCTGAGACTTTTTTAGTGATGATTTTACCTATTCATTTATGTTCACTTTCTCAATAAATTTTGATGTCTAATATTTGATTTTTTATAAGTTGATTTTATGTATTCGTCATATTCTTTATTGAATTTTTAGCTTAAATACATTTTGATTATGTATTTATTATCTCTTATTCCTTCAATATGAGTTTCTCTTCAATATATTTCACCATCATTAATTCATTAATATATTTCATCTTGGGGTTTTTGATTTCATAATTGCGCTCAACTTCTTTCTTAGACACGCACTTATTTAGATTCAGTTTTCTTTCCATATTCTTTTTTCAATTGTATAATTTAATTCTTGAGTTCAGTAATATTATTAATACATGATTCGAATTGAGATTTTAACATGTGGTCCATATATATTATCTCTCCATCTTATTACTCAGTACATCAGGATTATCCCCCCTTCCCCACATGATCCCTAAATTTTATGTGTTTTTAATAAAAATTTATTTTGATTGTATACAAGAATATTAGAGTCCCTCCACCACTTTACTCATCAAATTTTTTCTTTTTTCATATTATAAAATTCATATTATTCTCAATATATTTAGGAAGAAATATTGATTTTCTATTCAATTTCTTTGTTAAGAATTTTCATTTTGATGATTAGAATTATACTCACCACTCTTGTTAATTGGAAAATTTATATCTAAGTGTCCAATGACACCATATTTGAAGCACTTAAGTCGGATTTTGACTTCATGATTTACATTGTATTTTTTAATGTTTTTATGATATGAGACATGATTCTATAGTAATTGTTGGCGCCAAAATATTTGAAGAAATGAGAGAGGAAAAAGAGGCCCCGCACCCTACCTCGTGAATCCTCGACACAAATCCCCCCCACGAAACGCGACTGCCACGAAGCAAAGGAGGCGGTACCTCTCTACGAATGCCCATGATGTTCATGAACCCGCCGCGATGAAAACCAGGCGGTACCTCTCCGCAAACCCGGTTGACGTTCACAACCCGCCACGAAGAAACCAAAGCCCCCTTCGCACCACATAAGCTCTGATTCGCGGCGCCTCTTGCCTATAAATACCCGACTCCCCCTGAGCCCTAGGGACAGACAATCCAACCTTTCGTCTTCTCAGCTCCCAAATCATGATGCACTCTTTTCTCTAGGAATCATGAGCTCCGCAAGGTATTTTTGCTTCACGAGAGGCCTCCGAATTGTCTCGTTTTGAGCCCCTCTTCCGAGAGGGATTCCCTCTGCGAAGCCTAAGGGAATTCGTGAAGAAATGGGATCCCTAAGGGGACTCGGGCAGTTCTGGAGCATTTATGCTTCACGAAACACCCACCCTATACACGTGATCCACATGCCAAGGCAAGGTCACTGTACTTCGCGAAGAACACTGCTTCACAGCACTTCGCTTCGCGAGGCACCTATGCTTTGTGAAGAAGTGCTCTGCGAACACCCTTCCACTTCGTGAAGCACCTCCCATTCGCATCTCCGCCCCATGATAAGGCTAAGGCACCCCACTTCATGAAGCACCCCTCTTCGTAAGTGCCCTCTACTATGCAGAACAACCGAGTTCCTTAAGGCTCCTACCTGTGGACCGCTCTGCTTGGAAATTCCTTTTCCCATGCGACCCTCTTGGTTTTCATGATGTGATTTCAATGTCCCCTGGATGATACCTCCCGTAGCATTTCTTCGCCTAATGCTTCTTATCATAGGTACGCTAACAGATATTGCTTCTTGACATAGCCATGCTAACATGGACCCCTCGATGGTTCACTCTGTGACCCCCCTTCTACATGGCATTACCGATACCTTCCCTCCCACAAGGAGCAGAGGGTACCGGTCTTGTAAGTCTTAGGGGTGTGGAGTAAACCTAACTCGTCTGAACTATAGGATGTTAAACTGCTAAGCACCTCATCCTCAACACATGACATTAAACTGTGACCCGGCCCCGTGCCTCGCATGCAGGGTCCCCCCAGCTCGGACATTCTTTATGTCGTTCGTCTCCACAGGGATGGGATCACCCCCCCCCCCACATGGGATGATATCCTCTATATTGTAGTGGATTTTGTCTGTGGGGGAAGGGAAACCTCCTTGGTGTAAGCCCCTAGCCCCTCTTGCGGAAGGTATCACCCATTCACCTCCGTACTTCCCCACCGCCAAGGATAGTGGAGGGCGTGATAGGGAATGAGGCACATCCTTTCTTCGGTCCCAAATCCCTCTCCCACTGTGCTTTGTCACTCTCGGGCCTCCATCATGGAGTTAGTCCTAGTGCCATGGGCCACCTAACATGTAATCCCTTATTCACTTCCCACAAATGCACCCTTCGTGACGTGATCGTCAGGTCCCTACAACCTCTTTTTTCTCACAACAAGCATGACTCTCGTGGACTTAGAGTGAGCACCGACCATGACACACCCCAGGCCGCCTCAGAGTGTAAGCCCCAAAATGCCCTCATCCCGCACGATTCTAAACTGTACCCCCAAACTACGAGGAATTTGATCCGTGCTACGGTCTGGTACGTAGGAAACCCCACGAGTTTCTATCCCAACTCCCATCGGAGCCCCGGTCCACCTTCACGTCTGTTCGCCGACATCTCCATACCCGAACTATGAGGACTTTGATCCATGTCAAGTCATGGTACATAGGAAGCCTCTATTTGGTTCAAGCCCGACAATCAATGGCCCCGACTGTCTCCGTGTCGGTGTGCCAAGCCCCCTTTTCACTTGGACTACAAGGTCTTTGATCCATGTCAAGGAATGGGACGTAGGAAGCCTCACGAGGTTCAATCCCACCACCCGATCATTCTGACCTCATTCATGTCGGTTCACCAAACCCCATCTTGGGATGCCTTAGTGCGTAAGCCCCATTCCACCTTAACAACGTGGTCTTTAATCCATGTTAAGGCATAGTACGTAGGAAGCCTCCCGAGGTTCAAGCCCAATACCCATCGGACCCTGGTCCACATTCACGCCGGTTTTCCGACATCCCCATTTGAACTATGTGGTCTTTGATCCATGTCAAGGCGTGGTACATAGGAATCCTTCCTATGGTTCAATCCCACCATCCACCTCGGCCAGGGTCCCTATTCACGTCGGTTCTCCGACACGCCCCATCCCGAATGACGTTAAACTACATCCCAATCCAGCGGTAAGCCGTTGTGACCCCACCATCCAGTTGTTCTGACAGCCCTTCATGTCATTTCAACAGCCCCCTTTCAACCCGAACTACATGGACTATGATCTCTGTCAATTCATGGTACGTAGGAGACCTCCCGAGGTTCAAGTCCAACACCCATTGGACCAAGGTCCATCTTCATGTCAGTTCACCAGCACTTCATCCCAAACTATGTGGACTTTGATCTATGTCAAGGCATGGTATGTAGGAAGCCTCCCTCAGGTTCAAGACCACCACCCATTGGTCACTCTGACCCCCTTCACATCAGTTCTCACCAATCAAACTACACGGACATTGATTCCCTGCCACATGGATACGTAGGAGGTCTCTTAGAGGCTCAAGACCATCGCTACCATCATCTTCGTGACGGTCCCATCATATCCCCACCCACTCCATTCAACTTTCCATTATCCATCTTGATTCTTACATGGGCCACCACGTCCCGGTGAGATCATGCCACCTCACACCCCTCTACAGAATTCGGGAATCCACCCATGCGCTAGCCCCAATATCGGTGTCCTCTAAAGGGGGTTCTTCAATCTGATCCACCCTCATCAGTGTTATGATCAGTCTGACCCATCTCTGTTGGACGTTAAAATTGCGGCATACCCTGTTTTAAGCATGAGAAGTTGAGGAAAACCTCAGATAAATGCCTATGGAATATGATTCCCCATGCTCGATGTGGGATGCCTTGGGCTTCCGCACCCTCAAGAATACCTATAATAAGGGAAAAAATAGACACTCTAATTCCCCAGCGTTCAGACATGTTAATGATGCCTCGACGTGACTACTCCCCCAACTAAAGGTTGCTGCCCTGAGCGGAACCCTTGGAATGTCATGATAGGAGCAGTGTAATTAACTAGCGTCCATGGAAGCATGGAACTGGGAAGAGTTTCACGAACAATGTATTAAATCTATGAGGGAGACCCGGACTAGGTGACGAGTTCTGAGGAGGAATCCATGGAAGGAGGAACTGACATCCCATCATCCCATTTTGATCAAGGAGTAGACATCCTTGAATAAGGAACAGATGTCGCCCACCTTTGGAAAGCGGGAATACAAGGCAACAAAAGCCGCACCAATGTCATCCAAAGATGGATGCGTACCCCCCCGATGAAAGCATTGGAAATTAAAATGGTGAACCCGAAGTGATGTTCTTATCCTAAATGTGAATATTCATAGTGCTCGAGACATCAGTAGATTGACATGTCACTAGATCCAGATATCCATCCCCAGGTCCCACCAAGCAAATAGCAGGCCTGGCGAGAAACTCACCAGAAGTTGGGGCAGTAGAATGTGGGGCATTCCATTCTGAAACGTTGTCGGAATGGATCCCTCTTACCGTCCATGGAATACGGAATGGCACTGGGGCACTGGTTGTCGATTTCTTTTCCTCACAGTGCTGATGAGTTAATCTCCCTACTTCTTAAGAATCAGGTTGCTACTATAGGGACACGATCACCGCCCACCCACCTACGCATGGGTAGGGGAAACTCCATCATAGTTGCTCTGCGTAGCTCTACTACTGCCACAATGGCACCTGCATCCATGAATGTGGGGCGCCCACGCCCTATATCCCTATCGAAAATCATCCAATGAATGGTGATTAACGACCTCGTACGCCATTACAAGAAAGAGATCATAATACCAACTCAGGATATGTCCCGCCTAGTCTGAGAGGTGTCCAAGCCCCATCGTCAATGCCACCCTTGAAGGCCACGCAGGGATGCACTACTCCCCACCCCAACATTCAATCGTTTCGGGAGCCTATCCCCAAAACTCCTTGATGACTCCATACCTTATGATGATGAGGTGGGTGATGTCCAACTCAGCCTAGTTAGAGTCCCAATACAAGGGCTCCAAGTAAGGGCCCCCACCCAGCCGCGTCAGCACCGCTGTCCAGCCTTGCCAGAGGAGTAGGTAGGCTATGCGCCTGCACCACCCACACCGGCTCACCTGACCCGACGCCAGTGTGGACCCAGGATGAGGACGCCCGCCAAGGGGCATTAACATAGACATTTACTATGGCCCGAGCCACCGCCGACGTATATCATGATGTCCCTACACACACTGAGCAGGGGTGCTCCTACGCCTAACCAGGATCAAGGCCCCAACCACCCCACGGGTAGGCTGAGTTGACTCTCCGGGTCGCAGGCCTGAGTGGTGATCTCCACGAACCAATACGCAGTGATGTCACCCCGTACAGACCTGTACCCCTACCCCATAGAGCGTGGTCCTTCCCCGATCCAAATCTTATCATGGAGGTATGCCCTGTGCTACCCCAAACCTAAATGAAGTCCTGCCCTGCGGCAGTGACACTCGGTGCGGAAGCCTTTCCCATGCCCACCACATCAGTCATGGAAATACTATTTGTTGAAATAGTGGGTGCCCTAGACCCAACTATGTATTACTTTTGATTACCTTATCATGTGTACAGTTAGATATGCATGATGATATCTTACCATTATAGTGCATACTTTTCTGCGTCCACTGTAATAATGGTAATGTCCATAGGTTAATTGTCGTGTCGAGAGGTTATAGCAGATCCCAGGCTATAATGAGAACCTCGAGGTACGAAGACATTGATCTTATATATATGTTATATAGTCTAGATACATCTTACTGAATGGACATAGTAGATGTCTGACTATCAGGTGCTGGGGGATCATAAGCCTTGAGACTTCTTCTCATGAAGTTCGCACTTGGTGATCTCTAGTAGTGAGATCATGAGGATAGACCCGTTAATAGGAACACCACATGTTTTGGGTGTCATTGGCCATTCCTATCTATGGACATGTGTATTGGTCTCCAAACTTAAGACCATTACCAATGTATATCATTTAATTACGTACTATGATTCAAGGTGAAAACCATGGCAGTAATGTCATGGCAAGGTAGTTTGTGTTGGGTGCATCGTTGGTGATATGATGTTGGTTGAATGGTCAAGAAGGAATTTGTCTCTTCCATGTTTAGGAAGTTGTTTATCTCATGCCTGGTTGATCAGGATGGTGCCGCCTTCATATGTTTTTGGGAAAAGTAGTAGAAAGTAAAATCCATCCGAATAGATCAAAAAATAATAAAGAAAGATAAGGATGATGACATAAGAGTGTGTCCTGCTTTATGAGATATTTAATGAAAAAGAGACTATAGTACACAATCAGTGTTTGTAAGATGGTAGTCGTTGCTATGACTATCCTTATCTCATTAGGGGCCATGATGAGTTGCTAGACTCCACTCGTGGTCTGTGGATTTTATTCACTACTATCGAGATGAGGGCATAGAGGGTCACACACAATAGAGTATTCAAGAATCATCCCTATATAGTTGAATAGGTATATGTACATAGTGGGCCTCACCACGGGGTCTGAGTGTTGTCCAAGCTGTCGATCACCAAAAGAATTAAATAAATTCATTAATATTCACGTTATGAATATTTAGGATTGAATTTATTTAATGTATTTATGAGTTTAGTAAATACAAGAAAATATTACTCGAACGAATATTATATTAATATTCAAGGTTGGATTAATATTTATCGGGACAAGCGAGTCGAGTTAAAAGGCTCAGTTTTATCATGTAATATATTTTATATATATTAAAAGTATGTGATAAATAATTAAATAATATTGGCACAGTTTAGTTCGTCGAAATTATTTATTTAGAGAACGCTGATTTTAACGGGGGCCAGGGAACTCTACTGGGTATTTATCAAAATCTCTATAAATAAGAGAGGAGGCTCTCTCTCTTTTGTGTGCATATCACTATTCATCTATTTATGGAATGAAAACTTGGGAGCCTCTCTCTCCTCCCACTTCATGGAGAGAGAAGATGATGATCCAAGAGCTCAGATCAAGTTCTTCCTCACACATCGCAAGATCAATGATGTGGTGATCGTCGGGATGTCGAATATATTGTTGAATCACCGCGCTAGCACTCGGAGTTTGTCGACCGGCGTTCCCACGGATTTTTAGAGCGTGTGTGGATGATCTAGAGGGATCTTTATTTGGATCCTTTAAGTGACAATCTCCATCATCTAGCAGTAGTCAACCACTCATTTAGATTTAAAATGGGTATGTTTTCATTTTAATTTTGTGCTCTTAATAATCTACGTGAGATCCTCAGACCTCTCCGGGGCTCGGATTGTCGGTGACGACAAGTACCGTCGTTCCGCCGATGAAAAATTTAAAATCCCCGGCCAACCAGCTTCCGCTGCAAGCCCCGGAAAACCTAACAGTGGTATCAGAGGTATCACATAAATTTTATGAGCCTAGAAAATTATTTTACATAAATATTTAAGTAGAGGGTTCAAAAACGGTCCCAACGGTTCAAATTGTGCGGCAATCCGATATCGAATGACCAAGTTATGGGCAGTTTAAATTTTCAGATTGGATCAAATTCACGGTTTGAGCTCGGGTTCTAATTTTATTTCATTTTGTTGAACCGATTAAAATTAAATCGGTTCATTAGAAATAAAATTATTTTTGAAAATTATTTTTTATAAATAACATAATTTTCACAATAATTTTTTTATTATAATAATATTTTTATTATTATTATAATAATGTAATAATAATAAATTATTATTTCATTATATTAAATATATTATTATTTAATTTAAAAGGCTATCATATAGCCTTTAGAAAGCTAAAAAAATAATGAAGGAAGACCCCAAAGGGGGTCTTCCCGCGTGGAGAAAGACCCTTGGGTCTTGCTGCATTTTATAAAAAAAGGGGTGGGCTGGACCGTAGAAACAGCAAAAACAAAAAAAAAACAAATAAAAAGGGAAAGGGGAAGGGGTCACCGCATGGAACGAAAAAAAACAAACAGTAGCAGGGGGTCCGAGCGGACCCCCTCCCTTCCCCACATGGTGCACTACAGCGCTGCCGGGTCTCCACACTGGTGCGACGGACGAGCCCCCCACCCTTGCACCACCGGATATTCTTCTCTGTACACCATCCACAGCAAGCCAACCCTCCCAGTGCCATCCCGCCTCGGCCCCCTCACCCGGCTGCTCTCCGCCGGTACTATGCACCCCAGCTGCATGCACGTCGGCCCTCCCTCCGCACAGACCTACTGCACCAGAATGATCCCCCTTCCGACCTTCCTCTATGGGCCAGTGCTGCCGCTCACCCAGGCCGCACCCTGCACCGGCCCCCTTTCCTGCTGCTCTCCCTCGGTATGGCGCCCCCATGCAGGTCGGCCGACGCATGCAGCCAAACCCCAGCCTGCAGCAGGTCCCGCCAGAGCCTCACCCGAGCTGGCTCCTCCACCTAGACCACACCCTGGGCATTTTGTAGCAGCGAGTCTCGATTTGGAAGTCGTCGCCTCCCGCTTGAAAGTTGGCCTTCCCTCCTACAACACCACTTGCGCCAGCTCTGGCCAGACCCATGCGTGAACCCGCCTAGCACAAGTACAGGTAGCGCATCCGCGACTGGCCACCCACCTCAGCTCCTCTCCGAGAGCACTGTAGCCATGGTTACCCGACCACCGCCCGGTCCTCATAGCGGGCAGGTAACCCCATAGGTTTAAGTTAAATCAGTTAATATAATTAATTAATTTAATTAATTAAATTAATTAATATATTAATTTTTGTGAAATAAATTTTAACAACCAATTCCAATTAATTTAATTTTACGTAAAAATTAAATTAATTAAAAGACCGTTAATTAATAAAATTGTTTGAATTTAGTAATTTATTTAATTTAATTATATATCCCTCATACTTATTTATGCATTTTAATTTTTATCGCATAATATATTTTACCTGTCGTCTGGTCTTGAGCATCGACCTTAGTATGTCTGCTTTCAATTATTACTTTAATTAATTATTTAAATGTGTGCGATGATTGTAATTAATTAAATATGGTCTGTGCATCGTATATTTTTTGGTTAAAATGTACAAGGGGCTGCACACCCAATAATTATATGATGTACATTTATTCCTGAGTCCCCCTTGCCTGCATGTGAGTATCTTTGTACTTCAGACAAAGACGACGAGTGACGTCGACCCCGCCAAGACGAGGCGGAGCACATTGATCAAGACGATGCAAAATGACACGTAGACCACGCCAAGGCGAGGTGGTAGTCCAAGACGTGACGTGGGCTCAGCCAAGATGAGGTGATTCTCCAAATGAGAACCAGACATACAACATGGGTAGAGATGTATCTAGTGTCAAGTTTCCATATAGGTATGATGACCCTTAGGTCTTTTAGATGCACAAGACCAGTCGGGTAATAATTTTACCTTTATGAATTTATTTATTATTTTATTCATTTTAGAACAGCGGGGGAATACATAAAATAATAGATAATAAAATTCTTAAATAAGCACCGTGTTTTTTCTATTAAAGTTCAGTTGTGAGCGCGACAACATAGATGAACAAGTTTAATAGAAATGGATCACATTCTTCAAGAGAAAACCAATTAAACCTTCAATTAAAATATTGAGTCACAAATAGCCTTCCATCATTCAAGTATGAACAAAACCGGGTGTTCGAGGTGTCGGTTCGTGCCTGAGCTGAGGTTGCCTCTTACTACCGGGGAGTTCTTATTTGTGTGGGGGGTCAACATAACTAAAATTGCAGCAATGAGATAGCCTTAGCTAGCTTGTTGTAATTTTAGAGGCAAGCATTGAGTATATCATTAAATTATTTTGAAGCTGGGACTTCACTCAACAGATCAAGGAACCGCGAGCTAATGTGGTTGGCTAGTCAAAAGCCTACCTTGGACCCTTCGAGTAGTGGCGTAGCCCTAGATTGTAGACTACGAGGAAGGTTCAAGGATCCTTGCCACTAGAATACTCAAGAGTATTCCGATTCTACTATAGAGGGTTCCTAGAATTTGAAAAATTAGTGGGAGACATTTAATGATTAAATAATCAGTAATGTCACATTAGGTAATCATATAAAAGTATAATCTGCTAAAGTATATTTGTAGATAATTGCAAGAAATACCATAATAAAACTGTGATAAACATTGGACAAAGTTAATGTCCAAACAAGCACGAAATTCCAAGTGCAGTACAGGTTCTTGCACACATTACTACTATATCGTAAATTTATGGTGCTTGTATCTCAACTTGTTAAGCCACCTTAAAAAGCGAGGGTGTAAAACTGCTTATAGAAGACTCATGAATCAGGCATATGATAGTTCAATCATAATTCTATCATCAAATTCTGA
Source organism: Viscum album (assembly GCA_963277665.1). Classification (NCBI taxonomy): domain Eukaryota; kingdom Viridiplantae; phylum Streptophyta; class Magnoliopsida; order Santalales; family Viscaceae; genus Viscum; species Viscum album. Next base: position 1,113,297,093 of record OY728162.1, on the reverse strand, counting down.
TGTTAGTTGTGGCTGCTAAATCATGACATGGATGATGTTACATGTAGTCTCATCTCCAAGATCCTTTAAAGGAGAAATCAAAGCAAGATTTGAATGTGATGATTGCACTTGAATTGTGTAAAGTGAAAGATAGTTCACAATCTTTCATGTCATACCATTCTTATACCTTTTTACACCCAAATTACTCTAGTTTCATTTAAAAGTACAAATGAACTGTATAGAGTAATCACTTCATTACCTTTATGGTAACATTTGCCAAGTAATAAGAATATTAGAGATAACACCATCTTTTATTCTTATGGAGAATAAATTGAATGACAAGGCGAAAAGACTTATGGCATGTTACGCCAAAGGCACCTTCGTTATGTCCTTCAAAGAAAAGTGGTTGGTTAGTTAACAAAAGGTTATTTTCATAACATAATGAAATTAATTCATGGAAGATTAAGAACTGAAATACAAGAAGCAAGTACCCGTTTCTCGTTCAGTTTATATTCATCAAATAAAATTATTGTTTTCTAGAATAATTACTGGTTATTAAAATACAATATTATTTTCATATATATGTATACAATAACCATGTAAGTAGAGAAACATTACTAGAAGTAATGTGTCTTCTCCAAGTAGCTGAGAAAGGGTGATTCCTAAGTTAGCAGTTAGAAACACATAACTTCTAATTGCCAATTGATTGATTCAAATTGAACAAGATGTGGAGTATAACCAAAAACATTTATCTCATGTTCCCATTTGGACATGATGGGAAATTATTCCATGTTTTTGAATGAATGTTGTTTGTGGTAACATACTCAACAAATAGTTCACTGCTATTTGAATCAATGGCAATACATGATGAATATAAAAATGTAAGACTTACCCAGTTCTAGAAATGTTATTCTTTGTCAAGTAAAACTAAAAGAAGATGTCAACTATATACCTAGTATGGTATTTAGTCTCGGCATAGCTAAACACCTATGGTATTATTGACATCTTTAGTTTAGACAGAGAAACCTTTAGAAATAAAGGTATGCCACAAAGCTTTCAAGGTTAGTTCAACACGAGAGTGTTAACTCTTCCAAAGAAAGATAGAGGTAAAGATACTTCATAAGATTCCTTTAAGTCATTAAGGAATGTACCAATGAAGTATAAGTTTTGTAAGAAGATATGAGTTGCTTCAGATCGGCAGGCTGAAGAATATCTTGACCAATCAATCATCGATCATGATAATGTAATGTGGAGTAATTCCTAAATGCATGTTACCTTATATACATCACTATGTTGACATTCATAAGGAGGATAGATGATAATGTCTTTGTAAAGACCCGTAAAATTCAAGGGAAATTTTTTCTTAATTTTCTTTGGAATTTTACAAGAGCGCGGTTTCTGACGGCACCTGATTCCGAGGCCCGGTGTGCCCGGAATCAATTTCCGAAGTTTGGCTCGGGTACGTTCAATGAACGAACAAGTGGGATTTCCTAACTTTTGATCCAGTGCTCGGAATTGAAATCCGAGGGCACCGATGAACTCGCAGCGCCGTTATTCGCTTAAGGAGACCTTTTTCGAAGTTGCGTTTATTGCGGGACGAAAGTTAATTTTTGGGAGAATTATAAAAAGTTGAATAAAAATGTGGAACACTTTTTATTTTATTTTTATGTTAGTTAACTTCTCCCAAAGGGAGTTAAAGGTGGGACCCACATCCACTTAACCTCCCTTGGGAGGATTAAGTGTGGTGGGGCCCACACAAAACCCAACTTTTCAACTTCTCAAAAAACTCCCTTTAACCCCACTTTAAATGTTTTGACAACTTAGCTTATTAATTAGGTTGAGTTGTTTAAACTTTTTCAAACCTTTGAAATTCAAAAAGGTTTGGTTGAGTTAATAAAATAAGCTCTTAGCTTATTTTATTTGGTTAGAATTGTTTAGCCATCTTGAGAGCTTTTTGGGTTCTTCTCCTTCTTCTTCAAACTTTGACGAAGAACGCTCAAGCTTTGACGAAGAACGCTCAAGCTCCGACGAAGAACGCCGCTCCTCTCTTCTTCGTCTTCCGTGTCAACGAAAGGGAACGCCGCTTCCTCCTCGAACTTCCTTCATCGGCATACGAAGATTCGCCAACGACGTACCTCTTCATCATCGGATTTGACGAACGACTACCGCGATGCCCGACCTCCGCGACGTTATCTTCCGCAGGTCGTTGACGATCTTCGAACTTCAACCCAAGGTAGGGGTTGTTGTTAATTGTTTATTTATTTATTCTTGTTCGTGGTTCTGGCATGACTAACATGAGGATTTTTAAATATGTGTTATCATTTAACGTGAGGGGGCCAGACCGCATGAACACGGCCGAACCCCCTCCTTTGTTCTTGTTGATTTATCTTGGGGATGAAACAAGATGGCGTGGTGTCGTCGCACCACGCGGATATTCGCACACTTATATTGCGCGGCGCCGTTGCGCGGCGCCGTGGAAGGATCATCAAGAACGCGACGCCGTCGCGCCGTGTCGAATGGAATCGAAGGCGCGGGGGAGGGGCGCGGTGCCGTCGCACCGCGCCGGACGACAAACACCGCGGCCGGTTCTGGGCCGCGGCGAGACGGGAAGACCGGCGGCATGCCGGGCCGCTGGCGTCGGAAACCGGAAGGGGACCGACTTGCCGGTCCCGTTGGAGAAAAACCGGCCGGCCAGGTGGCTGGCCGGAAGGTCAAAGACCGGGGGAATAAATTCCCTCGGTCAACTCTCAAACCCCCCCCCCCCCATTTATGAGGGGGGGCGGTTCCTTTGAGGGGGGCAGGCGACCCCCCGGTTTCCTCAAGCAGGCCCCCCAGAGGGGGGGCCGGTTCTCCAAAAGGCGCGACTAAAAGCCGCGCTGCCACATGCTGGAAGCGGGGGCTTAGCCCCCCGCGCGTGACCCCAGCGGCGCCGGGCCGCGCCGCCGCCGGCCGGGCCGCGCCGCCGCGTCGGACCGCGCCGCCGCGCCGGTCCGCGTCTCCACGCCGGACCGCCGCCAGCCGGGCCGGGTCGGGTCGACCCGGTTCGGGTCGACCTGGTTCGGGCCGACCCAGGGGGGGGGGGGGGTCGGGCTGGGTCGGTCCGGACCCGGACCCCCCGTTTTCGAGACAAATTCGGTATTTTGGCCATAACTTGAGCCACAGACCTCCGATTGATGAACCGTCTGCGGCAACGCGATCCTTGGATTGAGACGGTCGTTTCGGTATATCTCACTCAAAGTTTCGGAATACTTTGAGTTCGGCCGGGTTGGTTCGTTCACGAAACCAACCGGGCCTTCGGAGCGGAAACGCTCATATCTTGAGCTACGGACGTCCGATTGACGTGCCGTCAGCTTTGTTGTGTTCCTCTTAGTGAGAAGGATATTTTGGCATACTCCGCCCGAGGTTTGGACGCAGGTGGAGTACGGTCGGGTTGGTTTTTCCTTAAAAACCAACCGGGCCCCGGGGACGAAAATGCCAATAACTCTCATACCGGGCGTCCGATCGACGCGCCGTCTGTTGCATTGAGTTCCTGTTGACGATACAGAACTTTTGGATACATCAACTCTGGACTTTGTGACAGTTGATGTATCAGCCTCTCGGCTCGTGGAGCGGACCCTCCTGTACGAGCTTGCTGGGTGCAGGAACCCTAGTGATGGCTGCGACTATGACTGCTACTACTACTGCTACTACTGCTACTGTGACAGCGACGATGACAGTACATAGATCCTGTGTGGATCCGACGACGACGACTACAACACTCAACAATCCTACGTGGATCAGTGCTACAGGTCCTGTGTGGGCCCGATCCTGTGTGGGTCTGATCCTGTGTGGGTCTTTGCGCTCAGCGGTTCTGTGTGAACCAGCGCCTACAGGTCCTATGTGGGCCCGATCCTGTGTGGGTCCTTTGCGGGGGTTAGTTACCTATCGATCCTTCGTGGGTCCGACGACTTAGATGGATCAGAGATCATCTTTATCGTCTTTCGAAGAAGTATACCTGTGTGAGCTGAATCCTATTGCTTTCCTGTGTGGATTGTGTTGTGCTATCCTGTGTGGATTACGTTTTGCTTTCCTGTGTGGAATACGTTTACTTTCCTATGTGGGCTGAGTTGTACTTGAGCTCGGAGGTTGGAGCGTATTTGAATTTGATGACTTAGGTATATGTATGGGCATATACCTAAGCAGTGTCGGTTGTTACTTCGTGATTGGACCTTTCTTCGTGGTTTATCCTTTGTGGATTTGAGAGACCTTCAGGGGTCTCGGGGTCCCTACTGAGTAGCTTATACTCACCCCTGCAGAGGCTTTGCCCGCACTACGTTGTGTTGGTTGCAGACGACGGACAACGTTGATCTTAGCTGAGGCTTGCAGAGCAGGACGGTACCTGGAGGTGGACCACTTGGCGGGACGTGCTCGGAGCGGACGACGGGACCCGTGGAGCAGTGGAGCTATCTGTACCCACCATTCAGGTGGGATTTCTAATGGATAGCTCGGTGTAGCGGCTTTTACTTTTCAGTTGCTGTTTTTCCTTTCGAGTTGTACTTTACTTTCGGTTTGGGTTTGTATACTGGCCCATTTACTTTTCCGCACTTTCAGTTGTACTAGGCTTTTGCTTAGTGTTTACTTTCCGCTTTCTTACTCTATGGTGTTTGTTTACTTTACAAAGGCAATGCCTTCCCTTTTTACCGGGATTTAAGCCTTGGTGCTAGTCGCCAGCCCCTGGCCTATGGAAGGCGGGCTTGGGGTAGTCATGGCACGGACCCCGAGGGCGGGTCGTGACAAATTGGTATCAGAGGAGTTCGGTTCTACCACGAACTCTGATCTTTTCTATGTGAAGCAATAATGTTTAGCGTATTGAGTGTGGTTATCAGTCCAGGGAGTCCAGTGTTGGTGCGGCGGCCGACGTATCCGTACACCAGGACCCTGACTTTTGATTCCCGACATAATGCACGAAAACATTGATTGCGTGTGTGTTTCAATGTTTTATTTGTGATTACTTATATCAGCTCACCAGGTATACTGTTCTGACCGTGGCGCACCTGTTTCCTTTTCAGGATGGCCCCACGACGGCAGCCAGCTAGGGTTCCGAGAGTCGAGTGTGACGACAGCCCACCGAGCGACGAGGCCTCGGTGCAGGGCCCTTTGTCAGCAGTGGCACCGACGGTAGCTCTACCCGCCGAGCCCCCGATGCTTCCTGTACCAGCCGCTGACGATGCACGTCGCCTCAACGCACTGCATGAATTTCAGTGCCAGCGACCAACCAGGTTTCACGGGGAGACGGATCCCCAGGCAGCCGAGGACTGGCTGGAGCCAGTGGTACGTGTGTTTAGGCTAGTGAGGACACCATCAGACCTCATGGTGATCCTCGTTGCGAGCCTACTACACGCAGCAGCATGACGATGGTGGAGCTTGATGCTCCAGGTTCACGATGAGGCATCTCTAATTTGGACGGACTTTGAGAGCCTCTTTCGCTCGGAGTTCGTCCCAGCCACCCTTCGTGCAGGGTGTATCCAGGAGCTTCTTCAGCTGCGGCAGGGCAGCATGACGGTCGCTCAGTACTCGGCGAGATTTACTGATCTCTCGCGCTACTCGACCGACATGGTACGGGACCCATTCTTCCGGGCCCGGACCGTCGAGCAGGGTTTGAGACACGAGATCAGGGCATTGCTGATCTCCCTCAGCATACCGACTCAGACATGAGTACTGGAGCGGGCCCTTCTGATCGAGAGCTTGCTTGCTGAGTCTACACCAGTGCAGCGACCCACCGCAGGGTGGCACGTGGCAGAGTCATCTGCAGCAGGCAGTCGAAGGATGACTCAGGGGTCCAGACAGACCAGACCTTCAGGAAGACGACCTCAGGGCACTGGCTCAGTAGTGCGGGGCACACAGCGAGGAGCCAGTCTTTCGAGAGGCAGACAGTGCTACTCGTGCGGCGGGCAGGGCCACATGGCTCGTGACTGCCCGACCCGCCATGCTGAGGAGCAGCAGACAGTTGAGGGACCACCGAGGCAGAGGCAGAGGGTCGACCGTAGCGGTCCGCAGGGAGGAGGCGGACGAGGCAGAGGAGTTGGACGAGCAGCCGGTGGTGGGCGACGCTTTGAGGCTCTGCCACCACCACTACCAGGAGGTCCACCCCGACCACAGGAAGCTGGCGGGCAGAGACAGGCACAGCTCCAGGCATCATAGGCCTACGACCACGGCGCACCCGAGATGATTCGAGGTACTATCTGTGTCTATTCCACCCTTGCTGCAGTACTTATAGACACAGGAGCGAGTCACTCTTTCGTAGCCGCTGCCCTTGTTCGGAGATCGGAGATTCCGACAGAGCCGTTGGCTCGATCCTTACGGCTAGAGACTCCTACGGGAGCAGACTCGACGATTACGCACTGGTACCGGCAGTGTGAGCTCACTCTAGGAGGCGAGAGCTTCGGCTGGGATCTTCTTGTAGCAGCGTCGAGGCCTTACGATGTCATCTTGGGCATGGATTGGCTATCTACGGTCCATGCACAGATTGACTATTTTAGGCGCAAGGTGCGATGTGTACGCACCGATGGGAGAAGGTTCACCTTCACCGGCGAGAAGGGAGCCTTTGCAGCACATGATGGACTTCTGCAGAGGAGAGGACAGCCCATCACTCATCAGTTGGCTAGCCTCATCCTTGGAGCAGTTGACGTGCGGAGTCCTGGTTTTCCTGCAGTGGTGGATCAGTTTGCGGATGTTTTTCCCGACAACGTTCCAGGGCTACCTCCTCGCAGAGAGGTAGACTTTTATATTGAATTGTACCCTGGGACAGCCCCGATATCCACTCCAGCATATCGGATGGCCCCCACCGAGCTTCGAGAGCTACGGGTACAGTTGGAGGACTTGCAGGGCAAGGGGTTCATCCGACCCAGTGTTTCACCCTGGGCTTCCCCGATATTGTTCGCCAAGAAGGCGGAAGGGAGCCTGCGGCTTTGTGTTGACTATCGTCGCCTGAACCAGGTGACAGTGAGGAACAAGTATCCGCTACCGAGGATTGATGACCTCTTTGATCAGCTCAAGGGAGCACGGTGGTTCTCGAAGATAGAAATCAGGTCAGGCTATCATCAGCTCAGATTCAGAGACGAGGATGTGCATAAGACGGCCTTCAGATGTCGGTATGACCACTATGAGTTCTTGGTTATGACTTTCGGTGTAACCAATGCTCCAGAAGTGTTCATGGCTCTCATGACCAGGATCTTTCAGCCATACCTTGATCGGTTTGTCGTGGTCTTCATCGACGACATTCTGATTTACTCTACGACTGAGGAGGAGCACGCCTATCACTTGCGAGTTGTACTAGACACACTCCGAGAGCACCAGCTTTATGGTAATCTCTCGAAGTGCCAGTTCTGGATACGTGAGGTCCACTTCTTGGGACACGTTATCTCTGAGGTGGGAGTTGCAGTGGATCCTGCGAAGATCGAGGCTGTGTTAGCATGGGAGCCACCCAGGAGCGTGACTGAGGTTCGGAGTTTCTTGGGACTAGCTGGATACTATCGGAGATTCGTGCCAGACTTCTCTAGAGTTGCGGCACCACTCACAGCTTTGACGAAGAAGGGGAAACCCTTCGTGTGGTCAGACAGATGTCAGCAGAGCTTCCAGGAGCTGAGACAGAGATTGACTAGCGCACCTATCTTGAGGTTGCATGAGGAGGGAGTAGGGTACGTAGTCTACTGCGATGCATCAGGGACCGGACTCGGATGTTTTCTGATGCAGGAGCGGGCAGTGATCGCCTATGGATCACGTCAGTTGAGGCCGCATGAGCAGAACTACGCCACCCATGACCTGGAGTTAGCAGCAGTGGTCTTCGCTCTGAAGACATGGCGACACTATCTGATGGGCGAGCGCTTTACAGTCTTTTCCGATCATCAGAGTCTCAGGTATATCTTCTTGAAGAAGGACCTGAACCTGAGACAGTGGCGATGGCTCGAGTTCCTCTAGGACTATGACTTTGAGATAGTCTATACTCCTGGGAAGGGGAACGTAGTAGCCGATGCCCTCAGCAGGAGGATGGGCATTCAGCTACTTGAGGAGGCGACGGAGCAGCTAGCCTCTTTACAGATATCCTTCGTGGATAGAGATGGAGCAGCCTTCCTCCAGTCTCTCACAGTCACCCCTCCACTACTGCAGCGGGTCAGAGAGGCACAGCGTGAGGACGCTGACTGTGAGACACGACGTGCACAAATATCCTCGGGACATGCACCTGATGGTTTCTCCCTTAGAGCAGAGCACGAAATCCTTTTTAGAGGACGTACCATGGTACCAGTCGCTTTACGAGAGGAAGTGATGAGAGAGTTTCACACTTCTTCTTTGGCGGTAAATCCTGGAGTGGAGAAGATGTACCAGGACCTCAGACGACAGCACTGGTGGCCGGGCATGAAGAAGGCAGTAGCAGAGTTCGTTTCTCGATGCCTCACCTTCCAGCAGGTGAAGGCAGAGCATCAGGTACCAGCGGGCCTGGTACATCACTTTGAGGTTCCGGAGTGGAAGTGGGACGACATATCTATGGACTTCGTGACTGGACTTCCACGCACTTCCAGAGGTCACGACTCCATATGGGTGATTTTTGACCGACTCACCAAGTCGGCACACTTCTTACCCATTAGAGAGCAAGGATCAGTGGAGAGCTTGGGATGTCTCTACGTCCAGGAGATTGTGCGGCTCCACGGTGTGCCATATTCTATCGTCTCCTATCGAGATGCTCACTTTACTTCCCGGCTTTGGAAGGGGTTACAGGAGGCGTTCAGGACACAGCTACGTCTGAGCACAGCCTTTCACCCTCAGACGGATGGTCAGACGGAGAGGACCATTCAGACTCTCGAGGACATGCTCCGCGCATGTGTCCTCGACTTTGGTCGTAGCTAGGAGGATCACCTACCCTTGGTGGAGTTTGCGTACAACAACAGCTACCACTCCACCATCGGGATGACACCTTATGAGGCGTTGTACAACCGACCTTGTAGATCTCCTTTGTGTTGGACAGACCCTGGGGAGTCAGCACTTGTGGGACCGGAGATGGTCCAGGCCACAACAGAGAAGGTCTAGGTTATCCAGGAGCGGATGAGGACGTCATAGAGCCGACAGAAGTCATACGCTGACAGGAGGCGGAGGCCACTAGAGTTCGGGGATGGCGACCACGTCTTCTTGCGGGTCTCACCTCGACGTGGTATTCGGAGATTTGGCCGAGGCGACAAGTTATCTCCATGCTTCATCGGACCCTTCCAGGTCCTCAGCAGGGTTGGTGAGGTGGCTTATCGCCTAGCTCTGCCACCTCAGTTGCACCGGGTGCACGACGACTTCCACGTATCCCAGCTGAGGAGATACGTGCACGACCCGACACACATCATTGACCATGGGGAGCTTGACGTTGATGATGGGGCGACTTTTACGGAGGTCCCGGTGGAGATAGAGGATCGACAGGAGCGGGTCCTGCGTGGGTGATCGATTCCTCTTGTGCGCATCAGATGGCAGCACGGGAATCTCCAGGAGAGCACATGGGAGCGGGAGGCTCAGATGTGTGCTCAGTACCGTCATTTGTTCCCCTAGTTTTTGATGTATCTTTACGGGGACGTAAAGCCCTGAGGTGGGAGTAATGTAAAGACCCGTAAAATTCAAGGGAAATTTTTTCTTAATTTTCTTTGGAATTTTACAAGAGCGCGGTTTCTGACGGCACCTGATTCCGAGGCCCGGTGTGCCCGGAATCAGTTTCCGAAGTTTGGCTCGGGTACGTTCAGTGAAAGAACGAGCGGGATTTCCTAACTTTTGATCCGGTGCTTGGAATTGAAATCCGAGGGCACCGATGAACTCGCAGCGCCATTATTCGCTTAAGGAGACCTTTTCTGAAGTTGCGTTTATTGCGGGACGAAAGTTAATTTTTGGGAGAATTATAAAAAGTTGAATAAAAATGTGGAACACTTTTTATTTTATTTTTATGTTAGTTAACTTCTCCCAAAGGGAGTTAAAGGTGGGACCCACATCCACTTAACCTCCATTGGGAGGATTAAGTGTGGTGGGGCCCACACGAAACCCAACTTTTCAACTTCTCTCAAAACTCCCTTTAACCCCACTTTAAATGTTTTGACAACTTAGCTTATTAATTAGGTTGAGTTGTTTAAACTTTTTCAAACCTTTGAAATTCAAAAAGGTTTGGTTGAGTTAATAAAATAAGATCTTAGCTTATTTTATTTGGTTAGAATTGTTTAGCCATATTGAGAGATTTTTGGGTTCTTCTCCTTCTTCTTCAAACTTTGAAGAAGAACGCTCAAGCTTTGACGAAGAACGCTGAAGCTCCGACGAAGAACGCCGCTCCTCTCTTCTTAGTCTTCCGTGTCAACGAAAGGGAACGCCGCTTCCTCCTCGGACTTCCTTCGTCGGCATACGAAGATTCGCCAACGACGTACCTCTTCGGACGTACCTCTTAGTCATCGGATTTGACGAACGACTATCGCGATGCCCGACCTCGGCGACGTTATCTTCCGCAGGTCGTTGACGATCTTCGAACTTGAACCCAAGGTAGGGGTTGTTGTTAATTGTTTATTTATTTATTCTTGTTCGTTGTTCTGGCATGAGTAACATGAGGATTTTTAAATATGTGTTATCATTTAACGTGAGGGGGCCGGACCGCATGAACACGGCCGAACCCCCTCCTTTGTTCTTGTTGATTTATCTTGCGGATGAAACAAGATGGCATGGTGCCGTCGCACCACGCGGATATTCGCACACTTATATTGCGCGGCGCCGTTGCGCCGCGCCGTGGAAGGATCATCAAGAACACGACGCCGTCGCGCCGCGTCGAAGGGAATCGAAGGCGCGGCGGAGGGGCGCGGTGCCGTCGCACCGCGACGGACGAAAAACACCGCGGCCGGTTCCGGGCCGCGGCGAGACGGGAAGACCGGCGACACGCCGGGCCGTCGCCGTCGGAAACCGAAAGGGGACCGGCTTGCCGGTCCCGTTGGAGAAAAACCGGCCGGCCAGGTGGCCGGCCGAAAGGTCAAAGACCGGGGGAATAAATTCCCCCGATCAACTATCAAACCCCCCCATTTATAAGGGGGGGGGGGGGGGGGGGTTCCTTTGAGGGGGGTAGTCGGCCCCCCGGTTTCCTCAAGCAGGCCCCCACGAGGGGGGGCCGGTTCTCCAAAAGGCGCCGCTAAAAGCCGCGCTGCCACATGCTGGAAGCGGGGGCTTAGCCCCCCGCGCGTGACCCCAGAGGCGCCAGGCCGCACCGGACCGCGCCGCCGCGCCGGTCCACGCCTCCGCGCCGGACCGCCGCCGGCCGGGCCGGGTCGGGTCGACCCGGTTCAGGTCGACCTGGTTCGGGCCGACCCAGGGGGGGGGGGGGGGTCGGGACCCCTCGTTTTCGAGACGGATTTGGTCTTTTGGCCATAACTTGAGCCACAGACCTCCGATTGACGAATCGTCTGCGGAAACGCGATCCTTGGATCGAGATGGTCGTTTCGGTATATCGCACTCAAAGTTTCGGAATACTTTGAGTTCGGCCGGGTTGGTTCGTTCACGAAACCAACCGGGCCTTCGGAGCGGAAACGCTCATATCTTGAGCTACGGACGTCCGATTGACGTGCCGTCAGCTTTGTTGTGTTCCTCTTAGTGAGACGGATCTTTTGGCATACTCCTCCCGAGGTTTGGACGCAGGTGGAGTACGGTCGGGTTGGTTTTGCCTTAAAAATCAACCGGGCCCCGGGGACGAAAATACCAATAACTCTCAGACCGGGCGTCCGATCGACGCGCCGTCTGTTGCGTTGAGTTCCTGTTGACGATACGGAACTTTTGGATACATCAACTCTGGACTTTGTGACAGTTGATGTATCAGCCTCTCGGCTCGTGGAGCGGACCCTCCTGTACGAGCTTGCTGTGTGCGGGAACCCTAGTGCTGGCTGCGACTATGACTGCTACTACTACTGCTACTACTGCTACTGTGACAACGACGACGACAGTACAGAGATCCTGTGTGGATCCGACGACGACGACTACAACACTCAGCGATCCTACGTGGATCAGTGCTACAGGTCCTGTGTGGGCCCGATCCTATGTGGGTCCGATCCTGTGTGGGTCTTTGCGCTCAGCGGTCCTGTGTGAACCAGCGCCTACAGGTCCTATGTGGGCCCGATCCTGTGTGGGTCCTTTACGGGGGTTAGTTACCTATCGATCCTTCGTGGGTCCGATGACTTAGATGGATCAGACATCATCTTTATCGTCTTTCGAAGAAGTATACCTGTGTGAGCTGAATCCTGTTTCTTTCCTGTGTGGATTGGGTTGTGCTATCCTGTGTGGATTACGTTTTGCTTTCCTGTGTGGAATACGTTTACTTTCCTGTGTGGACTGAGTTGTACTTGAGCTCGGAGCTCGGAGCATATTTGAATTTGATGACTTAGGTATATGTATGGGCATATACCTAAGCAGTGTTGGTTGTTACTTCGTGATTGTACCTTTCTTCGTGGTTTATCCTTTGTGGATTTGAGAGACCTTCAGGGGTCTCGGGGTCCCTACTGAGTAGCTTATACTCACCCCTGCACGGGCTTTGCCCGCACTACGTTGTGTTGGTTGCAGACGACGGACAACGTTGATCTTAGCTGAGGCTTGCAGAGCAGAACAGTACCTGGAGGTGGACCACTGGGCGGGACGTGCTCGGAGCGGACGACAGGACCCGTGGAGCAGTGGAGCTATCTGTACCCACCCTTCAGGTGGGATTTCTAGTGGACAGCTCGGTGTAGCGGCTTTTACTTTTCAGTTGTTGTTTTTCCTTTCGAGTTGTACTTTACTTTCAGTTTGGGTTTGTATACTGGCCCATTTACTTTTCCGAACTTTCAGTTGTACTCTGCTTTTGCTTAGTGTTTACTTTCCGCTTGCTTACTCTGTGGTGTTTGTTTACTTTACAAAGGCAATGCCTTCCCTTTTTACCGGGATTTACGCCTTGGTGCTAGTCGCCAACTTTGTTCAGTTCACTGTTTTGAAATTTATTTTCAATGTGACATGTAACTTCTTATTTTATGAAAATATTAAAAAAAATTATAAAAATTGTTTAATGGTTTAAATTCAATTTTCAACTTTATGTCAAAATGATTTATTTCCATGGAAATTTTCATTCATGAATTACCATATAAAGACTCCAATTCTATTTTTGGAGATTAAACTAGTGGATATAGATCACTTCGTTTTCCTTTCTAAAGAATCCTCTATTATAACCATGATTTTCGTTCCAATGAATTTCCTCCATGAAAAATATATATTTAATACATTTTATTAATGGGTTTTCATCTAGATTACATAAATCTATTTATTAGAGAAATTATTAACTTAACCATATACCCCTTTCTCTATACAATGTTAATTTATGTGATGCTTATATAGAAAGCTATTCCATTTATTGATTGGGTAAATATTGAAAATCCATATATTTGTTATTTTGATATGGATGTTTATTTATAACTTAAGAAGGTTGATTATATACTTATATCTATACACATAATTTTTTGGATGGGTTATGATCATTTTTCCCTTTTATTTACATGGGAAGAAATATAAACATTCGGTGTCTAGTTATTATAATATAGATGTTAACAAAGGATAGTTGTTTTTTTGAAGCTACTGTAATTCATATTATTCAAGTGGTAAATGTATTTTAATTAAATTAGTGATAGGTGGGGCCTGATATTATATATACCATTGATATATTTTTTGGTTTCATGATATAAAAGCTCTATTTTTTTGTGTATTCTAACCCAATGAATAAATAATGTCATGGTTATGACTTGAAAATAAGAATGATTTCTTGGATACAAAATTGATGTGAAGAATAATGTCATAGATTAGGATTTTATGTTAATGTTAAATATTTATGACATTATACATTTAATCACCATGAATACTATAGTTCCATGAAAATATAAGGTAGTAACATTGTATTCGATAGTGTGTATGACACGCAACACCAAGCACACAAGGAGAATATAATATCATAAGAAATTATATTATATTTAGCATTTTAAATAAATTCAATATATTATATATAATTTATTGAACATGATACTAAGTGTGTGACATATAAAAAAAGAGTTTCTTTAATTGCTTGCATTACACGCAATACCAGGTTTTACCAAACAATAATATATTATAATATATTATTATTTAACATAATAATATATAAAGCAACTGTTAAATTAATATTTATGTATAATAATTACCAAATTATGAAAATATATTTCTTAAAAATATAATATGAATTGATTATTTATATAATGACAAGAAATGAATATAAGATCTAATTGAAAACCAAGAGAATATTTTATAAATTGTTTTTATGCTCACAAAGATATTTTATAATAATAAATTATATTAATTAAAATTATTGAGTAATATTAACATAATATATATAAGATATATTCAATATAATATTTTTGATATTAATCCAATAGATTTTATGAGTATAAGATAGGAAAAAACCCAATTTTATACATAGAGACCTATAGTTTTACTAATGCATTTTTACTGCCTTTTATTAGTGAACGTATTTTAAATCCACGTTTTAGAACTATTATAAATATTATATGTCAAAAAATATTAATATTTGAAATATAAACATAAAAATTATTTTAGGGGCGATTTTTTGGAAATTTTTTACGATGTTTTATTTTTTATTGACTAATGAAAAATAGAGAATTTCAGTTCAGAACTACTTTTTCATCTAATTTATTCATATGGTTAAAATAAATTTTAAATTGGTTTTAATGTTAAACTAGATAATTTATTTTATAAATTAATCCAATTTATTCTATTTTAATTAATTTTACTTTGAAATTGAATGTAAAAACACAAAAAACCTTTAGATGTTTTTACTTTAAAACTCTGCTTTGTCATCCCATCTCTGGGATTAAATTTAAATTAATTTCTTCCACTTTTTTTATTTTAATTGGTAAAAATGGATTCCATATTTTAAATCATAAAAATTTATAATTTATAATAATTTCAACTATGTATTTACCAAAAAATTTGTGAATGTAACTAAAATTAATTATAATGATAAATGTAAAATTTAGCATAATAAGGGACTAAGCTTTAATCTTAATGGCCCAAATTCACTATCAACTTATCCAATAGGCATTATATGGATATATTTATACATTATACCCACTTGGATTTAAATTTTACCATTATGGGAGACACATTTTTAAAGTGAAAAATGTGTATGAAATTCCCTTTTAAAATATTACAAGAGTGTCACTCATCCACTATAAAAAGGACTCCTCTCCTCCCTCTACCACAAACCTCTCATGATAATTTGGATTGAACAAGATCTGAAAAAATAGATAATAAACACCATTAATGTCACCCAATAATAATCACCTTAGGAATAATTAAATCCAAGGAATCCCTTTGGTGCAAACTAAAAGGAGTTACCCGAATAAGAGGTAGCCAACTTACTCAAGTTTTTTTGTTTTTTTCTATTATCTACTCCCTAAAATTTTATTATTCCATATTTATATAAAAATAAAATTATAATAAATATACTAGGATGTTTTTATATTAAATATTTTACCTATATTTACATACATCCCCATATAATGGGTAAGAAACTTATTATGTAAGTGTATGGAAGTCTACAACCTCATGAAACAATGATTGTTCATTCTTCCTTTACTCCCTATCATAGTAGTAATTATGATGAAAAATATTTTATTTATGTTAAATATTATACATATAATGTCTTTATACTTATGTAATTATTTTATGACACATCGTTAAGCACTCTATTTTGTGAGAATATGACAACATCATTTGTAGAAATGTAGACCATAACCTCCTAAAAGCGATGTGATTCAATCAAATGGTACATGGAATGTATAATGGTTAATTTTAATTAAAAAAATGTGACATAAGAAAAATATATATTATATTAATGACATAATTACCTTTTTAGAAATATAATATACATCAATTTCTTGGTACCATTTCACACTCTTAAAAAGTGATAATGATGTCCATGGAGGTGTGGACTTCCACCTCCTCAACATGATGTGTTTCCTTTTACATCAAAATAATTATATATATAAATAAAAATGATTAAATAACATGGATTTTATTATATATGTAACGCCCCGACCCCAGTTACCCAGAGTCGGTGCATTAATTACATAACATTGGCATGATCACAAGAAAGATCAAATCTCGAAAGACCGATTGGTTTAGTAGCCTTGGAAACACTAGATATATTCATAAGTTTTACATTACATCATAAAATGAAAAACTAATACAACAACATAATTTTTCCACAATCCACACTATTATCCCCTCATAATATCCCTGCAGGTCATTCATAACTTACTTCTTCACATCCTGGGAAAAATAAAACATAGAAAAGGGGTGAGCTCAAATGCCCAGTAAGGATAACAATATAGCGGAACATTCAAAATAAGCATAAACATTTAAGGCAATGCATTACTAAAACAAAAGCCTTTTAAACTTGAACTTCAAAATAGTATGGCAAAAGTAAAATGAAATAATGCCATTTACTTATTCACATGGATATTCTACTAATCGAATAATCACATGCAAAAATCAAAAACCACTTTCATAATGTTGGAATGCATAATGCTAAACTTTAATTTCTTTTCAAGGCCTCGTCCCAAGACCTTGGGGCTAACTGTAACCGGAACCCAACCCGGAGTGCCTCTAATAACTGGACACCAACCCGGAGTGCCTCTAATAACTGGACACCAACCCGGAGTGCCTCTAATAACCGGACACCAACCCGGAGTGCCTCTAATAACCGGACACCAACCTGGAGGGCTTACTTTTACCAGTCCCTAACCTGGAGGGCTTACTTTTACCAGTCCCCAACTTGGAGGGCTTACTTTTACCAGTCCCCAACCTGGAGGGCTTACTTTAACCAGTTCCCAACCTGGAACATACTTGTCCAACACATTCATATGAAGTAAAGGTTGAAATATAACATAAACATTCTTATTGGAACTAGCATAGGAAATGTAAATAATTTCACCATAAACTATGAATGGTATAAAAATAGAACATCCATAGTCAAACATATCAGAAAACCTTCAATACAATATAGAAGTTTTGTATCATAATAAATCAACTTCAAATAATCTTAAAATCCATCAAAGGATGTTGACATAGATGAAATCAATATTCTTTTTAAAGAAATATCTCCTTTTAATTTGAAATCATTTAAGATCCATATAAAATAAAAGATTTTCTTTGAAAATATTCTTATAATCTTGTAAGGGAAGCTTTGACGATTTTATAACGGCGGAAAATAACCGCACCCGCCGTATAAGTTAAAAAAAACATTCTTATCTTAATTCTGTCGAAAAGGTTAAAAAGCACCTTGTTTGGAAAACGACGGAAAGATTCCCTTATAAACCTCTTATAAAAAGTCAAACAAGGGTATAAATGACTTTAACCCATATTCTTTTAAATATTAAAAATGTTTTGAAATACATTTTGAAGAAACATGGATGTGGATGATAACGAGATCCCAGTAGATTATTACGTATAAACAACCTCGGATAATGAAGAGATTGTGAAATAACCCTTACCTTGTACTTTTCCTTTGTTGGGGTAGGTTAACCTCCTGTATAATGGTGAAATAACTGTTATTAAATTATACAAGAATCATATACATTAATATGATATCATATATGATCTTTTAATATTGCTTTATTAATAATATCTTAGTATTATCGTCGTTTCGGGTGATAATCGATTCGTTCTTCTTAAATGTTTGGTTACGTAAGAAATGTTTGTAATGGATAGATTATATCTTATTCATAATCAGAATGATATTAACATTATTTTTAACCCTAAAATGAGAATAATACTTGAATGGATACGATGGAGAATGAATCTCATCGCGTTCATGGAGACGGTAGTCCGTACGTTCGCACGAACGCTACTTCCATTTAATTTTTTTATTTTAAAAGAATAGAATCCAAATGATACATAGGTATATTACTATTCCAGTATAATATAATATTTTATATATGTTACTTAAGTTCATTAACACCATCCTTTATACGTTCCATGTGTGGTATGAACGAGTCATATCATTTTAAGGGGGCGGTAGTCCGCACTTCCTCAAAAGAAATTATCGTATGTATATACAACATGAAACGAATAATGATATGAAATAAAATGGAATTACAGAAGCTTATATATAAAATATATGTCATTAATATCATATTTAATTACAGTTCCATCATAATGGCCACCATGAGAGGCAGTAAGATTTATTTGAACAATCATCGTTTCGTGAGGCGTTAGTTTGCCATCCACAGAAACATTATGTTCATCATCCATTAGATGGAGTTGTGTGTATGTTTAGTTTGAATCCTTCTTATAACAACATCCTAGTATATTGGGGATACTGGTGTTGTTACAAAAGAAAGGAAATAAAAAGAGTTTGGGGGTTGGAGAAGCAAAATAAATGAAAATAATTTAAGAGAAATCGTTACCTTTAATTTAGGTAACTCGCTTTGGTTGGAACCAAAGGACTTCTTGAAATGATTTCTGCCTAAGGGGAAGCTTCAAGGAGGAGGAGAAGGATGTGGGGAGATTATTTGGGCAGGGTTTGGACGAGCCAAGTGGCTTGAGAGGTGTGAGGAATGAGTAGAAGTGGTCTCCTTTTATAAGGGAGAGGAGGGGCTCTTTAGGAAAGAGTGAAAGTATTACTTTATAATATAATTATATTCGGTTTTTAATGGTCCCAAAATCATTGAGGTCGAAGATACGATGACTCATTTTCTAAATAACATCAACCAATAAGAATTGGACAGGTTTTAGATAATATTTTAATCATTATAATCTTATTTATTTAAATGATTTATTAATGAGGTAAACATTGCATCACTATTGTGTCATTAATAATTTAACTTATTTGATGTCTAAAAATTATAAATAAAATATCATTATGTAGGAAATCGTTTTATCTTTCTAATGAATATTTATAATCGAAAATCCAACATGTATAACCCAATGTAAAAATTGTTCTTCTAAAAGATGTAAGCTTATGCCATTTTTATTTTTATTTTAACTTTATTAATATAAAGTGTCCCTACCACATGCAAGTGGCTCCAAGGGGTCACCAAATTGACCCAAGGATGCTCATGGTCGGGTATGTGTCCACCAATAAGGTTAGGACACGTTTTAGGGTAATTTTGTATTATTATAATATTATTTTTTAACCCTTATTTACCGGATTTACCCGTAACCATGGTAAATAAAATATTTACCACAATAATTATTCAAAATGTCTAAAAATAAAAGTTACCTATTTACACAATTTGGACATACTGATTCCAAATATGGAATCCATTTTTCTAAATTCAAAACACAGAAGTGGTAGAAATTAATTTAAAATTAATTCCCGCTGTCAAAACAAAAAGCGTGTTTTTAAGAGATAATAACTATCAAAAGATTGACACTTGTTTATGTTCGGTTTAATTGTAAAATTATGTCCAATGACCAAAATTATATTAAATGGTAAAAATATATTCTAAATATACTTTAAAACCACTCAAATTCATAATTTATCACTATTAATTATTTTGATTAAAAAAGTTGTTTTTAATTAAAATTTTGTAATTTTCACTATTCATCAAAATATGAAAGTTATCCGAAAAGTACCAAAATTTCACCCTAGGCTAATTTCGATATTCCGAATCCAAAAATGAAGTCCATTTTGAAATATAAAATATATATGATTTCCAAAAGTAGGTATTACTATTCACAATGGTTAGTTTAATTAGTTGTGGTGTGTGTTAAAACTCGAAGTTGCGTACAACACACGCTACTGTATCATTCAAAGGAAAGCGTACCGTGGAAGCTTGGGATGTTTCATTTTAAATTTTTTTGATGTCCCCATTTAGTCAAAAAGTTTAAAATATTGTATTTAAAAAGGGTTCACTATTAAAAGTTGATAAAAGTGCAATACTGAAAATGAATTTGTTCTTGCATTATATCTAAGAAACTCATAATATGGATTCTAAAATTATAAGGATTATATAAAGTTTAAAATTTAGATAATACTATTAATAACCTCTTTTGAATGGATTTTTTTTGTAAGTCATGGTGTGATTGAACTCGGTGTTGCGTGTAGTGCAAGTTATTGAATTATTTTGAAGAAATAACACACTATGAAATCTTGGGGTGTTACATTCTCCCCTCCTTCAATAAATTTCGTCCTCGCAATTTGAAATTGTTCTTTGAAAATAAAAGTTTGAAAATAGAAAATATATTTATGGGAAAACCCACATCGGAAATTGGGTTACTAAAATTTAGTCTTAATATGAGGAAAAGAGAAATGAAAGGGTCACCACCAAATTATGATCTCGATTAGGAGAACATTGGTGGCAATTAGAGACATATAATTGGAGGAAAAACGTAAATATTTATAGGTGGTGATTGAGGTCATCAATCACAAACAAGTGTAAAATTGAGGTCCTTAAATTCATCAATCTATGATGATTTGAAATACCATCGGTTCAACAAAACATAGGGTATTAGGATAACACATTTTTGACGTTTCAAAATATCTTAGTTGAAATCCCACATCGAAAAATGAATTAATGAGGCCTCTATTTAAAATAAAGAGTCGAAAGTATGAAGATTACCGAAAATAACACATACTAGGGTTCCATGTAGGAAAATATGGACATGGAAGAAAAATCTAACCATCAATTATCTGATGGAGAGTGGTAGAGAACATGGCTATGAAAAGGCCAACAATCCCAAAGCCATAAATTAGTGATGATTTAAGGTACCATCTAGGACAACATTTTTGTTCTAAGTTCCTTTTATTAATGTTGAGGAATTTATTTATGAGATTAGATAAGATCATAAGGAGATATACTTACTTTATAATTAGAGTTTTGTCCATTAATAAATTTCTACCACAAACTCATCTTTCACTCGTAAAAAAAATTCTATTTGTACTATTCGTACAGGGTTCCAAAATAAATGAATTTATAATTCATCTACATGATCTTTTAATAAAAACTACATTATTTAATCCAGGACATCTCATGGGCCAGTGGTAGGTGATACACCCTTGTCGCCCTTCGGTTGTGGGTTCAAGTCTCGCAGCCTTGCCGGACGCGACGGGTTGCCGCCCGACCTCCGGGTTGTCCTTTTATGGCAATCCAAAATAGTCCAAACTAGAACTATCCAAAATACTTCTGTCCAAACTCACAGTATAACATTTATAAGGAAGGTAAACATAATATTGATCCTTTTTACCCCGTAATATTATATGAATACCTTCATCATGCATTACCATATTCCTTATTGATTACATTCATGCTCCCTTATTCCATATAGAATGATGGATATACTTCATTAATCCAAAAATGTTTTAAACCCCAACAATGATGGAATAAAAAAATCATCAATCAGTTACAAGGTAGTCAAGAATATCCAATATAATTTATCCAAAACAATCACATATTATTCCAAAATCACTACCTCAGTATCAGAACTATATTATGATTTATCATTCTCTCAACCATATATTTTCCAAAAATTTATCCTGCTATTGAGTCACTTTTCTTTGTTCCACACAATCTCAAGTCCTTAATGAAATAGTACTGCAGTACAATCCTTATATACTCCATAATTATTATAACAAGTACATTGATGATACAACACTCAATTGACATAATCAACTTAAGAACTCAAATCATTCCTCTTCATCTGTGGTAGTATCATAACTTGATTAATATCCAATAACATCATTTGTGGCATAGTCTGATGACTGGGACATAGGTTCGCGTAGTGTCCAAACTCCTTGCAAATGAAGCATTGTACATTTAAAACCATTTTCTTACCCTTGCAGTCACGTACTTTGTGCCCTTTTTCTCCACACTTATAACAAACTCCCATTCCTTTCAGGCAAGTTCCAGGGTGTTTCTTTCCACAGTTACCACATATGGGAAAATTCTTCTTTTCCCTCTTCCCTTTATCCATCTTTCTCTCTTCCATCCTTTTCTTCTCTTGCTTCCTTTCAAATCCACAAGACTCAGTAAAATCTTTACTTATCTTATCAACACATGATATTATTTCTTCATATGATGATAATACATGGGAGACTATTTCTCTTATAAATTCTGGCTTAAGACCATGAAAGATATGATCCTTCTTTCTCCTTGGATCATGTGCATTGCTGGAGTTCTCATTCCTTCTATTGGGCGCCATTTCTAAACAATGGCATACACTAGATCAGTTTATGAATCAAAATACATAATCCCATACTTATAAAACACTTAACATAAATTGAACTATTTATGGATATAATCCATAATCATAAGAATGTTTTCTTTGAGGAAGTATATACTCATAATCCCTTCAAAATGATTTGTAAAGAAAATGAGAGTTATCCTAAACATATCCCCCGGGAGTGTCGTAACCAAGAGTGCAGCAAGGCCCGTTGTCGTGCACCAGTTCCCGTTCGAGTCTAGCTCAAAGCGGTGTTTTCGGGTTTTACCCCTAGGTACATCTGTGCCAGAGCCGCCTCTACCTGCTCGTATCCAGACAGGGATGTATTGCTCAGAAAACTCACAAAATCTCTACAATACCAAAATTCTAGGAAGTTCTTCTATACTAATCCTCAAAGTTCATCTTAGGTCTACGTGCTCTAATCAGAGTTTATCTAAATCTAGTTTCCAAGGTTTGTACTAAACTTCCTCTGATACCAACTGTAACGCCCTGACCCCAGTTACCCAGAGTCGGTGCATTAATTACATAACATTGGCATGATCACAAGAAAGATCAAATCTCGAAAGACCGATTGGTTTAGTAACCTTGGAAACACTAGATATATTCATAAGTTTTACATTACATCATAAAATGAAAAACTAATACAACAACATAATGTTTCCACAATCCACACTATTATCCCCTCATAATATCCCTGCAGGTCATTCATAACTTACTCCTTCACATCCTGGGAAAAATAAAACATAGAAAAGGGGTGAGCTCAAATGCCCAGTAAGGATAACAATATAGCGTAACATTCAAAATAAGCATAAACATTTAAGGCAATGCATTACTAAAACAAAAGCATTTTAAACTTGAACTTCAACATAGTATGGCAAAAGTAAAATGAAATAATGCCATTTACTTATTCACATGGATATTCTACTAATCGAATAATCACATGCAAAAATCAAAAACCACTTTCATAATGTTGGAATGCATAATGCTAAACTTTAATTTCTTTTCAAGGCCTCGTCCCAAGACCTTGGGGCTAACTGTAACCGGAACCCAACCCGGAGTGCCTCTAATAACCGGACACCAACCCGGAGTGCCTCTAATAACCGGACACCAACCCGGAGTGCCTCTAATAACCGGACACCAACCCGGAGGGCTTACTTTTACCAGTCCCTAACCTGGAGGGATTACTTTTACCAGTCCCCAACCTGGAGGGCTTACTTTTACCAGTCCCCAACCTGGAGGGCTTACTTTAACCAGTCCCCAACCAGGAACATACTTGTCCAACACATTCATATGAAGTAAAGGTTGAAATATAACATAAACATTCTTATTGGAACTAGCATACGAAATGTAAATAATTTCACCATAAACTATGAATGGTATAAAAATAGAACATCCACAGTCAAACATATCAGAAAACCTTCAATACAATATAGAAGTTTTGTATCATAATAAATCAACTTCAAATAATCTTAAAATCCATCAAAGGATGTTGACATAGATGAAATCAATATTCTTTTTAAAGAAATATCTCATTTTAATTTGAAATCATTTAAGATCCATATAAAATAAAAGATTTTCTTTGAAAATATTCTTATAATCTTGTAAGGGAAGCTTTGACGATTTTATAATGGCGGAAAATAACCGCACCCGCCGTATAAGTTAAAAAAACATTCTTATCTTAATTCCGTCGAAAAGGTTAAAAAGCACCTTGTTTGGAAAACGACGGAAAGATTCCCTTTTAAACCTCTTATAAAAAGTCAAACAAGGGTATAAATGACTTTAACCCATATTCTTTTCAATATTAAAAATGTTTTGAAATACATTTTGAAGAAACATGGATGTGGATGATAACGAGATCCCAGTAGATTATTACGTATAAACAACCTCGGATAATGAAGAGATTGTGAAATAACCCTTACCTTGTACTTTTCCTTTGTTGGGGTAGGTTAACCTCCTGTATAATGGTGAAATAATTGTTATTAAATTTTACAAGAATCATATACATTAATATGATATCATATATGATCTTTTAATATTGCTTTATTAATAATATCTTAGTATTATCGTCGTTTCGGGTGATAATCGATTCGTTCTTCTTAAATGTTTGGTTACGTAAGACATGTTTGTAATGGATAGATTATATCTTATTCATAATCAGAATAATATTAACATTATTTTTAACCCTAAAATGAGAATAATACTTGAATGGATACGATGGAGAATGAATCTCATCGCGTTCGTGGAGACAGTAGTCCGTACGTTCGCACGAACACTACTTCCATTTAATTTTTTTATTTTAAAAGAATCAAATCCAAATGATACATAGGTATATTACTATTCCAGTATAATATAATATTTTATATATGTTACTTAAGTTCATTAACACCATCCTTTATACGTTCCATGTGTGGTATGAACGAGTCATATCATTTTAAGGGGGCGGTAGTCCGCACTTCCTCAAATGAAATTATCTTATGTATATACAACATGAAACGAATAATGATATGAAGTAAAATGGAATTACAGAAGCTTATATATAAAATATATATCATTAATATCATATTTAATTACAGTGCCATCATAATGGCCACCATGAGAGGCGGTAAGATGTATTTGAACAATCATCGTTTCGTGAGGCGTTAGTTTGTCATCCACAGAAACATTATGTTCATCATCCATTAGATGGAGTTGTGTGTATTTTTAGTTTGAATACTTCTTATAACAACATCCTAGTATATTGGGGATACTGGTGTTGTTACAAAATAAAGGAAATAAAAAGAGTTTTGGGGTTGGAGAAGCAAAATAAATGAAAATAATTTAAGAGAAATCGTTACCTTTAATTTTTGTAACTCGCTTTGGTTGGAACCAAAGGACTTCTTGAAATGATTTCTGCCTAAGGGGAAGCTTCAAGGAGGAGTAGAGGGATGTGGGGAGATTATTTGGGCAGGGTTTGGACGAGCCAAGTGGCTTGAGAGGTGTGAGGAATGAGTAGAAGTGGTCTCCTTTTATAAGGGAGAGGAGAGGCTCTTTAGGAAAGAGTGAAAGTATTACTTTATAATATAATTATATTCGGTTTTAATGGTCCAAAAATCTTTGAGGTCGAAGATAAGATGACTCATTTTCTAAATAACATCAACCAATAAGAATTGGACATGTTTTAGATAATATTTTAATCATTATAATCTTATTTATTTAAATGATTTATTAATGAGGTAAACATTGCATCACTATTGTGTCATTAATAATTTAACTTATTTGATGTCTAAAAATTATAAATAAAATATCATTATGTAGGAAATAGTTTTATCTTTCTAATGAATATTTATA
Source organism: Viscum album (assembly GCA_963277665.1). Taxonomy (NCBI): domain Eukaryota; kingdom Viridiplantae; phylum Streptophyta; class Magnoliopsida; order Santalales; family Viscaceae; genus Viscum; species Viscum album. The sequence goes on along the minus strand of OY728162.1, from coordinate 1,113,271,530 downwards.
ATCGAAAATCCAACATGTATAACCCTATTTAAAAATTGTTCTTCTAAAAGATGTAAGCTTATGCCATTTTTATTTTTATTTTAACTTTATTAATATAAAGTGTCCCTACCACATACAAGTGGCTCCAAGGGGTCCCCAAATTGACCCAAGGATGCTCATGGTCGGGTATGTGTCCACCAATAAGGTTAGGACACGTTTTAGGGTAATTTTGTATTATTATAATATTATTTTTTAACCCTTATTTACCGGATTTACCCTTAACCATGGTAAATAAAATATTTACCACAATAATTATTCAAAATGTCTAAAAATAAAAGTTACCTATTTACAAAATTTGGACATCCTGATTCCAAATATGGAATCCATTTTTCTAAATTCAAAACACAGAAGTGGTAGAAATTAATTTAAAATTAATTCCCGCTGTCAAAACAAAAAAGCGTGTTTTTAAGAGATAATAACTATCAAAAGATTGACACTTGTTTATGTTCGGTTTAATTGTAAAATTATGTCCAATGACCAAAATTATATTAAATGGTAAAAATATATTCTAAATATACTTTAAAACCACTCAAATTCATAATTTATCACTATTAATTATTTTGATTAAAAAAGTTGTTTTTAATTAAAATTTTGTAATTTTCACTATTCATCAAAATATGAAAGTTATCCGAAAAGTACCAAAATTTCACCCTAGGCTAATTTCGATATTCCGAATCCAAAAATGAAGTCCATTTTGAAATATAAAATATATATGATTTCCAAAAGTAGGTATTACTATTCACAGTGGTTAGTTTAATTAGTTATGGTGTGTGTTAAAACTCGAAGTTGCGTACAACACACGCTACTGTATCATTCAAAGGAAAGCGTACCGTGGAAGCTTGGGATGTTTCATTTTAAATTTTTTTGATGTCCCCATTTATTCAAAAAGTTTAAAATATTGTATTTAAAAAGGGTTCACTATTAAAAGTTGATAAAAGTGAAATACTGAAAATGAATTTGTTCTTGCATTATATCTAAGAAACTCATAATATGGATTCTAAAATTATAAGGATTATATAAAGTTTAAAATTTAGATAATACTATTCATAACCTCTTTTGAATGGCTTTTTTTTGTAAGTCATGGTGTGATTGAACTCGGTGTTGCGTGTAGTGCAAGTTATTGAATTATTTTGAAGAAATAACACACTATGAAATCTTGGGGTGTTACAATATAATTATAATTATATAAAGATATGGTGTTTATTACCTTCTTTCCATAACGATCATTGACGAATGGGAATGTTACTTATGTGTACGCATGACCTACCATTTTCATGATTTTAATGTTGATTCATTCTTCATAACCATATTTAATGATTGGTTTTAAAAGTATAATTGATGTATAAATATGATAATTATATCACGATTATTATTCTTTATATGTTATATAATGACCCATTTGACCATAGTCGACCGACCAAAGTTGTTTTTAACACATGAATAAAATTTGGACAAAAAACCCAACATAAACATAATTGATTAGGTAGTTGTATAAATCTTGGTAATATGTGATATAAAATAATGAAAAAATAAAAAAGATATATAATTTTTTTTAATTGACATAAGTTTATTATATAGGGTATTAAAGTATGTTCACCTGAAAGAAAACATGAGGTAAGGGATTTTTATCTCACTTTTTTGCATCTGGGAGATAAATTTCATGGTCACAACTTACTTATTTTGTGTGGTGTACCTGCTACCCCTTTGTTATATTTTATCATTAATACTTTTTCCTTAATGGTATTTAAAATATCGATTTAATTTTATTCCATTACTAGGTTTATTATTTAATATGTTTCAATGTGTTATGAGACACTTTGGAATGTTTAAATATTATTTTCCTTCAGAATAATTTTATTGATCATTCATTACCATTTGAATAAATTATATGACCATTTTTCAATAAAACCCTTAAGTTTACTACCATATTTTTATTCATGACCTTTTTCATGTATTAGTACAATTTTACATTCTTTGGTACTCAATGTGTGTGAGAATGTTTTTTTTAAGAAAACCCAACTTCATATCTCTCTTAAATCGTAGAATTTTTTTTAAAACCATATTTAATTAAAATGACAAATTTTTTTATAAAATTATTTGGTAATAAATTTTTTAACCCTTTTATATTTATCCAATGTTTTCAATGGAATCATCTAGTCTCTTATTGAAAAAATCATTTTTCTAACCTTTTTACAGTGAAAAAAGAAATGTTCTTTTTACCTCGTATGACATGTATTAATTTACTCAACAACATTATTTTTAAGATACCTTTGCAAGTTTAAAAGGATAATTTTTATTGAAAATGTTTCTCAAATTGATTTTAAAATAAAATGTTTTCAAAACTTTTTTCAAAACAAAAGGATATTTTCCTCAAGAGTGTTTATAAAAGATCTTTTTATATAATTTAAATTCATTAAAAAACAAAAACCATTCATTTTTACTACACCTGGGATATATTGTATTGATACCATCCCTATTATTCTGATGGATGGTTTGTTATTGATTTTTCCAAGGATAATATTCACATTCACTTCCTTGATTTTTTTAGTCCCTGTTGAAACATTCAATTTATTATGATCATTAAAAATTTAATTTCCACTAATTATACATATTATTTATCATGGATATGTCCATTTTCTAAACCATATAAAATTTTTCACGTGGGGTTTACTTTGAATGTCATTTGATTATTTTGGGAAATATTGTTAAATCTATAACTTCTACTCCATACTAATATTTGATAAGGCACATTTTAAATTGATTATTCGATGTGTGAGAAATGTTTTGGATAGTTATGACAAGGGTGAGGCTTGGTTATAGATAACCCCGCAATGCATCAGTAGTCTCATGGTATGAGTCAACTAGATAACTAATTTAGATAGGTTTTTACCCAATATTCTAAACCATTTTGTGAAAGGTATTGACGGTATTAGTTCTATGTACCTAGAAATCATGGCATCCAATAATTAATCACTTCCCTAATTTAGTTTCATTAATTACTCAACCAAGATATTTTGGATCAATATATCTATAGATACATTGACTTTTCAATTAATTGATTAAATTAAAGGTGTTTCAGTTTCTTACCTTGCCATATTTATTTTTTCTTATATATTTTTTTGCATGTCATCTATTTCCAGTTATTACCTTTATATATTTTTATGAACTTCCATTTAGTTTATTGAAGACATGGGATGTGTGTTTAGAAATTTAGCTTTCCATATTTACTATTACCATTAATTTTTTATTACTCCTATAGTACTTTACCCTTATTCATCATTTGAGATAACCCTTATTATGTTTTTATTCCCCATCAATACAAGAAGAATACTATGAATCATATAAAAGTATATTCTAGATGGAATAATGTTTTCCTTATAGTTATTTTTTTAGAAAGAATAAAAAAAATATGTTGTAATTAGTGCACTATTTTTAATGTAATAACCATTTATGTTTCTAGTTTACCAAGAATACTAAACTATCACTCCTTTAGGATTTGATTTATTGTAATCATGCCAATGAAATTGATAGCAAACACCAACTCTAGACTTTCTATGTTCAGTTATCTATAGTTAGTGTCGAAGGAAGTTTTGTATCAACCTTGGGAACTAGATTTAGGAAAATACAGATTCAAGAACACAACCCTAAATTATAATTTGAGGATAAGTATGGAAGAACATTTTGGATGTTTGGTACGGTAATGTTTATATGGTTTATTCAAGAAATACTTTCCTTTCTAGATACTACATGTTGATGTAGTTCTATCACATATGTCCCAAGGAGTAACAAATATAACAAGGTGCATTGGGCCTAAATAGACATAACTAGGTATATGACAATGAGCCTTACTGTGAACCTAGTTTGACACTACCAGAGGATATGCTTAGAAAAATTGACATTTTCTTTAAAAATCACAATTAAAGAATTTGACAATGAATAACATAGGTTAAAACAAAGGTTTTTATAATGAAGACAACGTTTCGTGATTTAGAAATCCTGTTAATGATATTATGGATAAACACTAGACCATATAAGGACCTATGTGGAAATAACTGGATGGAGTATTTATGTATTAGTTTTTTATTGAAATCCTTTTTTAAAATGATATTTAGTGACTTACATTATTTAAATGATGTCCTTCATATTTATTTTTAGAAATTTTATTAAAATGGTTTTTGAAAAGGACAACCTATAAGCCGGGTGACAACCAATCATATCTAGAAAGGCCATGGGACTTAAACCCATGAAAAAAGGATGATAAATGTGTCACACTGACCACTGAACTACACAGTTTCCTCATGAAAATGTCATTTTTTTAGTTAAAAACATTAATGAATAAATAATAATCATGAACCAGTAGTGATTATTTTTTAGTTTTATAGAATTATGTCTTAACCATATTAGTTTTGTAAAATAGTTAAAGACAAATAGATATACTGGTCACTTTTTTATAAGCCTTAATATCCCTTATATATGTATTTTAATGAATCAGTCATCAAAATTAATTTTTTATGAATTAGAAAACTAGTCTAAGATAAACCAGAAGATGAAATTGTGTTTATATATATATATATCAAGTAAGTAAATTTCCTTATATCCTAAGGAAATACATGATTTATCCTAGATTAGGAAAATGATCAATAATTGTTTCCCAAATCCCTTAATTTTTGTTGAATTTATGGTTTCTAAATCATCAAATATTTATATATTTGAGGCCTTAAACATTATATTGATCATTAAATTATTTATGATTGATGACCTCAACCACTAGGCATAATTATTTACACTTTTAATCTAAGTAAATATCTTTACTTTATACTAATGTTCTCCTACTTAGAGACCAAGTTACATGTTAGTCAATGTGCTCTTGGTAATTACCATTCTCTCTTTTCTAGAGGATGTTTTACAAACCCTTCTCATGATGTGGGATTCCAAAAAATAGGAAATATTAAACAATATGTCACGACGAATGATTTTAAATTGTGAGGACACAATTTAATTAAGGTGGGGAGACTGTAACACCCCAAAAATATAAAGTAGGGATATTGTATTCAATAGCGTGTATGACCTACAACACCAAACATGTAAGGGGATATAATATTAGAAGAGTTTATAATATATTTACTGTTTGAATTAAATTAAATATATTATATATCTTGAAATTAATGTGATACTAATTTAGAATGAGACATATGAAACAACAAGTTTATTCAATGGCTTGCGTTACACGCAAAACCTGGTTTCACTGAACAATAATACATTATCAAATATTATTATTTATTATAATAAGATATAAACTAGCTGTTAAATTAGTAGTTATGAATAGTAACAACTAAGTTATGAATTTATCTTTCATACAAAAATATTATATGAATTCCTTAGTTTCACATTGATAATAAATTTTTATATGATCAAATAGAAAATAAAGAGAACAGTTTATAGAAAACTATTTTTTACTCTCACAAAGTTGTTTTACCATAATAAATTAAATTAAGTAAAATTAGTGATTATATTAATGTAATATATATATATATATAATATTAAATATAATAATTTTTATATTAATCCAATAGATTTTAGAAGCGTAATATAGGAACAATCCCAATTTTCACATAAAAATGTATATTTTTATTAAGGCATTTTTACTGCCTTTTAATGATGAAAATATTTTAAATAAAATTTTTGGATCATTAATACATATTATTTTTCAACATAAAATAAATATTTTAAATAATAAAAAAATTATTTCAAAGGTATTTTTGGAAATTTTCTATGATGTTTCATTTGTAATGAATAGTGAAAAATAAATTTTTTTGTTCCAAACAGATTTTTTCATATGATTTATTTAAAAGGATAAATTTCATTTTCACTTGGTTTTAAAGTTTAATTAGATAATTTATTTACCCATTAATAAAATTCAGGTCATTATAATAAATTTCATTTTTAGATTGACTTTAAAAATATAGAAAATATTCAGACGTTTTTACTTTAAAAACCCGCTTCATCATCCCATCTATGAGATTAAATTTAGATTAATTTATGCCACATTGATGATTGTAAATTTTCAAAGTGGATTACATATTAGGAGTCACCATAATTTATGATTTCTAATAATTTAAACGTATTTTTTGACTAAAAATATTAGTAAAAGTAATTAAAATTAATTACAACAATTAATGTAAAATTAAGCATAATAAGGGACTAGACCTTAATATTAAGGGAAAAAATATACTAGAAGCATGTAAAAGATCAATTGTATCGCCATATTTTGACCCTATCCAAACTTGTATTGAATTTTTACCATTATGGGACCTAGTTTCATTGTGAAAAACGCGTATGTAATTCGATTTTTAAAAATATTATAAGAGCACCACTCCTCCTCCACTATAAAAGGCCTCCTCTCCTCCCTCTCCCTAAAACCTCTCAAGACATATTAGATTAAACAATATATTAAAAAATAGATCATGAATATATCTCCCCAAACCCAGTAATTCTCAACTTGTGTATAAAAAAATCTAAGGAATCTATTTTATGCAAACAGAAAGGAGTTACCCAAATAAGAGGTAGAAACTTTCACAATATTTTTAGGATTTTTTCCATTCTCCACCCCATAAGTTCTTCTTACTCCATTATTATATAATAAAAAATATATAAATAATATACTACATTTTTTTATATTATCTGTTTTAACTACACTTATCCACATTTCCATCTAATGTGTAATGAACATACTGTTTATGTGAATGACAAACTACTAGCTCACAAAATAATGATTGTTCAATATTCCTTTACCTCCTCTCATGGTGGAATTATGATGTAACATCTATTTATATATGTTAAATATGGTAATTTAATGTATTTATACTTATTTAATTATTTTATAACACATAACTTCATGTACTCAATTTTTAGGGAATACGTTAGCATCGTTCGTGGAAGTGTGTACTTCCACCTACTAAAATAGATGTGATTTTTTTCACAAGATACATGGTATATATAAAATATGATATGAATTATAAAATGTGACATAAAATAATCTATATTATATTCATTACATAATTAAATTTCTATAAATATAATATATATCAATTTCTTATTACCCTTTCCCACACTTAGAAAGTGATAACATCGTTCGTGGACATGTGGACTATCGCCTCCTTGACATGATATGATTCCTTTTACATAAATATAATTCTATATATAAATACATATGATTAAATAACACTTAATTTATGGTATAAATATTATTATAGAAGGATAAGGAGTTTCTTACCTTCTTTCCATAAAGACCACTGAAAAATTGGAACTTTACTCATGCGTACGCACAATATACTGTCTCCATGATTATAAACATTGATTAATTTTTCATAACCATATTTAATGTTTGGATTTTAAAGTGTAATTAATGTATAAATATGATAATTATCTAATTATTATTTTTCTTTAGAAGTTATATAATAACCCCTTTGACCATAGTTGACCTACCAAAGCTTATTTGAACACAAGAACCAAATTTGGTCCAAACACCTGATGTAAACTTAATTGATTTAGTAGTTATATAAAACATGGTAAGAAGTGAAATAAATTAATGATTAAAATGAAAATAGAAATAATTAAATTTATAACTATCATATGTTAATTATACAATAAGTTAATGGAAGTTCACATAAAGGGAAACATAAGGTAAGATATTTTCATCTCACTTTCTAAATCATTGAGATAAATGTTATGTTCACCACTTACTTATTTTTTATAGTGTATATACTTCTGCTTTTGATATATTATATCATTAATACATTTATATTATTATAATTTTAAATACCCATTTACTATTATTTCTTCACTAGGATTATTATTTAAAATGATTCAAAGTAGTATGGGAACCTTTGTAATGTTTAAAGATTATTTTCCACAAGAATAATTTTAATGATCATTCATTTCCATTCAAAGAAATTATATTACCATTTTTCAACAAACCCTTTCATTTTCCTCTCCTCTAGTTATTCATGACATTTTTAAAGTATTATTACCATTTTTTCAATCTTTGTTACTCAGGGTGTTTTAGAAAATGTTTTTAATAAAACCAGATGTTGTTTATCTCTTTAATCAGAGAACCTATTTCCTTATAAAAACCATGTTTTATTAAAATGTTCTAAAAAATGTTTATAAAATGATTTGGTACTTTTTTTAACCTTTTTACTTTTTTCCAAGGTTTTCAACGGAATCTTTTTATCACTTTCGACACAAGTCATTTTTCTAATTTGTTTTATGTGCAAAAATGAATGTTCTTTCTTACCTTGTATGACATGTACAAATTTAACCACATTCATTAATTTTAAGCTTCAATTACATGTTTATAAGGTTAATTTTTTATGAATTTTTTTTTTAAAATTTATATTCAGATAAAAGGAACATTGAATTTTTTAAAACAAAAGGTTATTTTCCTCATAAATGTTATTAAAATATATTTTTATAATATTTATATTCATCAATGAGAAAAAACCTTTATTTTTACTCCACTTGGGATATGTTGTACTGATTAAATTCTTATTATTCCTATGCATGGATTATGATTGATTTCTCCAAAGATAGAATTCATATTTACTTCCTTGATTACTTTTTGAATGCCTTGAAATATTCAATTTCCTATTATAATTGAACAATAAATTTTCCCCAATTATCTATATCATTTATCTTGGATATGTCAATTTTTTAAATCGTATACTATTTTTAATTTAGTGTTTACTTTAAAATTAATTTTATTATTTGGGGAAATATGGATAAATGTTTACCTTATACTCTATAAAAATATTTGATATGAGCAATTATTAAATCGAATATTTGATATGTGAGGAATGCTTTGGACAAGTACAAAAATGTGGGCCTTTCTATAGATAGACCCTTGATGCATCGACAATCTCATGGGATGAGTTTGTTGTCTAGCCACATTAGATGGGGTTTTACCCAACATACTAAAATCTATTTCTAAATTCTTAGCGGTACCGAGTCTATGTACCCAGGAAACATGGATTCTAATAATTAATCACTTCCCTCATTTAGTTTGAGTAATTATTCATCCATGATAATTTTCATTGACATATCTACAAATAAAATTAATTTTCAATTCATTGATTAAATTAAATGTGTTTCAGTTTATTAACTTTCCATATTTATTTTTATTTATATAGTTATTTGAATGTCATGTATTTCCAATTATTACCTTTCCATATTATTTATGAACTTATATTAAGTTTATTGAACTCATGCAATGTGTGTTCAGTTATTTGCCTTTCCATATTGTCTATTCTCATTGATTTATTATTTCCCCACTATAATTTACCCTAACTAATCATTTGAGATCACCCTTATTATGTGTCCTTTCCATAGGAATATAATAAGAATATTATGAATGATATTCATGTATATTCTAGATGAAATAATGTTTTCCTCAAAGTTACTTATTTATATATAAGAAAAAATTGTAAAAATTAGTGTATTGATTTTATTGCAAAAATCATATATATATATATATATATATATATATATATATATGGTTTACAAATACTACTAAACTCTCAATCCTTTGGAATTTTATTCCTTGTAATGATGTCAATTTAATTGATAAGAGACAATAACTCAAGGATTTTTGGGATTGATTTGCTATAGTTAGTATCAAGGGAAGTTTAATAGCAAAATTGTAAACTAGATTTAGGAAAACATAGTTTATTTAACATAACCCTAATCAATAATTTGAGGATAAGTATAAAATAAAATCCTAGAAGTTTTGCAAGGTAGATATTATGTGGGTCTTTATATAAATACATCCATTTCTGGATACTAAAAGTGGATGTGGTTTTGGAATAGATGTAACTAGGAGTAATAACTCTGATAAGTAGTTTTAGACCTAAATCAACATAACTTGGTTCATGAAAATTGACCTTACTAAGTACCTAGTTTGACATTCCCAAGGGATATGATTAATAAAATTCACATTTTATTTATAAACCAATATGAAGGATTTTGACAATGAATAACCTAGGTTAAACCTAAGGTGCTTGATAATGAAGATAAGTTTTCATGATTTGGAAATCCTATAAATGATATTATGGATAAACTATAGACCAATGAAGGGCCTATGTGGAAATAAATGGGTAAAGTATTTATGTATTAGGTCTGTATTGAGAACCTTTATTAAAAGGATATTTAGTGATTAACATTATTTTAAGGATTTCCATCTTATTTATTTTTGAAAATTATATTAACATGGTTTTAGAAAAGGGCAGACTATAAGATGGGTGAAGACCAATCAAATCTGGAAAGGCCACGAGACTTGAACCCATGACCAAAGGACGATGGGGGTTTAATTCCAACCACTAACCTACGAAATTCCCTGGTTAAAATGCCATTGTTTTTATTTAAACAATATGGTGAATAAATATTAATGCTGAACTAGTATTTTTTTCTTTTTATGTTTAGAGATTAATGTCTTAACCATATCAGTTTTGGAAAATATTTAGAGACAAATAGATATAATTTTCACTCTTTTTATGGGCCTTAAGGTCCCCAAGAAACATATTTTAATTCATGAGACATCAAAAATTAATTTTTGGATGAATTAGAAAACTAATAGAAGAACAATCAGAGGATGAAATTATGTTTATATAAATATATAAAGTAAGTAAATTTACATATATCACCATGATGTAAATGAATTATATAACATTATAAAAAATATCTAGAAAAAAATATTTCCAAATACCTTAATTTTGGTTGAACAGATGGTTTCTAAATAATAAAAGATTTATGGATTTAAGTCCACAAACATTATATTAACCATTAACTTGTTTGTGATTATTGTCCTCAATCAATCCCCATAAATATTTATGCTTTTCATTCAAGTACGTATTTATACTTGCCACTAATGTTCTCCTACACAAAGACCTAGTTACATGTTAGTCCATGAGACCTTTGTAATTCCCATTCTATTTTCTAGATAATATTTTATAAACCCTTCTCATGATGTGGGATTACTAATATAGGAAATATAAAACAATATATTACTAATTTTGCGTCTAAATTGCAAGGATATAATTTAATATTGGTGGGGAAAATGTATTTCCCTGATAATATAAATTAGGAAAATTTTATTTGATAGAATGTATGACATGCAACACCAACCGTGTAAGGAAATATAATATCCAGAAATTTATAATATATTTACTTGAAATTCACATGATAATGATTTATAATCCAATATACATAATAAAAAGTCTCTTCATTTTCTCGCATTACACACAAGATGAGGTTTTTCAAACAATAATATATTATTAAATATTATTATTTAATATAATAAGATATAAACTAGCTGTTCAATTAGTAGTAATGAATAGTAATAACTAGATTATGAAAATATATGTTTCTAAAAAATATAATATAAATTAATTTGTTACAAATATATTATAAATGAATATAAGAGGCTATTTAAAATAAAAAGAATATTTTATAAAAAACTATTTTTATGCCCACATAGTTATTTTAAAAAATAAATTAAATTAATTAATATTATTGAGTGATATTAATGTAATATATATATATATATATATTATATTCAATATAATATTTTTTATATTCATCCAATATATTTGATTGAAAAATGATAGAAACAAACCCAAGTTCAAACATAAAAACCTTTATTTTTATTAATGCATTTTTATCTCTTTTTAACAGAAAACTTATTTTAAATAAAACATTTTGAAATTTTATAAATATTATAGGTAAAAATAAATTTAATATTTTAAATATAAAGATAAATAAATTTTAGGGTGATGTTTTGGTATTTTTCAAGGAAATTTTATTTTTAGTGAATAGTGAAAAATAATGAATTTTAGTTCAAAACCGCATTTTCATTTGATTTATTTTTAAGGATAAATTTCATTTTAAATTGGTTTTTACGTTTAATTAGATAATTTTTTAAAAATTAATTAAATTTAGTTCATTTTAATCAATTTAAATTTTAAATTTCTTATAAAATCAAAAGAAACTTTCAAACATTTTTTCTCTAAAAACACACTTTGTCGTCCCATCTGCAGGATTAAATTAAAATTAATTTCGGACACTTATATAATTATAATGTGTAAAAATGGATTCCATATTTGGAATAATAAAAAGTTATATTATCAAATTTTTTCAAATTAGTTTTTTACCAAAAATATTGGTTATAACAGTTAAAATTAATTACAATGATTAAGGTAATATTAAGCTTAATAATGTACTAAACATTAATCTTAAGGGAACAAATGACCATGAAACTTATAAAAGAGACATTGTATGGACATATTTAAATCATATCCACAATTTTATCAAAATTTTACTATTATCATAGTCTAAATTTAATGTAAAAAAATGTGTATGGAATTCCATTGTCAAAATATTACAGGAGTGCTACTCCACCTCCAATATAAAAGGCCTCCTCTATTCCCACTAACTCACACCTTTAAAACCAGTTTTGATCGAACAAGATCAACCCAAATAGATCCTAAACACCCCTAAACTAAACCTATAAGTCCCACATTTGGAAAAAAATCTAAGCAAGCCCTTTGGTGAAAATCAAAAGGAGTTACCCGAATAAGAGGTAGCAAAATTTCTCAATATGTTTTGTATTATTTCCATTATCCACTCCCTAATTTTTTCTATTCCATGATTATATAAAAAAATAATAATAATAAATATACTATTATTTTTTATATTATTTTCTTAACTAAACTTACACACACTCACATATAATGGGTAACGAACATACTGTTTATGTGAATGACGAACAACCACCTCAGAAAACAATGATTGTTCGTTCTTCTTTTATAACCTATAATGGTTGTCATTTTGAGGGAAACTAAATTTAAATATATTAAATATTAAAAATATATATGTTTTTAATTTTTTTTAAATTCTTTTATAACACATGACATTATGCACTCCATTTACCAGGAATACGATAACATTGTTTGTGGAAGTGCAGACTACCGCCTCCTAAAAGCGATGTGATTCACTCACACAATACATGAAATATATAAAATATGATTTTAATAAAGAAATGTGACTTATGTAACATATATATTATATTAATGACATAATTTAATTCTATAAATATAATACTTATCAATTTCTTGTTACCCTTTCACACACATGAAAAGTGATAACATTGTTCGTCGGTGTCTAAACTACCATCTATTTAACATGATGTGATTAATTTTACATCACAAGAATTATATATATAAATATATATTATTAAATAATATATTATTTATGATATAATTATAATTCTTTAAAGATATGGTGTTCCTTAGATTTTTTCAATAATGATCATTGAAAAATGGGAAAGTTACTCATGTGTACGCATGACCTGCCATATCCATAATTATAACATTGGTTAATTTTTCATAACCATATTTAATGATTGGGTTTTAAAGTATAATTTATTTATTAATATTATATTTATTTCAGTATTATAATTCTTTAGATGTTATATGATAACCCTTTGACCATAGATGACCTACCAAAGTCATTTTTAACACAAGAACCAAATTTGGTCAAAACGCCCAACAGAAAATTAATTGATAAATTAGATATATAAAACATGGTAATAAGTGAAATAAAAGTATCTAAAAACATGTAATTTTTTTTCAAGAAAGTAAATAAATAGAATAATTTTATTATGCAGGATGTTAAAGGATGTTTACCAGAAAGGAAACACAATATAAGGTATTTTCATCTCACTTTTTATATATGTGAGATAAATGTCATGTTCACCACTTATTTTGTTTTATATATATAATTACAATTTTAATATACCATATAAATAATCCTTTTATCTTCATAATATTTAAAATATACTTTTAAATTTATTCCTTTACAAATCATACGATTTAAATTGTTTCATTGTAGTATGGGACACTTTGGAATGTTTAAAGATTATTTTCCTCAAGAATAATTTTACTGATAAGATATTTCCATTCATGGAAATTATATGAACATTTTTTCATAAACCATTTAATTTTAATCACTAATGTTTATTCATGATCATTTTCATGTTTTATTACCATATTTTAACTCATTTTTACTCAAGGTTTTTTATAAAATGTCAAAAAAAAACTAGACTTCATTTATCTAATTTAGTCAGAGAACTATTTTCTTTTAAAAAGAATGTTTTATTAAAATGTATTTAAAATGAATTGGTAACGAAATTTTTAGCCTTTCTTCTTTTACCAATGTTTTCAATGGAATATTCTTTCCTCTTTCTAAACATGGAATTTTATAACATTTTTACAGTAAAAAAGGAATTTTCTTTTTACCTTGTAATGCAAGTGTGGATTTACCTAGCATTATTCCTTAAAAAAAACCTTTTCATTTTTAAAAGGTTTATTTTAAATTAAATGTTTTAAAATTTTATTTTCAAGGATAAAATCTTTTTAAAAGGTTTTTTCTAAAAAAAATCATATTTTCAACAATAATGTTTTAAAAGATCTTTTATAGTATTTATATTAATCAATGAAAACAAACCTTTATTTTTAATCCACTTAGAATATGTTGTATTAATGCCATACTTAATATTCAACTAGATGATTTATGATTGATTTGTAAAAGGATAGTATTAACATTCACTTCCTTGATTTCATTGTTATCCCCCCTTGAAATATTCTATTTTATATGATCATTCAACATTAAATTTACATTAATTTTCAATATCATTTATCATGGATATATCCATTGACTAAAACATATATAATTTTTCTTATTTTTTTTACTTTGAAATTCATTTGATTATTTGGGGGAATGTTGATAAATCCATATCTTTTACTCTGTACAGATATTTGAAAACACACATTGTTAAATCGATTATTCGATATACGGGGAATGATTTAGACAAGTACGACATGTGTGGGGACTAATTATTGTTTTACCCTTGATGCATAAATAGTATCATGGGATGAGTTATTTGGTTTGCCACTTTCGATGAATTTTTACTTAATATGCTAAACCAACTTGTGAAAGGTCTTGATGGTATTGCTTCCATGAACCTAGGAAATGTGTCTTCTAATAATTAATCACTTACCTCATTTATTATTATTTATTATTCATCTATGAGATATTTCATCGAAATATTTATAGGATATATTTAATTTTCAATTCATTGACTAAATGGCAAGTGTTTCAATTTCTTAACTTGATATATTTATTTTTTATTTATCTAGTTGTTTGAATAGAATGTGTTTCTAGTTTTTAAATTGACATATTATTTACACACTTATATTAATTTTATTGAAGACATGGAATGTGTGTTCAGTTATGTACCTTTCCATATTAACTATTCTCATTGATTTATTATTTATTTAGTGAAGAAAAATTATGTTGTAATTAGTGTATTATTTTTAAAGCAATACTCATGTATGTATCTAGTTTACCAGGACTATAAACTCTCAGTCCTTTAGAGTTTGATTCCTTGTAATCATGACAATTTAATTGATAGTAGACATTGGATCTGGGATTTCTTGGGTCGATTCACTACAAATAAAGTTATTATTATCCAAGTGATTATTTTAATTTTTATGTCATCCATGGATTTATTTTATGAATGAGGTTAGTTATATATAATTATTTGACTCTTATTTCTTACATCTATATTATTTATACCATGATAGATTTTGATATAAAATTTTCATTATTGAGAGTTTGTGCTCACCCATCCCATGTTTCCATTTCCCCTAATTATTATGAAAAGTAATACACATGATATGTCTCGAAGAAAATAAAATGTGTGGATAAATTATTAGAGATGACGAATAATAATAATTAATTTATTTATTTAATATATAGTAGAAAAATATCCTGTAGTTTAGAAATGAATCGGGTTTATTAGTTAGTTTTTGGTACAAATTATCTAAATCTATAAACCTAAAAGGTCTTGAGAATGTATTGTAATGAAATATTTGGTTTAATTCATGCAATTATATGATAGTTATGTCCATAAATATATAGTTGGTATCAAATAAAATCTGTAAAGTATGTTTATCCACATCAGATCTTGGATTGAATGTCAGGGTCATTATAGATGGTATCTGAGTAGGGTTTAGATTGTTTTATAGATTAGAGTTTTATTGGTTTTGGATTTAAATGTAATTAATAAGTTATTAGTTAATGTTGATGGAAATTTCAAAGGAATAGATAACACTTTAGGTTATTTGAGGTTATCATGAATTTTTTTGGGATTATTATAAGATATTATTAGTTAAAACACTAGGTACAAGTCTAATGGATTGGTTTACGTATAGGATAACATCATGATGTTTTGGTAAAGTAGAGATTGTATGATTCTCCATGAAATTACATCCTAATATAGATACTAGAAAGTGTATGTATATAACATCCCAGAATTTATGGAGGTATATTCCTATTTAAATCATGGTTTAAATCCCTTAAAGTTGATTATTTAAATGTTTACCAGTGTAAGAGGAGGATTGGGAGTGTTCTAGGGGATCAGAATATGAAATAAATTTGATGATAGCCATCATGTGCATGTTTCATGGTTGGTGCATGGTTATGGGTAACTGTGTTCCCAAACCATGATAGACAGGGGAAAAGGGATCATGATTGAGTAAACAATCCAAAGGGTAAGGAAAAATGATGTGGGATTTGAATGAACCATTCTGTATGGTTGGTGCACTATTTGTTAAACCGCGCAGGTCTCCCCAGGTAATTGTGCGACTTAACCCCTCTTGAATAGAGACATCTCACATGGTTGGCACATGTTTTTTCAAAAAGTGATATATTCCTAGGAATCCATTTTAATTGAATTACTATTTTATAGAAGGTGGAACATAGTTGATTTATGGTGGGGAAAACAGTGCGAAAAAACCATGCACCCCATTAGAAGTGGAATTTCACCATTCCCCCTTCTAGATTCTAAGGTTTCTCACCCAATTTCTTCCCAAATTTTCCCTATATTAGCCCAAGTGAATAATAATTTTGACGAAGAATTCACTAGAAACAATCTTATTCGATTATAGTCCATTTGGAGTGCATTTGAGTTCGTATCGAAGATTTGGTTAATTATAATGCACATATTGTTTCTCTTTTCTTGATCAGGGATTGTGGTTTCATTCTTCATCTTTAGAATCACTAAAATCCTTTTTTTAGTGAATCTTAGGTTGGGGATTCAAAGGGTTCTTTAATACAAATATAAGGACAATGTTAAGAAATAATTTATCTAGAGATTCATGGTAGGTGTTCTTCATGATATGTCCCATATTCTTGAAGTTTATTTGTGCATATTTGGTTGGGTTAATGGTTCTCTATTGTTGTTCATTTTATGAATTTAAATAGATTTGGTAAAATGGTTGGATAAATGATAAAATGTAACCCCACATTATCCACTTTGGATGAATTGAGGTTGACTTGAATACTTTAGGGTCCCCGATGTGGTGTGCCAACATTCCCAAACATGAAAAAATTTAAATGTTAAGCATATAATTCACTTGTGAAAAATTAGAGCCCATGACGAACTTATTGATATTTTAGTTTCGTTAATAAAGAATATTGAAATTTATGTTTAGTATTTGATAATTCCTTAAGGTATTGTTTGGATTAATATAGAATGGATTGGATGAAATGTAGTGATTATGCTAAATAGATTAATAATTGTACTTGAATTACATAAGTGGGTAAATGCATGTGAAATGATGAACATGTTAAATGGGTAAATACTTGTAAAATGTTGAATGTGTTAATTAGGTTAATTCACATGAATTGATGAACATGTTTAATGGGATAATTTATTGTAGATTTTGATTGTGCCAAATGGGTTAAGGTATAAAAAGGGAGATGGGTTAAATAAACCATGCTAATAAATGGTAAATGTGCTATTTGGTTAAGGATTGATGATGATTCATATGTTGTATGAAATGTGAATTTTATATGTTATGTCTATTAGTTTTTTATGGGATGTGATATGGTATAGGTGTTAAATAGATAAAATAATAATGTGCACATGGCTTGGATGTTGTGGGGTATTGGACTTGAGGATCTATGCCCACAGGGTGAGTTAGACTGAGGATTTAAACCCCAACACTAAAATTAATGAGTTGGGGAAGGGGACTGAGGTTCTATACCCCTAATGGTTTCATTTGATGTGACTACCTAGACCAAGGCACCAAGGTAAGTGTAATATAATGGGTTTTAAATGTTTATCCCTAGTGAGATAAAGAAATTGACTTATTTAATTTTTCTTAGTAATTCACTTCCTTAGGCCATTGTGTAAATGATGTACATGCCTAACCTATGGAACAAGTGAAGAAAATGAGTTATATGATTAAAATTATTAAATTGAATACTGTTAACTAATTGAACCCTAGTTATCTTTTTTTTACCATGTCATTTGTCTAGTTCTTTCTTGCACTATTGGATTTGATTGGATATTTTATAGACGCGTTTGGTGGTGGCCTACTAAGTTTTACTCACACCCTACTTGGGATATCATTGGATACCTGATAATATTTCTTGGTTGTAGGTTAGGAAAATGGAAAAGGCATTATTCTAGGGATTTTATTTGGGCTTGGGTTGTTCATGGATGAGGATCCATACTTTGAGTCCTGACCCATTTTGGGATTCAAGTGTTTGTCTTATTTTGGGATTTCTTCACTTTTGGAACTATTAAAATGACTTTGGTAATTTATTGTAGTTTGTTTTTTGTACCCTATTTTGGAATGTTTGGTAATTCATGTTTCTATTTCATGTTTTCTATTTCCTTTATTTCATATGTTATCGATTTTTTATCACTCTAATAAAGGGGGTATAGTCTCCCAACATGATCTATTAGATCATTTCTATGAGTCAAAAACTTCTGGTGTATGGGGAGGCATGCTAGAGGTTATGTAGAGTCTCAGATCAGGGCACTAGTTTTTGGATCGTGGGATGGGTACTTTACAAAGTGGTATTAGAGTAGTTATTTTATATTCCTTACAATTTTTCGAGGTTAGATAAGATATTTTGAGGTTTCGGGCCTTGGAAATGAGCTCATTCATAGGAGTAACTGACCTATGTACGAGGGAAATCCTAAGTACCCATGGTGGGGATTCTTGTTCTTGATATATGTTACTATATTTGAATGATATTTCACCATTGGTAGATTTAGTTATTGTGTGATGAGACTTCTTTATAATGTATATCATGTCCGGAATGACATGAGGTTGTGAATTAATACATCATTATAGGCACCTAGGGATATAGGTGGCATGAATCATGATTGAACCATATGGGATGGGTGTGTGGGACATGAAGGGTAGGATTCATTTTACTTTTTTGAAAAGTTTATGAAAATGTTATCTAATGATGATGATGAAAATGGAAAAATGGAAATAATGTTAGAGAATGGTTAAATAACTATACTTATGGAAGGTTTTGAAGAAGTTAACATATTGGTTGTAATAACTTGTGAAATGGGAAATGTTCCTAAGAGGAAATATTTATGTTGTGAGTGTGGAAATGGTACTAAAAAGGAGTTTAATCAATGTTTTGTGACTATGTATGTTGGTTTACCCCATGTAAGACCTTACCCATGGTAGGTATGGTTGTGTGTAGTGGTCTAGATGTGATGTTGTCTGTAGGGATAGTGTGTATCAAATGTGTTGTTTATGGGGAGTGAAGATCCTTTTTCTATGTAAAATATGGATATTTTATTCTACATGTTCTATGACTTGTGTTTGGCATTGAAGAGAAATGATACCACAACAACAACTACTGGTTGGGAAATAAGAGGATACTACAGGTAAGGCTCCCCTAGATGTGGGGTAAGAGATCCAAGTAGTTTAGGGTAATAGAGAAGATGATATTTTTAGTGAGAAATTTTATTGTCTTATATAGATGATCGATGATACCAAGGGAGGGTCATTCTTAGTTTGTCTGATTTGACTAGAGAATTTACATTGAAACACCCTCTAACGTTTGCTGGAGAGGTTGGGATCGAGGTTGGAGAGTTCTAGATAGAGTTCATCTATAAAATTTTAGATCACTTTGAGACTCCAATAAAGAATAGATTCAGCTTGGAAGAATATATTTTTCAGGGACCGATGAAGTGCTGGTGGGATATCTTGGTTCAGAGTCAGCAGGATGATGGTATGCTATGGAAGGAATTCTAGGAAAAGTTTCTAGATCACTTCTATCCAGAGACTTTGATATTGTAGCGGGATGAATATTTTATGTGGTTAACAAAGGGAACTATGTTTTTGATGGATTACATAGACCACATCATGAACTTGTAATTATTTTTCCCAGCATTGGCTAAGGATTTTTCCGCCACGACAAGACATTTTCAGGATGGACTCATACATGAGATTTAATCCCGTATTATCGTATTCTGTTAGAAGAGGTTTCAAAAAAGTGGTGGATTGGACCCTTACATCAGAAAGGAACATGAGGGAGTCTTTAGGTGGTGCACATGTGGTTCCATTTGGACGAACTAGTGGGGCGACTTCTAAGGGTAGGAAGCATTGTTAATGAAATTGTCACCAGGGGTGGTAGCCTGAATAATAAACTTAGGAGAGGATCATACTCTTAGGGTGGTGAGTAGGTGTTCTTTTTCTATAAGTGTGGAAGGATGGGACACATGTTGGGGCAGTTCCTCTAGCAACCATTTGAGTTCCAAATGTGAGGAAGAATGTGGAATTTACAGAGTCTCTATAGGAACCCTCGACAGATGGGTATCAATTGAATATTGATGCCAATTACATGTGTTGTAAGTTGGTTGATTACCGCATATCAATAAGGAAGATTGAGGTATACCAACCACACTAATAGAGGTGGAGGGTGTAGTACTCTTGGATGAGAGTGTTCATACCACCAGGGTAGTGTATCACCATGGATTCAGACTAGGGATTAGGGTATAAGGGTAGGTCAGATCTGTGTTGTTAATTATACACTCTGAGGTGGGAATGATGGACCATTGAAAGTATAAGGTACGATTCTTGTGGATTCCATGCTTGATAGTGATTTATTTCATACATCTTCAACACACACTTTTATGTCTACTCATTATTTATTTGTGTTGGGTATAGAAATAGAATGCATGTGTGAGTTCATGTCAATTCATACACCATTAGTGGTGGGTGTATAAAATATCATAAAATTTAAGGGGTGTGTGCTTGAGGTTGGAGGGAAATGTTTCTTATGGGACTTGTTTGTGGTTGAGATGTCAGGTTTTGATCAGATTTAGGGTAAGGAATGGATAGTTTTATTCCAAGACCATATTTACTATTACCATTATATGGTAACATTCGCATCTCTTGGGGGAGGCTCATATTCCCATAATGGTGAATAAGATGTCTAGAAAGGCCTTTCAGGGCATGTTTATCAGCAATTGGGAGAACTGATGACCCAAGAGTCTTGTCTCAATATTGATAAAAAGGCAGTGGGGAAAAATTTCTTCCCTCATGTGGTGGATCAGTTCCATGATGTGTTTCTTGAGGACATATCAGGGCTACCACCTAGGATGGATGTTGAGTTCACGATAGAGATTCTACTGGGAGAAGAACCTATTTTTTCCTCAATATAGAATGAAACCAGAAGAGCTCTAAGTACATAAAAAATTGTCAGTTTAATTGAAAAAATGGGTTTATTCACCCGAGTATAACACCTTGGGGGTCTCCAATGTTTTTTCCTAGAACGATGATGGGTCCATGTAGTTATTTTCGATTATAAGAAGCTGAATCAGATGAATGTTATGAAATGATACCCTATACCTTGAATCAATGGTCTATTTGACCAGTTGAGAGGTGCAACAATGTTCTCCAAGATTTATTTGAGGGAATGGTATCCTCATCTAAGGATGAAAATTTATGATATACCTCAGACTTTCACCAAAAATAGGTATGGGTTGTATAAGTTTTTTGTTATACTATTAATGTTAACAAATGTGCTAACAGTGTTTACAGACTTAATACACTTAATATTCCACCCGTACCTAGACCAGTTTGTAGTTGTCTATGTGGATGACATCTTAGTGTACTTGTAACACCCCAAGATTTCATAGTGTGTTATTTCTTCAAAATAATTCAATAACTTTCACTACATGCAACACCATGTTCAAGCACACCATGACTTACCAAACAAGCCGTTCAAAAGAGGTTATGAATAGTATTAGATAAATTTTAATGTTTATATAATCCTTATAATTTTAGAATCCATATTATGAGTTTCTTAGATATAATGCAAGAACAAATTCATTTTCAGTATTGCACTTTTATCAACTTTAATAGTGAACCCTTTTTAAATACTATATTTTAAACTTTTTGACTAAATGGGGACATCAAAAATTTAAAATGAAACATCCCAAGCTTCCACGGTACGCTTTCTTTGAATAAAACAGTAGCGTGTGTTGTACGCAACCTTGAGTTTTAACACACACCACAACCAATCAAACTAGCCGTTATGAATAGTAATACCTAATTTTTGAAATTATATATATTTTATATTTAAAAATGGACTTCATTTTTGGATTCGGAATATCGAAATTATCCTAGGGTCAAATTTTGGTACTTTTCGGATAACTTTTATATTTTGATGAATAGTGAAAATTACTAAATTTTAATTAAAAACAACTTTTTTAATCAAAATAATTAATAGTGATAAATTATGAATTTGAGTGGTTTTAAAGTATATTTAGAATATATTTTTACCATTTAATATAATGTTGGTCATTGGACATAATTTTACAATTAAACCGAACATAAACGAGTGTCAATCTTTTGATAGTTATTATCTCTTAAAAACACGCTTTTTGTTTTGACAGCGGGATTTAATTTTAAATTAATTTCTGCCACTTCTGTGTTTTGAATTTAGGAAAATGGATTCCATATTTGGAATCAGGATGTTAAAATTGTGTAAATAGGTAACTTTTATTTTTAGACATTTTGAATAATTACTGCGGTAAATATTTTATTTACCATGGTTAAGGGTAAATCCGGTAAATAAGGGTTAAAAAAAATAATATTATAATAATACTAAATTACCCTAAAACGTGTCTTAACCCTATTGGTTGATACATGGTCGACCATGGGAATCTTTGGGTCTATTTTGGGACCCCATGGATCCACTTGTAAGTGATAATGACACTTTATTTTAATTTAGTTAAAATTAATACAAAAATGTCACAAGCATATATATTTTAGAACAACAATTGTTACATAGGGTTATATATGTTGGATTTTAGATTATAAATATTCATTAGAAAGCTAAAAAGATTTTCTACATAATGATATTTTATTTATAATTTTTAGACATTAAATAATTTATTTTATTTATGACACAATGATGATGCAGTAATTACTATAATAGTGAAAAATTAAAATAAGTGATATTATAAATACCCAAATAAATATAATATGAAACTTTTAATGAATTAAAATAATTTTCTAGGATAATATGATATATTAGGATTGATTTAATTGACTTTGTTCGAAGTAATAAATCTGTTATGAGTTTCAAAAAAATCAACTAATGAATAGTGTCAAAATTGACATAAAAGAATTCTTAAAACAAATATTATATTATTAATTGATATTAAATTCCTAAAAATCTAAGGTTCGGCCAAGAGACTTATATCATGATAGGTTAATCATTAATGGACCACTTGGGGGTCTCTTGGATGTATGTAGTAAGTTTATTAACCATAATATATAAAATACAAAGAGACATTGTAAAAGTGAAACTAATTAACTTAGAGTTAATACTTAAAGATAAGGTTAATATAAGTACCCAAACCTGTCTAAATTCTATTGGATGAGTTTCTTTCGACCTATCCCCACCTCATCATTTGAATAGTCAACTTTGGAGCCTTTAGAAACCGAATATGAATTTATTATAAATTAATATTTCTAGCTTTTCCAAAGGTGCCCCTCACCCCTCTTATAAAAGGGCACTCCTCCTTCTCATTTCTTTACACCTTCAAAGCCTTTTGGTTCGGCCAAACTCTGCCCAAATACTCTCCCAACATCCCTCAATACAACCTAGAGGCCTTAGTTTGATCAGAAAGCCAACCTAAGGAGCCCTTTTGATCAAATCAAAAGGAAGAACCCGAAGAAGAGGTAATGATTTCACCACCCTTTTCTAAGTTCATTTCTTCTTCCACTTCTTCTTCCTTTGTTCTTACCATTCTGAAATAATAACTCCAGTATCTCACATATACTGTGATGTTATTATAAATATGGTACAATCATATTCAGTATTCTATCCACCCTTTGAATAACATGTCACCATACGTGCGTACGTACGGCTTACCGTCTCCACGTCGTGGTGTAATTGTTATTCAATATAATATTATTTGGATGGGTATAATAATGATGTGTAACTCATGTAAATAATAAATATAACATGTTAATGATTCTGTATATATGATATACCATCCATTTATATATTATTTTAATATCAAAAGAATGATATTGTCGCTCGTGCGTACGTACGGACTACCGTCTCCACGAACGCGATGAGATTCATTCTCCATCGTAACCATTAAAGCGTAATTATCATTTTATGATTTAAAAATGATGTTTAAGGACTTGATATCATTCTGGATATGAATAATATACAACCTATCCTTTACAAACATGTCTTACGTAACAAAACATATGAAAGAAAACAAGTAAGTTAACACCCGAAACAACGATAATACTAAGATATTATTATCAAATCAATATTAAAAGATCATATATGATATCATATTAATGTATATGATTCTTGTATAATTTAATAACAATTATTTCACCATTATACAGGAGGTTAACCTACCACAACCAAGGAAAAGTACAAGGTAAGGGTTATTTCACAATCTCTTCATTATCCGAGGTTGTATTATACGTAATAATCTACTGGGATCTCTTTATCATCCACATCCATGTTTCTTCGAAATGTATTTCAAAACATTTTTACTATTTACAAGAATATGGGTTAAAGTCATTTATACCCTTGTTTGACTTTTTATAAGAGGTTTATAAAGGAATCATTCCGTCGTTTTCAAAACAAGGTCCTTTTTAACCTTTTCGACATAATTGAGGTAAGAATGTTTTTTTTAACTTATACGGCGGGTGCGGTTATTTTACGCCGTTATAAAATCTTCAAAGCTTTCCTTACAAGCTTATAAGAATATTTTCAAAGAAAATGTTTTATTTTATATGGATCTTAAATGATTTCAAAATAAAAGGAGATATTTCTTTAAAAAGAATTTTTATTTCATCTATGTCAACATCCTTTGATGGATTTTAAGATTATTTGAAGTTGATTTATTATGATACAAAACTTCTATATTGTATTGAAGGTTTTGTGATATGTTTGACTATGGATGTGCTATTTTTATACCATTCATAGTTTATTGTGAAAGTATTGACATTTCGTATGCTAGTTTTAATACGAATGTTTATGTTATGTTTAAACCTTTTCATATGGGAATGCATTGGACTTAATAAGTGACGGGTGGAGCCCGCTATAGCTCCTCGATGCATCGGTAGGTCTCATGAGACAAACTAGTGTCTTGGCACAAGGCCTTGGCAAAATCTTATTTGTAGTCTTGGCACGAGGCCTTGGCTATGTGGTTATGATAGTCTGGCATTATGCATTCCATCATTATGAAAGTGGTTATTGATATTGCATGTGATCATTCGACTAGTAGAATATCCATGTGAGTAAGTAAATGACATTATTTCATTTTACCTTTGCCATTTTATGCTGAAGTTCAAGTTTAAAAGGCTTTTGTTTTAGTTATAAATTGCCTTAAGTGTTTATGCTCATTTATGAAAGCTTCTGCTATAATGTTATCCTTACTGAGCATCCGAGCTCACCCCTTTCAATGTTTTTTTTTCCAGGATTATGAAGAAGTAATTTATGAATGACCTGCAGGGATAGTATGAGGGGATATGAAGACAAGATGTTTTTTTTATGATGTAATGTAAAAATTTATGGATGTATCTAGTTATTCCAAGGCTACTAAACTAATCGGTCTTTCGAGACTTGATCTTTCTCGTGATCATGCCAATGTTATGTAATTAATGCACCGACTCTGGGTAGCTGGGGTCGGGGCGTTACAGTTGGTATCAGAGGAAGTTTAGTACAAACCTTGGTAGCTAGATTTAGATAAACTCTGATTAGAGCACGTAGACCTAAGATGAACTTTGAGGATTAGTATAAAAAAAAAACTTCCTAGAATTTTGGTATTGTAAAGATTTTGTGAGTTTTCCGAGAAATACATCCCTGTCTGGATACGAGCAGGTAGAGGCGGCTCTGGAACAGATGTACCTAGGGATAAAACCCGAAAACACCGCTTTGAGCTAGACTCGAACGGGAACTGGTGCACGACAACGGGCCTTGCTGCACTCTTGGTTACGACACTCCCGGGGGATATGCTTAGGATAATTTACATTTTCTTTACAAACCGATTTAAGTAATATATACATAAGATGAGAGAAAATGACCTTGGTTAATCCTAATATGTTTCAAATTGAGAATATGGTGACATTTTAATCTCTAAATGATTTTACGACTACTATTACTCACACAATGCCTTCTGGTTTTAGTCAATGGCTGGATTCCAAGGAAGTCATAGTGACTTTGAGAATGATTTACAAGTTGGGAACAGTGGTGGCAATGAGCAACAAAATGGAATGTTGATAGGCGTGAAAGATATCGTCTTTATGCCAAATCAGTTTTCCAAAAATATGATCAACAACATATATATTAACCAACTCCCAGACTCAACAAGGAAGAGAAAGGTGATAAATGATAAGATCTCCAGCAATGGAGACCATGGAGAAAAGAAACCTCAATTTTCATCATGCAGGAATTGTGGAAAGAGACACCCAGGAAAGTGTCTCAATGGGACAACGACATGTTTTACGTGTGGGAAGGAAGGACATAAAGTGAATAATTGCCGAAGAAAAATGAAGAGTACTATGGAAGAAGATAAAAATGGTCCCAAGAGTCCATTTACAGTCATTTGTCGTAAATGTAGGGGACCTGGCCATTACCCGAGTGAATGTCCTATTTTATAGGATATTTTCTTGGTCAAAGAAGAAGCTATGTGGAAATAAATGGCTGGAGAAAAATTTAAAAAGTATTAGCACTCCTTGTTGATGGGTTTGCTTTGGAATAATTTTCTCTTGTATTTGTAACCCCGCAGTTTGCCATGTGAGAATGATATTTGAGGAAGAATTGTCTCTTCTCTTGTGGATATAGGTATAAATAACCATTTGGTTTTATATGATCATTGGGGTTTGAGAAAATGATAAGTTATTATAATTTGGGATGAAAATGCAAAGTATGATATAACATTTGTGGTTAAATTATGTTATTTTGAGGAATTTATCTCATTTTGGTAATATTATAAAATATAGTTTTTGAAAAAGGACAACACGTAGACCGTGTGACAACCCATCGCGTCGGACAAAGCCGTGGGAATCGAACCCACAACCAAAGTGCGATTGGGATTTATCGCCTACCACTGGACTACGTGAAGTCCCTGGTTAGTGTGACTATTTTTTTTAAATGATTTTATTGATCAATAATAAGATGATTTGGGTTCTTATGTCTTATCAAATTAATACCCTTGGTATAGGAAAATGATTTGGTGATTAAGTGATAAATGTTATTTTGGAAGATGTTTGTTTTGTTAGGAACACTATATGCCCAAGGAAAATAGAATACAATGAGGTTTCATTTGTAGAGTAATGGTGGATTTTTATCAACATTTTTATTGTTGATTTATAGTGATTCGGGTTATTTATGGAAATGATTAACCTATAACAGAGAATATGTGATGATTACTTTTAAGTATGTGACTTTAAGACTATTTGATGTAATTTGGAGATACAATGTAACATGGGAGACTACATAATCAAATTCTTCTATGTTTTGGGTTTCAATATTAGTTTGGATTATATTAAAGGATTTTAAGGACAATTGGTTATTGAATGGTATCTATTTAACTTTGGGGTATTGTTGGTTTAATTTTAGAAATTAAGATTAGTGCATATTTATCTCAATGAATATCCTTTTGGGGGATCATTAGATCATTCAATAACCATTTTGGTTTTGATTAATATATGGTTTATCCTGCATGGATCATGTGATTCTATAGAAGTTTATTCTAGCTCTTCCAGTGTGACCAAGTCTTCTTGAATACTCATCGTTTATAAAAAAATTGAGTTAGTGGTGGAAATTTATTAAAGAATGAAAATCTACTTAAAATTTAAGTATATCTCATAATGTTCTTAGCCAATCTCATAAATAAAATCCCCAACATTAATAAAAGAAACATAGGACAAAAATGTTGTCCTAGATGGTACCTTAAATCATCACAAATTTATGGCTTTGGGATTTTTGGCATTTTCATAGCCATGTTCTCTACCACTCTCCATCAGATAATTGATGGTTAGATTTCTCCTCCATATCCATATTTTCCTTCATGGAACCCTAGTATGTGTTATTTTCGGTAATCTTCATACTTTCGACTCTTTATTTTAAATAGAGGCCTCATTAATTCATTTTTCGATGTGGGATTTCAACTAAGATATTTTGAAACGTCAAAAATGTGTTATCCTAATACCCTATGTTTTGTTGAACCGATGGTATTTCAAATCGTCATAGATTGATGATTATAAGGACCTCAATTTTACACTTGTTTGTGATTGATGACCTCAATCACCACCTATAAATATTTACGTTTTTCCTCCAATTATATGTCTCTAGTTGCCACCAATGTTCTCCTAATCGAGATCATAATTTGGTGGTGACCCTTTGATTTCTCTTTTTCTCATATTAAGACTAAATTTTAGTAACCCAAATTCCGATGTGGGTTTTCCCACAAATATATTATCTATTTTCAACCTTTTTTTTCGAAGAACAATTTCAAATTGCGAGGACGCAATTTATTGAAGGAGGGGAGAATGTAACACCCCAAGATTTCATAGTGTGTTATTTCTTCAAAATAATTCAATAACTTTCACTACATGCAACACCATGTTCAAGCACACCATGACTTACCAAACAAGCCGTTCAAAAGAGGTTATGAATAGTATTAGATAAATTTTAATGTTTATATAATCCTTATAATTTTAGAATCCATATTATGAGTTTCTTAGATATAATGCAAGAACAAATTCATTTTCAGTATTGCACTTTTATCAACTTTAATAGTGAACCCTTTTTAAATACTATATTTTAAACTTTTTGACTAAATGGGGACATCAAAAATTTAAAATGAAACATCCCAAGCTTCCACGGTACGCTTTCTTTGAATAAAACAGTAGCGTGTGTTGTACGCAACCTTGAGTTTTAACACACACCACAACCAATCAAACTAGCCGTTATGAATAGTAATACCTAATTTTTGAAATTATATATATTTTATATTTAAAAATGGACTTCATTTTTGGATTCGGAATATCGAAATTATCCTAGGGTGAAATTTTGGTACTTTTCGGATAACTTTTATATTTTGATGAATAGTGAAAATTACTAAATTTTAATTAAAAACAACTTTTTTAATCAAAATAATTAATAGTGATAAATTATGAATTTGAGTGGTTTTAAAGTATATTTAGAATATATTTTTACCATTTAATATAATGTTGGTCATTGGACATAATTTTACAATTAAACCGAACATAAACGAGTGTCAATCTTTTGATAGTTATTATCTCTTAAAAACACGCTTTTTGTTTTGACAGCGGGATTTAATTTTAAATTAATTTCTGCCACTTCTGTGTTTTGAATTTAGGAAAATGGATTCCATATTTGGAATCAGGATGTTAAAATTGTGTAAATAGGTAACTTTTATTTTTAGACATTTTGAATAATTACTGCGGTAAATATTTTATTTACCATGGTTAAGGGTAAATCCGATAAATAAGGGTTAAAAAAAATAATATTATAATAATACTAAATTACCCTAAAACGTGTCTTAACCCTATTGGTTGATACATGGTCGACCATGGGAATCTTTGGGTCTATTTTGGGACCCCATGGATCCACTTGTAAGTGATAATGACACTTTATTTTAATTTAGTTAAAATTAATACAAAAATGACACAAGCATATATCTTTTAGAACAACAATTGTTACATAGGGTTATATATGTTGGATTTTAGATTATAAAAATTCATTAGAAAGCTAAAAAGATTTTCTACATAATGATATTTTATTTATAATTTTTAGACATTAAATAAGTTATTTTATTTATGACACAATGATGATGCAGTAATTACTATAATAGTGAAAAATTAAAATAAGTGATATTATAAATACCCAAATAAATATAATATGAAACTTTTAATGAATTAAACTAATTTTCTAGGATAATATGATATATTAGGATTGATTTAATTGACTTTGTTCGAAGTAATAAATCTGTTATGAGTTTCAAAAAAATCAACTAATGAATAGTGTCAAAATTGACATAAAAGAATTCTTAAAACAAATATTATATTATTAATTGATATTAAATTCCTAAAAATCTAAGGTTCGGCCAAGAGACTTATATCATGATAGGTTAATCATTAATGGACCACTTGGGGGTCTCTTGGATGTATGTAGTAAGTTTATTAACCATAATATATAAAATACAAAGAGACATTGTAAAAGTGAAACTAATTAACTTAGAGTTAATACTTAAAGATAAGGTTAATATAAGTACCCAAACCTGTCTAAATTCTATTGGATGAGTTTCTTTCGACCTATCCCCACCTCATCATTTGAATAGTCAACTTTGGAGCCTTTAGAAATCGAATATGAATTTATTATAAATTAATATTTCTAGCTTTTCCAAAGGTGCCCCTCACCCCTCTTATAAAAGGGCACTCCTCCTTCTCATTTCTTTACACCTTCAAAGCCTTTTGGTTCGGCCAAACTCTGCCCAAATACTCTCCCAACATCCCTCAATACAACCTAGAGGCCTTAGTTTGATCAGAAAGCCAACCTAAGGAGCCCTTTTGATCAAATCAAAAGGAAGAACCCGAAGAAGAGGTAATGATTTCACCACCCTTTTCTAAGTTCATTTCTTCTTCCACTTCTTCTTCCTTTGTTCTTACCATTCTGAAATAATAACTCCAGTATCTCACATATACTGTGATGTTATTATAAATATGGTACAATCATATTCAGTATTCTATCCACCCTTTGAATAACATGTCACCATACGTGCGTACGTACAGCTTACCGTCTCCACGTCGTGGTGTAATTGTTATTCAATATAATATTATTTGGATGGGTATAATAATGATGTGTAACTCATGTAAATAATAAATATAACATGTTAATGATTCTGTATATATGATATACCATCCATTTATATATTATTTTAATATCAAAAGAATGATATTGTCGCTCGTGCGTACGTACGGACTACCGTCTCCACGAACGCGATGAGATTCATTCTCCATCGTAACCATTAAAGCATAATTATCATTTTATGATTTAAAAATGATGTTTAAGGACTTGATATCATTCTGGATATGAATAATATACAACCTATCCTTTACAAACATGTCTTACGTAACAAAACATATGAAAGAAAACAAGTAAGTTAACACCCGAAACAACGATAATACTAAGATATTATTATCAAATCAATATTAAAAGATCATATATGATATCATATTAATGTATATGATTCTTGTATAATTTAATAACAATTATTTCACCATTATACAGGAGGTTAACCTACCACAACCAAGGAAAAGTACAAGGTAAGGGTTATTTCACAATCTCTTCATTATCCGAGGTTGTATTATACGTAATAATCTACTGGGATCTCTTTATCATCCACATCCATGTTTCTTCGAAATGTATTTCAAAACATTTTTACTATTTACAAGAATATGGGTTAAAGTCATTTATACCCTTGTTTGACTTTTTATAAGAGGTTTATAAAGGAATCATTCCGTCGTTTTCAAAACAAGGTCCTTTTTAACCTTTTCGACATAATTGAGGTAAGAATGTTTTTTTTAACTTATACGGCGGGTGCGGTTATTTTACGCCGTTATAAAATCTTCAAAGCTTTCCTTACAAGCTTATAAGAATATTTTCAATGAAAATGTTTTATTTTATATGGATCTTAAATGATTTCAAAATAAAAGGAGATATTTCTTTAAAAAGAATTTTTATTTCATCTATGTCAACATCCTTTGATGGATTTTAAGATTATTTGAAGTTGATTTATTATGATACAAAACTTCTATATTGTATTGAAGGTTTTGTGATATGTTTGACTATGGATGTGCTATTTTTATACCATTCATAGTTTATTGTGAAAGTATTGACATTTCGTATGCTAGTTTTAATACGAATGTTTATGTTATGTTTAAACCTTTTCATATGGGAATGAATTGGACTTAATAAGTGACGGGTGGAGCCCGCTATAGCTCCTCGATGCATCGGTAGGTCTCATGAGACAAACTAGTGTCTTGGCACAAGGCCTTGGCAAAATCTTATTTGTAGTCTTGGCACGAGGCCTTGGCTATGTGGTTATGATAGTCTGGCATTATGCATTCCATCATTATGAAAGTGGTTATTGATATTGCATGTGATCATTCGACTAGTAGAATATCCATGTGAGTAAGTAAATGGCATTATTTCATTTTACCTTTGCCATTTTATGCTTAAGTTCAAGTTTAAAAGGCTTTTGTTTTAGTTATAAATTGCCTTAAGTGTTTATGCTCATTTATGAAAGCTTCTGCTATAATGTTATCCTTACTGAGCATCCGAGCTCACCCCTTTCAATGTTTTTTTTTCCAGGATTATGAAGAAGTAATTTATGAATGACCTGCAGGGATAGTATGAGGGGATATGAAGACAAGATGTTTTTTTTATGATGTAATGTAAAAATTTATGGATGTATCTAGTTATTCCAAGGCTACTAAACTAATCGGTCTTTCGAGACTTGATCTTTCTCGTGATCATGCCAATGTTATGTAATTAATGCACCGACTCTGGGTAGCTGGGGTCGGGGCGTTACAGTTGGTATCAGAGGAAGTTTAGTACAAACCTTGGTAGCTAGATTTAGATAAACTCTGATTAGAGCACGTAGACCTAAGATGAACTTTGAGGATTAGTATAAAAAAAAAACTTCCTAGAATTTTGGTATTGTAAAGATTTTGTGAGTTTTCCGAGCAATACATCCCTGTCTGGATACGAGCAGGTAGAGGCGGCTCTGGCACAGATGTACCTAGGGATAAAACCCGAAAACACCGCTTTGAGCTAGACTCGAACGGGAACTGGTGCACGACAACGGGCCTTGCTGCACTCTTGGTTACGACACTCCCGGGGGATATGCTTAGGATAATTTACATTTTCTTTACAAACCGATTTAAGTAATATATACATAAGATGAGAGAAAATGACCTTGGTTAATCCTAATATGTTTCAAATTGAGAATATGGTGACATTTTAATCTCTAAATGATTTTACGACTACTATTACTCACACAATGCCTTCTGGTTTTAGTCAATGGCTGGATTCCAAGGAAGTCATAGTGACTTTGAGAATGATGTACAAGTTGGGAACAGTGGTGGCAATGAGCAACAAAATGGAATGTTGATAGGCGTGAAAGATATTGTCTTTATGCCAAATCAGTTTTCCAAAAATATGATCAACAACATATATATTAACCAACTCCCAGACTCAACAAGGAAGAGAAAGGTGATAAATGATAAGATCTCCAGCAATGGAGACCATGGAGAAAAGAAACCTCAATTTTCATCATGCAGGAATTGTGGAAAGAGACACCCAGGAAAGTGTCTCAATGGGACAACGACATGTTTTACGTGCGGGAAGGAAGGACATAAAGTGAATAATTGCCGAAGAAAAATGAAGAGTACTATGGAAGAAGATAAAAATGGTCCCAAGAGTCCATTTACAGTCATTTGTCGTAAATGTAGGGGACCTGGCCATTACCCGAGTGAATGTCCTATTTTATAGGATATTTTCTTGGTCAAAGAAGAAGCTATGTGGAAATAAATGGCTGGAGAAAAATTTAAAAAGTATTAGCACTCCTTGTTGATGGGTTTGCTTTGGAATAATTTTCTCTTGTATTTGTAACCCCGCAGTTTGCCATGTGAGAATGATATTTGAGGAAGAATTGTCTCTTCTCTTGTGGATATAGGTATAAATAACCATTTGGTTTTATATGATCATTGGGGTTTGAGAAAATGATAAGTTATTATAATTTGGGATGAAAATGCAAAGTATGATATAACATTTGTGGTTAAATTATGTTATTTTGAGGAATTTATCTCATTTTGGTAATATTATAAAATATAGTTTTTGAAAAAGGACAACACGTAGACCGTGTGACAACCCATCGCGTCGGACAAAGCCGTGGGAATCGAACCCACAACCAAAGTGCGATTGGGATTTATCGCCTACCACTGGACTACGTGAAGTCCCTGGTTAGTGTGACTATTTTTTTTAAATGATTTTATTGATCAATAATAAGATGATTTGGGTTCTTATGTCTTATCAAATTAATACCCTTGGTATAGGAAAATGATTTGGTGATTAAGTGATAAATGTTATTTTGGAAGATGTTCGTTTTGTTAGGAACACTATATGCCCAAGGAAAATAGAATACAATGAGGTTTCATTTGTAGAGTAATGGTGGATTTTTATCAACATTTTTATTGTTGATTTATAGTGATTCGGGTTATTTATGGAAATGATTAACCTATAACAGAGAATATGTGATGATTACTTTTATGTATGTGACTTTAAGAGTATTTGATGTAATTTGGAGATACAATGTAACATGGGAGACTACATAATCAAATTCTTCTATGTTTTGGGTTTCAATATTAGTTTGGATTATATTAAAGGATTTTAAGGACAATTGGTTATTGAATGGTATCTATTTAACTTTGGGGTATTGTTGGTTTAATTTTAGAAATTAAGATTAGTGCATATTTATCTCAATGAATATCCTTTTGGGGGATCATTAGATCATTCAATAACCATTTTGGTTTTGATTAATATATGGTTTATCCTGCATGGATCATGTGATTCTATAGAAGTTTATTCTAGCTCTTCCAGTGTGACCAAGTCTTCTTGAATACTCATCGTTTATAAAAAAATTGAGTTAGTGGTGGAAATTTATTAAAGAATGAAAATCTACTTAAAATTTAAGTATATCTCATAATGTTCTTAGCCAATCTCATAAATAAAATCCCCAACATTAATAAAAGAAACATAGGACAAAAATGTTGTCCTAGATGGTACCTTAAATCATCACAAATTTATGGCTTTGGGATTTTTGGCCTTTTCATAGCCATGTTCTCTACCACTCTCCATCAGATAATTGATGGTTAGATTTCTCCTCCATATCCATATTTTCCTTCATGGAACCCTAGTATGTGTTATTTTCGGTAATCTTCATACTTTCGACTCTTTATTTTAAATAGAGGCCTCATTAATTCATTTTTCGATGTGGGATTTCAACTAAGATATTTTGAAACGTCAAAAATGTGTTATCCTAATACCCTATGTTTTGTTGAACCGATGGTATTTCAAATCATCATAGATTGATGATTATAAGGACCTCAATTTTACACTTGTTTGTGATTGATGACCTCAATCACCACCTATAAATATTTACGTTTTTCCTCCAATTATATGTCTCTAGTTGCCACCAATGTTCTCCTAATCGAGATCATAATTTGGTGGTGACCCTTTGATTTCTCTTTTTCTCATATTAAGACTAAATTTTAGTAACCCAAATTCCGATGTGGGTTTTACCACAAATATATTATCTATTTTCAACCTTTTTTTTCGAAGAACAATTTCAAATTGCGAGGACGCAATTTATTGAAGGAGGGGAGAATGTAACACCCCAAGATTTCATAGTGTGTTATTTCTTCAAAATAATTCAATAACTTTCACTACATGCAACACCATGTTCAAGCACACCATGACTTACCAAACAAGCCGTTCAAAAGAGGTTATGAATAGTATTAGATAAATTTTAATGTTTATATAATCCTTATAATTTTAGAATCCATATTATGAGTTTCTTAGATATAATGCAAGAACAAATTCATTTTCAGTATTGCACTTTTATCAACTTTAACAGTGAACCCTTTTTAAATACTATATTTTAAACTTTTTGACTAAATGGGGACATCAAAAATTTAAAATGAAACATCCCAAGCTTCCACGGTACGCTTTCTTTGAATAAAACAGTAGCGTGTGTTGTACGCAACCTTGAGTTTTAACACACACCACAACCAATCAAACTAGCCGTTATGAATAGTAATACCTAATTTTTGAAATTATATATATTTTATATTTAAAAATGGACTTCATTTTTGGATTCGGAATATCGAAATTATCCTAGGGTGAAATTTTGGTACTTTTCGGATAACTTTTATATTTTGATGAATAGTGAAAATTACTAAATTTTAATTAAAAACAACTTTTTTAATCAAAATAATTAATAGTGATAAATTATGAATTTGAGTGGTTTTAAAGTATATTTAGAATATATTTTTACCATTTAATATAATGTTGGTCATTGGACATAATTTTACAATTAAACCGAACATAAACGAGTGTCAATCTTTTGATAGTTATTATCTCTTAAAAACACGCTTTTTGTTTTGACAGCGGGATTTAATTTTAAATTAATTTCTGCCACTTCTGTGTTTTGAATTTAGGAAAATGGATTCCATATTTGGAATCAGGATGTTAAAATTGTGTAAATAGGTAACTTTTATTTTTAGACATTTTGAATAATTACTGCGGTAAATATTTTATTTACCATGGTTAAGGGTAAATCCGGTAAATAAGGGTTAAAAAAAATAATATTATAATAATACTAAATTA
Source organism: Viscum album (assembly GCA_963277665.1). Taxonomy (NCBI): domain Eukaryota; kingdom Viridiplantae; phylum Streptophyta; class Magnoliopsida; order Santalales; family Viscaceae; genus Viscum; species Viscum album. The sequence goes on along the minus strand of OY728162.1, from coordinate 1,113,234,594 downwards.
CCCTAAAACGTGTCTTAACCCTATTGGTTGATACATGGTCGACCATGGGAATCTTTGGGTCTATTTTGGGACCCCATGGATCCACTTGTAAGTGATAATGACACTTTATTTTAATTTAGTTAAAATTAATACAAAAATGACACAAGCATATATCTTTTAGAACAACAATTGTTACATAGGGTTATATATGTTGGATTTTAGATTATAAATATTCATTAGAAAGCTAAAAATATTTTCTACATAATGATATTTTATTTATAATTTTTAGACATTAAATAATTTATTTTATTTATGACACAATGATGATGCAGTAATTACTATAATAGTGAAACATTAAAATAAGTGATATTGTAAATACCCAAATAAATATAATATGAAACTTTTAATGAATTAAACTAATTTTCTAGGATAATATGATATATTAGGATTGATTTAATTGAATTTGTTCGAAGTAATAAATCTGTTATGAGTTTCAAAAAAATCAACTAATGAATAGTGTCAAAATTGACATAAAAGAATTCTTAAAACAAATATTATATTATTAATTGATATTAAATTCCTAAAAATCTAAGGTTCGGCCAAGAGACTTATATCATGATAGGTTAATCATTAATGGACCACTTGGGGGTCTCTTGGATGTATGTAGTAAGTTTATTAACCATAATATATAAAATACAAAGAGACATTGTAAAAGTGAAACTAATTAACTTAGAGTTAATACTTAAAGATAAGGTTAATATAAGTACCCAAACCTGTCTAAATTCTATTGGATGAGTTTCTTTCGACCTATCCCCACCTCATCATTTGAATAGTCAACTTTGGAGCCTTTAGAAACCGAATATGAATTTATTATAAATTAATATTTCTAGCTTTTCCAAAGGTGCCCCTCACCCCTCTTATAAAAGGGCACTCCTCCTTCTCATTTCTTCACACCTTCAAAGCCTTTTGGTTCGGCCAAACTCTGCCCAAATACTCTCCCAACATCCCTCAATACAACCTAGAGGCCTTAGTTTGATCAGAAAGCCAACCTAAGGAGCCCTTTTGATCAAATCAAAAGGAAGAACCCGAAGAAGAGGTAATGATTTCACCACCCTTTTCTAAGTTCATTTCTTCTTCCACTTCTTCTTCCTTTGTTCTTACCATTCTGAAATAATAACTCCAGTATCTCACATATACTGTGATGTTATTATAAATATGGTACAATCATATTCAGTATTCTATCCACCCTTTGAATAACATGTCACCATACGTGCGTACGTACGGCTTACCGTCTCCACGTCGTGGTGTAATTGTTATTCAATATAATATTATTTGGATGGGTATAATAATGATGTGTAACTCATGTAAATAATAAATATAACATGTTAATGATTCTGTATATATGATATACCATCCATTTATATATTATTTTAATATCAAAAGAATGATATTGTCGCTCGTGCGTACGTACGGACTACCGTCTCCACGAACGCGATGAGATTCATTCTCCATCGTAACCATTAAAGCGTAATTATCATTTTATGATTTAAAAATGATGTTTAAGGACTTGATATCATTCTGGATATGAATAATATACAACCTATCCTTTACAAACATGTCTTACATAACAAAACATATGAAAGAAAACAAGTAAGTTAACACCCGAAACAACGATAATACTAAGATATTATTATCAAATCAATATTAAAAGATCATATATGATATCATATTAATGTATATGATTCTTGTATAATTTAATAACAATTATTTCACCATTATACAGGAGGTTAACCTACCACAACCAAGGAAAAGTACAAGGTAAGGGTTATTTCACAATCTCTTCATTATCCGAGGTTGTATTATACGTAATAATCTACTGGGATCTCTTTATCATCCACATCCATGTTTCTTCGAAATGTATTTCAAAACATTTTTACTATTTACAAGAATATGGGTTAAAGTCATTTATACCCTTGTTTGACTTTTTATAAGAGGTTTATAAAGGAATCATTCCGTCGTTTTCAAAACAAGGTCCTTTTTAACCTTTTCGACATAATTGAGGTAAGAATGTTTTTTTAACTTATACGGCGGGTGCGGTTATTTTACGCCGTTATAAAATCTTCAAAGCTTTCCTTAAAAGCTTATAAGAATATTTTCAAAGAAAATGTTTTATTTTATATGGATCTTAAATGATTTCAAAATAAAAGGAGATATTTCTTTAAAAAGAATTTTTATTTCATCTATGTCAACATCCTTTGATGGATTTTAAGATTATTTGAAGTTGATTTATTATGATACAAAACTTCTATATTGTATTGAAGGTTTTGTGATATGTTTGACTGTGGATGTGCTATTTTTATACCATTCATAGTTTATTGTGAAAGTATTGACATTTCGTATGCTAGTTTTAATACGAATGTTTATGTTATGTTTAAACCTTTTCATATGGGAATGCATTGGACTTAATAAGTGACGGGTGGAGCCCGCTATAGCTCCTCGATGCATCGGTAGGTCTCATGAGACAAACTAGTGTCTTGGCACAAGGCCTTGGCAAAATCTTATTTGTAGTCTTGGCACGAGGCCTTGGCTATGTGGTTATGATAGTCTGGCATTATGCATTCCATCATTATGAAAGTGGTTATTGATATTGCATGTGATCATTCGACTAGTAGAATATCCATGTGAGTAAGTAAATGGCATTATTTCATTTTACCTTTGCCATTTTATGCTGAAGTTCAAGTTTAAAAGGCTTTTGTTTTAGTTATAAATTTCCTTAAGTGTTTATGCTCATTTATGAAAGCTTCTGCTATAATGTTATCCTTACTGAGCATCCGAGCTCACCCCTTTCAATGTTTTATTTTTTTCCCAGGATTATGAAGAAGTAATTTATGAATGACCTGCAGGGATAGTATGAGGGGATATGAAGACAAGATGTTTTTTTTATGATGTAATGTAAAAATTTATGGATGTATCTAGTTATTCCAAGGCTACTAAACTAATCGGTCTTTCGAGACTTGATCTTTCTCGTGATCATGCCAATGTTATGTAATTAATGCACCGACTCTGGGTAGCTGGGGTCGGGGCGTTACAGTACTCCAAAACACCTGAAAATCATGAAGAACATCTTGAAATAATCTTGTGTACACTAATAGATCATAGTCTATATGAAAATATATTTAAATGTCATTTTTGGATTGACAAGGTTCATTTTTTTGGGAAAATCATCTCAGAGGATGGTGTGTCTATATTCCCAGAGAAAGTGTAGAAAATTGTGTCTATAGATAATCCAAATAACTTTTCTTATGTCTAAAGATTTTTTCATTTGGACAGCTATTACTAAAGTCACATTAAAGACTTTTATCATTTGGAAGCACCACTATCAAGCCAAAAGAAGAAGGGCGCCATGTTTGAATAGTCTGGGGAATTTGAGAATGGATTTCAGGAATTAAAGAACTAGTTTACAACCACATCTATTTTGATACTAAATGATATGAGTAAGAAATATTCATTGTTTTGTGAGGTTCATGGTGTTAGAATTGGGGGCGTATTGATAAAATATTACTTGATTGTGGTGTATGGGTCACGACATTTGAGGAATGATAAAGTAAATCACCCTACACATGATACTGAATTGGCTGCGGTGGTTCACGCCATAAATGGTTTGTGGCATTACTTGTTAGGGGAATAATTTACGGTGTATACCGATCATAAAATCCTAAAGTAAATCTTCAGTCAATGGGATTTGAATATTCATCAGTGAACATGGGTTGAATAAATTCAATCCTTTTACGGGGAGTTGGTTTACACATCGGAAAAGAGAAATATTTTTTCATATTCATTTAGTCAGAAGAATCAAAATCTGGTGGTTTAGGAATCATGATCTGAGTGGAAGATGATGGAATTGTTTATCGAGATCCATCTGGAGGTGCATGATAAACAAGGAAAAATGAACCTTTCATCCTTGGTAGTTGAGTCCGTGCTTCTGAGACTGATTAAGGAAAGGGAGAATAAGGATCTAGATTGTTTGGCTTTGAGGGAGGGTTTTAAAGGCAGGGATTCACCTTCTTGCTGGAAAATTGGACATAATGGGATCCTTTTTATTTATGTCTATTTGGTTATTCCAATGTTTATGTGAGAAGATTTGATGATATAGTTTCATGAATAAATGTGGGTAGTGCATCCTTGTTTGACCAAAATGTATTGTGATCTTTGTAGGCAGTATTAGTGGCGAATGATGAAGACAAAAGTTGATGGTTTTGTGGAACGATGACATACCTGCCGGCAGGTGAATGTTATTCATTAGTGGATGGGTATTTCTTTGCATCCTTTTCTCATTACATAATGGAAATGAGATGATGTTATGATTTATTTTGTTGTTTCTATTCCAAGGATTCCTCAAAAGAAGGGTGTGATCTTGGTTGTTGTGGTTCAGTTGACTATGTTGACTCATTTCATGATAATTTGAGAGACGTTCACCATGAATTAGTTGGGTGAGTTTTATATTCGAGAGGTAGTTTAGTTCCATTGGGTCTCATGGACTATAGTTTTAGATCATAATATGTGATCCATGTCACAAATATTATAGGGACTAAAAAAGGTGCCTGGTCCCATGTTTTTTTGAGTATGAACTTTCACTCTTAGATAGATGGGAAATCATGGTGTACAGTTCAAGTACTTGAAGAAATTTTTAGGAATTTTGTCCTTGAATTTGGTGGATTTTGGGAAATTAATATATCAATGGTTGTGTTTTATTACAAATATAGTTATGTGGATATGATTCAGATGGAACCATTTGCAGTTCTCTATGGTAGAGTATGTAGATCTCTATTGTGTTCGAATAAAACTAGGGAATGAGAATTATTAGGAATAATTGTTATATAGGAGACAATGGAACAAGTTTAGTTGATTATGAAATGTATGGAAATGACTCAGAATAGGAATAATTCATAAGAAGATCGGCATTGTAGACCTCTTGAGTTTGTGGTGGGTGATTGTGTGTTTATTTGTGTGTCTCCAAGGTTTGGTCACTGTTAAATTTTAAAAAAGGGCATATTGGCACTTAAGTACATGGGGCCATTTGAGATTGTGGAGAGGATCAGACCATCGATGTACCGAGTAGATCTTCCACATAGGTATAGTGGTATGCATGATGTTTTACTTGTGTCATGGATTTTTTAGCATCACCCCGACCCATCTTATGTTATTGACTTTTTGGATGTTGAGCTTGAAGTCAATCCGTACTTTAAAGAGAAAATAGTTCATATTGTAGATCATATTGAGAATGTATTGTGAGGAAAGGTTTTACCATTGGTTCATGTTTTTCTATATCATGGTAATGTTCATGAAGATACTTGGGAGATGGGGTTAGATATGCAGCCTCAATGTCCCAATCTATTTCCTTTATAAGCTTAGTGATGCTTGAAATTGCAGTTCAAAGAAAATCCATAATAAGGCAGGGAGGTTGTACAATCCCAGAATTTTTTAATGTACATTCCTTTTTATATTTGGGTTTAAATCAATTAAAGTTGATTGATTAAATTTTTATTGGGTGTATGATTAGTATTTGGGGTGTTTTGGGGGTTCAGGACATGAAAGAAATAGGAAGTTCGAAATCTGGTGCATGTTTCATGGTTGGTGCATAGTTAGGGGTAACTGTGCACCCAAACCATACTAGCCAAGGGAAAAGGGAGAACCGTTAAGTAAACCATGAAAGGGGTAAGGAAAAACTATCTGGGCTTGGATAGAACCATTCTTCATGGTCGGTAAATGGTTTGTTAAATATTATGGGACTCCCCAGGTAATCGTGTGACGTATCACCTCTTGGAAAGAGGTATCCCACTTGGTTGGCACATGGTTTTTCATATAGTGCAAGATTCCTAGAACACCGTGATGCTTTAGTTTATCTTGGAATGAAGCTGGTGCAAGGTTAGAGCACAATTTGGAAAGATGTGTGGCCAAAACATGCATCCCATTAAATGTGAGATTTTACCATTTTACCCCTTTTTATTTTAAAGATTCCCACATGATTTCTTCCATCATTTCTCCTCTATCATACCTAGTAATGAACCATTTCGACAGAGACTACCCTAGTATTGATCTCCTTTGATTCTAGGATGTCTGGAGTAATATTGGTTATGAATCCATTACATGGGTAAGTCTAACACTCCTCTTGATTCCCTATTACATATTAGAGATTATAGGTTCATTCATCTTCTTCCGAAGCCTTAAAACCATCTTTTTACAAAGGTTTATAGGTTAGGGATTTAAAGGTTCCTTGAATATAGATCTAAGGCTAATGTTAAGAGATATTTCAACTACCAATTCTAGTTAGGTGGTATATAATTTATATCCCATAACCTTGAAGTTGATTTGTTTACGTGTGGTTGGTATATTGGTTCACTCTTTTGGTGCATTTGATGATTTTAAATGAATTTGGTAAAATAGTTGGCAAAATAATGAATTAAAAATGTCATAATTATTGTGGGATGCATTGAGGTTGAATTTTCAACTTTAGGTCCACCCATTAGGTTTTCGAACATTCTTGAACATGGAAAAATTGTAATATTAAGAATAGAATTGGCTGGTGATAAAGTAGATCCCGTGATGAACTTTTTGATAGGTTATTTAGGACAAAAAGGTAATATTGATAGTTTTGTCTACACTTTGATAATGGCCTAAGGTATTATTTTGATTAATATATAATGGTTTAGATGAAATGCAGTGATTTTTCTAAATGACTAATGAATTTTACTTTAATTGCATTAGTGGGTTAATGAATGGGAAATGATGAACATATTAAATGGGTAAATACTTGTAAATTGTTGAACGTGTTAATTGGGATAATTCATGGGAATTTATGAGTATGTGAAATGGTATAATGTATGGTAATTGTGAACTGTGTTAAATGGGTTAAGGTATAGAATTGGAAATGGGTTAAATAGAACATGCTATGTAAAAGGTAAATGTGATAATGAGTTGAGGATTAATGATGATTCATATGATATATAAAATTTGAATTGTATATGTTATGTGTATTGGTTGGGTATGGTTTGTGATATGGAATAGTTGGTAAATGGATAAATAAGCATGTGACCATTGATTAGTAGTTGCGGGGTATTGGACTTGGGGATATATGCCCACAGGTTGGGTTCGACCGAGGCTCTAAACCCCACCCCTACAATGCATGGGTTTTCGGATGGGGACTAAGGCTCTATACCACTAACAATTGCGTTTGATGAGACTACCTTGGACGAGTCTCCAAGGTAAGGGTAATGTAATGGTTTCAGAAATGTTTATCCCAATTGAGATATGGTACTTGACTTATTTTATTATTCATATTAATTGAAAGACTTAGACCATTGCCTAAATAATAAAAATACCCAACCAATGGAAAAAGTGAAGAAAATGGATTAAGTGTTTAAAATGGTTAATATAAATATTGTTAACCAATAAAACCCTAGTTTTATTTTATTACCTTGTAATTTATTTCTTTTTTTCATGCACTATCAGTTTAGACTAGACATTTTTTAGACATGGTTGGTGTTGACTTACTAAGTTGTAATCACACCCTTCATTGGTTTCCATTGGGTACCTGATCAGATTTTTTGGTTTCATGTCATGATTATGTAAAGTAAATATTCTAGGGAGTTGATTTCATCTCAGGTTGTGCATGGATAAGGATCTAAACTTAGATTTGGGACCTGTTTTGGGGTTTCAGTTGTTTTTCTTATTTTGGGATTTCTTCACTTTTTTTACTATTAGCATGACATAGTGCAATTATTATTGGTTGTGTTTTGTACCCTATTTTGGAATGGTTGGCAATTCATTTTTTGGTTTATTTTTTATTTTTTCCTTTATTTTATATGTTTCCTGCTATGGTATACTCTAATAAAGGTGGTTTAGTCTCCCCACATGATATATTAGACCCTCATTGCTAGTTGGTAACCTCTGGAATATAGTGTGGTGCTCTTTAGGTCATGTGGTGACCCAGATCAGGGCACCAGTTAGTGGATCCTGTTTCAGGAATGTTACAATATGGCTGTGAAAAAGACGCACATATGGGTAATCACATTGAAAAAGGATTGTTTTGTATCAACTCAATCCTTAATATGGTTCATGATGAGTGGGCCTAAGACTACACACTTGATTAGACACTCTCTATGGATATTCTATGGTTAATGAAATTTTCTTTAGAAGAAATTATGGAGGATTTATTATGTTAAGTAATTAGTTTAAGGAATATGTGAAAATCATACCTATATTAGACAAGGAGTGATTTAGTTTGAACTAAAAGATAATATAAAAATTTGAAATAATAAAATATTATGAGGTGGAGTTTTTCCTATAATTATCATACAATAATTCTATTAGGGTGTTTATTACTCATGTTAACTCAATTTTTTATGGTAATGGATTAATCCTAATGTAATATAGTTAACAATTCACTCCATGGACAATGTGAAGATTGTAACAATGAAAAACTTAATATGATAAAAACTAAAGTGAGAATCCTTATGATTTTGAAAAAGAAGCTATCATGAATTATGATTAAAAACATGGACATAGTTTAATTCCCAAAAAAATCCATTGAAGAGAGGTATGGGGTCCCAGTGGATTTTGGGTAACAAAGATGATGAAGGATAGAAGATTCAATTGCCTATGTGTCAATAATATGAGAAGATTCCCCCATGGGAATGTCTCAACGGAAATAGTTGATGATTCATATGTTGAAATGAATGGAATAGATAAAAAATTTTGGAATGAAAGATGAATCAATTAGTAAACATGATGAAGGGAAAAATATATTTCCTAGTTGTACCTATGATAGTAAGGTTGACACATCATTTGAAATCACATCTTTAGTTAAGTCTATCTTTTAGATACCCTTGAATAATGTTAGTAGTGAGTGAAAAAATAAAATTTTAGGGACAAAGTTTTTTTAAAGGAGGAGTGTGGGGGAGAGAATGTAATAAAGTGAGATTTTAAATCATATAGTTTCCTTTAAAATCTAATGTGTTCGATATCTATATTCACACACAACACTGAACAAAAATGAAGCATGGAAAAATATATAGCCATTAAAATGTATATATAGAATTGGGGGCTCGAAATAGATGTAAAAAAATTATAATATATATATAAATTAATCTTATTATTTAGATGAAGATATGAGTGAAACTTTAATTAGTACAACTAAATAACTAATAATACTAATTTATGCATTAAAATATAGAATTTCTAAAAATTGGATTATATGTGTTTAATATTATGAAGAAAATATATTAAGGATAAAATATATTTTTTATATAAATAATATTTTACCACCAATTATATTAGTAATAGATATGAAATAATAATGAAAATATTTAATATTTTTTAAAAAGTATTTTCCTATGAAAACACTTTTCATTATATTTTTATGTTTTTATTTTAATATAATTTGTTTACCCATTTTATAGATTGTGTCATATAATATTAATTTAATATTTTTCATCATCATGATAAAATTAATTTACGAGGCATGTTTCATTTTTTATGGAAAAAATAAATTTAGCAAGGTAAATAATAGTTACCATGGTAAAACAGTTATTTTTCAAGGAATGATACTGTTTTAAATATTTTAATTTTAAATCACATGGACATATTTTAAAATAAATGTTATATTATATATTTTTTACATATATTAATACATATTAACACTTATTTAATTAGTAAAAATGTTAAATAAAATTAAGAACACTTAATAATTAAAACTACATTTTTATACAAAAATTATTTTTTAATAAATTATATATTTTAATTTAAAAGTTATTTTTGTAATATTTATAAATTTAATTTGATTAATTATATTATAAAATCATATTTTTCATGAAATGTTTTTTAGGAAGGGTCATATTATATTTTTAGTAATTAATAGTTACCATGGTTATATTTTAATCATGATTAGTAAGTGTTAAAATGGATAATATCATGTGGATCAAAATTTAAAAAATAAATTTGACACTTAGACATTATAGAATTACTTAATTAGGTTTTAAATTCATACTTAAATTCCTGACAAACATTTCCCCTCATAAATCACCTAACTATCACAGAATTACATTCTTACCCCAAACATATCATTCTTTTCCAATGATATGTCCTACTTTTTCATCTATAAAATGAGATCACACACACCCACATAAAGATGTACATATAGCTAGTAATTAAAATTAAACTCTTAGGAAGTTACTTATTATAGATACTATATACATTTTTTGTATCCCCTATTCTCAATAAAGTGCCAAAAGTCTTTCATTCCCCAAGGATACTTCCAGAGAAGATCCAAATCCCTATTGTAAGTATTACCTACACTTTAAATTATTTTCTTTATCATTATCATCCACCCTCCTCGAAAACCATTATAACCATTTTTCCTTTGGAAATGGGGATGACCTTGTTTGTTTTAGGTTCAAACATTCCAATCGGTTTCTTACGGGTTTATTCATAGAACCATAAACATCCAATGATTCTATATCCATTTGGACCTACTTTCCAAAGGTAGGTGCTCATTAGTTGTGGACAGATGAGACTTAGTAATTTTCATTGGTCGAGAGGATGGGAGGTCGGAATCATAACACCTTTTTGGGTGGAATTATTATCTACTCTGGGACTCTCTTTATATATTTAAGTTATGTTCATGAATCCTTATTAAATTAATAAGTATGAAAATGATCTTTCCTTTAGATCTGACAATCAATGATTGATATATATGAGATTTAGAGAATATTGTACCTGTATTTGAGGTTCTTCATCGATAGAGAATCATCTGTATTTATTTGAGATTCTTAGTCAATGGTATCCTTCAACACATTATATAGAAATATTTTGGTCATTATGATGACCATACTGGTTTTAAATCCACTCAGTGGGGAACTTGAATTTTGTTGTCATTCAGAAGGACATGGATTATTTTAGAGTTGGGATCGTACCCGCAGATGGGATACCTGCATATCCTTGTTTAGAAAAGGTATCAGAACCCCCGTAGTTTGGGAATTAAGATATAGTTTAACGTCATATGGGACGTATGTGAATTAATAGATGATAAGATTGAACCTTAGAAAGGATTTCTACGTACTCTACTTTTAAGGTAGAGAACAAATTCCACATATTTTAGTTAAGAATTGTGGGGATTACGTATGATTAGCAGCCCAAAGAGATGTGTCGTGGTTAATTTTACACTCTAAGCTCATGTGATTCATGCTCGTTGTGAGAAACAAGAGGTATCAGTAAAACCCGACGATTTGTGCAATGAAAGATGCAGGCACAAAGAATGATGTGGGGCTTACGTGCGTATGACTGGCCAGATAGATGAAGATCAGGACTTAATTCAAGGGAGAAGCCTGGGAAAAAGGTCCATAAAGGTATATGTACTTTATAGAGATTTGGATATTTAACTTAAGAATTAATCCTGAGAAGGATGCCCAACTTAGAGGGGACTTATTATTGCGTTTTATTCTTTAGAAGGAAGCCCAAATCAAAAGAAATTAAGACTGGTTAAGAGAAATTATGACTGGGGCTTATTCCTGAGAAGGAGGCCCAGGTTAAATGGACTTCAGAACTTGGGATTATTCCTGAAAATGAGGTCCAGGTTAAAGGGACTTGAGACTTTGGGGATTATCCCGAGAAGTAAGCTCAAGTTATGTAAAATTATGATTGGGGCTTACTACTAAGGAGGATACCCAAGTTAGGGGAATTATGACTGGGGCTTACTCCTGAAAAAGAGGCCCAGGTTAGGGAACTTGTGATCTGGGGATTAATCTTGAAAAAGAGGCCTAGGTTAGGGGACTTGAAACATGGGGATTACTCTTGATAAGGAGACCTAGGTTAGAGGAAAATTATGATTGGGGCTTAATCCTAAAGAGGATGCTCGTATTGAAGATCTTCTTATCTTAAAGGATGATGTTTAATAAATGAAATCTCTATCCTTAGTAACATAAAGATATGTAAATCACTAAGTTTTGAGAAATGTTCCATAGAATTCCTTTCAGATAAGTAAGACAACAAAGGAACCCTGCCAAAAATAACTTTGAAGAGGGTTTTGAAGGATAAATCTTGAAGAGTAGAGGTGGATTTGAAGAAAAAAATTGAATAGGTAGAAGAGGCACCCAAAAAGAGTCAGGCACACAAGTCTTGATTGGGCGCACAAGTCCTAGTCGCACAAGTATACTTGCGCGACACATGTGTACTTGCACGATGGTTAACCAATAGGGTGATACTTGGGTGAGGCTTGGCTCAAGCCCTTCATATTATCCCTAAAGACTTGTAAAAGGGTGGAACACAAGTTCTGTTGAAGGGATAAGGTGGTGCTCAAGTGTCTTCATTTCCCTTAAGGGTTAGACACTTAGGCATGCAAGTGTTGATGAGTTTCAACAATTAGGCCTTATTCCCCCTCTTTAGATCTTCCATTTTATGTAAGAAATTAGCTTAGAAGTGTTCGGAAGACTTTAAGTAGAGACTAGGGCACTGAGAGCTTAAATATGACTTTTGGATTTTTCCGTCCAAGAAATGGGGGGCCCACAAGGGGTATTTATAGGCCACTGGAGACCATGGGAGAAAATAGAGTAGGGCACAAAAGTCACCTACGTGACCAATATGTGGCGCACAAGTATACTTGCGCGACCATGATGAAACTTGCGCGACCCATGTGTAAAAAAATCTTTGTTCATGCATCTGTCAATTTTTGATGTTTCTTCAAAGGATGAATCTCTTTGTGCTTAAGGTATTCCCCTTTTTCAGTCATTAGACTCTGTGATGGAAAGGAGCGTCAACAAAAGTCCCCCCTCCGAGTTGGATCCGAAAGGAAGGATGATTTGACTCTAAGGTAAAGGATAAAACCAAGGAACTACAGTGCACAAGTTGTGAGCGCGTAGGTAGTGGCGCACAGGTGCGAGCCGTGTACTCTACGGCGTGCTGGGTGCGACCTTTGCCTATAAATATGCAGCCATTCTCACGCAAAGCACTTGGCCTTCAAAGAACATCGCTCTCGTCGCACAACTGGATCTTGTCGTGAAAGTGTCTTGATTTTCTGCGGTTCATTTCTTCTGTTCATGTCGCGCTTCTACATGGGTAGTTTTACTTGCGCGGTTATACCTGCACGCCCAAACTTGTGCAACCATACTAGACTTGGACGCTGACAAAGGACTTGTGTGCCTTAATGACTTAGCCATTTTTTCACTTTTCTTCACAAATTTTAGGAAAAATAAAATTACTTAAGAGTTAATTATTCAACCTTTGTGCAGATTCAATGGCTCCCAGAAGAATTGGAATGGCTAATGAGCTGGCTAGTAAGAGGATTGATGACATGATGAGCATCATTGGCCATGATTATTACAATATCTGCGAAAGCAATCTCCTAGATTTGGCCATGTACTTGAAGAAGTATCATCTTAATTTTCCACAGAGCATCTACTTGCCTCTGTATGGGCATGGTCATCTGCAAGGAGTAAACCATCTAGATTCAAATAACTATATGCCCGAGATACATCCACACTACTAATTCTATATTTCTGTTATGTTGTGCATTAAGAGCAGCAACAATGGTGTGAAATTTAAAAATTTTCCTCCATGCCATTTCCTTGCAGATATGAAAATGGCAAACCCATGGGATAAAATGTTTTCGCTGTCAGTTGGTGGAAAAAAGACTATCATGGCATTAGAATAATATTTGAAAAGAGTACTCTCTCCAAATGGCTCTTTTCTTCCAATTCTCCATTCTCAAATCCATGTATCCATCTTCCAAGTCTCTTGGACAGAAACAGAGTTACAGTTTTATCAGCAAATATTTTTCTCAAACCGCACTCAAGAACATTATTTTACAATTTTTCCAAGAAGATCTGGTATCACTGCATCTCTTATTGTATTCAGTTGAATGAATGAATTCTAGGTGGTTTCTGATGAATCTTGGGATGCCGTAAATCAAATTAAGAGTTATGTTGAAAGCCTCTTGTAATCCCTGAAAAAGAAAAGAGACTCCAGTCTTTGGAATTCCTTCCAATTCTTGTGCATCAATGAAAGACACATTAATCTTCAATCATTTGTGTCTACATTCTTTTGCTACCTGTTTTAATTTTTTTTACTTAAATAAATGGTCATAGTAATCATAGTTTTATTTTTTCTAGGATTATAAAAATAACCCTACAAATTTTGAATCTTTCTATTTCTCAATATTAACTAAATAATACAAAATGTATGTTTAGTGAGCTGGGACTGGACTTTTGTTCAGAGTTACCCTGTCTTTTGTGGGTAGTTTAAAGTCATTCACGTCAGACATAAAAAATTCTAATGTTTAATGTTGAAATAGCTTTGACTGAATGCAATAAAATTTACTCATTTCCTATATAATTTATCTGAAAAAATATTACCATATTCAAGTATGGGAGAAAAAAATGTAAACTATGACTTAAGAAATTTTGAATATGAGGAATGATATGAAAAAAGGGATAAAAGGCATTAGAAGAAGTATTCCCCAAGAATTAAGTTACCACTATTTAACAAACCCGTTAGGGGGTTGAATTATGGAGGGCCACTTAAGGGAATTGGTTGCATAGTCAAATAATAACATCTTTTGGATGAAAGGTCCGTTATATAGACTACTTATGAAAGGCTTCCTAAGGGAACATGCTGCATAGTCAGGCAAAAGAACTCTAAAAAATTTTACTTCTCTATTGCTAAAAGCCAGTGAAAGTTTATGGGGATTCAAATTTTCCAAAGCACATAGTTTGCTGTATGGAGAGAGGTACTTGAATATGGACAGGATATTTACAATCATGATTGTCTACGAATAGGATGACTGTCACTCCTGCGAAGGTCTGACCCAAATGTAGGGAAGGAGAATATAAACCAAGTCTTGAATACTTTCAGATCATGAAAAAGAGTATGGGAAAAATAGGTTAAGGATGGATATTTTGGCAGATCCCTACATATTGTCATTAAGAAAAATAAGGAAAAAAGAAGATTTCATCCCAAGAATAAAGTTACCACTATTTGACAAACCCGTTAGGGGGTTGAATTATGTACAACCACTTAAGGGCATTGGTTGCATAGTCAAATAATAGAATCTTTTGGCTGACAGGTCTGTTATGTAGACTACTTATGCAAGGCCACCATAGGGCACATGCTTCATAGTCAGGCAAAAGAACTCTCAGGTATCAAACATTTTGTGACCAGAAGTCAAGAAAAGGGTTATAGAGATCTTGAAGTATATAAATTTAGGAGTATGGAACATGAAAATGAGTATTGTCCAATGCATAAATGAGATACACAGACCAATGCTAACCATAATCATGTTGTGTCTGGGACGTGAATTGAGGTACTAGACTTCACTACGTATCCCATAAGGATGGGAATCAAGCCATACATAGTTCTTGAAATACAGTTTAACGTCATGTGGGACAAAAGTGTGGGAGATTTTAGTTTAGGGTCATAGAGCTCAGACCATAATGAGTAATACACATAGAAACCTGATGTGAATGAAGACTAGGGTTTTCACACCACATTCATGTTTTCAGAAGGGGACTTTTCAGCCAAGGGACTGAAAGTGTAATTTGGGGTTAGGCCCAAAGACTTGGGGCTGGATTCGAGGGATGGTCGAATGTTCCTGCATATCCTATAAGGGTGGGAATACATCCATATGTAGTTCTTAAAATACCCTCTTTACATATTTGTTTCATATAAGTTATTGGTGAAAGGGGACTTTAGTGCAATGATGGTTTGACCAAAGATTAAATATTTGGGAATTTCCATGTATGAACATAGTCTTTGGAAAATAACATGATTGGAGATCAATGTAAATAATGATTCCCTCTCAAGTAAGGGTGTCAAGGAATGTTGTAGTTTATTGTCATATAGGACAAAAAGTGCAAATAGTTTAACGTCATATAGAAAGGACGATGGTGAACCAATGTAAAAAATATTGGTTCTGGGGGTGGTTTCACAAATCAACATCGTATGAGATGGAGGTGAACCAATGTGAAGAGATTGGTTTTGTTCTTGAACCTCGGGAGGTTGCCTATGTACCCAGCCTAGAAGGAAAGGATCAAAGTCAGCGTAGTTTGATTAAAGAATGAATTGGTGATCAAGTTTTTCTTGAGGACAATGACCTAAAAAACCGTTTTGGGACTTACACATGGTTAGTGGACCAGAGAGGGTGTTATTGTTGAAGTTTACTTTAAGCTCACGTGATTCATACTCAGTGTGAGAAACAAGAGGTAGTAGCAACCCTAACAGTGCACAGTTTAATGTCATGTAGGACAAAGAAGGGACTATGCAGTTTAATGTCATGCAGTAAGGACTTGGGGGGGGGGGTGACTATGCAGTTTAATGTCATGAAGTAAGGACAAAATAGAGGCTATATAGTTTAACATCATATATCAAGGATGAGTGCTGCACAATTTAGCATCATGTAACAAGGACAATACAGTTTAACATCATGTTGGATGAAAGAGTGATGTATAGATTAGCATCATGTAGCTAGGACGTATGGATATGTAGTTTAATGTCTTGCAGTGAGCACAATGGGGACACAGTTTAACTTCATGTTGGACGTATTAGGGACTTCTTCACATTTTAATGTCATGTAGGACGAAAAGGTGCACAATTTAACGTTTTATAGCTAGGAGGACACAGTTTAACGTCTTGTTGGACGTATTAGGGACTGTGTAGTTTAATTTCATGCAGTGAGGAAAATAGGGTTACACAGTTTAGTGTCATGTATCATGGACAATATAATTTAATGTCATGTTGGACGAATGAGTGCTATACAGTTTAGCATAATGTAGCTAGGACGTTACAGTTTAACATCATGTTGGACAAATATAGGGACACAATTTAATGTCATGTTGGACATGAACATAGTTTCACATCATGTTGGACATAAGGGAGTTGTACAGTTTAGTTTCATGTAGCTAGGACGATGGGGAAAATACAGTTTAACATCATTTTGGACAAAAGGGGGACTGTGCAGTTTAATGTCATGTAGTAAGGAAAAAAGAGGGGTTGTATAGTTTAACGTCATATAGAAAGGAAGACAAAAATAAACATCATGTTGGGTGAGTGATTCATAGTTTAGCGACATGTAGCTAGGACATTATAGTTTAACATCATGTTGGACGAATGAGGAATAATATAGTTTAACGCCGTGTTGGATGACACAATTTGACGTCATGTTGGACGTTACAGTTTACCGTCATATTGGACGTAAAAGTATTTGTGTTACACAAAATACTTCTTCTGAAATATGGAATTTGTTGGAGTCGTGATGAGTTCTCCATCCATTATGATTAAATAATAAGCTCCATTGGAGTAGACCTTATGTATTGATTAAGGTCCTTCCCACTTTGGTTCAAGTTTTTGAGGTTTCTTCATCCAATGACGTTTCTGCTTGATTAGCCAATTTAGGCTTTTCCGTTTAGTGGGGTGGTGCTCGTGGCTTTGAAGTAGATGGCATAAAATCAGCCAGAGTCAAAGAAAACTTGGGTTTTGACACAATCTCATCTTCTTCTGATTATTCCTCTTTTATTGAATTATGTCATTTCTTTGAGGATTTTCCTTCTTATGAAGGGGGTTGTTCTACGGAATTCATAGTAGAAGACACAAATGGTTTCTTCAATTGCGTTCTTAAAATAGCATGAGTTCGGTTGATCATCTTTATGACCATTCAATCATCATATTTCTGCACATTTTTTCTTTTGACTTCTTTCCACTCACCTTCTTCCTCTAGATTTCTAGCAGTAACACATGCTACTTGAGCTGAAGAACCATTCAGTTTACAAGTCCCAAATCCACCATATCTTTTAGGAGGTCTTTAAAGACAAAACACTCCTGAATGGGATGCCCCAACATCTGATGAAATGGGAAATAGTTGGGATGGTCTTCATCTCCTTCCTTGTTTCACCTTTTGGGCCTTGGAAACTGAACCAAATTATTTCCCAGAGTTGAAATTAAGTAACCAGGAACCTGTTCATTTCAGAAAGAATAAAATTTTCTATTTAACTCCTCAAATTGTTTCTATGATTGAACTATTTGATCATCTTGATTAAACGGCCTCTGTTGTTGACCCTTAGGAGGTGGATCCCTTCGATAAGATGAAGGTTTTGAAGTAGAAGCAGGTACATGTGCTTGTTTAAGTGTAACTATAGTAGTCTCTACATTAACCATTCTCCTTCTTGGAGTAGATGGAATTACCTGAGTTTTATCCTTCGTCTTTGTAAGAGAGTCTTCAATCTACTGAGTGATCGAAGTAAGGTCTCGAAACCCTCTTGTGTATTTCACATGGATCGACGGTGTGTGTAATTTATTACGCAAATTTTCCACATAGAGTGGAAACAACTCTACTTGAGGGAGTGCTAATCTTAGGGAATATGATAATCCCTTCCAGCGAGCCATGAAATCTGAAACTCTTTCATTCTCCCTTTGCTTACAATTTTTAAGATAAAAAACTATTATCTTTGGCAAAGTTGAGCTGAATTGAATAAGGAATCTTTGACAGAGATCCTCCCACCCGGTAATTGATCGTGATTGCACACTTGTATAGTAGAAAAAAGCAGGCTCTTGTAATGACTGTACAAAACATCCGAGCTTCACTGATTCTTGTTGCTGAGGAGTTCCCATCATAGGATCGCAACAAGAAACACAATGTGTTAAGTGTTGTTCTGGGTCTCCCGAACCATTAAATATTGGGAATGTGGTATGTAAAAATTTTGACGGGGGAGGAATTGCATCAACCCATTCAGGGTAAGCTCTCTTTTCTGGTTGAATTTGTGCACGCTTTCCCTCCATATCTTCCAAAAGAGTTATTAAGGAATCAATGGTAGTTATTAACGTTTGATAAACATCCGATTGAGCTTGGACCTGAGCAGGTGCAATAACTGGAGCCTGGATAGGTATGGGGGATGGTACTACAACTGAGGGTAGCAGCACTGATTGTTGTTGCGCATGACCCATAGGATTAAACCTGTGAGGGTGTACTAGTAAAGGAGGATATTCTTGATCCATCTCAGTAGCCACAACAAATTCCCTTGGCTGACTAACTCCAGCACACTTAAGAGGGAGACTACCTTGAAGTAGTTTTGCATTCAACCTCCTTAATTCCTTCATTTCTTCCTCCTGTTGTGCGAACGTTTGCTCTAGTGAGAGTGATTGTCCTTCTCTAGAGGAAGGGTGGGACGTGACTTGAATTTTTTCCTTTCCTCGTGTTGGACACCTTTCAGAGAGGGGGAAGTTGGTTATTTGAAGGAATACCTAGATTCTGGGTAAGCCTTTGATTTCGCATACACACACCTTCTTCATTTGCCTCTATTTGCACAACCTCTTGATCAGGAACTACTTCATCTGACCCCTCTGAGAGATCCCTGTGTTCTAGAGGATCAAAAACAATGACATTGATGACATTTACTGATGCATAACGCACTGCATCCCTTCTATCAGCATTTCTACAATACTATCTTTTACCATGTCCTTGATGATTCACTGCCTTCTATTGAGTTGATCCCTCAAGAACTTCTTGAAGAACCACAACATAGAGTGAATCTCCTAATAATTCGGCTCTACATTTCTCTTGTGGCTTCTTCCCTAATCGAGAGAAGACTGAATTCCACTGAAGTAGAGATTGAGGATTTGAAAAAGTCTCCAGTCTGGTAGACTGGGGTTGTTCCTGCTGTTCTTGCTCAACTCCTTGAATCCTATTTGTTGATTCCGAGGGTTGGGCTAAAAGAGTCCCTAGTCTAGAAAGCTAGGGTAGTTCTTGAGCTACTACATCTGAGACTTCCTTAAATGCTCTCTTGATCTTTAGGACTTTCTTCTGAAAATTGGATGGATGCATTAACCTACATCCAATCAAATCACTAGATTCAAATGACCGTTGGATGATTTCTGACACTTCTGTCACCTGATGATATGCACACTCTAAATGAGAATCCTGTTTGATATTCTCATTTGCCCTATGCAAGAGTACTTCGACAACTTGTTCTCTTTATTCCTGAATTTGAGAAGAACTAGTTGAGGGCCGTTCTTGAGCTAGCCTTTGATTACAAACAATGCCAATTGGCTGTGGCTGGCCATGGGCAATAACATTTCATGAGACCATTTTTGGAGGGCTTTGTTGGCTGGAGATTACAATGAAATGAAGTGCTCCATGAACACCCCATCCCCTGATATGAATACTAGATGGGGCATTTGAAATTAACTGGCACAATATTTTTAGTGCACCAAGGCATGAACGTTGAAGGGATCTCTACGGATTTTCAACCTTTGGATATCAGGAAACTGAGAGAGATGCCAAATCAATTTGGCATTGTAACCCTTATATTATCTTAACATGATTTTCATATTCATCATAAGATAATATTTTCTTTTTCAATTGACAAAGAGCTTTCCACATGTTGAGATGAAAATCGTGAATATAATCTTCCGTCAACATCTCTGGAATATCATAATGAGAGTCATCTAACGGCCAAAACATCACTAGTACTTCACCTTTCGCTGGTTTTTTTCTCATATTCAATACTTCATCTTTATCATTCGATGAAGATTATTCTACCTAATTAGACCAAAGATTGTGCTTATTTGTTCCTTCATCCGATTCAAAAATATTGGTACAAAACTAATTTATCAAACTAGAAGATGAATGACGTAGGGGTGGTTCGGAGAATGACCTACACCCTAGGTTATCTTCTGATTGAGAAAGTATTTCACCTGCTAGCGGGAAAGCATCAGACATGACTGGCTTCACATTTACAAGTACCTCAAGATAAGAGGGCTTTCTCATCACTACAATGTCCTTTGAAGAATTTTCCAGGCAATGCGAATTACTACTGTGGAGAGGACTTTCACAACTAAATTCACCATCATGGGGAGGACCACCATGGTGGGTTACAGCAGAAGATGAAACCTTTTTCTCCTTAATCGTCTGGCAATGAAGAGGGTTATCATGGCTCTTATCTGAAGATGATACTTCAAGATCGACCGAACTGTCATGAAGAAAGCCTTCATGAGGAAGTTTCTGATGAAGACCTTAGGAATTAATGTTCCCACTATTGGGAAACTAGAGAGTAGAATCTTGAGTTGCAATAGAGAATTTTCTGAGTGCATCAAGAAATCCAGCATCGAGCAAGGCCTTATTACAGATTGGATCTTGATTTCTTGACTGTTCTGGATGGGTCTTTTTCTTAGACAACTTCTTACTCAATTTGGGAACCACTTGTTGACAAAAGTAGTTATTATAGGAAGGTGTATGTGCCTTCTCAGGAAAAATAGTCAGGTTAGGCTGATTATCTCCATTCAAATCAGGTTTATGTACCTGACTTGATTGTCTGTATGACATGGGGGAATATGACCCACAACCCTCTTAGACTGGAACAGAGGTGTGTATCTGTTCTGGAGTGATATGTTGATGTGTCACTCCAATGGTAGGGACATATTTTCATTTCTTTCCCTATGATGCTGCTGAAGCTGTTATAATATCTTGATTAACATCCAGAATATGACCAGGGATTTGCTTCTTCTCTTTCAACATCGTCAGAATATGCTTGGGGACTTTAGCTACTGGAATGGGAATATACGTCCATTCTGTTCTTGGAGTTATTGTGTCTTCCTTCTCCTATCCTCCTTTTCCTATCAGTGAATTTTGACAGTACTCATGTATGGGATCAAAGAGTTGAGTCTGCTCCAACTTTGTCGTTGGAGATTTCCGACTGACTTCTCCCGGTGATACCAAATGAGACTGTTGGGAGGGTTGATGAACATTGGTAGGTGTATGTGTCTACTTTGTATTATTCTTCAAGTATGGTTGAAGAATTTCCTTCAATACTGGCAGATGAGACTGCTGAAAAAATTGTTGATTATAAACAGGTGTATGTCCCTTCTTATCAGTTTCCACCATATTAGATTGGAGAGATTCTTTGGGTGCAGTCAGACGAGCCTGCTGACTGGTTGATAAGTTATAAACAAGTGTATATGCCTGCCTATAATACTCTGCCAGAATTGCCTGGCGAGATTGGTGTGTTACTGCCAGATGAATCTACTGGGCAGTAACATTAGGACGGACGGGTGTATATACCCGCTCATTATTTTCCATCAAGTTGGCTTGATGGAATTCTCTAGAGGGGGTAAAAATAAGAACCTTCTCCCTCTTGAACATATTTCACCTATGGCGGTTCGTCTTGCGTGCTCGGGTTTGAGGAACTTGAGCCGAACCCCTAAAGACGGTACCCTCATCATGTTGAGGGCACACTGCCGCATGAGTCTGGTGGAGATTGTTGATGGGAGCCCTCAGTAAGGACTCATATCTTCTTGAATTAAGGCCTTGCGTGACCTTCTCATTCACCTCCTCATAATATGAGCGGGACTGGTGATTCCATTCCAGGGATAGCGAACCGAAACGGTTGGAGATGGTGGTTGGAAGCACCTGTTTCTTGATCATTGGTCGTCGCTGTCTGGACAACCAGGGTGAATTATTGACTTGGAGGGCTTGTCGAGCGGCCTACAGAGTCGGAATGGTGCTGTGTTGATGGTATTCCTTAACTAGTGAATTTGAGACCCAGCGCTGAAGACGCTGAGTAGGTGATGTCATCCTCAGAGTGGACGAGGATCCAGAAGGTGTAGCAGCAGATGCATTCACAGGTGTGAACTTTAGCGAAGCCATTTCTGTAATGCAGAGAGATCTTGAAAACGATTTCTTGTTTGATATAACAGACATAATCAAGATAAGTTTGTCCACTACATCTTTTGGATGAGCACATATGTTTTTGATTTCCTTCTTGGCCCTCATATTGATTCAATAGGGGCCTAACAAATAAGTAAAACATCATTTAACTTGGTGAAGGATTCACATAGGGTTCACCATTTTTTGGTTCATATGGAAATGGGGATGACCTTGTTTGTTTAAGGTTAAAACATTCCTATCTATTTCTAATGGGTTTATTCATAGAACTTGAAACATCCAATGATTCTATATCCATTTGGACCTACTTTCCAAAGGTAGGTGCTCATTAGTTGTGGACCGATGAGACTTAAGAATTTTCATTGGTAGAGAGGATGGGAGGTCGGACTCATCACACCTTTTTGGGGGGAATTATTGTCTACTCCATGAATCTCTTTATAGATTTAAGTTATGTTCATGAATCCTTATTAAATTTCCAAGTATTAAAATGTTCTTTCCTTTAGATATGACAATAAATGATTAATATGTATGAGATTTAGAGAATTTTTTATATGTATTTGAGTTTCTCCATCGATAGAAAATCATCCGTATTTATTAGAGATTCTTATTCAATGGTATCCTTAAATACATTATATTGAAATATCTTAGACATTATGATGACCATACTGGTTTTAAATCCACTCAGTGGGGCACTTGAAGTTTATTGTCGTTCAGAAGGACATGGATTATTTTCGATTTGGGATCGTACCCACAGATGGGCTACCTATATATCCTTGTTTAGAAAAGGAATCAGAACCCACGTAGTTAGGAAATTAATATATTGTTTAATGTCATATGGGACCGATGTGAATTAATGGATGATAAGCTTGAACCTTAAAAATGCTTCCTACGTACTCTACTTTTAAGGTATAGATCAATGTCCACATAGTTCGGTTAAGAATTGTGGAGCTTGCATTTGATTAACGGCCCAAAGAGATGCGTCGTGGTTACTTTTACACTCTAAGCTCATGTGAGTCATGCTCGGTGTGAGAAAAAAGAGGTATCAGTAAAACCTAACAATTTGTGCCATGAAAGATGCAGTCAAAATGAATGATGTGGGGCTTACATGTGTATGACTACCTAGATAGATGAAGATCGGGATTTACTTCAGGGTAGAAGCTTGGAAACAATGTCCATAAAGTTATATATACTTTATGGAGATTTGGATACTTAACATAGGACTTAATCCTGAGAAGGATGCCCAAATTAGTGGGGACTTATGATTGGGTTATATTCCTGAGACGGAAGCCCAAATAAAAATAAATTAAGACTGGTTAAGAGAAATTATGAATGGGGATTATTCTTGAGAAGGAGGCCCAGGTTAAAGGGACTTGAGAACTAGGGCTTATTCCTGAAAAGGAGGCCCAAGTTAAGAGGACGTGAGACTTTGGGGCTTATCCATGATAAGGAAGCTCAAATTATGGAAAATTATTATTGGGGATTACTCCTCAGGAGGATGCCCATGTTAGGGGAATTATGACTGGGGCTTACTCCTGAAAAGGAGGCCCAGGTTAGGGAAATTGTGATCTGGGGATTACTCATGAAAAGGAGGCCCAGGTTAGGGGACTTGAAACATGGGGCTTACTCCTGAGAAGGAGGCCCAAGTTAGAGGAAAATTATGATTGGGGATTACTCTTAAAGAGGATTCCTGTATTGAAGATCTTCTCATCTTAAAGGACGAGGTTGAATGAATAAACTCTCTAACCTTAGTGACATAGAGATATGTAAATCACTATGTTTTGAGAAATGTTCCACAGAATTCCTTTCAGATAAGGTAGCCAACAAAGGAACCATGCCATAAATGAATTTGAAGAAGGTTTTGAAGGCGAAATCTTGAAGAGGAGAGGTGGATTTGAAGAAAAGAGTTGAATAGGTAGGAGAGGCACCCAAAAAGAGGTAGGCGCGCAAGTCCTGGTGATGCAACTATACATGCACGACACATGTGTACTTATGTGACTGTTAACCAATAAGGTAATACTTGGGAGAGGCTTGGCTCAAGCTCTTCTTATTATCCCTAAATTCTTCCAAAAGGGTGGTGTGAAAGTTCTATTGAAGGGATAAGGTGGTGCGCAAGTGTCTTCATTTCCCTTATGGGTTAGACACTCAGGCGCACAAGTGTTGATGAGTTTCAACACTTAGGACATATTCTCGCTCTTTAGATCTTGCATTCTAGGTAAGAAATTACCTTATAAGTGTTCAGAAGACTTCAAGTAGAGACTACGGATCCAAGATCTTAAATCCGACTTTTGGATTTTTCCATCCATGAAATGGGGGGCCCACAAGGGATATTTATAGGCCATTTAAGACCTTGGGCGAAAATAGAGTAGGGTGTGCAAGTCACCTGTAAAACCAATATGTAGCGCACAAGTATACTTGCGTGACCATGATGAAACCTGCACAAACCATGTGTAAACAAATCCTTGTTCATCCCTTTGTCAAATTTTGATGTTTCTTCAAAGGATGAATCTCTTTGTGGTTAAGGTATTCCCCTTTTTCAGTTGTTAGACTCTATGATGGAAAGGAGCATCAACAAACCATATGTATATAATGAGGTAAGTACAAATAATATACTAGAATACTATTATATTAATGGTATAACAAATATCTATTCCTCACTCATTCAATCATAAAAATGAAAACATTTTTCATGAGTGATTGTGGACAACCGCCTCCATGAACAACACATTTTTTCATTATAAAATTTCACGGATTATTTTATAAATGGGTTTATTGAATAGATATGTTATTTATGTCATGATTTATATCATGGAAAAATAAATTAGGCATTATATAATTAATATTATCAATAAGTGATCATTGTGAAACTAACCATCTAAAACAAACATAACAAGAGGAAAATCAATTTATTTATAAGGGAAAAATTATTTTCTGTTTACCTTATTCTTATAAATTTTACCAATTATGATTACTAACCAAAATAAAAGCTTAATAATTTCATTATAAATTTTTAATAATGTCACATATTATATATATAATTTTAGGTATTTTCTTGTCCATTTTAGTCTTATCTTTTTTGCGTGGATTTCCGAAGAGATTTTGATGAAAACTAGATATTTTTGACCTGAAAACTTGTAGTTCTTGGTTGGCACACATCTAGTGAAAAAAATGAACAAGCCTAGAAGATACAGTGTAACCTGGATAGTGCTACAATATAGTCCACGCGGCTTTCCACATAGGCGTACAACTAACCATGCACCTAGACTAGTGGTTATTTATAGGGTGCACAGTTGACCACAAAGGTGTGTGACCTTCCCTCAAACACCATTCAACCTCATTTTCCTTTGTATGGAGGTGATTCAGGGTTACTACATGGTTTGGAAAATCATTTTTCTAAACTGTGCGACATTTATAGAACTTTAATGTGTGGAATTTATAATTATACCCACACCTAAATTTAACCCCAAAGCCACCATAATTCATCCAATTTAAGATTATTCACCCTAGGCTAACCTACCCTTCCTCTTATCTCCCTTGGGATTCCATCCATGGGTATTTTTGGTGTGGATCCTTCATGAAACTCTAAATAAGTCTATCCTCTCTTGATTTATTCTCAATTCATAGTTCTTTCCTCCTCCTCTTTTGGGTTCTTATTTATCTAGTAGGTTGGTTTCCCTAAAGTGGGTTGAAAACTAGTTTTTTGAGTTTAATCATGGTTCTTATGGTAAAATGTTACTTTTATAGTACCCTTTATGGTGAATTTGTGGCTTTACATTGGTTTTCAAAAGTTTCCAATATTGGGGTAGGTGATTCCATGCTTTAACATTAGTTTATAATTTTAGAGTGCTTTCTTTTCTTCCTAAATGAATTCTATAGACTGTGTGTGTGGTGATAATCATGTTTTCAAAGGTTTTTGGTGTGTGTATGGGTCTAAGGATTGTTTTACAAATGGATATGGTTGATTTTAATGGATTTCTCCAATATTAGACATGTATGTGTGTGATAAAGGGTTTTGGAATTTGGGTTGCTTATTATAAATGATTAAGTGTCTTGGTTGTTTCAAATGTTGGATGTGTGTTTGTGAAAGGTGGTGGATTTTGTGTGTGTTTTATGTTGAAAATTATTTGAATGTGTAAGAGGGGTTGCATGTGACATAAGAAATGTAAAATTGAGAAAAAAGGAATCCCAGGTTACTAGATGGGTGGACTAGGACTAGTATGGTAAATAGATCGATAAGGATGAGTCCTAAATCCATCTAGAAGGATTGACATTACAACACTATGTAAACTTTGATGATGATTTGAGACCAATAGACATTGTTATACATTTCCCTCTAGTTAGTTGTGCATAATGAAATAGTGGGTTATGGTTGCTATCCCATGTTCACCACGATAAGAGGTTCCTAGAGTCCCACTAACTCTAGTGATTAAGAATTACTCATGGTTCTCATGTCATGATATTTTTATGGATGATATTTTGGTTGTATTTAATTTTCATTATGATTTAAATGCATTATTTTATTTTAAATACCATATTTCATTCTTGTAAATAAATATTATTCTATTTAAATTTTATTTTTCCTTTTAAAAATTTCATGTTTATTTTTTCAATTATGTTATGACAAGGACTATATTTTTGGTGATATCATTGTCTAATTTGTATCAAACCCTTTATTTTTGGTGATATTCTAATTTAATTGGGATCACACCCTATAAACACCCTTAGGTGTATATAGAAATTATTATGTTTGACCCGGGTAAATGAAATATGTCCCATAGAGGTGGTGGTAGATCCAGTTTCAAGTAGAAGTCTTTATTGCTTGTGTTTGTAGAGGAGGAATAAGGGTGATAACCACCTGGTTGTATGTGGGGTTTTGGTGGTGTAGTGGGATCCCTTCCCACTTTGGTATATTTTTTGTTTTGGTTTTTTATTAACATTTGTAAAATGTTTAACTTCTGAAAGTTTTTTTTCTATTGGATATGGTCATTGATCATGTGTTGAGGATTTATTATTTTTTTGTTTTTTTGGATGATTATCTTGTTTGAAATCATTCAAAACTATAATGTTTTATGACAAGGAACATGTTTACAACCCATTGGGAATGGAAACTCCCTTCGGGCCTTTCCACAGTTTTGTTTGGGTGTGGGGTTGGATGGAATTATGGACCGGTTCTTGAGAAAATGGTATTAGGGTATGGTTTCACCCTTTGTTTGGGTGATGTTATTTGAGATATTTTTGATAGATAAGAGATAAAACTTTTGGTGCTTTAGGTTTTGGTTGTGAGTGGTATGTCTGGAAAACACACTACGTAACGAGCCTTGGGTATCCATGGGATGTTAGCAACTGGTTTGAATTCAATTACAGGTGAGACCTATAGGCTACAGACTATGCATGGACACTGGGTGTGGTTTTAGTTGTTTTTTTTGAAACATTTCTTGCAATGGTTTTGGTTTTTATTTGATTCAATAATTTTTTTAATTTTTTTTATTGCTTAAAATTAGAAGAGTGGTGTTTTGATTGTTTTCTCATGGTTGTTTATTTTTGTATAAAGATTCCCCCAAATACTTCTAGTGAAATCGAGAGATGAGAATAGAGATATTTATCCCTCACAAGTTGATCATAGATAATTGAATGCTATGGTTTGGGCCATCCAAGACTTGATTTATGGAGTGGTCCCTAGTCTTGAACAAGATAGGGAAGCTGAACCAGGTCCATGAATGTAACACCCTGAGAATTTATGAGAAATATTCTTTTTAATTTCATTGATGTCTTGAGTTTTACTCTACACCATGATTAGATTGAACTATACACAACATCATATTATCTTGTAGTATACACAACACTATTCTTGGCTTGTGTTGCACACAAGAGTGACAATCGTCAATAGCGTTTGTTGTATGCAATATCGAGTTTCACTAAAAAATGATATATTTTTATAATATTATTATGAACTTTCCGTTATGAATAATATTAAACAAATTTTTAATTTAAAAACATTATAATTCATCTTATACATTTTCTAGATCATGGTATGATAAAAAAAATCAATTGTTCAGATAAAAGAAGTATTTTAAAAAAAATGAAGTTTTACCGCCATTTGATGGTGAACTGACTTTAAATCTAGTTTTTAACATGTTTATGAGTTAAATTTTGAAAAATTAACTTATTCATTGTGATAAGTATATAAAATTTTACTTTGGATAATTTTTTAATATTTTTCTGTTAACTTTCATATTTTGATGAATAATAAAAATATGCTAAATTTTAATTAAAAAAACTTTTTTCATAAAGATAATTAATATGGTTAAATTATAATATTTAATGATTTTAAAGTATAAATAGAACATATTTTTACCATTTAATTTAATGTAATTCATTAGAATTAATTGTACACTGAATTCATAGGTAATAACATTTCAATCTTTTGCAACGTTTTATCTTTTAAAACCCATTTTCTCAATAGCAGGATTAATTTTAAATTATATACTGCCACTTTTGTGTTTGGAATTTTGAAAAACGGATTCCATATTTGGAATCATTAGGGTCAAATTATGTTAATAGGCCACCTTTTATTTTTAGACATTATGAATAGTAACTACAGTAAATTTTATTTACTACAGTTAAAGGAAAATAAGGTAATTAAGGGTAAATATAATATTAAAAAATTACCCTAACACTTGTATTAATATAATTTGATGATTACATATCGTCCTAAAATATAATTGGGTAGAAATGGTATCTTTTGGAATCCACTTTGATGCGATTAGGACCTTTAATTTATTTTATTTAAAGAAAGTGAAATACGTCTCACTCAAAATTTAATAATTGAAGTATCATTAATATAAGGATATATAGAAAATAAATTCAATTATAAATACTAATTTGAAATATAAAATGTTTTTATTCATCACGTTAATTTATTTGTGATTTTTATGAAATATAAAATTACCTTAATAGCTTATACATTAATGATGCAGAAATTATTTATTTACTGAAAAATCGATAATATAATTATTATTAAAATAATAATAACCATCAATAGGACAAACAACTAGACCAAACATTATTGGTAGAGTCTATATATACCATAAGCATCCAAGGGTCTACTTGTGGACCATTTGGAGCCTTAAAAAACAGATTATGACATTTATATTATATTATTTTAAATGATGTCAAAGTTGTCACCTTCATACTTTAATAAATATAACAATTTAAAAGTTGGTTGATTTAGAAGATAAATTATACTAAAAGTATTCTTATGAAATCTATTAGATTTATCTTAATCATATTAATTTATTTTTAATTTTTATTAAACAAATCATTATATTAAATAATCATACAAAAATGTTATAGTAATTATTTTATTAAGAAAAATATCGAATAAATTTTTTTAAAAATATTAAAATAAATAATATATAAACTAATTAGTGTGATCCAAAAATATTATAGATGAATATGAAATGTTATAAATCTATTAAATGTTTTTTTTGAACATATCTTCTGTGTGGATTTTATTTAAATTCAAATAAATGAATAGTGTCAAAATTGACACTATTGATATTTTATAAAAATATCATATTATTAAATTGTTTAAAAATTAGAAAAACATTAAATAAATTATAAATTTAAATTTTTATGGTCTAAAATTTTCTAACGTATCCAATTATGGGCAATTCACAACACATATGTACCTTTTTATAACAATTTAAAATTTAGAAAATTATTACCACAAATAAGATTAAATAGAATAAATAAGGATAAATCAAACTGATAAGGTTTAAAATAAATTCCCAACATGTCTAAATTTTATTTTTTGATGAGATTACAAACCTAACTCATCTAAGATTTGTATTTTGGTCATTTTTTGAGGTTTTTATGTGGGGTTTGAGTTTATTATATATTAATATTTTAGAGGATTCCAAAAGTGCCCCTCTCCTCTCTTATAAAAGGGAACCTCCTCCCTCTCCTCTTCACAAAATTTTGAGCCTTAAAGCTTAGTCAAACCCTGTCCATTTCTCTTCTACACTTCCCCAGAAACATACTAGAGGTCCTGGTCTTCTTTAAATACTAACTTTAGTGCTCTAAGAGGAGGTTTAGAAGAGGCGCGCCGAAGAAGAGGTAATATTCTTTACCGATTCTTTCAAATTTATTTCTTCTTCTACTAACACTTATTTAGTTATTTAATTATAAATTAATAACATAAGTATAAATAATATACATATATGTTATTATAAATAT
Source organism: Viscum album (assembly GCA_963277665.1). Lineage (NCBI taxonomy): Eukaryota > Viridiplantae > Streptophyta > Magnoliopsida > Santalales > Viscaceae > Viscum > Viscum album. The sequence continues at coordinate 1,113,203,684 of OY728162.1, read as the reverse complement.
GAAAAAACTCTATTTCACAATGTACCCATCCTATGAAAAACGAAATTACTTTGCATGCGTACGTACGAAATACTATCTCCACACCGTGGTGTAATATGTTTTCCACCACCACCTTACATGGATGGGTATAATGGTGTAAAGAATAACTATATATTATTATTATAAATTGATAATAATTCATATATATTCTATCATCCACTCCAATACCATTCAACAATTATGGGAACGATATCATCGCTCGTGCGTACGTACAGATTCCGTCTCCACGATGCGATGAGATTCATTCTCCACATTAACTATTAAAGAATGATTATAATGTATATATAAAAAGTAATCATGAAATATATGACATAATAATTCTACTTTATTTATGAATATATATATTTCATTTACTTCCATTCAATTTAATAAGGAAACGAAAACAACTTTCATGCATACGTACGACCTACCGTCTTCATGAACGGTGTATATCATTTCACTTATCGGTCTACTATATATATTTATATGATGAATATATATTATACAGAAATATTTTTTTTTCATTATGGAAGAAATTAATTATGATCTAAGTAATCATATTAATAATTACAAGTCAAAACATTTACGATAAATGAAACGATTTTACCCAAAACGCTGCTTTAACATTGAATTGACAAATGAACGGTTAATATAAAGTCATAAGTGAATCATATATGAAATCAGAAATATTATTATAGTTCTTTTTAAAGTTAATAATATGTTTAAACCGAATATACATGAGTCTCTTACACATATAAAATAAATTGGACCTAAGGTAAGGAATAATTATTCCAATCTTCTTCTTATTCGAGATTGTTTATTCGTAAGTATTTACTGGGGTTATATTTATCATCCATGTCTATGTTTTAAAAAAATGTTTTCATAAAGTGTTTATTATTATTCCATGCATGTTTAAAGTCATTTTTACCCCTTTTTTACTTTTACTATGTCATATGGAAGGAATCATTCTTTTGTTTACCATATGAGGTACTTTTTGACTTTCCGGCAAAAGTACAAGGAGAATGTTTTTTAAATTGTACGACATGAATAGATTTTTACGGTTTCATAACACCTTATTTTCATGAAGCTTACTCTATGTGATTTCATGATAGTTTTCAAGAAAATTCTTTTCTTTTAAAATTACATGGAATTTTTTGAAAAGAAAATGATTTTGAAGAAAAAAAGATATTTTCCTTATGAATTTAATTCTAGTGTTTTATCTAAACTATTTTCCCTCAAAGATGACATTATTTAATATGGATATGATTCATGTATAATTTCTCTGTTATTTACATGGTTTTATTTTGTTTATGATGAAATTATATCTATTGTTTTATATTGATTATGTTATGATGGGTTGACGTATATGAAACCCATTTTATTCATTGGGTTATGATGAATGATTTATGTTTATTTTATGGAACACGAAAGAATGATTTAATTATGAGATGGGTGGGACCTATATCTCCCACTAATTCATTGGGTAAATAATTATATCTCATGAGATAGACATGGTTGGAATGGCACGTAAAACCAGTTCAGTAATGGACTCTATCCACTATGATGGTCTTGGAAGCAATGCGTTGGCTACTATAGAAATCATATCTTATGATTAATGGTTTTTCACAATTACATGTTTTATTCCCAATCTATTTTATCATGATTGATGTTACTTTATGATCTATTCCTTACGTACTTCCATGATTTATTTTACAACTCAATATTTTGATGTTTAAACTTTATGTTCATATTTTTATGTTCAAATGTATATGGTTTGTTTTATTTTTTCCATGCTTACCCTTACTGAGCATATGAACTCACCCTTTATATGTTTTCTTTTCCACAGGATATAAAGTAAGGGTTTAGGTATGAAAACAAGAGTGGATGATCTTTATGGGAGATGTTTAAGATCTTTCACCATGATTAGAAGATTATGTTTCAAGTTTACAAAGACACTAAACTGTTACGGTCCTTGGGTGTTGGTGTTTGTTATATATTAAGTATTCCACAAAAATTAATGTAATGTCAATGTACGTCAATCTTGGGTATCTATAGTTGGTATAAGAGGAATGGTTTAGTTAAACTTTGGAAACTAGGATGCGAAAACTTTAGTGATGTCCCTAGATATTTTTCTAAGGTATGTCTATGGATGTCCCTAAGGCTTATTATAACTATAGGTTACAGTCCTTGAATTATGTTGATGATAATGAATAACCTAGGGTAAACCTAAGGTGTCATGGATTAAAGAATGTGTGATATTTTAGACATCCCATAAGTGATTTTTTTGATTATGTGGCTCCTTGGTATTTTAACTATTTCTTACACTATGGTTTCTGGTTTTAGTCAATGGAGGGAACAAGATCGAATTCAGTTAACATTGATTCCAATGGAAAAATTGGTTACTATCATCAACAAAATTGTGTAATTCATGGAGAGAAGGATATTGTGATTATGCCGAATTTGTAATCGCGATATATGATTAACAAGGTGGACTTTAGTTGTATTCCTAAGTCATATAATAAGAGGAATATGGACTTTTATTCAAGTTTGAATGGTGAGGAAAATAAAGGAAAGAAGATTAGGCTTTCTACATATCAAGAATAATGGAAGAAGAACCTTGAGGAATACCTCAAATGGAGGGGAAGATGTTATCTGTGTGGCGAAAAGGGGAATAGAGTGACCAACTATTATGGATTTCAATGTCTTATATTTGGAGAACATGGGCATTACCCAACTCAATGCCCTGACCTAAGAGGTTACTTCTATATCAGGGAAAGACGAATTCCATGCCAATCATAGAAGAGTATGGATTGAAGGGATTATATATTGGAATTCAATAACAATGTTGTTGAGGAACTTTTATGGTATATTGAAATATCTATGTATTGGTCCATTGTGGTTTTCTATAAGAATACGGTACTGGTAACCATGAAAGGTGATTGAAATATTTTTGGAAAGTAGATGATATGCGCATAATGAAGGGATAAGGATAAAAAAATATGTTGGAAATTATTAATTTGATCATGATTGATATAAGGACAGTGTGATATCATTAATTTAGTATATAGAATTCTTAGGATTTTGGTATGTGGAAAAGAGATAACTTTTGACAGCATTCGTGTTTTCACTAAGGTTATATGGTAATTCATGTTTCAATAATACCTGATTAAGGTATTCTCAAGTTTCGAATGTGACGAACAAGATATATCTTATGATATATGTGGGATAAATGATGGTAATCACATTCTTTGTATATGACCTCTCTAGTAATCTTTTTCTTTATATTGTGAGTTGGGAATGAAGTATTTTGGATAATCCTAAAGGATGGAATGGATTATGTAAGACAACGGATATTATTGTTTATGGCTAGAAAATTTTTATATTATTTCTGAAATGTTATAATAGTATAGTTTTATAAAAAGGAAAACTTGTAGGAAGGGATAAAACCCGTCGCGTCATAAAAGGATGCGAGAATCGAACCCACAACCGAAGTGCGACAGGCCTTTATTGCCTATCATTGGCCTAAAAGAAGTCCCTGGTAAGTAGAAATTAGTTTTATTTTGTTAAATAGTATGATAGTTGAAGTATAAGTCGATTTTTGGAATCAAATATAGTTAATCTCACCATAGATGGACTTATGTATATTTAATAACTTTTGCTAACTTTTTGAGGGTGATGGAATAACCTATCATTCTATCGCATGATCTGCTAACACTTCAAGAATGAAAAATTTAACTTCATTTCGTTAAATAAGAGATGAAGTGGAAATTTTTCATGTAATTACCAATGATGTTATTACATTGAAATCAAGTAAGTATTTACCCTTATGAAAAAATTCATCAACTTTAGAAAAATGATCTTGAAAACCAAAAACGTTGTCCTAGTACCCTTATATCCTATGAATCAGATGGTACCTTAGATCATCACCAATTTATGGCTTTTTTAATGTTGGATTTATCATAGCCATGTTTTATACCACTCTCTATCAGAACTTGATGGTTATATTTCTCTTCTATATCCATATTTTCACCTATATTCTCTTATGTGGAAACCCAATGATGAGTTAATTTGGGTAACTATTAAGTTTCATAATTTTGTTATTAAAATTATTTTTTAGTCTTTTTATTATGTGGGTTTCTATGAAATAAACATTCAAGTAGTAAAACATTAATAACCCTGACAAATTTAGAAGGGGGGAATTCGTTTTAAGGGGGAGGGGAGGGGGGTAGAATGTAACACCCTGAGATTTTATGAGAAATATTATTTTTAATTTCATTGATGTATTCTATTGTAAGCTACAAAAAGATTATCTTTTTCTATATGCAACACCATATTAGATTTTTGTATACACAACACTATTCTTGGCTTGTGTTGCACGCAAGAGCGACCATCGTCAGTAGCGTGTGTTGTATGAAATACTGAATTTTATTAAACAATGATATATTATTATAATATTATTATGAACATGCCGTTATGAATATTATTAACATCATTTTGAATTTAATAACATTATAATTCATCTTATACATTTTCTAGAACATGGTTTGAGAACAAAATCATTTTTTCGGATAAAAGAAATATTTTTAAAAAAAATGCACTTTTGCATTCTTTTGATGGTGTACCAACATTAAATCGAGTTTTTGAAACATTTATGAGTTCAATTTGAGAAAATAAACTTATTCATTCCAATAAGTATATAAAAATATACTTTGGATAATTTTTTTTAAAATTTTTCTGTTAACTTTCATATTTTGATGAATAGTAAAAATATGCTAAATTTTAATTAAAAAAAACTATTTTCATCAACATAATTTATATTGTTAAATTATAATATTGAATGTATTTAAAGTAAAATAGAATATATTTTTACCATTTAATATAATGTATTTCATTAGAATTAATTTTACACTGAATTCATAGGTAAAAACATTTCAATATTTTACAACATTTTAACTTTTAAAACCCGTTTTCACAACAAATGGATAAATTTTAAATTAAATAATGACACTTTTGTGTTTTGAATTTGTAAAAATGGATTCAATATTTTGAATCAGTAGGTCCAAATTATTTTAATAGGCTACTTTTTATTTTTAGATATTATGAATAGTTACTACGGTAAATTTTATTTACTACAGTTAAAGGTAAATAAGGTAATTAAGGGTAAATATAATATTATAAAATTACCCAAACATTTTTATTGATATAATTGGATGATTATATTTATTCGTATAATATACTTGGGTAGAAATGATATATTTTGGAACCCACTTAGATGTGATTAAGACATTTAATTTATTTTATTTAAAAAATGTGAAATACGCCTCACTCAAACATTAATAATTGAAGTGTTTTTAATATAAGGTTATACAGAATATAAATTCAATTACAAATACTCATTTGAAAGATAATTTTTTTTATTCATCATGGAAATTTATTTGTGATTTTTAAGAAATATATAGTTACCTTAATATCTTATACATTAATGATGCAAAAATTATTCATTTAGTGAAAATCAATAATATAGTTTTTATTAAAATAATAATAACCATCAAAAGGACCAGAAACTTGACTAAACCTTATCGGTCGGGTATAGATATACCATAATCATCCATGTTATGACCTCTAGACCCTTTGGATCCTTATAAAATAGATTACGACATTTTTATTATATTTTTTTAAATGATGTCAATGTTTTCACCTTCATACTTTAATAAAGATAAAATTTTAAAAGTTAGATGTTTTAGAATATAAATTCGAGTAAAAGTATTATTAGGAAATATATTAGATTTATATTAATCATTTTATTTTATTTTTAATTTTTATGCAACAAATTAGTATATTAAATAATCATACAAAAATGTTGTAGTAATTATTTTATTAAGAGAAATATCAAATAAATGGTTTTATAAATATTAGAATAAATATTATATGAACTAATTAGTATGATAAAAATATTTTATAGATTAATATTACATGTTAGGAATCTATGAAATATTTTTTTCAAACATTTATTCTATGTGGATTGTATTTAAATTCAAATAAATGAATAGTGTCAAAATTGACACTATTGATATTTTATAAAAATAAAATATAATTAAATTGTTTAAAGTCACAAAAATATTTAAAAATTATAAATTTAAAATTGTATGGTCTTAAATTTCATAAAATATCCAATTTTGGACAATCCACAACACATAAGTATGTATTTATAACAATTTCAAATTTTGAAAATTATTACCAGAAATGAGATTAAATAAATTAAAGAAGGATAAATCAAATTGATAAGGATTAAAATAAATTCCCAACATGTCTAAATTTTATTGGATGATGATATTTAAACCATATCTCATCTAATATTTTGATTGGAGTAATTTTTTTATGTTTTAATGTGGGGTTTGAGTTTATTATAAATTAATATTTTAGAGGTTTCCAAAAGTGCCCCTCTCCTCTCTTATAAAAGGGCACCTCCTACCTCTCCTATTAAATTTTTTTTGAGACTTCAAGCTCGTCCAAAACCTTTCAATTTCTCTTATAAACTTACATATAATCATACTAGAGGTCTTCTCCTTCCTAAAAGACCTACTTTAGTGCCCTAAGATGAGGTTTAGAAGAGGCGCGTCGAAGAAGAGGTAATATCCTTTACCGATTCATTCAAATTTTTTTTCTTATACATCACCTTATTTAGTTGTTTCATTATAATGTAATAACTTAGTTATAACTAATATAATTATATGTTATTATAAATATGAAACAACCGTATTTCACCTTCTACCCATGCTAGGGAAAACGAAATTATCGCGCGCGCGTGCGTACGGAATACCGTCTCTACGCCGTGGTGTAATCAGTTTTGCAGCACCACCTTACTTGGATGGGTATAATGGTGTAATGAATAACTATATATGATTATTATAACATGATAATAATTTTGAAATATTATATCATCCACTAAAATACCATTCATTAATTATGGGAATGATATAATCGCTCGTGCGTACGTACGGATTACCGTCTCCATGATGCGATGAGATTCATTCTCCATATTAACTATTCAAGAATGATTATAAAGTATATATAATAGGTAATCATGAAATATATTAAATAATAATGTTACTGGATTTATGTATATATATATGTCATTTACTTCCATTCAATTTAATAAGGAAATGAAAACAACGTTCATGCGTACGTATGGCCTACCGTCTCCATGAACGGTGTATTTCATTTCATTTATCAATCTACTATATATATTTATATGTTGAATATATATTATATATAAATCATGTTTTACATTATATAATTATGTAATCATGATATATGTAATCATATTAATAATTACAAGTCAAAACACGTATGATAAATGAAATGATTTTACCCAAAACACTACTTTAACCTGGAATTGACAAATGAACGGGTAATATAAAGTCGTAAGTGAATCATATATGATATCATAAATATTATTTTGATTCTGTTACAAGTTAATAATATTTATAAACCCACTATACAAGATTCGCGGACACATACAGAATAAATTGGACCTAAGGTAAGGGATTATTATTCTAATCTCGTTCTTATCTGAGATTATTTATTCGTAAGTATTTATTAGGGTTATATTTATAATCCATTTCCATATTTTATAAAAATGTTTTCATAGAGTGTTTACTATTATTCCATGTATGTTTAAAGTCATTTTTACCCCTTTTTAATTTTACTATGTAGTATGGAAGGAATCTTTCTTTGGTTTACAAGGTACTTTTTGACCTTCTGGAAAATGTACAAGGAGAATGTTATTTAACATATACGACATTAATGGATTTTTACGGTTTCGTAACGCCTTATTTTTATTAAGCTTCCTATATGTGATTTCATGACTATTTTCAACAAAATCCTTTTCTTTTAAAATTACATGTCATTTTGTGAAAAAAATGATTTTGAAGAAGAAAGGATATTTTCCTTAATAATTTATTTCAAGTGTTTTATCCAAACTATTTTCCATCTAAGCTAACATTGTTTAATATGGATATTATTAATGTATAATTTACCTATTATTTACATGGTTTTATTTTTTTTATGATGAATTTATATCCATTATTTTATATGAATTATGTTATGATGGGATGACGTATATGAAACCCATTTTATTCATTGGGTTATGATGAATGATTTATGTTTATTTTGGGGCACACGAAAGAATGATTTAATTATGAGATGGGTGGGACCTATATATCCCTACAATGCATTCAGTGAAGATTTATATCTCATGAGATAGACATGGATGGAATGACAATTAAACCCAGTTTAGTAATGGACTCTATCCACTATGATGGTCTTGGAAGCAATGCATTGGATACTATGGAAATCATATCATGTGACTAATGGTTTTTCATAATTAAATGTCTTATTCCCATGATATGTTTTCATGATTGATGTTCCTTTATGATATATGTCTTATGTACTGACAAGATTTATTTCACAACTCACGATTTATATGTTTAAACTTTATGTTCATGTTTTTATGTTCAAATGTATATGTTTTGTTTTGTTTTCTCCATTCATACCCTTATTGAGCATTTGAGCTCACCATTTATATGTTTTCCTTTCCCTAGGACATAAATAATGGTTTTAGGTAAGAAAACAAGAGTTAAGGATCTTTATGGTAGATGTTGAAGATCTTTCACTATGATTAGAAGATTATGTTCCGAGTTTCCCAAGACACTAAACTATTACAGTCCTTGTGTGTTGGTTTTTGTTATGTATTATATATTCAGAAAATGTAATGTAATGACAATGTAAGTCAAGCCTGGGTCTCTACAAGGATATGATAAGGATCAATAGTTTCTCAAGAACAAACCTCCAAACATTTATGGTTTCACAGATCCCCATGAGTTAGATGAGTGGATTGAGAAAATTGAAAAGATGTCTGGGTTCCTTGATACTCCTAAGGAAGTTAAAGTAACATTTGATGATATGTCCACTAGGTAAAATACCATTTGGGGGGGGGGGGGGGTGAATTAGGGTATGATAAATTAAAACAACTTCCCCTTTTGATCTTGTTTCATTATTAAACAAAATCCTCTTCTCTCCCCTTCCCACAACAAATATGAATAGAAATTAAAAATGCATGAAACATAACAATTTGACCTGGTTCACCCACAATGGCCTATGTCCATGGATAATAAATAAATAATGAACTTATGTACCAAACCCACTAAAATCTCACTACTATTTACAATTTTCAGAGTAGACTCACCATCCCTCATGGTTTATAACCAATCACAAAATGAAATCACGATGCTCTCTCAACTAAAGTGTGCTCGTTGGTTATTCATAAGATCCACCCATATATTATAAACTTTTGGTCACTTTATTATCTCAAATTAATTCTTCCTACACTATATTTGGATGCTCTATTTATTTCCTACTTTCATCCATAGATGAATACAACTTTATCATAGGTGTATTGGGAAACTTCCAACTTTCACCGAACCCTTGGTTGACTTGCGCACTACTTTAAGCATGACACACAAGTGCTAACCATTTCATGAAAAATAAACTTGTGCACTACTCCAAAACTTCGTGTAAAAACATTATTATACTCACAACTTAAGTGGAACACACCCTTTTATACCCAACTCACTATTATCACACAACTATTATTTGGCACAGAACTTCAAAATAACTCACTACTTGCGTGACCTAGCCATATTCTCAAGCAGACCTCTAATTTTTTTTTAATTTTTTTAGATACTATAGAATGAAGGGGGTATCCAGCTATTTATAAATATTTTGGTGACCCTGTTCATGAAACTTTCCCCCAAAAATGCTAGTATATTCGGCCAAGCCTCTATAACGCAACTAAACTAATACGCTACACTTTAAGTTACACACCCTTATTTCCTTTTAAATATTTTGATGTTATAATTTTGAAACATTAATGGAGAAAAAATTTATAAGGCTCCTTGACTCTGGTGGAAAACTCCCTTTTCCAAAATCAATTTTCTCTATTCTCCAATTTTTATACCAAAAAATTTGGGAAACACTGGAAAACGACGCCACCTTGTATACATTATTTTTGTACCACCTCCAGATCATCCATGAATTTTTTATAGTTCTTTTTCAACATAGGTTATGAAAAACATCTCAAGAACTAGAAAACAATACATGGAAACCATTTTTGTTAAAAACTGAATTTACCCAAAACTGCATTAATGTTACCTTGAGGTATTTTTTTCCCAACAATCTCCCCCTTTTGGTTTGTTGAAAACTCTTCAAATGATATCTATTTCCATTTTGACACATCGTTATAGATTCTTCTATATTCTATCACCATTCACATCTTAAGATTCATAAAGAGATCCAAAAAATACTCAACACATACTCTTATCCCACATGAGCCATTTTCGGCATGAGAAATAAGAGTAATATGTAAAGATCATCAATGATTCACCTCATACAATTCCAGAACCACTCATTTTTTGTCATCACAAACCTCTGATGTGGTGATATGTATCCTTTGATTGATCACTTTAGGAATCATTAGATGTAATAATCATACTCTCACTATCTTGTTTCTCCTCCAATATTACTACTCAACCTATTGGTTCCTACCAATTTATTGACTAAGAGATATTATCCCATTGAATAGATGTAATTTCTCCCCATTTGTCAATTAATGTGAAAGTCATGTCATCAGTAGACCTAAAGGTCGCTATATTTTGGTCTACAATACAGTAAAGAACACACATCATTCTATTAGGTAAAAAGAAGCTATACCTTAGAGAGATGGGGTCCCACATCCACACTTTTCAAGTGCGGGGAGTCGAATGAAGTCCCATAGCCAGTCGATGCCTCTCAAACAATTCTCTAGGTATGGCCTTTGTTATCATGTCTACAACTTGTAGGTCTATATTCACATACTACAACATCAAAATCCGTTTCAAAAACTTCTCCTTGATAAAATTATACCTGATTTCAATGTGATTTTTCCTTGAGTTATGGATTATATTTTTTTTTATGATTTATAGCACTTTAATTACGACAATGGATTCCAATTGGAGACTTCAATCCAACTACCATATCATCACGATGCTGATTCATCCATAATATTTGTGTATAAGGTTGAGTATTTTCAATATAATTAACGTATATGGTGGTCAAAGAAATAAAATCTTTTTTCTTGCTCATCATATAAACACACAATCCACCATGATATAAAGAACCTCCTAATGCTGATTTCCTATCATCTTCTGATCTGACCCAATCTGTATCTTTATATCCCAATAACTATTTCTAAGATTTTTTATTTTACATCAAACAAAATTCCACTATTCCATTGATATTCCAAAGTATTATTTTCACTATAATCATGTGGCTTTCTTTGGGACTAATTTGATACTGAACTGCTTGACATGTGGTGAAAATAATATCCAGTCTTATCACATTCAAGTAAAATATACTTCCAATGATCTAATTGTATTCTATGACATCAGCTTATTTTCCCTCATCATATCTTGATAATTTCATCCATGTAGCTACCACAGTCTTCATCTCCAAGGATTCATCCATTCCAAAACTTCTCAAAACTACCATGGAATATTTATATTGAAAAATTAATGTGCCATTTTTCCTTCGATCAACATTAAAACAAGGAATAACATCATCTCATCAATCACTGAAATTTTGAAATCACACTTCTTGAATTTGAAAATTTATCTTCACTATGATTCATCTGATCCACTGAAGATTATGTAATCGATAAACTAGCATCATCATCCTATGATTTCATTCATTGTTGACATACAGATTGTAATCAGTTACACCATGAAAAAAACAATGATTTTTTAGAAACTAATCTATCCATGAATACCGTTATCACGGTGCTTCCTTAAAAACATATAACACATTCTTCAGCTAAAAAACTTTATTCTTATCTTCATGAATGAGAATACCATATGGCTTCTCAATGTAAACTTCTTATTGCATCTAGAAAACCTTGAACTTTATTTTCACTGATGTGGGCTAGAATAACCTGATTGTCTCTTGCCTGGAAGCAGGTGCAAATGAATTATCAATACTGATAATCTTTATCCGAGAGTACCCTTTGCACACCATTAATTTTTTTGAATCATTGTTCCATTCTCATTAACCTTATTATGAAATAACCATTTATTCCCAATTAGATTCTTATCTACTAGCCTCGAAACAATCTCCCATGTCTGATTCTTTTCAATTGAGTCTACATCCTCATTAATAGCCTAAATGTCGTTTTCATCTCCAGATGCATCCAAAACACATCTAGGTTATACATGAGATTGGAAATATGCCTACTATAATGAATTTATTATTCATGTTTTAACTAGAAATGTCTGATCACCAAGGGTATTTTTTTCAATCAATTTTAGCTCCACTCTTTGGATTCTTCATAGACACTGATTTTACTTCCTCCTTCTCATCATCAATGTCTTCTTCAAAATCAACATCTTCCACTTCTTCTCCTCCAGTATTGATGTTATCCTCATTACATTCATCATGAAACTATTCACTAATTTGTTGAATATCCTTTTCATTTTCCACTATAGTTACATCATTTCATTCCATTATTTTTACCATCCTCTTTTTAAAGCATTTATATTCCATGATTTTTTCTGAGTAGCTAAAAAATAACCCCTCATATTCTTTTGACTAAAACTTATTGGGGTTTTATTTTTTGAGAATAATTCATTTACTTCCAAATATTTTAATGTATTTAAATTTTGGCTTCTTTCGATACCACATCTCATACAGATTTTTTCCATCCTACAGACACAAAAAATCCTTATTAGAAATATAGACTGATGTCAAGACTACTTCCTTCCAAAATGTCTCAGGTAGTTCATTTTCAATAAGCATAGTTCTATAAACATTATTTATGAACTGATTTCTCCTCTAAACCAATCAATTATATTGAAGAGTTATTACTAATGAAACTTGATGAATTATCCTATGTTTCATGAGATAGTCTTCCTCTATACTAAATGTGAATTCTGTACCATTATCAGTTTGAAACTTCAGAATTTTATGTCCAAGCATCATTTCAGATTCCCTCAGATACATTTTTATGAAATTGATCACATATGAATAATGGGAAAAGAAAAATAAAAATGAAATTATACTACAAAAATCAATTAATATAATGTAATATCTCTTCTCATTAATGGATCATGGTGAGACAGGTCCATATATATCAGCAAGCACCAGTTCAAACACTCTGGTTGATTTTAGTTCTTTTGCGTTGTATGCCTTTATAATGATCTTTATTTTTTGAAAATAATCTCAATTATGAGTACAATTATGTGATAGATTAGGGAGGTATCTATCTACATCACACATTACTAGATCCTCCAGTGATGGTTGGAATGGATGAACAAGTTGTTTATTCCACAACATGTTTTCTTCCATTAGATAAAAACACATATCTTCTTACCCACTTAAAATGTATAGATTTAACTTTTTTATTTTTTTCTATAGAACATCTAAACCATATATTCATTTTAATATAAATATATTATTAGTAAATCTTATAAAATTACTTATATCACATAGGTTATAGGCATAAAGGTGGTTTTGACTGATACCTTCTACTACTAAGACATAAGTACGTCTCATTTCTTTTCCCCCAAACCTAGCATTTCCTGAGCCAATTATATTATGGACCTCATCATTTAAAAACATGAAAAATAATTATTTTTCATCTTTTATGACTGTAATAATATCCTTATTGGTTATCATATCAGATGTGAAATTGCTATCAAGCATCCATATAGCAGAACGATTTGTTACTTTCTGAGAAATTTCCTCAACCACTTCCATCTCAGTTATTGTTTTTTTCTGATCAATTTATTTTTCAATTAAAACTCTACATAGATTGAAAATAATAATCTTACTTTTTTTATTATGGAAATGATTCATATTTCAAGGCTAAAAATTGATTTTGAGTTTTCAAATCACCTGTCGAGTCATTGATTTTCTACTTGCGACTACTTTGGTCCTCCTTTGGAACATTCATTTGAATGGTTCATGTACAATATCTAGCTATGTTACCAAATCCTCCACACCCAAAAAAAAATTCCTTCAAATTATATTCTAGAGTATCAAGATCTGTTTTTCTACCACTGTTTTTGTTATTCCCTTCAGTATCTCCTGGATATGGAACACAAATTTTGTGAATGTCCCTTCTTTCCACAATAATAACACCTAATTTAGGGTAAATTCCTAGACGTCACTTATACACTACTAGAAATCTCTTAGGTTTTATGAATCTTATGATTCTTCTTCTTGTTCAAATAAATCTTCAATTTTTGAGTGGGTTCTTATGGTTTGATTTCCACCATAATTGATTTATATTTTTTATCAAGCCCTATACTAGTGTTATCATTTATATTTGACTATTTCGTTAATTCTTTTGTACCTCTATACCCACTTCAAATATTTACATATTTTGAATTATCTGATTTTTTTTATGTCTGATTGGGAGTCAAGAGTATTTAATAATCCTTAATTTTTCGTTTCAAAATGACAACCTCCACTTCAAGTTCACCAATACGTTTGATTTTATCCCTTCTGGTGTCAGTCAGACTATTTATTTCTCTTTTATGTTCCTCAATTTTGATCTTATACTCAAAAATAATTTCTATGCTATATGAATTTGAAGACATAATTTTTTCAATATCTTCAATTAGATCAGACTTCTCTTATTCCTATTATTACACATAGAGTTTGGCATTGTAGATTAGTTTGTTGAATTTCTTTTTTTTTTTGGCTCTCCAAACCACTAACTCCTCTAGAGTGGCCACTATCACAACCTGCAAAAATACTATTACTTCAACTTATTCATCATCAACGCCAGTTTATAAAATTTTCTGAGCACTATCTAAAACTTCCACCACATCATTTTCTCAATAACCTTTTAAGTTATCCATCTCTTCAAGATTAGATTCATCTAAACTGTCACATTCTTGTGAAAGAAGATTACTTTTCTTAAATAATTTTTTTATAAGTTGTTTCTTTCCTTACACATAGGCTGAATAATTTTTAATATGGATTTAAATCTCATCCTCATCATCTTCTTGGAACTTATTGGGGTACCTTACAGTAAGATTACCAGCCTTTCCACATCTAAAGAAGGAAAGTGGATGTTTCCATTTAAACATTACCTTTTTTATTTGTAGATTAGAGGAAAGGAATGACATCACATCATCTATCTCTTATTACTCCTAATAATATCTAATGGTGAGATTATTTATTCCCTTGAAACCCACTTCCTTGGAATTGACATTTTCCACAGGATCGATGTCCTCATTTCTCATCTCATATGCTACAAGAGTACTATACAAGCTATCTAATGCGAGATCCTTTGGATATTTGTCCTACAAAATAGAAACATTCAGAATGAACCAGGACATAAGTCTTCTCAAGATTATATTAATGATATTTACATATTCAATAATTTATCCAAGTTCACTCATGTCTTCCACAACAACATTTACCCTGCCAAATAATTCATCAACATCGTCATTTGGGTTCATTATCATATCTTCATACATGTTCAACTGATCCAATATCTTTTCCTCTTGGAACTTTAAACATCCTTCATAGGTATTTAAAAACATTTCTCAAATAGAATGTGTTTTGCTGCATGAAATCACTTTTATATAGATTTAATTAGACAGGGATCCCCATAATGCATTGATTTCATTGGAATCAACATCCAATTCACTTCATTAATCAAATGATAAATCCCCACTGTAAATGTTGGCTAAAATACCATGCATCACTGTTGTGAAAATATCCATTCCCAATTATTGAATTTAATGTTTTATCTGGTTCTTCCAAAAATAAAATTTTTCCCATCAATGAATGGATTCCATTTATGATTGATGACCTTCATTGAAATAGAAACATAGATATTGACCTTTACCTATGATACCGGTTTTTTGTCCACAAGGTTAAATAACATTGGGGGGGGGGGGTGAATCAGGGTATAAAAAATTAAATCAAATTCCCCTCTTGATCTTGTTTCATTGTAAAAAAACTATATTCTCTCTCCTTCCCACAACAATTTATAAAAATAAATTAAAACATGCATGGGATACAACAATTTTACTTGGTTTACCCTCTATGGGATATGTATAAGGAGAATACAATGGTAGTGTGTCAATGTAGCAAATCTACTAAATTTGAACTTCTATTTACAATGTTTGAAGCAGACTCATAGTATCTTCTAGTGTACAACCGATCCCAAAAGAAAATATCATTAATGTCTCAACTGAAGTGTGGTCACTACTTCTTCAGAAGATCCATTCATATTTTATTGATTTATGGTCTCCTTAATTATCTTAAATTAATAGATCATCCATTTTTTATATGTGCTCTATTGATGTCCCACATTCATCCATTGAAGAATATGACTTTATCAAAGGTATACTGGGAAACTTCAAACTCTTACGCAACCCTAGGTTGGATTGCATGCTACTTTAATAACGACACACAAGTGTTACATTTTTCATTGAAAAAATAACATGCATGCTACTCCAATATAGTGTGAAATGACATTATTATACTCACAACTTTCAAGACACACACTCTTTTATGCCCAAGTCACTATTGGTGAGAAACTACCATCTGGTGTAAATTTTTTGAATAACTGACTACCTACTTGAACTCACTGATTGCACGACTAGAAATAGAATTTTTTCTATGTGTTTATATTCTCTAGAATGATGGGGGTATTCACCTATTTATAATAATTTTTGTGACCTGTGCATGTGGTTCACAATATTCCCCCAAACGTGCTAGTCCATTCTCCCAAGCCTCTGTCACAGAACTCACCATGTGGGTCACTTCATAATATAAACTCCCTTACTTCCTTTGAAATATTTTAATTTTTTGTTTTTAAAACATGCATGGCACACAAATTCCCATGGGTCCTTGGCACTGACTCACAACTCCATTTTTGAAAAAACTTTTTTCCATTCTCCAATTCTCAAAACCAAAATTTAGAAAACACTGGAAACCGACACCACATTGTATACATTATATTTGTAACACCTCCAGATCATCCATTCAGTTTTCAAGGTTTATTGTCAACATAGATTATCAAAAATATCTATATAACTCAAAAAATGTCTTTGGAAACAATTTCTTTCAATAAACACAATTAACACAAAACTACATCAATGTTACCTTAAGGGATTTTTTTTTCAAAGAGGTGATTTGTTCTTGTTGGAAGGTCCTAGTTAGAGGTGGTGATAATTAGAGTAGTATTTCCTAGAGACCGTGGTGTTCACTAATAATCGAGAGTTTCTAGATATCCTCCTAGGTTATCAGACAATGATAGATTATGAAAACCATTTCATTGAGATAGTTCAGTTCACACCCAAAGTGGTTTCTAATGAGATGTTAAAGGCTCAATGGTTTATGAGGGGATTGAAACTAGATATCTGATCCCATGTCTTTTTATTCATGTTGAATATGTATTATGAGGTGGTTGACCATACCTTGATGGTGGAAATTTACTGATATGGAAAGTATAGTTTCCCTTGAACGGTTTCTTGTAGGGGTTCGGGGCAGTAGAAGTTTGTCAAAGAAGAAGAGGAAAAGTGATAACCAAGAAAATAGGGGATATGGTATCTCAAGTCATCCTTCCAATCCATTTTCTCTAGGAATTTATATATTAGGTCAATCCTATTCCATTAGTGTGGAAAGTTGGGGTATATGAGTTCAACATGTTCAGATCCACCCATTCCTTATCATCGGTGTATAACTATGAGGAACTTAAAGTGGTTCTTTAAAGTGGCATGCCCATATTAAGGCACTGTAGGTTCCACAACCTCTATAGGAATGTGAAAATTATCCAAAATTTTCTGGAAAGTGGGTTCTCATTTTTGTGGTTGTGGCGAAAGTGTTAGAACTTATAATGAGAAAATTCAGCTTAAGGTAGAGCCATAGATCAGTGGTCATTCTGAAGCCTTGTAAGACATAAGGAATCTTCATGCTATGGACCAAGAACTAGTGTAATAAGATGTCAGACCTGCAACATTTTTAGGTATGATTCTTATTGCATCATCCATAGCTACTATTCTATTTGACATAGGCGACTCTATTTCTTTTATTTATATTTGTATTTTTTATTTAATGAAGTTTCCCACTAATGTTATGTTGTACGTGATTAAATTAGTGACAATGCTTGTTAATGAGAAGAAACAGGGTTTCAGGTGTCTGTCTTGTGCACTCACCATGTTAGAGTCCAAGGGGAGGATGTTCCTAAGATAACATTCTAAAGCAGGTACGACCATTTTGAGTAATTTTTCATTCCATTAAGGTTGATGAATTATTTAATAGTTATAATGGAAGTCATTAATTAGGTGTTCCATCAATACCTAGATTCCTTCATTATGGAATTCATGGACGACAACCTGGTCAACTCTAGGACTGAAGAATATCATGAGAGGCACTTG
The DNA here is from genome assembly GCA_963277665.1 of Viscum album. NCBI lineage: Eukaryota > Viridiplantae > Streptophyta > Magnoliopsida > Santalales > Viscaceae > Viscum > Viscum album. Next base: position 1,113,185,175 of record OY728162.1, on the reverse strand, counting down.
AGGATTGTTTTGGGAAGTCTTCAAGTTAATAAAATATATTTTATGGTTTCCAAGTGTTCCTTCTAGATCAGGGAAGTGATTTTTGGGTCATGGGACCTTGGAGTGTGGGTTTTTGGTAGATCCCAAGTTGACAAGTGCTGTGATTTCATTGGATTAGCCAAATAATGTTTTTAAAATTAGGAGATTTTTGAACTAGATAGGGTATTACAGGTGATTTATTATAGATTAATCCCATATTTCTTCACCAATTACAGTGGTTACCCATATTGGGGTGAAGTTTGAGTGGAGCCCAGAACGTCAGTAATATTTTGAGGAGCTTAAAAGACAATTGAAAATGACAGTTGTTATGATCTTTCTAGAATCTGGAATGAGATATGTGGTTTACTGTGTTGTCACAAGTGTGGGTATTGGGTGTGTGTTGATCTTAGATGAGAATGTGGTGGTGTATGGATCTTGCGAGCACTGACCACACAAATGGAATTACCCAACCCAATACCATAAATGAAATGCAATGAAGTATTACTTGAAGTCATGGCATAATTTACTATTTGGGGAGAAATTTTTGGTCTCCATGGATCATAAGAGAATAGATTATATTTTCTCCTAGAAGGATATGAATATAAGGTATCATTGTTGGTTAGAGTATATTCATGGGTTCAATTTTTATATTGTGGGAAAAGGTAATGTGGTTTATGATGTTTTATGTACAAAAAATTATAGTACATGAATTTAAAGACTCTAGTTAGGAATAGACCATGATGAGCCTTTTAACAGATGCATATGGAGACTAAGGACCATAGTGGATGTTTGTTATTTGATAATGTTCAATTGAAACCCTCCCTCTTGGATATGATATAACATAGAATCCTAGAAATGAGCTATTCTAGTAGACTTTTTAGTTCTTAAATGGTGGGGAGGTTCCCATTGAATTGTCTTTATCTTCATATGGGGTTCCTTTATTCCAGGGCTATGTGGTGGTGCTGTTGTCATTGTGGAAGGTGGTTATATGAGATATCAACCTGTCTTAGTGGGCCATTCATCATGGGACCACCAATATGTTTTATGATGTTTGTTGTCTATTTTGGTGTCGGGGTATGATATGTGATATATATTACTTCATATATAGGTGTTATGTTTGTCAATAGGTTAAAGCAGAGCACCAAAGGCCCTCCGGTTTGCTTTAGACCTTACCCATTCTTACCAAAAAGAAGAATGAGGTCGCCTTGGACATCATTATTATCTTACCTTATACACCCCAAAAAATAAACACCATATGGGTGGTGATTTATCATTTCAAAAAAAGGACCATTTCATTCAGATTAAGGACTCAAAAAAGTAGAGGAATTTAGCCTATTGTATGTTCAAGAAGTAGTGATGATTCATGGTGTGCTATTGGTTATCATTTAAGACAAGAAACCAATATTTACCTCTCAGACTTGGGAAGGAATTCATAAGGCTACATGGTCATAGTTTAGTTTGAGAACGACATACCATTCTCAACTGGATGATCATAAGGAATGGGGGAATCAGATCTTGGAAGACATGCTCTGGGCAAGTGTGTTGGATTTTGGAGGTTTGTGGTAAATCTATTTGGGGTTAGTAGAGTTTACATATAATAAATATTACCAATAATTGATAATAATGTCTCCCTTTGAGTTTCATTATTGTCATCTGTCTCATTCACCCTTGTGTTGGGACATGGTGGGTGAGACCCCGTTGTTGAGAAAATGTATCATATTAGAGATTTTTTAGAATGTTCATTTGATCAGGCAGTGGTTATTGATAGTGCAGACCCACCAAATGAATTATTCTAATTAGTGTAAATGATACTTGGTATATTTTATCGGTGATTCTGTGTTTTTGAATGTGGATCCTTATTTGGGCCAATGCCATTTTCATAAGAAAGGGAAGCTAATTCCAAGGCACGTTATACCATTTGAGATTATCGAGATAGTTTGTAAAGTAGAATACCAGTAATCTTTCCCATCTCAGTTTATGTTAATAGAAGATGTGTCCTATGTATCTCACACAAATACGTATAACTGGAATCCATCTCTTATGCTAAATTTGGAGGAATTGGAATTGTAATACAGTGTATCTTTGTCTGAGTGACTAGTGTGGATTGTGGATTCTGAAGAGAATGTGCTTCATGGGAATTGAATAATATTATTTCAGGTTATTTAGCTTTATGGGAATGGTGTACATGAGAAATGGGAGTGAAAATAGTGGGTTGATGAGCAATAGTCATATTTATTCTCTGATCATACTTTTATTAGACTTTCTGAGTGTAGAAAACTTTTATGGCAGGGGGAATTATCACATCCATGATTTCTTTTTTAGTTATTTTCTTATTCAGTATAGTTTTATCTTTCTTTCATGGATTTAATAAGAGTTTTGGGTGAAAATAGAGATTTTCAGTTAACAATAGATGGCATATAGTTGGTGCACAATTAGTAGAAACCATGAACCATGGATAGTGGGACTGCCCATTCTGTATAGGGCACACAATCAAATGAATGGGTGTGAGGACTTCCCTAGGAGACTGTGTGGCCTCTTTTACCTTTGGAAGAAGGTGATTCACAATTACCTCATGGTTTGGAAAACGTTTTGGCCAAACCATTTCACCCATACATAATTTAAAAATGCGGAATCACCTATTCTACCCTTCCCTACGTTTAAACACAAATCCTCTCTAATTCATCATATTTGGGATAATTCACCCTAGGTGTTCCCCCCCTTCCTCTCATCTCCCTTGTGATTCAATCCTTGGGTGATTTTGGTGTGGATCCTTTAAGATACTCCAAGTAATTATCTCCTCTAATTATTTATTCTCTCTTGTTGGTTCATTTTTCCTCTACTCTTGGGTTCTTCTTTCTCCAATGGGTTAGTTTCCCTAAAGTTGGTTGAAAAATGGTTCATTGAGTTTAATCTTGGTTTTTATGGTATGATAATTCATTTATAGGTTCCCCTTGTGTTGATACTATGGTTACCCACCAGATGAAAAAATTTCTAAAATGGAGGATGGTGATTAAATGGTTTAACATTATTGGGTGATTTTGGTACAATTTATTTTCATCCTAAATGTGTTTTATGAATTATGTGTTTGGTGGTAATATGTTTTTGAAGGTTTTTTGTGTGTTTATGGGTTGAGATATGGTTTTACAAATGGAAATGGTTTGTTTTCATGTATTTTTAAAATATTGGATATGTATGTGTGTAAAAATGGGTTTTCGAAATTGGGTTGCTTATTATAAATGATCAAGTGGCTTGGATTTTTTCAATGTTGGAAGTGTGTTTTTGAAAAGTGTTGTTTTTGTGTGTGTGTGTGTGTGTTTTCTATTGATTTTTTTTGAATTTGTTAGAGTTGTTGTATGTGATGTGAGGAATATAAAAGTGACCACAAATGGAATCCTAGGTGACTAGATCAGTTGAATTTGACTAGTATGCTAGACTAATCAATGGGGCTCAGGCATAGTTCCCTCAATAGGGATTGATGCTACAACACTAACTAAACATTGATGATGATTGGAGACCACTATAACATGGAATTTGTTCTCATATAGGGGCTCATGCATGAGGATTCTATGGGTTATGGTTTCTATACCATGTTCACTGAGGTATGAGGTTCCTATGTTCCCACCGACACTTGTTCGTATGGATTACCTATGATATTAATGTGATGATATGAATGTGGATGGACTCTGGGATGTATGTTTTTCCATTATTCTTTCAAAGCCTAATTATATTCAAAATACCATCTTTCAATCTTATAAAACTTTCTTTTTCCATTTAAAGAGTTTTCTTCTATTTCATTGGAAAACTTGCATGATTATTTATCCTATTTTGTTGTGGCATAGAATCTATTTTGGGTGATATCATACAAATCATTTGTTCACACCTTATATATTACCTCATTTTTATGTATACCTAGTTATGTTTGACCCATATAAAGGAAATATTTCCCTTGGTAGTGGTGGTGGATACATTTTCTTGGATTTTTCCTTCCTTTAGGTGTTGGAGGAGGTCTCATGAGGGTGATGGCTCCCTTATTACATGATGTTTTTTATGGTGTAGTGGATTGCCTTTAATATTGGTATCTTTTTTGATTTTATTTCATTAGTAGTGGCAAAATATTTAACTTGTCATTGTTTTTTTTCTTTTGGATATGGTTATTGATCATGAGGTAGAGATATATTCTTGTTTTTTGATTATGGATGATTATCTTGGGATAAATCGTTACAAAATGTTGTGTTTTATGCCCAGGAACATATTTACATACTTTGATGGATCAAGAATGTAATTTGTTCCTTTCCACGAGCTCGTTCAGGTGTCATGTTGGATATAATCCCAGAACATTTTGTGACAGATATTAATATTATAACAAAATAATCTCTTCCATAGTAGTACTCACACATAGATTGTAGCATGTTCTTATTGGATCAGTATAACCACCTACATGTATAATGATATAAATTTATATCATGGGTATATTTGGAAACTAAATATTTGATATTAATAAGAAAATAATGATTAATGTTTTTGCTGGAATTTTAATATAAACATTTAACTTATTAATTAAGGAAACACTGTTTCTTTATTACAAATTATGAAAACAAGATCGTCACCAACTTCGATATCAAAAATAATAATGAAAATAAATATGAAATGAATTTATAATATTATTAATAATTATAAATCATAAATTATACTGCCTCTAAAGATCTATTAATTCTGAACATGGTATCAGATAATAGGTAACCAAATCAACATCATAAAGCATTCATGAAACAATTAAAGTTACTAACAACCGATGGTAAAAATAAGATATAACTAACTAATATATTCAAAATAAATGATCATAAATTAAGTATATAAAATTTATTGTTTATGAATAATCGTTTCAAATAGAATATTATGATAGTTATGTTTGATTTATAGGATGTTATAGAGTATTTAACTAAGCAAGGTAACTGGGTAAGGTTTTTTGTCCTATTTTCAAATCCAAGAGACATGTTTGATATTTTGAACCATTATTTATCTTATATTGTGTACTCACTAACCCACTTCCTCTATTTATAACTTATATATTTTATATCATGATAATTTAATTTCCATTTAATGGAATCACTCCCATGTTCATTGATTCTAACATACTATTACCATAAGTGTCTTTGTTAACTCAACACCATTCCTTAAGTGAAAATGATTATTATTGAAATTAATTCTACAAGATTGTTTTCTTTCAACCTAAGGTTTTATTTTATGATAATTATTTTCTTATATAGTGGAAAATAAAATTTTAATTCAAATATTTTATCTTCATAAAACTTATTTCTCAAAAATCATATCATTATTAAGAATAATTATCATCCTGTTTAATGATGATTTTCTCTCCTTGCCCCAATTTTCATTTCATAACATTTTCCAATGTTTATTTTGAAACCTAGTTACGAGTTATAACATGTGACCTTCATATTTCCCTAATCTCTTTTTTCAAAATTATTTTTCTTTATTTTTTTTATGATGTGGGTTTTTAACAAAGGTATTTCAAAATATTAAAAAAGTTTTTTATCCTTTTAAAATTAAATATTTTATCTTCCACACCACATTTATTTTTATAACAATGAGGTATTCAAATGTATCAATTATTAATGTTTCTCCTTTTAAAAATTAAACTTTACCAAATTTTTCGTTTCAACTTTGTGAAATTTACTTTTGAATGTGACCCATAAATTCTTCTTTTATGTAAATATTAATAATATTGTATAAAAACTCTTTTATGGTTTCACATCCATTTTACACTTTTTTCTGAAAAATTATTTTTCCTTTAGTAGTTTCCTGTCCTAAATTACTTTGAAAATTCTCTTATACTACATTGGGAGATCAAACTTAAAAAAATCCGTCACTAAATTTATTTTTCAAAATCATCTTATATCATAGGTAGGATTTTCCTTCCAATGCATTTCCATTATGAAAATTTGATATTTATTTACTTTTATTAAATAATATTAATAAATATTCCATACATTGATTTATTGGGGATGTTATTGACTTAACTATATACCCCTTTCTCTATGCTGTGTTGGTTTGGGGGATGCGTTGATAGAAATCCATTCAATTTATTGATGGGGGAAATTTTGAAAAAACATATATTTTATTTTCTGACATGAATGTTTATTGATTACCCAAGAAATATTATTATTATTTTTACCTATATACCTTCATTATCTATATGGGTTATGATAAAATTTACCTTTTATTTACAAGGGTAAAAGTATCAAATTTCAGTATATTTTTATTCAAATAGAGATGTTTGTGAAGGAACATTGTTTATTCATGGTATTGTTATTCATATCTATCATATGGTGAATTTATTAGACTTACTTTGGTTATGGGAAATGACCTTTATTATATAACCCCTTGATTCATTGTTTGGTCCCATGAGACAAAAGTTTTGGGTATTTGGTGTATTCCTACCCTATGCGAAAATTATGTCTTGGTTGTGACCTTGATGAAATGAATGGTTTCTAGGCGATGACCTTGATGGAAGGAATAATTTCAAGTATTAATCATTGATAGTCAAGATCATGATATTAAAAATTATTCAATCCATTACCATGAATTCATTTATCATTATCAATGTGATATTTTATACTGTTATATCATCCATGGATTTATTTCAAGATCATATATTTAGTTATATTGTGTTATTTGACTGTTATTTATTCCATCCATTTTACTCATGCCATAGTATATTATGATATATATTTTACCTTACATAGAATTTTATTTAACCCTTTTTATGTTTCCATTGACCTAGGTTACGAAGAAAATTATTACACATGATATGTATTGAAGAAAATAGCAAGTGTGGAGAATTTATTAGAGATGATGAAGACATGTTATTGATTTAATGGTTTCCTATTTAGAGGGAAAATTTACTATAGTTGAGAAATATATTGGATTTAGTTTTTAATATTTTATCCAAATTCTCTAAATCTATAAACCTTAACGGTCAAAGGAATGTACTATAGTGAAATAGTTTCATGAAGTCATGAAATTATTATGAAATTATATCTGGGAATCAATAGTTTGTATAAAATTTAGTATGTAATGTATGTTTATCCTCACTATATCTGGGGTTATAATCTAGAGAACTACATAAATAATATAACTCCCATGTTATACCATATTTATCCCTCATCTAACATAATTTTTAATGAAAATGTTCCTCTCTTTCACATATAGAATGATATAACTTATACCATCTTCAAACAACACAATACTCTTGAAATTACCATGAAAATATGACCATTTTACCTCCCCTAGAATCTTATTCCACTTTTGGAAACCCATAGTTACAAGAAGGTTCCCCAAGTTATATATTTTCAATAAATCATTCAAGAAGAGATTCAATTCCTCGATTTGAGTACTATCCACTCCCTAAAATTTTGTTCTTTATCTTTATCCTTCAAAACCATTATAAAAATAAAAATATAATGAAATTGGTGACATTATGATACATAAATTCCATTATATTAATGTATCAACCATGATTTATCCCCTATAATCAAATGAGAAATGAAAATGTCACATGTGTTATGTAGGGACATCCTCTTCAATGGGTGATATATTTAATTTTTCGTTACCACCTTAGACGGATGGTTATAATAATTTATTTAACCAATAAAAATTAATTTTATAACATAATAAATATTTTTATGGTAATGTTAATAATTGTACTCATTATTAATATACCAATTTCTCTCCCTAAAATTTATTAAAACAATCTCGTCACTAATTTCATCTTCATGAATCATAACTAAAAGTCTCATGTAATTAAATTATAACCTAGTAAATAATTATGAAAAATATATACCAGTACCTTGAATAGTATATTAAGGATTAAATTGGTATCAAATAAATTTTATTGACATCGAAATTATAAAGCATGTGTGAAATAATCAAAATCGCTAACATCTGATGATAAAAATAAATAATAATTGACTACTAAATATAAAATAAATGATTATAATTGAAGAGTAAAAATGTAATAGATTTGAATATGGTTCTGAAATAGTATATAAATATGATTTTTATGATACATGTGGTAAAATAACATTTATGTAAGTTATGAGTGAAGGTATTTGTTTTTTGACTTAACTTCTTTTTCATTTAGTTATAGTTTTTCTCCCTTGACTATGTTTTTCTGAAGTTTCTCATATCTTTCATTTCATTATTTAATTTGTTACTTTCCATTTTTATATAGGAAATTTTCATTCTTACATAAAAAATATTCTTCTTTATGGATTGCATTATTCATAAAAAGATAATGTTGATAAGAATAATCTTTATTCTATTTAAAATCTCTTTTTCCTCCATATCCATATTCCTTCTTTCCACAAAATTCTTACACTATTATTTTCATATAAAAACATGTATTATCTCATATGGAACTCATATTTATCATAAAATATGTTCACAATAAATCAATATTACAATTTTTAAGTGATATGGTCTTAAATACATAAATTTTATAATATTAAAAGATAATTTATTTTCAAAATTGGATATTTTATCTTCCAATACACATTTTTTGATTTAAAAATTATTTCCTTTAAAGGATGCATTATTAATATTGATGTTAAAGTGGAATTTTGAAAATAATCTCATGTTACCATATTGAAAATAACCTTTTAATGTGAACCGTAACATCTTCTTTATTCTAAAAGGTTTAAAATGTTTTATAAAACCTATTTTAGGATTTCACTTCTAGTTTAATATTTTTCTCTAAAGGATTGATATCCTATGGAGTTATGTTTTATAAATCAAAATCAAAATTTATTTATGAGATAATCCTTTTTTCTGATTTATTTTTTGTATCAACAGATCTAATTCATGATTTCATATTATGTGATACAATTTTAAAACGTTACAAAACTAATTTTATTTCCAAGAGTTATTTTCATAATATAATGGAAAATTTCATAAATCAGACTTATGGATGATTATTATGTGATAGGTGGGGTCCACTATCTCCCTCCAATGAATTGGTTGAGGTTTTTATATCTCATGATATAATGAAGAATTTTCATAGACATTATTTCATTAACACTTGTTCACAAGAATTTACATGGACATGATTGCATCCATATTTGTTCACAAGATTGAGAAAATACTTGTCTATGTATAGTATTGTTCACTATATTGTGTGAGGAAATTATTGAATTATCCTTTTTCCACTTGATTTTTCAAGGATATGATTGCATAAAACTATGTTCCCGATGTTATGATTCCAATGATTTTTCTTATTCCACATTTCTATTTTATATTACAATATAATGCACTATAGGTCATGAATATTATCTCGTATCTCTAGAATCTTATGCCATGATATGAATTTGATCATTTTAGTTTTTATGGCCTTGTATCAAGACTAATGAAAAACTATTATTATTTCATATTCTTTTTACACAAATATTTGTCCCATGATGATGATTTATCATATTATTAAGGTTGAACCCCTTCATGACTCATTAACATGTTTTCCCAATACAAATCATTTGAGATCACCCTTTTATGATGTGATCGTATGGATTGTTTAATTATATTTTTATATAATTTTTCAATGTGTTATATGGAATTCAATGTTTTCATGGAGATATAAGGGCGATGGATTAGATTATCCACCCAATTCATGAATTACATTCTTAACATGGAATATTGGAAAAGAATAATGGAGTAAACTATGATAGAAATTTAAAAGAACTATTTAATATGTTTGAAATTCAAAATAAGAACTATTTTATTCTTTGTAACATATAGTTGGATAGGTTATGAGGGAGTCCTGATATATTTTTCAACTATACAAGTTGGTTTTTATGTCCATGAAAAGTGACACAATAATATTAGAATAATTGTATAGATTAATTATAATGGAATGGGGGAGATGGATATTGACTATGTAAAAAAATACTTATAAATATGTATATATCATGTTTATTTCAAAATTAAATATTTAAAAAGTCTAAATTACAATAATAGATGCCATTAAAGGTGTATGGACCACTATGGAAACTATATTTTGTATTTACACACCCTTTGATGAAATCCAAAAAAGATTTGGAGAAGCTTGAGAGCCATTAAAGTCTTTTGGTGTCCTTTTTAGTAAATCTACCATTTTAGAGTTTAAAGAATAATCCATATATATAGATCATGTGACCTTCTCAAATGGTTCATATGACATAAATATGATCTAAATACTTTAGGGTATAATCATACGACTATTCATGATCAAAATAATTACGAATTTGACTTTATCATATGGCTTTCCTGCTTATTCTATAACAATATATTTAGATAGAAAGTTGAAAAAGGCATGATCATATGACTTCAGCCATAATGAAACTCTTGACCATAAGTGATAAACATAAGACTTTGAGCCCATCATATGGCTTCACTATATCATATGACTTAGAGTTTATCCAGAGAAATGGAAAAGTAATCAAGCATAAGCCTTATATTGTTGAGTGTATGACATTGAATCTTATCAGAAGACTTTACCTAAGCATATGTATTTCAACATAAGTCGTTGGAAAAGTGTAATCCTTTGATACTGAACACAAGTATTTAACATAATAATTTATCTAAGATTTAATTTTTTTTGAACATAAGTATTTAAAGACTTATGTTATAATGTACCATGTGCATCATAAACCTTCAATAGTTAGAAAAAATCAGAAGAACTACTAGATGAAAAACTCATGTTTCTAGATTTGAATATGATAACTAATAAGAATAGTTAAGATCAATAATGAGCTATTATAAAATGATCAAAACATCAAGAGAACCAATATTAGAGTGCGATTCAAGAAAGAAATATCCAAGGATCTAATATTCAACCATAGAAATAGAAGATCAATGTTAGATGAAAAAGGGAGTTTCTAGAATTTGTTAAGTATGATAAAAGTGAAATATGATGATGGATACACTTTGTATTAATGTTCAAAATATCACGAATCATATGGAATCCATGATTCAATATTTTTTTTGAATATGGTCATATGAGAAAATCCACTGTATGTATTTCCTTAAGAGGAAAATGAATTTAACAGGATTTCAAGAATAATTAAAATTTTGTTACCATCGAAGATTGATCTATTATTTAAGTACTAAATCCATATAACCTGATTTGAGATGAGTTTCAAATATTATAATCTCACATATAGAACACTAGGCTTGAACTGGAGTTTTGCATGACCTCATGTGTGCTTCCCTATACCTAAGAAGCTACCAACTAGCAGCAAGGGTTTATGTCCATCAGAAGAGAGACTATACCTTTAGTATCATTTCATAGAAAAAATAACACTAAAAAAACAATAAATATAATATTTTGTGTATCAGGTGAAATTTTAAATATGTAATACCAACAAAATAGATATTAAATAAGCTCCCAAGGGGCAAGAAAAAACAGAGTAATAAAATGAATAGTGAATAACTTTCACCTATCAAATTTTTAGAGGATCTGTGCTCTGAAAATGTATATAGTGAAAGTCAAGTTGAATTTTCTGTGATGGTACTATTTTTGGAAGTCAATTGTTTTTATTTTTTATTTTGAGAGGGAGGGGGGTTGTTTTAAGATATTAATTAAATTGATCAATGAATGAATTTAGGTTTAATATTTTTATAAATATTGGTGTGAGTTCATTATTAGTGATATAACAAAATTATATCCTTGATCCTTAAAAAAAGCATTATATTAACATCTGCTTTTCAAGATGATTTTGATCATAATTCCTAGTTTTGGATTTAATCCATGATATAACGAGTGTTCAAATATTTATGAATTTTCATTGATGGAAGGTCAAATATTTCATGAACCCATATATTTTTAGGATTAAAATAATCCATGGAATCCACATATCAACTAATACATTTCAATAATCCATAACATGTCTAGTTTTAAAAAAATAATGTTAATTTAAATAACTTTAAAGAAGCAAAAGATCCCAATCACATAACACCCAAAAATTACAACTCACCCCAATGGTAAATTTAATCTACTATTTGGGTGATTAATAATATTATTGGGATTATTAATGTGATGATTTATAAAGATAAAAAAAACATGAAATGAATTTTTTTTGTGAATTGAACCCATACACGAATGGTGAATAGATGTAAAAGACTAAATTTTGATTGAATTAGAAAGTGAATGGTGGAAAGAAATATTCCAAAATTAAATTTATTTTAGTTAATTAATAAAAAATCTTCATAATTAGTATTTTGGAAAAGAATTTATATTATATAAGATATTTATTACATTTAATTCATATGAGAACAACTTACATGATAACAATTGAAAAGAAACGCAATTGAACATGAAAGAAAACATGGAGGAGTGGTTTATCTTATTGAAAAAAGAATATAAAAAGCAATCCAAGGCATTTGGAATGTATATGGTTATTCCAATGAAATTTATTGACTTCAAAAATACAAAACCCTTTCAAATATAAGAGGGGAGTGTATTTATATACCAATGTAGTGGAATGTTTTCATTCCAAAACCGCCCCACATCTTGGATCGACCATTTGACCATTTGTAAATCTAAATCTTAAAAAAAACTATTCATAAAAGTTGTAAATAAGGATTTTTATGTTTGAAAATATAAATATATTATCAATTTTACTTTTATAACAAATGTTATAGATGTTTTCCTACACCATGTGATATAGTCCAGTTTTGTACTGATTTTTTTCATTGAAAAAATGTAATTGAATTTATAGATATGAATATACCCTCAAATGTGATCCATGAATTCTACATTTTTTTCAACTATATCTTTAATTTGTACCCCTAAAAAATTATCTAATTTCGACAATTTTATTGGGAGAAAAATCAAGAAATGTGGGATCTTTTCAATTTTAGGACAAAATTGTGGGTTAGACTTTCATGCATAAATTAGGCCCCTTATTAGTTATTTGGGGCCTTAAAATTTTTATACAAGATATATCTGTATATAATAGAACCTTTTTTGGAGTTTAATAAAATTTTTGGTTTAATATTGATCCATGAAATTCCATCATTATTGATAGAACAATTTTCATCACATATTTGGTGGGATTTATTTAATGGCCCAGATAACACTTCAAAGGGAAGAATAATCAAATTCTCCAGTTTGATTATTTTTTTGTAATTTGAATTAAGAGCACTATAAAACAAAAATAACATAATTTGGATTAGTATATTTAAATATATGATCAAAAATTAAACAATCGTGTAATTGAATTAATTCGAACAATGATCTCTATATGCGTTTATGATCAAAATTTCAAAATTAAATAGAAATTAATAATTTTTCAATAAAATATTAGTTATGGGATTAAGTTAAAATCATGAATGAATATCTAATATCAACTCCACTACACATAAGAGTGTGCGTATCCCTTGGAACAGAAAACACAAATACACAAGAAAATAACTTTCACTCATAAAAAAATATTAATGTTTTGTTTATACCAATCAGGGGAGTTATAGACTAGTTCACTCATCCATAATTAATTCCACCAAAAATAATTTCAATAATAATATTTCAAAAAAAATCATTTTCTATGTTCAATATTTGAATTGGAAAATATGGGCACTCATTACTACTCCTCTCAAGATGATAATTTTTTTATGGATGCCCACTCATTCAGTAACAAAAATTAAAAATATTAGAGTTTGAAAGAGATCTCAGATTTTAATACTTATTCTAAAGTGAACAATAATCAAGAGGTATTTTTAGGTTTTTAGCAGTTATGAGACACTATGAATATAATTTACAAAAGAGTGGAAAAGTGGGGGAGACACCAACATTGATAAAAAGTGCACATTTTTTGAAATAAGTCATAGAAGGTTTTGGGAAAAAAAATTAGAAGGAAATGAATGTGTGAAGGAATACACAAAACTGATAAAAAATAGTAAGAGAATGAAAAGATGAAATATATACAAAATCATAAATCCAAATAACACATGAAAAGACAATGAAAAGGTTTTTTTCTTTTTTTGAATGTTTAACTTGGAAAAAATATAATACTCAATCCCCAAAACATGTTTGACCTTATCATGATACTAATTTCAATAGGTCAAATAATATCAAAGGTTCATGAATAATGATTTTTGACCCACTCAAGATGCAATTTTTTTTTCATTTCTTCTTCTATTTTTTTTAAAAAAAATTGAACTATTTTTAATAAATTGTTTAAAAAATGACAAACAAATATATTCATTTCATAACCTCACCAAATGAAATAATCTCCCTAGCACTTAAATGAAATCCTTCCATCAAGCATGTGATGAAAATTTTAAAATAAAATAAATGATTCCAAAAATAAAATCTATTCCCCCACACTTAAATCTCAGTAAATCTAGTAATAAAAATCCACGTAAATGTTGGTTGAGACAAGATTATGTGACTATAATGTGGGTATAAAAAATATTTTCATAAATTTGATGGATATTACAAAATTAGGATTAATATATGTGTAATAGGATGACATTTTGAAATTTTGATTCTCATGTTGTTCCAAAAATACCTATATTATATTAATTCAAACCAAGGTATGAAATTTAAATTTAAGGGCTAGAAAATAAAGAATCATAATTTGGGGTGAAAAACACATAATATGGAAACATGTTCATAGTTGACCTTGAAATGAAAGATGATGTTTTTCATCTTGGTAGGGGCAAACATTTTATAATAAAAAAGTGAGTATTTCAAACATATTAGGACAGACAAATTTTTTTTTATCCATGTTTATGATGAAAAAAAAATGTTTGAGATGAATAATGTCTCTATGATCGCTAAAATAGTTGGATTTTTTTTAAAAGTGGATGGTGAGTAATTATGACACTTTTCCTTATTTTTAAGTTGTTTCTAGTTTTTTAAACATAAACACAGATAAGTAAATAGAAAAATAATAGATGAAAAAAGTGGTAAAAAATGAGAGATATAGTGAGAATGATAGAGGAATAAGAGAAAATATCTAAAAATAGAAAGAAATAGAAGGGGAGGAATACAAGGAGGGGGAGTTAGAGGGAAATAGATTTCCCTAGGTTGGATTTAGTGGGTTTCCATCTCTATCCAGTAGTGGGTCAGTGAAATTTTTTGTATTTCATAGGGTATGTGTCATATCGAGTGATGATTTGGAAAATGTCTATTACCTATAATATAATCAAAAAGAAAAATCATTTTTTTTATTAAATGAAAAATTAATAATAAAAAAATTTAATAAAAGTAAAAGGAACTTGGGTTGCCTTCGAAGAAGGGATAAATTTATTTTTCCTATAGCTTGAAAATTGCAGTAGAATATCCACAGTCCAATGATAGACACCATATTTTATCAACTCTAGTGTGCTTCCAAAAAAACATCACCTTTGGGAGTCCCCATATTTTATTGGATAATTTCTTCCTTTCGTTTTTTTTGTGATTATAATTAAATTGGGGTGGAAAGATAATGTGGGTATCCTCTGTTTAGTCTTGATCTGGAGGAATGACATAGTCCTATGAGTAATGGTTTTTTATTATAGGAAGTCTAAGAATATGTTACAATTTTGGTGGTGCATTTATGTGTAGATTAGAATATATTAAATAGAGTATAAGATCCCAGTTTTTAAATCATTTTACCCATTGGTTTCCAATTTGGATTATTGAGGGTCAAAGAGGAAATGAGATTCAATATATTTTTCAAGATCCTTTTTATCAATGTTATTTTCTAAATAATGGTCAATTTCAACCTCACTAGTGATCATTTTATTAATTAGGGAAACAATATCCCAAATTTCACTCCCATTGGCACAAGATAAGAATATTTGACCAGGGTTCACCTCAAATATATGAGAATTTTTCAAATCATGCATAAGAAGTGATGAATATTAGAAAATTTCATTTAAATCAAAAAAAATTCATTATTGTTCAGTTTATTCATTACCATCCAAGTTGGAGTAGTGGATATTAGAGGTGAGATGGTATTCCAATTCATTTTCAATATCCTTTCGATTTATTGAGTTTACATGTTAAAGGAGACATCAAATTCTACAACCACGACTTGGTTAATGTGGTTACAAAATTTTTAAACTCCTCTATCATTGGGATAAGAGACAAATTATGGATTAGGATTGAAAACAATCCTAGAGAGACTTCTAGAAACATGGATAATTAATATTTGGTGATTATATGATGGGTATCACATGGCTTGAAAAATATTGAACTTGACTAGTTTGTCACCAAATTCCTTGGATAAGATACCAACATGGACATCAATTTTGGTTCTAGATGTCATGAGGAAATATCTTATGAGAATCATAGAAAATTGGATATAAGTTTCCTCATCTTCTATTTTAAGGACATAAAAATTATCTGGGAATATAAGATCATTAAACCAAATAAATACATCCTTGATTATTCCCACATGACTAGTATTGAATTTTTTGTTTAACTAAATGAAAAAAATCATTGGGTGGAAGAGACATAGACCATGGTTTGAGAAGATGGATTTGGGAATGAAATTTATTAAGGCAACTAGTTCTATGAGTGCATAATCAATGTTAGAATTACCTATTTGGAATGGAACCATAAAGGTACGTAGATAATTTCCCTTCATGGGAATGGACTGTTGCCTTTAAAAAAATTTAATGGTCCCAATTTGTCAATTATAAGTGCATAATTCCTTAAGAAACTTTGTATAAAGAAGGATTTTTTTGATTGAATCTAAGAGGGTAATGTTGACTTAAACAATTCTAAACATTTTACACATTTCAGAATCATGATCAAAGGTATTACTGGGCTTAGAGATATATTGAGGAATAGAATTGGGTTCCGTAGAGGAATAAAAAAAGGTGAGGGAGTGGATTCAGGTCCTTTATTATGTTTTTTTCTTTTTTTCCTTTTTCTTGATCAACATATAAATAATAATTTAAGGATTCATCTTGAGGAATAGAAATTTTCTTTCCTAATTGAATTTAAATTTCACATATAATACCCCTGTGATTGAGAAATGGTTGAGTTTGGAGTTGGAAGGAATTTTATTATTTTGATGAATTAGGTGGTATGAATGTTGACCAATTTGGGATTCAATTTTTTAAGGCTAGAATATATGTATGAGGAAATATCCTATAAAAAAAATCACATGAATTCTTAGAAGAAGTGGTATATACCATATTCTAATTTACATGGAATGAGTTCTTGGGATATTTAATGCATTGGGTTGGGAATTTAGAAGTATCACTTGGATAATGGAAATAAGGAGGAGCTAGAGGAGGATTTATCATTTTATAGTGAGGGAAAAAAGGATGATATTATTGGAGTTTAGAATCACCTTTTCTATATTATATTTTTTTTTGGATTTTGAAGATGGAATATAGGGGTATGAGAGATATGATTACCATTAATCAAGCCTAGGATATATGTAGAAGGGAAGGGATCATAGTGGGTTTGGTTGGATTTTCTAATGAAAAGACCAAATCATTGAGTGTTTGTATTCTACTGAGTATATAATTAATTTAACTCTATAGGACATGATGAATATGAGGCATCATCTTGTTTTTGTGGACATGTTTCAGTTGGGTGAGCTGAAACATCCAATGTTTTTCATAAGTCCAGGGAATGTAGAACACAGAGAAAATGAGGTTATGGATTTAGAAACCACAACCAATTTTCACATAAGACCTATAGGTTCACACATAAACTTGGTTATCTTTTTTAGGTCGATTTGTTATGATGAAGACACAAGATGGGGGTGAATTGAGTTCTTTTCAAAAGACTTGATAATATTAAAAATGTCCCTCTTGAAATGAAGGGATACTTTCCTTCTCTCTTAAAGTCGAGTGAGCATCAAAATGTATAAAGGAATGAAACACAAGGATGTATAGTGGTTCAGGACATAGAAATCCTCTTTTCCACTCCACCAATTATCTACTCCACAAGCTTGGGGATTTTCACTAGTAGGTCTTCTTATCACAAGACCGTCCACAACTAAGTATAGGTAGTTGACACCTTACAAGACCTTTACAGGGCCTTCCGGTTCTTTTTAGGGAACTAAAATATCCACAACTTAGTATGAGAAGTAATACTACAACATGACTGAGTATGAGAAGTCGATACTCAAAATAAAATCGATGATATGTTGTTTGTTGTGAAATAGGTTTATCTAACAGTTTCAGTAAAAAATGACATATGTAGATGATATTCAATATAGAAAAATAGTAGCATTAAGATAATATTCAATGTCATGCATGATTCTTCTTCATAAAACAATAGAAAAAAGATCAGACAATGTTTGGGAAGGCATCCTTTGTCTTTATGAAATATGAGAATCTGAATGTACAAAGAAAATTTTTTCTCTTGAAAAGCGTCGATATTTTGTATGAATATTTTCAGCTCCTTACTTTTAACAGAGTATTCACATTATTTCTTTTCTTCGTTGTATATTTTCTTTTCCTGCTAGAGAGATATATATATAGAAAATAAATATCCCAGAGTTGCAACATCATTCCCTTTCCTTAGGATACTCAAAATATATAGAGTTAATATCCTTCATAAATATCCCAAAGAATAACATAACACCATTGCCTATTTATTCTTATAAAATAAATCTATAATAAACACATTCAAAATAATTTGATTAAATATTCCAATAATATCTCTATAATAATAACTGCATTGAAAAATATAAAACTATCTTTTTAATCCATTAAAAACACTTTAAATACAGTTGAAATAGTTTATGAAAAATATCCGCATAATAGATCATGAATATTTGAAATCAAATCATTCAAAGAGATTCATAATGTCCCTCAAAATAGTAATTATTTAATCAATTAGATGAGATCTATTTAATCAGTCATAAAAAATATTTATAATGATATTTAATACTAATAAGACCATTAGAGAAATAGAATAAAATATCATGGATTTAAAATAGGGTCGTTGAAAAGTCAAACATAGGGTTCCTTCATGCAATGATAAAATACCAAACATAGGTTTCAACTTCATAACATATGGTTCTTTTGAAAATCATAGAGTTGCTTTCCACATCGCAGGGTTTCATCCAATGTATGGTTCCTTATTCATACTTTCATCTGTACATAATGTTGGGATCAAAAAGTAATTCAAGGATGATGATCCATACTCTCATCCTTATTAGTATAAAATCCTGAACGTATCATTGATAAAACATATGTTCAACTTCCTGAACATAGGGTTGAAAATTGTAAATCCAGACTCCAACATAGGGTTTCTAATCCATATAAAAATTGTTTAGGGCAGCATATGATTGAATCCTTATGTTACATTTATCAATGTAGGATTTGAAAAGTGTTTCCAAAAAATGTAAAAAAATTATCTTCTGAATTCACTGATTTTTTGAGCCCTTTATCATTAGATTCAGCCTTAGTCCCACAAGTATTATATTTATTAAATATTATGAAATTTCCAATTATTTATGAATTGAATCAATCTGACTTCAACATCACATGATATCATTGAGAAACTGAAGCAAAAACATTTCTGAAAACTATAGTTGGAAAACGACATTCTCAATATTTAAAGAATTTATTGACCATACAAATGAATTTTTTATCCTTTTATGTAATCTGATAAAATCCAGATAAAATTATTGGATTTCCATTTTATCATGTCTTGAGAAATTTTATCATCTATAGAACTTGCAGAAAAATTAATTACTATTGGATTTCAAATCAGTTCATTGTACAGTTGAAAAACTACTTACAAAATTCTGTTATTTTTAGAGTATAAAAACATCTTTTTTAGACTTCCATATAAACTAATGTTATTTAGATAATTAAATTACTTATACAATGGTATAATTCTCTAATTAATCCATTGAAAATTGTTTTATATATCATCTTAATTCCTAAATGAATTTAAGATGAAAACTGTAATATCACATGAACAACTTGGAACAAATTCTATAAATTGTTGTATTATCAAAACATTTGAACATGATTTCGACATAAATGGATAAAATGGATATAATCTTCTTATTTTTACAAAGGAATAAACACCATAATAATCTGATAACAATTGATTCAGATATAAAATAAATAATATTATATACTAAATGTGAAACACTTAAGAAAATTATTAGAAAAAATAATGACGTGTTGAAGTAATTATAAAAAATAATCAAAATTAGAATGACAAGGATACACTGAAAAATCTCCAACTTTTTGATAATTACAAAACCCCAAATCAATACCGAATATTTCTACCCCTTTTTGTAATTATTAAACATATATAATCTTTGAGTATATTAAATAATATAATATGTTTACTATTTTTATAAAGAATTGGAATTTGAGATTTAAGTAAACATAAATCAAAAAATAAATACATAAAAGAAAATTAAATTTGAAAAACTAAATTTGGTTCCCCATTTTAAAAATATTTGAAACATGATACCAATAACTTTTTTATCATATATAAAATTTGGCAAATATATTTTTTCAAATAATTTTTAATTTGAACATAATTATTTAAAGTATTTAAAATCTGAAAATTAATATTTTTATGTATTTTAAAATTTGAAAAATAAAAATTTTTAACATTTAATTTTTTTTAAAAATATTTTCATAAAAAAATATTAGTAAATTGAATATTTTCAAAATATTTAAAATTTGAATAATTTTTTTTAAATATTAAAAAGATGTGTTATTTCAATATATGTTCTAAATGCATAAAATAATATAAACTACCCCTAAATTCATGTTTTCATCAAAAAGATAAAAAGAGATAATCAATGAGCCATGAAACCATATATATTATTATTAAATTAATAATAAGGGTTTCTAATTTTTGTATTAAAAAATTTAATTAAAATACTTTGAAATAATTTAATTAATATATTTTCAATGAATTTAATTAAGATTTTACATATGTCATAAATAACCAGAACATTTTAATCTAATAATATAACAATGTATCACAATCAGTAAGAGATTAATTTAGCACTTGCAATTAACTAAAATAGTAAAAAATTAAACACATTCTTACACGAAATATAACCATTTAAATAAAATCTTAATAGAACTTTTGAATTTTATTAATTTATAAAATAAATCAACGAATTAATTCATTTGTTTAAATAGTAGTGTAAAAAGATTTATTTATTTATGCCCGAGAATAAGAATTAAATTTAGAGGAAGAAAGAATAAAACAAAAAAAAATCTCCACCCTGTTTAAAATAGTTGGTGCATTTAAATTGAATATTAAAATTGAAAAAAATACTTCCAAGATTAACCATTTTGACTCTAAAGAAGTTTCTATGTAATGGAATAAGAAATAAGAATATAATAAATTCTTATAATTTTCAAGCAACCACTTGATGATATAAAATATATTTTTAGTGGGAAATACTTGCAATGTATCAAATACAGGTTCCTTTTGGTACCCATATACGTTTGGGTCTAGCTATGTGAGCAATTAATGATTAGCTAACCAAATAGTGTTATTTTGATCAAAACTGTTATAATTAAAGCTAGACAATGCTTTCAAATAATGAACATGCGTGAAAGAAAAAAAATTGAGTTTCTCTGAAATAACAATAATTTTAATGATGTCCATTAACACCATAATTAAAACATTTAATAGTATACATGTTTTTGCTATTTTAACCAGGAATAAAATAAGTTTTTAATAATTTTGTATTTTCTCTATTACTACCAATACCATGTTTTCCATTATGAATTTTATTTTTACCAAGAATATGATGCAAATAATTCTCTCCCTTAATAAGCATACTTGAAGCTTTATTTAAATTATCAACTCTAACCAATAATTCTTTAATTTTATTTTGATACAAATCATAATAAATTTTGGAAGTATTTGATCTTAAATTAGAAATCTGTTTTGACAAACATTCATTATCAATTGAAATAGGATCATATGTTTTTTTTAGATTTTTGTGTTCTATCTTCAAAGAATAAAATTGTCTTGAAGAATAAAACAAATATTATTATGTTCATCATAAGAAAAACTTTCATAATTAAAAATATCAGAGTAAGAAGATTATACATCATCAGCATAAGCCATAAGGCATAGCTTAACCTTTTGATTTTCATGCTCAGCTTCTGAGTTTGTAGTAGATTCATCATTTTAATCTTCATTTTCATTACTAGTAGCCTTCATTAATTTCTTTCATTTTAGTTTATATTTTTCTTTTCTTTGATAATTAATTCAAGGATAACTAGGTCTTAAATGACCTTTCTTTTTACACTAACATCATCTAACTTCATTATATTTATTCAACATTAATTTATCTTTTCACCTTTGATATAGATTTCCAATATTTTTAACAAGATACAGTAGTTCATCACATAGGCCCAAATGACTAGAATATGCATTAGAAAATTCATCCATAGAAACATTGAGTGAAACTATTTCCTTTTTGATAGAAATATGATTTTCAGTTTCTGTTTGCATCTTTGGTTCGTACATCATCAATGTTCCAATCAACTCTTTCATCTTTAGTTGTTTAACTGGTGTGGATTGTCGAATAGTAGCTGAAATTCCAGTCCACTTAGAATGTAAAACTCTAAGTGCCTTTAAATCTTGATCTGGGTTTGGAATAGGATTTCCCAAGAAACAACATCATTAATATCTCTTGTTAGTATTCCATTCATCTAGGCGATGCTCTCATATTCTTGGATCCTGCATGTGTCAAATTTAAGTTTTTTATTATTATATCTTAGTTGTATAAAATTTTTAATTCCTTCATATGAATATTAAATATTCTTCCACATCTCAAAGGCAATAGAAAAGTGAGAAACCCTATTAAATTCATCATGACCAAGATGACCTATAATTGCATTCAAGTCTTTCGAATTAATATCATACTCATCTTCCTTAATAACATCCCACTTTTTTGGTTCTCCAAAGATTTAATATGGTTTGAAAATATTTATAAAAACTATTAAACCAATATTCTACAAATATATATTCATAAAATATTTCCAACATTCATAATTATCGCCATTAAAATAAGGACCATAGATAATTGACATGCCTTCAATGAAGTTTTCCATTGTAATTTTTATTCATCTGAATCATTAACATAGGCTTGTTAGAGCAAAAAGAAATAAATAAATCCTTGCATTTGATACTAATTGTTAGGTGGAGTTGTATATAATGAAGACACAAGAGTGGGTGAATTGTGTCATTTTAAAAAAAATGATAATAAAAAAACCCTCTTAAAATGAAGTGATCCTTTCCTTCTCTCTTAATGTTGACCAAGAAGTGGAAATAAATAATAGAAACGAACACAAGGATGTATAGTGGTTTGAGGCATAAAAATACCCTAGTCCAAACCACCAATGCTATACTCTACAAACTTGGCGATTTTCATTAGTATGATCTCATATCACAAGACCACCCATAATTAAGTACAGACAGTTGACACCTTACAAGGATTTTATTGGGTCCTTTGGTTATTTTACAAGGAATATAAATATCTAAATACTTTTCTATGAATATGGAAGTCCACCAAAACTGAGTCCAAGTAGTTTATACTCAAAATAAAATAGATGAGATGATGTTTGTTGTGAAATAGATTTATCTCACAGTTGTTGAAACAACTTACAGATGTAGATGATCTTCAATATAGAATAGTAGTAGTAGAAAAAAAATATTCAGTGTTGAGCTGGATTCTTCTTAATCAAACAACCAAAAAAATATCAGACAATGTTTTTGAAGGATTTTAAATCTTTACACCATCAGAGAATATGAATGTACAAATAAAACTTTCTCTCTTCAAAAGCATCGAGATTTTGTATAAATATTTTCAATGCCTTTTTTAACAGAGTATAGACATCTCTAATTTTCTTCGTTGTATAATTTCTTTTCCTTCAAAAAATAGATACATATATATATATAGAATAAATATGCAGAATATATAATAACATTCCTCTTCCTTAGGATACTCAAAATAAAAAGATCTAATTGTCTTCATAAATATTCCCAAGAATAACATAACATCGTTGCGTCTTTATTCCTATAGAATAAATATCTAATAAATAAATTCAAAATAATTTGAATAAATCCTCAATTAATATCTCCATAATAATAAAAGTGTTGAAAAATTTAAAACTCCCATTTAAATCCATTCAAACCACATTAAATATAGTCGAAATAGTTTGTAAACAATAGCTGCATAATAAATCATTAATATTTGAAATCAAATCATTCAAAGAGATTCATGACTTACTTTATAAATGAGAATGTTTTAATCTGTTGCATATGAGCCATTTAATTAGTCATTAAATATATTTATAACAATATTTAATACTATTAAGACCATTGCAGAAATAACATAAAATATCACGGATTTAAAACAATGTCGTTGAAAAGTCAAACGTAGGGTTCCTTCCTAAAATGACAAAATACCAAACATGGGGTTCAACTACGTAACATATGGTTCATTTACTAAGTGTATGGTTTCTTTGTGCCACATAGGGTTCCTTACAACGTATATTTCCTTATTCCTACATTCAACTGCACGTAACGTAGAGATCTAAAAGTAACGTATGGATGATGATCCATACGTTTATCATTGTCAGTATAAAATCCCGAATGTGACAAAGATAAACCATATGTTCAACATCTCAAATGTATAGTTTCAAAAAGAAAATTCAGAATCCAATTTAGGGTAGCTAATCCATATAAAAATTATTCAACGCAGCATAGGTTTGATTCATTACATTACGTTTATCAACGTATGGTGTGAACAATGTTTCTAGAAAATTTAAGGAACATTACTTTTTAATTCACTGAATTCTGTGAGCCTTTTATAATCAGATTTAGCCTTAGTATCAAAATAATTATTTTCAGTAAATATCGAGAAAATTCCAACGATTCAAGAATCAAATCAATCCAACATTAACATTTCCCGATATCTTTGAAAAACTGATGTAATAACATTCTGGAAAATAGCAGCTGGAAAACAGTATTCCCAATCTTTGGTGAATTTATTGACCATCCAAATGACTTTTTTTAGCGTTTGATATAAATTAATGAAATCAAGAAAAAGTTATTGAATTTATATCTCCATAGGTCTCTAGTGATTCCAACATCTTTATAAATTAATACAGGATTAAAACTAAAGGATTTTAAATCTTTTCACTGTATAGTTGAAAAATAACTTTAGAAAATTCTGTTATTTTTTAGAGTATCAAATCATCCTTTTCAGACTTCCATATAAACTAGTGATACTTATAAAATTACATTATCTATCCAATGGTATAATTCACATGCCAATCCATTCAATTTTTCTTGAGATATCTTCATAATTCCGAATTTACATTAAGATGAAATATGCAATATTAGTTGAACAACTTGTAACAGCTTCAGGGAATTTTTTCACCATAAAAATAATTGAATTGGATTTAAAACTAAGTAGATGAAATGAATATAATATTCTTATATTTCCAAAGGAATAAAAACTCTAATTATCTAATCACTATTTCTTCATATATAAAGTAAATACATTGATGTAAAAAATCTGAAACACTTTACAAATTTATTAGAAAACAAATATTGATGGGATTAAGTAATTAAAAAACTAAATAAACAAGAGAATGAAAAGTATCCACTCAACCATTGTTTCAGAATTTATAGATTGATTATATTGTATTTGTTTGACTTGATCATCTACTCGAGTATGGAATTTTTGTGTGTTTGAATGAATGTTGTTTATGAGATCTCATAAAGATACAACTATTTTTACAACAAGAGAACTACCACTTGTGGCATCAATTAGAGTTCGATCCATAGATAATAAAACCCCATATAATTATTGGATCAAGATATTTTACGAAATTTCAGTGTGGGAAAGTGACCAAAATCTATTTAAACCTCTCCTAGTACTCATGGAGTTGTTCATTAGGGAACTAAAGGATATCACTAATTTAATTTAGGATAACTGTGGTTCGAGATGTAGGGAATAATTTCTCTAAGAAGAGTTGATTCATTTCATTTCATGTTTTCATGGAACCAGGATAGTGGCAATAGACACATGACTTAGAGTATTTGTCTTTGGAGAAAGGGAATTATCTATGTTTTATTTATTATTCATAAACCCCTTGATGACTCATAGTAGATCACGCCGCCTAGAAATAATTTAGGTGAAGATGATGATCCACATTGGATAGACCATGTAAATGATGAAAAATATGAATCAAACTTGATTTTATTTCAAATTAATCCTTGATGTTTTGTTATTTAATTTCAAGTGGTAGGTAATTAATATTAGAGGTATCAAGTTATTTATATGTTTGTTCCCTAGGATTGGCCATATCTAGTTCAATAGAATGACTAAATAATGAGCCTAGATAGATTAAATTATCCCTAATGGTCCTCCAAATTTGAATAAGAGTTTTCTTGATTTTTGGGTAAAAAAAATATAATGGGTTGTTTGGGAGGATAAGTAGCCTTTGAATAAATTTTGAAATGATGAAGAAGGTGCGTTTACCTTTGTGTTATTTTGATAAATTTTTTATTGTTTATTGTTTAAAAAAATCAGAAATGATTGAATACTTATTACACAATCCCCAACAATGGTTCTATTTGAAGCATATACAATTGATCCCTATCGATTGTTCGAAGGTATGGTGATCAGTTAATGTGTATAGAGGCACTCATGTTGATTCCTTGGTGATGGTACTATTTTTGGAACTCAATTGTTTTTGTTTTGTCTTTTGAGAGGGGGTATGTTTGCAGAGCTTAATTAAATTCATTTATGGATTAATTTAGTTTAAAAATGTTTATAAATATTGGAGTGAGTTCATTATTAGGGTTGTAATAAAATGATATCCATTATCTTTAAAAAAAAATTCCTTAAATTAATATCCACTTCACATGATGATTTTTATTAGAATTCCTAATTTTGATTTTAATCCAATCTATAGTGAGGGTTATAGTATTTATCAATTTTCATTGTGGGAAGGTAAAATATTTAATGAACCCATATGTTTTTTTGATTCCAATAATCCATGGAATCCACATGTCTAAAAATATATGTAAATAATCCATGAAATATCTTGTTTAACGTAAAAAATGTCAATTTAAGGAATGTTGAAAGAGTAAAATCTCTCAATCACCTAATATACCATAATTATGACTCACCCCAATGGTATATTAACTTATCTATTTGGGTAATTAATAATTTTTTTGGAAGATTATGGGGTTGACTTATAAATATAAAAAAAGAACATGATATGAAAAGATTAGTGTGTCAAACACACACATGAATGGTGAAGAGAAGTAAAAAACTCAATTTAGGATGAATGAAAATGAGAATATGGGAAGGAGATCTAATAACATTTGATGTATTTTAATAAAGTAATAAAAAATATATAGAATTTTAATTTAGTAAACAATTTTATATTATGTGAGACATTCATTACATGAAATTCAAATGAAAACAACTTGATTACAATTGAAAAAAAACACAAATAAACTTGAATAGAAAAGTGGAGGAGAGGTTTCTACTACTGAAACTAGAGTATGGAAGGCTCACCCAAGACATTGGTATAGTATATGGTCATGAAATTCCCCCCATTGAGTTCTAAAATGATAACCTCTTTCAAGGAGAAGAGGAGAGTGTATTTATAGACCAAGGTGGAGGACTGTTTACATTCCAAAACCAACCCTCAATATGGATAGAAAATTTGTCCCTAAATAATTGAGAATCATAGAATCTTCTCTTCTTAAAATTTATAGATATGAATATGAAAAATTCAAACTAAAAATTTTATGGCCATTGAAATTTTGGATACATATTTATTCCTATTTCACTAAACCATGTTCGTTTGTCCAGTTTTATACCAAATGTTTCTATGGTCTAAATGTAAATGCATTTATGTATATGAATATAAATTAAAATTTGAACCATTTCATCTAAAAATCTAGGAATCTATATATTTAATTTCTACCCATGAAATTTCAGGTCTATTGGATGGTTTGATTTGTGTAAATGTTAGGAAATGTAGTATGTTTTCAAATACTAGATAAAATTGTGGGATGGACTTCCAAACATCAATTGAGCCCCCGGTTGGTTGAGTTGGGACATGAAAATTTTATCAAAGATATATTTAAATATCCTAGAAAATATTATTGATATTAATAAAATTTGGGCTTTTAGATTGAGCCCATAAATTCAAGTAATATGGATGGTATATTTTTCATTACATATTCAGTGGGTTTTATTATATAGCCCATATAGACATTGAAATGGAAGAATTATCCAATTCAATTGTTGGATGATTTGTTTGAATTTCAATCAGGATAAATAAAATATTAATCGCATAATTTGGATTAGTATATTTAAAAATATGATCAAAACAATAAAATATAGTGTAATTTTGAAGTTCTTTTATGGTGTTTTTGTTTTAACAACGTTTTGTATTTGTTGAAAACTAACCTTTTTGTTGAAAAATGTTTTTGATATACAGGAAGAAATAAGTTGTTTGGTTTAAGGTGGTTTTTCAGCTTAATTAAATTTTTTGAGTATGAAAAAAGTATCTAAGTTTGAAAGATGTTGTTGAAGTACTTTTTTGATGACGAATTCTGAAAGTGGATATTGTTGAAGAGTTCGATGGTAGAATGTTTTACAAACATTCAAAAAAAAAATCAAATGATTCTTTATAGATCTTAATGTTATCACAAATCATGAAATGTTTCATGATAAAAGTTGTAAAAGAAAGTGTGAATAGGTTTGATGATTTTCATTGATAAACATTTTTAAATAATTTGAAACATGATTTCTATGAAAACTGGAACATAATTTCAGAGAAAACTAGAACTAGATTTTTGAAAAAACTAGAACCTAATTTCTAAACCTAATTTCTGAGCAATCCAGAACCCGATTCTTGAGAAAACTGGAACCTGATTTTTGAACCACATTTCTAAAAAAAACAAGAACCTGATTTCTCAGAAATTTGAAACATGATTCCTGAGAAAACAAGAACCAGATTTATGAACCTTTTTTCTAAAAAAACTGAAACCTGATTTCAAACTTGAGTATTGAAAAATCTAAAACCTAATTCTTGAGAAAATCAAAACATGATTTATGAAACTAATTAAAAAAAACAGGAACCTGATTTCTGAACCTGATATCTGACAAAACCAAAACCTGATTTCTTTGTAATCCAGAACCTAATCCTTATGAAAACCGCAACATGATTTCAAAACCTGATTTTGACAAAATCGATACCTGATTTCTGAACATGATTTCTGAAATAACCAGAAACTAATTTTTGAGTAATCTGAAACCTGATTTCTGAGAAAAACGAAACATGATTTATGAATAATTTGGGACCTAATTTATGAGATAACCAGAATGTGATATTTGAACATTTTGAAACCAGATTTCTTCAAAATTCAGAACCTGATTTCTTCACAATTCAGAACCGGATGTTTGAGAAATTCAAAACCTAATTTCTTAGAAATTTGGACTTGATTTTTGAATAATTCAGAACCTAAATTATACAAAATTATGAAAATGATTTATGAGTGATACAGAACCTAATTTGTGGAAAATTCAGAACCTAATTTATACATAATTTTGAACCTAATTTCTGAACAATTTGGAATCCGATTTCTGCACAATTTAGAACATGATTTCTGATCATGTTTTTGAGAAAATCAAAACCAAGATCCAACATTATCATTATAATAAAGATATAGAGGGAATAAGAAGGAAAACTCGAATTTCAACATTGTGAAAATCTTAGATAAATTCAAGTAGGTTTGAAGAACTCAAATATTGATGATAAAATTGAGAGACTTATGGGGTTTTTAGAGGTTTGAGGATGCGGGACAGATTTTCAAGATTCCCACCTATGTTTTATGAGTTGCCTATAAATATGTGCTCATATAATTTTCTCATTTTTAAATTTCACACACACGAAAAAGCTAGAGTGCTGGAGAATTCAGTGTGAAAATTTCCCACTAAGATTGAAGAATCTTTTCGTTGAGTGTTTAAGGAACTTAATAATCCAAACCATCCAGACCTTACTGAGAAGATCAGAATAAACCAATCTAGACTGAGGATTCAGGGTGATCATTTTTGAAGTAGATTCAACAAAGTTTTAATTCATTTGTTTGGCTCATTTGTTCTTTGAGAAAACATTGTAAACAGATGGGTGTCAGTATAATCCTTCTTATCAAGATATAGAAGGTGTTTAACGGGATTTGGCACTATTTTTTTTCACTTCATCATTATTTGGATTTCCATAGACACACGAGAGTGTCTATGGGAAGGATGTAGGTTCTCACATTGAGACCAAGACATGTAAATTATGTGTTCCTTACTTGATTTAATATTCTTGCATGCTTAAGTATTTGATATAGGTTGATAAGGAAATAAATATTAATATGTTGAAAGTTTCTTAATGTTTTGAAACATAATTAAACTGAACAACCGATTCAAACCCCCCTTCTCAGTTGTTACTCGATCCTTGGAACTTCAAGTGGTATCAGAGGGAGATTTCCTTATATAATCCTTTTCATGGAGAATATCAAATCTGTCAATAGTAGAATAATTTCTACATTCTATGGAAAGAATTATTATGGATTAAAAAATAGGATGACTCCTTATCTCCTATCTCTTGGCCTTGATGTCGTTGATGCCGCTAAAATTGGCTTTCCACCTATTGATAAAAATGATCCTATGAAGTTTGCTGATAAGTGAAACATAGAAGTTGATGGAAAGTCTAGAAATTATATTCTCATTTCCCTATAATAAAATGTTTATCAGAAGGTGATGGGTCTCACAACTTCAAAAAGCATGCGGGGAAGATGGAATGTTTTTTTGAAGGAAATAATAAAGTCAAAGAGCCTAAGCTAAAAATCTGGCATAGTATGTTTGAGTACATCAAGAAGTGAGATGATGAAACAATTAACAAATAAATCACTAGAGTTAATGAAATTTTATGCAACATCAGAGGATTCAGATAAGACTTGGAAGATTGTATAATTTTGAATAAACTTATGAGAATATTTCTGGAGAGGTTCAATTCTATAATTTATACCTTAGAAGATAAGGATTATTTAACTCTTGATGAATTTCATAACATTCTTTTTTCTTAAAAAATGATAAAATCTATAATATTTAAGAATAAAATGAAATATTAAATGTCTTTTGAATCCATGAGAAAGATGAAAATCAATAAAGTTGATCAAGCTGATCCTTGTGAATCTAATTACAAGGAAGATGATGATCTAAATGAAAATATCATGTCCCTTATATCTATGAACTATCATAGTGGAAGAGGAAAGTATGGAGGAAAACTTCCTCTGAAGTGTTTTGAGTGTGGTGTAATCGGGCACTTTTCTATGAATTCACCTAAGAAGAGATTCGGAGAATATTGATATGATTTCGATGAAAAACCTCAATGGAAGAATTAGGAAAAAAATGATAAAGAACATAAGTCCTCCAAAAAATTAAAGAAGAAGTATTTCATAAAAAAGAGAGAAATATTAAGCAATAAGGCTTAATCAGATACAATAGGAAATGATTCTTATAAAGACGAATGTTCAAAAAAATCAGAACCTTTATTGCAAAAGTTGATAAAACTAAAGACTCTTCAGAGAGTGAAGAAGGTGGTAAAGAATCTTATAGAGAGTAACAGCTTAGAACTGAACTTCTTTCTTATCTTAAGAAAAAAGAATCTCTCAAGGAAGAAATTAGAGTAATTAAGAAAGACTATGAAAAATTTTATAATGGAAGAAAAAATTTCATCAAGTAGAAGTATGAATAAATTCAAGATATTCTAAACTACAACCATACAAATGTTGAACATGGAAAGTTGATTGAAGATCTAATAAAGAAGTTGGAAGCTAAGGAAGAAGAATTTAAAAAGGTTAATTCAAAACTCCTTGAGTCTGAAAATACCTTGAGAAAGATGAATGTGAACTTCAATAAAGATATAGAAGTAAATGCTGAGACTTCTAAACTTGTTGAGAAAGCTTATTACAAGAATTAGGTGAAATATTCTCCTTCCAAAAACATTGTTTCATTTGAATCTTCAAAATTTTTGGGTTTTGAAAAGGTGTTGTGAATGCTTGGGTGGAAAAATGTTTTGAGAAACCTATCATCTCTAAAAAAGTTGAAATCTCACTCAATGGGAAAGATGGTCCACATCCTATGAATGTTAGGGATGAAAGAAGTGACCTACCTGAACAAAGTTTCTATAGAGAAAGATCATTCCTTAATTGAAAATATAGATTTTATGGATATTGTTGGTTTTGCACAATCTATTGGCATAAAGATTATAACTGTTGTCACAATTTATCTCTACCTAGATGGAGTTTTGAACAAAGTAGAAGAAATAGTGAAAGACGATTGAGTGACTTTCCCCACTCCAAGAATGTTAAAATGGTAAATTCTAAAGATGTCAGAAACATTCCAATAAAGAATAAATTTGAATGTTTTAAAGAAGTTTATGAAAGATGTGATCAATCTGGTCGTCACGTTGAACGATGTATGACACTCCTTACAGAAGAAGTTTTTTCTAATAATAAAGAAAATAATCCTAAAAATAAGAAGGCTGATGAGAGAGTGTTCATTATTGAGACAAAATTGAAAGACAACAAGAGGAACAAACCATATATTTGTGACATTGGTTGTTCTTTACACATGAAAAGTGATATAAAAATCATGGAACATGTTGCAAGTCATAATGGAGGAGCAGTTACTTTTGGAAACTATTGTTCTTTAAAAATTAAAGGAATTTGAATGACAGAGATTGAATTAGAGAAACTAAAGTCTAAGGAAGTCTTTCTTGTTGATTGGCTAAAACATAACGTATATAGAGTAAGTCAAATTTGTGATGATGGGAAAGAATTAATCTTCAGAAATGATTTTTATATCATCAAATGTCTAAAAAAATGGAAAAGTCATTATAAAAGGAGACAAAAACAGTGGGAATATCTTTCAAATTGAAAAATCCAATAACTCCTGTTATTTGAGTACTGAAGATGATAACAGGTTGTGAAATCAAACACTTTTCCATCTTGGGAAGAGAAACATGAACAAGTAATCTAAAGATGATGATGTTATGAATTTTTTAGAATTGAAAATAAGAGATAAAGTCGGTTGTATTACTTTTTAGAAAGGAATTATGACTAACAAAAGTCATAAAAGAGTTTATATTCCATCTATAAAATGACTTGAACATTTTCATTATAATATGTGTGGGCCGATGAGACATCAATAAACAAAAGTTGATTTATAATTTATCACTTTTATTGATGATTTCACTCAGATGAAAAACATCATGTTCATGAAGCACAAGTCATAGGCTATTGAAATGTTCAAATTATTTAGAAAATATGTTGAGAAAGAATTGGAGGATTCCCTAAAGAATATGAGAACAGATAATGGTTCTGAATTCACAAACAATGCTTTTGAAACTTATCTAAAAAATCATGGTATCAAACATCAGTATAGTTCTTCCTATAATTCAAAATAAAAAGGAGTAGCAGACAGTAAGAATATGATATTGGTGTAAATGGGAAGAAGTATTTTATCAGAATACAAATATTGAAAATTATTTTGGTGAGAATTTTTTAGTACAGTTATACATGTTCAAATTAGATGCTTGTTGAGACTGTCAACCAACATGAATCTTTATGAAATGTGTTATAACAAAAAACCCTCATTGGAATACTTAAAAGCCTTTGGAAGTCCATGTTTTATTAAAGTCGAAAATATGGATTTGGAAAATTTTACTGAGAAAGCTGAGGAAGGAACCTTCATGGGTCATTCAACAAATGAGAGAAGTTACAAATATTGGAACAAACGTTTACAAAGGTTGGCAGACTCATATGATGTGAAGGTAATTGAAAATAAATTTTCCATAACAAAAGTTATTGAGAATGTTGGGGATGTATCATTAAAGAAATCCAAAAATAGTGAATGTTTTCCAAAACAACCTCATTATGATTCAGATGGGTCATGTGGTGAAGAATGTGGTGCCGAGGAAGAAACCATGAGATTTCCTACCTTATGAAAGAATGTTGAATCTGAAAACATTATTGGGAATCAGAAGGCTTCAGTTCAGTCAAGAAGGAAATTAAGATTAGAAAATCAGACTTCACTTATCTCAAAAGTTGAAACAGAATCAGTTTTAGAGGCTATTCAATATAAAGATCGAGTGTATGCTATAAATGAAGAGATAGATTAGATTGAGAAGAATAAAACATGATAACTTTTTCCAAGTCCAAAAAATAAAAATTTTATCTGAACTAAGTAGGTTTATAGAAATAAATTGAATGAGCATGGAGAAGTTTCAGGAAACAAAGGAAGACTTGTTTGTAAATGATATGAAAAGGTATAAGGTGTGGATTTTGGTGAAACCTTTTAACTCTTTTCAAGGCTAGAAACTATTTAAATGTTTCTTGTAGTGAATAATCATCAGAATTATAAATTTTATTAGATGGATGTATATTCTTTTTTTTAGGAATGGTGAAATTGAGGAAGTAGTTTACATTAAAAATCCTTATGGGTTTATAATTTATGGGGATGAAAACAAAGTTTGTAAATTGAAGAAGGCTTAGTATGGGAAGAAATAAGCTCAATGTTCTTGGAATTCAAAGCTTGAATTTGTTTTTGAGAAATATGAACTTTTCTAAAGGAAATGTTGATAGTAACTTATAAGTGAAATGTGTTGACTCTGGATCATTAATTTTAATTGTTTATGTGGATGAAATAATTTTTGATGGGGATGAAGAAAAGGCTTGTGAATAGTTTTATGAAGAGATGAAGAATAATTTTTAAATGTAAATGTTGGGGAAATTAACATTCTTCCTTGGCTTATAAGTTCAACAAAAATAAAGATACACTTTCCTTTTTTAAGAAAAGTGGGCTAAGGAATTGTTAATGAAGTTTGGACTGGAATAATAAAAAGAAGTTTTAACTCCTTTCTCAGTGAGCACAAAGTTGAACAATGATGAATCTGGAATAAGTGTGAATCAGAATGATTTTTGGAAGCTGATAGGAAGTCTTATTTACCTTACAACTTCGTGGCATGATATTATTTATGCTGTTACTTTTTGTTCCTGGTATCAAAGTAATCCAAAATAATCACATATGTTGGCGGAAAAGAGAATTATAAGATATTTCAAAAAAAGAACTTCATATGGTTTATTATAAAAAAGAAACAGTGAGTTAAAGTTTCATTATTACACTAATGCTAATTGGGTTAGTGACTGTAATGAAAAAAAATCAACTTCAGGAGGAAAAGTTTTCTTAGGTTAATTTTGTGTAAATTGGCATAGTAAGAAACAATGTTTGGTAACTTTGAGCATAGCCGAATTTGAATATGATTCAACTAATATATCTTTTACTCAAATGATGTGGATGAATGTTCATCTAAAATATTTGAATGTAAAAGATTCTAAACCTTTGAATATACATTGTGATAATCAGAGTACAATTGATATTTATAAGAACCCTTTCTAACACTAAAGATCAAAACAGATTGATATAACATTTCACCTCATAAAAGAGAAAGTTGTAGCTGGATATGTTTTTCTAGAATACACATCAACAATGAATCAGATTGCTGATAAATTTAAAAAAAAATGTTGAAGGAAAGGTTTATCGAATTGAGGCTACAACTCAATGTTCATCCTCCTCCCATGTTTTCTTTAATATCACAAGGAACATCCCCCACTATTATTTGGATTATGTTGACATGGGGGAGAGTAAGAAAAAGCTTTTTTGTAAGAATTTGTTTTGTACCTTTCATTTATGAATCCAAAGCTGTGGTTATCATATAATGGGTGAGTGAAAAAATGAAATATAAAAATAAAATTGAGAAAGAGAAAGATAAATGTAATGGGGGAGTTTGAGTAAGGGGAGTTTATCTTTACATAGCCATAAATTTTTCTTTCCATAAGGGGTTGGAATCCATCAAAAACATTACATAATCCTGTAGTGTGGTGTCCAGAAATTATTTTTTTGAGAAATGCAATATTTTGATAAAATTCCAAAACATGAGTACTGAAAAAATTATGATAGTCAGAAAAGTTGTTAAAAAAAAGCTGTCAACAAATCCAAAGGGGGATATTGAAGAACCTTTTGTGTGTTTTTGTTTTAACAATGTTCTGTATTTTTTTACAACAAACAATTTTTTTGAAGAATGTTTTTGATATATAGGAAGAA
Source organism: Viscum album (assembly GCA_963277665.1). Taxonomy (NCBI): domain Eukaryota; kingdom Viridiplantae; phylum Streptophyta; class Magnoliopsida; order Santalales; family Viscaceae; genus Viscum; species Viscum album. The sequence continues at coordinate 1,113,148,954 of OY728162.1, read as the reverse complement.
TAAAGTTGTTTGGTTTAAGAAAGTTTTTTAGCTTAATGAATGTTGTTGAGTATGAGTGAGGTTTCGGAGTTTGAAAGATGTTTCTGAAGTCATTTTGTTGTTGTAGAATAATCATGAAAGAGGATGTTGTTGATGATTCAGAAGTGAAAATGTTTCTCAAGCTTTATAAACAAATCAGATGTTGCTTTGCAGATCTTAATGTTTTCAAAAATCATGAAAAGTTTCAAGATAAACGTTGTCGAAGAAATGGTGAAGAGGTTTGATGATTTTCACTGAGAAACATTACAAGGAAATTTAGAACCTGATTTATGAGAAAAACCAAAACCTAATTTTAGAGAAACCAAGAATCTAATTTCTGAACTAGATTATCGAAAAAACCAGAACCTGATTTTGGAAACTAATTTCTGAGAAATCTGGAACTTGATTCCTCAGAAAATTGGAACCTGATTTCAGAACTAGATTTCTACAAAAACTGGAACTTGATTTCATAACTTGATTTCTCAACAATCCGGAACCCGATTCATGAGAAAAATAGAATGTGATTCTTGAACATGATTTCTGGAAAAACTAGAACTTGATTTCTGAACCTGATTTCGGAGCAATCCTGAACCTGATTCCTGAGAAAACTGAAACCTGATTTTTGGGCCTAATTTCTAATAAAACTGGAGCATGATTTTTGATAAAACCAAAAGATAATTTCTGAGAAATTTGGAATTTTATTTCTAAGAAAACTAGAACTTGATTTCGGAAAAAATCGGAACATGATATCTGAACCTTATTTTTGAAAAAACCAAAAATTGATTTCTGATAAATCTTGAAACTAATTTCAGAGAAAACTGGAAAATGATTTATGAATAACTCTAAACTTCATTTTTGAGAAAATTGGAACCTAATTTCTCAACAATTAGGAACCTGATTTCTACATAATTCAGAATTTTATTTTTTTCCCAATTTAGAAACTAATTTATTAGAAATTCGAAACATAATTTTTTTTAACAATTTAGAACCCGAATTCTGAAATATTCAAAATCTAATTTCTGAGTTATTCAGAACCTGATTACTGAACAATTCAGAACCTAATTTGTACATAATTCCAAACCTGATTTCTAAGAAATTATGAAACTAATTCCGGCACAATTTAGAACCTAATTTAAGGAACATAATAATTAAAACCATCATTAACATGTTGATAAGATCCGAATTAGCTAAAACGGACTGAGGATTCTGACTGAGCATTAGTGGAGCAAGTTCAACAATGGTTTTATTCTTTTTTTGAATTTTTTTTATTTCAGAAAACATTGTAAACTGACAGGAGTTAGTATAATCTTTCATATGAGGAGATATAATGTGTATAATGGGAGTTGACACAAGTTTTATTCACTTCTTCATTATAGTGGATTTCCATAGACCCACGAGAGTGGCTATGACAAATATTTAGGTTCTCACATTAAGGCCAAACTATGTAAATCATGTGTTCCTTACATTTTTTACTATTATTGCATGCTTAAGTATTGGATACAGGTTAATAAGGAATGAAATATTAACATGCTTCAAGGGTTAAGTTTCTTAATGTTTTGAAACTTACTTAAAGTGAACAACTGATTCAACCCCACTCTTAGTTGTTACTCGATCCTTGTAACTTCAAATTTAATTAATTTGAATAATGCTCACCATATGTGTTTATGATCAAAACATGTCCATTGAATATAAATTAATCATTTATCAGTAGAAACACCATTGTTGAGTGTAATGTAAAATAATGAATGAATATATATTATCATAATAGAAATAGATAAATAAATAAATGAGATAGTGAGGTATTATAAAATCTGTCCCGGTTCGCTACTAGATCCATCCTCCTCTACTAATCCACTAACCACAATCCCCTTTCCTTACTCAAGTCTGTAAACATGAAGCTTACATGTGCATTGAGATACCCATGTAGGGTGTGAGTAATAAAACCCAGTAGGAAACCACCAATGAATCCTTGTCATGTGATATTGAGAATAATAGGTTCATTCCATGATAATAATAAGAATAATAATATAAAATATTAACTAAGTGGTCATGCACTATCCAAGTTCCACAAACCCCTGATCGTACATGCTTCAGCTTCATAGTGAAATGATAATGAGGAGATGTAAAAAGTTACAAAAAATAGCCATAGGTCTATTGAATCAATTTCTCAAAAACCTTATTTAATCTTATGTACATGAGACTCAGATTACCTAGGCCTCAAGTATGATATGATTCTAGAAAATAACAGGGAATAGAATGTGTTACTTTCAAATCACAAGGCATCGATAAACCCATTACATGGAATCCAGGTATCAAGTGCATCCTCAACTTGATGTTCCATGGTATCATCATATCCCCACTATAGTGTCAGGTCTATTGTTTAAATATTTGAAAGTCACACACACTCCCCCTCTAAGGGATAATATTGTGACGGCGGTCCACTTGTTCGAAGAACCAATAATGATACCTCCAAAGTAAAGGTAACATACACTACATAGTAGAGCATAAAAGAAAAAAATATAATCACGAGAATAAAGTATCAAAATACACATATGTGATCAACATGAAATATGAAATATAAGATACAAGAAAAACTCATGGAATCAATTATCAAAATGGGTATAACAGGATAAGCATGCACACCCACATGCAATAAAAAACAAGAATGGTAAACACAGTATGCCAACACAACAATTATACCATGAAATATGTGAAAATGAGATCTTTAAATTTTAAGGAACTTAATACTTCAATATTTTTGATTTCAAGGCCAATTTTCATCAAGGAATCATCACTCAAACCACATCCATGTGTCCATCGTCTCAAAATTCACACCAAGGGTTCTTAGAACTGATTCCATTATTTTATTTCCAAAATAATTAAAATACCACACGAAATAAAACATTCTATCTCTTGAAAAAATGAAAAATATAATATTTAGTTACGTTATTATCGAACCTTTATTCTTTAGAGAAAATCATAATTTACATATGATGATAATTTTCTCTCTCCAAAATAATTCTTTATAAACATGAGGTAATAATTATTTATCATTCATTGATATTTTTTATATATTTATAATTTAATATTTATGTATAATTAATTCCATGCATCTGAAGAATAAATAGATTAATAATTAAAAAAAGGATACCTGGAGAAATATCCCCTTGAGAAGTCTTCTCTCAAAAATAGAGGAGAGTGTGTGTGTTCATTCACGCCTGGTAAATCAAAAAAAGGTCCTGGTTTGATCAAGGAAAACTTCACATGTCCATGTTTAATGTTTTTCTAGACTTCCCAAACAAAACAATGAATTTAAAAATTGAAGATAATAATGCTCAGGAATTTTAACTGAAGGATAGCCATGTATATGTTCACACCACTAAGAGACCCAAATTAAATTCACTATATATTTTTATTTTAATATTTTTTTAATTGAAGAGTGTTTTAATTCTTACATAAACGTGAGTTATGAATATAAATTAGTCAAAAGATTAATTACCTAAAATTTTGGAACTAAAAAATATGAAAATACATTACTTGTGTGAGATTGGTAGATGAAACATAGAAAAAATGTTTTTAAATTATTTTTTCCAAAAATGGCTGATGAAAAATGGTAACATGGTTTTACCCTTACACTTCTCATCCCACTATTAAACAGGGGTAAAAACCCTTATACTGTCTTTAGAAACTAGGAGAAAAAAATTACACAACTGCAATGTTACCCTTTCTCAGGTTATAGAAAATCCCTATTACCCTTATGTAGTGTCTATTTTACCTTATGTATCCTCTGAAATTAAAGGGTTACCTTTATAAAGGTATGGATTTACCTTTATGTAGTTTTTGACATTCCCTTTCTTAGTAGAGGGTTTCTCATATAACCCTTACGTTACTTAAACCTTATAAAAAAGGTTTTACCCATACACATATAGAGTACTACCCTTATGCATTGCTTGAATTCTGTACTACAAAAATCATATAATTTCAGAGTTACATTTCTGAATCTCCTGAAATCTTAAGGTTACCCTTGCACAAAGCATAGGTCTGTATAATGGTAATAATTAAATTGAATTTTTTTAATTATTCGAACATGAGGAATATAAAACATAAATGAAATAGATTTTTAAGAACATTTATATATTGATAATGTTACAATTATCCTCCTATATTTACTTATAATATTTAAGATGTGTCTTTATAGGTCCTACTATAACTATTTAGGACACTAATATCTAACATCATACTCTTTTTCATGAATTTCCTCTTGGATTCGTCCATTATCCCATAAGATCTGGACAAGTAGTTTGATTTTTCCTTGAATGATTTTCTCACTCCTATAATAAATCCTCATTAGACTCTCCTCATATAAATAATCTAGTTCTAACTAAATTTTCTCATAGTATATATCATATGAAGGATCAGATATATACCTTAGTATCTCAGAGATGTGGAACAAATTATGAATTCCTTAATAACATGCAGGGCAGTCTAAATGGAAAACCACTTTCCCAACCCATTTTCTGATTGAAAAGGGTCTAACAAGCCATGCTAATAGTTTCCCTTTCTTCTATAAATGATGATGCCCTAACGAAGGTGACACTGACAAGAAAACCCAATCACAAAAAGTGAATTCCAAAGGCCATATCCACTAGTATGAATATGATTACTACCCACTATTAGCGGTCACCAACCGATTACTGATCAATTTAACCCTCTATAAGGTCTCCAGCAGCATACTAGGATCAACAAATGCTACCTCGTCCACCTCATTCTAATACACCAATGAGCATCCTGACTATCCATAGAGATCCTTAAATGGTTGAATTTGAATACACTACTATAGATTTGGGTATATTCAATGCTAAAAAAGTGTTGATAAATCATACCTATCATTAACACTAGAAAAAGGAACTGATAAAGGGTACCCTTTATCAATAAACTGTCTAATACAGATAAGACTAATGCATGAGTACCACATCGAAAATGTATATGACTGGACTCTTGTATTTATATCTTTTCACAACACCACAACCTTAGAACCCACTGTCAGGATGGGCTTCCACATACACACTTTAGACACACCAATATGGGCATGTACCCACACACATGGGCCCACACAATCCTTTACCCACCCAATGCTTCCCATGGAATTTTGAACACACTCTCTTCCACAGGAATTCATATTTGAGCTATCTAAATGGTTTCCCTTTAGGTGCAGGGATAACTGAATTAATAATTTTTTATAATTAAACTCTCATTTCATATATACAAATATATATTGATATGAATATATATAAATATATATTAGTTTTTAATATTTATATATATTCATTCATTTTTTTCTAATTAAATTGTTATTTCATATATGAGAATATAGATAGTTATATATATATATATCAAAATACCACGATAATATATATATATATATATATATATATATATATGACTAATTCACATACCTCATATATCACCTTTAAAATAAAATTATCATATTTTTATTTTAGGTGATTATATTTTGGGTATCATCTAATCTAATTCTTTATTTATTATTAGGTGATATCATATAGAAATGTCTTATAAATCATTTTTTCCATTAGTTAATAAAGCTATTCTATATGATTAATGTAATATAGAAAAAAAAATATGGTATATATTTATATATATTATGGGTGAGACAATAATTATATAATCTTTGAATTCATTGGTTCTATATTTCTATCACCTGAGATCATTATGTTAAGTGTATACATGATATTGTTAGTATTATTGACAATGATAAGCATGGAAACCATGTTTTCAACTATGCTGATAATGTTATACATGGACATGATGCTATTAGATATGTTCTCAATGTTATAATGTCCCTGATATAGCTCAATGGAATATGTTATTATTTAAAATTCTTATGTTTGTTCCACATTACATTGTTAATTTTCCTTGGTCTATGATTATATATTCTATAATATTATACAAAGTTATATGTTATTATTTCATGATAATCCTTTTATAGTTAAATATATATATTTAATGATTTTTGACTATGATATAATGTCTTATGATAACTTCTTATGACTTAGTAATTTTATTCCTCTAATCCGGATATTTCTCCCATGTCTATGTCTTCCCGCATGTTTATGATCTAATATTCAATGAATCATTGAGATGTTTACTTTACTAAGAATCCAAAATCCCACATTTATTATTTCACAATTTATTTAGGTAATGGAGAATAATATTGTTTATTATATGTCTATAATGGAATAAATTATAGAACATTTTATAAAAGAAACACATGTTGAATTTTAAAATAATATGTCTATATAGTTAATATCCAAATAAACAAAAACCTTGTGTTATGAGATTGTGTTTTATTAGTGTGTGTTTATTTATAAACTTATGGATTTATGTAAAATATATGTATATTGTATTTGTGTCAACTCATTTGGTATACGAGTGAGGTTTATTTAATTCTTGGGATTATGTTAAGAAATATTTCGGAATAAAACTCCAACCAACATTGGTTGGACTGAATGTTTAACTTTTTTAAATGTAGGTGTCATAAGGTAATAAATATTATATTTTTTTATATTGTTATGATAATTTACTCTAATTTTTTTAATAGATTATTTTTATTACTAACATTAATGATTTTGTTTTTAGTAAATCTCTAGAAGTAGGATAAATGTATTGAATAATGAATATGATGGAAAATGTGTTTATTGAACCAAAAAATAACAAAATAATATGGGAGATGGATTTGAAAACAATGTAAATAATTTATCTCAAGTAATGTTTAATAACTGGAATCCGGTCATATTCACACATTCACCATAGAAGGAACAACTCACAATCAATCCATTCATTTGGAAATGACTACGACCCTATATTGAATCTTTTAATTAATTAGTTTCTATGAAATGGATAAACATAGTAGAATATATATATTTTCTCTATTTATAAAATAATTTATTTTTAGTTTTATGTATTTATCATTTGGATATTAAAATAGACCAACATAAGACATTGATATAGTACATGATGAAAAAAGAAGAAAATGATTATGTGGAATGTGAAGGGTTTAAGAGAATATTTTTCAAAAAATATTTTCCCCAAACTCTTCACATAAAAATGGAGTAAATTTTCCTTAAGATTAAGAAAAATGGGGATAAATCTATTGTTACATACGAGACTAAATTTTAATACTTTAATGTCACACCTATGGTATTATGATTGATCCCAAATGTAAAATTAATATTTTTCATTATCTTAAAACCATGAATCTAAAAATAATTAGATATAAGTGACATTAGTACATAGAAAGAAATTTTTTAATTTTCATTTAAGGAGGAAATATAAATTACAAAACCTCATTACTCTGGTGTATTTTCTGATAAGAAAAGAAAAATGGAATTTCATGGATGTTTTAGTGATAAAGATTATAGATGAAATAATATTCAATATTCTGTATGATAAAAATGTAGGAGGAAGTACTAAATAAAATTTTGTTACAGAACATGAAAATGTTTCAAGTGTATAAGAGTATTCCATTAAGAAAATTATTATTAGTGAGACATGAAGAGGTCAGTTAGCCCAATTGAGGAAAATATAGTTCCACCTAACTGGCCACATAAACATGTGTATGTCAAATATAATGATACTTTTCATTATAAAACAAAATGCAATTATCCAAGAGAAAATATATAAAGGTAACACCAACCACATAAAAAACCAAGAGAGCAAGGAAGTGCTCATGAAATCACTACCAAAAAATTGAATCATGAAATTGATGTGGTAAAAAATATATTTATTATCCACACAGGATCTATGGATAAAATATTTTTAATGGTTCTTAACAAGTCTTAATATCTTGAATATTTTACAACCTTTCTAATTTTCCACCAAAAATATTGAATATTGAGTAATATATGAAAAAACATAGTGTAAAGATGATTGCATCCCAATTATATAAATTCTCTCTAATTGATATTTGTGGTAAGATAGTTCAAGTAAATATAGTTATTATACATTTAGTGTAATTTAATAAGATATTGGGATTGCATTGGATCTCTCTAAACAGATCTCATATCAATTTTTTTGGGATAAATAAAATCTCATTTCATATCCCAAATAATCCCATGTCCATATATAGATAAATGGGTGATTATGAAATTCCTTTGAAAATTAATTCCTTAATATGGGACTCGATTACAAATAATGAGGGATATTTTTTTCAAATTTTTTAAGAGGAACTCAAAATTTATTATATACTAATTTTATATGAATATTTAAATGTATTTCCGAAGGATTTTACATGTCTTCTACCAAACTAGGAGGTGAATTTTCATTTAAACTCATACAAATTGTTATTCGTATATTTTAGAGTCCTTATAGAATATCCCACATTGAATTGAAGGAATTTAAGGAAAATCTTTAAAATAATTTGTAAAGGGTTGTATATAACCATTTAATTTACCATGGGGGTGAACCAACCCTATTTTTTATAATGGAGGATGGGTCAATACACATTTTCATTTATTATCATGTGTTTAACATTATCTTGATTAAGAACATGTATCCTATAATCTATATTGATTATTTTTTTAGATTAATATAGAGGGTCTTAATACTTTTCAAAGTTGGTTCATTTATTTTGATATCATCAAATAAGGGTGACAATGACTGATATAACCATGGCAGTATTCCATACAAGATATAGACACTCTGAATTCATTGTGAATCATTATTGAATTATATATTCTCCTTAAATCATCATTGATATGTGAAATATATAAATTAGATATTATATTAATAAATAAATAGTAGTATTTATATATTAAATTCTAATATTATTGAAATACAATGGAATAACATGAATAATATTTGCGGATTTTGAGAAGGTTTCGATGAATATGGAAACTATATACCAAAACCATTGTGTGTGAATTTTGGATATAAAAAGCATCCTTATTGTATCAGGTAATCAAATGGAATGGTTTATCTATAACCAATAAAATATAAATGAAATATTAAAAAAGGCTATACGAACATATATAATAAATATATAGAGATTTTTTGTATTATATGGATACTCTCAATGCTTTATGTGAAATGTTTTATGATTTTAAAATCCAACAAGAAAGTTAACTCAGAAGAGAGTAAAATTTATATTGATAGACGAATATGAATATAGCATTAAATATCTTAAAAATAGGTTGGCCACAACACCTATATTCACACTATACTATAATATAAATGGGTTTTTGATATATAGTGATACTTTAAAGAAGGTATGAGGTTGTGTGCGTATGAAAAATGACAAGGTGATGGCTTATGCATCATTTAAATTAATGTTCAATGAGAAAATTACCTAATACACGATCTCATATTAGCATCGATATTTTATGAATTAAATATATAGATATAATATCTATATAAAGGGATGTTTGATATATATAGATATGTATATATATATTAATTATAAGGCCCAAACCTTAAAAATTACATAATCATGAGTTAAGTTTATAATTTGTTTTTTAATTCACATAAAGGATATTTTTATGTTTAGATCTTTAGAGAATTAGGTCATAAATTATAAATAAAATTTTAAATATTACAAGTAGATACTTCTACTCCCTATCCATTTATTTCATAAAAATATTTGTTAAAATGAAATGTGACATCGTTTTATGTTTTAACTACATAACATTTTCTTGATCCCATCCTTGACTCTATTATTTTTATTTGATGTGAAAACATTTCAAAACGTGGAATGAGCACAAAAATCTTAATAAGGGATACATATTGAAAGAAAACTGTTATTATTGGGATAACATGAAAACCCTGAATACATTATCATAAGTAGTAGTTTTCAACATTAAGATGTAGTAAATACACTTCATTGAATATAATATCAAAGATTTCATATTTTTTATAACTAATAGATTACTATAATGCCCATATAAAATAATATATAGCATATAAAGGTAACTTGGGACATAAAAATACATAAATGGAATAACTATATGGTCGAATTTAGTAGATATCACAAAATGGAATAACCATGCTGGCGACTTCCATAACTAATGCATTGGAAGTTATAACGTAACTACCGTCTTTGACTTATCATGGAACCACCCGTAATTTGGTTTAGAACGTAACCACCCATCATTACCTTATCACGTAACCACTCTTCAAATGTCTAGGTACCATTATATAATTATAACACATATAATATTGCATATATCAACATTTCACTAATAACATTTCATTTTAAATCTCAAGAAATAATTTCATGATATTTAAATAATAAATCCATTTCAAAAACCATTTTCAATATGAAAACACCCCAAAATGGAATAAGTGATTTTTTTCCTTTTCAAAACATTAAGCCTTATAGAGGAATTCAAATATCAAATTATGATATGACGATGGAGAGGTCGTTTCCACCACATATGTTAAAAAATAAGTTTTTTAATTTAGTAAAATACACCATAGAAAAATTATTCTCTTTTATTAAAATTAAAATTTGTAAGGTTTTATTATAAACCTTATAAAATAAAGAGGTATATGTTATAAAAATATGCCCCAATCAAAGCATATCGAGACGAAGTCCCTTACCTTGCGTCTGACTAGTGACATATGTTCCTTGTTATTCATGAATAATAAAATTAAGTTAATTTATAATCACATAAGAACCCTTTTCAAGTTTATTATTCATTTAATATTACTTATTACCATGTTATAAAAATTACGTAATTATTTAATTTAATATCGGTCTTTTTGTCAATATTCGGTACTTATGTCAAAAATAAATTGGTTATAATTTCAAATTGTTGATGTGGTAAAAATTGAATTATCTCTAGAATAGTATTAATGGTTTAAATACCATGTATATCCAGTATATATGTATATATAATAGTCCATAACAGTTGGAGATAAGAAATGAAATGCACCGTTCATGGAGATGGTAGGTTGTACATATGCATGAACACCACTTTCATTTCTTTATCACACTAAAAGAATAATAATAAAATGATATAAATTTATATTTTAATATCAGTATTATATTTATGTCATGTATGTATCATTGGTTTAATAAAAACATCCTTTATACCTTCCATGTATAGAATGAACGAGTCATATCACTTTGAGGAGGCGGTAGTCCACACATCCTCAAATTAAATTATCGTCTCTACACATGAAGGAAAGAATAAAGGTATGTTGTAAATAAAAATTATAGAATCATAGAGACAATATAAATGTAACATATATTAGATATAAATACAATTCCATCATAATGACCACCATGATAGGTGGTAGGGGAAAATCAAACAATCATCGTTTCATGAGCCAGTAATTCACCGTAAACAAAAATAGTATGTTCTTATCCATTAGATAGAGGTGAGTTTAAGTGTAGTGTGAATACTTCTCATAAAAAAATTATACTATATTGAGGATAATGTTGTTTTTATTTTATCAAATAATTATAATATTATAGGGAGTGGAGAAGGAAAATAATGGAAATGAACTTAAGAGAAGACGTTACCTCTAAATCAGGTAACTTTTTTTGATTTGATCCAAAATTCTTTCTTTAATCGGCTGATTCCCAATGTAAGGCTTCTAGGAGGAATAGATGAATATTGGGAGATAGGTTTTGAATAATTTGGATGAGGCAAGTGGATTGAGAGTTGTGATTTAATGGGTAGAGGTGGTGGACTTTTATAAGGGGGAGGAGGGGCACTTTAAGAGGGCATTGGTATTGTATTTTATTATAAAATTATTTCTAACTTCTAATGGTCCCAAATTCATTTATTTATAAAATAAGATTATTTGGTGTTCAAAACCACTCAATAAATATGTTTTAGATTTGCCTGGATCACAAATTTAACCTTTTCTTTTAGCTTTAACCCTTAGTTAACTAATTTAACTATTACCATGCCTTCTTGTATATTTATACTATATGGTTAATATAGTTACTATAAAATTTCAATAGAACATAAAGTGGTTAATTAATGAAATTTTCAACATTTTATAAGTCATTTTTCCAAATATTATATTTTTAGGACTATTATATCGTTTAATAAAATAGTATTTGATTTAAAAAATCAATTTTGTCAATTTTTATACTATTCATATAATGAATTTTCAAAAATCTATAAAAACTTTATTTTTCAAAAAAAACATCATTAATTAAAATATAAAAATTCATAATAATTCATAAAATTCATGTATAACATAAAATTATTTAATATAAATTTATCTTAATATTTATAATCTCATTTATTTAAATCATTTATTAATAAACTAATCACAACATCATCATTTTGTAATAAATATATTTACTTACTTGATGTCTAAAAATTATAAATAAAATACCATGATGTATGAGATGATTTTATATTTATAATGGCTATTTATACTCAAAGAGATCGCTTATATATCCCCATATAAAAATTGTTTTAGTAAAACATACAAGTTTTTGTTATATTTTTCTTAAAATTAAATTAATTATTATAACATGTCATTATCACTACCAAGTGGCTCCAAGGGGTCCCAAAACCTCCCCAAGGATTCCCATGGTTATATAATTTTCATCCAATAGGATTAGAACACATGTTAGGGTATTTTAATATTATTATCATATTATGTTTTACCCTTATTTACCATATTTACCCTTTAACCATGGTAAATAAAATAATTACTGATGTTATTATTCATAATGTCTAAAACTAAAAGGTACCTATTTAAAAAATTTAGCAATCCTTATTTCAAATATGGAATTCATTTTTCCAAATTCAAAAAATATATTTGGCTTAAATTAATTTAAAATTAATTCTCGTTGTCAAAACCCAAAAATGGTTTTTTAAAAGTAATAACTATCAAAAGATTGACATGTGTTTATGTTCAATTTCAAAGTGAAATTACATCCAATAAAAAATGTTGGATTAAATTATAAAAACTTAAAAAAAATTAAACTTTAAAAAAATTAAAAGAATAGGCTAACTTTATAAATAAATTAGATGAAAATGCAGTTTTGAATTAAAATGTAGTATTTTTTCACTATTCATAAAAATATGAATTTCATCAGAAAAATACCAATATTTCAAGAAACGTAAATTTTGATGTTCAACTTCTAAATAGTAAATTTATTTTGAAAAAAATAATATATAAAAGTGAAAAAAACTATATTTAGAAAGGGCTAACCATCAAAAGGTGGTAAAACATCCTTTTAAAAATATTACAGTATTTTTTTGCTTAAAATTAGATTCAATATAATTATAAGATTCTAAAATTTATTAGATAAATTTGAAAACATTTAACAAACATGTATAATAATATTGTAGTTTGTTCTATTCATTACTACTCTAATATCAAAAAAATTATCCTCTTTAATAAAAAAGTAATATTTTTTTTCTAAATATTAATAGATAAGAAAGAGTATTATTCTATAAATACCTAGGATGCTACATAATTCCCCATTTTGGAAATTTCATCCCTGGAATATTATTTTCTTATCAAATAATTGAGGTCATTTCTCCTTCATATCATTTTCAGATTCCCATGTTGCCTCTTTAACCATATGGGTTTTCCAAAAAATAATTACCTAATGAATCGCCTTATTCCGCAATACTTTCTCTATGTGGTCAAGAATCTGTACCGGCTGTTCCTCATAATAAATATTCTCTTCCAAGAAAACTATCTATGGACTCAAAACATGAGATGGATCCAGTATATTCTTTCCCAACATTTTAACATGAAATACATTTTGTACTTGGGATAAACATGGAGTTAAAGGCACCCTATAGGATATTGTTCCAACTTTCTCTAGGATTTTATAGGTTCCAATGAAACTCGGTCTTGGATTTCCCTTTTTACGAAAATGTGTCACACTTTCCCTAGAGGAACTTTGAGAAAGTCATGATAACCTACCTCAAAAGAAAAATCCTTCCCCCATTTATCCACATAAATTTTATGCCTGGTCCGTGCTGTCCTCATTTTCTTCTGAATCAACAAACCTTTTTCTACCAACTCTTCTACCAATTCTGGTCCCATCAATATCCTTTATCCTACTTCATCCCAAAAGCTGGTGTTTGAAACTAATTTACATATAATGCCTCAAATTGTGCCACCTGAATACTATAATGAAAACTTTTATTCCAACAAAACCCAACCAAAAAAATATATTGATCCAATCTTCCCTAGTAATCCTTTGAACAAGAATGTAGCATATTCTCCATGTTCTGAATTGTTTGTTCGTACTATCGATCCTATTGAGGATGAAAAGTTATAATTAAATTTAATTCAGTTCCTAATGACATCTAAAGTCATTTCCAAAAGTTAGACATGAACCTGGGATCACGATCAGATACAATAGAGAGGGTAACTCCATGTAACATGACTACCTTTTTAATATAAAAACAAGAAAGTTGATCTAGAGGTAGTTTATGTCGAATAGGAAGAAAATGATCATATTTAGTAAATCGATCAACAATAGCCTATATTTCATTGTTTCCTCAAGATGTTTTTGGTAACCTCACTACAAAATTTGTAGACCTATTTTACCATTTCCACTATACAAAAAGAAAATGATGAAACATCACTTTTGGAAACTACCACTACACTTTAACCTACTGACAAATCAAACACTTCACAGTAAAGTTTGCAATAACTCTTTTCATTCCATCCCACCAAAAATACCCTCGAAGATCCTTGAACATCTTAGTACATACAAGATGAACTTAAAATGGAGAACTATGAGCTTCACATAACAAATATTTCTTCAATTGTGAATAATAAAGAAAACATAATCTCTTTCTAATACTAAAAAATATTTATCAATGTAAATTCAGGTAACATACCCCATAGAAAAAATTCTACATTTTTTTATAACTCACAATCTTCTTTCTTTTCTTGCTTAATTATGTCTGATAGAGATGATTTCACTACCACCTAATACAAAATAGATAATTTACCTATACCAACAACTTCCAATAAAAAAATCATCAAATGAAAAACCAAAGTATCTCATTCCAAACATTGCATGGTTAATGTAGTATTACACTTTTTACTGAAAGCATCAACAACATTATTTTCCTTTCCTAGATAGTAATGGATCATGAAATGATAATCCTACATTAATTATAGCCATATAATTTGTATCATGTTTAATTATTTTTGAGGGAATATATACTTCAAAATTTTGTGATCAATATATATTTCACACATTATTCCATACAAATGATGCCCTTAAAGTTTTAATGCAAAAAAAATAACTAATTCCAAATCATGTGTAATGAAATTTAGCTCACGGGGTTTCAAATGATGTGAAGCATAAGAAATTAACTGATCATTCTATATTATGTCACAACCGATTCCTTTCAATGATGACACGTTGTAGATAAAAAATTCAGCATTACTGGAAGGCAAGGCCAAAACCGGAGCATTTAACAATCTTCTTTTCAGTTCATTGAAAAAATCATCATATTATTTTGTGCAGATGAACTTAACTCCCTTATATGTTAACATATTTAGTGGGCCAGATAACCGAGAAAATATTTCAAAAAAACATTCACTAGTAATCCATTAATCCTAGAAAACTATGAATCTCTGTGATATTGGTAGGTTTTTGCCACTCTTCAATAACTTTTGTTTTAGAAGGGTCAACAGTTATGCCATCTTTAGAAACAATATGACCAAGGGAAGTAATTTTTTGCAACCAAAATACACTCTTAATAAAATTTCTATATTTTTTATTTTCTTTTATGGTTTTTAAAACAATCCTTAAGTGACTTCCATGTGCCTCTCAACTTTTAGAATATACCAAGATATAATCTATAAAGAACCTCAAACTGATCCAGAAACTAATGAAAGACTCCATTCATGAGATTCTTAAATAAAAATGGTGTATTAGATACTCCAAAGAGAATAAATAAAAAATTATAATGCCCATATCTCATTCGGAAAGTTGTCTTTGGGATATCCTCCTCCTTCACCTTCAGCTGATGGTACCCAGACCTCAAATCAATCTTTGAAAAATACTGAGCTCCCTAGAGCTGATCAAACAAATCATCGATATGAGGAAAAAGATACTTTTTCTTAATTATGATGTTATTCAAGGATCTATAATCAATACATAGTCTCATAAAACCATATTTCTTTTTTGATAATATAACTAGAGCACCCCATGGTGAAATTCAAATTCGAATGAAACCTTTATCAAGTAATTCTTGAAACTGATTTTTTAATTCCACCAGTTTTACTTGATCCATTCAATAAGAGGGTTTAGAAATAGGTTTTTCCTCAGGCACTAAATCAATATTAAATCAACCTCTTTATTAGAAAAAATACCAGGTAATTCATTAGGAAAAAAATCTCTGAATTCATTCACTACTTGGATTTCTCAAATCAAAACTGTTTATTCCTTTTCAACAACATGAGATAGATAATATTCACTTCCATATTTAATCAATCTTTTAGTTTCTTGACATGTTATTAAGGATATGTTATCATTGAATAAAACTATATTGTCTTTAAAATTTATTTTATCATGATAAAGTTAAATCCAATACATACCCAAAATGATATCAAATTCCATTATGTAATGTTTAATAAGATTTTAGGAAAGACTATCCGAATAATGATGATAGGAAGATTCATATAAGTATTTTTTTCCTTAATAATTCCACCTGGAGTTTTCACCAAATGTTCTATATCACTTTCATGATGATCTATGTCAAATTTAATTGACAATATATTAGAAGTGAAAGAATGTGAAGATCCAGAGTCAGATAGAGTATTGGCATATTTTGAAGAAATATGTAACATACCTGTCACCACATAATTTAATGGTCCCACGTCAATCATAGTAGTTTCAAATGATTTTTATATTACCTTAAACTTTTTTATTGATGGTTTCCACACTGGGTAATCATATTTGGACACACATTGGCATAATTTCCTAACTCATTGCATCTAAATCATATTACCGCTAGGTTTTCATTGCCTGCCTGATCATATTCCATACAATCATGAGAAATAATACTAGTCTTACAACATCAGATG
Organism: Viscum album; assembly: GCA_963277665.1. NCBI lineage: Eukaryota > Viridiplantae > Streptophyta > Magnoliopsida > Santalales > Viscaceae > Viscum > Viscum album. The sequence goes on along the minus strand of OY728162.1, from coordinate 1,113,131,878 downwards.
AACTACCTGAACATTGAGAGACATACTCTAGTATTCTTTTTTCCACACTTCTCATAAGTTGGAATTTTGGTTTTCTTACCTCCAGGCTTCTTTAATGAATTATTTCCCATTGTCAGCCAACCGAATCACTTCTTTTGTTTTTTCTCCTAGAAAACATGCTCATAAAAAAACTCCATTTCTACCTTCTCAACACATCATAAATGATTCTCATAGATTTTTAACTCATAAGAAGCTAACGACCTACGATATTTCGACATAAATATAGAGTAAAACTAATTTATCTTGCTATCAATATTCCACATAAAATTTGGGACGTACCATGAAAAATGGGTGAATATTTCTTCATATGAAGCCACTGAATCTTCATCCTTTTGTCTCAATTCCAAGAATTTATTTTCCATACCATGTAGAAAAACCATAGTAAAATATTTATCAAGTAAGATATTATTCAATTAATACCATTCCATGGCTTTAATCTCTTCACTTCCACTGATATTTTCAATCATTGACCACCATTGATCAACTTCACCTTCAAAATGATAAATATAAAGACTAAAATTCTGATTATATAAATAACCCATTACATCAAAAATATTTTCCAATGATTTAATCCACCCATAATATTTCATAGGGTTAGATGATCCATTGAATGATGGGGGACGTTGCCTCATTAAATGATCTATGATCGACATATTTCTATGTGATTGGTCTATTTGATCTCATGCATGGACACCACCACCATTTATAACTTGGGTCAAATGTGCCATTACTGAAATAAACTATTCATTTCAAATTTTGACCATATTAGGATGTTGATTTGGAATGTTATTTCCTTTTATATGCCCTCCTATCAAAACTACCCTGTTTCCTCTGTGGAAAACCATTTTGAACAAACATATCTTAGACGAAGAAATGTGGTAATCTTAAAATGATACATCATTTCATTTTGACCATAAAGTAAAGAAATTTTATGGATATTCCATTAACTATATTCTAACTCCTAAAGTTATCTAAACCAACCTTTGATACCAACAATTTGGACCCATTCTTAAATATTACATAATCCTGAGTTAAGTCAACAATTTGATTTTTTATTCACATCAAGGATCTTTTTAGGTTTATAGATTTAGAGAATTAGGTCATAAATTAAACATAAAATCTTTATTATTACAAGTAGAAACTTCTACTCAATATCCATTTTATCATAAAAAATAAACTCTTTAAAAATAAACATTAAATAATTTCATGTTTTAACTACATAGCTTTTCCTTAATCCCATCCTTGACTCTATTATTCCTTATGTACTATGAAAAACATTTCAAAACATATGATGAGCACAAAAAGCATAGTAAGGGATACATAATGAATGCAAACTATTTGTCTTGAAATGACTTGAAAATCATGAATAATTTATCATAAGTAATACTTTTAAACATTAAGAAGTAGTAAATACACTTCACTGAATATAAGCTCAATGCTTACAATTTTTTGTAACCAAAATATTACCCTAAATATCATAGAAAGAAACATATAGTATATGTAGGAATCTTGGGACATAAAAATACACAAATGGAATAACCATATGGCCAACTTGCATACATATCACTAAATGGAATATCCATACGAACAACTTTCATACCCAATGCATATGAGGTTATAATGTTACCACCCATCCTTGTTTAATCACATAACCCCCCGTAATTTGCTTTATCACATAACCACCTATTATTGGTTTATCACGTAATCACCCATCAAATAACATAGTATCATTATATAATTATAAAACATAAAATTTGAAAATATCAACATTTAACTAATAATATTTCAGTTGAAATCACAAGAAATCATTTCTAGATATTGAAACACTCAATCTATTTCAAAAACAATTTTCGACAAGAAAACACCCAAAAATGGAATACATGATTTCTTTTCCTTTTGAAAACATTAAGGCCTATAGATGAAGTCAAATATCAAATAACAATTACGGCGATAGAGGGGTTGTCGTCACTACATACATTAAAAACATTCATTTTGACATTAAGTAAAACACTTCATAGAAACAAATATACCCTTTGAATGAAATTAAAAGTCAAAGGGTTTTATAATACACTATATAAAATAATGAGTTGTATATAATCAAAATATGCCTCAATGATAGGAGATTGAGACGAAGTCCCTTACCTTATATTCGACTAATCACGTATATTCCTTGTTCTACCTGAATAAAAAACATATGTTAATTTATATTGGATTCAGAAACCATTTCAAGTTTATTATTCCTTTTATGTCACTTATTACAACATCATCAAAATGACATAATTATTTAAGTTAATATCTATCTTTTTGTCAAAATTCGGTATTTGAGTCAAAAATAAAAATGTTATAATTAAAAATTGCCTCTGTGGTAAAAATTAAATAATCTCGAGAATAATATTAATGATTTAAATCCCATATATATACAGTATATATATATATTTATAATATTCTATAACATTTGGAGATAATAAATGAAATGCACCATTCAAGGAGATAAGAGGACATACGTACGCATGAAGACTACATTCATTTCATTTTAATTCAAAAAGAATAATAATCACACACGAGCCTCAACCCATTTGGTGAGGTATCCTTAAGTGCATCCATAATACCCAAGTTCAAAACCAGGTTGAGGCATATTTTTGGGGGTACTGTAGCAACACTGTAGTACGTACTGTAGTAGTATTGTTCACTGTGTGGGTACTATAGCAGAGCTGTACACTGTATGGGTACTATAGAAGAATAATACATTGTGCGGGTACTGTAGCAGGACTGTACACTGTACAGGTATAGTAGTAGAACTATACACTATACGGGTACTATATCAAGCACCGTTCAGTACTGTAGCAGCTAGAACTATTCACCTTGGGCCACCGGTTTGGTCTTGGTGTACTTAAGGCTTTCGGGCCACCCAATCCTTTGGGTCAGTAGGGTTTTCTGTCCACCTTTAAGGCCTTTGGGCCACCTCAAGTCCTTGGAGCCACATGCAGTTGCCCTATACAGACTGCAAAAAAAGGAGTAGCCCTAGAAGAGGATTCAGAGCAGGTGCACTCGCCAGAAAAGAGCCAGATGGATTTTTCAGAATGAGAGGGTATGACTATACTATCAGGACCAGCATGTACTTGCATGGGAAGCCTAGCCATACGACCATGCGACGGTGGAGAGCTACTATCATGATACATATGCTGGGGAGGGGAAATTCCTTGTAGATAGTCTGGTTAAATTCCCTAAGACCTTTGGGTCATGTAATCTCTTAAGCTAACATGCTTTGTAATCTTTGAGCCTATAGGCCTTGTAAGGGTTCCCGCTCATCCATTGAAAGGGGGGTTATCAAAAATCAATAAAAAATGAAGGCCTTCAGGTTAAAAAGAATAATAATCAAATGATATAAATGTATATTCTAATATAAGTATTATATATTTTCCATGTATGTGTCATAGGTTTAAAAAAACCATCCTTTATACGTTCCATGTATAGAATGAATGAGTCATATCACTTTGAGGGGCCGGTAGTTCACACTTCCTCAAATGAAGTTATCGTATTTACACATCCAAGAAGTTATAAAGGTATGTTGTCAATAAAAAATACAGAATCATAGAAAAAATATGAATATAATATATATCATATATAAATATAGTGGCATGATAATTTTCACCATGATAGGTGGTATGGGAAAATCGAACAATCATCATTTCTTGAGGTAGTAATTCACCGTACACAGAAACAAAATGCTTGTATGCATTAGATGGAGGTGTGTGTAAGTGTAGTTTGAATTCACCTCATAAAAAAATTCTTTTATATTTAGGAAAATGGTTTTGTTATTTAATCAAATTATAATAAGATCATAGGGTGATGAGAAGGAAAATAAAGGAAAGGAACTCGAGAGAAGACGTTACCTCTAAATCTGGTAGCTTCTTTTGATTTGAGACAAAAGGCTTTCTTGGATTGCCTTATATCCAAGGTAAGTCTTATATAAGGAATATAGGAATATTGGATTCTTATTTTAGAAGTTTTTGGACAATCCAAGGTGATTTATAGGGTTGAGTAAATGGGTAGAGGTGGTTGCCTTTTATAAGAGGGTGGATGATCACTTTAAGAAGATATTGAAATATAATTTTATTATAAACTTATTCTCAGTTTAAAATGGTTCCAAAGTCATTTATTTATAAAATATGTTTATTTGGGTTGAAAACCACTAAACCAACTGGTTTTAGAAAAGTATAGGCCACAAATTTAATCTTATCTTTTATCTTTAACCCTTTGTTAACTAATTCATATCTTACCATGTCTTATTTTATATTTATACTATATGGTTAATATAGTTACAATAAAATTCCCCTAGAAAATCAAGTGGTTCAGTAATGACATGTTAAACATTATCTATTTAATTTTTCCAAATATTATATTTACAGGGCTATTATATCATTTAATAAAATAATATTTTTTTAAAAACTCATTTATGTCTATTTGTATACTATTCATATCATGAATTTTTAAATATCCATAACAACTAGATTATTTCTAAAAAAACATCATTAATTAAAATATAAAAAGTCATAATAATACATAAAATTCATGGATGGCATAAAAAGATCTATAATAAATTTATTTTAATATTTAAAATATCATTTATTTAAATCATTCATTAATAAGCTAATAACTACATCTTCATTGTGTCACAAAAATATTTATTTATTTATGTATAAAAATTATAAATAAAATACCAGGATTAAGGAAATATTTCTATTTTTATAATAAATATTTATAGTGTAATAGATCACTTATATAGCTGCATATAATTATTTTTATAAAAAGTTACATGTTTATGTTATATTTTTCATTACTTTAAATTAATTAATATAACATGTCATTAAAACTTCCATGTGGCTCCATGGGATCCCAAAATTGACCCAAGGATTCCAATGGTTGGACATATCTAATACAATAGTATTATAACACATGTTAAAATAGTTTAATATTATTATAATATTATTTTTACCCTTATTTACCAGATTTACTCCTTAACCGTGGTAAATAAAATATTTACTGTAGTTACTATTCATAATGTCTAAAAATAAAAGGTATACATTTACCCATTTTGTACCCAATGATTCTAAATATGGAATAATTTTTTCCAAATTCAATACACTAAAATTTTCAGAAATAAATTGAAAAATAATTCATGTTGTCAAAACCAAAATGCGGGTTTTTAAAATGTAATAACTATTAAAATATTGACATTTGTTTATATCCAATTTCAAAGTGAAATTACTTCAAATGAACAAAATTGTATTAAATGATAAAAAATAATCCCATTACACTTTTGAATAAATTGAAATAATAATCTAAATATATAAATAAATTTGATGAAAATACAGTTTAAAATTAAAATGTAGTATTTTTAAGTATTCACAAAAATATTTATTTCATAAAAAAATACAAAAATTCCAACCAAAGAAAATTTTAAAGATTCACACATAAAGAAGAAATTTATATTTTCAAACAGAACATATAAAAGTGACAAAAAATTATTTATAATGGTTTCACCCTCAAAAGACGTTAAAACAACCTTTTAAAAATATTAGATTACATTTGGATTAAAATTAGATTCACTCTCATTTTTAGCTTAATAATGTATGGGATAAATGTAAAAACCATAAAAAAACGTATAATCATATTGTAGCTAGATAAGTTATTTCCTTCCATTACAATGGCTAGGAAGTAACTACCTTTTAAAATAATAATAATATTAATGTAAAAACCTTATGTGAAACATAAGATTTCAAAGAAAAATATTGTTGTGTGTCAAGTATGCTATCATAAAAAGTTTCCTCTTCAATGTACAATTAATATCATCATTTTAAATATTAATAGATAAGAAAAATTATTTTTCTACAAATAACTAAGATGCTACATTTAAAACAAGATATTAAATTATATATTCACATAGAAGGAGATAACATGCACTAAATGAGAAGGTTAGAGATGATCAAGGAATATGAGTTATCAATATATTATGATCTATAAAAAGTTAAATAATTTGGATGATGCTCTGAGCATATAGGATAATGCTACCTTATTAATTGTGAGGATTTAAAGAAACCCAATCTGCATGAATATTTAAATAATGTACATGAAAATCATAATAGATGGAATAAAACAATGCCTCTCCCAAATTATTACCCAACCATACATAAATTTAAAGATAAAGGAGGATTAAAATGATGATATATATCTAGAAAAGAAATTTGGAATAATTTATAATTATACTTTGAAAAAATGGATCTATATTATCTCTAACAGGAATACGTGTCCCATCCATTCCATAATTGAATAATAAGATTTTTTATGGTCAATAAAGCTCAATATTTTGTATTTAACCAGGAATAATAAAGATGTGCAGAGATCTTATGGTAAAATTTTAGTGTCAAATCATGAAGTAAAATATTACATTGTATGATTTTCAATGCTTATTCTACAACCATGTTAAGTACAAAAAATTGACAACAAAGGGTTTGATGTTACCATTAACCAGACCCATGTGTAAATAGGAGAACATAAGCATGACTTTTATCTTATATCAAACAAATACACCTAATGGAAAAAATTCCATCTTTATTATAGCTTATCAACATATAATGTTAACCCAATTATTTTTTTTCAAGAATCTCTATAACGTGACTAACTTGTTATGATATATATAAATAAATTGGTAGGGTTTCAAGTAATACCACTTTCAATTTTATCATATTGAGTATGTAGATACACATACATGATTTAGGTAAGTATTTAATAAAAATTCGATATTGAATGATACTTTAGTACTAATTATCAACAACAAATTCATGGTTAATATAAAAGGAATTTTCATAGATATACAACAATCTCACATGATATATTTAAAAGGAATGTAAGATCAATGTCTTTATATGACTATGTTTACCTATAACAATATGTTGAACTCAATTATTCAAATTGAACTATATGAGGTATTTATAGGAAGAAACATAGAACTTCAATATGTTGGGATGAAGTTGAACAGAGAAATCTGTTAGGAGAAGACCTTACTTAGGGAAATACATAGAAGGTTCAAACCATTAAATGATTTATTAGATTAGAACAAATTAAATAGAATATTTAGGATGGAAATTATTGAATAGATATATATATATTTTTAGAGGAAAAATATTCCTTTTAAATTCTCCATGGAAGAGGGTAATGAGATTTGGACTGGAAAAGATAAATCGTTGACTCATTGTTCCCTTCTACATTTTTGATCACATGGGAAACATAGTGTATCAATGATCACTTCCACAAAACCTCTCACAAGTACTTGATTTTTTTAAAGTATCACTTTTGTTGAAGTAAAAAACCATATCTTTCATCTATTCTGCATTCAATGGTTGTAAAACTAGAACATGATAACTTATGTGAATAACTTTTGGATATCTTAAATCATAGTGATAAAGTACAATAAAATAAGGAAAATATTATGGTTAATGTTCTATAGATAATTCATAAGTTTGAGGAAGTGATGTGGGAACCTGAAGATGTAATAAAAAAGTAAACCTATATGTTTAAATTATAGCAATGAAAATTTTAGGGTAAAATTTTTTAAGGGGTATAATGTAAATTCCCATATTTTTAGTGTGAAATTCCATTCCATAAATCCTATTAATTAGATAATATTTCTTATTTGAAATTCATAGTTAGAATAAACTACACCTGATTTGATTACATATGAATAATACAATATAAAATTGAATAAATAAAAATACACTATATGAAATCTATCTGAATCCTAATCAGAAAAATTAAAAGAGGAAGAAAAAATCAAATAAATAAAATTATCATTAGTATGATGTATTTATCCCTATGGTCTCCCATAATGATCAGAATACCTAGTAAAATCATAGAAAAAATTAAAGAAATATTAAAAATAATATTAGAATTTTTAGGAATGAAATTGGATGAATAACTTTAGAGAAGTTTATAAGGTTATATATTGGAATTAAAATGACAATATGACCATTATATGTTTTTAGATATAGGGTATATATTGTTGTTTGTTGTGCATGTCTCCAATTATTACATTTAATATTTTATAATTATAATATATAAGTTAATAAATTGCTATAAATATTATATTTTGTATGTAATTAATATATATCCAAATTTATTTGAATAAAAAAATACATGAATCAATTGAAAACATAAATTTTATATAAAATAAACTTTTTATGTATTATTTATTTTTATTAAACTTATTAATTTTAAAGAATTATTTTATAAAAAATAGAGAAAATGTTCAAGTAATGATTTTTGAAATAAATAAATAACATCCATGGAATTATTAAAGTTTATAAGAAATAATTTTTTTAATTATGACTCATTTAATAAATATTCTATATTTAAATCCAATGTATCAAAGTTCTTTAGTATCTCGTGATTTATAAAGTTATGAAAAAATTGTTCGTTTTGCGGAGAAGGTGGAAACCGATTTTGCTGATGATCAGGTGTTCTTTGACAAACAACAGAATAAGAGGTCGAGGTGGCAGGCGAAAGGGAATAACTATTCAAAAAATTCTGATGGTAAAAAAATTAAGTTTGCGGTTTGTAAACATTGTTGTAAAAAGTATGATGGGGAATGTCTTTTGAAATCTGGTAAGTGCTACCTATGTGGTAAAATGGGACATAAGGCTCGAAATTTCAATGAAAAATATTAGGTTAATGGTTAGACAAAATCTGATTTACAATTAGTAAAATGTTTTAAGTGAAATGAAATGTGTGATAATGCAAATGAGTGTCCAATAAGGAACTCAAATGAGGGAAAGTAGCCAGACTAAAAGCAGAATGGGGTGGTGAAATCCTTTGTAACTACTTCAGCAGATTTTGGGCCACCAAATAAAGTAGTATCAGGTACACTGTTTGTTTGTTCGGATTATGCCAATGTGTTGTTGGATTCAGGGTCTACACACTCTTTCATTTCTAATAAGTTTTATAGTAAATTTAAAAATTCCATGTCAAGATTTGAATATGGAACATATGGTAAAACACATAGGGGAAATGTTTAGAATAAAATAAATTATAAAAACCTTCATGTCCTTGTGTGCAGGAAGAATCCACCTGAAAACCTTATATTTTCTTGCCTCTAGTAGTGTATGATGTTATTTTGGGTATGGATTGGCATTTTGTTTATCATGATAATATTGACTGTAGATCTAAAGAGGTTTCTTTCCATAAATATTTTATGTTTGTGTACAAAAATGAACCCTTGATTTTGATAACATATTAGGAAGCTGAGAAACTAGTAAAAGATGGAAATGAATGTTACCTTGCTTATATTGTTGAAAAGAATGAAATTATTGAGATTAATGATGTGTTAGTGGTAAATGAGTACCTTGATGTTTTTCCTAATGATTTTCCTGGTATTATACCTGACCGAGAAGTTTAATTTACTGTTGACTTAGTTCCTAATGCTACGCCAATTTCAAAACCCCCTTATCAAATGGCTCAAATTGAACTTTTAGAGATAAATAATCAATTTAAAAAGTTATTAGATAAAGGTTTCATTCAACCTAACACATAACCATAGGGTGATCATATCTTTTTTGTTAAAAATAAAGATAGTTCAGTGAGACTTTTCATTTATTATAGAGCATTGAATAACATCACTGTTAAGAGCAAGTATCTGTTGCCTCATATCGATGATTTGTTTGATCAGCTTTAGGGAGATAAGTATTTTTCGATGATTTATTTGAGGTCGGGGTACCATTAGTTGAAAGTAATGGAAAGATACATTCTGATAGACCGCGTTTCATACTGGATATGGCCATTATGAATGTGTAGTTATGAGTTTTGGTTTAACCAATGCACCTGCTATATTCATGGATCTTAGGAATATAATTTTCCATGAGTTCTTGGATAAGTTTGTGGCTGTGTTCATTGATGATATTTTTGGTTTTTTCCAAAAGTAAATAGGAACAAGAAATTAATTTAATGGTTTTCTTGAAAACCATAAAAAAAGAAAGAGTTTGGGAAATTCCTCAAGTGTGAGTTTTGGTTACAACAAATTTCTTTCCTTGGTCACATTGTTTCAAATAATGGAATAACAGTTGATCCAGCTAAAACAAAATTTGTTGATGAATGGCCAAGACCAAAAAATATAACTGAGATCCATAGTTTTCTTGGTTTGTTAGGTTATTACCGGAGGCTTGTTGAAAATTTTTCATGGTTATCTAGTCCAATGAATTAGTTAACTCGGAAAGGTGTTAATTTCATCTGGACAAAAGAATTTGATGATTGTTTTCAGGAATTGAAAATAATATTGGTGAATGCTTTGGTTTTGGAACTACCTTCTAGAAATGGTGAGTTTGTTATTTACAGTAATGCTTCATTGAAAGGACTTGGGTATGTCCTTATGCAGAATGATCATGCAACTGTTTATGCTTCATGTCATTTGAAACCTCATGTGTTAAATTACCCTACACCTGATTTAGAATTAGCTGATGTTGTTTTTTCTTTAAAAATTTTGAGGCATCATTTGTATGGAGTAAAATGTGAAATATATACTGACCAAAAAAGATTGATGTATATATTCACCTAGAAACAATTGAATATGAGACAGAGGATATGGGTTGAATTAATCAAGGATTATAACTACATGATTTTTACCATCCAGAAAAGGAAAATAATGTGGATGATTCTTTGATTCGAAAAAGTAATGTTTCATTAACCATGATACGTTTAGAATGAGATCCTTTGGTTTTTGATTTGATAAACATTGGCATAAAGGTTTTTGGTACATGAAATTCTTCTGTTTTGTTTTAGGTGTCAGTGAAATCATCTCTATCAGATAGAGCAAAGAAAGCCCAGAAAGAAGACAATAAGTTGCAGAAAAAGGTAGTGTTGGTATATAAGGGTAAGTTTCCTGATTTTAACATTGATAATGATTGTTTTTTGAGGTTTGGGAAAAGATTTTGTGTGCCCTGATATTAGAAGTTGAAGAATGAGTTGTTATGTGAAGCTCATAGTTCTTTGTTTTCAGTTCATCCTAGCAGTACTAAGATGTATAGAGATCTTTGGGAGTATTACTGGTGGGATGGAGGGAAAAGAGATATTAATGATTTTACTATGAAGTATTTGACTTGTCATAAGGTTAAAGTAGAGAGGAAGTTACCGAAAAGGATTCATCAGTCTTTACTGGTCTCATAGTGGAAATGAGAAAATATATCCATGGAATTCATTGTGGGATTACCAAAGACTTCTCGAGGTAATAATGAAATATGGGTTATTGTTGATCAGTTGACTAAATATTCTCATTTTATTCCTATTTGAGACAATTTTTCTCTAGATCAACTTTGTCAGTTGAATGTTAAAGAGATAGTCAGATTACATGGTGTTCTCCTATCCATTGTATCTGATCATGATCCCAGGTTTAGTTATAACTTTTGGAAAGGCCTTCAGAAGTTGTTGGGTACTGAATAAAATTTTAGAACAACTTTTCATCCACAATCAGATGGGCAGTCCGAATGAACAATTCATACCTTAAAGGATATGCTACGTGCTTGTTCACTGGATCACTAGGGAAGTTGGGACCAACATCTTTCTTTGTTTGAATTTTCTTATAATAATTTTTTTTTCATTCCAGTATACTGATGGATCCATTTGAGACATTATATGGAAAACGTTTTCAAACTCCATCATTTTGGGATGAAATAGGTGAAAGGAAGCTGATGGGGCCAGAATTGGTAGAAGAGATGGTAGAAAAGGTACAGTTGATTCAGAATAACATAATAACAACTCAGAGTTTGTAGAAAAGTTATGCAGATAACCGGAGGAAGGATCTATCTTTTAAGGTAGGTGATCGTGTATTTCTCAATGTTTCTCCATGGAAAATTATGATGCGTTTTGGTAAGAAGGGAAAGTTGAGTCCTAGGTTTATTGGACCTTATAAAATCTTAGAGAATTGTTGGATCAATTGTATACAGAGTGTATTTACCTCCATGTATTCCCAAGTACACAATGTTTTTATTATTTCAATGTTGAGAAAGTTTATGCTAGATCCATATCATGTTTTAAGCCCGGAGGTAGTTTAGTTGGAAGAGAATCTCTCTTATGAAGAACAACCGGTCCAGATTCTTGACCGTAGAGAGAAAGTGTTGCAGAATAAGGTAATTCACCAGGTAAAGGTTTTGTGAAAAAACCATATGGTTGAAGAGGAAACATGGGAATCTGAAAATGCTATGAGGTATAAATACCCCCACTTATTTGATAAGTGAATAAAATTTTCGACGATGGAATTTCCAAAATGGGGGAAGGATTTAACATCCCATGTAAATAAAAAATAATACAATTTCATATTTATTAATATTTCTGAATTAAAAATTAATTTTACATTAAAGGGGTTGCTACGTTCGATTGTGTACCTGATACGTAACAATAGGTTTCCTTGAAATCTTACGTTGTACATAATAATATAATATTTTTATTTTAAATGGTAGTTATCCATTGCATTATCAGGAATGAACAAAACTAAATACAATATGATTATACATGTTTTTTAAATGTATTTACAATTATCCAAAAAAATTTAGAGGCTTTAAATGTGAATGAATCTAATTTTAAGCATAATTTACATTAAAAGGTCGATTTACCACCTTTTAATGGAAAACCCTCTTTAAATATAGTTTTTTTCATTTCCATATGTTTTATGTCACGAAATAAAATTCTTATTTATAATCCGAACATCAAAATTTAATTTGTGTAAATTTTTATAATTTTTCCGATAAAGTTAATTTTTTAATGAATAGTGAAAAATATTGTATTTTAATATAGAAGTGCCTTTTAATATAATATATTTATATGGTTATATTATCTTCTTAGTTGGTTTTAAACTGTAATTAGAATATATTTTTACCATTTAATCAAATTTTGTCATTGGAATTATTTTCACTTTGAAATTGGACATAAACAATTATCAATCTTTTGATAGTTATTGTTTCTTAAAAATACGCTATTTGTTTTAAATGGGTATTAATTTTAAATTAATTAATATAACTTCTATGTTTTGAATTTGGTAAAATATACATCATTTTTTAATTCAGAATATCAAATATATCTTATGCTGAATTTTTGGTAGTTTTCTAAACAACTTAAATTTTTGATGAATAGTGAAACCACTTAGTAGTAGTTAAAAAACTAACTTTTTCATTTAAATGAAATTTAACCAATTCTGTGAATTGAATTTCGAAAATCTAACATACATGGTTTTTATTAGTAAGTAAAATGTGGTTCAATAAGATGAAAATAATTTTTGGTGAATAGTAACCTTTTACTTTTATTTACCGTAGTTAAAGGTAAATACGGTAATTTAAGGTAAAAATAATATTATAATAATAAACAATTATCCTAAAACTTGTCCTATCCTTATTAGTATATTCTTTTATGACCACGATCATATTTGGGTCGATTTTGGGACCCCATGGAGGCACTTATGAGTGATAATGACACTTTAGATTAATTAACTTAAAGTAATGACAAAAATGACATTAACAAATATCTTTTCATAAATTAATTTTTACATAGGGTTTTGTATGTTATCTTTTCTACTATAAATATTAATTGGAAAGATAATAAGATTTCCTAAATCATGGTATTTGTTATATAATTTTTAGGCATCATATAAATTAAATTATTCATGACACAATAATGACGTAGTATTTATCTCATTAATAAATGATTTAAATAAATAAGAGAAAAAATATTAAAATAACATCCAAAACATGTCCAATAATTATTTTATGATTTTAAATAGACTATGAGTCATATAATATTCTACTTTAATTAGTTTTGGACATTTAGAAACCGAATATCATTATATAATAAAAATAATATTTTCACACTGTCCTAAAGAGCCCCTCCTCCCCCTTATAAAAAGCCCTCACTTATTACTCATTCCTAACACCTATCAAGACTTCTGGATCGTCCAATCTCTGCCCAATTAAGTTCCCTACATCCCTCTACTCCTCCTAAAATCCTTACGTTAGGAAAAAGGCACTTTAAAAAATCCTTTTGGTTCATATCAAAGAGAGTTACCGAAATTAAAGTAACAGTTTCTCTTAACTTATTTTATTTTATTTTTACTTCTCCAACCCCTAAAATATATTTAATCCTTTATTTTATAAAAAAACAGTATCCCAAATATATTTGGATGTTGTTATTATAAGGATTTTAACTACACTTACACACACCTCCATCTAATGGGTGAATAACAAACTGTTTCTGTGGATGTCGAACTAACGCCTCACGAAACGATGACTGTTTGATTATCTCCTACCACTTCTCTTGGTGGCCATTAGGATGGATCTATATTTATATATGATATAATTTATGTTTATGTTTTATTTATACATTTGTATTTTCCTTTTATATCATACCTTTATTGTTTCCATTATGGGTAAACACGATAATTTCATTTGAGGAAGTGAGGACTACCGCCCCCTCAAAGTGATATAACTCGTTAATGCCATATGTGGGACATATAAAGGATAGTGTTAGTTATATTATATATGGTATTATACTATAAATATAATATAACTTCGTATCATTATGATTTAATTCTATTAAAGTATGAAATTGAAAAGAAAGCAGCATTCATGCGTACGTACGGCTTTCTGTCTCCTTAAACGATGAATTTCATTGCTTATCACCAAAATTTAACATACTATTATAAATAAATATATATACTACATATATATGATGCATATAATATCTAAATAGTTAATATCATTCTATAGATAATGGAGTATTGACCACATGGACAACTTGTAATTATAAGGAGTTCATTTTTTACTCAAGTACCAAGTATCGACAAAACGTACATTATTAAATTAAATGATTACATAATGTTTATAACATGGTAATAAGTGATATAAAAGGAATAATAAACTTGAAAAAGGTTCTTAAGAAAGTATAAATTAACTTTAGTTTATTATTTCGGAGATTAAAGAATGACCGAGTCAAGTCGGATAGGAGGTAAGGGACTTCATCTCAATCTCCTTTCATTGAGACATATTTGGTTTTAATACATGGCTTTCTTTTATACACTGTATAAACACCTTTTAATTTTCATTTAATTCAAAGGGAATATTTTTCTATGAAGCGTTTTATTAAATGTCAAAAAAGAATGTTTCTTTTTTATGTAAGCTGTGATAACAACCTTTCCACTACCACAAGTATTATTTGATCTATGTCTTCCTTAAAAAGCTGTAATGTTTTCCAAAAAACATAACATATACTCTTATTACATATTTTTTTATTGAAAATGGTTTTTATAATGGATTTATTTTTTCAATATGTTTAAATGATATATTGTGATTGAAATGTGGAAATGTTTTATTTTCATTAGGTTTGATTTATTTGTTATGAATATGTTAGGGTTCTTGGGAATTGTTTACAAATATGGGTTTTTCCATGATAAAACTAGGGTGGGTGAGCCCGAGATAGCTCTTTAATGCATTAGGTAACCTGACAGAGGTAAACATGAATGTTTCTCCTAAGATATTTAGGGAATATACTATAATGGGTATTCCAAAGTAACTCTCTATATAGCTGTGATAGCTACAATGTAAGTATGCAATGGTTGCCACAAGTTACCATTATGATTTATGATTTCTATGTGTTATTGATAAATCTTATGATCTCATGAGGTAATTAAAAGAGTTTATGTTTTTATATATTTAGGAAC
Source organism: Viscum album (assembly GCA_963277665.1). NCBI lineage: Eukaryota > Viridiplantae > Streptophyta > Magnoliopsida > Santalales > Viscaceae > Viscum > Viscum album. The sequence goes on along the minus strand of OY728162.1, from coordinate 1,113,116,094 downwards.
TTATGCTTTCTTTCTTTTTTTATAACCCTTGCTGAGCTTTTTATGCTCATCCCAATTTTTGAAATGTTTTCACAGGACATAAAAATGAATAGGGTCAAGGATGGGATCAAGGAAAAGTCATGCTGTCTAAAACCTGGAACTAGACATGAATCTTTTTTTCAAGAGTTTTTATTTTATTAAAAAAATGGATACTATGTATAATTGTCTACATGTAATATTCATGTTGTTATTTAAATGTTATAACCTAATTAACTAAAACTATGAACCTAAAAAGATTCTCAATGTGAATTATCTTTTTAATTAAAGAATATGTAATGTTTAAGGCCAGGTCCTTATATAGTTCAACCGAGAATATTACTCAAGTGATGGTTGTATTTGGGATTAACACTTGGAAGGAGTCCAATAAGATAGTTTAGAGTAATGTGGGAATTTATGGTATCTAGGTGAGTACCTCCAAAACATTGGGTGATATTGAAGTCTCAGAAGTTAAAGTACATAAGTCTAGCTATGTATATGATGTTTGAACATTACAATCCAAATTATGAATACATGGGTACCATGATCCATCCAACCTTCTTAATGGTTTCTTGATAAATAGGGAATCAAATGGAAAATCATGGTAAGGTTATCCGATAAAATGGATATTTATTAGTACCCTTACTTGAATTTGACTTTGAGACTTCACATTGATGTTGTTATATATAGAATATAGTTTTGATAAATAGTCTCAAAAAATTTCCAATCCATTTAAGGGTTTCACAAAGCAATTCACATTAAATTTCTCACCCATAGGAGTCCATGGAATTTTTTTCATTAATTGGTTTTTCAAAAATCATGGAAATTATGGTTGTGTAATCTAAGATGCTTCATATTACCCTAAAAAAAAGAAAACCAAAAAACAAAGAAAATTATTTTGAGAATAATAATTTGAGTGGTATTAATAGGCTCACGGATCACAGAAGTGGGAATCTCATAGAAGAGTGATGTGTCCATATAATTGTGGACTTGAACAATACTTCAGGATATATTACTCACAATATGGGTTTCATGAAATTTTTTCCAAATTATTCAAATTTTCTATTTTTATGAATTAAATATTTGATTCTTCATAGACATGACCTTGAGGATTAAAAATTTCATCCCTTAGAATTAGGTCAGAAAGTCACAAGGGGGATCAAATATTGAGAAAGGTACTAGAGTTTGGTGATTTCTTCCTCCATTATTACGGAACTAGAGTTGATAAAAGGTCACTACTACCTCAATAAATAAAATTGGGGGCTCTAAGATAGACCACAATGATATCCAATAAAATAATTAGTGTAATCTATTTTCATGTAAATTATCATTTTGAATGAGTTTCCAGAGATACTTTTCTCATTGACTATATGACAAGAATTTCCTTGCATGAAAGACATTGCATGATCACTAAAATAACAAAAATGATTCAAATCTTTCATAATATATATATATATTATATAAAAATTATTTATGTTATTCCATCTCTGTTAAAAAATTGAATGGAAAATAACTTGAGAGTATGTCCAAGTGGGATAAATTCATCCATGGAATTGGATACTGGTGAACCTATTGAGGCTAGACCCAAGTGAGGATGAATTGAACAATGTTCTCTCACACACACTCTAGTTAATTTATGTGTACTAACCTTACAATTTGTGAAGTTAGTGATTCACTCAGTAAAGTGATCTCCAAGTGAAAATATCCTAGGGACATGCATTTGCATAGACTAGTATAGAAGAGTTTGTCAAGATATATTAATACATTTACTCCACCCAATAATTGTTGTCTAAGATAATTTAATAGATGGATCTGGAAGTACTATAGGATAACTGGTAATAAAAAAATACGCAACTATTCAGGGATAAACCCCCTAAATATTTCATCCCAAGAATTATAATTTACTACATGTTTTAGTCCCAATGTTGAAATCATAAACTCTTGATAATGTTAATGAAACAACAAACTAAAATATTTTATGACCACATTTTAAATTATTAGTATAATAAATAAGAGATAATATAAAATTCTTCATACTAAATGTGAGAATACAATATGGGTGGATATAATGGGGTGAAAATGTTTCATCGACCAATGCGAGGAATGATCTATAGATATAGGAGTTGGGTGGTTGTGATTCCAAAATTTTGATTCACCGTACCAATATGCAGATATTCATGGGTTAAGAACACTGAGGGTGTTATAATTCTACATGAGTAAAGGGAATATTGGGATAGGTAAGATATAGCTTTTAGTGTCCGAATCAATGGATAGATGTAGATTTACTTATCTTGACCACCAAGTTACGTTTTGAAGGGATCCACTACTTTACTTCTAAAAATAAAGAAAATTAAGTTAAGGATGATCACCAATATAATTTCCAAATAATGGGATTCATCACATTGATGCTGGGAATGTCTCCTCTGAGACAATTTTCATGGATTAGATGTGGGCTCATAATGGGGTTCTTGAGACATCCCCATAGATTGAGGGGAGTTCTTTCACATTTAGAAGGTTTAAATCCATACAATTTTAGGGGAATAAAAGTTTTTCTATAGAAAAAAGAGTTCTCATGGAGAGTTTAAAATATATAATGTGATTAATTTATTCACTATCCTTATTGATGAGGTGTACCAAAAAATTTAGGGCTTATAGGTTAATGTTATTTTGGGGAATAACGATAACACAAACCCTATGAGTGATATAAGATAATAATTCAATCATGCTATGGGGAGGAGATCGATGTTATTTATGAAGATTTATAGTTTAAGGTCATATATCATAGAACATGTGGGTTATATATTTTCATACCGTATAAGGTATTCCATAGAGAATTTAAATTTTAAGGTCAAACTTCTTGGACAATGGGGGTGATGGAGTTTATGGTTGTATAGATTAGATCATAGGGATGTTGGATTTTGTGTTCATATAAATTGGACAGGTGTATGTTCCTAGTTTTATTCCATGGAATTCATACCATGTTTTTTTTATATTTTAGGGTCCTTATGATCAAACCATGGGGGTGATAAATTCAATATATTAATAAGGGTAGGATAAACTCGATGTAATTTGAGAGATCAATACTCATATAGAACATCTCCTGTCTGAGTGAAAATAGTATATGGTCATTATAACTGAACCAATAGAGATGAGGTTTAAGATCATAGAGATATGAAAAAATTAGGGCTATTATTTTATGGTCATATAGAACTTACCATATAATTTGATAGAAACACAGTCTCTTTACCAAATAGGAAAAGATAACCAAGAAGATGGGAAATATTGAATGTGGGGATGATAAGTGATTTGAGGAAGATCCCATGGAAGAAGATCTAGGTGTCACTGTGTAACCCATAGAACATGTACCAATCCCCACAAATATCTTTGGATGAAACATCCATACAAATGAAAATCAATTATAGAAGGGTGGGGGTAATGAATTAGTGACCTAGTGTGTGAAGCATGACTCAAACCTATTTTGTCTTGGTTGGGGTATTCTTATAAAAAATATAGGGGAATATAGATTAATCCTATATTTGGTCCTAAGATAAAGAATTATGGTGTCACTATGTATCTCTATAATTATGAATCAATCCGCACATAATTCCTGGGGGGTGATCCTTTGTGCTGATTTAGGTCATGTATAGAAAATAGGGTAAAAGAGTATGGGGAATTGAATGAGTGTCGAGAAGGGGGATTGAAATGAGTTGAAGAAGTATACCCCACACTAGGATTTTATATAATTTTATCTTTGGGTTATTATTATGAAATTTCATCGAAAAATCACTATGTATCCCTTGAAATAAGAATCAAGAGATATAATGTTCTTGGGGATTGGGAAATTATGACAACCCATATCATTTATATACATTATTTCATGATTTCTAATATAAATACACATATAATAAAATCATATAATATTTAAAGGAAAATATTCTTTTGGAAATTAGATAAATAGAATAAAACATAAAATAATGATAGAATGATATTATTTAAAACTCCTTGACAAGGTCTTAAGATTCTATCACTCTTCTAAATCTTCATGAGATAACTTGGGGATATACATAATAAAGGGGTGAACTATAAAGCATTTTAAGGTAATAATAAATGAATAAAATGGTTAATCTAATACATGTGAGTAAAAAAATGAATATAATGGTGAAAAATGGGTGATATTAGTAAATATGAATATTGAAGCATGATATAAGGTGATAACCACAAGCCTACCTTAGAATGTAGTAACAACATAAAACATGAAATCATAAACATAGTGTTATTAAGCTTACCAATAAGAATTTATAACATAGTGTTATTAGGATAACCACTCATTCACCATACATGGTATCTCTTGAGATAAATACATTACCCAAGTCATTTGAGTGAAATATAATCTGGGGCCTACATGTCACATTCATATCATGTACATTTATTTGTATTCCACATAGACCATACAATATATTAATTTATTTCATAACTTTTTATAAAATGATTTTGAAGTGTGGGTTATATACATGGAAGTCCCCAATATGTTATGGATAGGTACATCTAGGTGAATACCCTTGATTGGAAATTAGGATGTGAATTTACAACAGAAATTTTTGGCATAGAAAATGAAAGAGTAATTTTGAAATCATACCCATGGTAAATAAAGGTTCATGTGGGGGATTCATGAATGTGAAAGGATGTATCTTACAAACTGTGAATCATAAGGAAAATAAAGGGACATGTAAAAAAATATTACAATTACAATAATAGTAAATTAAATGTCTTAATATAAATACAGTACTTAAATAAAAAGGAAGAGGAAGAGAATCCTTTACCTTGAGAGGGTGTTTATAAAAGCTTGGGATAAGATTATTAAGAGCTTGGCACCTAGGTAGGACTTTATAGAGGGTTAGATTGTTGAAAATAATTCCCAATGTGTTTTTAGTAAAGAGTAAAGAGAGGTTGGGTGGTTATTTATTGAAAAAGTATATGGAACTATATATTAATTTCGAAACATAGGGTTTGGACTCTAAGTGATAAAATAATCAAAACCACAAACCTTCAAATGATTTTTCCAAAGGATTCTTTCAAAGAGGAGTTGTATCCAATATTTTAATCAGCTAAGAACCAAACTCCTTAAAATAATATTATTCATGATGTGGTAGTGAATCATGTTCATAAATAATTATTTTATAATCCCGAAAATATAATATGGGTTTGGAAGGATTCATTTTAGGTTTGTACAATTAATCAAATAATTTCAATAACAAATTATTTTAAGTGGTAAATATATATTTTGTTATCCATTCCGTTTATTATAGTTATGAAACAACTATTGGGATATTGTGAAGTTATAATACATATCATATTTAATTTTCTCCAAAAAATCGATGTTTTAGAAAATTATCAAAAATTCACCATTGGATAATTTTGAAAGGCATATTTCCAAAAAAGATATTTATTTTAGTAGAATAATCTTTAAAATATAAAAATTTACACTTTTAAAAAAATCCTTACTTATTAATACCATTTTTTATGATGTAAAAAACATTCATATCATCATAAAAATTACATTAAAATTAATTAATATATATTATAATTTATATATAAAGAAAATTTATTTAATAATAATATTTCATGAAAATAAAAATTATTTAAAAAATTCATTTAAGCATAAAAATGATTGATTTAATTAAAACTAAATATTTTCCAAAAATAAAATTTTGAGGTCATTATATCAAAATATAATTTTTATCAAACTCATTATATAATCATTTATATATCTAAAGTAATCATGAAAAGGATAAATATATTCATTTTTTAGAGTAAGACATGTTATGGTGGTACTTTCTTAGGGTGATTTAATGAACATGGTCTTTATTGGGTATAAACCTATTTGTCAGGGCCATCACCTCTTCTTTCTACGTCATGGGGAATTTATCATAACCCATTATATACTAACCTTAATAGCCACTATAAACTGATTATATTATCAATGTTTAAGATACAAAATGACCTTTTAAATATTAAGGGAAATATTTTTTATGGTCTCATATAACCAAAGTAGTTCATCAATTTTCTATAACTACATTACTTATAAAGTTGTCTATTAATTTGGATGAAAATTTAATTAATGAATGTTCCAGTCATAATATTTTTCACCCTTCATGAATTTTTCGCCAAAATTTAATTACATACACTAAAATAGAATAGGGAACTTCCATTTCATCTCCTATTTGGGATTCCAAGTTACTTCCTCAAAACTTGTGATTCCACCATTGTAATTTGACCAATTGAGTTGTCTTATTTCATAGAAGTTTATCTCTATAATCTAATATCATCACTGATTCCCACATGTATGAATTATTTTTATCCAATGGTATCATATCCTGATTTAGTACATTTGAGGTGTATGGTATGTACTTCCTCAAAAGGGATGAATTGGAAACATCAGGTACTCGAGATAAGTTATATTGGAGTGCTAGTTAATAGTCCATAACTCTAATGTGACAAAAAATCTCAAAGGGGATGATGTATCATAGATTAATATTTACATTCATCCTAGGACTCGTGAATTTCTTCTATTGTAATAAAAAAAATACACCTTATCTCTGACCTCAAACTCTAGGACTCATCATCAATTATATGCATAGATTCTCTATCGACATTTTACATATTTCATATGATTTTTAATGGATTTAACCTTATATATTATTTCTTAGATAATATCATATTCTATAATCTTCCACTTTCAAAATTCATCACATCATGTTAGAGTATTCAACCTTTTTCTAAATAGAGCATCATAAGATTCTATTTCAATGATATAGTGAAAACTATTTTAATATGATAAATTTACCATGGGAAGGTGTTGACCCAAAAATCCTTGAAAATTTATTTAAATTTTTTTCATCCTATCCTCTAGATTTTAAATGGTTCTCTTAAAATAATCATCCATCTGAGGGTGATAAACAATACTGAAACTTAGCTCTGTATAAAATACTTACTGATGGCCTCTCTAGTACATAGAGGTAAACCTAAGTTCTTGATTAGATACAATGGAATGTGGAAATCCATGTAGTATTATAACATCACTTATGTATGTATTTGTTAGTTATTTAATAGAGAAATATTCCTTGATAGCAATGAAATGTGTAGAATTAGTAAAGTGATTGACTACCACATAAATGGTGTTATTACCATTATATTTCATGGGGAGTCCTATGATGAAATCCATGATTATGTTTTTACATTTATATATAGGTGTATGGTATCATCATACCCATATAATTCTATTATCCATCCTTTACTTATTAGCATACCAAGTATTGAGATACAACTTCTACAATCTCCCTCTTCATGTTATCCCACAATCGTTTCCCCAAATATTTGTATATCTTAGTACTTCCTAGATAAATAGTGAAGGTTAAGCTATAAAAATCATCCAAAATATTCCTCTTCAAATTTGGATTTTATTGGACACATATTCAGGTCTCAAGCTTTATATATCCATCTTTAACAAAGTTTAAATCCATAATATTTGCTATATTTTTCTATTGTACCACATCATATTTTTGAGACTCATTGAATCTCTCAATAATGAATGGTTTGGGTGTTATTTTAGTAAGGTAATATGAAATTAATTTTATGATTCCCATGTCCATCCATTATTTTTCCATGAAGATTTTATTCTTTTCAATCCTTATCATGGATAGGGTTGTTGGATCCTTTCGACCCTGAGAATTTACCACTTTATTCACCATCCTGGAATCATAATAGATTGAAAAACCATAATCTATGATCATCACTTACCACATTTATTGGAAAATATTAATTTAATTTTGGGTGAATTTATACTTTAGGGTTTTATGATATGTATATAAGATACACTTCTCCCCATATATATAATATCTTCAAACCTAAAATTCTAAAATTCAAAGATCACTTTATATAATTATAGATCATGCATCAGGTATAAACTATTATGGATATTTAATTGGTAGGTGGCACATGTTATCGAATCATTGTCTTTAATGAGTAAACAACCCAATTTTATTTGGAAACATCACTGTACATCACAAATCCTTCCCCACTAGTGAGTAATTTGATCATTACTGTCAAAATTAGAAACTTTTATAACTCTTTAATGATCTCCTTTAATTATTTGTCCCAAAAAAACTTAACAACTTTAAATTTATCCTTGTTATAGGTCTTGAAAATATGAACATGTTTCTCAAAAATCCATGATAGTACCCACCTGATCTATGGAAACTACTGACCTCCATCACATATGTTAGTTTAGACTATCCATTAATTTCTTTTGTTTTTGATGGATCTATATATATTCCTTATATAGTGATTACATTACCAAAGAATGTTACTTTATACTGGTATAATTTTTATTGAGAACTCAACCACTCGGTTATGATGAAGACTAAGAAATTCATAACAAAACACATCAACATATTTTCTTAAAATGGACATTTCATAAAGGATGATATTTTCCATAGTCATAATCATTTTCACTATAAATGAATGATAATAAGGAAATAATATAAATTCTTGATATGATGATTCCAAAAGGGATTCATCCCCTTCCTTTCACTCATATAGAATCCGAGGTTGTTTTGTGATATGGGGGTGATTTACTTTTTCTTGAAGTTTATGTTAGATCTATACAAGAAAAGACGATTCATAAGTATAATAGAATCTAATTCCACTAAATTGAGAATAATAATATTTTCATGATGAAAATTCTCACAAACATCATGTTTTGATAAAATAAATATTGATGTTTTCCCTATGGATATCAAATCATTTAGGGTTCATGACATGATGTTTATAGAAATCATACAAGATATGCTAGTGTGTTATGAGTTGAAATAAAAAATGATGAAAATAACTCTATGTTATATTATTAGTGTACATAAATCATCATGATCCATCATAGTGATTTTCATAGTATTAGAACTTCCTTTTTCCCTTAGTTATGGAGATTTTCGGTGCTCATTATTCTATTTTGCCTTTTGAATAGTGCATTGCCCTGGAAAATTCTCAAGTTCCCCACATTTATGACACATAACTGTTAGTGAAACCTTATATTGAAATTTATTTCCCTTCATTATGATACATTTTTATTTATTTTTACATGGAAATATGATAAAATATTTTCTATTTATTCATACTTAAAACATCTTATAGTTTCTTTTTGAAATATCCCTTGGTACCTCTTTCATCGTTTTTGATAAATATTAAAATTTATCTTCTTTATATTATCAACTTTATCATATAAAATCCCATGAGAGGTCATTCTAATATTCTTTGAAATTTTTAGAGATTCAACTATATGCTAATTATTAATTGAATCTTCTAATAACAAGTTTGGAATAATAACAATATTAATTACTTTTACTCACATAATATTAGGAATCTCATTTGTACAATCATCACATTGGTTTTTGACTCGGTTCCTCTTATTTTTATCCATTTTGTAAAATAATTTTTAAAATAATAGAAGAAAATTAATTAAAGTACTAAACACATCAAGGGGAAACCATGAACATTAAAGGGATAACTTAGGAATGAAATAAAATCCTTAAACCATTAATTTATAGGTTTCAATATAAGTTATATATGAACTATTTACTAATATAAAATTTTATTGGAATGTTTATTCCCTACATAATGTTTTATAAAGATAATGTGAATTTTACAAATAATATCCCCTAGGGGTGTCAATATAGAGGAGAAGTAAGGCCTCATTAACATGCAATAGGTGGAAATCAAGCCAATAACCAATATGCACTTTTCATTATTATTACCCGTTGTTAAAACTGTGCTAGACCACATAAACTTATAGTATTCAGATAAAGATTTAATTTCTTAATTCCAATTTCTTTAATGGTTAAGAAAATTTAGGAACATTTTCCTATGTTTAGTCTTATCCCTAATTCTTTCAGTTTGTCTTTCTCATCCATATTCCCAAAAATAACTAGATGTGGATTTGATACAAATTATGAAAACCCATATCACTTATCAAATTTATTTCATTATTTATTACATAAATACACAGATAATACAATCAAAGAATATTTAAAGGATTATTTCATTCAAAGAACTATATATGTAGAATAATAACATAAAATAGGGATATAATATCATTATTTAAAACTCATTAATATGCTCTGAAAATTCCATCTATCTTTTAAGACTACATGGGATAACCTTGGGATGTATATAAGAATGATGTGAGATATAAAGACTTGTAAGGTAATAATCAAATAATAAAATGATTAATGTAATACATGTGAGTCAAGATGGAATATTAAAGTGAAAAATGGTTGAAGGTTATAAACATGAACATTGAATCATGGTTTAAGATGAAAACATCATGGTTTCATTGGAGTGTGGCAATAACATAAAACATGTCATCATCTAAAAGTCAATGATAACCACTAGGAAATCATAAAATAGTGTTCTTAGGCTAAACTCCCATTCACTGTATGTGGTATATCATGAGATGAAATAATTACTCATTAAAATGGAGGAATCATATAATTCTAATCCAACCCATCAAATTTATATCATGTACATGAATTTATGTACCACATAGATAATAAAACATAAATACATATGTCATACATTTTAATCACACGATTAAGGATTTTGGGTTACATACATGGAATTACCTAATAAATGAATGATATTTATATATAGGTGGACACATCACAGTGGAAATAGTTATGGGTATTCACAAATTGTTTTTTACAGTGGAATATAATGCAATAATATTTTTAGTATAATAAGTGTAAATAAAAGATCACAGGAGGGTTTAATGAGAGTTAAATTTCAGATATATTTACCTGGGAATCATAATTATTATAAATGGATGTGTAAACATATATGTCAATATGAAAAATTAGAAAAAAAAAGATTGATATACAAAATGTACTTGAATGAAAATGAAAAGATTCCCTTAACATTAGCGCATGGTTATGATAGTTTAGGGAAATATTATTAAGATTACGAGAACCCATTTTGAGGAATTTACATAGGGATAATAAATTTATAATTAAAGGGTTTTGAGTGAAGAGGAATGGGTGTTTTGGTTGTTATTTACAGAAAAAGTGTGGAGAATTATATATTAATTTACACCATTATGGCTGGGACTCTATGTGATAAAATAATCCAAAGTAAAAACCATTCATCAGTTTATACATGGTTTATATAAAACAGGATAGATTTAACGATTTCATTAGGCTAATAACACAAATCTTTAGAATAATACCATTCATGAAGTGGAAGTGAGTCATCCTTATAGAGAATTATTTTTTGAAAATTAAAATATATGTTTTGGAGGATTTTTTTAACGTTTTCATAATTAATCAAATAACATAAAAGAAACATTATTTTAAATTAGAAATCTATATTTGGTTATAAATGATATTATTATAATTTTAACATATATTTTGAGCTATTTTGATGTTATAATACATATCATATATTTATACTATATTTAGTTTTTACTATAAAATTTGATTGTTTCAAGAAATTAATAAAAATTACCCATTTGAAATTTTTTTGTGGGTTTCTTTAAGAAGTAATATATATTTTAGTAAAATATTTTTCAAAAAAATTTATTTTCTAATTTTAAATGAATCTCCTAATTTATTAAAAACCACTATTTTTTATGAAAAAAAATATCTTTATTAACCTTATAAAAATTGCATTAGACTTAATTAAGTTATATTATCATTTATATTTAAATAAATATTATTTAATAAAAATATTTCATGAAAATAAATTTTTTTTCAATTATTTAATTTACTTTAATGATGATTTTAATTGAAACTAAATATTTCCAAAAAATACATTTTTGATTTCATCAAAACATAATCTAATTTTAGTCAATCTAAATATGTAATCATGTATATATATAAACTAATAATGAAAATGGATAAATATAATCATTATTTTATTTAAAATAATATATGTGAATTCATAATACTAAGGTGTAGATACATGACATTTTATTACACTATTGTATACCAAATGGGAATAATGTGTTGTGCTTGTACCTTCTTGTGTGGTTCAATGAACATGGTTTGGTCCATGATCTTCCTATAATTGAACACATCCTATAAAATATTTCTCTTAATAAATATTTGTTAAATATCTAATTTTTCTTGGTCTTGGGAAGATCCCAGTGATTTTATCTCACTTGTAAGCTCCAATAGATGTGTTTCATAGGGTATGCTTGTATTAATTGATGCCATCACTACTTCAGTCCATGTCAATTTGTATCTATTATAACCATTAATATACAAATTTTAAATAACACTATACAATGAAAATATTATCAATGATTAAGATACATAATTACCATTTAAATATTATGTTCCATTTTTTTATAAAAGTCCAAAATTACAAAATTCATGCATGAGTTTTCTATAACTATATTACTTACTAAATAATTTATTAATTCAAATGGTATTTGAATTATGTAAATTTTCTACCATTATAGTGGTTTTTTACCAACCCCAAAATTGGTTATCCTATTATCAAAGTAAAAAATCATTATACTATTTAAATTAATGCAATGGGTATAGTAACATGTAGTTTAACATCGTGAAGGAAAGAAATTGATCATGAATTATAATGTTTTATGGTGAGGATAGAAATGATTTAGTTTAAACTCACATGTAAAACCTAAAAAAATAATTTTAATGAAGTATGTTGAGGATAATATTATATATTGTTTAACTTCATGTTTCTAAGACTAATGTGGGTTCTCTAATTTTCACTATGGAGCACCTCATTCGTGATGGGAAACAACAAACCAACACCCCTACAACCACATGAGTTATGATCAGTGTGAGAAATAAGTTGTAATAGAAAAGTATCCATATTATACACGAGTTACCAATATGGGGGGACGAGTTAGGGTTAGAATGTCTCATAAACCACTAAGAAAAAACCCATGAAAATGAGGGGAACCAATTGAGTGTGATTCCACAATAATGATTCATCCTTCCAATGTGAAAAGTTGCATGAGGGGGGAGGGAAAATGGTGTTTAAACGACACTGAAAAATGATTGAATATGTAAAGAATATGATTAGATAGATATTGTGAACTTTGGGTTTAATTATTCCATGTACTGATCAAAATAATGGGGGCATTGACTAAAATGAGGGGAAAATATATAAGAGGCATGAGAGTGAGATTCAATCATTTTTATGAACTAATGTGATCCCTAAATCTCTATAATTTAGGGTTATATATCTTAGACAAACCGAAACTAAAGCTTAAGGTCAGACAATTGAGACTGAAGGATGAGGTAACCTATATAGTATGGACAAGGTGAAAACCCAACATGAATCGAGAACCCAATTACTAATAAAGTTGAACTCAAATAGGGTGCGTGTGTAGTTTATGTTCATGTTGATCAGTCTAAATGGGATTAAATTGTAACATTTTATATGTTAGACTGCCTCCTAAGAGAGTATTCATTTCTCGATTCTAGGAAAGTGCGAGTATCCTTATGAGGAAAATTAGGAAATAAGACAAAATAGGGGAAAATATGGGACTTTTGGTTAGGATGATGAATAATGTGTTTGGGTGTCACTATGTACCATAATAAGTAGAAATTAATCTAGTTATAGTTATTAAAAGTTGTGTAGTATTTGACTAACACAAATAAAATGGGGTGTCCTCTTGGTTGATGAATCTTGAATAGTTTTGAAGTATAAGAGTTGTAAAAACAGGTTTAATCCATATAGTTTAGATTTATATATCAAGGAATAAGGTTAATAAATCTTAACATCATGAATAATGGACATTGGACAAATATTTTGACATCATACAATGATGATGATGTTCTATTTAGTTAAATCCGTGTAGTTGATACCTTTTTATTATAGTTTAAAGTATTGCGATAAATACTATATGCTAAAAAGAATAAATCATAGAAAATGGGACAGTACGCTATGCATTTTAAATTCATTCTACAATGTCTTGATGTTAAAGATTAAGGTCTTATATTGAGGACCAAGTGGGGGTACAAAATTTCATATGCATGGTAATTCTTGAGAATCCATGTGTTGGTGGGAGGTGTAATGCACTCCCAATACATGGTGATCAATGAGTGCGTGTCATTAGAGTAAACCATACGAATGGTGAAGGGTACCACCTATCTGGGATCTAGATTTGGTGGTTTTATTCTAGGAATCTCGTCATCCCTATCAATTCTAGAATCAAGTCAACCTAGTGGAATGAGAAAAGGTAAATCTTCTTATATAATGTTTGAGTTACCTGATTCTAGTGGACCTTGAAATTGTGCAGTGCCTAGATACTATTTTCTCATAGGTATCACCATTAATCTAGAATAACATAGGTCCTTTAATTTGGCATAAAACAATCATCTTTTCATGTGCCAATATTTTATTATATATCTCCCTTTAATTAATTACTTTGTTAAATAGCTTCTTTACCTTGCTACAACAAACCAAAAATGGATTGTGACACATTTCATTAACATAAATATAACTATTGTAAAGTATGAATTGAATTGGAGGGTATAAATATAGGTAAAGTATTTATTAAATACATAGATAAATGAAAATAAATAATATTTTTAATACTAATGGATTGATAAATTTGAATTACTGTTTTTATATAACTAATTAGACTATCTAATGCTAAAACTTAGTTTTTTTGAATTTTTATGTGATTTATATAATGAAATTCAAAATACTATATTTAAAATATATTTTTGATATAATAAATATATTAACACCAATATAATTATCAATTTTAAGGAAATAATAAAAATAAATCTAAAACTTTTAAAAGTGTTTTTTTCCTATTAAAAAAACATTCATTAAATTTTTATGTTACAATTTAAAAGTTAAATTCTAAAATTATAGTATATTAATTTCACCAAATTATCTTCATTTTTGGATTTAAAATGACAATATTTTTTTTAGATTAATTTTTTTTATTACTATGAAATTGATTATTTTATAGTGAATAATGAGAATATAGTTTTTACAAATACCGTAGATTTTATAAAATTATCATAAAATATATAGGAAATTAAAACATAAAAAAATTCCTAAAAAAACTATATTTGAGTAGTACAATTATTCAAAATTAAAATATACAATTTTGATTTTATAAAACCAAAATTTGAAATTTTTAAATATAAGTAACATTTATTTTAATAAAAATTATTTTTTGTTCATTTCTTTTAATTAATTTTTGTCATGGTGGAATTTGGTTTTGGATTTATTTAAATGACACAACATGATTTTTTATAATAATTACCTAATCAATATGATTGAAATAAAAAATCTGAAAATTTTATCCTAAATATTAATTTTCTATTTAAAAATTCATTTTTTTAAAAGGAGTTTTTAAACATTGATTGCAGTAATATTAAAAATAATTTCTATTACCCTTATAAATTTTATTTAATGTATTACTTTCATCTTTTAAATATTAATTTCAAGATTTTGAAAAAATTTTCTTTTCATTTTTAGTCATAAAATCTATTAAAAATGATTAAAAATATACTTACTATCGTAAAGGTAAATTAATGTAAAAAGGGTTTAAATAATGGTAAAAGACCTAAAACATATCAAAACAAATCTTAAAATGAATGGTTAATGTGTTTCTTGACCTAAAATATATATTATTGATAAAAAAACTTTTTACTGAATATTTTATTGATATAAAATGACATAATTTCCTCAAATTGTTTTAAATGTGATTTTTTACAGAGTATTTTGGATTAGCTCATTCATTTTTAAATTTGATGAGAATTTTAATTTTGACCCATTAAAGTACACTATAGTTTTTCAGTCATACATATTTGTTTTGTGGATTATTAGAAATTTAAATTTTATGATTGAATTATGAACATAATGGGATATATCTTTCATTTAGATTATTTGAGTTAGTTCATGCATTTTGTTGGATTAAATGGGCCAAGAAGTCAAAACTGGACTGAACTAGCCAAATTGGACACCAATTCTGTATTTGGTTCATAACTTCTTCATTGGTGCATGTATTGGGTAAAATTATTTAAAAATAAATAGGGGAACCAATTATTCAAAAATTATATATCTATTAGGATAGCTGGTTCGTGCAGTTTAGTGGTAGAAAATCCATTTCATTTTGGATTAAATTATTTGGCCGAATTTTCAATTCACACATAAAAGGTCTTGAAACCCAATCCTCCCATACATTCTATAAAAATGTAGTTTTCTCATTTTGATAGGTTTTTAGATGAATTAGAGGATTGGTATTAGATGATAAGTGGCTCCTTTTCATTAAAATACACTATTAGAGGAGGAAATATCTCAAGAGAGTATCTCCGCTAAAATGTTATTGTTTTACTCTTCTTTTTTGTAATAATTTTGTTCTTAAAATAAAAAATTCATTTATCTCAAATTTATTCTATTATTTTTAATTTTCTTATTCATTCATTTAATTTCTTTGGCCGGGAAATTAGGAGTATAGATAATATTTGGTTATTCCCTTACTAAAATATTTCCAATGGAATTCATTTCTACGATGACTACATTGCATATGGAAGAATAGTTTTTCAAAGATATCAATTTAACTATAACCTTCTTAATTTATTTTTTATGAATCAATGAACCAATTTAATTCACATAATATATTTTATTAATTGAGATTTTAAATTAAAAGAATATATTAAATGAATTAATCAACTAAAAAAAAGTACACGAGATCAAGTTATATAGTGAATTGCGAGAGCGCGATATTAGTTGGTAAAATAGAAAATGAAGGATAAATTTTTAGAGTTAAAATAAAATCCAAAAACCAAATTTATCATCATTTTAATAATATATATGTTCATAAATTTATCACATACCATAATCTATACTTATAGATACAATCTATTATTGGTTCTAAAAATACATGTTCCAAATCTATCCTGGGGTTCAATCAATTTCATCACTATGTTTAAGTTATATTCTGTAGGGTTTGAGGGATAATAGATTTGGGGATCCTAATTAAGTGGATTTTAAATTAATACAAAATTTTTAATAAGTAATTTAAGAGGTATATTTATATTGATTGATCCTTTTAAAAATGTTTTCACTAAAAATCATCTTCTCATAGCATTTTCTCCATCTCACTAAAAAAAATTCAATCTTCTTCTAACATACTTCCTCTTTTTTTAAAAACCTAAAAAACCCATCATTTTTTAATATTTTTTTATTTTATTTATTAATAAAAATGAAATTATTTTTTTTAATATTTTCTCATCAGTGAATGACCTTGGTTATCTACTCAACTACACTTATTTACTCTCAATTTAAACATTGTTTGACAACACCCATGATAAGACCTTTAAAATTTAAAATATATTAAGTGATGAAAGTTATTTATTCAACCAATTTGAGTTATTTTTTTAAATTTTAATTTCGTTCACTTATTATCTTTTTTCTTCCTTCTTTCATATTTCTCAATTTTTTTTCTTTTCTTTATTTCTTTTCTTGGACTATCAAATGAAACATATTATCTTTTTATTATGGTCCACTTTTAGTAATTTTAATTTTATTTTATTTTTTAAATGAAGTAATCTTATGGATATCATAGCTATTGAAACAGAGATTGAACATATATTAGTTATTGAATCAAATAGACTCGATCTATAGGAAGTCTCAATATTCACCAGGTTGGGGAATTACTCCATTCTAGGAACATTAAACTTATATTCACTTATGAATCAATTTTGAAACTAAAACTATTGGATGAAAATAATGAAAATGAACTTAATTTAACCACTCAATAATTTACTACATCATTCATTAACTTTAATCCAAATTATATTTCAAACCTAAAATTTGAATAAAACATTCAATTAAAATCTGTATTGATACACCTGATTTAAAAAAATCATGGCTTCTACGATAGGGATCCCAAAAAACATCTAAAAGAGTTTAATGTGCTTTTATCAACCCTAAAACCACAAAATGTATATGAAGATAAAATCAATATAAGATAATTCTGATTATCACATAGTGGAATTGAAAAAAATTGGATATATTATTTACAACTAGAATATTTTTAAAGTTGGAACGATTTGATTCATATTTTCTTGTAGAGATTTTTTCTATAATTAAAAAACACATCAATTAAAAAAGAGATATCTAAAATCAGAAAATCCTAAGGGGATTCAAAGTATTAATATTAGGAGTGATTCAAAAATATGTGTGAAAGCTTCCAACATCAAAAAATATGTGAGAAAATTCTCATACAATACTTCTACAAAGGACTTACAGCTATAGAGAAGAGCATGTTGGATGTTGTGGCTGGAGGGGCATTGGTTAAAAAACACCAACAATCACTCATGAATTGATTGAAAATATGACATATAACATTAAAAAATTTGGTGATCAACGTATACCATATGTTAGAGGAGTATATCAGGCAAGTTAACATTCTCCTTCAAATAATCTAACCAATACTGAGTTAGAATAATTTACCACTATGGTGAGATAAAATAATTTTGAAAAAAAGACACCCCTACCCACTCCTACATGTCCTTGTAGAAGTTTAATTGAAACAGACTACCCAAATGAATATTTCCCCCAATTATATGAGACAGATGATTGCACTGCCATATTCCCTGGGAGACCATATCAACAATAACAAAAAAACATATAACTATTATGATTATGATTAATTTTCACCAACATACAACCAAGGATGGAATGATCAATAATACATGAGGTATGACTCTAGAAAACAAAAAGGCCCCCTTTTCAACAAAACATCTAGTAGCCTCCACCTTACTAAAAGGGGTTTCAACAACCCCAAAGGCGATTTGAAGCCCCAACATAGAAAAGTAAACAAAAAAATAGGAAATTATCAACTGAAGTTAGATTCTAATATCAATGACATTGTGAAACAAAATTTTCATAATAAACATAATTATTTGAAGAATAAATGTTCATAGATGAGGGATATAAAGAGATAAATGATCTGGATTTCCATTTTCCACCATGAAATGATAAGTAAAAAATTTAGAAATATCTATTCCCAACATTCTCAAAATCCTGAGGTTAATTTCAATGAAATTAAATTGATCCTTTGGGTGAAAATAATTCATATATCTACACCTTCTAGGATCAAAATAGGGTTGGTAGATTCTAAATTACAAGAGGGGGGGGGGTGAATTGTAATTTTAAAAACATTGGTTTTTAACCTTAAAAAAACTATATTTTACAAAGTTAACTTGTTAAATTCACAAACCGTACTTGGTTATTAATTAAGAAACAATCTTTTTTAGGATTCTAAAATATAAATCTGGAAAAGAAACATAATAAAAATTTTCTTAGATAAATATTCCACCTTAAAACGTATAGAATCTTATTTATCAGAGTAAGTGAAAGTAAACAAATGTATAAAAAATTTATGATTTCGTTATTTAAACAATTACAGAGGAAATAAAAATTGAAAAAAAAGAGTAACAAGTATAAAATATTTTAACCCAAAGAGTAGGGTAACCTAAAACCAGGGATAATGGTCCCTTGATTTATAATTTCATGAATGTTTGACTTACTCACGCTAGGGTAAGCCCTTGATAGGAATATCAGAATCTGTCTTGCTATCCCCGTAATCCCGAAATCGTTAAGGTAGTCAGAACCTCTAGCTTCCTATCCCGGGAGGCCCTCAATTTTACTCAGCAATAATTATAGTTGCACAAAACAATCTGAACAAGATGTTCATGGATAAAAAATATGTTCATGAATCGCAAAAAGCATGAGTCTCTCTCTAGAAATCACGTAACAAAATCACAAAATGTAATCTCTAGATCGATAATAAGCTCGTTTAAATGTGCTCTTATTTATGAGAAAAACATCAATGGTCAGCTCCATCTTCTAAAAATAATATTTTTCCATGAATTTTAGAGGGGCATAAACATGTTTCACTCAACCGAAGGTTTTTTAGAAAAAAAATTGTACAACATCTTTTTATACATATAAAAGATTGTGTAAGGAAAATGAAGTTGCATAACTAAATATGAAAATCTGAAATCAATAGAAAAAAAGAATTCAGAGTTTAAACCATCAGATTCAAGAAAAAATGGCTATTCAGATTCTATTTTTCAAAGAATATGGAATCTGAATTCTATAGATTTTAGAGTCTGGATTCTGATGAATTCAGATTCAGAATTCCAAGGAATTTTGAGTCTGAATTATTATTAATTCAGATTCTAAATTTTGAGGAATTCATAGTCAAAATTCAAAAGAATCTGGTATCTAAATTCAAGGGAATTTAGAGTTTGAATTCTGAAAAATTCAGTGTTTGAATTTCAGAGAATTTAGAATCTGAATTTCAGAGAATTCAAAGTCTGAATTGTAGAGAATTTGGAATCTAAATTTCAGTGAATTCAGAGTCTGAATTTCAGAGAATTCAGAATCGGAATTTTAGATAACTTTTTATCCAAGGAACTATAATATTCCATTTATTTGGATAAGGATCTGAATATTTTACTTATTAAAAATAAACTTGGTTTTGATAGGACAGAAAATAAGATAATGAAAGCCAAGTTAACGATAAAAATTTTCTTAGATAAAGAAAATTTTCCTTATGAAAATAATCTTTAGAGAAATATAATTTTACTTAAGAAAAGGTATTTGGGATTTTTCAAAACATAGAGGAATGGACAAGTTATATGGAAACCTTATTTAATCAACAATATCATGCCTTTTTGAATGCACAAACAATGTGTTGAAAAAAATAAAGAATAAGGAATTTGAATTTTTTAACATTAACCATGATGAATACGACTAACCCCCCCTCCTAGGTTTTGAAATCTCTAAGGACTGTATTCTTTACTTTATTAGATAAGTTAATTCTCCTTGTAATAGAAATTATTCATTATGTATACCCCTTTACTTAAACTCCCCATTACTTAGGCCATTCTTTTCTTTTTTTACTTAATATTATTTTGATAATTATTTTATCCCTCTTTGTGATTTTCAAAATGGAATAGAGAGAATGAGAAAAAAAATGGTACTAGAATGATTCGAACTATACAAAATAAGTCAAATGAAGGATTGAAATTCTTTCATTAAGATAAGAAAAATTGATACAAGGTAAAAAACCACAAAATATCGAAATTTAATTCAAATCATTCATCCTTATTTTCCATTGGCATGATCTTCTTCATGGTTGCCTTTAACTTCTTGATCTCCTTACAATATTTCTCAAACCACTTGAGAAACTAATTATAATCCCGATCCTTCTTTTCCAAAGACATGATTTTTTTTATTGAGATTTAAGGATTTGTGCATGAGACTTCACTACTTCTTCTTTATAATTGATCATTTCTTGAAAATCTACCTTAAGTTCCTTTTATATCATCAGATTTAAAGAAACTGAATTTAACTTCCCATTTATATCTTTATCCTCATGCTTCCAGGATATTTGCTCAAGATTCAGGTACTCTGTAAAACATGTTGTAAGGTTTTTTATCCTATCATTCGACTAATCAAAAATAATCTTGCACTTAATCTTGGAAGTCATCAAAGATTCTCATGTTTTAACGGTTCTTTTAGACCATTTAATTATTTCCTTACATGATCTCTTACGAGTATCATAACCAATATAAAATGTTTTGAAATTTGCCTCTAGATTGATTAAATTTTCCATCATCATGATTACAGAATCTGTTTTCTGATTGAAATAATGACAGATTAACTAGAACCACAAATAGATGCTAGGAATCAGATGTATTGTTTTCACTAACTTCTTCAAAGACTAAACAACAAAATCCTGACCAATTGAAGATGGGGATTCTGAATCTGATTCCATTTCCAAAGAGGAATCTTTGTCGAGATCTCTATCAATCCTCTTAGATAAACCACCAAAATATTTCGTAATAATCACAACCTTATTAGGAGTATCAGCAACCATCTTTTTTACATTATCATATTTGGAAATAACCTTCTCATCCCTTGGCGATTCATGATCACTATCAAATTGTTTTAAAAATATTATGTTCTTCAAAATCTTCTTCTCAGAATCTTCCTTATCATCATTAGGGTGGATGAGATCATGGTTTTTACTCACATCATCAGTAGGTTTATCAACCCATTCCGAACAATAATCTTCTTTCCCTTGAGGAAATTTTTTTATTGTCCAAACTCAGTAAGTCTGGAATGAAAGCTGTTCTGAAGGACTATCCTTGTCATGGTATTCTTATACTTGATTTATCACATAATCACTCTCATCTTCTTCTTACTCTTATTATTATTCTAATTCTTATTCTTGAAAATGATCTTCTTCCACAACCTTTTCAGGAACTAAAATTTTATTTCCCAGAGACTCTAATGGTACAGATTCGTGGTGAAAATATTTTATTACAAGATACTGTTCAGAGGATTTCTCAATATTCTTGAGAAGTTCCTGGATGATCTTTGCCTCAAACATTTTCCTTTTCTACTTTGTCTACTTTTCTTGCCTTTGAAGTTCTTCAGAAGTTTTAATTTTAATGGATTTTCCTCAGTAGGATCTAGGATAATACTTGGATCTCCTTATTTCTTATTCTTCATCTATTCCCTCCATTTTTCTACCACTTTATCAAGGAATGTTTTTTCTTTTTCAGCTTTGGTGGTTCTGACTGAGTTTTCAGAACTGTAGATTTTTCTTCGGTTTGCAGTTCATTTTCCATTCCCTTCTTCTGTGCTTTCTTGGAATTTTCTCATTCTTCCCCTTTCTAGGATACTGATTCAATTTTAATTATAGTAAGATCATAAAACTCCCTACAATTGTTATTTAAATATAATTTCATTTTCCTCAGGGTATCATCTCTTAGAAAAGAATGTTCTTGAAATCTATGGGTTTAGAACTGCATAGAATTTTGAAGGATTCTAAGAAGATCACTACAATCATTGAAAAGTTCAATAGATACATGATAATATGAGATTTGAGAGATCCATTATTAATATTGGTGATTGTTAGAATAATTTACATCACCAAATTTACCTTTATCAGGTTAACCAGAAAATCCAGTATAATGATATAACTTTTCTTTAAGGAGTACTTGTCCCCTTTTCATGGAATGAGAAATCCTTGTACCCACAAAGCCAACATAATTAAATTTGTTAAAATGTGGTCGATATTATGTGACATTACTCATTTTATTACAAGTCACTCAATTCCCTTTTTCCTTCTAAAAAACTTATTGATTTATCTAGTAACTTGTGAGTACATAAAATTGCATCACCATTATATGGAATTCTAGTGAATATTTGCTGCCATCTTAAAATATAGGGTATATTTTTTACATATCTCTTGAATCAAAAATACTCCCTTCTACATTTCTTATAAAAACTTACTGAATTATAGATCTCTATAATTATGTCAGGGTAAAATAGATGCTGACCCTTTGTCCTGGCTACAAAAAAACTCTCCCATTAATTCAGAATGATATTTTCCATAATCAAGTAATTGTACTTAGAAATGAATTTTGGATCAACCGACCTTTCCCTTTATATTTCACAATACTTTTTTTACTGAGTTGAATAAATTGATTTTTCTTTGGGGAAGCTTCTAGTGACATTCTAAGTTTCTAAAAAAAAATGAACGACCTTTTTTTAGGGGAGCAGAGGTTCGGCATAAAAAAATCTTCAAAACCGATGAGGGATGAGGAATAAGGGGCCTTTATATAGGATTTGAAATGATGTTTTGAATTCCAAAAACAATCCAATGGTTGAAATAATCTATATATGATCTAATATCTGAGATGAACACTGGAAAAATATTTGGTAGGTTCTGATATTTTGAGTTTGTAAGGAAAAATTAGATTTACGAAATGTGAATCTGATAGAGTTTTCTTAAAATAGGATAAAAATACCAAAAAGTAAAAAATTATATTTTGAAAATTTATGTAAGGAAACATAACTTTTAGATTGCCTTGTGAAAATTTCAGTAATGAAAAATATTCTTCTTTAAGAACATTAGATTCCAGAAAATTTTATTAAGTAAAGGAAAATTTATGTTCTTGAAATTTGAGTTCCAAAAAATTTTGATTTGAGAATGAAAAAAAAAGTGGTTACGAAAACATTGATTAAAAAAATTGGTTACAAGAAATTTTATTAAGAAAAATAATTTGGTAAAAAAGAAAATGTACCCCCCTATGAAAAGGAGTTTCTTAATATAAGGAGATAAGTTTAAACAATATGTTTATATGGAATATTATCAAATGGTTATCTTTCCTAAATTTGGTTTGATTTATTTAAATCTATTAGAGGGTAATGATTTTTTAAAAATATTAAAAAGTTGATCATGCATTACAATAAATTATAGAATAATATCTATTTTCATCTTGATAATATTTTCGAAGATTTTTTCTTTTTCAGTCATATGTCAGGAATATCCACTATCCATGTATCACGTATTGTTGTTTGTGGTTTCTTTATCTTCCTGAAATCAAAAATTCTGGACTTTTTGGAATATAATCTTTATTGAATCTAGAAATTCTAGGAATCCAAATTTTATTAGAAAAATAAGATTTATTAAAACCTAAACCATGGGTTTTATTTAAAGAACAATTTTTTCCCAATTTCTACCACATTTAACCTTGTGCAAAAGGGATCACTTTAAGGAACAAAATATTTATTATTAAAAAATAGTTTTGAATGAGTATAAAAAAATCCAAAACAATTCATAAGGGGACTAATTTGTGACTACATTTTATCACATTCTTTCCTTCAAGAAATAATAATTGATAAAATCTTCTTTAAGGGAAAAAATTAATATTTTATTCTAATGAATAAATTTTTAACCTCAAATTCATTAGTTTTAGAACATGAGTAAGCCCCTAAAATATTTTTCTTGGAAATAACACTTTAAAGATCCTTATAATGTTTATCCTTCTCAAAATTAATATCCTTAAGGTTTTAAAAAAACATTCAAAATATAAATTTTTGGGATCAAGATCCTTAGAAGGATTTGATACTTCTTTAGTTAAAACAAAAATTCTAGAAGTTTATTTCTCTAGAATCATTTTTATCTTAAAATTTCTTTTTTCAAGTTCCTTAGACAATCTAAAAACTTCTTTAATTGAAGGTATGATACTATCTTCTGATGTGGAAGATTAATCATCTAAGGATTCGTAATATTCTTCATTTGGAAAATAAAAATTTAGAGAAATATTGTTTAAGAATTCGACATTGTGTACCTTATCCATACGAAAATGATTTTCAATAGGTATTTTGGCTATAAGACTAATATTCTTCTAATTAGATGATTAAAATTCTAGAGATTCATCTAATGAATCACCCCCACTGGAACTCCAGGTGTCATTTTATTTCAAGACTTTCATATCTCTAGACTTGTAATAATTCTGTCTGTTTCTCTCAAAATGATTTTCCTTCATGTCTTTTCTCCTATGAATAGGACAATTAGGTTTGATATATCTATCCCTAATACATTCATAATAGGTTAGATTGGAATATTTCTTTTCCTTTCTCTTTTTTTATATATATACTAAAAATATTTCTTTCCCACAACCTTGTTCATCCATTGAGAATGATTGGATAATTCATTATTAGAATGAAAACTGTCACTTGATTCTAATAGAACAACATATTTCGTAGATTTATATCTATTTACCCTTTCTGATGTCCTGGATTTAGATGTAGTAGTGAAATCTACACTTCCATTACCATTATTCTTTTTGTTGAAATCAACATCTCTCTTCATTATAGTTTCATGCTAAATAAGAGATCTAAATAACTCATCAAGAGTAATGTTAGATACTTTTCTATTACCATCAATAGTTTTCCTTTTTGATTCCCACTCATTGGGCATGATATCAATTACCTTATCTACAAGAACATCATCATCAATACCTTTCTCTCCCATATTTTAATGACTATTGAAAATGTTCATAAATCTTTATTATACTTTTCAAATAGGTTCTCCATAAGGAAATAAGAATCCATGATATTCAGTTATCAATATAGCTCTTCTAGTTTCTATCACTTTAGAAGTCACAAAATATATAAATTCAAGTTTCTTCCAAAAGTAGTTGGTTGCTTCAGAATAAGATATATGACTATATATATTCCAGGTCATAGAACACAACAAAGTATTGTGTAGCGTGTAATTTATTTGACATTCTTGTTTCTCCTGGTTGTTGAAGGTTATGAATTATTTTTTTAGATTTTTGTAGTCTCTAGTGAACATTAGAAAATTTTCTATTCCAATGTTAATGAAAAAAGTCATCATTATATCATTGTAGTAATCATAATCATTACCATCGAAAATTGGTGGTCTGGTAGGGTTTAGATTTTCCATGGAACCAACATATATACCTATAATTCTATAAGAAAATATATTTTCCACAAAACATGTCAGTAGTAAAAGTTTATAAACAAAGATAAAAAATATTTAAGAAAAACATGAACAAGAAATTTAAGCAAGAAGAATTTTGAACAAGGAAAACATGAGCTAGAAAACATATATGTTAGTATACTTATTTCAGAAACCTTACTTTGATAGAAATTATAAGATCAGAATAGTTAATGTAGATGATCAATTACAAGATGGTGAAGGAATTATAATTTAAATGACTATTAGTTTTAACCATAAGGAAAACTATGTTTAAAAAAGTTAATCAAGGTAAATTCAAAACCCAGTTTTTGTTCTTAATTATGAAACAAAAATTCTTAGGATCTGGGAATATAAATTTGGAAAAAAACATAAGAATAATTTTATTATAGAAATATTCTACCTTAAATGTAACATCCCAGGTAAATAAATAATAATACATTCTAATGTTTATCAATATTTGTGAATAAAATGTTAATATTACTTTAAAGGGAATTTTATGCTCGATGGCATGCCCAATACGCAACAATCAGTTTCTTTGAAATCTTACATTGTACACTAATAATATAATAATATTATAATAGTTAACGCCTAACCATTGTAATGGCAGGAATGAACAGAAATAACTACAAAATGATTACATATGTTTGTTAAATATTTTTACACTTATCCAGTAAATGTTAGAGGCTTAAAATCCAAATGAATCCAATTTTAAGAATAAATACTCTAATATTTTTAAAAGATTGATTTACCGCCTTTTGATAGTGAACCTTTTTTAAATATAACTTTTGAAAATTTTATAAGATCTATTTGTCAAAATAAACTTATTATTTATTATTGGGACATTGAAATTTACTTTGGTTAAATTATTGGTATGTTTCTGACATTGTTCATTTTTTTAATGAATAGTGAAAAAATACTGCATTTTACATCAAAACTACTTTTTCATATAATTTAAATATATGGTTAGATTATATTCCTAATTTGTTTTAAAGTTTAATTGGAATATATTCTTACCATTTAATCCAATGGTGGTCATTGGAATTAATTTCACTTTTAAATTAGACTTAAACTAGTGTCAATCTTTTAGTAGATATTGTTTCTTAAAAACATGCTATTTGTTTTGACAGCGGGAATGAATTATTAAATTAATTGATGCAACTTATATATTTTGAATCTTGTAAAATATACATCATTTCTTAATTCGGAATATCAAATATAGCTTAGGGTGAATTTTTGGTATTTTTCTGAAAAACATCAATTTTTGATGAATAGTGAAACCACTAAGTGGTAGTTAATGAAACTGATTTTTCATTTAAATGAAACTTTACCACTTCTGTGATTTTATTTTAAAAAAATCTGACATACATGGTTTTAATTAGGAAGTAAAATGTGGTTCAATGAGATTAAAATAATTTTTTGGTGAATAGTAACTTTTAAGTTTTATTAATCACGATTAAAGGTAATTAGTATAATTTAAGGTAAAGATAATGTCATAATAATATTACATGACCTTGACACATGTCCTACCCTTATTGGATGAGTCATGGACGACCAAGACAATCCATGGGTCAACTTGGGGACCCCATGGAGCAACATTGGTTGGAAAATGGCATTAATAACTTTTTATTTAAATTTAAAATTAAAACGTCACAAACATGTATTGTTTTACTAAAACAATTTTTACATGGGGTTATACAAGTCATATTTTTTACTATAAATATTAATTAGAAAGATAAAATTATTTCCTACATCATTATAGTTTTTTATAATTTTTAGACATTAAATAAATTAATTTATTTTTGACACCGTGATGATGCAGTGATTACCTCATAAATGAACGATTTAAATAAAATGAGAAGATAGGGTGAAATATAAGTCTTAATCTTTTCACAAACCTATTTTATGTGTGGATTTAGAAACATTATCACCTTAGCCTGGAAATATACCCTTTTGGAACCTTTTAAATCTGAAAATCATTTTATAATAAAGTAATAGTTTATAACTTTCCAAGAGTGCCCCTCCTCTTCTCTTATAAAAGGCCCCCACCTCTACCACCTTAACAACACCTCTCAAGCCTTTGGTTCGGAAAAACCCTGCCAATTTCATCTCTCAAAACCCCTATCTTCATCATTGAAGCCTCACCTTGGGCAGAATGCTCTTCAATAAACCCTTTTGGTTCAAACCTAGAGGAGTTACCCCATTTAAAGGTAATGTCTTCACTTGTGTTCTTTTGTTTTATTTTGCTTCTCCAAACCCCTAAACTCTTTTTATTCCTTTGTATTGTAACAAAAATAGTATATTAAATATACTAGGATGTTTTTATGTTATGGATTCGAGCTACACTTACACACACCTCCGTCTAATGGTTAAAAAACATACTGTTTCTATGGATGGCGAATTACAGCGTCATGAAACGATGATTGTTCAATATTATCTTAACACCTTTCATGGTGGACATTATGATGTTAATGTATTTTATATATGATAGATATGGTATTTATCTTTCCCATATGCTGCTGTATTTTATTTTTAAAACATACCTTTATGCTTTGCATGTTGTGCAATTGCGATAATTTCATATGAGGAAGTGTGGACTACTGGCCCCTCAAGTGATGTGACTCGTTCATCCAATACATGGAATGTATAAAGAATGAAATTAATGAACTTATGTGACCTATAAAACATATATATTATACTGGTATTATAATATATATATCTCTCAATTATTTTTAATTCCATTAATATGACAAAGAAATGAAAGTAGCGTTCATGCGTACGTACGGCCTACGGTCTCCATGAATGGTGCATTTCATTTCCTTTTATCTCAAAATGTTATGGAATAGTATAAAATGAATATTTAATGGATATATATGATATATAAATCATTAATACTATTCTTTATATGATTTACTTATAACTACATGGACAATCATTTTCAAACAAGTTTATTTTTGACTCATGTACCAAACATCGACAAAAATGTCTGATATGAACTCACATTATTAACCAATTATTATAACATTATAATATGTGATATGAACTGAATAATAATCTTTAAAGGAGGACCTCAATCAGTTATAAATTGACCAAAGTTTATTATTCAGGAATATAATGAAACGAACAAGACAAGTCAGACTTGAGGTAAGGGATCCTACCTCTCTCTTTCTTTTTAAGTACTCCTTTTTATGTAACTTACTTTAAGCTCCCCTTTATTATGTTGGGGGATGTTATTTTATATTATAATTTCTATAAATTTTATGTTAATATTATGAGAGACCCTATTTTATCTCATCAATCCATTTTTGGATGTTTTATGTGGCGCTGTTAGGCTGCCGAATTTTCATAAGGGGATTTTCATCTCACTTTTTATTCCCGTGAGATTCATGCTACAATGGCCACTATTTCCTTTTGTGTGGTGTATGTACTGCCCATTATTTTACTATTTGTATAATATACTCTCATTTATGGGTATTTACATCTTCATTGTATGCCCCTTCTTTCTTGGGGTGTACGTTTTGAAAGTTTCCCAAACCGGTAAGGGAAAGTTTCACATTCCTCTTTTTAAAAGACTTATATTGTTATGTATTTTAATTTACATCTTCTTATGATGGGATATGTTATTATATATCATTACTGACGTAAATTTTATGTCCAAGTGATGAGATACCATTTTCTATCTCATCAACTCGTTTTATGAATTTTAAAGTGACGTCGTTAGGCTGTCGAATTTTACCATGGGAACTTCTTAACCCAATTTCGATTTCATTGGGTTCAACATGTAGTTATTGAAAATGCCATCCTATGAATATGTTTGAATTAACATTGGTGGTTTTACACTTAATATCAACTTATATTGGGTGTATTTATATTTGGCACACATAATTATGAGATTGATTTATCCTTAATTTAAGGATACCTTCTTTATAAGGGATTTCATCTCATCTTACATTTCTATTGAGACTTCATTGTTGTTATGCACCAATTCACTCTTATATGGTGTATATACTGTACTTTTGAATATTATATCATGAATACCTTTACTCTCATGATATTATAATGTTCTGATTAAATTTTATTCCTCAATTATTGTATTCAAGTGTCTCACATATTGTTAAAAACCCTTTACTAAAAATATCGTTTTAAATGTTTTAATGATTTATTATTATAAATATATCTCGTTAATATACATGTTTTCAAAATTATTTTAAGGATTTATTTATATGGTTATTAATGGTTTAAAATTTTAAAAGCTTAAAAGTGGTATGGGACACTTTGGTTCAAAAATATATTTATTAAATGTTTTAAATGGTTTTGAAAATGGTTTTTAGAATGGATTCATTATTTCAATATCTTAAAATGTTATATTGTTACTTCATTATGGGAATGTTATATTTCATTTATGCTTAAGTTATGTGCTATGATTATGTTATGGTTCTTGGGCATTGTTTATGAAGACGGGTGGTTCCGTGATAAACTAAGGGTGGGTGAGCCTGATATTTCTCTTCAATGCATTGGGTAACATGAAGGAGTCAAACGCTAAGGTTTCTCCAAAGTGATTTAGGGAATATACTGTGATGGGTATTCCAAACGTAACCATGAGGGTTACTCTCTACGTAAGAGTGTTATGAATGCCTCAAGTTACCTTTATGTCTTATGATATCTATGAGTTATTCATAAATATTATGATTTCATGAGGTATGTTAATGTGCTTATGTTTTATGAGTAAAGTATTATTTCATTGATTCTTATGTATACATGTACTACTGTTTCCTTTCGGAATTTTTATATCCCTTACTAAGATTTTTATACTCATCCCATGTTTTTGAAATGTTTTTCACAGGTCAATGGAAAGGTACATGATATGATGATAATGTCATGGAAGTGTCAAGAAAGAATCCATGTTTTATTTTAAATATGTTTCCGTTGATGGGAAAAAATGAATACTATCTTTTATGTAACCACTTTGTTCAAATGTGGAATGAAATGCATGATTTATGATCTAATTCTCTAAAACTCTAAACCTGAAAAGATCCTAAATGTGTATTCTTGAAATAACTCAAGATTAAGTATGGTTTATGGCCGGGGACTTATAGTTGGTATCAGAGGTCGGTTTAGATAACTTTAGAGGTTATAGTGTTGTTTAATCATAAGTGACAAGTTGTGTATAACCACAAGGGGTATAATATTAGATAGATTCATTGTTATTTTTGAAGGTTTGTATGAGTTTGAGATAACTTGGATAAGTATATCTTAGTGTTTATCTTCCTATTTAGTACATGATGATTTTGTTGATATACTAACACAAACCTTTTTAGTTTTAGTAAATGGATGGATCTAACAGGCAAAAAAGTGACAATGGGTTTGAAGGAAACTGTGGTGGTTCTCTGATTAGGAGACTGGATGAAATAGGGGATTCAATGAGAAATATCATGGCTATTCTAAACCAACTATCAGGAGTCATGATCAACCACTTGGACCTTGGTGAGTTATCTAATGCCTCTTGTACAAGAGAACCAACTAGATGTGGAAGTTCATGTGATAATTATAATGGTAACCATTAGGGTTTATATGATCCTTACTTTTGAGGTAATTAGGGGTTACTATATGTTATGATGGAAAATGAAAGGCATGAGATAAACTTGAGGTTAAAATATGTTATGATTATTTTTGAAGATTTTATCTCGTTTTGGGGGATATTTTATTAATTATATAGTTTTGGAAAAAGGACAACACGCAGACCGTGTGACAACCCGTCGCGTCAGACAAATCTGCGGGAATCGAACCCACAACCGAAGTGCGACTGGTATTTATCTCCTATGACTAGACTAAGTGAAGACCCTGGTTAGTTTGACTAATTCGTTTTTTTAGTTAGATGATTTTATGAATACAGAGTAATTTTATTTTGGGTTATCTATGGAAATTATTAACCTATCATGGAGGATATGTGATTAGGTTTATTAATTTTCAATATGAGACTTTAAGATCAACTGATGTTATTTGGAGATAAATGTTAATTTGTAACTTGGGAGACTATGTGATTAAATCCTTAAAATATTTGGGTTTCAATATTAGTTGGTTTTTCCTTGGATAATTTTATGGAAAAATTGTTTATTGAAAGGTCTTCATTGAAATTTGGGTTTTGTTTGACAAATTTTGGAGACTAGGAGTAGTTTATCTTTTTTTGTAAAAAAAATATCCTTTTTGGGTATTATCTGATATCATACTAAAATTTTTGGGTTGGTTTTTGTTGAGATCTAAAGCTATGGTAAATATATAGTTCTCTTTTGTGGATTAGGTGATTCTCAAGAAGTTGATTATAGTACTCTTAATGCGAACAAGTCTTCCTAAATACTCGTCTTTTGGAGAAAATATGAGTTTGATTAAGGAATATAGTAAAAGTTGAAAGTCTACGTGACAAGTAAATATGTTTCATTATGATTTAGTTAAGATCAAAAATAAATTCCTCAATGAAGAGTGACTTAAAACAAAAATGTTGTCTGTTAACTTTTCCTACAGGGGAATCAAATACCGTTTAACCCATCACAAGTTTGTGATTTTCTTGTGGTTAACTTTCTCCTAGACATGTTTACTATCACTCTACATGAGAACATGAACCTTTTTTTTCTCCTTCATATCCATATTTTCATACTTCGAATCCTAGTATGTGTTAACTCGGGTGACCTTTGTACTTCTCTCCATGTCTTTTAAAGTGATATTTTTACTGACTCTTGTTTCGATGTGGGACTTTCAATAAAGTTTCCAAGCCCAATTTTGAAATTGCGAGAACGCAATTCCCAAAAGGGGGGAAGGATGTAACATCCCAGGTAAATAAATAATATTACATTCTAATATTTATCAATATTTGTGAATAAAATGTTAATATTACTTTAAAGGGAATACTATGCTCGATGGCGTGCCCAATACGCAACAATGAGTTTCTTTAAAATCTTATGTTGCACACTAATAATATAATAATATTATAATAGTTAACTCCTAGCCGTTTTAATGGCGGGAATGAATAGAAATAACTAAAAAATGATTACATTTGTTTTTTTAAATATTTTTACATTTATCCAATAAATGTTAGAGGCTTAAAATCCAATTGAATCCAATTTTAAGAATAAATACTCTAATATTTTTAAAAGATTGTATTACCACCTTTTGATGGAGAACCTTTTTTAAATATAAATTTTGAAACTTTTATAAGAACTATTTTTCAAAATACACTTATTCTTTATGAATGGGACATTGTAATTTACTTTGGTTAAATTTTTGGTATGTTTCTGTCATTGTTCATTTTTTTAATGAATAGTGAAAAAATACTGCATTTTACATCAAAACTGCTTTTTCATCTAATATAAATATATGTTTAGATTATATTATTAATTGGTTTTATTGTTTAATTGGAATATATTTTACCATTTAATCCAATGGTGGTTATTGTAATTAATTTCACTTTGAAATTGGACTTAAACTAGTGTCAATCTTTTAATAGATATTGTTTCTTAAAAACACGCTATTTGTTTTGACAACGAGAATGAATTATTAAATTAATTAATGAAACTTATATATTTTTAATTTAGTAAAATAGATATCATTTTTGAATTTGGGATATCAAATATAGCTTAGGGTGATTTTTTGGTATTTTTCTGAAAAACTTCAATTTTTAATGAATAGTGAAACCACTAAGTGGTAGTTAAAGAAACTAATTTTTCATTTAAATGAAACCTTACCACTTCTGTGATTTGATTTTCAAAAAATACGACATACATGGTTGTCATTAGGAAGTAAAATGTGGTTCATTGAGATAAAAATAATATTTTGGTGAATAGTAACTTTTAAGTTTTATTAATCACAATTAAAGGTAATTAGTATAATTTAAGGTAAAGATAATGTTATAATAATAATAAATGAGCTTGAAACATGTCATACCATTATTGGATGAGTCATGGACGACCAATACAATCCATGGGTCATCTTGGGGACCCCATGGAGCAACTTTGGTTGGAAAATGACATTAATAAGTTTTTATTTAAAGTTAAAATTAAAATGTCACAAACATGTATTGTTTTACTAAAACAATTTTTAAACGGGGTTATACAAGTCATATTTTTAACTATAAATATTAATTAGAAACAAACAAATATTTTCTACATCATGATATATTTTTTTATAATTTTTAGACATTATATAAATTAATTTATTTATGACACCGTGATGATGCAGTGATTACCTCATAAATGAATGATTTAAATAAAATGATAAGATAGGGTGAAATCTAAGTCTTACACTTGTCACAAACCTATTGGATGGGTATATTTAGAAACCTTATCACCTTATCCTCGAAATATATCATTTTGGGACCTTTGAAATCCGAAAGGCATTTAATAACAAAGTAATAGTTTATAACATTCCAAGAGTGCCCCTCCTCTTCTCTTATAAAAGGCCCCCCAACTCTACCACCTTACCCACACCTCTCAAGCCTTTGGCTCGGCCAACCCCTGCCCATTTTATCTCTCCACATCCCTATCTTCATCATTGAAGACTCACCTTTGGCAGAATCCTCTTCAATAAACCCTTTTGGTTCAAACTTAGAGGAGTTACCCCATTTAAAGGTAATGTCTTCACTTGTGTTCTTTTGTTTTATTTTGCTTCTCCAAACCCCTAAACTCTTTTTATTACTTACTATTGTAACAAAAACAGTATATTAAATATACTAGGATGTTTTTATGTTAAGTATTTTAGCTACACTTACACACACCTCCGTCAAATGGTTAAAGAACATACTGTTGCTGTGGTTGGCGAATTACAGCCTCACGAAACGATGATTGTTCAATCTTCTCTTAACACCTTTCATGGTGGCCAATGTGATGTCAATGTAATTTATATATGATATATATGGTATTTATATTTCCCATATTCTTCTGTATTTTATATTTAAAACATACCATTATGCTTTGCATGTTGTGCAATTGCGATAATTTCATACGAGGAAGTGTGGACTACCGCCCCCTCAAGTGATGTGACTCATTCAGGAAATACATGGAATGTATAAAGAATGAAATTAATGAACTTATGTGACCTATGAAACATATATATTATAATTTAATTATAATATATATATCTCTCAATTATTTTTAATTCCATTAATATGACAAAGAAATGAAAGTAGCGTTCATGCGTACCTACGGCCTATCGTCCCATGAACGGTGCATTTCACTTCTTTTTATCTCAAAATGTTATGGAATAGTATAAAATTAATATGTACTGGATATATGTGATATATAAATCATTAATAATATTCTTGAGATTATTTACTTATAACTACATGGACAATCATTTCAAACAAGTTTATTTTTGACTCATGTACCAAACATCGACAAAAATGTCTGATATGAACTCACTTTATTAACCAATTATTATAACATTATAATATGTGATATTAAATGAATAATAATATATAAAGGAGGACCTTAATCATTTATAAATTTAACAAATTTTATTATTCAAGAATATAAATAAACGAACAAGACAAGTCAGACTTGAGGTAAGGGATCCTACCTCTCTCTTTCTTTTTAAGTACTCCTTTTTATGCCACTTAATTTAAGCTCCTATTTATTATGTTGGGGGATGCTATTTTATAATAAAAGTTCTGTAAATTTTATGTTAATATGATTATAATCCCTATTTTATCACATAAATACATTTTTGGAAGTTTTATGTGGCGCTGTTAGGCTGCTGAATTTTCGTAAGATGAATTTTATCTCACTTTTTATTCCCGTGAGATTTATGATACATTGGCCACTATTTCCTTTTGTGTGGTGTTTGTAATGCTCATTATTTTAATATTTTTATAATATACTCTCATTTATGGGTATTTACATCTTCATTTTATGACCCTTCTTTCGTGGAGTATACGTTTTGAAAGTTTCCCAAATCGGCAAGGGAACCATTCACACTAATATTTTTAAAAGAATTATTTTGTTATGTCTTTTAATTTACATATTTTTATGTTATGATATGTTCTTCTATATCCTTACTGATGTAAATTTTATTTCCAAGTGATGAGATAACATTTTCTCTGTCATCAACTCGTTTTATGAATTTTAAAGTGACGCTATTAGGTTGTCGAATTTTACCAAGGAAACGTCTTAACCCAATTTCGATTTATTTGGGTTCAACTTGTAGTTATTGAAAATCCCATCCTATGAATATGTGTGAATTAACTCTGGTTGTTTTACACTTAATATCCACATATATTGGGTGTATTTATATTTTTCACACATAATTATGATAATGATTTATCCTTAATTTAAGGATACCTTCTTTATAAGGGATTTCATCTCATATTAAATTTCTATTGAGACGTCATTGTTGTTATGCACCAATTCACTCTTATATGGTGTATATACTGTCCTTTGGAATATTATATCATGAACCCCTTTATTCTCATGATATTATAAAGTTCTGATTAAATGTTATTCCTCAATTATTGTATTCAAGCGTCTCTCATTTTGTTAAAAACCCTTTAACTAAAATATCGTTTTAATTGTGTTAATGATTTATTATTATAAATATATATCGTTAATATCCATGTTTTCAAAATGGTTTTAAGGATTTATATATATGTATATTAATGGTTTAAAATTAAAAAAGCTTCAAAGTGGTATGGGAACTTTGGTTCAAAAATATCTTTATTAAATGTTTTAAATGGTTTTGAAAATGGTTTTTAGAATGGATTCATTATTTCAATATCTTAAAATGTTATATTTTTATTGCAATGTGGTAATGTTATATTTCATTTTTGATTAAGTTATGTGCTATGATTATGTTATGGTTCTTGGGAATTGTTTATGAATACGGGTGGTTCCGTGATAAACTAAGGGTGGGTGAGCCCGATACACCTCTCCAATGAATTGGGTAACGCGAAGGAGTTAAATGATATGGTTTCTCTGAAGAGATTTAGGGAATATACTGTGATGGGTATTCCAAACGTAACCATCAGTGTTACTCCCTACATAATAATGTTATGAATTCATCAAGTTAACTTTATGTCTTATGATTTCTATGAGTTATTCATAAATATTATGATTTCATGAGGTATGTTAACGTTCTTATGTTTTATCAGTAATGTATGATTTTATTGATTCTTATGTATACATGTACTACTGTTTCCATTCCGATTTTTTATATCCCTTACTGATCTTTTTCTGCTCATCCCACGTTTTTGAATTTTTTTTCACAGGTCAAGGGAAAGGTACATGATATGGTGATAGTGTCAAGGATGTGTCAAGAAATAATCCATGTTTTATTTTAAATATGTTTCTGTTGATGTGAAAAAATGAATATTATCTTTTATGTAACCACTTTGTTTAAATGTAGAATGTAATGCATGATTTATGATCTAATTCTCTAAAACTCTAAACCTGAAAATATCCTCAATGTGTATTCTTGAAATAACTCAAGATTAAGTATGGTTTAAGGTCGGGGCCTTATATTAAATCATACAGAATCTTATTTATCAGAGTAAGTAAAAGTACAATGGAGTATAAGAAAGTTATACTTTATTTCTTTAAGAAAATAAAGTGGAAATAAAACATGAAACAAAAACAAGTAACAAGTAGGATATATTTTAACCCAAAGAGTAGGGTATCCAAAAACCATGGAAAAAGGTCCCTTAATTTATACTTTCAAGAAAGTCCGTCTTACCCACACCAGGGAAATTCCTTGATAGGAAAATTACAATTTATCTTTCTATCCCGGCTAGCCCGATATATTTAAGGTACTGAGAACTTATAACTTCTTATTATCGAAAGCCCTCAATTTTACTCAGCAATAATTGGATCCGCCCAGTGAAAGTTGAGCAAGATTTTCAGGGCTGAACAAGATGTTCATGAAATGCACAAGGCATTAGAGACTTTCTCTAGAAATCACTACATCACATGTAATCTCGAGATCGATAACGATCTCATTCATATGAGGTCCTATTTATAGGTAAAATTTTAATGGTCATATTCCTCCTCCAACATTCATATTTTTCCTTGATGTTTTTGGGGAACATTACATGTGGCACTCATCCAATGGCCAGTTAAAAACAAATTGTACGTCATCATTTTATATTTACAAAAGAATGTGTAAAGAAAATTAGGCAGGATAACTAAATCTGAAAATCTTAAATCAAGGGAAAAATATAATACGGAGTTTTAAAAATTTAATTCTACATACAATGGATATTTAGATTCTATTTTTAAAATAATTCATAATCTCAATTCTATGTTTTTGAGAGGCTGAATTTTGATGAATTCAGAGTCTAAATTATAAGGAATTCGTAGTCTGAATTCAGAGGACTTCAGATTCTGAAATCTGGGGAATTCTGAGTTTCAATTTCAATGAATCTAGAATCCAAATTTCACAGAATTCAGTGACTGAATTTCTAAGAATTTTGAATCTGAATTTCAGAGAATTCTGTGTCTAATTTTCCGATAATTCAGAATCTATAATTTAGAAAATTTTTTATCTAATTAACTATATCATTATGAGGAATTTGGATAAGGATATGAATATTTTACTTGGTGAAAATAAATATGGTTTTTAGAGTACATAAAATAAGATAATTAAAACCAAGGTAATTATAAAACATTACTTAGAGAAAGGAAATTTTCCTTGATAAAATAAATTTTACAAGGAGATAAATTTTCCTTAAGAAAAAGCGTTTGTGAGTTTCAAATCATAGAGTAGTGTAAAAGTAATAAGGAAGACTTATTAACTAAACACACCTATCATTACACAAGGATTCACCTAAACCATGAAGAATCCCTATTCAATACCAACAGATGAGAAACCTAAGGAGATAGAAAAAGATAAGAAAGATATTTATGATTTTCCTCCTAAAACCATTCAATTACCAAATATAGATATAAAAAACATGAAATGGCTGAAGAGGTTACTCAAAAAGAGGTTTCAGATACATTATACCACATTGAGATCCTCATCCCATTACTTGAAGAAATCAAGAAGATTCAAAAACATTTCATGTTTTAAAATAAGTGTGTATAAAATGAAGAGGGATAAAAGGAGATGAGTGGATCAAACATCATAGTAATGTATCTTCACTCATCACACCAGCCTTTATAGTGCCCAAAAATAAATGTATCACATGACATTCTCCATTTCCTATACTATAGGAGAGTTTCATTTCTCTGATGCTTTATGTGATTTGGTCGCCTCCTTTAATTCCTTGCCTCTATCAATTTCCTCATCATTTGAGGTTTTAAGTATTAATCCAACAATTTTAGTGCTACAACTTGTGAAAGGTGAAATAACATACCCGATGAGAGTCATAAAGGATATCTGTATTCCAATGATATGTAAGATCTTTCTATATGATTTCTATGTGTTGAATCTATAGGATGACCAGGTTAGTTTAAATGCTCTAATAATTCTTGGTAGGAATTTCCTCAAAACTACCAAGATAATCCTTAAAGTTGATGAGGGTGAAATTTCAAAGGATTTTGTAAGTGAGATCATATGATTTAATATTTTAAACTCCATGAAGTACCCCTTATAGGACTATTATGATTTATTCTTCTCCAATTCTGTCTTATCTGGTCATGACCCAGTAAATCATTTTTTTAAATATTTTTATATTGGGGATTAATCCATGTTTACAGTGATCTTTATAATTTGTTCTAGTTTGACATTGAAAAATACACCACAATTATTTATCAAAATCCATCCAAACTCATTTATAATTCTTTGGATAGTTCATTTTCTGCTTTAGAACATGTAATTTTTATTAATGACTTGGCTATTGATTTTGACGATGGGGTTGATACATTATTCACTGGTATTGATAATGAAATTTTAGACTTCTACATTCATTGTGAATATATGTCAATTACCACTTCTTTTCCATTAATACAAAACCAATACACACTAGAACTCAATCCATTTCCATAAATAATAAAATATTCATAACAATTGAATAGTGAAAAATTTCCCCTAATAATCTTCTAATTTAATAATAAACACAACTTATAAATATTTTAAAGGAGAATATCGAGGGAATTGGGTGGAACTTATTAGAAATAATATGTATTATACCCTATATTTGTATGGATAAGATTCTTTTAGAGGATAGGCCAAGTAGCTACACTATTAGATGTTTTAGAAAAAGTGGTGGACATGTTTCTTGTGGAAAGTGTTATTTACCCCATTTATTACTCTTAGTGGTTAATCCCAGTCTAGGTTGTACCCAAGAAAACTAATTTAACTATTATAATGAATTAAAATGATGATTTAGTTAACGTGAGATTACAAAAATTTGGGGAGTGTGCGTAAATTATAGGAAATTGAATCAACACCCTTGTATAGACCATTTACCACTTACATTAATTAACTACATACTTGAAATAATTATAGGGGGGAACACTATTTCTTCATGGAAAGATTCTATAGATATTTTTCGGTTCCCATTTAAGTTCCGTACGAAGATAAGATAAACTTCACCTACCCTTTCGACACATTTTCTTACCAAATGATTACATTTGGTCTTTGTAACACACTTTGTACCTTACATAGATGCATGGGTATATTTTTTTATTTACTTAATACTTGAGTGTTGGTATTTATAATTATTTTACTATTTAAATTTCCATATTTCATGTGTTCCTCTTGAGTTTGGGTATTGTGTTGCATCATTGCATTGAGAAAAAAATTAGTTTTTATCATTGGGAAATGTAATTTCATCATAGAGAGGGGAATTTTTCTAGTTTACTTATTTTCACATCATGTAATTTAGGTTGATAAATATAAGGTAGAAATTATTTCATCATTTCCATAACATACCAGTGTGTGTATTGTTAGATTAATTCTTGGCCATGCTAGTTTTTTTCAATGCTTAATATGATATTTCAGTAGGGCCACCCCAACATTATTTCGATTGCTTAAAAAGGTATTGGATTATATTTTTATGATTTATATTGGGAATCATTTGAAAATAAAAATAATTTTTTGACCACTCCATCGATCAAACAACCCCCATGGTGGGATCTTCCATTTAATCTTATGTGTGATGCTTGAAACTTCACAGTTGGAGTAGTCATATCATAGAGGGTGGAAGGTAGGACCCATGTGATTTCTTATGTTTCATGTAATTTGTATTCAGCCCCTAAAAATTACTAAACAATGTAATATAAGTTCATTTCTGTTATATTTTTTAAAAAAAATTTAACTTTTTCTTATTTGGGATATAAAGTTTCTATTATTTCTTAACATGTAATTTTAGGTACCTCTTTAAAAATCCAAATGAAAATACATGACATATTAATTGTGTGATAGTTATATAATAGTTCTAAATCAAGATAATAGATAAAAAGGGGTCAGGGAACTTAGTTTATGATCACATGAGCAAGATCACAATCATTTTGGGGAATGATACCACAAACCAGGTATCACTTCTGCACACATTTCCTAATGATAATCTTTATGAACTCTTAGGTATATATCCTTCGAATGCTGATATAGTTAACTAAATTTTTTCCTTTAAAATAAATGTAAATTTAATGAAATATAAATTCCAAAAATTGAAAAGTGAGTCTATGATTTATCTGTGGGATGATCCATACCTCTAGTTCATTTATAGTGATCGTGTTTTTAAGAGGTGTGTTCTTAATCATGAGTTTGAGTCTGTTATACAGTTCTTTCAGAAAAATTATTTTGGTGGATACATTTGAGTCTAAAGGATGTATAAAAAGGTCATATACTTTTTACTATGTTGTTTTATACCTTTTTTCATGATGTACATGTTTTTTATAAATCATGATCTCATTTTCAACATAATGGATACATTTCTAGGAGACATTAGATGTCCTAACAACCCATATTATTTTTTGAGATTTTTTCTGTATGAGGAGTGGATTTATTGGTCTATTTCTTAGATCAATTGGTTTCTTGTACTTTTTTTGCTTTTAATTATGTTAGTAAATTGGTGGAGACAAAGGTCACAAGGACTGATGATTATTGTGCTCATGTGTGTTTTATCAAGCCTCAATGTTTCTATAGGTCTAGATTACCTAAGGATATCATTAGTGACTAAGGGAAAACTTTTGAAATTAGAATTTGGATTCCCTATATCTAAAGTATGGTGTAATTCATAAAACTTATACTCCATACCGTACACAAACAAATGGCCTGGCCGAGGTTTCAAATCAAGAGTTAGAACCAAATTTGTATAAAACCATGCATCCTAATAGGGAGGATTGGAGAAAGTGCTTAAATGATGAGATATGGGATTATTGGATAGTATTCAAATCACCAAATGGTATTTCTCCATTCCAAATAATTTTTTGGAAAGAATTTCATCTTCATATAGAGGTCAAGAATTAGGAATATTAGGATATAATGAAATACAATATGGATTAATCCAAAGATGAAGATCAAAGGAAACTACAAATTCAAGAGGTTTCTATGATTCAATTATCATTATATGATAACCACTGCTATAAAAGAAAGTATCAAAATATTCTTATTATTTAATGACAAAAAAGGGTGTTTCAATTAGTAGAAAAAATCATTCTATACAGTTCATGACTAATTGTGATGCCCATAAAGTTGTGTTTCAGATGGTTAGGTCCTTATGTTGTATCTAATGTTTTTTTGTTATGGTGTGGTATATATCACACAAGAATATGTATGAAGGATATTTATAGTTAATGGGAATTTTTTTAAGCAATACATTGTGTGACATACCACCCATGAAATTGATTTCATCACACTCCATATCCCCATCATCAATTGATAATATTAGCCTATCTCTACTGCTTTAACAATTATATTATTTTTCATATTTAAAATAATATATCTCATGTGAATTTATCATCTCCTAGGTTCTAATTGAGAATAATGTAATATTTGAAGTGTGGGTTGAGGACACAATTTTGGGATTTCATCTGTAGGTTTTTCATTTAATTATTTTTTTATGTGTGTTTTGTGTCAATTTAAAATAACAAAAGAAATCAATGCAACATGATCATTTAGATGTGGAAAATATAAATGTTCTTTTTTTTCAAATTTAATTAGTTGCGTGATGAGGAAGAAAAATATTTCATCATCAAAGGATGCTCTTTGAATTTTGGACGTAATTGATGATATAATAGGTTTTTTCATTTAAAAACCTATTATATATTGACACAATTCATTGTGAAATTTTCTCATAGTAAATAATATCCTTGATTTCTAAACACAAATTTTATAAATCAAGGACTTGTGTAATTTTTCAGAATCATTCGAGGTATATCCATGTTATGTAAAAAAATTAATCTTATACCAATAGTTGATTCATATGTTAA
Source organism: Viscum album (assembly GCA_963277665.1). Taxonomy (NCBI): domain Eukaryota; kingdom Viridiplantae; phylum Streptophyta; class Magnoliopsida; order Santalales; family Viscaceae; genus Viscum; species Viscum album. The sequence goes on along the minus strand of OY728162.1, from coordinate 1,113,072,360 downwards.
TTTCACGTACGATCAATTTAATTACTGTTCCAAATTGACCTATGCATGTGTACCTGATATCCAATTTTTTACAACCTAATAAACCGATGAAAAAGGGAAAAAATAAATACAATTATCTTAATAAATAGGGGAGTGATGAAATGTACAACATGTGTGGATATCAAGGTCGAGACCTTAATTTTTGATATTCCGAAATTCCTGCATGAGTGGTTTATGAAATATGATTGTAAAGGAATGTAGAACAAGTTTAGTTGAGTTATCCATGGTAATAAGATTTATTTATATTGGCATGAATATATTGAATAAAGGGTGGAGAAATGAGCATGAAATGGTTGCCACACACACCTAGGGAATTACTGGCATAATAGTGCCATGATTTATTTCACAATGACTTGTGTAGTTAATCTTAGTGGATATTATTTTTATATAATTAATTTTATAGTTAACTTAAAATTTATTTAAATTGACACTTTATGGGGTTCTTACTTTTTTACTATGTCCACTGTGGATTGGGGAATATTATCATGTATATGTTGTCACAATTTTTGGAATAAATGGTAGGTGACTTTCTCTAGGAGTGAAAAAGTGTATGTGTGGGCGAGTTGATAAAAAAATATAATAAATATTTTATTGATAATAAATAAAATAATTTCCAAACATTGTGTTAAAAAATTTTATGTACAGAATATTTGAGGTTAGATCATTTATTTTGAAATTTGTTGAAAATTCAAGTTTTGACTCTTTAAAGATCATTTTATTATTTTAGTTATAAATATTTTCGGTGTATTATTGGAAACTTATATTTCTTGAAATAATTCTTCAATTAATGGTATATGTTATTTATTTAGTTCATCTGAGTTGGATCATGCATTTTATTAGAGTAAATGGGCTATGAAGTCAAATCTAGATAAGACTCTCCAGATTTGACACCGCATCAATATTTGGGACATAATTTCTTCATCAATGATTTGATTTTCAAATATTTTTTAAATAATATAAAGGACCTAATTTCTTGAAAATAATTTTTCAGCAGGGATAAATGGTTGACTCATTTTGGAGGTTAACAAGTCAGCGCAACATGGATTAAAATATTTGGGAAAATTTCCCATTCACACTAGAAAAGAATTAAAATACAAGCCATCCTTACACACTATAAATATTTATTTTATCATTTTTATATGTTTAGACATGAGTGATATGATTGAGGTTAGAGCATAATTTTTGACTTATCATTTAAATACACTATTATAGGAAGGGAAGCTTCCACGTTAGGATCTCCACCAAAATGATCTTCTTTTCCTCTTCTTTTTTGTAACGTTGTTGTTCTTGCAAAAAAAAATATATTTATCTCCCATTTATTATGTTATTTTCAATTTCATTCATTTTTCATTTAAGTATTTGGAATAGAAACCAGTATTAGAAATGTGATTGGGTTATACACTTTCAACATCATTGTGAATGCTATTAGTTTCTACGATGACCACATCACCCATAGAAGAGTAGTTTTCCTTTGTAACTGATATACCACTAACCTTATTCATTTATTTATTTTTTAATAAGAGAGATACTATAATTAAGATAACATTAGTTATTAATTTGGTTTTTAAATTAACATAATCTAATCAAGTATTTTAATATTGAACACAAAACACATGAGGATGAATAATGTGTAAATTGTTAGACCAAAGTAATAATCATTTAAACGAAGCAACACATGATAAATTTATAGAGTTAAAATACAATCATAAAACTAAATTAATACTAATTTCAATAATTTATATTCTCCATAATTTACCAATGACCATAATCTAGGATTATAATGACAATCAATGTAGGGTGCTATGATTTTATTTTCCAAAGCAAGCATAAGGTTTAATTAATCTCCTCTCTGTGGTTAAGTTACCTCCCATAGGGTTCGAGGGCTAAACAATCAGTGAATAATAATTATGTTTATTTTAATTTAAATTATAATGATTATAAAGTAATTTAATATGTATAGTTATATCCACTACACCATTTCGAAATATTTCCTAAAAAACTTCTTCTCGTTGTGCTTTATAAATCACAAATAAAAAATACTATATTATTCCAACATACTTATTAATTTTCTAAAAATATCAAACAAAAATTGCTTAATTTTTTATTCTTTTTAATTTTATTATTTAAAAAAATATATTTATTATATTTTTTTAAAAATATTTCTTCCTTAGAGAACCGAATTGGTCAGCCACTCCACTAGACCAAAGTACATTCAATTTATACATTGTTTGAGAGAACCCATGGAGGACCCTTTCACTTATCCATTATTTTTAACTTCGGATTTGACTTACCATGTGAAACATCTGTTCCATTTATATCATGAGATTATATTTATAATAATTTCATTACTTCCACTTCTAAAAGTGTCCTTCCACCTCCCCTTCAAGGACACTCTAAAACTGAATTTATTCTCAAACCAATACCCATTTTTACATTCCATAGATCCCTGTCCCATGTCCCTTGATCCATATAAAATATCTATTTCCTCTATTTCAAATATGTACTTAAAGAGAAAGTTTATATTCTCAACCCACGTATAAATACCACTCTATCATTTTCCCTTATCTATCATTGTTCTCCAAACCAATCATAACCATTAAATTGAGTAAAAATAAGTATTATTTATATAATAATTTTTTTTATGATTATGCATTAAACATTATCCACCTTTTCCATTTTTCTTTAGAAACAGAAAATATCATTTGTATGCATGTGCATACTTCCACCTCGACAAAGTGATGTGTTTTATTTTCCTTAACCACAAAAAAAGGTTTCAAATTGGTATTTAATGAACTAATATGGTATTTAAAACAATATTATTGTTCCTAAAATTTAGGCAACTAATTACCATTCACTGAATCTATAGAAAATGAAAACAATGTCCTTTTGTACGCACATACTACCGAATCCATACACTGGCTTATTTAATTTTCTACCACCATAGTATTTTATTCTTTATGTAACTCTCTAAAAATATTATTGATAACCTTAAAATAATCTAAATAATATCATTATTATTCTTTAATAATGCTATTATTCCAAAAGAATCACTTTCTTAACTATACCTAGCCATAAATTATATCATGTTCTTTCTTTGGGCAGTTTAAACACATACATGAATGATGATATACATTTATATCAAGGATGAATATCGAAACAGAACTACTAGTATTATTATAAATTAATGAAAATATAATTTTTAGTCTATGTTTTTATAAAAGTTATATTAATATTTAAATTATTATTAATATACTATCATTTGTTCATTAAATATTATTGAAACATACTCTCTTTTAATTCAATCATTATAAATAATAACTAAAACCATTATAAAATGAAATTACAACACATAAAATCCTAATAAAAAATACATTATTATAACATAAAAAATTGTTAAATGATGAAATTTTAGGGAAGGAGTGAGGAATAACATTGACATTACAAGTGTGCAAAAAATAATTCAAATTACTAACACTCAATAGAAAAAATAAGCTATAATTGACTAATATATTTATAATAAATGATTATAAATGAAGTATATAAAATTATATATATATATATGAATATGTTTCAGAAATTGGTTATTAAGATATTTAAATTTATGATATAAGAGACTAAATCAATTTCTTAGAAGTTAAGTGGTTTTTATTAACTCATCCTCTTTGATTAAGTCATAATGATTCCATTCTGACTATGGTATTACAATATTTTTTTATTATATCTATGATGATATTATATTTAAATTTCACATATTTTATTGGTAATTACATATTCACATAAAATATGTCTTTTTTTTGTATTTTTTTCTTCATAAATTTTGATGATGTTAAGAATAATTCACATCCCTTCCAAATGATATCTTTTTCTTCTATGTCAATATTCACTATTTCTGCCAAGTTTCTCCATTATTTTGAAATTAAAATATTTTCTATTTTTATTGGTCATTAAGTTCATCTTTACCTCATTTGAAATGGAATTATTAGGACTCTATTTATAGTTTGGGATTCAAAACAATTATTTTAAAATATAAAATATTGGTTTCCTTCCACGACCATTTATTTGATCTTTCACTCCAAATTTATTTGAGATAACCTTAATTTCACTTTAAAAGGCTCAATATTTAATTTTTTTATGTATATATTTTAAAAATTATTCACTTAATCACCTGTAAATATTAATATATTCATTAAGGTCCCATTATAAAAGATCCATTTTAAAAGTAAATGGTTTCAAAAAAAAATTCACTTCACTATTCTAAAACCATTATATAGTTTTCAAGGATTTATAATAGATATTTATTTCAATATAATTATTTTTAGAATTCATTATTTTCAATTTCATTAAATTTATCTTTTTGAAAGTGATACATAAGCTCATCTTTTTTGTAGAAATGTTAAAAATGTTTTCTAAAAATTTCTTTAAGTTTCACTTCCATATTTCTTTTTAAATATAAATGATTTATCTTTTATGGAGTTATGTTTTATAATTCTCATTATAAATGTATTTCTAAAATACTCTTTTTGGGTTGTTTAATTTTTGGCATCAACCTATTTACTTTTGATATCATGTTATGTGATACCATTTAGAAATAATATAAAACCCATTTTCATTCCATGGGTTTTTATATGATTAATTATTTATATTTTTTAGCCCACATGTATATATATTATGATGGGTGGGGTCCTATATCATCATCCAATGTATTTATTAATGTTTTATATTTGACGAGTTAAAAATGCACAGTGAGTTGTGACACTCATGTCAACAATGGACCATGAGTTATGATAGTCAGGTTAATAATGGAATATGAGTTGTGACAAGCAAGTCAATAATAGATCATGTGGTATGATACTGGGGTCAATAATGTACCATGAGTTAACATAATCAATTAAATAATGTACGATGATTTATGATACTTGAATCACTAATGGGGCATGAGTTATGAAACACAAGTCCTTAATAGGGTTTATGAAGTAATTCCCAAGACACCATGTAATGGTTCACAATATTTGGATTCCTGGACCACTATGTAATGCATTTATATGATTGTGTTTGTGAAATAAAACATTTTTATTTTATTTTTTAATGACATGTCATATTTTTATACCATAAGACTATGATTATTCTCTATAGATAATGTTTATTATCTCACACTCTTATTCCATGCTTCATGTTTTTTCATTTGATATTACATGTGTAACACAATGAAATTTTAAATTATATATTCCCTAAATAATTTGTTTTTTCAATAGCCCATGATACATTTAACACATAACCACAATGAATTTCTAAACAATATATAATTATTAAAATGTAGCCATGTACTTTTTGGGTAAAAATAAATTTAATAAAATTATTATATATATATTTATGAATAAAAATAAATTTCATTATTAATATTAATGCATCGATAAAATTCAATTAGTATATATTAGAAACTAATAAGACTGATTTATTCTTCAAAATGTAACCCACCTGAAATTCAATTTGATGCCCTTTTTTATACTAAATTTCTTATAGATTATATATATTATTGATATTAATAATAAATTTACACCAATTTGATTAGTAATTGATAAGAAATAATAATAATATATAGACTTATTTTAAAATATATTTTTTATAAAAATATTTCTCATTATATATTTATGCTTAATTATGTGAAAGATAATTTATCAAATGACATAATTTTAATTTGAAAAACTTTATTTTTCTTTTATTTATAATAAAAATAATCTATTAAGATGAAGTTTGCAGTGTTTCCCTAAAATAGTTATTTATTTACTAAATAGTGAATACTAGGTTTTTACCAGAACTATAAATTTTATGACTTTATTATTATATTCAAAAGACCTAGAAGTTTATAATACCTTTTAATTGATAAGATTTGTAATAATTGTAGCTTTATATATAATTATACATCCATCAACCTAATATATATATATATATATATATATATATATTTATGCTTAAAAACACATTTTGTTTAAAATATGAATTGATATGCAACATACAGTAATGTTGAAATTTATTTTTCCTATAAATAGAAATTTTATCTAATAAAATTAACTTCAAATTTAAAATTTGTAGTTAAAAATTATGTAATAAGAGCAATAATATTTTTAATCATAAAATTATGTTACTAAGGTGAATATTAGTTACCGTGATAAAATAATTATTTTTAAAAGAATGACAATTTTTTAAGTATTATTTATTTTTCTGAATTAAAAGACATCATTTAAATTATGACACAAAGATTATATTTATAAATATATGAAAATATATTGACAATATTTTTATAGATAATTAATTTGAAATAATATTAAGGATGTTTAACAATTAAAAGTTTATTTATTTACATAATGGGATTTCTACACACTATTTTTTTAAATTTAAAAGTTTAATTTTACACATTTAGAAGTTGAATTATTTTTAATGGTTCTCAAATTAGTAGTTAACTATTTAAAATTTTGTAAGATGGGTAATCATATTTTTTTAGTTATAAAACAATTACCATTATTAATAAGTGTTAAAATGGGTAATCCAATGTGGCCTTAATTTTACTAAATTAATTTCATTCTTTGACCTTATAGAATATATTTTTTGAGTTTTAATGTCATTCCTATAAGTCTCAACAAAATTTGACGAACTAATGATGAAAACAAACTTAACAGACTTAACACAAATGAGATTCTATTTTTACCCCATACCTAACAGTAGTTTCATTGAAAAAGGCCATCATTTTCACCAATAAAAGGATCTTACTCCCACCGATATTTTCATCCCAATAAATCCTAAAGTGATTTATCATGATGTTCTATTACCTCCCAATTTATAAATCTAATCCAAGAGTTCCTATGGTTATAAGGATTTTTCCAAATATTTATGAAGCTACTTAGAAAATTAAGGGTTTTAAATCCATATCTTTCCTTTTTAATTGAAATTATTTTTTATAATAGAATTTCCATATATTTTCATGATTTTAATTTCATGCTATTATCTATCATTTGCCATATTTTTACCAAGATATTACTTATCCCCACTCAATATATCTTTTTTCCTACCCCATTATTATGTATTCAAAACAGTTCACATTCTACCCTTCCATTTTTAAATATAAATATGTATTTAAATTTATAATGACTATAAATATATAGAATTTTCAACAAGTTTATATATTTACAAAGAGATTTACTCTCATTAAATCATTTTCCTAATCTAACATAATGTATAAGAAACCTAAATTTTGGAAATTAAAGTGTAAGGACCAAGACTTAAAAATTACATAATATTGAATTAAGTGAATAATTCACATTGAAGTTATTTTTAGTTTTAGATATTTAGAGAATTGGGTCTTTACTTATACATAACTACTTGAATATTACAAGTAGACACTTTAACTCAATATTGATTTTTTTCATAAAAAACTCTTAAAAAACATGTATAGTTACATGTTTTAAACAACATGACTTTTACATGATCCCATCCTTGAAACTATTAATCTTTATGTGCTACAAAAATTATTTTAAAACTTAGTATTAGTATAAAAAGATCGGTAAGGGATACATAATGATGGAAAACTATTATTTTTTCAAAAAAATAATGTAAACCACAAATACATTATCACAAAGTAATAATTTTTACCTTAAATAATTAGAAAAAACACTTCACTGAACATAATCTCATTACATACAAATTTTTGACCAAAATATTACTGTAAATCCCTTTGAAAACAACATATATAATATAAAGGTAACATGGGGCATAAACATACTTAAATGGAATAACCATATGATCCACTTCCACATATATAACTTAATGGAATAGCCATACGACTAAATTCTATACCCAATGCATTGTAGGTTATAATGTATCCACCCATCATTGGTTTATCATAGAACCACCAGTCATTTGGTTTATTATGTAACCACCCGTCTAATGTCTAAGTGCCATTATATAATCATCACACATAAAAGATTCCAAATATCATCATTTCAATAATAAAATATCATTTGAAACCACAAGATAAAATTTAAGGATATTGAAATAGTAAATCAACTTTCAATACCATTTTCAATAAAAAATATTTAAAAAAGGGTATATGGTTTTTATTTTCCATTTAAAAACATCACGTCTTGTTAAGGAAGCCAGATATCAAATAATGCTCACGGTGGTGGAAAGGTCGTTCTTGTCGGATATGTTAAAAACATTACTTATTTAATTTAGTAAAATTATTCATATAAAAATATTCACTTTGAATGAAAGTAAAATTCAAAGGGGTTTATTATACACCGTAAAAAATAAGGACGTTTATATTTTCAAAGTATTATTCAATGAAAGGAGATTGAGATGAAGTCCCCTACCTCTTGTCCAACATGACCCATTCGTTCTTTAATTCATTGAATAATAAACATTAGTTAATTTATAATTAATTAATAACATTTTTCATTTTTATTATTACTTCTATATCACTTATTACCTTGATATAACAATTATTTAGTTATTAGATTTCATATCAGACATTTTTTCGATGTTGAGAACTTGAGTCCAAAATGAACTTGTTATAATTATAAATTTTCTGTGTGGTAATAATTACATTATATACAGAATTATATTCATGATTTGGATATCATATATATAATATATATGCAGTATATATGTATTATGAATAGTCCATAAAATTTGGATTTAAGAAATGAAGGGCACCATTCATGGAGACGGTAAGCCATACGTACATATGAATGCTAGTTTCATTTAATTAATATTTAAAAAATAGAAACTAAATGTTACATAGGTATATTATAACTATAGTATAATATATATATTATATATGTTAAATTATTTTATTAATTGCATCCTTTATATGTTCCATTCATTGCATGTACAATTCATATCACGTTGAGGGGACGATAATCCGCACTTCCTCAATTGAAATTTTCGTATTTATACTACATGAAAAGCCTAAAGTTATGTTCCAAATTATAATTAAATAAAAAGTGAGATAAAATAAATATCATATATATAATATATTATTACATTTACATCATAATGGCCACCATTATAGGTTATAAGAGAATATTGAACAATCATCGTTTCGTGAGGAAGTAGTTCGCTGTCAACAGATTTAGTTTGTTCTATACCTATTAGATAGAGGTGTGTGTAATTTTAGTTCGAATAATTCTCATAAAAGAACCTATTATATTGAAGATACTTTTTTTGTTATAAAATAATTTATTAATGATATTTTAGGTGGTTGGAGAAGGAAAATAAAAGAAAGAATCTTGATACAAGACATTAACTCAAATTGGGAAACTCCTTTTGATTTAAGATAAAATGTTGTATTTAATTGACTTATTCATAAGTTAAGTATTATAAGTGGAAGGGAGGTATTTTTGGAACTTATTTGGGCAGATTATTGATGATAAATGGGGGATTGAGATGCGTTATTAAGGGTTATAAGTTGTGTCATTTTATAAGAGGGAGGAGGGGCACTTTAGGAACGTTTGACAATATTATTTTATTATTAATTCATCTTAGACTTATAATAACAAAAAGCTATATATTTATAATATAATATGAGTATGTGCCTAAAACCTCTTAGAAAAATAGTTTTAGACAAGTTTAGGTAACAAACATAACCTTGTATTTTAGCTTTAACCCTTAGTAATCTTATTTAATTTTTTACCATGTCTTCTTGTATATTCATAATATATGGTTACTATAGACACTATACAATGAAAAGAGGAAAAAAATGGATCATTAATCAAAATTTAAACATCATATATGTCAGTTTTCCAAATAATAGATTTTCAGGACTATTATATCATTTCATAAAATATTAATTTATTTAAAAACTCATTTATTTGAATTTTTATACTATTCATATCATGACTTTTTAAAAATAGATAAAAACTTGATTAATTATAAACAAACATCATTAATTAAAATATAACAAGTAGTAATAATCCATTAAATTTTTTTAAGACCTAAAAACTTACATAATAAATTTATTTTAATATTTATAATCTCATTTTTGAAATCATTCATTAATAAGGTACTCACTACATCACTATTGTGTCATAAATAAATTTATTTATTTAATCTATAAATATTATAAATAAAATACCATGACGTAGTAAATATTTTTATCTTTAAAATTATAATTTATGGTTGAAAATATATCTTATATAACCCCATATAATTTTTTTTACAAAAAAGATTCATGTTTATGTTATATTTTCCCTGACATTAAATTAAAAGTAATTAAAAGTCATTTTCACACACAAGTGCCTCCATGGTGTCCTAAAATCAATCCATGGACACACGTGGTTAGAAATATCTCATCCAATAGGGTTAGGACATGTGTTATGGGAATTTAATATTATTACAATATTATTGTTTTACCCTTATTTACTACATTTACCCTTTAATCAGGGTAAATAAAATATTTACTGAAGTTACTATTCATAATGTCTAAAAATAAAATATACCTATTTACAATATTTGGAACTCATGATTTTAAATATATATTCCATTTATCCAAATTGAAAAAACATAAGTTGCAGAATTTAATTTGATATGAATTCCCCCTATCAAAACCAAAAATCATGTTTTTATGAAGTAAAAACTTCCAAAAGATTGACATTTGTTTATGTCCAATTTCAAACTGAAATTACTAAAAATTACCAAAATTAGATTAAATGATAAAACTATAATATCATTACACTTGAAAAAAATTAAAATGATTATATAATCATATAAATATACTATATAAAAAAATAGGTTTGACTTAAAATGCAGTATTTATAACTATTCATTAAAAAATGAACTTTATCAAAAAAATAAAAAAAAATTTCCCAAACTAATTATTAATGTCCATATTTTAAAATAGAATTTTATTTTGTCAAATGAAACATATAAAAGTGAGAAAAAAAATATTTAAAAATAGTTCTCCATCAAAAGGCGGTAAAACTGAATTTTTAGAATAATACTTTGTATATCAGAAAAAACGTATTTATTATTATATAATATCTAGAAAACATATAAGATGAATTTAAAACATTATATTGAATATATACCATATATTTTTCATTAAATAAAAATCCATTTTTAGTGATATGAAAACAAAATTATTCTATTTTCAATAGGTTTTCATAAAGACACATCCATTATATTCATTTGTTTTTTATTTCCATTTCTATTAAATTCGGTAATCAATGAATCATCATTTAAATATGTGTAAACCATATTTCAAAATTCAATTGATACTATTCATTCCCTCCATTCCAACGGCTAGGCATTAACTACCATTTTAAATAATAATATTATTATTTTATTATTTTTCAGTATAACTCAATGTTGTGTGCAATATAAGATTTCAGAGAAGCCCATTGTTGCATGTCTAGTGCAATATCAGAAAAGCATTCCAGTTAACATAAAATTAATATCTTATCCATAATTATTAATTTAAATCCAAAGTTATTATTATATAAATACTAGGTTCGTTATATAAAGAATCTTTGGTTTTCTTAAAAATGTTATCTGTATCTGGATACGATAAAGTGGATGAAACTATGTCACAAATTCACCTAGGGGTAATCATCCTGAAAAAGTATAGATGAGTTTCAAATCAATCTCCACTATAGACCATGATGATTTGGCCTAAGACTGCGCATCAACTAAAAATTCTCATGGGATATGCTCTTAGTAATTCACATTGTCTTTATAACTATAAGGACAAGTTTTTCAACCATTTACATGGACGCATACCATTAAAAACTAATAACCTCAATAATTATATTTTATTGATGACCCATAAATTTTAATATTCAACTACACCACTACCTTATCTATATTTCTTTAATAAGGGTAATTCTTGTTACATCAAGAATAACCCATAATGTCAAATTTTATTATCAGGTATTCTATTAGGAAACCACATTATTCCATTTATGGATTAGTGAAATTAATGACATAACCATATACCATTAATATATATAGATATATATGAATGATTATTATATAATAAACTATTCCATTTATTAATGGAGGAAATATTGAAAATCTATATATTAATTATTCTGATATGGATATATATTAATTACTCAGTAAATTTGATTATGTATTGATTAACCATCCACCTTCTTTCTATTGATGGGTTATGATCATGTTATAATTTTTATTGTTATTGGGGAAATTATTGGAATTCCATATGTTGTTGTTTCAATAAAATGTTTTTTGGAAAAGTTATTTTTTATATTGTTTATTCATTTTCTCATGTGATGAATAAATTAGACTTAATTTGTGATTGGTGGAAATTGATTATAGATTTACCCTAAATGCATTGATAGGTATCATAAGACAAACGTGATCAAGTATTTTGGTGTATGAATTAACGAAATAAGACATTACTTAAATTTATGTACTTGGAGATAAGTTCATGATGTCTAAGATCATGTTCTCTTAGTTTATGGAAAGGAATTAGTGGTCGGAAATTATGTATTTCATTACTGAAGAACCAAATATTTTTAACCCTGAGATATTTTCATTTATAATTTTATCCATGGATATATTATTATTTCAGTTTCATTATATTATGTAATTATATTTGGTTATGTATACATGTAAATTTGTTTCACATTTTATACTCACTTATCATCTTTGTATATTATCACTTATTTACACCCTTACTAAGTGTTTTACCTCACTCCTTCATATGTTTCAATTTATATTGGTTATAATGAAAATTATTATACATTATATGACTAACATGATAGCTTCAATTGAGAATTTTTGAGAGATACTAAAGACCAATTATAGATTAAGTAGTTTCTTTTATATTGGAAAAAATTCCATTTAGTAGAGAAACACATGATCTTTATTAGTTTATGATTTATCATAATTATATAAATATTTGATCATAAATGTTTATGGGAATTTATGTAATGTAAAATTATATTTATGTTAAGAAATTATGGGATAGTTATGCTTGATAATACGATGTTGGTATCTAAGTTAATATGTAACTGTTGGCGCCAAAATATTGCACGGAAGGAAGGGACGAAAAAGATGTCCCGCACGCTGCCTCACGAAGCACCGATGCGAAGCACCCGAGCATCGTAGTCCCGCGAAGCTCCGGAGGCGGTAACTCTCTGCGAACGAATTTGACATTCGCGAGCCCGCTGCGAAGCTCCGTAGGTGGTAACTCTCTGCAAACGACTTTGACGTTCGCGAGCCTGCCGCGAAGCTCCGGAGGCGGTACCTCTCCGCAAACGAATTTGACGTTCGCGAGCCCGCCGCGAAGCACCTGAGGTGGCGAGAGAGTTCGGCATCGTGGCACCCCTTTCCTATAAATACTAGGCTCCCCCTGAGTCCAGGAGACAGAAAATCTGACCATTCGGCTTCTCCTCTCCTGAGTCGTGAAGCACCCTTTGCCCCCGGGAATCATGAGCTCTGCGAGGTACATCTACTTCGTGTGACACCTTCTCTTTGTCTCGTTTTGAGCCCCTCTTCCGAGAGGGATGCCCTTCGCGAAGCTCAAGGGCATTCGCGAAGGAGGGGGATTCTCAAGGGAACCCAGGAAGCCGCGGAGCGTTTATGCTTCGTGAAACACCCAACCTGTACTAGTGATCCCTATGCTAAGGCAGGATCGCTACACATCACGAAGCACACTACTTCGCAGCACCCTGCTTCGCGAGGCACCTCTTCTTCGTGAGGCAGTGCTCCGAGAATACTGCTCTACTTCACGAAGCACCCTCCACTCACACTTACACCCCATGCTAAGGCCAAGGAACTCCGCTTCGTGAAGCACACTCCTTTTCTTGGAAATTCCGCTTCCCGTGCGACCCTCCAGGTATTCACGATGTGATTTCAAAGTCTCACAGACAATACTACTCGTAGCGTTGCTTCGCCTAATGCTTCTTCGCATAGGTACGCTAACGGATATTGATTCTTCACATAGCCATGCTAACGTGGACCCCTCAATGGTTCTCTCTACAACCCACCTTGACCACGACCTTACTGGTACCTTCCCTCCCCCAAGGAGCAAAGGGTACCAGTTATGTATGTCCTAGGGATGTGGAGTGAACCAGCCTCGTCCGAGCTGCAGGATGTTAAACTGCCAAGCACTACATCCTCAACACATGACATTAAACTGTGACCCAACCTCGTGCCTCACACGAAGGGTCCCCCCAGCTCGAACATTTTTTACACCATTCGTCTCCACAGGAGTGGAATCACCCCTCCACAAGGGATGATATCCTCTTTATTGGAGAGGCGTAAGTTCTCAGGAGAAGGGAGACCCTAGTTCCCCAACGGATGGATGCACCCCTGCATCTCCGTACTTCCCCACTACCAAGGTTAGTGGAGGTCATGATATGGAACAAGGAATCTCCCATAATTGATCCCAAATCCCTCTTTCACTACGCTTTGCCGCACTTCGGGCCTCCATCCTGGAGTAAGTCCCAGCACTAATGGGTCGCCTAACACGTAAGCCCCTCTTCACTTCTCACGGACGCACCCTTCGCGGCGTGATCGTCAGGTCCTTGCTGTCTCTTGTTTCTCACACCGAGCATGACTCACGTGGGCTTAGAGTTGGCATTGGCCATGACAATACTTCGTCCATCATGACGTTAAACTGCATGCCCTCGTCCATCATGACGTTAAACTGCATGCCCTCATCCAGCATGACGTTAAACTGTATGCCCTTGTCCCGCATGACATTAAACTGCACAACCATTTGAACTACGAGGTCTTTGATCCATGTCAAGGCGTGGTACGTAGGAAGCCTCCACGAGGATCAAGCCCACCCGTCATCCAATTCACGTCAAGTTCCACTTACGTCCAACATGACGTTAAACTGCATTCCAGTCCGACAACAAGCCGTTGTCACCACCCGAACAACGAGGACTTTGATCCGTGTCAAGGCATGGTAAGTAGAAATCCTCCCCGAGGTTCAAGCCCAACAATCATTGTCCCAGACCGTCTCCTTGTTGGTGTTCCAAGCCCCCATTTTCAATCTGAACTAAGAGGACTTTGATCCATGCCAAGGCATGGTACGTAGGAAGCCTCCCTGAGGTTCAAGCCCGCCCCCCTTTGGACCAAGGTCCCTCCTTCTTCACGTCGGTTCGCCGACACCCACCATCCGAACTACGAGGACTTTGATCCATGTCAAGGCATGGTACATAGGAATCCTTCAGGAGGTTCACGCCCTCCACTAGCGGACCCATGTGTCTACCTTGACGTTGGTTCGCTGACGAATTCCATCATTTGAACTACGAGGTCTTTGATCCATGTCAAGGCATGGTACATAGGAAGCCTTCCAGAGGTTCCAGCCCATCACCCAAGTGGACCCCTGGGTTCACCTTCATGTCGGTTCGCCGACGAAGCCTCTTTGAACTGTGTGGTCTTCGATCCATGTCATGGCATGGTACGTAGGAAGCCTCCACGAGGTCCAAGCCCACCACCACTAGGACCCTCCTGGTCCTCCTCATTCACGTCGGCCTTCCGATGTCCAACCTGAACTACGTGGTCTTTGATCCATGTCACGACATGGTATGTAGGAATCCTCTCAGAGGTTCAAGCCCACCACCTGTTGGTCACTCCGACCTTCTTCACGTCGGTTCATCTACACCCGGGCAGCCTAGTGTGTAAGCCCCACACCATTTGGACGAAGGTCCACCTTCGCGTCGGTTCACTGACGCATTGGACCAAGGCCCACCTTCTCTTTGGTTCGCTGACAACATCCATCGGACCAAGGTCCACCTTCATGCCGGTTCACCGACACCATCCCAAACTACATGGACTTTGATTCCCTGCCACGGGGATACGTAGGAGGTATCTTCGAGGCTCAAGCCCAACTTCACCGTCTCCCTTGCGATGGTCCCTTTCCATTCCCCCTCCACTTCATTCATCCATCCATCATCCACCCTGATTCTCGCCCGGACCGTCATATCCCAGTGAGACCATGTCGGTACGCTCCTCTTCACAGCCTCCCATGGGTTGGTCCTGGTATCGGCACCCCTTCAAGGGAAATCCCTCAATCCGATCCATTCTAGCTAATGATCTGATCGGGCTGATCCGTCTCCGTTGGACGTTAAACTCGCGGCATACCCTGTGTTAAACACATGAAGCTAAGGAAAACCTCAGATATGTGTCTATGGAATATAATTCCCCGCACTCGATGTGGGATGCCTCAGGCTTCCATGCCCTCGAGAAGCCCTATGACCAGGGATAATAGACAGACATGTCGGTTTCCCAGCATCCAGACACGCTACTGATGCCTCAACGTGACTACTCCCCCGACTGAAGGTTGCTGCCCTGACCAGACCCTTTGGAATGTCCCGACAGAAGCAGTGTAATTAACCGGCGTCCATGGAAACATGGCACTGGGAAGAGTTTCACGAACAATGTATTAAATCTATGAGGGAGATCTGGACTAGGTGACGAGTTCTGAGGAGGAATCCGCAGAAGGATGAACCGACATCCCATTATCTTGTTTCGATCAAGGAGCAGACGTCCCTGAATAAGGAGCGAATGCCGCCTGCCTTTGGAAAGCGGGAATGCGGGGCAAAAGTGCAGCGCGTCCTCCTCCGCGGACAGATTGATGCGCGCGCCCTGGCGAAAGCGTCGGAAACAGAAAGGGTGAACCCGACATGAATGTATTCTTCTCAATGTGGAGATTAGTAGCATTTGAGACACCAGTAGATTGATGTGTCACCAGATCTAGATATCCGGTGCCTGGTCCCGCCAAGAAAGTAGCGGGCCTGTCGTGAAACTCACCGGAAGTCAGGGCAGTAGAACGTGGGGCACTCCATTATGCAATGTGTTGGAGTGGATCCTTCTTATAGATGTGTAGAATGGACGGATGCTGGGGAACTAGTTGTCAATCCTTTTCCTTGCAGTGCTGATGAGTTGATCCTTTCATTTCCCAGGAACCAGGTTGCTGTTACGAAGACACGATCACCACCCACTCGCCTACGTAGGGGCAGGGGCAACACCGGCACAACCACCCCGCATGGCTCCGCTACTGCCACGATGGCCGCTACATCACAGAATACAGGGCGCCCACATCCCCTCTCCCCGTCAGAGATCATCCAGCGAAGGGTGATCATCAACCTTGTACGCAGGTACGAGGATGAAGGGGTCATCCCAACTTGGGATATGGACCGCCTGGACCTGGAGGCATCCAGGCCTCACCGTCAACGCCGCCCTAACAGGCCGCACAGGGAGCCCCTGCTCCCCACCCCAACGTTCAATCGTTTCGGGAGCCTGTCCCCGGAACGCCTCGACCACTCCTCGCCTTACGCTGATGAGGCGGGCGACGTCCGGCTCAGCCCTCTCAGGGTCCCGACCCAAGGGCTCCAGGAAAGGGCTCCTGTCCGGCCGCGTCAGCACCACCGTCCGACTCCACAGGAAGAGCAGGCATGCCATGCCCCTACACCACCCGCGCCAGCTCGTCTGTCCCAACGTCAGCACCGGGCCCGGGCTGTGGACGCTCGCCCAGATGCGTCGACGTCAACAGCTACAATGGCTCGAGCCACCACCGAAGTGCATCATGGAGTCCCTGCATACACTTAGCAGGGGAACTCCTTCACCCAACCAAGATTGATACCCCAACCGCCCCACGGGCAGGCTGGGTTGACTCTCCGGGTTGCAGGCCTGAGTGGTGATCACCGCGAACTAACCTGCGGTGATGTCACTCCATATGGAGGCCCTACCCGTACCACTACTCCACAGAGCGTGGGCCTTCCCCACTCCGAAGCTCATCATGGAGGTATGCCTCGTGCTACCCCCATCCCGAAGGAAGACCTTCCCCACGGCAGTGACGCTCGGTGTGGAAACCTTTCCCGCACCCACTATACAGGGTATGGAGTCCATCCTCCTGTCCCCGACCTCCGGTCTGAAGGCACTGCCAATCCGGTCCTTCTCCAACTTGGGGGGCCTCCCTACGTCCTCTTTGAAATGGGTGAAGGTCCTCCTCGCCCCAGCAACTCAAGGAGTGAAGGTCAGCCTCGCTCCGCCCACATCGACCATGGAGGTCCTCCCCATGCTCCTGCTGATTCCAACAGAGGCTCCACCCACATGGGTGCTATCCATGGAGGTCCTCCCCATGTACCCTTCGACATTTGCCCTAGTTCCCTTCACACCTCGTCTATCTCGTGCGGGGGACCTCTCCACCACGGCGCCAGCGCCGCCCTGAGACTATATGTTTAGAATCAACCTTGTCCCGAAGAGCCACTCGGGGTAGGAGAGCGGGTCGTCGCCGCCACAAGAAGAATCCTAGGGGGGACGGGTGGAGATCAAACCGGCCCGTTTCTCAGATTATGATGCGGAATGTGACTCAGCGATGGAACCTTCTCCCCGCTCCTCCGTATCAAGGACTGGGGAAGGAACTAGGCGCGTTAGCCTCATTCTCCCAGAATGTGAGGTCCACCAGATTCCCACCTCTCTCCGCAGGTACATCCAGGAGGAAGAACTCATGGAAATTCCACAGGTCTCGACCAAGAAATCACCACCATTGTCACCAGAAGTGCCCTCTACCTCTACTAGAGATCACTGAGAGATATTTTGGGGGCCAACGGCAGTAGAGTGACGACATGACCTATCGCCAGCAGCCGCGAATCCTGTGCCAGAAGCTGTGTCTATCAGCCCATCGTATCGTGACATCGTGTCCAGGTCACCTCACTCTTCAGAGGATGGCCCGAAATTCGGTGGCCAGTCAGCTCGTTCACCGTATTCTCCACCGTCGAGTTTACTATCCCAGAGGTCCGCATCGGTACCACTACCGGTCCCTCAGCCGCCCTCGGTTGATGAGTCGGGCAGTACAGGGCCAGACCTCGAGTCCAAACCCAGGAGCTTCTGGAGCATTCTCGCAGCGGACTACTTCCTGGAGAAGTTCTGGCCGACAGCAGCGCTGGACTTTCACGCACCATAGTCCCTTACCCCTGAAGAAGTGGGGTGATTTTGTCAAACCCTATGAGAGACACACTTCCGCCTTCGTTACGAGTGGGTGGTGTACCCCAGAAGTCGAGAGCACATTGAATAAATCGTCGAGCAAAGCCTCCTGATCGATTTGGCCACACTCCTTGTGGCCCAGCACCCTGAGTCGTCAGGCCGTCAGAGCACCCTTCAATGGAAATGTGTTCGGAGTTTCAAAGTACTCTGAAGAGTCATCCGGGAAGTAACCCCCCATGTGCAAGTCCGTGGTTGGGGACACTATGCCGCTCTCCTCTTCGACCAAATCCAATGGCAGCCTGATTCGTTATGCGACATTGAGGACATGCCCTCGAGAGGGGTCACGGTCCACATGGATGACGTAGTGGACATGGAAGATGAGCTCAAATTTCTTGATGGAGAGTTACCCCCCGAGGGCGTACCACCACTGCAGGACCCATCATGGAGGGTTACCCATCAGGGAGGGTTACCCGTCAGCAGAGGAACCTGCTAGGCCTCCCTGTACCCACCGAGTCGCTGGTACTCGGTCAAAATACCGGCAAGGGTAAGGAGCACGTCGGAACTGTCAAGCACTCTGACCTGTCTGCCTCTATGTAGAAAACGGATGAAGATCCCGAGAAGGCCACGTTACGCCAGTAACTTGCTGGGCAGAAGAGGCTGGATGACGAACTCTTGGCTGAGCGCACTACAGAGCGGCAACCCGACTATGGTAATCCTAGGCCAGGGCAGTAGGGGAAGGAACAATTTCCACCTGGTGAGATGCCTCCGGGCAACCCTGATCATGCTACTTCCACAGACAGGGCAGAAACCGGAACTTATGGTAAGAGGGAACGATACGTCTCGCCAAACCCCTCGAACGACAGGGAAATCTGAAGAATCCAGTCCGGGTTCCCCCAGTTGCCCCATAGGTCATTCCGCCAGTCGATCCACGAGCTACCAAAGCCATCTACCGTGTTGAAGAACCTGGAAACACACTTGTAATTAGGGATCCCCGTCAAGACAGGGACCCCCACTCGGATGATCTGATAACGGCACTCACAGCCCGCCTCGAAGCGTTGGAAACGCGGCAGGTGACGGTCCCACCGGATGGCAAGCCGTATCCCGCGTGGGTGGATGATATGCCCACACCCCCGTGTTTTGGGAACCCCACTTTCTCTCCCTTCAACGGGACAGTGGACCCGCCACCGCACTTGGCTCATTTTTCTTCCAGGTGTGGCCCCATTCTGGGGACCCCAGCCCAGCAAGAAGCCGCCAAGATCCGATGTTTTGTACAGACATTGGAAGGTCCCGCATTCGTCTGGTATAACCAGCTCCCTATCGGATCGGTGACTGGTTAGGAGGATCTCTGCTGGCAGTTCCTATACCAGTTCAGCTCCACCACGCAGAAGACCAGCATTGTAGACCTATTCAAGTGCAAGCAAAGGCCTGATGAGCGAGTCGCAGATTTCATCGCTCGGTGGAAGGGACATATGTATTCCCTCTATATGCCACTGACTCAAGAGAAATTACTGACGATGTGTGTGGGGAACGTCAAAACGGAGCTGGTACCCTCCCTGATTACCCAGAACTACCCTCGAGGGTTCAAAGATTTCTCAGATAAGGCTTCGTTCCTTGAGGAGGCTCTGCAACATGCTAGTCAAGCACGTTCGTTTCCCCCTATGATCCCAGCTAGGAGGACCTCCAGAGCCGAACCCGCCGCGGTGGGCCAAATAGAAGCCCCTAGGGAGCTGGAATTACTGCTAGCGGCACCATCCCCACAACCCCGCAGAGGTCCTCCACCTCAAGCACATGCTCCTGCCCTGCAGCGACCGCCTCATAATCGGCAGGTTCCCCCACGCAATGCGCCACCTCCACCTAGGAGAGACAATCAGGCACCGCCTCCTCGGCAGGCCCCTCTGGCCCCTCTTCAGGGCCAGGCCCCCAGGGCACCCTATCCGGAAAGAAGGAACCATACTTATTTTTTCAACGAAAATCAGGTCCCTGGCTACTTCCAAAGATCTCTAGAGCAAGGGATTGTGCGCCTACCCGAGTGCCGAAGGCCGGCAGAGGTGAATCTAACCGATCACCCCAACTACTATCCTTATCATCGGATTCTGGGGAACACCCTAAAGAAATTCTATGTGTTTAAATACTGGATTCAAGATCAGGTCAACAACAACATAGTTAGGTTGGGCCCGACACCAACACAAGTGGCGGGAGTCTTTGTAGGGTCGGAGATCGGTAGCGACAGTGAAGGCGAGTGGCAGCAGGTTCCCAGTCGCGGATCCCGGAAATACGACAACTGGATGGCTCGAAAAACCATCGTCCGTGCCCATGGTATCATCCGGGTGCACCTGAAGCAGCCGAAACCTTCAGAAGAAGTAGCCGGTACCTCTGCATCGTCTTCATATCTGACCTCTTCCCAAAAGGGCAAGCAGCAACGACACAGGAAGAAGTAACGCGCTCCGCCGGTGCCATCGTCATCCCGCACT
Source organism: Viscum album (assembly GCA_963277665.1). NCBI lineage: Eukaryota > Viridiplantae > Streptophyta > Magnoliopsida > Santalales > Viscaceae > Viscum > Viscum album. Next base: position 1,113,050,896 of record OY728162.1, on the reverse strand, counting down.
CTCGGAGACTTTATGCCCCCTAAAATGGGGATCCCTCCCAGAATCCGCCCAGTGTTGGATGACTCGTCGAGCGACAGCCAGGGGTACGCTTCGGTTAACACCGTGGAGCTGGTAAAGCCCTATACGACTCCCAACTAAGGGGAACGCCAGGCGAGCCTCCCCAACGTTCCCAGCCGATGTCAACGTCAGCGGAACCACAACTGTGTCGGTCGTCAAGTCACATAAACAGGAACATTCAGCCAAGATGTGCATGCTACTGAGACCAGACAGAAGGCTCAGCGCAGAACTCAGCATGCGCAACCCCATCTAACGCCCTCAGCTCTACCTCCACCGCCGTTTGTGCATCTAGATCAGGGAGAAAAGCCTCGTTCGTATCACAGTCATTCTTGCCTGGCTACAGGCCAGTCTCCGCTGTCTGATCCTAGTCCGGAGACTACTCTCCAGGCTTCAACTAGTAGGAAGTAGGAAGTACCCAGTACTAGCCGACCGCCGGTTTAACCGGCAGGACCCGCCATGCCTCCAACTTCGGAACGACCAACTGTAGGCAGAGGAACGCGTTTGGAATGAATGTATGATGTCCTAAAGCACCTAGACGGCATTCCGGTAAGGATTTCTATCCTTGAGGCCCTTCGCCTGTCATCTGAAATGCGTGAGGCACTTGCCGAGGCCCTAAAGAGCCCCCTCCAGTTTGAGATGGAGGTAGCAGCTGCAGAAGCCTTCCATGCCGAGACTATTGAGAATTCCAAAGGCCAGGCGGTTATCTCATTCTCCGGTGAAGATGAGGACCCTCCTATACAAGGGAATATTCGCCCGCTGTAAATCACTGGCCACTTCAATGGTGTGGAAGTCCGCCGCTGCCTCATTGACATGGGTTCCGGAATCAACCTAATTCTGAATCGGACATTGCGATAGCTGGGTCTATCTGAAGGTGATTTATCTACATCTAATCTCAGAATCCAGAGGTACGATAGGACCGAGCATACCCAAGTTGGAAAGATCCGCCTGAAGACTCAGTTCAGTGGCTTAATTACCAGCACCAAGTTCATGGTCGTCTCTTAGGACACCGCCTACAATGCGTTGATGGGTAGGTCTTGGCTCCATTTGCATGCAGCGGTCCCTTCATCGTATCACCAGTGCCTCAAATACTAACTCACTGGTCGAGTAGGCGTGCTCCAAGGAGATGCATCTCCTTTCGCCTCTTGTGAGGCCCGCTATCTAGATGCTGATTATTACAAGAGTAAGGATAAGAAAATCCTAGTAAGTGAGGATGAACCCGCCCTGGTCACAACTGATCCCTATGCAAGCATGGATGAGGCCAACATCCTCCCGATCCACCAATTGGAGGCCACGACCCCTGACATGGGGCAATGTTTTGTTGTTTCGGGTATGCAAGGAAGGATTTTTCCCGTGTCCAAGAGACGATGGAGAATCACCTCGTACTCCTACACCAACTAGGCTCAGGTGATCCTAGAACCTCCTACCACTGTACGGTACCGTAATGTCAAACTTTTGACAACAACGGTACTCCATAAGTGTCTCTTCCGCCGGGCTAGAATCAATCGACTCAGGCTGACACGTCACCACTGCTTTGATGTCATCAAACGTGGCCCCTTAGGCCGAAGTACAGATGGGATAGGGTTGACTACCTTCATTGCCATGGTCTCAATGGAGAGTGAGTCTCCTGATATGATGACCACTCCTGCCCAAGCCGACAACAGCTTCCCCTCAGGTTTTGATATCCCAGAAGTATCTCCCGTCACGGGAAATCCCCCCACGGGTGGAGAGGAAGACCTGGAGGATGCTCCCCCTCGCATTTGAGGAAGGAGTCTCTACCACGGTCGCTGAACTAGTACAGGTGAACCTTGGAAGCGAGGCAGATCCGAAACCCACATTGATCAGTGTAGCCATGTACCTCGAGGAGCGGCAACAGTACGTAGACTTCCTCAAACAACACCGTGACATGTTTTCCTGGAGTTACAACGAGATGCCGGGACTAGATCCCTAGGTAGCCGTTCACCGTTTGGGCCTCCCGGAAAACCATCGTGGGTTTAAGCAGCCTCCCAGGAAGATGCACCCTTCTCATGGTGCTATGGTTGAGGCCGAAGTTGACAAGATTATCAAATCCAACTTCGTTAAGGAAGTCCAGTACCCCAAGTGGCTTGTCAACATTGTTCCAGTTTGGAAGAAGAATGGGAATATCAGAGTTTCCATCGACTTCCGCGACCTTAATCACCACTACCCAAAGGATGACTTCCCACTCCCGATGACAGAGTTATTGATTAGTTCCATGGCCGGGTTCCAAGCTCTCTCTTTCATGGATGGGTATTCCGGGTACAACCAGATCCGTATGGCCGCCAAGGACGAGGAGTACACAGCCTTCAGGGCTCCCCAAGGTACCTTTTGCTACCAGATTATGCCATTCGGCTTGAAAAATGTAGGTTCCACTTATTAGAGGGCCATGCACCTCATATTCAAGACAATTCTCGGGACGCTGGTGGAATGCAACGTAGATGACCTAGTGGTCCAATAATGTCAGCACCAAGACCATCTCAAATACCTTGAGAAGGTGTTCGGTTTCCTCCGTTCCCATCACCTGAAGATGAACCCGTTGAAGTGTGCCTTCGGGGTCACCTCTGGGAAGTTTCTAGGCTTTGTTGTTAGATACCGAGGCATTGAGATCGACCCAGTGAAGATCAAGGCCATCAGCCAAATGCCTCCCCCGAGCAACATTTGGGAACTTCGAGGCCTCCAAGGCCACTTAGCCTAAATACGCCGATTCATCGCGAATCTGGCAGGCAAGTGTAATCCCTTTTCCCGGATCATGAAGAAGGGCACCGCCTACGAATGGGATGAGGAGTGTCGGACTGCCTTCATGTAAATCAAGCAGTATCTGCTCCAACCACCGGTTTTGATGCCACCCATCTCCAGAAAGCCGCTGGTCCTTTACGTGACCACCCTGGAAAGATCCCTCGGTGCACTGATCGCATAGAAGAATAATGAGGGTACTAAGAACAGTCTCTACTATCTCAGCCGCATGCTTCTCGATACGTAGGTCAGATACTCCCCTATCGACAAGAGATGCCTTGCGCTCGTCTTCACCGTATAGAAGTTGTGACATTACCTGCAGCACCATGAGGTGAAATTGGTCTCCCAGGTAGACCCACTGATGTACATCCTGAACCGCCCCATGCTGACTGGTTGACTAGCACGGTGGGCAGTGATTCTCCAGCATTTTGATATCAGGTTTGTACCTCAGAAGGCCATTAAGGGACAGACGTTGGAAGACTTTTTAGCTACCCATCTAACCTCCGCGGATCAATCCCTATACCTGGATTTTCCTAATTAGACGATCCTCTCAGTCGATCATGTCATCCCGTGTTGGAAAATGCATTTCGACGGTGCCTCTCAGAGCCCCACCGGTAGGAGGCTCAACGATCTTAAGCTCAACAGAGTGGGCCTGGGTATTGTCTTCATTACCCCGGCGCAAGCCGTCCTTCCATACTCATTCCTGTTATCAGAAGGCTGTACGAACAATGAGGCAGAGTACCAGGCTCTCATCACCGGCCTCGAGTTGGCCCTTGAGATCAATGTGCCTCATCTACATGTGAAAGGAGATTCCGATATGGTAATCAAACAGGTTAATGGCGACTATTTCATCAGGAAGCCGGAGCTTTATATCGTTACTAGAGTACACCCCCCCCCCCCCCCCCGCCTAATGGCCCAGTTCTCTTCTCGACCAGAGATTACCCATGTCCCATGGTCACAGATCGGTCAAGAAGACGTCGTGGCTGGCTTAGCCGCGTCCCTCGCAGAACCCGAGCAAGATGATTTGATCATACATGTGGCACACCGGAGAGTCATTGCCCCCATCACCCAAGAGGACAATGATGGCCTGTGGGTAAGTCATCTCACTACCGGACCCTCTACGTCAGGTGTCACAGGTTCGTCATACACAGTGGTTGAAGCCACTTTCGACTGGAGGGCACCTTTTGTCGAGTATCTCCAAAATGGTCGCCTCCCGGACGACCGGGCCGAGCGCGAGCAAATCCGATGTTGCGCGCTGAAATTTACCATCCAGAGAGGCCCCAGTCTTGAACAGATCCTTTATAAGCGGAGCTTCAATGGCGTCCTCTTCCATTGCATTCAAGGAGTAGAGATTCCTCATGTTATGCAAGAGGTTCACGCCGGTTCTTGTGGCTCCCATCATGCTGGGCCGAAGCTGTCCCATAAAATCCGGAGGTTGGGGTACTTATGGCCCTATATGATCCACGATTGTATTGGGTATGCCAAGAGATGCCACACATTCCATGTTCACGCCAACTTCCTACATCGGCCACCGGAGCCCCTCCACCCCACCAAGTACTCTTGGCCATTTTCTGTATTAGGACTTGATGTAGTGGGACCATATCCACCGGCAACAGCCCTCCAGTGTAGGTTCATCCTGACATCTACAGATTTATTCTCCAAATGGGCAGAGGCAGTTCCACTCAAAGAGGTCAAGGCCCGTTCCATCATTGACTTTGTGAGCTCCAATATTATCCACTGGTTTGGGGTCCCTCAAGCCGTCCTCACTGATAACAGCACTAACTTCTGAGCAGATAAACTGGAGAAATTGTACGCCAAGTACAACATTCGTTCGAACCATACCTCCCGCTACCATGCACAGGAAAATGCACAGATCGAAGCGTTCAACAAAACCCTCTCTAACATTCTGCAGAAGACAGTTGGTCAGAACAAGAAAAGTTGTCCGGACAAGCTCCCCAACGCCCTCTGGGCTTATCAGATGATGACTCGCAACTCTACGCAGGTGACCCCATATTCCCTGGTGTATGGAGCTGAGGCCGCCCTACCCATTGAGATCCATCTACCATCATTACGCACTATATTCTATGATCACCAGACATCAGATGAGGTAGCCGAAATCCATCTAGCTGAATTAGAATCACTGGACGAGAACCAGTTTTGTGCCCTACACAATATGTAAAGGCATCATGATAAGATAGCGAGGTCCTTCAACAAGAATGTTCGTCTCCGTTCTTTTCTACAGGGCGACCTAGTACTGGCACTTCGAGCACCAACGATCCCCGGTAGGAAACCGCCCAAGTTATAACCCAAATGGGAAGGGCCTTATATCATCCATAAGGTTTACCCCAATGGAGCATACTCCTTGGTGACCACGGATGGAGAGCGCATAACTCCTCCCACCAAAGCCAAGTTACTCAAGCGATACTTTTCATAGGGAAAAAGGGTCCTGCACGACCTTAAACTGCATCTTCATCCTGAAAGGTGATAAACTGAAAAATGGTCGGAGCTCTATGACCTTAAACTAAGATCTCCCCCCGTCCATACTGTAAGACATTAAACTGCATGCTAGTCAGGCCTTCCTGACTGAGGCTCAGACTCAGGCCCCGTGGCCTCCTCGGGCCCCTGGCCCCCGTCCTTACTGTAAGACGTTAAACTGGAAGCCAGTCAGGCCTTCCTGACTGAGGCTCAACCTCTGGCCCCTTGGCCGGCGTCGACTCTGGCTCTATAATGGGATTGTACGGTGTGGTGTGGGATTACATCCTCATCCATGCCGGGTTACCGCCGTATCATACATATACCCAGTTGAGACACATTTCTCATCCAGAACAACACTAAACTGCGCCTCAAGAACTACGTGTGGCTGATTCCCATCTTAATGGGATACGTAGGAACGCTCGGACGCCTCGTCTTGAGCCCAGCCCCAAGCTTTTCTCTTCCACTACCCCCTGGGAATAGTTTCCTTAGAGGATCTTTGTGTAGCGAGGAGTAGGCTTTCTTAGCCCCGCTCATACAACCCCGCTCATACAAGGATTTTAAGGGTTGCACTATGTGCCCACTCCCGTTCTCCTATCCTTCCACGTCCTCACCGCATGACGCTAAACTACACGGCCTTCAAGAACTACGTATGGATTGATTCCCATCCTAATGGGATACGTAGGAACGCCAGGGCATTTCGTCTGTTGGCCCAGCCCAAAAGCCAAAATCTTCCCTTCAGGTTAAGATATATGGTAGGGTGCACACTTTTTCCCCAACTCACATCGAGCAAGCCCCGACCCGGCTGCACGTCCCCCTGGAGACGTTTTCCTCTTTCGTGGATGGAAATAACTATGCTTCACCCACTCTTTGACTGGGATTCCATCATTTTTGCACACCCGGAGGGACCCCCAAGAACGACCTCGATACTATGCCCAAGGTCTCTCCTAAAGATACGGGCCAACGCCCCTGAGGTTTTTCAAGCAACAAGCCGATACAAGTCCCGCATTGTGAATTTGGTCAACGGTCGATGCTCATTTGTTGCTCCCATATCAGGTCACCATAGGAACGCTATGTTTCGAACATGGTCAAAAGTGTCCTGGATCTTCGGGTCCACCTCGAGATGTCCCAAACATCGAGTGCAGTGATTCGTTCAACCCCATCCCAAAGTGACAAACTTCCCCCCGGGTGGTGCTAGTGGTCGGGCCCACGACCCCGATTCCCCTATAAGGGGTGTACAGTGTGGTGTGGGACTATGTCTTCATTCACGCCGGGATCATGTACCTTGTCGTACGCCTTCCCATACGAGGCCCAGCCTGAGGCCCCTTTGCCTCCTCGGGTCCCCGACCCTCATCCTCACTGAAAGACGTTAAACCGCAAGCAGGTCATGCCTTCCTGACCAATTCCTAACCATCAGGCCCCTCGGCCTTTTCGGGCCCCGACCCAGGTCCCCTCTTATAGGAGTGTATGGTGTGGCGTGAGATTATTTTCTCATTCACGTCGGTTTATTCTCCGTACCGTACACCTCCCTTGTTTGGCGGTATATTACTCCCCCCCTCATCCTGTATGACGTTAAACTACATCTAGAGAACTACGTGTGGCTTGATTCCCATCATCATGGGATACGTAGGACCACCTGAATGTCTACGATTCAGATCCAGCCCCATCTCTCGGGAATCTTCATCCCACCTTGGCCCCTTGGTCTACCCCTCCTCCATGAGAGGATTATATGGTGTGGTGTGTTATTATGTCCTCATTCACGTCGGTCTCATAATGACCACGCCATGTACCTCTCCCTCCTGAGATGTTTCGTCGACCGATTTTCGGCGGTTCACCAATGTGCCCAAGGGGACTCTGGTTTATTACCTGGAATGCCAAGCTTTACTCAGACACGTTCGCACCCGCTTTCCAGGCTTTTCGTATCCCTGCACCAGGGCTTCCATCATCGTTCACACCCGGAGGGACCCCCAAGAACAGCTTGGATACTACACCCAAGGGCTCTCCTACCGTTACGATCCAACGCCCCCGAGGGTTTCCGACAACAAATCGATAAAATCCCGCGTTGCGAATATAGTCAGCACTCGATGCTCGTTTGTTGTTCCCACCTCAGGCTAACGCGATATGGATGCTGATTTTCCACCATTGTTAACAGTTTTCCCCTATCGCCATGCCAACCCATTAAGTCCAAAATGTCGGGTACACAATTCACACCCTTCATCACTTCATCTTGTCCAAGTAGAGTCTCGGAAATCTTGGTACTTTTCCTCCGTGCACGTCTGTGGGTTGGGGAAAAAAGCCGCATCAAAGGTGTCCTTCGGGGCTCTCTGCCAACTCCCTTTTTATAGGAGCCCCAAGTATTACGATAAGGATCCCCCCTGTTTCCCACACTAAGTTTAACTCACGCGGGCTTAGGGATCGGGTTGGCGTCTGCGCTAACTTGGGAAGTTGTTACCATTCATGGCACGAGATCTAATACCATAAACTAAGATCCATCTAGAACTACGTTCAGCTTGATTCCCATCCTCATGGGATACGTAGGACTGCATGGACACCATGTCTTCGGGTTCAGCCCATTTAGGGAGCTAGTCTCCCCCATGTTTCACCTCTTACCTCTATATAGGCCCCTCGGCCTAAGGTCTCCCTCTCCAAGTGGGGTATAATGTGATGTGGGATCATGTCTCCATCAATTGTGTTTTATAACACTGTACACATTCCCCACCTAGAATCGCCTCTACTATTTCTGCACTACATGATGATAAAATGCACACTTGGTCCTGTCACATGACCCTAAACTGTGACATTATCGTCCTGGCCGCACGACGAAAAATGGCACAACATTGTGATGACCTCATTATAGAGAACATAACATTGGGTATTGGTCACGTGCCATGCCATTTTTCAACGCCTATCACAGCTTGATTCTTGTGGCGACACCACGACCTACTACTCTAGGCTTGTCGCTTCACAGAAAAAACCACTCACCTTAAAGAACAAGCAATATTTATCAAATTCTGCTTCTTTTAGTGCAAGGGCCACGCTCGCACTCCCCTTTTCCCCTGGCACTGGTATCTTACCATGTCACCATTCAGAACTATGTGAGGATTTATTCTCATCCTTATGAGATACATAGAAGCGCCCTGGCACTTCCCCGCTGGCCCAGCCTAACTTTCTCTTCGGTCCCCTGACAAAAAACCTCTTCCAAGGAGGTCGTGCGGTGTGATATGGGGATTGTTTCCTCATTCGCGTCGGGTTTTTCACCACACCTCACGCACACCCTATTCCCATTCATTCCAAGTGTTTGAGTTACTCCACCATGTGCCTCTTATGGTTCCTCCCTATATCTAATACATCTCATTGTCATACTCAGATGTGTTTTGACAAAGCCTAAAGTGTGGAAATTTCATGGGGACATTCCCTTCGTCCCATGACCAAGCTTCATGAGCTCTCTATTTGGATCCTCATCCTCTTCCACATCTAAATGGACCCTCGGACGACATGGATACTAGGCTTAAGGGCGCTCCATGAATGCTGGACCTAAGGGCCCTCCAATCGTTTCGGGCCAACGCCCCTACGGATCTCTGACAACATTTGTGACATGGTCCCGTGTTTCAAACATGGTCAACGGTCGACCCCCATTTGTCTATCCCCATTCTAGGATAACGCGATATGGATGCTGGGTTTCCTCCACAGTCAATAGTTATCCTCCATCGTCACACAACCATCATTGTGATTTGAATCTCGAGCGCGATGATTCACACATTTCCACTTCCTCATGTTCAAGTGGAATTCCATCATACTCGGATCTTTCTCTTCGTGCATCTAGGTGAACTACATGATCGTGTTAGTTTCATTGGTTCAATATTCACCGAGAATCCCTCTGCCTTAACCTTCCCCTTTTCTGTGTCTGGAAATTCCCACCACTACTTCTGGTTTCCCACACCGAGCATGACTCACGTGGGCTTAGTAGTTTTGGCGGGATGTGTACCAACACGGCCAGGCTTCTCATCATCCCGCATGACGTTAAACTATGCTTCCATAACTATGTATATCTTGATTCCCATCCTCATGGGATATGTAGAGACACCCTGGTATTTTTCCTAGGGTCCAGCCCATAGAAATCATTAATCCCATCCTTCCCCTTTCCACCCCCCTGGTCGGACCCCTCGTTAGAGAGGCCCTGTCCCAAAGAAGGAAGGATCCATAACCAAACCAACGCACCTATCTGGCATACTCCCACCAGGGTGGTGTGACTACCTAAGTGTTGGATTCTGTTCAGACAAACCATCACTCCATATTCCACGCTTTGCGTGCCCCTTATTCGGACCCTCGTACCCTTTCATGTCTGACGGGACCCCCTAACGGCCTGGTCTCATGCTGCATCGGCTCACCTACCATCCTGGGCCAATGTTCCGGAAGATTGGTCATGTTTGGAAGGACCCCCTAACAGTATGGATGTTTGACCTATGGTCCGCCAACTGTCCTGGGTCAATGTCCCGAAAGATTGACCGACAATATTTGTGACATGGTCCCGTGTTTCGAACATGGTCAATGGTTGACCCTCACTTTTTTCCCCATTACAGGATAACGTAGTAAGGATACCACTTCTCCACCATGGCTAACGGTTGTCCTTTATTGTCACGCCATCCCCACAGTGCTCCGAATCTTGGGCATCGTAATTCACGCTTCCCGTTTCTGTCTGTTCGTACTGATTCCAGTGCACCTGGTGTTGCACCGTTCGTGCATGAGGGCACGCTGAGGAAACGATAATTCGGCTGTTCTGAAAAGTTCCTTCTCCGGTTAGGCCTCTCCCATATTTCGGAAATCCGGACTGGTAATCCAAATCCAGGATGCCCGGAGCATGGTCTCCACTCCTACATCAGGTGGGATGAGAATGCAACTATCTCCTGTTTCTCACATCGGGCTCAACCCACGTGGGCTTGGATAATTATCGCCGAACATCCCGCAAACATTGTAGGGATGTAATGAGGTGATTCAAACAGTGTAAATCATGCGTGCTACGACATTCAAAATAGAGAATGAAGAAATTGAGGCACGAAAGTACCAATAAAAGGTTTTTGGTTTGTTAGAATACCCGGGGGTCGACTCCCCCCATGGATGGGTTGACCACGTCAAAAGAACAATGCAGCTCCGACACCCGTTGGCTTGTGGCATCCAAGGCTTGTTGCTGCTGACTCAGATCTCGCTCCTCCTCAGCAGGGGTGGGGCGCAGTTCGTCATCCTTGGCTCTGGCCCTCTCTACCTCAGCCTGAATGACAACCATATTTTCAGAAGCCTTCCTCATAAGCTCCTCTTCCTCTTCCAGTTGGGCCTTCAACCGGGAGATCAGCTCAGATTGCGCATTAAGAGAGGCTGAGTGCTCATATGCCTGGGTCTGCAGCTGTTGGACCTCTCTTTTAGCATCCTAGAGCTTCTTGATGTTTGTCGCCTTCCTCCGCTGCCAGCCCACGTTGAGCCCACGATCATGCTCTCGGATCTTCTCAGCCATAAGATTTCGGATGAGCGTGTAAGGATGTTGAGAATCTACTCCCCCAACGCATAGTTCGCGCAACCGAGAGTGGAGTCTATCCATTTCGGCCAGCCATAGTGCTTGGGGGTTTCCTTGATGAAGCACACAATTAGCTTCCATGACCGGTAGCGGACTATACTGCTGTCTTCCTCGTCGGAGGCCATTTCGTCCCAGTCTGCACGATTGGAAGGCTCGTACACAGGATACGCCTGTAGGAAGTCCTCGGCAGGATCTACATCTGGCATTGAATCCGGCGCGACATCTGGTGCCAAAGTTGGTGCGACAGGAGTAGAATCGGTCGGCCTATCCTCTTCATCGGAGTCCACCTCGATGACCTCAGGCATGACCCTGCTGGTGGTCTCACTGGTGATGATGTCTGTTGCAGCTCGGGGAGATAGGGGGACTATCTCCACCATCACCTGCATGCCCCTAGGAGGGATGCCACAAGACATCCCGACTGGCCTTGCCGCAACAGCCCACACTAGTCGAAGAACAGTACAACAAAGAGGAACATAAACGTTAGTTGGCATAGTCTACATATGACGATAAGGAAACCGGTAGAATAAACTTACGAAGATCGACCTCCTGGTGCTTCCCTTGATCCGGTACTGACGGGACCCTGAGGCGAGGCCCTCCGTATACTGTTGGATGGTCTGGTGATTCCGGAGGAGCCACCTCAGGTGCTCTGGTCCCACCAGACGCGGAACTCGATGTAGCCATAAGCACGGGTTCTGAAGGTCCTACATCATCACCCACCGGGGGGCGAGAACGAGGCCTGCGAACAAGTTCTTCCTGCATGGATCAAACATCGGTGAGAAGTACATAGTGGCCCAAGAACGGACCATAAGGAATGAAGTTCGGAATGCTACCTCGAGAGCCTCTGCGAAATCGTTGGAATCTGAGCCTTGATCTCCGACCTCACCCTCCTCCAACGGGCTCCCTCCTCCATCCTCATCCTCCTAAGAGGAGTCCTCTTACTCTTCCAGTAGGGGGAAGAACTCCCTCAGATCGGCGGCTGACAACTGTGGGGGGACCATTTGATTCATCAGTACCCTCACCCGGTCTATCATTGGGTGAGGGACACCACTGGAGTGAACGTAATCCTCCAGATCATCCATGTATTGCTCTGCCTCTGCCGGAGATTCCATGAAACCATCCCAGACTGGGCCTATTCCCGGTAACTCCATCCCGAGGCAATTCAAGTGCGCCCATATCTCGGGTGGGCTGAGGAATTTCCGGTTGACATCCCAAATGTCCCAGGATTCTGGGAAGATGGCATCCTCTGCCATGTCGATATGATGCAACCGCTTCCCCAGAGCCGGAGTGGATATCCTACAAAATCCCCTCGGTGGCTGCCCCATCGGATGGCCCTACTCTTCCGGAATCACCGGATCCACCACTACTGCCACACCCTCGACCGGTGTGGGTCTCGCCGCCATGGCAGCCCCGCCACCGCGAGAGGCCCTAGCTATCCTCCGACCCCGACCTTGAGATAAAGGAGGCCCACCATCACCGACCTGAATAGTTGGCTGCTTCAGCATCTCCCCTGGGTAAGCAACCTCCCAACTAATGGAATACTCCCTCACCAATCCGAAAGTGGGGGTGGATGGAGGAAATGCAATTCGCATCTTCCCATCTTCCCGTGTGAACATGAGCCACAGATGCCTCATCACACACGGGTGATCCTCGTGACGCACCTCCTAGTAGACCTGCGGGGTCAGCTGCTGGAGGCATCAGAACTACCTCGCAAACCGATGCGGGGTGTACAGTTCACAGAGTGGCTCACAATCTGCTCGTGCCACCAAAACTCCACCTCGAAAGGCCAGGAGGTAAGCCCGATGTTCTTCTATTTGCCGCCCGTCGTCTGTAAGTATCCCCGTCGACAATGGGAAGGGATGGAAATTAAACTCATCTGCCCTCCACCCCCGATTCAGCACCATTGGCACGGTTAGTTTGAATGGGAATCTCCTGACCGCATTCAGGATGGAGGGGCGGAAGTTTCATCCAGGCGGTGAAATAGGGTTTGGATACTCATAGATCCCCCTGATGTGCGCTGCGATCCACCCATACAAGAGGTGGAACGGGCCACATATCCTTGGAGGCTTCTTTCACTCGCTAATGTTCCGCAACATTCTGTACAGCTTGGAGAGAATTGGAATCCCTAGATTGACCTGCTGCCCCATGGCCAACATAGATGCCATAATAAACAAGCTGGGCCGCACCCCATGCTTGTATCCCTCACCAGTAGGTTCCAACCGCAGATGAGAGCCGCGATGAATGCCTCCAGCCTGACTATCAGCTGTTGTTCAGTGCTGACACTGAAACCCCAAGTCTTCCATTCCCTGTCCTCCAAGACCCGCCAATACAAGTGCCCCTTACCCCGTTGGGCCGCCCTCATACAAGTTCGAGGCCTCGGAGGGAACTCTCGATTCTCTGGGAAATTCAGGAAGGACTTGAACCATCTCTTAAAGTGGACATCCCTCACTGTCTCCTTGTCCTCTTTAGGGATGAGTGCCATCAGCACTGACGCCAGTCGTGGCATTTGCTCTGTATCCTCCCACGTGCTCATGAAAGGGAGGAACTCATCATACATGGCCCCCAAGATCGGAACCCCAGAAATCTGGTGCACATTCCACAGGCTGATACCCACCTCCCCATGGTGCAAGTGAAATGTATTGGTCCTAGATGACCTTCTGCTCAGCAATTCCGGCATCAGTTTTTTCAGTTGGTAAATGTAGAATTGGGAGGCCCATGCCACCTCAAATAACCCCACTCTCCTCAACTCGGCCCCAAATTCCTCGCATGAGGAACCTACCCAGTAAGCCCAGGCCCAGTCATCAGTAAAGTTGCTGCCCTGGCGCAGGTCCCACTCATCGGACCATCCTTTCTTTGAATCATGCAAAGCTTTCTTCAGCATGGTACGATAGAGGGGAGGGGACATCTCTGGTGGCAGTGGATTCCCATCAATATCGTTCACATGGTTGTAGAGGCAGTTGGTGGTGACGAGTGTGAAGTCCTCCTGCGCATGACCATCGGCCGCCCTAAACCATTGGTGCTGACATGGCGTGCTCCTAAACAGAAAGCCGGTTCGTCCCTACTCGCCTCAGGGATGAAGACATCATCCCTCAACCCGAATCCGTACAATGGAAGCTTCTTACCCTGTGGATAATTCATATGACCCTCTGATAGAAGATCTGTCAAAGAAACGTGGTCTGAGTGGCTTCGGACCATCTCTCCAGGGCCTGGACAGTTGGCTATCTCATCTCGACGGGAGGCATCCACAAGCACCCCCAATACAGCTTCTTGATGGGCCATTTCGGTTCCGACACTCGAAAAAGATGTTTTTTCAGAACGGATTGCGAAGCTGGCTCGCGAAGGTCGGTCGCAAGACCAAGCCGCAGAGTCTGACCTAGGTTGGAAAGCAGGAGTCCTCTTGGCGCGATCGCGGAGTCGGAGACCCGCGGTTCACCGTGAAGCTCGATTCGCGGAGAGCATGCACGAAGTACGCGGAGCTTTGCGAAATCGAGAGCACAAAAAGACAAGAAAATCGCGTGAAGACAAAAGAGGTCGACCCCATATTTATAGGCGGTGACCCCGGATCATTGCGGTGCGCCCCGCCCGCATGGAGCATCATGACACATCCGGATCCGTTGCCCCGGTCAGCACCGCGCGCCCCCTTTGTGAAGTCGTATCGCGAACCGCTAACAATTTTGGCGAGTTTCCCTCAGACTTCGACCCTTCAGCCTGCTGCGGCTCCAAGTCTGAGGGGGGGGGGCATTTGTTGGCGCCAGAATATTGCATGAAAGGAAGGGACAAAAAAGATTTCCCACACGCTGCCTCGTGAAGCACCGATGCGAAGCACCAATGCGAAGCAACCGAGCATCATGGTCCCGCGAAGCTCCAGAGGCGGTAACTCTCTACGAACGAATTTGATGCTCGCGAGGCCGCTGTGAAGCTCTGGAGGCGGTAACTCTCCGCGAATGACTTTGATGTTCGCGAGCCCACCGCGAAGATCTGGAGGCAGTACCTCTCCGCGAACGAATTTGACGTTCGCAAGCCCGCTGCGAAGCACCTGAGGCGGCGTGAGAGTTCGGCTTTGTAGCGCCCCTTGCCTATAAATACTGGGCTCCCCCTGAGTCCAGGAGACGAACAATCCGACCTTTCAGTTTCTCCTCTCTCGAGTCACGAAGCACCCTTTGCCCCCGATAATCATGAGCTCCGTGAGGTACTTCTACCTCGCGTGACGCCTTCGCTTTGTCTCTTTTTGATCCCCTCTTCCGAGAGGGATGCCCTTCCCGAAGCTCAAGGGAATTCGCGAAGGAAGGGGATTCCCAAGGGAACTCGGGCAGCCGCAGAGCGTTTATGCTTTGCGAAACACCCAACCTGTACTAGTGATCCCTATGCTAAGGCAGGATCGCTACACATCGCGAAGCACACTGCTTCACTGCACCCTGCTTCACGAGGCACCTCTTCTTCATGAGGTAGTGCTCTGCGAATACTGTTATACTTCGCGAAGCACCCTCCACTCAAACCTTCGCCCTATTCTAAGGCCAAGGCACTCTGCTTCGTGAAGCACACTCCTTTTCTTGGCAATTCCGCTTCCCGTGCGACCCTCCAGGTATGCATGATGTGATTTCAAAGTCCCACGGACAATACTACTCGTAGCGCTGCTTCGCCTAATGCTTCTTCGCATAGGCACGCAAATGGCTATTGCTTTTTCTCATATCCACGCTAACGTGGACACCTCGATGGTTCGCTCTACAACACCCCTTGACCACAGCCTTACTGGTACCTTTCCTCCACCAAGGAGAAAAGGGCACCAGTTATGTAAGTCATAGGGATGTGGAGTGAACCCGCCTCGTCTGAGCTGTAGGACGTTAAACTTCCAAGCACCACGTACTCAACACATGACGTTAAACTGTGACCCGACATCATGCCTCGCACGAAGGGTCCCCCCCAGCTCGAACATTTTTTACGCCATTCATCTCCACGGGAGTGGAATCACCCCTCCACAAGGGATGATATCCTCATTATTGGTGCGGCGTATGTTCGCAAGAGAAGGGAGACCCTAGTTCCCCAACAGATGGTTGCACCCCGGCATCACTGTAACAGCCCAAGATTTTATAAAAAAATATTCTTTTTAATTTTATTAATGTCTTGTGTTGTACGCTACACCAAAAGGAGCTTGCACAACACGCATCCTTGTCTTGCCTTGCATTACACGCAATCGCGACCTTCCTCGATAGCGTGTGTAATACGCAATACCGAGTTTCACTAAACAACGATGTGCTATTAAAATATTATTAAAAATAGCCGTTATGAATAGTAATAACCACTTTTTAAAATTCTGTAAATCTTATTTTTCAAAATGAACTTCATTCTTGGATTCGGAGTATCGAATTTAGCCTAAGGTGAAATTTTGGTACTTTTCGGATAACTTTCATATTCTGATGAATAGTGAAAATTACTAAATTATAATTTAAAACAAATTTTTTAATCGAAATAATTAATAGTGATAAATTATTAATTTGAGTGGTTTTAAAGTATATTTAGAATATATTTTTACAATTTAATACAATGTCGGTCATTGGTTGTAATTTCACATTTAAACCAGACATAATCAAGTGTCAATCTTTTGATATATATTGTTTCCTAAAAACACGCTATTTATTTTAACAGCAGGATTTAATTATAAAATTAATTAATGAAACTTCTATGTTATGAATTTGGTAAAATAGATTTCATTTTTGAATTCGGAATATGAAATATAGCTTAGGATGAAATTTTGGCATTGTTCTGAAAAACATCAATTTTTGATGAATAGTGAAACTACTAAGTGGTAGTTAAAAAAACTGAATTTTTCATAAAACTTAATTTTTCCGCTTCTGTGAATGGAATTTCGAAAATCCGAGAGACACGGTTAATATCAAGGACTAAAATGTGGTTCAATGAGATGAAAATAATTTTTTGGTGAATAGTAACTTTTTACTTTTTTTTACCGCGGTTAATAGTAAATAGGGTAACTAAGGGTAAATATGATATTACTATTACCCTAACACATGTCCTAATTCTATTGGACCAGTGTAATTCGACCAAAAACAAACTTAGGAATAAAATATGACCATTTAGGCCCACTTGGATTAGATTAGGACATTTATTATTAATTTATTTAAAGAAAGGTTAAAATAGTTAAAATCAAAGTTTAATAAGTAAATCATTTTTAATATGGGGTTATACATAAGATAAATTCGATTTTAAATATTCATTAGAAATATAAAAAGATTTCCTACATGATGGTATTTTATTTGTAATTTTTAGACATAAAATAATTTAATTTATTTATGACACAACGATGATGCAGTAATTATCTTATTAATGAAATATTGACATAATTGATGTTATAAACACCAAAATAAATGTAATTTGAGATTTTTTATGAATTCCAATAATTTTCTAGGTTACTATGATATATTAATGTTGATTTAATCAACTTGGTTCGAACATTTAATTCTGTTATGACTTTTACAAAAATCATATATCAAATAGTGTCAAAATTGACACAAAATAGTTTTTAAATAAAATATTATATTATTAATTGTTATTGTATTCCTAAAAATCTAAGGTTCGTCCAAATGACTTAGATAAGGATATATATATTAATAATAAACAATTTGGGGTTCGTTTGGCATGTTATAGTAAGTTTATTAACCATATAGTGAAAGAAAACAAAAAGACATGGTAAAAGTTAAATTATTTAACATAGAGTTAAATCTAATTGATAAGGTTAAAATAATATCCTAAACTTGTCTAAATTCTATTGGTTGATAGGATTTAGACCCATCCCCACTTTATCTTCGAAATAAGACCCTTTGGAACCATTATAAACCGATTTTGACTTTAATATAAAATAATATTTTGAGATATTCCTAAGGTGCCCCTCTCCTCCCCTATAAAAGGACACCTCCTCCCCCTCCTCCTCACACCAATTTTAGCACTCAATCTCGGCCAACCCCTGCCAAAATCCCTTCTCCACTTCCCTAGAAACATTGTAGAGGTTCTGGTCTTCCTCAAAGACCAATTCTAGTGCCCTAAGAGGAGGTCTCAAAGAGGCACTTCAAAGAAGAGGTAATTACCGTTACCAATTCTTTCATCTTTATTTCTTCTTCCACTTCTTCTTCTTAGGTTGTTTCATTATGAATTAATAACATCAGTATCACTCATATACGGATATGTTATAATAAGTATGAAAAAACCCTATTTCACCATCTATCCATCCTACGGAAAAAGAAATCACCGCGCGTGCGTACGTACGAAATACCGTCTCCACGCCGTGGTGTAATCTATTTTCCACCACCACCTTACATGGATGGGTATAATGGTGTAAAGAATAACTATACATAGTTATTACAACATCATATTTATTCTGATATATTGTATAATCCACTCCAATTCAATTCAATATTTATAAAAATGATATCATCGCTCGTGCGTACGTACGGACTACCGTCTCCACGACGCGATGAGATTCATTCTCCATGTTAACCATTTAAGAATGATTATAAAGTATATATAAGAAATAATAATGAAATATATGACATTATAAAGCTACTAGATTTATGTATATATATATATATGTATGTCATCTACTTACTTCCATTTCAAGACAATAAGGAAAGTAAAACAGCGTTCATGCGTACGTACGGACTACCGTCTCCATGAACGGTGTTTTTCATTTTATTTATCTATCTATTATATATATATATATACTGAATATATATGATATATAAATCATATTTTATATTCTGGAAGTAAGTAAATCATGATATAAGTAATAATGATGTCAAGAACAACAAGTCAAAACACCCACGATAAATGAAACGATTTTACCCAAAACGCTTCTTTAACATGGAATTTACAAAAGAACGGGTAATATAATGTCATAAGTGAACCATATATGATATCATAACAATGAATATGATTTTGTAATAAGTCAATGACATTATTTAAATCATTATACAGGAGGTTCGGACACATACGAAGCAAATTGGACCTAAGGTAAGGGAAAATATCACAATCTCACTTTTATCCGAGATTGTTTTTACTTTGGTAATTACTGGGGTGTATTTTATCATCCACATCCATGTTCCCTCGATATGTAATATTATTTCCTTCCTTCTACAATAGTTTATATCCAATTTTACCCTTCGGTAAGTTTTTTGTAAAAGATATGAAAGGAATCTTTTGTCGTTTTTCGTACGAGGTACTTTTTGACTTTTCTGACAAAAGTTAGAAGAATGTTTTTTAACTTATACGGCATGAATGGATTTTTAAAACATTATTTCCAAGAAGCTTCCTTTACAAGTTTTCAAGTTTATTTTTAATCAACTTATTTTATTTTAAAGTTATATGACATGTTATGAAAGGAAAAATGTTTTTGAAGAAGAAAGGATATTTTCCTCAAGAATGAAGTTCAAGTGTTTTATCAAAATTATTTTCCATCTAAGATAATAAAGGGTTCTGTTTTTATCCCTATTATTACATTGATTTGATCATGTTGTGATGGAATTATTTTTATGAATTCCATTATCTTATATGAATTGATTTATGATGTCATGATGTTTCAAGAATCCCATTTTTGTTACATGTGTTATGCGATGATGTATGTTTTATGATTATGTGGCACACATAAGAAAGGATTCATTATAAGATGGGTGGGACCTATATCTCCCTCCAATGCATTGGGTAAAGATTTTATATCTCATGAGATAGACATGGCTGGAACGGAAGGTTATTTCGGTTCAGTGATACAGGACTGAAACGAGGAGTGAACTCGGTTCAGAAAGGGACTTTGTCCACTAAGATAGTCTTGGCAATGAGTCATGACTAACAAGAAATGATTTTCCATGATTATGTGTGCATGACACAAAGTTTCAAGTCTTATGTTATGATTATGGGGATCTCATTTTCACTTCTATGATTTATTAAGATTTTATGATCTCTTTTGCAGGTTATGATTTTCAAAAAGATATGATATGATTTTTATTTCCTTTATTGCCCTTGCTGAGCATTTGAGCTCACCCTTTTATGTTTTCTTTTCCCCAGGATATAAAGAATGTTTTTAGGTAAAAAAAAGGGATGACCTTTATGGGAGATATTGAAGAACTTTCACCACGATTAGAAGATTACGTTCCGAGTTTCCAAAGACACTAAACTATTACGATCCTTTAGTGTGTGTTTTTGTTATGTACTAAGTATTCCGCAAATGTAATGTAATGTCCATGTACGTCAAGCTTTGGGTCTCTACAGTTGGTATCAGAGGAAAGGTTTAGTCAACCTTTGGAAACTAGGATGCGAAAACGTTAGTGAGATCCCTAGAGATATTTCTAAGGTATGTCAAGGGATGTCCCTAGGGATAAGTATACGTATAGGTTATAGTAATAGAATTACGCTAACGATCATAGAATTAAACCTAAGATGTTGGATATTGAAGGTACTCCCCCTTTATTATGTTGTTTTCCCTAGCATGATTTTTGCCTCTCACACTATTCTTTTTGGGTTTTAGACGATGGCTGGAACCCGAAGGAACCATGTTGATCAATTCAATGGACAATGCAATGATTGCCCTCCTGAACAAACAAATGTTATGGGAGATGGAGTGCAAAATCTTATTGCTATACTTACACAAGCTATGAATCATTCTGGACTTCCAAATGAGCAGAGAAGGGAACAATATTCTATTGAGTCCTTCATGAGGCAACGTCCACCTTCTTTCAGTGGGACTTCCGATCCACTTGTTGCTGAACAATGGATCAGTACCACTGAAAAGATATTTTCAGTTCTTCAATGTTCTGAACATGATAAAGTCATCTTAGCAGTATATCGTTTGGAAGGTGAAGCTGATCAATGGTGGAATCTTATCAAGAATACGAGGCCAAGGGATGAAATTGAGTCCATGGAATGGGACGAGTTCAAGAACTTGTTTTTCAGTAAGTACTTCCCTCGTATTCTTCGAACAAATATGGAAAAGGATTTTATTGAGCTGAAGCATAAGGATGATGAATCTGTTGGTATATACGAAGCGAATTTTACAAGACTTGAAAGGTATGCATCTGGCATTATCATCCAACCTGAAAGTAAAGTTGATCGATTTTTCAGTGGCTTAAAACCAAGTCTTCGAAGGGCATTAGCTATAAGAGACTTCAGTAGCTATGAAGAAATTGTGCGTTGTGCTATCAAGGTAGAAATGGAAGTTGGTGTTACATATCCATCTCATGGTTTTGACAAGAAACGAAAGATGGAGTTCAAGGAGAAATCTCATAATAATGGTGAAAAGAAGATGAATGTTTCCTTATGCACAAAGTGTGGAAAGAAGCATGGTGGAGATTGTCTTAAAGGAACTAGAAAATGTTTTAAGTGTGGAAAAGAAGGTCATCGAGTAGCTGAGTGTCGAAGTAATGGAAAAAGGGTTTCTAATGATGTGAATAAAGCAAACACTGCAGAGAACGCACCACCAACACTTCAATGCTTCAAGTGCAAGGAAATGGGGCATTATGCTAATAATTGCCCTAATCCAAGGGTTAGTGATGATCAACATGAGCAACCACTGAAGCCAAAGGACAAAGGGAAGTCACATGCGATCACTATTGGCGATGTTGAATATGATAACGATGTGGTGGAATGATTAAGCTTTTATGTAATGGGATTCCAAAATAATGTTGTATCAATGAGTATTTCAATATTTATTGATGTGGTATTCAAAGTGATTGAGATATTTTGGAAATAAGATGATATGCGCATAATGAAGACGAGAAAATGAAATGTTTAATAGTATTCATGAGCTCATGATTGATATAAGGACTAAGTGATATCATGGATTGAGTATATAGAATTTTGAGGATTTTGGTATGTGGAATGTGTTAACTTTTAACTGCATTCATGTTTTCACTAAGGTATTCAAGAGAATACATGATTAAGGACTTTGAATGTTTGGAATGTGACCAACAAAACACATCTTATGATATATGGGGATCAACGATAATTGTTTTCACTATGTTATGAGAGTGGACTGCAGTATTATGGATAAGCCTAAAGATTGGAATGGATTATGTTGGACATAAGTTAGTATTGTTTAAGGATAGAAGTTTTTTCGATATTATTGATGGGATGTTATAGTAATATAGTTTTAGAAAAAGGACAACCTACAGGACGGGCGACAGCTCATCGCTTCGGACAAGGCTGTGGGAATCGAACCCACAACCGAAGTGCGACTGGACTTTATCGCCTACCACTGGCCTACAGGAAGTCCCTGTTTAGTAGAAACTAGTTTTATTATATTAATCAGTATGATATATGAAGTATAAGTCCATTTTAGGAACCATATATGATTAATCTCACTATAGATCGATTTTTGCATATAATTTTTGCTAACCTTTTGTTTGAGACAGATGGAATGACCCGTCATTCTATCACATGATCTGCTAACACTTCACGAATAACAAATTCAACTTCATTTATTTAAGAGATGAAGTGGAAATTGTTCAAGGCACGAACAACAGTGAGATTGTACCAAAATAAAGTAAGTATTTATTCTAATTCAAATTTTCAACTTTAGGGGAAATGATCTTGAAAACCAAAAATGTTGTCCTAGTGATCTTATACCTGATGAATCAGATGGTACCTTATATCATCACAAATCTATGGATTTGTGATTACTGGCTTTTCCATAGCCATGTTCTCTACCACTCTCCATCAGAACATGATGGTTAGATTTCTCTTCCATATCCATATTTTCACCTATGTGGAAACCCAATGATTAGTTTATTTGGGTAACCGTTACGTTTCATACTTTTGTTTTTAAAGATTGGTTTTGATATTCCTTTTTACGATGTGGGTTTCTATTAAAGAAACTTTCGAATAGTAAACCATTTATAACCCCGACGAATTTCGAGGGCGAAATTCATTTTAAGGGGGGTAGAATGTAACAGCCCAAGATTTTATAAAAAAATATTCTTTTTAATTTTATTAATGTCTTGTGTTGTACGCTACACCAAAAGGAGCTTGCAAAACACGCATCCTTGTCTTGCCTTGCATTACACGCAATCGCGACCTTCCTCGATAGCGTGTGTAATACGCAATACCGAGTTTCACTAAACAACGATGTGATATTAAAATATTATTAAAAATAGCCGTTATGAATAGTAATAACCACTTTTTAAAATTCTGTAAATCTTATTTTTCAAAATGAACTTCATTCTTGGATTCGGAGTATCGAATTTAGCCTAAGGTGAAATTTTGGTACTTTTCGGATAACTTTCATATTCTGATGAATAGTGAAAATTACTAAATTATAATTAAAAACAACTTTTTTAATCGAAATAATTAATAGTGATAAATTATTAATTTGAGTGGTTTTAAAGTATATTTAGAATATATTTTTACAATTTAATA
Organism: Viscum album; assembly: GCA_963277665.1. Taxonomy (NCBI): domain Eukaryota; kingdom Viridiplantae; phylum Streptophyta; class Magnoliopsida; order Santalales; family Viscaceae; genus Viscum; species Viscum album. The sequence goes on along the minus strand of OY728162.1, from coordinate 1,113,027,645 downwards.
CAATGTTGGTCATTGGTTGTAATTTCACATTTAAACCAGACATAATCAAGTGTCAATCTTTTGATATATATTGTTTCCTAAAAACACGCTATTTATTTTAACAGCAGGATTTAATTATAAAATTAATTAATGCAACTTCTATGTTATGAATTTGGTAAAATAGATTTCATTTTTGAATTCGGAATATGAAATATAGCTTAGGATGAAATTTTGGCATTGTTCTGAAAAACATCAATTTTTGATGAATAGTGAAACTACTAAGTGGTAGTTAAAAAAACTGAATTTTTCATAAAACTTAATTTTGCCGCTTCTGTGAATGGAATTTCGAAAATCCGAGAGACACGGTTAATATCAAGGACTAAAATGTGGTTCAATGAGATGAAAATAATTTTTTGGTGAATAGTAACTTTTTACTTTTTTTTACCGCGATTAATAGTAAATAGGGTAACTAAGGGTAAATATGATATTACTATTACCCTAACACATGTCCTAATTCTATTGGACAAGTGTAATTCGACCAAAAACAAACTTAGGAATAAAATATGACCATTTAGGCCCACTTGGATTAGATTAGGACATTTATTATTAATTTATTTAAAGAAAGGTTAAAATAGTTAAAATCAAAGTTTAATAAGTAAATCATTTTTAATATGGGGTTATACATAAGATAAATTAGATTTTAAATATTCATTAGAAATATAAAAAGATTTCCTACATGATGGTATTTTATTTGTAATTTTTAGACATAAAATAATTTAATTTATTTATGACACAACGATGATGCAGTAATTATCTTATTAATGAAATATTGACATAATTGATGTTATAAACACCAAAATAAATGTAATTTGAGATTTTTTATTAATTCCAATAATTTTCTAGGTTACTATGATATATTAATGTTGATTTAATCAACTTGGTTCGAACATTTAATTCTGTTATGACTTTCACAAAAATCATATATCAAATAGTGTCAAAATTGACACAAAATAGTTTTTAAATCAAATATTATATTATTAATTGTTATTGTATTCCTAAAAATCTAAGGTTCGTCCAAATGACTTAGATAAGGATATATATATTAATAATAAACAATTTGGGGTTCGTTTGGCATGTTATAGTAAGTTTATTAACCATATAGTGAAAGAAAACAAAAAGACATGGTAAAAGTTAAATTATTTAACTTAGAGTTAAATCTAATTGATAAGGTTAAAATAATATCCTAAACTTGTCTAAATTCTATTGGTTGATAGGATTTAGACCCATCCCCACTTTAGCTTCGAAATAAGACCCTTTGGAACCATTATAAACCGATTTTGACTTTAATATAAAATAATATTTTGAGATATTCCTAAGGTGCCCCTCTCCTCCCCTATAAAAGGACACCTCCTCCCCCTCCTCGTCACACCAATTTGAGCACTCAAGCTCGGCCAACCCCTGCCAAAATCCCTTCTCCACTTCCCTAGCAACATCGTAGAGGTTCTGGTCTTCCTCAAAGACCAATTCTAGTGCCCTAAGAGGAGGTCTCAAAGAGGCACTTCAAAGAAGAGGTAATTACCGTTACCAATTCTTTCATCTTTATTTCTTCTTCCACTTCTTCTTCTTAGGTTGTTTCATTATGAAGTAATAACATCAGTATCACTCATATACGGATATGTTATAATAAGTATGAAACAACCCTATTTCACCATCTATCCATCCTACGGAAAAAGAAATCACCGCGCGTGCGTACGTACGAAATACCGTCTCCACGCCGTGGTGTAATCTATTTTCCACCACCACCTTACATGGATGGGTATAATGGTGTAAAGAATAACTATACATAGTTATTACAACATCATATTGATTCTGATATATTGTATAATCCACTCCAATTCAATTCAATATTTATAGAAATGATATCATCGCTCGTGCGTACGTACGGACTACCGTCTCCACGACGCGATGAGATTCATTCTCCATGTTAACCATTTAAGAATGATTATAAAGTATATATAAGAAATAATAATGAAATATATGACATTATAAAGCTACTATATTTATGTATATATATATATATGTATGTCATCTACTTACTTCCATTTCAAGACAATAAGGAAAGTAAAACAGCGTTCATTCGTACGTACGGACTACCGTCTCCATGAACGGTGTTTTTCATTTTATTTATCTATCTATTATATATATATATATATACTGAATATATATGATATATAAATCATATTTTATATTCTTGAAGTAAGTAAATCATGATATAAGTAATAATGATGTCAAGAACAACAAGTCAAAACACCCACGATAAATGAAACGATTTTACCCAAAACGCTTCTTTAACATGGAATTTACAAAAGAACGGGTAATATAATGTCATAAGTGAACCATATATGATATCATAACAATGAATATGATTCTGTAATAAGTCAATGACATTATTTAAATCATTATACAGGAGGTTCGGACACATACGAAGCAAATTGGACCTAAGGTAAGGGAAAATATCACAATCTCACTTTTATCCGAGATTGTTTTTACTTTGGTAATTACTGGGGTGTATTTTATCATCCACATCCATGTTCCCTCGATATGTAATATTATTTCCTTCCTTATACAATAGTTTATATCCAATTTTACCCTTCGGTAAGTTTTTTGTAAAAGATATGAAAGGAATCTTTTGTCGTTTTTCGTACGAGGTACTTTTTGACTTTTCTGACAAAAGTTAGAAGAATGTTTTTTTTAACTTATACGGCATGAATGGATTTTTAAAACATTATTTCCAAGAAGCTTCCTTTACAAGTTTTCAAGTTTATTTTTAATCAACTTCTTTTATTTTAAAGTTATATGACATGTTATGAAAGGAAAAATGTTTTTGAAGAAGAAAGGATATTTTCCTCAAGAATGAAGTTCAAGTGTTTTATCAAAATTATTTTCCATCTAAGATAATAAAGGGTTCTGTTTTTATCCCTATTATTACATTGATTTGATCATGTTGTGATGGAATTATTTTTATGAATTCCATTATCTTATATGAATTGATTTATGATGTCATGATGTTTCAAGAATCCCATTTTTGTTACATGTGTTATGCGATGATGTATGTTTTATGATTATGTGGCACACATAAGAAAGGATTCATTATAAGATGGGTGGGACCTATATCTCCCTCCAATGCATTGGGTAAAGATTTTATATCTCATGAGATATACATGGCTGGAACGGAAGGTTATTTCGGTTCAGTGATACAGCACTGAAACGAGGAGTGAACTCGGTTCAGAAAGGGACTTTGTCCACTAAGATAGTCTTGGCAATGAGTCATGACTAACAAGAAATGATTTTCCATGATTATGTGTGCATGCCACAAAGTTTCAAGTCTTATGTTATGATTATGGGGATCTCATTTTCACTTCTATGATTTATTAAGATTTTATGATCTCTTTTGCAGGTTATGATTTTCAAAAAGATATGATATGATTTTTATTTCCTTTATTGCCCTTGCTGAGCATTTGAGCTCACCCTTTTATGTTTTCTTTTCCCCAGGATATAAAGAATGTTTTTAGGTAAAAAAAAGGGATGACCTTTATGGGAGATATTGAAGAACTTTCACCACGATTAGAAGATTACGTTCCGAGTTTCCAAAGACACTAAACTATTACGATCCTTTAGTGTGTGTTTTTGTTATGTACTAAGTATTCCGCAAATGTAATGTAATGTCCATGTACGTCAAGCTTTGGGTCTATACAATCACTGTAATTCCCCACTACCAAGGTCAGTGGAGGGAGTGATATGGAACGAGGAATCTCCCATCATTGGTCCCAAATCCCTCTTTCGCTGTGCTTTGCCACACTTCGGGCCACCATCCTGGAGTAAGTCCCAACACTAATGGGCCGCCTAACGCGTAAGCCCCTCTTCGCTTCTCACGGAAGCACCCTTCGCGGCGTGATCGTCAGGTCCTTACTGTCTCTTGTTTCTCACACCGGGCATGACTCACGTGGGCTTAGAGTTGGCATTGAACATGACAATACTTCGTCCAACATGACGTTAAACTGCATTCCCTCGTCCATCATGACGTTAAACTGCATGCCCTCGTCCAGCATGACGTTAAACTTTATGCCCTTGTCCCGCATGACATTAAACTGAAAACCCATTTGAACAACGAGGTCTTTGATCCATGTCAAGGCGTGGTATGTAGGAAGCCACCACGAGGTTTAAGCCCACCCGTCATCCAATTCACGTCAAGTTCCACTTGTATCCAACATGATGTTAAACTGCATTCCAGTCCGATGGCAAGCCGTTGTCACCACCTGAACTATGAGGACATTGACCCATGTCAAGGCATGGTACGTAGGAAGCCTCCCTGAGGTTCAAGCCCAACAATCATTGGCCCAGACCGTCTCTTTGTCGGTGTGCCAAGCCCCCATTTTCAATCCGATCTACGAGGACTTTGATCCATGCCAAGGCATGGTACGTAGGAAGCCTCCCTGAGGTTCAAGCCCATCCCCCTTTGGACCAATGTCCCTCCTTCTTCACGTCAGTTGGCCTACACCCACCATCCGAACTACGAGGACTTTGATCCATGTCAAGGCATGGTACATAGGAAGCCTTCCCGAGGTTCAATCCCACCACTAGAGGAACCCTGGGTCTACCTTCACGTTGGTTCGCTGACGAATTCCATCATTTGAACTACGAGGTCTTCAATCCATGTCAAGGCATGGTACACAGGAAGCCTTCCATAGGTTCAAGCCCATCACCCATGTTGACCCCCGGGTTCACCTTCATGTCGGTTCACCAACGAAGCCTCTCTGAACTACGTGGTATTTGATCCATGTCACGGCATGGTACGTAGGAAGACTCCACGAGGTCTAAGCCCACCAGCACTAGGACCCTCCTAGTCCTCCTCATTCACGTCGGCCTTCCGATGTCAAACCTGAACTATGTGGTCTTTGATCCATGTCATGGCACGGTACGTAGGAAGCCTCTCAGAGGTTCAAGACCACCACATGTTGGTCACTCCGACCTTCTTCACGTCAGTTCATCTACACCCAGGAAGCCTAGTGTGTAAGCCCCACACCATTTGGACCAAGGTCAACCTTCTCGTCGGTTCATTGGCACACCGAATCAGGACCCAACTTCTCTTTGGTTCACTGAAAAAATCCATCGGACCAAGATCCACCTTCATGCCGGTTCATCGGCAGCATCCCAAACTACGTGGACTTTGATTCCCTGCCACGGGGATACGTAGGAGGTCTCTTCGAGGCTCAAGCCCAACTTCACTGTTGCCCTTGAGAGGGTCCCTTTCCATTCCCCCATCCACTTCATTCATCCATCCATCATCCACCGTGATTCTCGCCCGGACCGTCATATCCCGGTGAGACCATGTCGGTCCTCTCCTCTTCACAGCCACCCATGGGCGAGTCCCGGTATCGGAACCCCTTCAAGGGAAATACCTCAATCCGATCCATTCTAGCTAATGCTCTGATCGGGCTGATCCATCTCCGTTGGACGTTAAACTCGCGACATACCCTGTGTTAAACACAGGATGCTGAGGAAAACCTCAGATATGTGTCTATGGCATATAATTCCCCACGCTTGATGTGGGATGCCTCGGGCTTCCACGCCCTCGAGAAGCCCTATGATTAGGGATAATAGAAAGATATGTCGGTTCCCCAACATCCAGACACGCTACAGATGCCTCAACGTGACTACTCCCCCGACTGAAGGTTGCTGCCCTGACCGGACGCTTTGGAATATCCCGACAGAAGTAGTGTAATTAACCGGAGTCCATTGAAACATGGCACTGAGAAGAGTTTGATGAACAACGTATTAAATCTATGAGGGAGACCTGGACTAGGTGACGAGTTCTGAGGAGGAATCCGCCGAAGGAAAAACTGACATCCCATCATCCCGTTTCGATCAAGGAGCAGATGTCCCTGAATAAGGAGCTAATGCTGCCCGCCTTTGGAAAGCGGGAATGCGGGGCAACAGTGTAGCGCGTCCTCCTCCGCGGATGGACGGATGCGTGCGCCCCGGCGAAAGCGTCGGAAACAGTAACATATGTGTTTTTGAAACCATATCCCAATGAATGGGTATGTGGAATCCTAGTTTGTATTAGAATAGAGTTTAGATAAAATATGAGATTATGATTTTATCAGTTTTGGATTTAAATCTAAATAAATAGTGATAAGTTATGTTTAATAATATTATCATTACAATTAATAATGGGGGAATTATTTTGTAATTAATTTATGGGGTTATATTTAGAAGTATGAGAGAACACAAGTTAAAAGTAACCAAGGTTGAACCAATGGAGTTTTAGAATGAACCAAGAATGAAATAGTCATAATGAAAGTATTATAAATTGAATTTAAGGTGTCATTGGGGATGAAAAATTAGGATTAATCTTTTATATGACAATTTACTCTGAAACTATTAGATATTATTATAACTATTTCAGTTTTAATATTTGGTTGAAAAAAGGACTTAAAAAATGACATTGTTGAAGGTGTATATCGAGAAACTCCTTTAATTAGTATATCAAGTAATATATAGAATAAATTGCTTAGAATGTTAATGTATGTATATTATGAGGGAAAATATATGTTACATAGTCTTCCCTAAGATAGAAGGGGTTTTATCTCTTAGAAGTTATATCTCAATTAATGATAATCATTTAATAACCTTATGTATTATTAATAGTTATTGATAATTAAAATGTTTAGGATGAAATATATTTAATTGGGGATAATATAAAATCCTTTTATTTTAAATTATGTATTCCATTAAGACCTAATATGTTTGCTATCATTTGATACATAGAGATCCAAAAAAACTGTGAAACAATCCATAACCACTAGAATGTAGTCACGAATTTTTTTGGTATGTAATAGAATTATTAAATATATATAGATTTAAAAATGAAGGTGAATACTAATACTATGGGATTGATAAAAATCAATTCATATAGCTATGTAACTAATAAGACAGATTTATTCTTTATAAAAATCTTTCTAAAATTGAATTTTATGTTATTTATTTAATGATACTAAATATCTTATAGATTATATATATTATTGATATGAATAATATACTAACACCAATTTTATTATTAGTTTATAATATATATGAATAAGAATTTTTAATGTCTTTAAAATTTATTTTCCTATGAAAACAAAATATAAATTTATGATTTTTTATTCAAATATTTAATTTTAAAATATTTTAATTTGAATTTGACTAAATTTAGTTCATTCGTTATTTATAATAACAATAATATCTTAATATGAATTGTTAGGATTTTTTTGTATTATTTTATTATTAGGTGAATAGTGAAAAACTTTTTTTACCAAAACTGTAAATTTTATGGCTTTATCATTATATAATAAAGAACAATAAGTTCATATTACCATTTAATTTGATGAAATTTTTAATCAGTGAAGCTAATTTCTTTTAATAAATACAATGTTGAATTTATAAAACCCATGATTAAAATCTTAAGTATATAAGTAATAATTTCAAATAAATATTGTTTTTGGTGTTTTCATTTAATGAAATAATATTTTTGTAAAATAATGATTTAGATTTATTTAGATGGGAAAAATTGATATTTTTTAATATTTAAAAACATATATCATATAAATAAAATTCAATTATAATTTTATCCTATAATAACATTTTAAGCTTTAAAATACAGTTTTTAATATACAGGTATTTACCCGTTACACAAAATTATGTTAACATTGATTTTTATAACACATAATAACGTTTTCCAATATAAGGGAATTAATATTTGGAGTCATTATTTACTTATTATGTAATAATTTTCATCTAATATTTAATCAAAAAATTGATTTACCAAGGTAAATATTGTTTACAATAAGAAAGTGATTATTTTTCAAAGAATGATAAATTTATATATATTTTTAAATTTTAAATTAAATTGATCTATTTTAAAATAAGAATATAATATGATGTATATAAATATTTATAAATAAAATAATAATCATTTATTTGAGAAATAATTTAAAATAATATTAAGAACATTAAACATTGAATGCATTATTTCTCTACAAAAAATAATTTTTCTACACATAATATGTTCTAAAATAGAAGTTAATTGTCACATATTTAGAAGTTTAATTAGGTAAAATGAGGAAAAAATAAAGACTAAATATGTCTAAATTTGGTAATTAGGGTCATATTATATTTTTAATGATAAAATAATAACCATGATTAGTATTTAATCATAATTAGTAAGCCCTAAAATTGGTAATATATTATGGCTAGAATTTTATGAAATCAATATGACACATAGGCCTCCATGTATACCTTTGTTCAGTTATAAAGTAATACCTAAATTTATCAGCCATATTTATAAATATAACTCACCTAATACACCTAACCCACATAACACAAATGTGATTCCAATGATACAACTACTTAACATTAGTTTCTATGAAAAAGCCTCTACATTTAACCAATAAAAGAGTTCACTCCAAACCATTATCTCATCCAAATCCACACCATGGGAATTTATAATGAATTTAAATTACCTATCACCTTATAAATCCCTAATAAGATGTTTATATATGTTTAAGGAGTTCTCTAAATCTTTTAGAAGTTACTTTGAAAAGTAAAGGATTATAATCCCTCTCTTTCTTTTTTTAATTGAAATTATTTTTTACAACACTATTTACACATATTTCCTTGAAAAAATTTTCGGGATATTATCTCTAATTTAATATTTTTCTAGAAATTTACTACTTATACCTTCTCAACATAACTTTTTTTCAGTTTTGTTATTATGATGATAAAATGGTTCTTATTTATCCCCTTCCATTTTTAATTAAAAAACTTTGTTATAATGTCATCATGCTTATAATTATATGGAATTATCACTCATTTGATATATTTACAATGATATTTTCTATCATTAAATACTTATCCTAGTTTATTATAGTTAAAAAATAATAATTTTTAAAAATTAATGAGTGTGTGGTTTTTCTTGTATGGATGTTATTGTCTTGATAGAAATAAGTGGATGCAGTTGTGACACAAATGCACCAATGAGTAATAACTCTATAAAATTATGTTTTAGTTTCAACTCAATATCCACTCTGTAGAATGATGAGTGAGAATAATACATCACACCTCACTAGACACTCCTAGTGGATATGATTTGGATAATTTATATGCTCTTTACAGAAAATAATGAAGGATTTGTCAACCATTTACTTGGTCTCACACCATTAGAAACTATTAAAATAAATTATTATATTATATTTATAACCCATAAATTATAAAGTACCCTACACCCCTACATAATATATATTTTTTTATAATGGTATTTCATATTACATCGAGAATAACATATAGTTTCAATGTTTATTATGGGTTATTCTCATAGACAACCATATTATTCAATTTATTTATTGGAGAAGTTATTGAATTAAATGTATACCTATAAACAATATGGTGTTATATTGAATAATTATTACCTAAAAACTTACACCATTTATTGATATAAAATTTATTGAAAATATGTATATTTTTTATTCAGGTATGGATGTATATTGATTACTCTGTCTAATCGATTATGTATTGTTTACGAATCCACCTTACTTATCTGGATGGGTTATGAGGATTTTTCCCTTTTATTTATATGAGTAAAATTGTTGGAATTACATATTTTGTTATTCCATTATATTGGATTAATGGAAAAGTTGATTATGTATTGGTTATTAATTTTCTTTTATTATTTTTTTCTTTATAATTAATTAGTGACTGGTGGGGCATAATTACTAATTGCCCTTTGATTCATTCATAGGTCTAATGGGACAATATGTCTTTGGTATTTATGTGTATGACTACCCAAAAAAATATATTTCCTAGACACAAGGACTTAATAGTAATATCATGATATATCAGATCAGGATGTCTTGGTGGGCACAAAATTAACTATCTGGTATTATGAATTTCATCACTGAAGAACCAATTTTTGTTATCCATATTATCTTATAATTTTCATTGTTATATTTGGATTTATTATTCTTTTATATTAATTATCATATAGAACTATGTTTGGTTATAAATTCATTCTATATTATTTATTCTAATCTTATACTCATTTATGATGATTAATTGTTATTTCTTATGTTTACCCTTACTGAGAATTTGATCTCACTGATTATTATGATTTAATTTCTTGAGGTTAATAATAAAATTATTATAATGATATTTCTAACAAGATATATTGTGTGTCTAATTATTGGGATATTCTTAAGGGTTATTTTATATTAAGTAGTTTCTTTTATAGTGAATAAATGTCCATTATTTGAGAAGGAGATAAGATTTTTTATCTTAAACATGCCATAATTATCTAAATATCAAAACCCAAATGGTCATGGGAAAATAGGTAATTTAATATTTTCTTTAGGTAATGATATTATTGGATATTTATGTTTTGGAATCCAAATTTGGTATCAATGCAATGATGAAATGTATTTGTTTTTGGCCGTATATCCCAAAGTGCAGGTCCATGGCAGAATAATTGGTATCAAATTTGGGGTTAGATAACATTGGGAAATATAATGTAATAAACTGAGTATACTAATTCTATTATGTATTGATAATTTTAGGTGTATCATATTATCTCTATGAGTCATTAAAAAGATTTATTTCATAATAATTTTAAGGGATGAGATTAACAATTATGAGAGAACACAACTGAAAAGTAACTTAGAAAAACAAATAAGAGTGTTATGAATGAAACAAGTGTAATATAGTGAAATTAAATTATAATAAGTTGAAATGAAGGAGTTATTCAAGAATAAATCTAGTATTAATATTTTATATGATCATTAACTTTAATTCTATTGGTTTTTATCAAAACCAATTTGGTTTTATTATTTGGTTAGAAACTACATATTGAAAATGAAGTTGTTGAAGATATGTCTCAAAAAACACCAAATACTAAGCTAAATAGGAATATCTATAATATATGTTTGAGAATCATTATATATTCCCATTATTAGGGAAGATAAATGTTATTTTTTCTTCCATATGATATAAAGGTTTTTATCTCTTAGAAGTTGTATCATGATTTTGGTTATATATAAATACCCTATTATATTGTTACTAGTAATTCATAATTCCAATTTCAATGATTTAGTTTTTTTATGGGGGGTATGTTACACCCCATCAATTTAAAATATATATTCCTTTAAGACCTAATATGTTCAATGACATGTGATACATGCAACATCAAACCAAAAATGAGCCACATAACAATATATAACTGTTAAAATGTAGTTGTAAATTTTTTGGGGAAAAATAGATGTAACTTAATAATAAAATATATGTATAAATAAAAATAAAGGTCATTTTTAATACAAAGGAAATTATTAAGTATAATTTATATATATAAGTAACTAATAAGAGTTATTTAATTTTTGAAAGGCTATAGTGCCACTTCTTTTTCATACATTAATATTACATCATTTTAAAGATAAACAACATAATATTATTACACATAGAGGATCCAAAGGTTTAGTGCCTTGGGAAAACAAGGACTGTACATAACAAATACAACATCATGCATAAAAATTTATTCAATTTCTTATTCTCTAGCTTCTTATTGGCACTTGTCGTCTCCTTAGTACATGTAGGCACCTGAGGATATACATAAAAAGGGGTGAGCTAGAAGCCCAGTAAGAGTATAGATAAGAATAGTATATCATGGGGTGAGAATAATCATAACATGGGAAAACGATCATGAACATGAGAGGAAGCATAAATATAAGACTTGAAATGTGGCAATGCATAAAAATGAAACATCATGTCTTAGTGGTTAACTACGACACATACTTGGAACCAATACATCATCTTATTTTCAAATTATTTCACATTTAATCATGAGATTCATCACTTTTCCCAATGAATTTTAGGTATGTATAATTCCGGGCACACCCGTCACATTCAAACATTCAAAATGCGCTATATAATTCCGGGCGCACCCGTCACATCATAACATTATCATTATCATGCTTGACACATGGAACATATTTCAAAAGTGAACATAAATAACCCAAGTAAAGGAATGGGTTACATATCATAATAACACATTTATAAACTTGGGGTTCCAAAAATAAAGAGGGAATAACATACATGTTTCAAGAACCGTCCACTTTGAGAGAGAAGTAAAAGGTCTGTTCTTAAAAGAAGAGTTTTTTTAAAAACATTTTGTTTGACATAAAAACCAATGAAAAACATTTATATCCTATAAAAGGAAATACAATGATGGAAAAATTATATTTATGGAGTAACCATATCAAAAAAAATGGAGTGAAAGAGGGAGAACCCGAAGGATGAAAGTTGGGTTCGAGAATTTCCCCTTACGTTGTATCCGAATTCTTCATTCTCTTTAATGTCCTGTATAATGACATTATATTCATTAATTAGAAATCGAAAACCTTTTTTACATTAATATTTTTAATTATGGGTTTTTAATGTGATTTTTTGTGCCTTTGGTTGAGTTATAGAGTTTAAAAACATTATTCGGGAATGTTTGTTTTTATGGTTTTCTTGAGTGGTTCACTTGTATTCTTAAATTAAAGTTAGGGTATAACATGGTTAAACATCCAGAACTAATATTTCATGTTATTAATTATATTACAGGAGTTGTAATGATCTTATAATTGACTATATTAGATCCATGTGGATGTATCATTAGATAAGTATTAACTGATGATTGTTTGGGTTAATTTGATCGATTTTTCAATCAAAATGAACTTGTTTTATTTTATCACTAGAAATATGGTCATAAGTTAGTTACATAACATTAAATAGGATATAATACATATAACATGTTCTGTTTCAACCATAAAAATGGTTTATGACCAGATCTGAAGGTATAAATTGAAGAATAAAACTTGTCGTTCTTGAAGGTGATAAATTAACACCTCACGAAAAAAGTTCTCCTTAATAAAAGAAAAGGAAGAGGGAAAGGGAGTTGGATGATATAATATCGCATTATAAACATAAAATTCCATTAAATGTATAATAATGGAGTTAAAATACCATTTTGAGGAATATATATGGGGAGAGATCCAGAAATGAATAGAACATGAAAGGAAATTAAAGGAGAAGAGGGAGAGAAATTACCTCTCAAATCTTCCTCATGAGATCCTCCTCAAGGAAGTGAGGATTGGTCTTCTGATGAGACCAAAAACTCTTGAACGTGGGAGAGGGGCTGGGGAAGAATTTTGGGTAGAGTTTAGAGAAGGCTTGGTGCTTGAGAGGTGTGAGGAAATTAGGTTGTGAAGGGTGTTTTTTATAGTGGAGGGGAGAGGGGTTTTCTTAATATAAAATTCATTAGTTTATTAATTCCTCAAAAGACAAGTAATAGTGAGTCATCCATGAACAAGAATAGTAAATAAGTCATGTGCGTTTGGGATTTGGGTGCTTAAATCACTTGTGATGTCAGGAATAATGGGTTTTAATTATAATGAATTTATGTAAATTAATGTATTTTACTATTCACCAAAACTTCAAGTATTTTAGAAAAATGCAAAAAATTCACCCCAACCATTTTTCAATGTGTAAAATCGAAAAATGAAGTCCATTTTTCAAAAATAATTTTCTAAATATTATTAAATTAATATTTAATTAAAGTCTTAATTTACTTAAAAAACAATTTTTAAAATTAAAACAGATTTTATAGTGCATTCAAAAATTACGTAGAGTCTTATAAAATTATCTAAAAACTATAAGACATTGATTTCTTAATTTATGAACACATTTTAAGAAGATATATATTCTTTTAAATTAATTAATTAATTAAAATTAATTATTTATTACTTACAAAATACCAAAATATTTACTAAGGTCAAATTGTCACTTTCTAAGATGTCTAAATTTTAATTAATTATTCATGGGTAAGGTTAATCTAATGTAGGATGATTTACAATTCATAAGGGTCATATTACTATTCATAAGGGTATGCTATTATTCATAAGGGTAGGTTCTTATTCACCGAAAATTATTTTTGTTTTATTAGACTCCAAAAATCATCTTGAACACAACCATGTTGGTCAGATTCTCAAAATTCCCAATTCAGAAGTGACAGACATATTTTTAGAGGTCACTTACCACTTAGTAGTTCATTATGTTGTGTTTTCATGTGACTTTATGACATAATTTTAAGAAGATAATTTGCATTGAAAAACTTTGGGTCGTCACATTCTTCCCCCCTTAGAAAATTTCACCCCCGAAATATCAGTTTACACAAACATGTGAGGGTACTTCTCCTTCATTGCCTCTTATGGTTCCCAAGTTACTTCCTCAAACTTATGGTTCCTCCACAACACTTTAACAAGATGATTTGTATTGTTGCGTAGAACCATGTCTCTCCAATCCAGAATCTCAACTAGCTGCTCCACATAAGATAGATCATCTTCCACCTATACCAACTCTTAGTTTAGTACATGTGTGGAGTCCGGTATGCACTTCCTCAGGAGTGACACGTGGAACACATCATGAACGTGAGCCATATTTGAAGGAAGTGCAAGTTGATAGGCCATGGCTCATATGCAGCCATGGATCTCAAAGGGGCCAATGTACCTTGGTCTTAGCTTCCCTTTCTTCCCAAATCTCATGACTCTCTTCCATGGAGACATTAGAATGATGACTTTATCTCCAAGGTTGAACTCCAAGTCCCTTCAATGGTTGTGAAAGTATCTATTTTGCCTACTTTGATTAGCTTTGATGTGTTTCTGGATGACTTCAACATTTTCTGTCATCTCTTGAACAAGATCGGGTCTAAGTATCATTTTTTCTCCAAATTCATCCCAACAGGTTGGAGTTATACATCGTTTTCCATATAGGGCTTCATATGGAGACATCTGAATACTCGAGTGGAAGCTATTGTTGTATGAGAACTCAACCAATGGGATATATTGATCCCATCCACCTTTGAATTCTAGAGAGAAGGCTCTGAGAATATCTTCAAGAATCTGAATAGTCCATTCAGACTAGCCATTAGTTTGGGGGTCATAGGCCGTGCTGAAATTTAATTCAGTACTCCAAGCATGTTGAAGACTTTTCTATAATTTAGATGTGAACCTTGGATCATGGTCAGAGACAATCGAGAGTGGAACTCTAAGCATCCTCACCACATCCATCACATATATCTTTGCAAGTTGTTCAAGCGAGAGATCATCCTGAATAGTGATAAAATGGGCAGTATTGGTGGGTCAGTCAACCAAAAAACATATCACATCATTTCCCTTTGACATCTTTGGGAGACTCGTGACAAAGTCCATAGTAACATTTTCCTATTTCCATAAGGGACAATGGATGCATCATACCTTTGGAATTTTGTCACTCATCTTTAACTTGCTGACATACCAAGAACCTTGATATATATTCGACAATCTCTTTCTTTACGTTATCCCACCAGAAGTGTTCTCAGAGATCACGGTACATCTTGAACTCCCAGGATGGATAGATAATGTTTACCTATGTGCATTGTACAATAGCTCCATCTCTATCCCGAGTGATAAAGGCACATAAAGCTACATTCCAAACCGAATCACACCATCATCATCAATATGGAACTCCTGCATCTTCCCTTCCTTTACCGCATTCACCCTCTTTTGTATCTCCACATCATCCCTTTGTGATTCCTTAATCTTCTCTTGGATGGATGGTTTCACAATCATTTTGGAAATGTAAGATGTATTCCTTGCCCTTATGATTTCCAAATCCATTATTTGTATATCCAAGAAGATATGGTCTTCCTCAGTCCACAACATGGATAGAGTAGTAGGTTTTTTTCTGCTTAGTGCATCAGCTACCTTGTTCGCCTTTCCAGGATGATAGGGAGTGGAGAAATCATAATCCTTGATTATCTCTAAACATCTCCTTTGATGCATGTTGAGATCCTATTGTGTGAATATATACTTTAGGATCTTGTGGTCGGTGTATATGTCATACTTCTCTCCATAAACGTAGTGCCTCCGTATTTTCAAGGAAAAAATAATTGCTGCCAGCTCTAGATCATGCATTGGGTAGTTCTGCTCATTGATCTTCATCATTCGTGAGGCATAGGCTATCACAATATCATTTTTCATGAGTACACAACCCAATCCTTTCTTTTAAGCATCAATATATATCACAAAACATTCTACACTTTTCGGTAGTGTGAGTAAATGTGCAGTGATCAGCCTTCTCTTTAGCTCCTTGAATCTTAACTCACATTCTTTCGTCCATAAATAATTTACCCCTCTCTTTGTTAACTTAGTTAAGGGGCTTGTCAATTGTTAGATGTTTCTCACAAAACATTGGTAGTTTCTAGCTAATTCAAGAAAACTACGGATTTCTGTGACACTAGAGGGCCTGGGCCATTCCTTAATCGCCTTTTTCTTTGAAAGATCCACTAAAATTCCCACACTTGTGATCACATGTCCCAATAATGTGACTTTCTTCATCCAAAAGTCACACTTTTTGAACATGGTGAAAAAATTCCCCTTTCTTAATGTCTCCCAAACAAGTCTTAGATGTTCTTCATGTTCCTCCTTTCTCATGGAGTAGATGAGAATATCATCAATAAACACTACCAAAAATTTGTCGAGGTAATGTCTAAAGACACTATTCATCAAATTCATGAATAATGTAGGGTAATTAGTTTTTCCGAAGGGCATCACTAAAAACTCATAGTTCCCATACCTTGTATAGATGGTAGTCTTCTGAATATATTCCTTCTTCACCTTTACCTGATGATATCCAGAATGATGGTCCAGCTTTGAGAAGTATTGAGCTCCTCTTACCTGATCGAACAAGTCATCAATCCTAGGGAGAGGATACTTTTTTTATGGTGATCTTGTTGAGTTCCTAATAATCGATACACTGCCACATTGTTCCATCCTTCTTCTTCACAAAGAGCACTAGTGCACCCCAAGGTGATGCACTAGGGCATATAAACCCTTTGTCCAGATTCTCTTGTAGTTTCTGCTTTAACTTCTTCAGTTTGATAGGAACCATCCTATAGGGACACTGCGAGATAGGAGTAGCTCCAGGTATGAGTTGAATTGAGAACTCTACCTCACACTCCAGGGGAATTTCGGGTAACTCATCGGGAAATTGCTCACCCTATTCCTTCACAATGTGAATTTTTTCAAGGTTGGCACTTTCATTCGACTCAATCATTTGAGACAGGTACGATTCTTCGTAGGGAATTAACAACCAAACTATTGAAGGTTTTTTAAAAGGAGATTCATGATCTTCCTTGAATTTTTAGGGGAGCATGGGTTGGTTCAGAATATGAAAAGATATTCCCTTTTCCTGATAGTTTTTAGGTTCTCTACATAATGTAATCCAATCCATTCCAATTATAGCATCAAATTCCACCAAGGGAAGTATTATGATATTTTACACAAGAATATTCCCACATACGCCAATAAAAGAAGAGTCAAACACTTGGGTTGAAATGATTTCACCACTTGGTGTATTTATAGATATATCTACTTCAAGGATTCATGGATTTGATTCTATAGTTCTAGAAAACGTGGAGGATATAAAGGAATGCGTAGAACCAGAATCAATTAAGGCTTTTTTCCATTCTCGAGTGAATGGGAAGTGTACCTTGTACGAATTCATTATCTTTCTCCACTTCTCCAGTAGTGATGGCATAAGCCTTCCCTTGTTCCTTTGGCTTTGCTGGCTGTTGATGCAGATTACCCTCAAGAACTTGAGGTTTAGTGCACAGGTTTGAATAGTGCCCTAGATCCCTACAGTTGTAGCATTGAACCAAGAGTGGTTCTTTATTTTAATCGGATACATTCTACTTTCTTTTCATGTCTTTTCGACACTCCTGAGAATGGTGTCCTTCTTTCCCACACTTGAAGCATTTCCTCGTCCCTTTGAGGTAGTTCCCATGGTGAAAATTTCCACATTTTTAGCATGTTGGTATTTTAGTTTTCTTCCCACCCTTATCATTAGATCCACTAGATTGAAACACCATATTTAATTTCATATCACAATTTCCATGGGACCATTCTCAAAACTACATCTCCACTTTGAGAGTACACCGAAAAATCTTCTTCATAACTCCCACTGTTTGGAATTGCAAGATCCTTTAGAAGGTGTAGTTTTAATCTAATAAAGAATCTATCAATTTTGCTATCATTGTTGATAACAAAACCAGAAGCGTACCTTGAAGGACTTGTGAAATTCACATCATAGGTTTTGATAGATTATACTTTTTTGGAATGAGCTCTATGAATTCTCTCTCTATCTTCGTGCGAAGAGTTCTTGGGAAATACTTGTTCAGGAACATAATCTTAAAGTCTTCCCATTCCATCTCTTCAATTTCCTCCCTTTGCTTGGTGTTATTAATCAAAGCCCACCATTGATAAGCCTCTCCATCTAGACGTTAAACGACTAGAATCCCTTTCTCCATCTCAGAACAATGATGAACAGAAAAGATCCTCTCCATAGAGTACACCCACCATTCCACAACTAGAGGATCAGAAGATCCACTAAACGTCATTGGTCATTGCTGCATAAAACATTCAATTAGTAGTTGCTTTCTCTTTGGTGGAAGAGGATGCTCCGCATTATTGTTGTTATTGTTCATAAACTGAGATAATTGGGTAAGCATCACAATGAAGTTATGAAAACCACCTCCCAAATCATTGGGGAAGTCATTCGGGAAATTGTTGCATTGGCCATTTCATGAGTTGTTGGCCTAATTTCCCCTGGTTCCCACCATTTTCTACAATAGAAAATGTTCGAAAAAAAACATAAGTGAAAAATTCATGAATAAATAACTTATTTATTTTCACAATTTATACTAAAAGTATAACATATGGGATCCCTATGTAGAGATTCTTGTGTTCATATTTGTACATAATCTCATGCAAGAGGTCTTATCTAGGGTTCACTAATCCAAATTCCCAAATTAACCAAACCTTGACTCTGATACCAACTATAGTGAACCTTCCTTTTATTACATTAATATTACATCATTTTAAAGATAAAAAACATAATAGTATTACACATAGAGTATCCAATTGTTTAGTTTCTTGGGAAAACTAGAACCATACATAACAAATACAACATCAAGCCTAAACATTTATTTAATTTCTTATTCTTTCGCTTCTTATTGGAACTTTTCGTCTCATTAATACATGTAGCCACATGAGGATATACATAAAAAGGGGTGAGCGAGAAGCCTAGTAAGATTATAGATAAGAACATTATTGCATGGGGTGAGCATAATCATAACATGGGAAAAAGATCATGAACTTGAGAGGAAGCAGAAATATAAGACTTGAAATGTGGCAATGCATAAAAATGAAACATCATGTCTTAGTGGTTAAATATGACACATACTTGTGAAACAAGATAGAATATTGTTCACACATCATTTCACATTTACTCATTAGATTCATCACTTTATACAATGCATTTGAGCACTGTATAATTCTGGGCGCACCTATCACCTTCCAACAATCAAACTGCGCTATATAATTCTGAGCGCACCCATCACATCATAACATTATATTTATCAATCTTGCCACATGGATCATATATCAAAATTGAAAAAATAACCCAAGGAAATGAATGTTTTACATCTCATAATAACACATTTATAAACTTGGGGTTCCCAAAATAAAGAGGGAATAACATACATGTTTCAAGAACCGTCCACTTTGAGAGAGAAGTAAAAGGTGTGTTCATAAGAGGAGAGTTCTTTTGAAAAACATTTTGTTTGACATAAAATCCAGTGAAAAATATGTATATCCTATAAAATTAAAAACAATTATGAACACATAATATTCTAGGAGTAACCATATCAAAATAATTGAGTGAAAGAGGGAGAACCCGAAGGATGAAAGTTGGGTTCGAGAATTTCCCTTTACCTTGTATCCAAATGATTCCTTCTCTTTAATGTCCTATATAATGACATTATATTTGTTAGTTAGAAATAAAAAACCTTTTGTACATTAATATAGTTCATTATGGTTTTATTAATTCCTTTTATGTGCCTTTGTATGAGTTATATATTTTAAAAGCATTGTCCTGGAATGTTTTTTATGGTTTTCTTGAGTGATTCACTTGTATTCTTAAATTGAAGTTCGGGTTAAACATGGGTAAACATCCAGAAATTATATATCATGTTATTAATGATATTACTGGAGTTTTAATGATATTATAATGAATTATATTATATCCATGTGGATGTATCATTAGATAATAATTAAATGATGATTGTTTGGGGTAATTTGAGCGGTTTTTTTGATCATAATGAACTTGTTTTATTTTATCACTAGAAATGTGGAAATAAATTAGTTCTAGAACTTTATATAGGATCTAATACATATAACAGGTTCTGGTTCAACCATAAAATGGTTTCATAACCACATCTGAAGGTAGAAATGGAAGATGAAAACTTGTCATTCTTAACGGTGATAAATTTACACCTCACGAACAACGTTCTACTTAATAAAATAAAAGGAAGTGGGAAAGGGGGTTGGATGATATAATATCCCATTAGCATCATAAAATTATAGTAAATTTATAATACTAGAGTTATAATACCATTTGGATGAATATTTATGAGGAGAGATCAAGAAATGAACTTGAACTTGAAAGGAAATTAAAGGAGAAGAGGGAGAGAAATTACCTCTTAAATCTTCCTCTTGAGATCCTCCTTAAGGAAGCTAGGCTTGGTCTTTTGATGAGACCAGAAAATATTTAATGTGTGATAGGGGCTAAGGAGGATGTTTGGGCAGAGTTTAGAGAAGGATTTTATCTTGAGAGGTGTGTGGAAATGAGGGTGTGAAGGGTCAATTTTTATAGTGGAGGAGAGAGGGGTTTTCTTAATATAAAATTCATTTGTTTATTAATTCCCCACAAGACAAGTAATAGTGAATCATCCATGAACAAGAAGAGTAATTAATGCATTTGAGTTTGGTATTTGGGTTCTTACATCACTTCTGATGTCAGGAATAGTGGGTTTTAATTATAATGTATTTATATGGTAAATTAATGTATTTTACTATTCACCAAAAATTCAATTAGTTTAGAAAAATCCCAAAATTTCACCCCGACCATTTTTTGAAATGAAGAATCCAAAAATGAAGTCATTTTCTCAAAAATAATTTTCTATATTTTATGAAATTAATATTTAATTAAAATCATAATTTACTTAAAAAATAGTTTTGAAAATTAAAACAGATTTTATAGTGCTTTCAAAAATTATGCAGGGTCTTATAAAATTATCTAAAAACTATAATACATTGATTTTTTAATTTATTAACACATTTTAAGAAAGTAAATTTCCTTTTTAAATTAATTAATTAATTATAATTAATTATTTATGACTTTTAAAATACCAAAAAGTTTACTAAGGTCAAATTGTCACTTTCTAAGATATCTAAATTTTATTTAATTTTTCATGGGTAAGGTTACTATTATGTTGGATGATTTACTATTAATAAGGGTCATATTACTATTCATAAGGGTATGTTACTATTCATAAGGGTAGGTTACTATTACCCAAAAATTATTTTTGTTTTATTAGACTCCAAAAATCTTCTTGAACACAACCATGTATGTCAGATTCTCAAAATTCTCAATACAGAAGTGACAAACTTATGATTATAGGTCACTTAGGACTTAGTAGTTCATTATGTTGTGTTTTTTAATGTGATTTTATGACACAATTTTATGATGTGAATTTCCATTAAAAAACTTTGGGTCATTACAAAGGCAACCCTTTTAAAATTGGATTTTGTGTGCTTTATTTTATGTTACTAAATATTTTATGTATTAAATATATTTTTTATATAAATAATATAATAACAACATTTTTATTATTAATTAATTATAAATAAGAATTAGAATAATTAATATTTCAAATATTTATTTTCCTTTCAAAATAATTTTCATTTGGAAACAATTTTCATTATATATAAATTTTTTCTAATTGAATTGTCAAATTTTAAATTATCCAATTTGAAAATAAGAAAATTGAATTCATTTTTGTATTTATAATGATAATATTAGAATATGATTTATTTTTTGGTTTTTTCTAAAATATCTTATTTATTGGTGAATAGTGAACAATAATGTTTTTACCAAAAGTGTAAATTTTATGACATTAACATTTATTAAGAAAGACCTTAAACATTATAATACATTTAAATTGAATTTTTTTAATAATTAAATATATTTATAAAAAATACAATTTTTAATTTATAAATCCTATGATTAACATTTTAATGATACGAGTAATAATTTCTAATAAAAACTACTTCTGGTCTTTTCCTTCAATTAAATATTATTTTGATAAAATTTATTTTTTGATTTCATTTAAAGAAACATAAATCATATTTTAAAAATTTTAACTAATTTATATTCTTAAAATCAAATACAATTATAATTTTATCCTAGAAATAAATTTTAGGTTTAAAAATACAATTTTTTATTAAAATGGCAATTTACGTGTTACATGAGTTGAAGTTAAAATTGTTTTTTCTTACACATTGAAATTTAAAAAAATAAAATGGAAAGAATATTTGGAATAATTCATTCCATGTTATTTAATAATGTATATATGATTTTTATTTGTAAAACTAATTTACTAAGGTAAATAATAGATACAAAATGAAAATGATTATTTTTCAAAGAAAGATACTTTTCAAAATATTGTGTTTTTTAAATTAAATGGATGTATTTTAAAATAGGAGTATAATATGATATATATAAATATTTCTAAATAAACTAACAATCATTTAACTGAGAAATAATTTTAAATAATATTAAGAACTCTAAACATTGAATGCTTCATTTATCTACAAAAATAATTTTTCTACACATTATATGTTTTAATTTAGAAGTTAATTTTCACATAATTAGAAGTTGAATTAGGTAAAATGGTAAAACAATTATGATTAAATATGTCTAAATTTGGTAATTAGGGTCATATTATATTTTCAATGATAAACTAATTATCATGATTAGTATTTAATCAAGATTAATAAGTCTTAAAAATGATAATATATTGTGGATATAATTTTACTAAATCAATTTGACACTTAACCCTCCTATTATACCTTTGTTCATTTATTAAGTAAAACATACATTACTCTACCATATTTATAAATATAAGTCACATAACACAACGTATCAACCTAACCCACGTAAAACAAATGTGATTCCATTGTTACAACTCCCTAACATTAGTTTCTTTGAAAAAACCTCTCTGTTTAACCTGAAAAGAGATCACTCCAACCCATTATTTCATCTAAATCCACACCATGGGAATTTATAATGAATTTAAATTCCCTTTCACTCTATAAATCCCAAATTATAAGATTATATGTTTTTAAGGAGTCCTCTAAAGCTTTTAGAAGATACTTTTAAATGCAAGGGTTTCTAATCCTTCTTTTTTCCTTTTTAATTGAAATTATTTTTTTACAACTCTATTTCCACAAATTTCCATGATATAAATTTCAGGATATTATCTAAAATTCTATATTTTTTAATAATTGACTAATTTTACCTTCTCATAATATATTTCTTTCAGTTATGTTATTATGATGATAAAAGGGTTTTTATTTATCCCCTTCTATTTTTAATTACAAACCCTTATTATAATATCATCATGAATATAATTATATGGAATTATCACCCATTTTATATATTTAAGATGAGATTTATTCCATTAAATACTTATCCTAATCTTTTATAGTTCAATAAAATACTAATTTTTAAAAACTACAGTGTGTGTGGGTTTCCTTGTATGGAAATTATTGTCTCGAAAGAAATAAATGGATGTAGTCGTAACACAAATGCACCTATGTGTAATAACCTTATAAAATTATGGTTGAGTTTCAACTCAATATACACTCTGGAAAATGATGAGTGGTAATAATACTTCACACCTAACTAGGCACTACTAGTGGATATGATTTTGATAATTCATATGCTCTTTACAGACAATAATGAAGGGTTTGTTAACCATTTCTTCAGTATCACACCGTTACAAAGTATTAAAATCAATTATTATCTTCTATTGATAACCTAAAAATTATAAATTACCCCACACCACTATATTATCTATAAGTCTTTGATAAGGGTATTTTATATTACATTAGGAATAACTAATAATTTCCATGTTTATTATGGGCTATTCTCATAGACAACCATATCATTCCATTTATTGATTGGAGAAAATTATTGAATTAAATGAATACCATAAAACCATATGCTGTTATATTGAAGAATTATTACCGAAAAACCTTCTCCATTTATTTATTTAGAAAAGATTGAAAATATGTATTTTTTTATTCAGATATGGATGTATATTGATTACTCAGTCAAATAGATTGTGTATTGTTTAACTATCCACCATTCTTATCTGGATGGGTTATGATGATGTTTTCCCTTTTATTGATATGAGGAAAATTATTTTAATTCAATATTTTGTTATTCTATTATATTGGATTATTTTAAAATTTTATTATGTATTGTTTAGTAATTTTATTTTATTATTAATTATTTAGAATTAATTAGTGACCGGTGGGGCCTAATTATTAATAGCCACTTGATTCATTGATAGGTCTCATGAGACAATCTAGATTTGGTATTTAAGTGTATGAATACCCAAAAAAATATTTCTTAGACACAGTTCCTTATATGAAATATCATGATGTCACAGATGAAGATTTCTTAGCACGCACATAATTAACTATATGGTATTATGAATTTCATCACTAAGGAACCAAATGCTGTTATCCCTAATATCTTTTCATTTTCATTATTCTCTCCTGATATATTATGATTTTATGTTCATACTCATATGGAACTATATTTGGTTATCTATTCATTCCATATTATTTATGCTAAACTTACGATCAGTTAAGATGTTTAATTGTTATTTCTTATATTTACTGATACTGAGAATTTGAGATCACTAATTATTATGTTTCAATTTCTTGAGGTTAATAATAAAATTAATATAATGATATGTCTAACGAGATTGATTTTGCGGAGAAGTATTGTGATATTTTTAATAGTTATTTAGTATTAAGTAGTAAGTTTTATAGTGAAAAAATGTCCATAAATTAAGAAAGAGATGACATTTATTATCTTATACTTGTCATAATTATCTAAATATCAAAACCAAGAATGTCATGGGAACATGTGTAAATTAAAATGTTCTTTATTTAATGAAATTATTATATATTTATTTCAAGGAATTCAAATTTTCTATCAATTCAAGGATAAAATTTATTTGTTTTTGGAACAATATCCTAGAGCACATGTACAGGGAAGTACAATTGGTATCAAATTTGGTGTTACATAACATTGGAGAATATAATTTAAAAATTTTAAGATATTAATGTCATTAAGGATTGATAATTTCATGTGTATCTTATTCCCTCTTCGAATCATTAAGAATGATTTATTTCATAATAATTTTAAAGGATGAGATTAATAAGTGTGAGAGAACGCAACTGAAAAGTAACTTAGGAAAAAAAAGAGTGTCATAGAATGAATGAAGTGTTAAATAGTAAAAATAAAAGATTAATAGATAAAATAAATGAGTTATTCAAGAATATATCTAGTGTTTATATTTCATATGAACATTTACTCAAATTTATGGGTTTTTCTCAAAACCATTTTGGTTTTACTATTAAGTTAGATACAAGATAATGAAAATGAAGTTGTGGAAGATATGTCTCCAAAAAACACCAAATAATTATCTAAATAGGAATATCTATAATAAATGTTTGTGAGTATTAATACATAACAATTATTAGGATAAATAAAAGATATTTTTTTCTTCCATACGATAGAAAGGCTTTTATCTCTTAGAAGTTGAATCGTGATTTTGGTTATATATAAATACCCTATTATATTGATATTAGTAATTCATAATTCATTTTTCAAGGATTTAGTTTATTTATTGGGGGATTTTACACCCAAATATTTTTAATGATATATTCTTTTAAGACCAAATATGTTTTATGACATGTGATACATGCAATATCAATCCAAAATGAACCACGTAACAATATATAACTGTTTAAATGTAGCTGTAAAATTTGTGTGAAAAAATTGATGTAACTGAAATATAAAACACATGTATAAATAAAAATAATGGAAATTGTTAATACAAAGTCATTTATAAAGTACATTTAATGTAGTTAGATATCTAAAAAGACTTATTTATGTTTTAAAATGAAACCCTTCTAAAATTGGATTTTGTGTGCTTCATTTTATGTTATTAAATTTATTATGTATTAAATATATTTTTTATATGATTAATATAATAACATAATTTTAATTATTTATTTATTTTATATTATAATTAGAATAATTAATATTTGAAAAAGTTATTTCTCGTTGAAAATAATATTCATTTGGAAATAATTTTCATTATATTAATTTTTTTCCTAATTGAAATGTTAATTTCTAAAATTATCAAATTTGAATAAAACCAAATTGAATTCATTTTTATATTTATAATGATAATATTACCATATGATTTATTTTTTGGGTTTTTTTTTGAAATAGATTTTTTTAAGTTGAATAGTGAATAATAAGGTTTTTACCAAATGTATAAATTTTATGACATTAACATTATTTAAGAAAGAACTAGAACTTTATAATATAATTTAATTGATAAATTTTTAATAATTAACTTTATTTATCTAAAAAAATACTATGTTGAATTTATAAAAGTAATGATAAACATTTTAATTACATGAGTAATAATTTCCTATAAAAAGTACGTTTTGTCTTTTCCCTTAATTAAATATTATTCTGATAAAGTTTTTTTTGATTTCATTTAATAAAAAATAAATAATTTTTAAAAAATTGTAACTAATTTATATTTTTAAAATCAAATACAGTCATAATTTTATCCTGAAAATAATTTTTTGGTTTAAAAATCATTTTTTTCTTAAAATGATAATTTACGGGTTATATGAGCTAAAGTTACAATTACTATTTCCTTACACATTTAAATTTAAACAAATAAAATAGGAAGAATATTTGGAAACATTTATTAGAAGATATTTAATAATGTCTATATTTTTATTCATAAAACTAATTTACCAAGGTAAATAATATATACCATAGTAAAAAGATTATTTTCAAAGAAAGATACTTTTCCAAATATTTTGTTTTTAAAATTAAATAGATCTATTTTAAATTATATATTTAACATTAATATATTAAATATATTCAAATAAATTAAAACTAATTTAATATTTTAATTTATGATAAATAATATTAATAACACTTAACAACTAAATCATTATTTTTCTATAAAAATGGTTTTTCTACACATTATATTTTTAATATAAAGTTAATTTTCCCATATTTAGAAATTGAATTAGGTTAAATGGAGAACACATTTAGATTATACACATTGATATTTGGTATTAAGGTTCATCAAATATTTTTAGTGAGAAAGTTATTACTATAACTAATATTTAATCAAGATTAATCAGTGTTAAAAGGTGTTATCTAATCTGGACCGATTTTGACTAAATAAATTTGACACCTAGAACTTTCAGAATACCTTTTTGAGGTTGGAAAGTTATACCAAAATCTATCAATGAAATTTCTCCACCTAACTCACATAACTCACCTGTAAGAACCCATAACTTTTTTTTCATGTATGGCTTTCTTTTCAAGTTGTTTTTGGGAAAAAGAAGAGTTTCAGGAAATTTTAGGAGTACACACTGTGTACCCGGTTTCTGCGGGTTACCATATATGGGCTGTGTAACTTCCGAGTACATGGCAGTGTAGAGTGACCTAGAGGCCACCTAATGTAGGGCCTGGTAAAGGTAAGTACACTCCTTGTATCTTTAAAGAACACATCGTGTACATTCTTTTTATTTAATTAAATAGACCGAGGTTGTGTCTAATCAACAGAAGACCCTTCTTCTCCATTCGTCTAGTCTAGGAGAAAACGAGACCGCTTATTCTTATCTGAGACCCCAACTTGCCGTCCATTATCTGAATCGACCACCATCAATTGTGTTGCAATCGCCGCGGTAAGCTCTTCCTTCTTCCAGAGCATTGTTTCATGATTCCTTTTCTTTTTTGGGTTATTCTTGGTTGAATGTTTTAAATTTTTTTATAGATATACAGAGTTCTGGTTTGAATAAAAGGAATAGATTCAACTATATCAACCGTACAATGACGAGGTAGTTGGTTTGTGCCTTTTATAGTTAGTTCTTGAGTTATATGTGAGAAAATTCCGGATACCCCAGTTCAGGGTATTGTATGTTTATGGTATTTAGACCTGTTATTTTCTACTATGCCTTGTGTGCCTGAGTAGATTATTTATGATTTTAAATAGGGTTATTTAACTTGATATGAATGTGGTGACATGTTTTCTTGATATTGACTATTTGGTCTAGCTTTTCCTGTTAGGATGCTTTGTTTTCCATGCCTAGTTTTATTAGGATGGAGTGAATTTTATCTGACATGCTGTGATATGTCGTAGACTGTTTATCCAAGTAGTTCATGAGGTTTACTTTGGTTACCATTTATAATTTATGCATGATTTACTTACATAGTAAAATGGGAACCTAGAGTAGTTGACCATAGGGAGAATGGACGTTGATGGATTCTCTAGAGTGTCTATCTACTTTAATGTTGCGAGACCACAGGTGCGATGGAATTTGTTCCCCCTCAGAATGTATGTAGTTTCCTCGTTATGAGACCATAGGGGAAATTGGATATTTAGTGCTTCTTCAGAGTGTCTATAGTTACCGATACAAGACCATAAGTGGAATTGACAATGATTGCTTTCTCCGAGAGTCTTTGCTGAGGATAAACCAGTGGGGTTAGGTTTTGAGTACTTTCTAGAGGGTTGGTTGTGTTTGATTGGTTTAACTAGATGGGGTAGGCTATGAGTACTTCCCAGAGGGTTACTTGTGATTGTTTAGCTTCTTACATTGATAATGAAAATGAATGTAATTGAAACACTAGGATTGTTTACTTTTGAGTACATAGTCATTTATTTCTTCATTGTGCATATTTCCTTCCATATATGTTCACTGACTGTTAGGTACAGATCTTTGGGTGGTTATCTTCTGGGATTCATCTCACACCCTATTTTGGTTATGTTTTCGGGCCCAAAAAAATTACACTACTAGAGGTCTAGATAAAAAAAGCACACTTCTACTTCAAGTACTTGATAGCTGGGGAGCTGGAGAACATGGGACCAAGCTGGGGCTTGCAATTCTGTGGATCTATTTACATTGTTTTCTTTTTTTACTTTGGTTTAGTAATGTATTCCAGCATAGTGACTTGTTTGGATTTTTTTCTTAGACATAAGTATAGTGCATCATCTATATATGTTCTCCAATTTATTATTTCATTCAATCTTCCGCTGTATAGATATTTCATGTTATTAATTCTTAGGCTATTACGATCTGTTAATTTCTAATGATTTACTCTCCCAATGAGGGAATAGTTTCCCTACATCCACACCCTAGGCCCTCGCTGCTGGTTGGCAGCCTTTGGTATTTGGGGAAATGCTTTTGAGGCCATGTGACCAACCACGTACGAGGCACCTCTGGGAGGATCCCAAAACCAGGACATTACAAAGTGGTATCAACAAAATTCTTTTCTTCTTGACTAACTCTTTGGAGCCTATAGTTTGGGCTAGGATGGAATAAGTAGTTGTTAATAAGCTGTGTCCGGAAGTAGCTAACCCGTGTACAGGGAAAATCCAATTTTCCATTTATATTGCAATTTTTCTCGGTTTTCAATTATTATAGTTGATTTGATTTCACCATTGGGTGATTCACATTATTTCTGCTGTTATTATTGATATTATTTAGGCTCTATTTATGTTGCAACCTGATGAGATGAGGGTATGCCATCTCATTCATCATAAAAGAACTTACTAGGGATCACATGTCATACATTATTTCCATTCCATTTATGGTGCATTACTGATTTGATGTTGTTGTGATATATGTTATGCTAGATATGCATGTTTTTTCTAATAGATGACTTGATATAATACCTACTATTTGATAAGGTATTTCTAATATTTATGGTTTCTTTTGAATGAATGCTAAACTTTGGTCCTTAAGGAGCTATGGTCCCTCTTGGATTGGAATTTGGTGGATCATTGCACTGTTATGCTTGAAAATTACATGTATAAGATTCCATGATTTGATTTGCGGGGAGTATGGGCCCCCACAGATCAGAATATGGATCATTAATATTCATTACAGTGATTTCATGGGTTCCAATGTAGTTTCTAAGGCTTATTTTATAGAAAAACCCAGAATACACAGCTTGTAATGATAAATACATGCCATGTATCCTTCTGTTCTGGAAAGAACTATTATTCTTAAGTATGACCCGTGTACTATATGTACACGTCGTGTAGTCTCTTATCGTGTTAATTCATGTGTGGTATGAAACACAGGGTTGGGAAATCTTTGGTGGAACATGTCATTTATCGGATGTACCCGCCATGTGTATAGACCATGTGTCAAGCCATGTAACCAACGACAAAGGTGGATAATGGGTAGATAGTACACATCGTGTCTGGCACAAACACATCGTGTAGAGTCTGTCATGTAATCGTCCATGTGACTAACAACATGTGTTAGTGAAGTTTGTCTAGTACACACCGTGTCTGGCACAAACACGTCGTGTAATCTTGCTCTAGGAGAACTGGGTGGGTTAGTCTTGTAGAAGAACTCAAGCAGGAGAACACAATTCAAGTAACCACCATGTTTAGAGAGAACACGCCATGTGTATGGGGTGTTACATGAATAGGGTCGGTAGGAGTCCATGCCAAGGTGGAGGCTTAAAGGAACACGTAGTGTAGGAGTTATACATGCAGTGTACCCACATTTTGGAAATCAGGAATGCTTTATTTCTCATGTTCCCTTTATACACTTATATGTTTCAATCCTTGATAATCATTCTCTAATGTTTGTGTTCAACCTTGAAGATTCATGCCACCAAGTCGTCCTCCAATTGTACACCAGTTACAATTCAGTGACTAGACACCAGATTTGGCAGATCAGGAACTGCCAGCAGATCCTCCAGTCATTCCTGTCTTGGCACCAGACGTTATCCTAGATACAGGTGCTGATGCATTGTTATGAGAGGGCTTTATGAGGTACATTCAAACATTCCTAGGAGTACGAAATCTTTCCACATCTATAGAATAGTTAACACGGGTTTTCTAGTAACAGTATCCTCTCACCTTCACAGGGGACAAAGGACC
This sequence comes from Viscum album, assembly GCA_963277665.1. Taxonomy (NCBI): domain Eukaryota; kingdom Viridiplantae; phylum Streptophyta; class Magnoliopsida; order Santalales; family Viscaceae; genus Viscum; species Viscum album. Next base: position 1,112,996,366 of record OY728162.1, on the reverse strand, counting down.
TCAAGCTGCAGAGTCACGGTTAGAAGCCATGCTATCTATCATCGAGTATCTAAAGTCACCTCCAGAGAAGAGTCTGAAGCTCGCTATGTATATGCTTTGGGATGCTTTCCAAGAGATGGTGGGATGTGATCTGACAAGTGGGATGCTAGCAGGTCATGGATTGGGATGAGTTATAACGGTCCTCCTATGACTAATTTTACCCGGAGACCCTGAGAGCCGATCAAGACTAAGATTTCATGAGTTTGGAACATGGTACTCTCTCAGTTATGAATTATTATTCTTTCTTCACAGAGTTGCATTGCTTTACACACATTCCAGGAGGTGATGAATTATTTCTAGCAAGGAAGTTTGAGGATGGTCTTAGGTATGACATTTGATCTCAGGTGAGCAGTGTCAGCTTGACTTACTTAACCTCTATAGTCAAGAAGGCACTAATCACAGAGTAAAACCTAAGGGATCATGGAGTTGTGAGCTAGGATGGTCTGATATCTGGAGTTCGAACCTCTCAGACTGACATTAGGAAGCGCTGTAGGGAGTCTACATGTGGAGATAGTGTTAGGTGGGATACTTCCTTTGGTAGCCAGGTGGTGTGCTACCATTGTGTGAAGAGTGGGAATATGGGTCCACATTGCCCAAGACACCTAGTGGAGTGTCGATCGTGGGGAAATATGGGACATCTTCTGTGATTTTTTTAGATCTTATCACCAGAAAAAGATGATAGGGGTTCTGTTTCCACTCATCATACCAAAATAGGACCACCATTTTTTCATTATTCCAGGAATTGGTGTACTTCTGGCCGTTCAGGCCGAGGTGGAGGTCATAGCTGCAATAGTCCAATGTAGGGTTTTCTAAAGCCACTGGGTGGATCAGTTCAAACTTCGTAGGGATGAGGTGCAGGTCAGACATTTGGAGTAGAGAATACCCAGCATGAGAAAGATCCTCAACCCTCTATGGTTCTATGTACAATCCCAGTTGCCTCAGATTTAGCTTATGAACTTTTTGATACAGTGGTTTCCCGTAGTTTCATATCAGTTGTTGTTGTGGAGAGGCTTGTGCTTTGTATCTTTTATTCTACTGATATCTTGATATTGGACACTCCATTTGGAAATAGAATGACTAGTGTCCAATAGTTCAAGGAGTTCCCTCTTTAGGTTGGTGGCTGTCACTTCTGATGTGACCTTTATGTCTAATATATGACACACTACGATGTCATTCTCAGAATGGACTGGTTAGTTCCCTTCCTGGCTATTGTCTGTTTATATCATCATAGGGTGAGTTTTACATCACCATAGGGTGGTTTGTTCTTACATAAGGGAGAATGAGATGTTCAGGTGAGCAGAGCATGACCCAACAATCATGGGTTGGGAGGAGTTACAACCTATATTTCTAGTCTATATCCATATGACCCGGGGACTTCACAGTCGGACTTTCCTCCATTGGTGGATCATTTTAGGGATTTCATTCCAGAATAATTTTCAGGTTTTCCACTAGAGTGAGAGTTAGATTTTTTTATTGATCTTGTTCAATGGGCGGCACCAGTTTCTATTCCTCCTTATAGGATGGATACACTAGAGTTATAGGAGATAAAGAAGAAGTTGGAGGGGTTTTAGGAAAATGGTTTCATCCAACCTAAAACTTCTCCTTAGGGTTCACCTGTCCTATTTGTGAAGAAGGTGGATGATACCCTCTGACATTGTATATATTATTGTATGTTGAACCAATTTACAGTCAAGAACCGCTATCCCTTCCAAAGGATAGATGATCTCTTTGATCAGATTCATAGAGACCGAGTATTCTCGAAGATTGACTTGAGATCCAATTACCATCAGTTGCACATTAGACCATATGATATACCTCTTACAAACTTTTTTATTAGGTATAGTCTATACACATATGTGGTTATGCCATTAGGTCTCACGAAAACGCCTGTAGTTTTCATGGAACTGATAAACCAAGGGTTCCACCCATACTAGGATTATTTTGTGGTAGTATTCATGGAAGATATCTAGGTGTACTCTCACACTCGACACGACCATGCCACACATCTTGAGATTTTTTTGAGTATGCTGAGAGAGCATCAATTATATGATAAGCTCCCAAATTGCCACTTTTGGATGGACCAAATTTACTTCGTGGGTCATGTCATCTTAGAGACAAGAGTATCAGTAGACCAAGAGAAAGTGAGGGAAGTAGTTTCCTGGTATCATCTGAAGAACATATTTGAGGTAAGAACTTTTTAAAGGAATGTTGGTTACTACATGTGTTTCATATAAGACTTTTCACACTAAGAAGTGCCACTGAAGGGCCTTCCTAAGAAGGGTGAAAAGTACATGTGGTCATATTCTTGTGAGTCAACCATTTAGGAGATGAAAGGGAGGTTGAATTTAGCACCATTACTAGTATTTACAGAGCTGGGAAAGAGCTATAATATGTACAATGATGTATCATGTATCAGGTTGGGAGCTGTTCTTATACAGGGAGAAGGATTCGTTGCATACAGGTCTCGGAAGTTGAGGCCACATGAGAGGAATTACATGACACACGATATTGAGTTTTGTGTAGTTGTTCATGCCTTACGTTGTTGGATAAATTATCTACTAGGATAGCATTTTGTGTTTTTAACCAACCAAAAAAGTCCCAAGTATATCTTCACTTTTCATGATAAGATTCTGAGACAATGAAGGTGGGTTTAGTACCTTTAGTATTTTGACATTGATCTTGCCTACACAACTAGGAAAGGCAACGTATTGGATGATGCACTGAGAAGGATGACTCAGATACATGCAGTTTAGGAGGCCAATAGTGAGTGGTAGCTTATGGCTCTATTCTAGGAGATACATTTGGGGGTGCATGATAGATAGTGGCAGAAATTCCATTATTATGTAGCTGTTAACTCTAAAATACTTGATTGAGTGCAAATGATGAAGCTATCAAATGCAGAAGGCCTAGTTTTATTGGAGAGTGTGTTAGGAGAGGTCCATATTCATGGATGGACAGTAGGTGAGGATGAGATCTTTCATTTTCATGTATGTGTATGGGTTTTAGCAAACATGCGCGAGGATCTGATGTGGGACTTTTATTATTTAGTTTGGGGAGTTTAACCAGGTGTCACCAAGATGTATCAAGATCTGCACCATCAGTATTGGCAGCCAGGTATGAAGAGAGATGTTGCTGGTTTTGAAATGAGGTGTTCCACCTGTCAGTAGGTGAAGGTAGAGCATCAGCGACCAACATGGATTTTGCAGTAGTTACCCATTCCTGAGTGGAAGTGGAATGATGTTGTGATGGACTTCGTGATATGTTTACCGAGGTCACCTCAAGGTAATGATGTAGTTTGGGCTGTCATAGATAGACTCACAAAGGTTTTTCACTTCTTGCTGATCATGGAGACCCTTAGTGTTGCGCCGAGGGGGGAGGGATTTTCAGTTCTGGATTCCAGCGTTATGAGTATTTCATTATAGGTCCGATTTCGATTTTTTTTTGTTATGTTATTTTTTGTGGTTAAGATATGGAGCTTTGGTTCATTGCTAAAAATGTGGAGTCGACTGGTTCGTGGTTGCGCTGCGGTGTCTGCGGAGTAGGGTCCGCCATCTAGACGACCTGGTTTCCCTCATTCTGGGTTTTTCGTCACTCTTTTTGGATGTCCTCATGGGTCACCTCATGTTGCTGGAGGGTTTGGGTGTACTCTGACTAGAGTTTGTTAGCGGTTTTGTGGATTTGGGTTGGTGTTTATGGTCGCACCGGTGGGCGTTCGATGAGGTCGGTTCTGTGGTTTGTATAACTTTTTTGATGTTCATGTTTCCTGGTTCGTGGTTCCTTGGCCTTCTCTGGATGATTTCAACTCAAACTATGAAGGTTAGTCTGCTTGAAGCTTGAATGGATTGTCCATCCATTTTGCTTGAATATTGTTATTTGTGAAGTCCTGTATGTTTGAATTGGTGAAGGGGTGAAGTGGAGAAGTGGTGAAGTCATGAAGTCAAGTTTGGTTTCTCACTTTTTCCTCAAAAGTGATTGAATTATAATAAAAAAATTCCATCAAGGAGACCTTCACTGTTGATGATATGGGAAGTTTTTACATCTAGATATTGTACATCTACATGGGGTTCCACACTCCATTGTTTCAAATAGGGATTCACGCTTTACCTATCAGGTGTCGCAAGGACTACAGAAGGCTTTCAGTACACAAGTAATTCTGAGTACGGTTTACCATCCCTAGATAAATGACTAGTCCGAGCATACAATTCCAGTGCTAGAGGTTATGCATCAAGCATGTGTTCTAGATTTTGGTGGTTCTTGGGAGAAGCACATACCTCTTGTGGAATTTTCATATAATAATAGTTTTCAAGAAACAATTTAGATGGAACCTTATGAAGCCTTGTATGGTAGGCCATACCGATCACACCTATGTTGGTTTAAAGCAAGAGAGGAAGCTATGATGGGACCTCATCTTGTCCATGAGACCACAAATAAGATATAGTTGATTCGGAAGAGGATGGATACTGTACAGTCATGATATAAGTCTTATCATGATCGACAAATATGACCACTAGAGTTTGAGGTTAGAGATCTGGTTTTCCTGTGAGTGACATTGAGGTTCGGACATAGGAGGATTAAGAGATTGGGAAAGCTTTCACCAAGATATATTGGACCATTAGAGGTTTTGGAGAGAGTCGGGCTGGTTTCCTATAAACTACAGTTACCTCAGAGGTACATGGCGATGCATGATGATTTCAACGTTTCTCAGTTGAGCCGTTACTTCTAAGTCTCGTCCATGTATTTCTACTTGAGGAGGTTGAGTTGGAGGTGGATACATCATTCGAGGAGCATCCCATTAGGATTTTTTATCATAGTGTAAAGGTTCTTCATGGAAAATCTGTTCCTCTTGTATGAGTGCTATGGCAGCATGGGCGAGTACAAGATGAGACTTGGGAGAGGGAGGTCGATGTACGATAGCAGTGGCAGGAGCTATTCGAGGTTTCATCTTCTAGGACACCTTGCTAGAGAAATTTAGGGATGAATTTATTTAATGGGGGAAGTTTTAAGAACCAGGATCTTTTTTTCAGGTTTTTCTTTCTTTTATAGTTGTTTTTTAGAAAAATTAGAGTGTTTGGAAATATCTGGAGCACACACCATGTACTTATAAGTACATGTCGTGTACTTGGTTCTCATGGGTGATCATATACTGGCCGTGTGGGGTGACCTAGAGACCACCTAATGTGGGGCCCAGAAAAAGAAAGTACATGTCGTGTTCCTTTGAAAAACATGTTATGTACATTATTTTTATTTCATTAAATAGACCAAGGTTGCATCTAGTCAACATAACATCCTTCTTCGCTATTCGTCTCATCCAAGAGAGAATGAGACCACTGGTTCTTCTCTGATCCCCCGACTCACTATCCGTTCTCTGAATCAACCGCTGCAGATTGCGTTGTAATCACCATGGTAAGATCTCTTTATTATAGAGACTTGTTACCTGATTCCACTTCTTTCATGAGTAATTCTTGGTTAAAGATTTGAGATTTTTTTGTATATATGCACCGTTCTAGGTCGAATAAAAAGCTGGGATTCAACTATATTGATCATAAAACTACAAGGTAGGTATTTTATGCTTTTATGTAGTTAGTCCTTGAGTTATATGTGCAAAAGTCCCGACACATTTGTTCTAGGGTATTATGTGTTTATGGTTTTTAGACATGTTATTGTCTTCTATGCCATGTGTGCCTGAGAAGATGATTTATTATTGTAAATTGGGTTATTTAACTTTCTATGGATGTGATTCCATGTTTCTTGATATTGACCATTTAGTCTTTCCTTTCCTGTTTGGATGCATTATTTTCCATGCCTAGTGTTGTTAGGATAGAGTGAATTTTATGTATCTTATTGTGATATGATGTAAACTGTTTTTCCAAGTAGTTCTTGTGGTTTACTTTGGCTTCCTTTTATCGTTTGTGCATGATTGAATTACATAGGGATGTGGAAACCATGTGTTATAGAGCATAGAGAGAATGAACATTGTGGGCTTCTCTAGAGTTTCTATTTACTTTAATGTTGCGAGACCATAGGGGGGATGGACATTGCACTCCATCAGCGTGTCTATAGTTTCCTCGTTATAAGACCATAGGGGGAATTGGATTTCAAGTGCTTCCTCAGTGTGTCTATAGTTACCGATATGATACCATAGGAGGAATTGACGGTGAGTGCTTCCTCAGAGAGTCTTTACTAAAGCTGAACCAGATGTGTTACGTTGTGAGCACTACATAGAGTGTTTGTTGTATTTGATTGGTTGAACCACAAGGGTTATGATATGAGTAGTTCATAGGGGGTTACTTGTGATTGTTTAACAGCTTGCATTGAAAATGAAAATTAATTAAATTTAAACAGTAGGATTTTTTACTTTTGAGTACTTCCTTGTTTATTGCTTCACTGTGTGTATTGCATGACATATATATTCAGTAACTATTAGTCACATATCTTTGGGTGGCTTCTTATTGGTTTTTATCTCAGACCCTATTTGGGTCATTCTTTTGAGCCCAAACAGATTACATTACTGTAGGTCTAGATAAGGGCAAGCACCCATCTACTTCAGGTACATTATTGTTGTAGAGCTGGGGAGCATGTGGCCAAGCAGAGGCTTTTGATTTTGTGGATCTATTAACTTTATTTTCATTTATACTTTGGTTTAGTACTGTATTCCAGCATTATGACTTTTTTGGCTGTTTTTCTAGACATATTTACCATGCATCATTTATATATGTGCTCTAGTTTCATATTTCTTTCAGTCTTCTGCTGTTTACCTATTGCATGTTATTACTACTTCTGATACTACTATCTGTTAATTTCCACTAATTTACTCTTCCAATGACAGATTAGTTTTCCCACTCTCACACCCAAGGCCCTCGCTTCTAGTTGGAAGCCTCTGGCATTTGGGGAAATGCGCTTGAGTCCATGTGACCAATTGGGTACGGGGCACCTCTGGGTGCCTCCCTAAACTGGGACGTTACACCACCTAACCCACCTAACACCCATTTGATTCCATTCTTTCCTCTACCTAACATTAGTTTTCATGAAATGCACCCCCCTTTTTAACAATAAAAGGAAATCGATCATACACATAATCACATCCCAATCCACCTAAAATTTATTTATCATCATGTTCCCTTAGCCCTCTCAATATAAATCCATCCCAAGAGTTCTTAATTTTCTAAGGATTCCTCCCTATATTTAAGAGTGTACATAGAAAAGTAAGGGTTTCCAGTCCTTATATTTCTTTTTTATTGAAATTTCATTATTATATAACATTACCAATTATTAATTTGATTTTAACTTCATGGTATTATCTCATAATTGAAATGTTTTTAATGAGACATTACTTATCCCCTATCATTATATCTTTTTTACTATACAGTTATTATGCTGATATATGGGTTATCATTCAACCCATTCCATTTTTAATTACAAAATTTTATTTTAATTTCATCATGCATATAAATCTATGGAATTATCACCCATTTGATATATTTATAGTGAAATTTTATATCATTAAATCTTATATAAAATACATCATAATTCCAAAAAATGTAAAGACCCGTAAAAATTCAAGGGATTTTTTCTTTCTTAATTTTCTTTGGGATTTTACAAGAACGTAGTATCTGACGACACCTGATTCTGAGGCCTGGTGAGCCCAGAATAATTTTCTGAAGTTTTGATTGGGTACGTTCAGTGAACGAACGAGCGGGTTTTTCCTAACTTTTGAAACGGTGCTCGGAATCAAAATCCGAGGACACCGATGGAATCGCAGCTCCGGTAATTGCTTAGGAACACCTTTTCTGGAGTTGTATTTGCTCGGGTGTGGTAATTAAAATTTTGGGTTAGGTAAAAGAATAAAATAAAATGGTCCAACCAATTTTATTTTATTTAAAGTAGTTTAAACTAAGATTAGTGGTTGTAGTGGGACCCACTATATCATACTCCACTAGGTAGGATATTTGTGGAGTGGGGCCCTACATGAGCCCCACCCATTTAACTTCCTCAAACCCCCTCTTTTATTTAGGTAATTCACCCGCACCCCCATTAATTGAAAGTCAACTCCCGCATTTAACTAAGTATTAAACGCCTCTTTAATTGGGCGGTTAAAAAATCTTCAATTAATTCAATTAATTGAATGATTCATTTTGAATTTCAAAATCCATTAGATTGAGTAATAAAATAAAGAAACGCTTATTTTATTAGGGTGGTTTTCTTGTGCGAGAGGATTTTGGAGAGGAAAGCTCTAAGTTCCGAAGAACGTTCTTCTTCCTCGTTGAAGAATGCGAAGAACACCAAACCATGAACGAAGAACTCCGTCACCGCAAAGGGGAGTTCGTCATACCATCTTCTACCCTCTCCACAGTTGGTGAGAGACTCCATCCTCGGAGATCGACGATGCGATGCCGACGATCCTACTTCCGCGACGCTTACAAAGTCTCCTTCCACGACGTCCCTTTCCGCGACAAACCTCACTCGACGACAACGCTTGAGGTAGGGGATTATTTTGTTTCTGTTCATGAATAATTTCATCGCCGATCATCGTCTTTAATTGAGACGCCTGTTATCGAAATAACGGGAGGAGGTCGGAACACATGAACACGACCGACCCTCCTCGCCCCTTGATTGTTTGAATTCTTTGTGCCACGAGCAAGGCAGCGCAGTGCCGTTGCACCACACTAAAATAATAAAGAATGGGCGGAGAAGCGCGGCGTCGTTGCACCATGCCGTTAAAGAAAAAAAGCCTCGGCATCGTCGCGCCACACCGGAGAACCTCGAAGAGGCCACGGCCGGAGCGGGGCCGTGGTGGAGGGGCGTGGCACCATCGCGCCGTGCCAGTCGGACCAAGGCCGCGACTTTGGGCTGCGGTCGGCTTCCGGCTGCCGGTGCCAGAGCCGGAGGGCGGGACCCGGTGGTCCCGCGGCAGCAGCAACCGGCCGGCCGGACTGGGCCTGCCGGCTTCCAAGAAGCCATGGATCTTATCCCCCGGCTGGCCGATGGAGCGGCCCCCCCAAATGGGGGCCGCGGTAACACAAACAGGGGGGGGGGGCAGCGAGCTCCCCCCCAACCCTTCCGCTCGGCGGTTTCGGCCGAGCCGCCTGGCCACGCTGGTCAGGCCGAGCACGCCAGGCCGGGCCGCTCCCACCGGGCCAGGCCACTCCCTAATGGGCCGGACCCGGACCTGGGTCGAGTCGACCCGGTTCGGGCCAACCTAGGGGGAATCGGGCCGGGTCGGATCGGGCCCCAACCCCCTATTTCCGGACCTTTTTCGGTCTTTTTCCCATAACTTGGACAGAGGACCTCCGATATATGTATCGTCAGCTGCGATGTGATACTTGGATTGAGATGTTCGTTTCGGTATACTACACTCAAGGTTTCGGAGAACTTTGGGTTTGGATGGGTTGGTTCGAACACGAAACCAACCGGGCCCTCGGAGCGGAAACGCTTATAACTTGAGCTCCAGACGTCCGATTAACGTGTCATCGACTTTGTTGGATTTCTATTAGTGAGATAGACCTTTTGGAATACTTCGCTCGAGGATTGGACATTGTTGGAGTATGGTCGGGTTGGTTTTGACTTAAAAACAAACCGGGCCCCCGGGACGAAAAAGCCAACAACTCTCAGACCGGGCGTCCGATTGACGCGCCGTCTGTCACATTTAGTTCCTATTGACAATAAGGAACTTTTGGATACATGAACTCCGGACATCATGTCAGTTGATGTATCAGCCCCTCGTCTTGTGGAGAGGACCCTCCCCGAATGAGCTTGCTGTGTACGTGAACCCTAGAGCTGGCTGCGACTGCGACGGCGATGGCGACTGTACAGAAATCCTCCGTGGGTTGACAACGACGACTACAACACTCAGCGATCCTGAGTGGATCAGTGCTACGGATCATGTGTGGGTCAGATCCTGTGTGGGTCAGCACTCAATGGCCCTGTGTGGGCCAGCGCATACCGATCATGTGTGGGTCAGATCATGTGTGGGTCATTGCGGGGGTTAGTACCTATCGATCCTATGTGGGTCATTTCGGGGGTTAGTACCTATCGATCATGTGTCGGTCCGATGGCTTAGATGAATCAGTGACTATATCTGATCATCTCTATCGTCTTACGAAGAAGTATATCTATGTGAGATGAGTCTTTTCTTTCAATCATTATCTTCAATATGATTAACTTTCTTTCCTATGTGGATTGTGTTGTGCTATCCTGTGTGGACGTGATCAAACTTGGGCTCGGATGCTCGAGCCGAACTAGAATTGATGACTTAGGTATATGTATGGGAATATACCTAAGTAGTGTAGGTTATTACTTTGTGATTGTATCTTTATTTTGTGGATTATACTCTGTGGATTCTGGGAGACTTTCGGGGGTCTCGGGGTCCCTACTGAGTAGCTTATACTCACCCATGCACGGGCTATGCCCACACTCCGTTGTGTTGGATGCAGACGACGGACAACGCTGATCATGGTAGAGGATAGTGGAGTAGACGGTACCTGGAAGTGGACCAATGGGAAGGATGTACACGGAGCGGACGACTGGACCCGAGGAGCTGAGGTGGCTATCTGTACCCACCATTCAGGTGGGACTACCAGTGGACGGCTCGACGTTGCTGCTTTACATTCATTTTCTGTACTTTCTTTCCATTTGTACTTTAATTTCAGTTTGGGTTTGTATTCTGGCCTATTTACTTTCCGCACTTACTTGTACTCAGTTTACTTAGTGTTTACTTTTTCTGGTTTACTCTGTGGTGTTTGTTTACTTATTAAGGCAATGCCTTCCCGTTTTTTTTTGGGTTTTACGCCTTGGTGCTAGTCGCCAACCCCTAGCCTATGGGAGGCGGGCTTGTGGTAGTCACGACACGGGTCCCGAGAACGGGTCGTGACAAAAAATACCCAATTTAGTAAGGTATAGAGTGAGTGGTTTTCATTGAAATGAAATCCTTATCTAGATAATAGAATGTGGACATGGATATGGAATAGTGGAACCATAGAATAATAACCTAGAAAGATGTTTTTTGATTTTCAACTCAATCATCACTCTGGTGTATGATGTTTTTTCCTAAGAATCCAATACTTTCTAGACACTCCCAGGTGATATTATTTGGATAATATACATTCTCTTTATAAACCATAATTAAGGGTTTGTCTACCATTACCTTGATATCGCAGTATTAGAAAATATTAAACTCACTTATTATCTTATATTGATAACCCAAAACAATGAAATCATCCTTAACAAATAATTTATCTATATTTCATTGATAAGTGTACTTCTATATTTTATTGAGAATAATGAATAATTTTCAAGTTGATTACAAGTTATTATCATAGTCATCCATGTTATTCCATTTATCTATTAGGGAAATTATTGACGTAATCTTGTAGCATTACCCCATACCATGTTAGTTTGAAGGATAATTACATAAAAATATATTACATTTCTTGATTTTGGAACTATTAAAAATCTATATATTTGTTATTGCAATAAAAATGTTTAATGATTACTCAAGAATGTTTATTACATTTTGTTTAACCATCCACACTATTTATCAAGATGGTTTATGATCATGTTTTCATATTTATTGAAATGGGGGGAAGTAATGGTGGTACATATGTTGTTATTAAAAAATAAATATTTATTGATAAAGGTATTAATTTATTGTTTATTTATTTTATCATATGATTAATTCATTGACCTTAATTAGTGGAAGGTGGGCACCAGTTATAGATTTCCCCTCAATACATCAATGGGTATTATAAGAAAAAATTTATTTGATATTTTTCTTATGATTAGATAGAAAAATATATTTAGTATACACATTGCATTAACTATAAGATAATGATATCTAAAATAAAAATATATTAGCATAGGTAATTTAATTAACTGTATGAAATTATTCACATCAACATTAAGGATCCTGTAACACCCCAAGCTTCCATGGTACGCTTCTCTTTGAATAATACAATAGCGTGTGTTCTGCACAATTTCAAGTTCTAACACACCACAACCAATCAAACTAGCCGTTATGAATAATAATACCCAATTTTTGAAATTTTATACATTTTATCTTTCAAAATGGAATTCATTTCTGGATTCGGAATATTGAAATTATCTTAGGGTTAATTTTTGGTATTTTTTTTGAAAACTTTAAATTTTTGATGAATAGTGAAAGTCACTAAATTTTAATTAAAAACAATTTTTTTTAATCAAAATAATTAATGTTGATAAATTATGAATTTGAGTGGTTTTAAATTATATTTATAATATATTCTTACCATTTAATACAATTTTTTTATTGGATGTAATTTCACATTTAAACCAGACATAAAAAATTGTCAATCGTTTCATAGTTATTATTTCTTAAAAACACGATTTTTGTTTTGACAGCAGGAATTAATTTTAAAATACATTCTTCCACTTCTGTGTTTTGAATTTAGACAAATGGATTCTATATTTAGAATCCGGAGGTCCAAATTGTGTAAATAAGTGTCTTTTATTTTTAGACATTTTGAATAATTACTTCGGTATATATTTTATTTACCATGGTTAAAGGGTAAATCTGGTAAATAAAGGTAAAAAATAATATTATAATAATAATAAATTACTATAAAACATGTCCTAAACCTATTTTTTGATACATGTACGACCATGAGAATCTTTGTGTCGATTTTGGGACCCCATGGATCCACTTGTAAGAGATAATGACACTTTATATTAAGTAAGTTAAAGTAAATACAAAAATGACATAAGCATATATCTTTTAGTAAAACAATTTTTAGATAGGGTTATATATGTTATATTTTCGACTAGAAATATTAATTAGAAATATAAGAAGATTTAATACGTAATGGTATTTTATTTTCAATTTTTAGACATTGAATAATTAAATTTATTTATTACACAATAATGATGCAGTATTTTCCTTATTAATGAAAGAATCAAATAATTAGTATTATAAATGTTAAAATAAATATAATAAAAATATTTGATGACATAAACTAATTTTATTGGTTAATATTACATGTTATTATTTCATAAATGAATTTTATTCTAATTAATAAAGTTGTTTTGATTTTAACAAAAATCAATTATTCAATAGTGTCAAAATTGACATTAATTAGTTTTTAAAACAGATATTATATTAATAATTGATATTCTATTCCTAAAATTATAAGGTTTTGAAAAAATGAATTATATAATTTTAGGTGTATTATTAATGGATCACTTGGGGGTCACTCGGATGTATATAGTATGTTTATTAACTATATAATATAAAAATACAATTTGACATGGTCAGTGTCAAACTAATTGACTAAGAGTCAAAACTAAAAGATAAGGTTAATGTAGTGACCCAAACATGTCTAAAATCTATTGGTTGAAGGGATTTAGACCCATACCCACCTTTTATTTTTTATAATACACTTCGGAACCATTAGAAACTGAATATGAATTTATTATAAATTAATACGTTAAGTTTTTCCTAAAGAGCCCCCCCCCCCCTTATAAAAGGACACCACTTCTAACCAATTATTCATACCTTCAGAGACTTTTGGTTCGGAAAAAGTCTACCCAAATACACTCTCAACTATCCTACCATAATCATAGAGGCATTCCTTTAGTCATAAAGCCAACCTATGGATCCCTTTTGATCAAATCAAAAAGAATAACCCAAAGAAGAGGTAATGTTTTCACCACCTTTTTTCAAGTTCTTTCTTCTTCAACTTCTTCTTTCTTTGTTATTTCCATTATAGAATAAAAACTCGAGTATCTTATATATACTGTGATGTTATTATAAATACTATACAACCATATTCAGTATTCTATCCACCCTTTGAAGGATATGTCACCACACGTGCGTACGTACGGCCTACCGTCTCCACATCGTGGTGTAATTGTTATTCAAGACAATATTATTTGGATGGGTATAATAATGATGTGTAATTCAGGTAAATAATAAATATAACATGATTATTATTCTGTATATATGATATTCTATCTAATTATATATTATTTTAATATCAAAATAATGATATTATCGCTCGTGCGTACGTACGGACTACCATCTCCACGAACGCGATGAGATTCATTCTCCATCGTATCTATTAAAGAATAATTTTTATTTGATGATTAAAAATAATGTTTAAGGACTTAATATAATTTTGGATATGGATAGGATACAACCTATCCACAACAAACATGGCTTATGTAACAGAACATATAAAATAAAATGAGTAAGTTAACACCCGAAACGATGATAATACATATATATTATTAACAAAGAAATGTTAAAAGATCATTTATGATATCATATTAATGTATATGATTCTTGTATAATTTAATAAAAATTATTTCACCATTATACAAGAGGTTAACCTACCATCAACCAAGGAAAAGTACAAGGTAAGGGTTTATTTCACAATCTCTTCATTATATGAGGTTGTTTATACATAATTATCTACTGGGACCTCTTTATCATCCAAATCCATGTTTCTTAAACATTTATTTAAAAAAATTATTACTATTTTACAGAATTTGGGTTAAAGTCATATACACCATTTTTTGACTTTTTATATTATTTTTATAAAGTAATCTTTCCGTTGTTTTCCAAACAAGGTCCTTTTAAACCATTTTGACAAATTTAAGGTAAGAATGTATTTTTTTTACATATACGGCGGGTGTGGCTATTTTCTACTATTATAAACTCATCGAAGCATCACTTACAAGCATATAATAATATTTTCATAGTAATTGTTTTATTTTATTATTATGTGACTCTTAAATTATTTCCAAATAGAAAGAGATATTACCCTAAAAAGGGTTTTGATTTCATATATGTCAACATCCTTTGATGGATTTTATGTTTTTTTGGAGTTCATTTATTTTGATACAAAACATCCATATTTTATTGAAGGTTTTGTGATATGATTGACTATGGATGTTATATTTTTATACCATTCATGTTTTATGGTTAATGTACGGACATTTCGTATGTTATTTTTAATATGAATGTTTATGATATGTTTAAACCTTTTCATATGAGGAATGTATTGGAATTAGTAAGTGATGGGTGGAGGCCGCTATAGCTCCTTGATTCATCGGTAGGTCTCATGAGACAACTAGACATGGAATTGGCTAAGGCCCTTTCCCAATTTGATTTATTGTTTTGGCCGAGGCCTTAATCATTTTTAAGCGTCTTGGCCAAGACCTCGACAAAATGTTTTAGAATGTCTGGCATTATACATTCCCTCATTTTGGAAATAATAATGATGGTTCATGTGGTCATTCAACTAGTATAATACCCATGATTATTTTTTATTATGGCATTTTTTACTCAGATCATATTCATGACATAAAAGTATTCTTCTTTATTAATGTTAAAGTCAAGTGGTTTTAATTATTTATCATACATAATATTTATGTCATTTTCCATTGTATTACTTACCCTCACTGAGCGTTTGATTTCACCCCTTTCTTATGTTTCATTTTCCCAGGATATGAAGAAGTTAGTTATGAGTGACCTGCAGGCATAATCAAGGAGGCTTGGATGTTTCTAATGAAATATATTTGTTTTATATTTCTCTTCAAGCTGTAAAGTTGAACTTATGTATGAATCTTGTTTCCAATAATACTAAACTGATCGGTCATTCGAGACATGATTTCATTGTGATCATGCCAATGTTATGTAATAATGCACCGACTCTGGGTAACTAGGGTCGGGGCGTTACAGTTGGCATCCGAGGAAGTTTAGTACAAACCTTGGAAACTAGATTTAGATAAACTCTGATTAGAGCACATAGACCTAAGATGGAATTTGAGGATTAGTATATAAGAACTTCATATAATTTTGGTATTGTAAAAATTCTGTGAGTTTTCTAGGCAATACATCCATTTCTATATACGAGCAGGTAGAGGCAGCTCTAGCACAAATGTACCTAGGGGTAAAACCCGAAAACACCGCTTTGAGCTAGAATAGAACGGGAACTGGTGTACGACAATGGGCCTTGCTGCACTCTTGGTTACGACACTCCCAGGGGATATGCTTAAGATAATTCTCATTTTCTTTACAAACCATTATGAAGGGTTTATGTGTATATACTTCCTCAATGTAAACATTTTTATGATTATGGATTATATCCATAAACTATTCAATTTATGTAAGTGTTTTTCAAGTTTGTATTTATGTGTTGTGATTCATAAAATAATATATTGTATGAAATTGTTTAGAAATGGATCCTAGTGGATGAAATGGAAACTGTATCAATCCACGCACTCCATGTAGGGATTTAACTCCTGCTGAAGATAATTATAGTGGAGCTAGTGATGCAACTGGTGCTGTTCAGCTAATCACCATACTGGGACAACTCACTCAGGTTATGAATAAAAACCATACTTGTATGGAGCACCTAGATCCACAGCATGGAGGATCAATGTTATATCTCTTGATGAGGCAACAACCACCAACATTCAATGGGAGTAAAAATCCCTTAGTAGCTAATCAATGGATAAATTACATAGAGAATATATTCCATGCCTTGGGGAGTAATGAAAGGGAAAAAGTTATCATGGCAGTTTACCGCCTCATTGGAGATGCTGATCAATGGTGGTCATTGACTCAAAACACAAAGAAAGATAAAGAAGTATCAAATATGGAATGGAGGGAGTTCAAAGCGCTTTTCATAGAAAAATACTTTCCTCATGGCCATCGAGCAGATATAGAAAGGAAATTTCTGAGTCTGAGGCAAAAGGAGGATGATAATGTCACAAAGTATGGGGCTAAATTTACAAGGTTAGATAGACATGTTGTAGATTATATATGTTACCCAAGAAGTAATATTGATTGTTTCTTTGATGGGTTAAAACCATTTCTCCATCGAGCATTAGTATCACAACCCTTCTCATCATAAGAAGATATTGTCTCGTTTGATATCAAGATAGAAAAGGAATTCTCTAAGTCTTATGACTTTAAATCAAAGCAATATAAGAAGAGATCTTTTCAACACTCTAAGAAAGGGAATAAGGAAACCGGGAAGAAGGGAAGAATTGAATTTCCACCCTGTGAAAATTGCGGAAGGAAGAACCCTGGTGCCTGTCTAAAAAGAAAAGGAGTATGCTAAAAATGTGGACATAAAGGTCATCAAGATGGTGATTGTAAAGGAAAGAAAGATACTACCAATGTTCAGTGATAAAATTGAAGATAGATGGGACATTATGAAAATTAATTTCCTAAGCGTCAGAGAAACTTACCTCAGAAAAGGCCAAGGGATCAAGGCCAAGCTTATGTAATCACTACTACTGAGGATGAAGCCCTGAAAGATGTGGTGGAAGGTAATTTAATGTTTTACTCATGTTTAGAAATGATTTATTTGATTATGGATCATCGAATTGTTTCATATCTTCCCAGTTTGTTAAGAAAATTAGATATTTCCAGTTTGATTTAACAAGGGAGTTGTCAGTTATAACTCCTAAGGGAAGTATCATTGCAACAATGTTCTATGGATCCATTCCCATTAGGGCATATAAATGTTCTTTATCTAATGATCTCATCATTATACCCATGACTAAATTTGATATAATCCTCAATATGGATTTCCTTTTGGACCATGATGCAAAAATTTACTGTATGAATAAGGAGGTTATGATTTTTGATGATGATGATAAAGAACACATTATCTTTAGAGCAGAATCTTCACCACCTGATTCTTATCTAGATCCACCCCACTAGCTCAACTAAATTCAATTATCGGGGAGGAAGAGAATGAAATAACTTTGGGTGAGGAAAGTAATGTTCATATAGAGGATGTACCTATTGTGAGAGAATATATTGATGTGTTTTCAGAGTATTTACCTGGACATCCTCCACATCAAGAAATTGAGTTTTTCATTGATTTAATTCCTGGTTCATGGCCTATATCGAAGATCCCTTATATAATGTCCACTGTGGAATTAGTTAAACTAAAGAAACAACTAGAGGAATTGAGTAATAAGGGATTTATTCACCCTTGTGTTTCTCCATGGGGAGCCCCTGTCCTTTTTTTTAAGAAGAAAGATGGATCTATGAGGTTATGTATCGACTACAGGGAAATAAATGCTATAACAATAAAGAACAAGTATCCCATACCTCACATTGATGATTTATTTGAAAAAATTCATGGAGCTCAATACATTTCAAAGATAGCATTTCGAACCAGGTATGGGCATTATGAGTTTATAGTAATGCCTTTTGGATTGACTAATGAACCCTCTGTTTTCATGGATCTAAGGAACCGAGTTTTCAAGGAATATCTCGATGATTGTTTAGTGGTATTTATTGATGATATCTTGGTCTATTCCAAAATCTTCGAAGACCATGAAAATCACTTGTGCATTATCCTGAAGACTCTAAGAAGACATGAATTATATGGGAAGTTTAGCAAGTGTGAATTATGGCTTCAGGAGATCTATTTTCATAGCCATATTGTCTCTAAGGATGGAATCCTTGTTGATATATCTTAGACCAAGGCAATCCAAGAATGGCCATCACTGATGAGTACAACTGAGGTACATAGTTTTATTGGTTTAGCAGGTTATTATCGACATTTCGTCCAGAATTTCTCCCGATTGGCTAACCCAATAACAAATCTCACACGTAAAGGGGTTAAATTTGTTTGGACAAAAGAGTGTAAAGAATTTTTTGAATAACTGAAGAGAATATTAATAAATACTACTATATTTACTCTACCATCGGGGAATGATGGGTTCGTTATTTATAGTGATGCATCGAAGAAAGGACTTGTTTGTGTCCTTATGCATAATGATAGTGTTATTGCCTATGCATCACTACAGCTGAAAATTCATGAGAAAAACTATCCTACTCATGATCTTGAGTTAGCTGCTGTAATATTTTCTTTGAATATATGGAGATATTATCTCTATGGTGGAAAATGTGAGATTTATACTGATCACAAGAGTTTGAAGTATATTTTCTCATAGAAAGAACTCAACATGAGGTAGAGGAGATGGCTAGAACTACTCAAGGATTATGTTGGCATGACACACTAACACCCGAGGAAGAAAAATAAGGTGGCAGATGCTTTGAGTAGAAAGGATCATGGAGTTTTGAAGAAGATGATAGTTGAAAAGGATCCTATATACATGTATCTAGTAAAGATGGATATGGGAATCACAATGGAAGTTGAAACATCAATGCTTTTTCAAATGGTTGTCAAACCATCTTTACTAGAAAAGATAAAGAATACTTTGACTGAAGATGAAGAGTTTTAAATGATGAGTAAAGATGTGAATGATGGGAGATTGAGTAACTTTGTGTGTGAAGATGGAATTTTGAAATTTGGGAAGAGACTTTGTGTTCCCGATATACCTGATCTAAAAAGAGAATTGTTGGATGATTCTCATAGTTCCAATTTCTTTATACACCATGGGAGCACCAAAATGTATAGAGATTTGAGGGATCTTTTTTGGTGGGACACCATGAAGAGGGAGATTTCTGATTTTGTGTCAAGATTCATGGTTTGTCAACAAGTGAAAGATGAAAGGCAACTGCTTGGTTGTGTATTGCAACCTCTTCCCATACCTGATTGGAAATGGGATAATATCATGATGGAATTTGTCATGGGACTACCAAAGAATCCTAGAAGGAACGATGAAATATGGGTCATTGTTGATCGTCTTACAAAGTCAGCACATTTTCTTACTGTAAGGGAAGATTTACCACTTGAACGTCTAACAAGACTATATATTAATGATGTTGTTAGGCTTCATAGAGTACCCCTATAAATTGTTTCGAATCATGATCCCCAATTTACATCATGATTCTGGAAAATTATTCAGAAATCCCTGGATACTGAACTCCATTTGAGCACTGCCTACCAACCCCAAACTGATGGAAAATCAGAAATGACTATTCATGACTTAGAAGACATGTTGAGATCTTTCTCACATGACTTTCAGGGTATGTGGGATCAATATTTACCTCTGGTGGAATTTTCCTATAACAATATCTTCTATTCAAGTATTCAGATGGAACCATATGAAGCATTATATGGAAAGAGATGTCGCACACCAACCTATTGGGATGACTTTGGTGAGAGAAAACTCATAGGCACAGAACTGGTGGAGGAAACGATGTAAAAGGTGAAGGTAATCCAAAACCACATCAATGAAGCTCAAAGTAGGCTGAAGATCTATACCGATAACTGAAGGAAGGATTTGTAATTTTAGGTAGGAGTTCATGTTTTCATGAAGGTATCTCCATGGAAGGGAGTTATATGTTTCGGTAAGAAAGGTAAATTGAGTCCTAGGTAAATCGGTCCATTTGAAATTATATAATGAATTGGGGTTGTAGCTTACCATTTGGAAATGCCGCAAATTCTCTCCAAAGATCACGATGTGTTCCACGTATCACTGTTGAAGAAATACATGCCTGACCCAACACATGTACACACCTATGAGGAATTAGAACTGGAACCTGATCTGTCTTATTGCAAAGAACCCATCAAGCATATTGATATGAGATAACAAGTACTGAGAAACTGGATGACTCGTCTGGTAAAAGTTTTATGGAGAAACCATAAGATGGAAGAGGCAACATGGGAACCTGAGGAACTTATGATGAAGAACCAGCCTAGTCTATTCATGCGGTAGTATTCTAGAAATTTAGAGGAAGAAATTATTTGAAGTAGGGAAGAATGTAATAACCCATGCTTCAACGGTATGCTTCTCTTTGAATAATACAATAGCGTGTGTTGTACGCAAGTTCGATTTCTAACACACCACAACCAATCAAACTAGCCGTTATGAATATTAATTCCCACGTTTTGAAATTTTATACATTAAATATTTCAAAATGGACTTCATTTTTGGATTCGGAATAATGAAATTAGCTTACGGTGAATTTTTGGTATTTTTCTGAAAACATTCAATTTTTGATGAATAATGAAAATCACTATATTTTAATTAAAAATAACTTTTTTAATCAAAATAATTAATAGTGATAAATTATGAATTTGAGTGGTTTTAAAGTATATTTAGAATATATTTTACCATTTAATACATTGTTTTTCATTGGACGTAATTTCACATTTAAACCAGACGTAAACAAGTGTCAATCTTTTGATAGTTATTATTTACTAAAAACACTCTTTTTGTTTTGACAGCGGGAATTAATTTTAAAATAAATTTCAGCGATATTTGTGTTTGGAATTTAAAAAAATGGATTCCATATTTAGAAACATGAGGTCCAAATTTTTTAAATAGGTAAATTTTATTTTTAGACATTTTGAATAATTATTTCAGTAAATATTTTATTTATCATGGTTAAAAGGTAAATCTGGTAAATAAGGGTAAAAAACAATATTATAATAATAATAAATTTCTCTAAAATGTGTCCTACCTGCATTGGTTGATACATTTCCGACCATGGGAATCTTTGTGTCGATTTTGGGACCCCATGGATCCACTTGTAAGTGATAATGACACTTTATATTAATTAAGTTAATGTAAATACAAAAATGACATATGAATATATATTTTGGAAAAATGATTTTTTCATAGGGTTATTTATGTTATAGTTTTGACTATAAATATTCATTATAAATATAATAATATTTTATACATAATTGGATTTTATTTATAAATTTTAGACACTAAATAGTTAAATTTATTTATGACACAATAATGATGCAATATTTTCCTTATTAATGAAAGAATCAAATAATTAGTATTATAAATGTTATAATAAATATAATTTAAAAGTTTTGATGACATACATGAATTTTATTGGTTAATATTACATGTTAAGATTTATTAAATGTTATTTATTCGAATTAATAAGGTTTTTAAGGCTTTAACAAAAATTAATTATTGAATTGTGTCAAAATTGACATAAATGAGTTTTTAAAATAAATATTATATTAATAATTTATATTCTATTCCTAGAATTATACGGTTAGTCAAAAGGAATTATATAATGGTAGGTGTATTATTTATGGACCACTTGGGGGGTTCTTGATTGTATATAGTACATTTATTAACTATATAATATGAAAATACTAAGTGACACGGTAAATGTCAAACTAATTAACTAAGAGTTAAAACTAAAAGATAAGGTTACTATAGTGACCCAAACCTATCTAAAATCTAATGGTTGAAAGGATTTAGACCCATAACCACCTTATACCATGAATAATCCACTTTTCAGCCATTATAAACCGAATATAAATTTATTATAAATTAATACTTTAGGTTTTTCTAAAGAGCACCTCCTCCCCCTTATAAAAGGACACCACTTCTAACCAATTCTTCATACCTTTAAAGCCTTTTTGATCGGCCAAAATCTGAAAAAATACACAATAAAATATCCTCCCTTAATAATGGATGCCTTCATTTAGTCATAAATCCAACCTATGGATCCTTTTTGATCAAATTAAAAGGAAGAACCCGAAGAAGAGGTAATGTTTTCACCACCCTTTTTCAAGTTCCCTTATTCTTCAACTTTTTCCTTATTTGTTGTTTACATTATAAAATAATAACTCCAGTATCTTATATATACTGTGATGTTATTATAAATAAAATACAACCATATTCAATATTCTATCCATCCTTTGAATGACATGTCACCACAGGTGCATACGTATGGCCTACCGTCTCCACGTCGTGGTGTAATTGTTATTCAATACATTATTTTTTGGATGGGTATAATAATGATGAGTAATTCATGTAAATAATAAATATAACATGATAATGATTCTGTATATATGATATACCATCCAATTATATTTTATTTTAATATCAAAATAATGATATTGTCGCTCATGCGTATGTACGGACTACCGTCTCCCTGAACGCGATGCGATTCATTCCCCATCGTATCCATTCAAGACTAATTTTCATTTGATGAATAGCAATAAAGTTTAAGTACTTGATATAATTATGGATATGAATATGATACAACCTATCCATAACAAACACTACTCATGTAACAAAACATATAAAAGAAGACAAGTAAGTTAACACCCAAAACGACGACAGTACTAAGATATTATTAACAAAGCAATGTTAAAAGATAATATGTGATATCATATTAATGTATATAATTCTTGTATAATTTAGTAAAAATTATTTATCCATTATAAAGGAGTTTAACCTACCCTCAGCCAAGGAAAAGTACGAGGTAAGGGTTTATTTAACAATCTCTTCATTATCCGAGGTTTTTTATACGTAATTATCTACTGGGACCTTTTTATCATCCACATCAATGTTTCTTAAAAATGTATTTAAAAACATTATTAATATTTTATAGAATATGGGTTAAAGTTATTTATACCCTTGTTTGTCTTGTTATATGATGTTTATAATGGAATATTTCCGTCGTTTTCCAAACAAGGTCCTTTTTAACCTTTTCGACAAAAATATGGTTAGAATGTCTTTTTTTAACTTATACAACGGGTGTGGCTATTTTCTACTATTATAAACTCGTTGAAACATATATTACAAACATATAAGAATATTTTCAAAGTAAATGTTTTATTTTATAATTATGTGACTCTTAAATGACTTCAAAATAGAAAGAGATATTTCTCTAAAAAGAGTTTTGATTTCATCTATGTCCACATCCATTGATGGATTTTAAGTTTATTTGGAGTTGATTTATTATGATACAAAAATTCCATATTGTATTGAAGGTTTTGTGATATATTTGACTATGGATGTTCTATTTTTATACAATTCATGATTTATGGTTATTGACATTTCGTATGCTAGTTTTAATATGAATGTTTATGATATGATTAAACTTTTTCATATGAGGAATGTATTGGACTTAGTAAGTGATGGGTGGAGCCCGCTATAGATCCTCGATTCATCGATAGGTCTCATGAGGCAACTAGACATGGAATTGGACGAGGCGCTTTCCCAATTTTATTTATAATTTTGGCCGAGGCCTTAATCAATTTTAGACATCTTGGCTGAGGCCTTGACAAAATGTTTCCGAATGTCCGACATTATACATTCCCTCATTATGGAAATAATATTGATGGTTCATGTGTTTATTCGACTAGTAGAATACCCATGATTATGTTTTATTATGGAATTATTTACTCATCTCATATTCTATCCACAAAAGTATTCTTGTTTATTATTGGTAAAGGCATGTGGTTTTAATTATTTACCATGGTTAATATTTATGTCTTTTTCTGCTGTATTACATACCCTTTCTAAGCATTTGAGTTAACCCCTTTATTATGTTTCATTTTCCCAGGATATGAATAAGTTAGTTATCAGTGACCTACAAGCATAATCTAAGAGGCTTGGATGTTTCTAATGAAATATATGTGTGTTGTATTTCTCTTTAAGCTGTAAAGTTAAACTTGTGTATGAATCTTGATTCCAAAAATACTAAACTGATCGGTATTTTGATACATGATTTCCTTATGATCATGCCAATGTTATGTAATAACTCACCAACTCTGGGTAACTAGGTTTAAGGAATTATAGAACCAGTTTTTATTTTCCATGTGATTTTTCCATTTCGATTTTTATCAATATATATATTAGAATTTTAGTTTCATTAAATTTTGAAATTGTATTTAATTACATATTCCTTCAATATTATTTATTATCTTTTAATGGACACTTGTGATATTTTATTATTATCATTTATGTTTACTCTTACTAAGCATTTGAGATAGCCAATTAATATGTTTCCATTTCACCAGGTTATGATGAAAAGTATTATAGATGATATGTATCACATGATAGCTTGTGTGGAGGATATTTATGATATTTTGATGACTTATTATGGATTAAATTGTTTTCCTAAATTTTTAAAAAATGTCTATTATATGATAAAGACACGGGATTTAGTAGTTTATTATTTGTCTAAATTATCTAAATATTTAGACCAAAATGGAAATGGGAATGTATGCAATGTAACTCTTTTGTTAAGTCATGTAATTATGGAATAGTTATTCATGATATTCAATAGTTGGCATCAATGGGAGTTTGTAAAATATGTGTTTTTAAAACCAGGTATAGGAGTGTGGGTATGGATCATTAAAACATTTCCCTCTATCATGTTTTTTTGGTAACTCATATTGTTACATGTTTATAATAATATATTTCCTCCATGATAATGTTTTCTTGTATACTTATTATCTGACCCTTGATGGAATGAAAATATGTTTTCCCTTAATATGTATTTCAGCTCACCCCTATATAATATTTCTATTCCCTAGGAAATGAAAATGAGTATATCATATGATGAGTATAAAAGGTGGCCCAACATGGTTCTATTATGGAGAAATGTTCATAAGTATCATAAAATATGTTTATTATACATCTATTGATTAAATAAACTAATTTTTTTTAATGATATTGTGTTATTTTTTAGGAGATGTAATATTTAACTTTTGAAATGATGTAAAATAAATATATGTTTATATTGGTTTCTCTCACTTGGTATGAGAACCATATTTCATGAAATTTTTTATGCACTAGATCTATGAGAAATGGTCTGGGAAAGGACAATTGGTATCAGATAAATGTTTAGTTATTTGTTTAACATTTGTTTAGTTATATTTATGTATTAGGATGATAAAAAATGATCAAAAACCGTAGTGATAAGTATAACCATAGAATAACATCCTAAATTTTTGTTAAAATATTTCATTTATGATTTTCCTAGAAATGAAACCTTTATTTGGATATTATAAAGGGTTTAAGGATCTATCACCAATGTACCTAAGGGTAGTAACCTTAAGAGGAATATATTGGGAATTAACTCAATCATAAATTAGTGCATGAAAAATATTACTAACTTAAATCCTGGTTTGGATATCTTGGAGAATTTTCATTGGTTATTCAAATGATCTTTCTAAATCACTATAAATGATTTAGGCTTAATTCAAGAATGAAATATATAACTATTTTGTTATAAAAAATAATCAAATAATTGAAATATATAACATTGGTTAAACTAATGGAGTGATTGGATGATCCAATTATGTCACACTAGAACCAAAAGTATCAATAGTTGAAATGAAGGTTTAATTGGGGAAGATATCTCAGCATTTAGTTTTCTTATTCATATAAACATTTAAATTTATTTTTTTGGTTATTATGTTTATAATATTAAATTTAGTATTTGATTAGAAATAGGATTTTGAAAATGATGTTATGAAAACAACGCCCCTATAAAATCATATAAACAACTAAGGAAGAATATTTAGTGCAAATTATTGAGATAAATGAAAATATCAATAGTTATTCTATGAGAAATGCAACATTTGTTAATATATAAGATGTGATGTTTATATCTCTGTAGAGAATACATTTTGTTCTCTATAGATTCTTTTATTTGTGAAAAATAATTGTACAAGAGAGTATGTAATTTATTTAGGTTGGGGTTATTTTATGACTTAATATATTTGTATATATCTATCTTTAATTAAACACTATGTAAAATATTTTTTCCCCTTAAAACACCGAACCAAAAATGAACTATGACATATTTTATTAATATATATATAGTTTCCATAAAGTATAATTTTAATTGGTAGGTGTAAATAGACATACTTAATCTATGATATATATATAGGCCATTTTTATTACCAATTCATTGATAAAATTCAATTAATACAACTAAAAAACTAATAAGACTATTTTTTTTTCAAAAAATGCAATTTTCACAAAAATTGGATTTTCATGTAATTTATTTTACAAAAATAAAATATGTTGTAGTTAAAATATATTTTTTATATGAAAAATATAAAACAATGGATCTAATTATTAAATAAAAAGAAATTAGAATATGAAAAATAAATATTTTAAAGAAATTATCATTTAATGAAAGCTGTTTTCAGCAGATTTTTTTTCTTTTATTTAAAAGTTAGTTTTTAATGTTTTAGAATTTTAAATTTAAAAAATAATTTCATATTTGTATTTATCATTTCAAAATTATCTTAAGATGAATTTTTGATATTTTTCTAAAGATATTTACTTTAATTGAATAGTGGAAGTTATTGTTTTTACAAATATCATAGCTTTTGTGATGTTATCATAAACAATGTTTGAATATAAAACATATATAACATTATACGTGACCAAAAAAATTTGGAGTAAAATATTTACTTAAAAAACAGGATTTTGAATTTATAAAACCCATCAGTAACATTTTTCAGATAAATTAATATTTATTTTAATAAAAACTATTTTTCATCTGTTTCGTTTTAGTAAAATTTATCAAGGTATAATTTGGTTTTGGATTACTTTACAATCAAAAAAAATTATTTTATTTTTAATAATATACTAATAAAATTCATGTAAATAAAAAAATTGTTAGTTTTATCATAAACATTATTTTTATGCTTAGAAACTCACTTTTATAAAAATAGGTTTTTATATATTTAGTTCTCTAATATTAAAATGAATTTATCTCAAACTTATAAATGTTGTTTGATAAAATAGTTGATATATTTGAAATTTTATCTTCCAAATTATTTAATATGGTACTTTTCAATTTTAGTCACAAAAATTTGTTACCGAGGTTACGGTTGTAGTTTTTTTAGTAAAGGTAAATCAATGTAAAAAATATTTAACTAATGGTAAACGAACACAGATATATTAGAAAAAATGTTTTAATTTTTTTTGAATTTTTTATTTCCCCAAAATTATCTATTAACCATTATTTTACACAATGGATTCCTCTTTACTTATTAAATATTTTTTCCTTTTATACTATGATGTTATATTTTAAAAAATGTCACTCCATCCACTTATAAAGGGGGCCTTCCACCACCCCTTCACATAAAATATAAAACATAATTTCAACATGAAATAATTACATTTTTAATTCCCCTATAAGTGAATCATGAGTTTTTATTCCCCTTGTATCATGTAAAAACATTAATTCCTCTATTTCTATGAATTATTTCAAGAGAGTGTTCAAATTATCAGTTTAAGTACTAATCCCTCTGCAATATGTTTCATTACATATATTTATCCACAAAAAATATAAAAACAATTACAAAATTAGGACATAATTAATATTTGTAAACTATTTTTTATGTTATAAAAACTATCCACCATTTCGATTTTCCCTTATTAAAATAAAAAATGTGGTTCATGCATACATGAATATTACTACCTCCACGAAGGGACTTGTTTTTATTTACATAACCATATTTTTTTAATATTTAGAATAGGGTATATAATGAAATTATAATGTATTTAAATCATGATTATAATTATGAGCATATAAACCACTTCATACCCTTCTCTCTTTCTACATAAAATGAAAACATTATCTATGTGTAAGTACAAACTACAACCTCCATGACTAAAATAATTCATTTATATCTCTCGATTTTTTTATTCTTTTTCTAAATATCATAAAATATTATTAAATACCCAAAAATATACATATAATATAATTATTATCTTATAATAATGATATTATTACAAAAAAATCAATTTGATAACCATAATCTCGAATCAATTATAACATGTTCTTGTTTGGGTCAGTTTTACCACCTATATGAACAATGAAATAATTTTATATCATATATGACTATTTAAAATTACCCATTGGTATTGTTATACATTATTGTTCAATAATACTTTGTTCATTGTTTTGTAAATGATACATCAAAAATTATTATTTATATACCACCACTTGTTAAAACAAGTTATAGAAACAAGCCTGTCTTTGATTCCATAATCATAAATTATAATGAAAACTTCCAAGGAATGAAATTAGAACTTTAAAATGAATTATAAAATATATATTCCCATTCCATTAATAATCATGTAATTATAAAAATTTATCCAAGGATTGAGGATCATCATTGATATTACAAGTGTGTGAAAAACAATTAAAACTACTAACACCCGACAATAAAAATAAGAAATAATTGAATACTATATTTGTAAAAAATTATAAAAAATAATGTATATAAAATTAATAAATATAAATAATGTTATTAAATATTTAATCAAGATGGTTATTTTTTTGATATAGGATATTAATGAACTTTTGTGGAAGTTGAGGGTAAAGGTAAGGTGTTTTTATAGACTCAGCTTCTTTTGTTGAGTAATAAAGATTCTTTTTTTACTATGGCATTGAAAGATTATATTATTCTGTGATACTATCATATTATATTCTATTTAGTCATTATTTTCTTTGGATTTATATTCTTAAATCAAAAAAATTTCATTTATGGATTTATTTTTTTATTTATAAAATTTGATGATGTTAATAATAATTCTCGTCTTTCCAAATGGGCTCTTTTTCTTCCATGTTCATATTGAATCTTCGCACCAAATTTCTCCTTTACTATTTTGAAATAATTTTTTTTATTTTTATCATCAAATTTCACATTACCTATATTCAAATATAATATTTTCACTCTTTTTACGATGTGGGTTTCAACAAAGTAAGTTTAATATATTAAAAATGCTTTCCTTTGATGGTAATTTTTTTATATTCTACTAAAAATATCTTGGATAAAGTATTTATGAATATTTAAAGGATCTAGTTTTTATTTTCTTGAAGTAATGTTTAAAAAAATTCAATTCTCATTTGTGAAACCATTAGATATTTTTCAAGTCTCTATTATTAAAGAATATATTTTGTTGTAAAACATTTACAAAATATTTTCACATCACCATTTTAAAATAGATTCATATTTTAACAGATTAAATATTGGGATTTATTTACAAGTAGTGATTTTTAAAATTTATTCTTTTCTATTTCTGAAAAAAAATTCATCGAAAGTGATTCAAAACATCTTTTTTTTAAGAAAAGGTTTTGAAATTTCATTTAGAGACTGTATTATTTTATTCTATTGTTATCATATTTAACTCTAAATGATACAACTTCGAGAGTTATTATTTATGAATAAACTTCAAAATTCCATTATGAAAAAATATTTTTGGGTTTTTTAATTTTTTTATATAAAAAATATTATTTTTTATATCACGTTATAGGAATACATTTTAAAATAATATTAAAATCATTTTTTATATAGGTCTTAATGATATGATGAAGGATTGATATTTTATGGAACACATTTGTATGGGTAATGATATGTGGGGACCTATTTCTCCATATAATACATTGTTTCCTATTTTATATCCCATGAGATAAAAATATCCTCCATATTATGATACTAAAGTCAATAATGGACCACAAGTTGTGATTTTTGAGTCAATAATGAACCATGAGTTGTGATAATCAATTCAATAATGGACAATCAGTTATAATACTCAAGTCAATAATGGACTAAAAATTATTGTACTTGAGTCAATGATGGACCATATGTTATTATACTCAAGTCACTAATTGGCCACACGTTATGATAATCGAGTCACTCATGGGTTATAGAAAGTAATTTACAAGCCACTATTTAATGGGTCGCTGAATTTTAATTCTTAATCCACTATATAATTTATTCTTATGATTATTTTTCTTCCATAATTCCTTATTATTCTATGTTTCAATGAAATTATATATTTCCATTTCATATGCCTATGATTATACTCCATGGAGCATGCTTATTATCTGAAAGTCTTTTTCCATGGAACATGTTGTTCATTTGAGATTATTTATCGTGATATAATGATTTATAAGAAACTCTTATTTTTTAATTATTTTTTAATATATTTATCCCATGCACATTTTTCTCATATTTTTATGATAAAAATCATGACAAATTATTGATAGGTTTTACCTTTATGAGATTTTAATATCACCCATTTCCTATGTTCTTGTTCCTCAGGTTATGATGATGAGAATAACTTATGAGGTGTCTCTAAGGGGGTCTAGTGTGGTTTAATTTTGTAGAAATTTTCACAAGGATAATAAAATAAGTTCCTTTTGTAGATAATACTCAAATCAACTAATCTATCTATTCATTGTATTATGTATTTTTTTGAGATTCAATATTTAAGTTATGATAATGATAAAAACGAAGGATATGTTTATTTTTTATCATCTCACATGGTATCATATTCATATTTTAAATAATTTATTTTTTAAATTTTATTTGAGAACATAGGTCTCTAGGATCTCGCATATACAACTATCCTACATTATGGTAGATGAAATGAATTGGTAAGTAATACTTTTGTTCCGTAAACCATGGAGTAATGTGTTTCTTTGGTAGTAGTCCTAGCCTAGATCTATATAACCAAATATCCTTATAGATTCTGTTAGGATAAATCTTATTTATTTTTTACAATATCATTTATAGATTGTCAGATAAAATTTCATGATTTCCCAGATCTATCCACTTACAAATTCATGATATTAGAAAGTACGGTTGGGCCAGATTCAGTTGTTTTCCCAAACCATATTCATCTTCGAGGATCAAAGGTTAGAAAAATTGCCTATGATATTAGTATTAGAGATCCAAAATCTATTTATTATATGGTATTTAAGAAAACTAATTATTTTCCTATTCTATACCACTGTTAGGGTCCATATTTATCGTATCTCAGAAAGAAATCATCAAAATATTTGAGTAAATATAAAAAATTATGTTGTCTTCAATAGGTAGGGACCCATAATGGAAATAAATTACATATGGAAATTTAAAGATTACTTAGTAATGTAGATAAGATCTAGTGGACTATACATGAAGTTATCTTGATCCTAGAACATGTGACACCTCTTAGTGAATTAAATGTAGTAATAAACTATGGTAGTATATAATTAGCCCAATATTTCTATCTTATGGGATATATTCAATAATATTTTATGATATACACCTGTTCTAGTGTGAATATTTTGAAAAACTCAATGAATTTGATTCCCCTGATTCAAGGTGATGTAATTTTTCAATGATACATATATAGGGTACTTACATTTAATTGGGTTAATCAAAATGAGAATTTTCCCATTCGATTTATTTTTTCCCTACTCAGCCCAACATACCAATAGAATCCTATATTAGAGGTATGTGATAGTGGGTGTCATTCAAATAGACACTATTTTTTCTTGGGAACATTTTAAGTACCTACTTGGAGGGGGGGGATAGATTCTGATCCAATTTACCTCCCAAACTTCCATATCATGGTCAGGGGTAATCACTATATGATGTACCTCACTGATTACCTTGTAATCCTAGTCAAAATTATAATGCGATAAAACATATTTTCCTTGGAAATCCACCAAATAATTCTGATACCATGAGTCATGACACACCTTTTAATCAAATGGAAATATTTCCATCAATCTATTTACTTGTTTGAGAAAGGGTATGAGTTTCCACATCTTGATAGCATATTAACAATCAATTTTTTTGATGACCATCACAATATCACCCTTTATGTATAACCAAGGAACTTGAATCATAAGGTACTATTCAAGGTTGGTGATGAGTGAAAAATATTCATCATCATTATTTGAATACCCATATGAAATAAGGAATGACAAAAGAATGAGGCCCTTTAGAGGAGTGAAAAGGAAAATTCAAAGGATGATCCCATTAGGATTATGACCATTAATCCTTTTATCAGTTGGTACTTTAGAGGCATCATCAATGTGTATCTACTAATACAATTCTAATTCATCAACAGAGGAAATATGATAATTAGAAAACTTAATATCTATGAAAAAAACTCTATGGTTTAGTGTATAGAAAATAAATCTTCTAATAGTTACCCCTTGAAGGATATTTGAGGGATGAACCTATTTGGATTGTGGATATTTATCCATTTATCATTTAGGACTTAAGAGGCATCATTTCAGTTTATCTACTAATACAATTTTACATCATAAATAGAGGTAATATAATCATTATGAAAATTAATATCTACGGGAAACACCTCTAGGGTTTAGTGTATAGTAAATAAATCTTTTAACTCTTACCCCAAAAAATGATATTTGACGGATGAAACTGATGTTGAATTATTGAAGGACCATTGACCATCAAACTAATAAATTATTTAGCGTAAGTTGATTTAGGATGTACATTATCATGTCAATATAGAAAATCCAATAGACCTCATGATGCTGTAAAAAATGAAAAAACTTTTAGACCAAAAATACCAAGGAAAAAATGTACATATCAAGTGAAGAATATACATCCTTAATGTATAACATTAGGTATCTAAGCTAGTATAGACTTTTCTTCTTACCATTTCATTTTTTGTATGAATATAGTGTTCCAAGAGAATGTTTTTGGGACATCACATAATTTATTTGAGTTTTATCATGGACAAGTCACCTTAGAACCATAGTATGTAGTAAATACTAATTGATGTTAGTTAATGAATTATGACTTTATTCATCCCATTGATTGAGAGTGCCATTATTCATTAACATTGATAAGTACATACACATGACTCAATGATTGGGGAAAAATATGAGATGTATGAAAATAACTCATGAAAAACTATCAACTCATATAAATTATATCATGTGGGGATCTCAATAACATGCTTGATTTTCTTCATGTTGATCTCAATAACTCTATATTAGGAAAAAAATTGAGTGATTTCGAAATGGTGGATTTGAATACACATGTAAAGTGGTTATTGTTCAAATTATTGTCATAGAGAATTCCAAAAATATTAAAAGGATCTATGATATGGGGTTTGATCATAAAATCATCCATATAATAGTCCACCATCTATATTGGAATGGGATTGAAGATGTCATACATAACCCAAGACTAGGATTTTCTATAATTCTTCAAACAATAGAAATATCCTATTAGTAGTACACTCCCTTAGGTTCCCAAAAAATAATGTCCACATTATCCTCAGGGTTCATATAGATTTGATTATACTAAAAATATCCATCCGTGAAGTAGAGGGATTGAAATCCAACAATTTCAATGATTTGAAACTCTATGACTGGGGTGGGAACATCCACCATTAGGAAACGACATTTAAAATTTTAAAAGTTAATACACAACATAATTTTCTTATTCCTCTTATTGATTGGGACAATCATAGATTTCCACTTTGAGTATTGTACCATCACTCTAATATTTACTTTGACTAAATTATTAAATGTTTCATTTACCATAGCAGTATTGGAATAGTTAATTTTTATTGGAACATGCTTATATCCACAGTGGCCCATGGGAAGGGCCAACTGGTAGATGAAAACCAATGGATTGATCCCTAGATTATCTATATAGTTTCTCATAAATAAATTATGGTGATGCTTCATGAACACTAAATAATATTATTTCTCATAGAGAAACATGAAAACACTGATAAATTTAGGCCTCAGATCTTCCTCTATTTGTACGTTCACCTGTATCATATCATTGATAATGGCATAAAATATATATTCAATGCTATGAGGGGTTTCATCCATCTATTCCACATTTGAAACATGAAATATATTTGGGGAGTTGGACAATATATTAACTGGTTTTAGATGGTAATAACCCTTTTATGGATGAGAATAATCATCAGAGATATCTATTATTCTTTCCGTTTTATAGAAACTATATTGGATGGTGTCTTGGATCACAATACTCATGATCTTTTCCTATGATTCCTACTCAGGATACCAAAACATTATTTCTTTTCCAATCACTAGTTTTCAATCCTAATATCTGTTATACATAGTGAATAATTGGACTAACTAGAATAGGTTATACTATAGGATTTCTGTTTGGTGAGGGTTTCTATGACTTCAGATTCACATGATCATAGTAGGTGATTTGGGAGAACTACTTCTTCATAAAAAAAATATTCCATGGTTTTTGGTAGTCACTTATATATGGTGGATAAGAAATATAAAAATACTCTTCAATTCATCATAGGGATCTGTTAAGGCGATATCAGGTCATTAGGGCCATTTAAGTGCTCAGACCCCTCAACCTAGGGAGGGTTTATACTCCTTTTGCAATATCCGTAAAAAAGTAGTAGGATTATGATGAATCAATGGTTGATTCATCATTATGGATAAAACATAATCATCCATTGAGGAATTATTTGAGGCACTAGTGATATAGTAAGGATATAGATGCATGCAGGTGAATCCAAATCCTTCCTTATAGGACGTTGAAAGAGGTGTATTTGAATAATACCATGGACACGATGTTGGGTGCCAAGATTCTGAACTGGGCCTTTAGGTAGATCATATTGATTGGTCATTCTCACTCTTGATATATAGCTATTCTTTGTATGAAATAGGATAGATCATCATCTATGTATCCCAACATGTAGATTTCTTAGGATCAGATATGAATGATCCCAAATACATAGTTCATTAAGGACAATTAGAAATTGATATCATTGAGATTTATTGAATAGTAGATGGATCATATATTCCCCTATATAACCATTCCATCATCCTCCCTAGAAATGGAAATATGGTCAGATGCAGTTCATTCTCACCTTCTTTGGCATGATATTCTTCAGCTGTAGCCACTTCAGTTTTAAACCTTATAGGTGTTTTTAGAGCCACAATGAGAGAATCACAATGTGACTTTGAATGAAATAGTATATCAAGGATTGATGTTTGATATGGGATATTGATAATGTGGTTGATTATGTATTACATAAATTCCAAGGGAATATTTTTGGTCCAAATGGGTTTTTCCATGTCCAGAAGTGTGGAGGGCCTAGTTGTTTGAGGAATAAGTTCTCAGATGACACCTTATACATTTTTATGATGGTTTTGTGACAATGTATTGGCCAGTTATTCAACCAGAAGAATGAGTTATGGAGCTATAATGGATGATTTTATTTAATGTGGATCTTTTTACTGATCTTATATAAATTGTTTCCATCTTTTCTCATTATCATTAAAAAACATATCATGGATAGAGAACACGGATTTTTTTATGGAGGAATGTCTTTCCTTTTATTATAAAATTCAAGGAAGGGATTTCCCATGACCCAATAGTCAAGAATCCTCATTGGATTTAGCGTCATTGTTTACCAATTTCATATCATTAATATAGGAACACTCTTGTTACGTATTGAAATATTACTCCAATAGATCATCAATAAGAAATTTCTTTTAATACTCAACAGATGATAGAACCCTCTATTTATATAGGGTAAATGATTTCCATGAGTGTGCATGATGTCTTTAGAATTGGGAAAGTTTCTTAATAATCCTTTTTGTATTTGTTCTGAATACTTCACGATTCATTGATTGGTGAATCTAACATTTTTTCTAGAGGTTATGGACTTTCTTAAAAGGGTTATGACTCATTTAAATTCATATGAATAATACGATGGTCTTGAGTAGTTTAATTTTTGGGATACCTAATCATTCATATTATGTGTATGTTTACCAATGAACTATTTCTTATCCCCAAAACCATGATAATAATCAGCGGTTGTTAAATCGCAGGTCGCATACACTTGAGGACCACCCTAATTCATTACACTGTGATATACCATATTCTATAGATAGTATTTAAATAAAAATAATTCCAATGTGGTGTGTCAAATAATCCTATGGTATGATTAACAATTCTTTTGGTTTATTAATTCATCCTCAAGTGTCTTCTTGATTTACATAAACTTGATAAATTATAGAGATTATGAATAATCTCAAGACATTATCATCCTTTATGGAGAAAACCATACTCATATGAACTTATAAGGTTATTTTTGGTTTTCCCTAATGGGATCCATGGGAATAAATCTTGATGGAAGAATTCTCTTATCATGGATTGTTCTCTGGGGCCACCCGGAATTATATTAGTTGAGAGGAAAGAATCTACATCATAATAAGGACCTCTTCATTACCATACCTTAGTGTCGGTGAGAGATTTGGTTGAATATATATTTTATTAGTGTATAAAATGGCCTCATTGATAAGTGGTACCCTCTAAGTGAAATATCACAATATTTTAGGGTACTTCAAGGACACTAATTTTGGGACCATCCCATCTCAGTTGTTCTCCACATATATTTTTATTAACAACTCCTATAGGTGATATAATTATATGGAGTACTTATGACATTTACACCAATAAATAAATTTTGTGATATTATTTTTCAATCACTATTTTTATGTTGATATTTTAATTAAACTAATTCTATGAGTGGTGGATTTTAATTGAAAAAGAAATTTGCAGTGAAGATCCCCCAACATGTGAAGGATTTTAGTGAAAGATTATTGTACTATAAAAATTATAGTCCCTTTGATATCTAGATAAATTATTAATTTTTAGCCACTTCCTACTTCTATGAGATGCTCAATATTAGACCAGACCAGAAATAAAAAGTAAGTGGGGTACTACTTTGGGCACCCCATTCCATTTAATGAGGCAAGGACTTGTTTACATTGAATTATTGGGTGAGGTACATGGTCCACCCACTCTAGGTAAACATAATTTAGGGTTTCATTTTAGATTAGTAAATATATATTCTATCAATCCAAGTAATAAATGAACTGATGAAATCAATTTGGAGAAATTAATCTCAAGTGTATCTTCTTGCTCATCAGCTAACTCATGAAGTGATGTGAAATTTTCCAAAGGAGGAAAGTTATATTGGTCCACCAGAGAAAGAGCCACATAGAATATTATAATATGTATTGGTTTTTCAGAATTCTCTTCCATGGTCTTGGTTGATTGTCTAAGGTATCACTATTGGAGTAACTCTCTAAGAGGTGTAATCGCATCATCTTTGATCTCATTTCAATAAATCAATATCCTTGAAATATCTCTATACTGAGCTATTTATATACCTTAATCTCATTGAGTGATTAATTAATTCAATAATACATAATGGTATCCAATGTGGATTAATTCAGTGAAAAAAGTCTTAGAAACACCATTTTCATTTTCATGGTTTCTGTGGGTGTCTCGGAGTAAGATTTTTAGATGATTCCCAAGTCCCATGGACCACCTCTACTGCTGGGTGTGGACTCTTATAAGAAGGTTAACCTGTCACGATGGGTACACTAGGGGTAGGTCTCCTCACTTTCATCATCAGTGGTATTATAATCCTGACTATTAGGTAGACAACATATAATGAAAACCACCAAGGTGATGGTCAGTGGTGAGGAATCAATGAGATTTTTGTATGAACTAAATTTTTTATAAATCTATCATCATTTTAGATTAGTGAACTATTGTTTTACACACTACCCCAATCCCTAACAAAAAACACGGGCAGATTCTACTTCATAATCTAATATATCATTATATTTCTATTAGAATATGATTCCTATAATGTATGATGATATCCTATATAGTTAGGATGTTTTTCTACCATACGTATAGTGAGTTCAAACTTTCAACTCTATTTCTCAAGGGCTCGAAGGTGTTTGGATCTTCAAGGCTATGCTAACAATCAGTTGTGCAAGAAGTTGTACATCATCTCTGCGTTTTTATGAATGTGAAATTTTTTCCTTTCATTATGAATATTTATGATGGAGAAGTTCAGGTTTTAATTTGTCCATAACATATTTTGAAGTCGGTCAGTTTCTAAGGCCACCGATAGATTATAAGCCTTTGGATCTCATTTTGAAGGATATTGTCTCTCCCACTCACTCTTGAAATCTATATCAAGATAGTGGGAATCTAGTGGAGGGAGACATGGTAATATTCTTTACTAAAATTTTTAATATGGGAGTTCTTTTATCTAGTATATCCTAACCTGATATGAGAAGAGATCTCATTGTGAAATACTTGAGATTAAAAAGATTTCCATATAGGAAAGGGCGCTTATATACTCATCTTAAGGGAACTCTCATGGTTTATTTGAAGTGAATGAATGTTTATCCTCATACGAAAATAATATAGTATATCATTACTTCCCTACCACCACTTGTGTTGAGTTATAGAGGAGGTATGATGCTGGATATATGGATTCCATCATGTTTAGTACCATAAAATAATACAATATGTTCTCAATATACATGTTCATATGTAGTGTATTTAGTACTATGTGAACTTCAGCCTTGAAAATATATTTCCATAATCGATGGTTGCATGCCTCTAGAGGTTATGGTGGTAGATTTAATAACATATCCTCAAAATCCATAGTAGTTTGGGATTCAAAAATATTGGTAGTGATTTTCTATTGATCACATCTATTGGATTTCTAGTATTGATGGGGAGGTTCACATAGAATGTACTTGTCTACAACATAGGGATAGATTTTATGGGATTAATTGTAGATATATTAGGGATAACCTCTATGAGGGATAATAGTCACTTCACCTTTCATTGGAACATCAGGGTTTTGGACTTATTCAACATGGTGATGATCTCTCTGATAGCTTCTGATAGTGTTAGAAGACGAAAGAGTTTAAATAACATGCTTGGTTGGAAGATGGGGTACTGATCCCAAATTGATAGGATATTTTCCCTATATGACTATTGAGACAATGACTAATATAATGATATATATAGAAGTGGTTATAAGTATATAAAAATGGTAGTAAAAGAGGTTGTTCATAGAGAATGTATAATGGCATACTCTTGGAAGGGGTACTGTGTGGAAGGTTCATTTGGGGCATCTTGAGTGGGAGAAACCTAAAATTTCATAGTTATTAGATTAGATCTCTATATATAAACTGATTAAAGCTGAAGGGATCCCTCCTTGTATACTATTGGGTGGAAACTATGGTAGCTATATCACTTTTTATATTAACTACCACCTCAATGCAGTAGAAAGTTGTTTTCTTACAGTGTAGGGATAAAATTCTTATGAGGTTGGATATGGGGAAAAAAGGTACATTACCCCTACGATATCTCTAATTATAGTGACATCAACATAGTTACATGAATTCTAGATCATTCTAGGTAATCTCATTGGTAGGGATGATGCCTTTTTATTCATAACAATAGATGTACACTGCCAAATCTCTATAGGGGATAGGGGTGATGGAACCCAAAATACATTGGAGATACAATGGTTTTATCTGAGAATAGGTGTATATAATAATTTTTTGTTGATTTTAATAGGTTATAGTATCATCATGGTCACTTATAATACCCCGATGCCTATGATAATTATCTGGGGAACTGCGCTTGACATTCTTGGTGGTTGGAATCCTACTAAATTTAAAGCCAAATGTGAGTTAATCTTTGATGACAGAGACACCCAACATACAAGTATACTCTTGATCACACTATTGGGGGAGAATAGATTCATTTTCGGTCATCAAAATCTATTTATATTGATTTTTAGCAAGAATTAGACATTATAAAATGCTAGTATGGTTAGAATCTAGGACACACGTTCACACTTTCCAATGGAAATAAACATGCCCCCACCAGGGAGATGCTGACTACACCATTGATTGGAATCAGAAAATGGGAGGTCAAAAAATCTATCTAAAGAAATTATCAGCTAGTTTAAGTCACCTTCATAAATTTAATCCATTCTCATTAATCCCATTCCTGATGAAATATCAATTCATATAGGCATGATCTACATGAAAAAGTTGTCTATGATTCAGGGGTAGGTGAACTAATAAATAATGATATCCCCACTAAGATAATTTTATTAGGTTATAAAATCCACAAATAGGCTCTTCTTACTGATTATAGGGTGATAAAAATAGTTTTCTCCATCATTTTTAAGTGAAAATGTGATTTTAGTCCCAAGGAATATTCAACCTCTCAAAAATATTCTTTATAGGGGAGTGGACAACCTCAATTTAGAGTGGATTTAACATTTTCATTGTCTTGGAAGTATATCAGATTTATATAAATAATATTTTATTCTCTTGGTTTCATAGAACATGAGATTATATTCATGAGTATACGGTGAGATCAATATTAATAGTGTCCATCTACTGGTGTATCTAGAATGCAGGTAACAAAGTTATACATGAGGGGGATCTTAGTTTGAGATGGGTGGGGATGGTATGGGATTATTCCTTAACGGTTGAGATGGTTTCACTCCATAAATAGTGGGATCTCTCCCCCTCTTTATGGCATGTCATGGAATGTAGGGGTTCAGTTTCTACGGTTTAGATACGCCCATGAGGTTGATGGGTGCATTGGATCCATCCCAATAGTGGCTTAATGTTAAATGTTGATGGATCATG
Source organism: Viscum album (assembly GCA_963277665.1). NCBI lineage: Eukaryota > Viridiplantae > Streptophyta > Magnoliopsida > Santalales > Viscaceae > Viscum > Viscum album. Next base: position 1,112,955,355 of record OY728162.1, on the reverse strand, counting down.
TATTAACAAATATATTCATAGAGGATTACTTGTTCATAACTAGGTTAGTTCTGCTATTTTTTCTTTTAGTGTTTTCTTTGGATAAGGGGACTACTTAATGGAATAAGACTCTACCATGTTTAAGGGGTTATAGTTGAGTCTATCACATTTTTTTAAACTTGATAGGATTAAAACTGATTCCTCTATTATCCATATTTCCATCCAGGATGATATCACAATTCCATAGACTATCACATATTTAGTCCAAGGATGCAGAAGTTTGTTAAATAGTAACATGGATCTTAATCAAAACTGGAAAGGGTTAAATAAGGTTTTGAGATTCTCATAATGATGGAACACTCTTGAAAACCCACGTATAATCTTCACTAGTATAGGTTATGTTCCCCCTAATTGTGTAAGTCTTGTCTGGGATGATGCGCTAGGGATAAATTATTTCATACACCCTTAAATGTTTTACAAATTCCCCCAACCTTGTTATCAATAAAACCTCTTAACGTTTTATAGAACCATCTTTGTCATGTAATTCCATGAGGGTATCATATTCTTATCATATAAGAAAAAATATGGGTCTATATGTTTAAATACAAGAATAAATATTGTTTGAATCTTCCTCATATCAGGACATAATGGTATCTTATTCTCATCATTTAAATAATCCCATGACTATCACATAAAGAATATAATACTCATCAAACAATGAATATTATGCTCGCCACATATGAAATACCATGCTTATCCCATAAGAAATGTTATGATTATCTCATGAGGAATACCATGATATTCAAATGAGGCATCCTATGATCATGACATGAGGAATAATGGGTTATCATTATGGGCCATTCTATGCTCATGAAGTGGGGAATAAAATTTTATCAATATAGGTCATCCTACGCTCATCACAAACAGAATAATATAATCATCACATAAATAATGATTATACTTTATTACTCATCACATAAGGGTGGTCATGATTTAAATTCTAGGGGGATGCACATAGTTTAGATTCTATTGGGGATTGATCCTCTTATTATCATCACTTAATGGAGTTTATAGTTTAATGCCTAGTAGGTAATTTCTAGGAGGTTGCTGCTCAATTTTAAGGTGATCAAGATTTAAGGATACTACCAAAGGGGTGGTATAATGGTAATGATATTAGGATTAAAACTTATGGAATCATCTATCATATTCTATAGAAACATGATTAAAAAATGTTGTCTGAATTTAAAAAATTAAAGGTATTATGAGAGGAAAAGTCCATGCATTTAAACACAATTTGTAAAGGAAACTTGTGTCATGAAATATTCAATAATAAAGGATTAAATGGGGATTAAACAATGAGAAACAGAATCTATTTCAACATATAATATGAATTAGGTGAAGATATGTTATGGGACTTATGCCTAGTAGGAGGCCTAAATTATTCTTGGGAGAAACATGGATTTTTGTGGGAATTACATGAGTACTTGTTGGCCCATAGTTGAGTTAGAGGGATGAAAAGAGAAATTACACATGTATAATGGTGCATATGGAGTATTCAAGATTAGATCATGAATTGTAAGACATCAGTAACATGAAAAACTAACTCTAATAGAATGATTATTCATGGATTAGGAATATAATACATTCTATTAATAATTGTCTCATGTAGATGGGTGTTTCATGGGAGATTGGTTAGAATAAGGTTTTGAACCATTTCAAGAAGGTTGTTCATCATGGAATAATTTTGTGCGAAATAATCTCAAGAATTTTCCAACCCACTGAAGAGATCAGACAAGGATGTTCAGATAAAATTTATCACCTAAAATAACTCCATGTAATTTTTACTTCAGATGAGTTTCTATGAGGCATAAAACCTAAGGTAAACAGACTGAGAAACTTTTATTTCCCTTAAAATTTAAAATATAACAAAAAAACACACTAAAAATCCATTAGAATGGTTAGATGAGTGCTATTTATTGGCCTCATTGTTATATTACTGGGTATCTCATGGAACAGTTTCATACTATCGGAACTATAGACTTATGAAACCCATTATGATATGTTTCTAGAAAAATGGGTTATAAAATAATTAGGCCAAATTCTATGATTTATAATGTTTCATATGTATCTACTCTATAATAATTCTTGTATGTGTTTTTGATAATCAATATCCTCTATAACTAATTGAAATATGATTCCCTTACAAAGGATTCAATAAGTCCCTATTATTAAATTTAAATTTTAATATATAATTAAGGATAATATTATCTATTATAAATTTATAATGGAATCACATGTGATAAATTATTTTAAAATAAATTCATTTTTTGTTTTAATATAATATGGTTACGTAGATTATCTATAATGATAATAACCTTTTCAATCTAGGAGTGTGCCTCATTTGTATGTTTTTATGTATAAACATAAGAAATGATGAAAAATATATGCATTTAATGTCATGTTATTTATAATATTTCTTGAAAATTATTCTATACCTATTTCTCCTCTATCTATATACAATTATTCTTAATATTGAAAAAGAATTTATTGTTTTACCAGAAATATGATGGTGTTTTATATCATTAAAACCATTAACATCTTTCATCTCTTGAATATACATTGTGGTATGAGACAAATATTGGAATCTCATTGAATATTGGGTAGATCAACTACTCTATTTATATTTTATAGAATACTACCAATTGAAACTTTTTTAGAATGAGTTTTCAAACTATTTTTATCTTTCTAAATTTTAATATAAGTTATAATTGTTATAAATTTTGTTGTATTATTCTCTATCTCATGATCTTCCATCCTTTTCATCTTCCCAGAAAAATATTCATCTTTCTTTACTTGTATCATTCTAGTAGTTTTTCACCCCATAAAGAATTATTTATAGCAGACCATCCCTGGCTGACCCAACCTGTCACCCTCACAAGTATTCCACAAGTCTTGGAGTTCATTATTTATCACCAAGGGATGTTTATAAGAACCAATGTATCATAACTAAACATGTGGTAATGATTTCACCCTCAAATTCTAATAATACCAAACAATGATTATACTCATAAATACAACCTGATGTAACTATATATTGTAAATCCATGTATATAAATAAGAATACAGAAATAATAAAAATAACCAAAAAGAATATATCATATGAAAAATATCAACCAAATAACCAACATCACATAATATATAAGAAACAAATAATTCAAATATGGAAAGGCCAATACAAAACCTATCCAAAGAAATCACCACTCATTGATCCCCAAAATTCACTATAAGAGCTATATATATGACCCATGATCACCACCATTCCAATAACATTAAAGAAAATGAAGGTGAAAGAAGATCTACCATAATACATAACTAATTTCCTTATACATATGTTTGATATAGTCAAATTTACATATTACCAAAGGTATATGCAGGGTTTATGGAAAAAGGATAGTAGGAAACCCCTGTGAATCTATATGATATATTTCTCAATGTAATCCATTAGTCCAAGTGTAAATAAATCATTATATAAATACCTATTTTTTATAAAGAAAGAAGTTGAAAACAATGTATTAAATCATTTTATTTTTATAAAATAATCCATGATTTAATTATAAAATGAACAATACAAATGAAAAATGTAACAAAGGGAAATAAGGAACAATTAAAATCATCACATCAAAAATAAAAAAGAAATTGCACATTATAAAAAATAATAACATATATAACTTTCGGATCTAAAATCGGGGTCTAAGGGTAACATAGAATTTCTAATAGTATAATAGGTGTCCTATTTTACCCTAAAAAAATAAAACAGTCCTGTTATATCTCATAGTCTCATAAAAATGAGCCCTAGACAGTACAATAGGTAAGCCAGATTATAAATTATCTAATTTACTAACACACCAATAGGTCTTCCATATAAAACACATAGAAACAAAGTATCATAAAAAATCCTCAATAAGCATATAATCAACATGAATTTTATAAACTAAGGACTTCTAATCAAGGAATTACAATTCACTTTGGAATTATCTATGGATGCATTTTTTTAAAAAATATTTGTAATTAAAAAACCCTTTAAAACATTTTTTCAAACACCTAGAAGCTATAAAATTATTTTAAATAAATATTTGCCTTGAAAACCAAGAGAAATATCAGTTGACTACAAAATGATAATAATAAAATGGGTGAAAATAAATAAATCCACATTTGAATATTTCAATTAGAACCTAAAAAGTAAAACCCAAGAAATAAAATAAATAAAGGGAATCCAAAAGAAATATTCAACATGTAGATACACAGAACAAAAATATGGATGAATCTCATTGCATTTATTAAATATCATAATAATAGTGAGAGTGGGATCCTCACAAGCCCAAAAATATAAAAAAATAAACTAATAAACCAAACCATTTCCATAGACTAGGAAATTTTGGTTGGATTGGTAAAAAATACAGGAAATATTTGAGATAATAAGAATCTAAGAGTGTAGATAAGGATAAATACATACAAAATATATTATTTATCTTGAATATTTCACTAGAATTAACAAGGAGACACCAAGGGAGACTTAGAAGTTGAATAACCCATTAATAGAGAACCTAAGTTGTGTGAAGGGTGGTGGGGGAGATGGATAAGAGGGTTAAATTAGACATGATATATTGAGATAATTTAACACTAAAAAATCATGGAAGAACACTCATTGATATGGACATGTTGGCCATGATATGGTGGCCCTATCTAAGAACCCCTATACTATGAACCTATTGGATATGGTCCTTGTAACCTATAAGGGGAAGTGTTCGATTTCCCAAGGATTAGGACTTCGTGGAATATCCTTTTTCATAACACGATCACCATGGTGGAAATCAATTCACCACAACATAACCTCAACCCTTAACCCAATATTCTGAATAGGTAGGGAAAATCCCATTTAAAAAAATAAACCTTCTACGCTATAAATCCAATGCCCATGACATGGACTATTTTACCTCAAGACTAAAAAGTATAAAAAATTTGTAAAATTGACATAAGGAAAAAGTGACTAAAAATAAGAAAACAATTAATAAATAATAAATTACATACATGATGATGACATTGTGGGTGTCATAATTATACTCAATAAGAAACTATTTTCCCCTAAAAATTTCTCTGTGCTCCTCATCATAGAAAATGTGTGGCCTTTGATCCCATATCTAGGACTAACAATATTAATTATCATGGTTATATATACTTTAGTTCTATATCACATGAACTAATGGTATTAGTTTACCATATAATCCTCTTTATTATTTTCCCATGACATGAAAAGACTACTCAACTACATTGGTGTTAGTCTCCATGTAGAAATCCTCCCAGTCAATCATTTCTTATTGGTATGGAAGAAATTTATTTGTATATAATACTTGAATTATTTCATGAATGGACCTCAACCAATATGGTAAATCTAGATTGTATGATACATTCGAAATATGTTTTATGAAAAAAATGTCATCACATACCATATCACCGACTTAGCCTTTTCTCCCGATCAAATTTTATCCAACCGAGGAGAAACACTAAAAACCCCAAATTACAATAGAAAAACACCATATTATGATGGTGATGGTCAAAATAATATTTTTTTTCAACTTTGAGTCATTTCCAATCTTTTTAAGATCAAATGAATCTTACTAATCATGTTTGAGAAGATGCTTGGTCATAGAAAGGAATGCCCACCAAATTTTGACCAGTATAGAGGTGATCGAAATAGCCATTCATAAAATTATTTAAAGGTATTAATATTAATAAAGTATTTATAACTATTATTACAAAAAATTAAACCTATTAAGATGCTTCCCACATGAAGCACCAAAAAAAAGCACATTCACATTAAGAATATTCTCAAAAATATAAACGGATCAATTTGACTAAGAATTTATCCAAGAATGATAATCCATAATGAAATTCTAATTAGAACCCGTCATCACTATAATTAATTTCCAAAACCACGAAGTAATGCATGATACTTGATAAAAACTAATTAATGATGTCAGACCATCAATTTTTAGTCATGATTTCAAGAATCAACAACTCCTTATAGGGAATAATGTGGGTTGAATTAATCAATCAATTAATAATCACCAATATCACATTCTTCCAACTAATATTTAAAGGAAACCCAGTAAAATATCAAAAGGAAATCCCATAAAACATCCATTCAATAATGGGAATATATTTTAACAAACCTTCTAGATTATTATTTATGAATTTAATTCTTTAGAATGTAACACATTAAGACACAAAATCAGATATCATCCACTTCATCCCATTCTAGGAGTACCATTGTTCCAAATTATAAAAGATCATGCATTCCCTATGGTGAAGATTCCAACTAGAATGGTTCTCACCACTCATTACCTAATTAATAAATTCCAATGAAGAAAATGAATACCTCTAGAAATAAAGGGTGCCTCAAAAATTCTAAGACAAATAATTGAGGTCTCCCTAATTTTTATGCTTCCATCTATTTGCCGATAGTATCGATTCGATTACTAATCAAGATGAACATGTTCATCCTAGGTTGGAATTACATAAACAAAAATTTAAGAACAAATTTTAATCCTATTATTTCACCTCCATATGTAACTTATAAAATAATCTCATCAAAACCCACCCATATCTAGATACCTTTTATACTTGGTTCAAAAGCTTTTGGCTCAGGACTATAGAGACTATATTCACATTTTTGGATGTGTATGACAAGTTGAAATCAATTTTAATAATACATTAAACTAAGATCCTATACATGAGATGTGTATCCTTATGATAGAATAAATGCTTAAATATTTTATGATTTGTAAATATGGTAAACTTATCCTAAAAGAGATAACGAAACCATATCTTCAAAACATGCATTCCTACAAGTAATTTATTCTCGTTTGTGGGGTTTTTATTCTCAGGTTTATGTAACTGTCATGTTACATAAGCCACAACAAGATCAACATTAATCATCACACAACCCAACCTCATACCTAAAATATCATAATATAAATCGTAGACTAAAAAAACTCAGAAAGGTTCATGGTAAGAGATGAAGACATCCAAACGTTCAACTCCACTAAGGAAATATGAAAATTATCATCCAAATAAAATATCACCACATTATAGGATAGAAACAGCACAGGAGATTACAATTTGGATAAATCCTGAATGAAACACCTATAATACCTAGCTAGTCCCCAAAATATTCTGATCTAGAACATATATATTTTTCTTTAACAAGATATTTTGACCTTAATATTCCTTAAATCTACATAAATTACTTTTCTAGATACCACCTAACCTATGAAACTCACTTCCTAGATCCAAAACATGGATATTGAGAATTTAACATACATGTGTTGATCCATCAAGGATCAAAAAACGATGTTGATATGTTGATAATTCTCCTCCTTTGTTGTACAATTAACCAATATATCATCAATGAACACCATAATAAGTTATAGAGATACTAGTGAATGATCTGTTTTATAAAGGCTATAAAAATTACAAGGCTATTAGTCAGGTATAATGGGATGATGAAATACTTTTAATTCTAATACCTTATCTAGAATGTTGTATTTGGAATAGTTTCCTCCCCCACCCTTGAGTAATAGTATCATGGAATGTGGAAAATCATTGAAAACCACCTCTATCAGTTGAGTTGATCAAATAAATATTCATTATGAGTAAATAAGAACCAATTCATGATAGTCTCTACATTGAGCATCTTATTATCAATTTTAGAGTCAGATACTTACAAGAAATGTCTATGAAAATAGAACCACTAACTCCAAATCTGGAATAAGTAGAAAAATAAAACCCTTACTATCAAGATCCTCCAACTAGACCTTCAATTCAATAATCTTTGTAGGATACATTCAATATGATAAAAATGATATGGTTATCATACCTTGGAGTAGGTCAATAGATAAACCTACCACTAAGGGGAACCTATAAAAAACATTATTATAGACTTTGGTATACCTTCTTACTATCAATGGAATATGACTATCTGAAACACAATTTAGGTAATGAAAAATAAAAATTGATATCTAGGAGTTAAATCCATAATTCAGAACATGAGGTCTATACCTTCATGACCATGGGTCCCACTCAACTTAGAAGACATGAGTTTTCCCATTAGTAGAAATAATAAAACCCTAAACAATAACAATAGATAATATATTTTAAATGAATCATCTTGTATACACAAAAAATAATATCAAATATATGTAGATCATGAACCAATAAATCCAAAATAACTTATATATGAACAACTATCACATGGAACTCAGTAAAATGGAAACCCTAATCTTTCCTCTTTCTCAAGGGAGTGAAACTGTCCATTAGATATGACATAAACTTATATTTTAATTTCAAAGAATCAATAAAATAAAATGAAATGAAGTAATGTGATGTAAATGTGTCAAATAAATACAATTCCATAGATAATGTAATTAATATCATATCTATTACAACCATTGAATTGTATATTGTATTTGTTTATAACAATTGGTGATGTTGGATTTGCAGACAAAGGAATGGAATTGAGAATAGAGTTTGGCCTGAAAGTAAGGTTCTTTGAATTGTTCGTGATATAATTAATAAATGATGGATGAGTTTGGATTTTTTTTTCTATTGTTGAATGGAAAGGTATTGGTGATGGAGACCCTCACCAGGGCTTGTAACACACCATGTTAATGACAGTGAAGCTATTTTGGTGATGTAAGTAGATAGTTTGATAAAACTATGGTTGTTTCTTTTACATAAAAAATCAATAACACCTTCCACATGAAACATCTACATAGACCACACAATGGTAAATTTAGAAAATGAATTTTGATTCTTTAAATAGTTTTAGTATTAGAGTAGGGAGTGTTTGGTAGGAATTTTAGTTTAGAATTCCACATAATGGTAACAAATATGAATATACAATACAAGATGGACATCAAGTTTACTAGCATGGAAGATTGACTAGGTGTGGGTTTTTATTTAATAATGAGAATAAGGTGAACATTCCATGGTTATTTCTGTTCTAGGATTATAAAATCTTAATTAGCAACTAGATTTACCTCTTCGAGTGTAATAAAGGACATGAATTCTTTTGAATTGAATATATTTTTTTCTTACAAGAATTTCCAAATAGGTAACATGAATATATCACATTATAGTAGTGGTTGAGGTGATTTAGAAAAATACCTATTGAAAACATGGATTCCAACTATAAGAATTTTGGGAAGCTGTGGGTGTGTTGAAATGAATCATAATACCTAGGTGGAATACAAAACATGCATATATTAAGGGCCATATCATAGAGTTAGGCATGTTTTCTATTAGTAATTTTGTAAATATTATGCAGAACACACGAAAGATACCATTTTACAAGACATTTTGATTAGATTTTCTTATTGGGTGAAGTTCTCTGCCATGGATCTTAGAAAAACATTCCATAGGACGTCATAAAAAATTCCTAAAATTTGAGTCTTGAGAAGGGACCACATTTTGGATGTTCTAAAAATGGGACTTCCATTAGTTGTGAATGAATTGGAAGTTAAATAACTTATTGGATGTTTTTTATGATAAACAATGATCCAAATGAATTTAAATAGTTATGATTTACTTTAAGATAATCTATGAGATTAAATTAAATAGTGGAAATTTTAGTTAGTTATGTGATTGAGTTTGAGTTTAAAATTGAAATTCACCCATAAAAAAGAAGTGAAGTGGAATAAAGTAGAGAAGAGTATTATTGTGAAAATATAGAGAGTTTTCGAATTTCCATCGTAGAATCAATATGAATGTACATTAGAATACCAATTATATTCAAATAAATGAATATTAAATATACACTATCGAATATCGATCATTTTATTTCATTACCTTATATTGATAATTTTTCAGGTATCTATCTCTTAAAAATAGGCTATAAAAGTTCCCCTCTTTAATGATAACCATGAGATGCTATGATTTTATCCATTCAATATTATCCCTATGGTGAAGGGGAAAAACTATGATAGAGCCCAATTTTTTTCAACCATTTAGTGAAAGTTATCATTAGAGGATGAGGATTTATCTCATGATGATTCACTTGGTAATCTATAATATGTGATATTATGAGGATAAAAATATAAATAGGAATTTCATATGTTTTTATGTCATCAAATATTCCTATCTATGAGCGTGTATAATGGTATTTAGAATTTAATATTACTATTAATACATATAAGGAATCGTGTATTTATATGTATTAATTAATCTGATGAAACACTATTTTCAAGCTAAGATGATACATTAGGTACATCAAAATCAGTATTTTGTTAATAAATAAGTCAAAGAAGGATTTTCCCTTACATTTATAGAATTTAATATCTCATCCCTTTGATTGGAATGTGTATCAAACCGACTCAAGATTCCATCATACTAAGAAACCGACCTAATGCATCCCAAAAACCATAATGGATTTCTAAATTTCTATGAGATAGGGAAAAGAACATATGGAACATAATAAATCCTTTGAGAATTAATTTTCCCAAACTATAGAAAAAATAGTTGAATAAACTGAATTTCAATGCCAAAATAAATAAACTTAATTCAAAGCAGGTCATAAAAAACTACCATGATCCAACCCTTTTACATATATATAAATATAATTCATTAATAAAAGCTACAACCTAGTAGAAAATGGAAAATACTAGGTAAACATAAGACAACTACTGACCAACTCATGCCAAGACCAAACCATCACTCAGCAACCACATGTTTCTCAGCACCACCCCAACCATCCCACATCATCCACAATGATCAAAATGATGGAGAGACTCAAAATGAGAAACTAGAAAATTAAACTTCGTAATTTTGGGATAAAAAATCTAGTCGGTTAATACATCTCTCAAAAACTATGAAGTTTTTTTCATAAGAAAATTCATCAATGTTATTTTGAAAATAAAGCTAAAAACTAAGGTTTACGTATTTACCACATAAGGAAATAAAAGTAAATCCATAATCTATTTTTATAACATTTTTTCTTTGTGTCCCAAAACCAAACACACATTTTTTTAAAACCAATCCATCATTCGAAGCTATTTGAAAACCACACACCTCTAAAAAATTTCAAAACAACTCACACATGTTTTCCCTTAATGAAAATAGTTTCCTTAAAAAATTTCACCAGCCGAATATATCTTTACATAAACCACGAATTTGAAATCCACTTTAATGAACTCCCACAAAAGTTCCATTAGTACAAGAGAGGTAACCATATAAAAAAATTATACGAAATGGTACTATAAATAACTAGAGAAAAATCTCTATAATCACTTACCAACCATGAAATGGAATGTGTAATGGGATCTACCTTGGGATCACTAATGTGAAGATATCCTAGACTCACACTAACTAATCGACTTTCCGATGTACATTTCATCCTAATAATAACCCATTCGAATAGATTTCTCACGCCTTATCAGAGGGTACACCACACCAAGCCCTATTTTATGATATAGGGGAAACAAGTAGTGTACAACTCATTAATATAGATATATATTGACTCCCACACAGTATTCAAGTTCCCATGACCAATAAATAAGTGAGGTGTAGAATCAAACATTATAATTCTACTCACAAGGAATAACCAAATCAACCCTCACCACCAACACCCAGTGATGTGAAGCCCCATTAATACACAACATACACTGAAGGCATAATTAGAACATTCCCAAACAAGAGGATAAAACAAGCATCATATAGTGATTACAAACCCACACAATGGGTCACAATCCAGGGGCAATCGAGGGGTTCCTTCCAAATTCAATATTTAAAAACTAAAGTTCCATACATGCGTTTACTATCAAATAATAACTCATAATAACTATCCCTACTCGCATTACATAAAAAATTTCCAATCACCATTTTTAAATGATGGAAAACAACTAGTCATTTAAAAAATTTCAATGACATCTGTACAATGGGGATCTATTTTTTGAAAACCCAAAACATGGATCAAGGTCTTTATTTCTTCAACACATTTCACAAAACACCTCTTAAAATATGTTTAGAGATCTAAATAAATCAAAAATTTCTTTTACAATAATTTTATTCCACCCTTATATAAGGGTCATTGTATTTGGAAACCAAAACAAGGAAAAGGCCTACCATTTCCACAAAACTAATTAAATAAAGACAACAATGAATTATATAAGGTGTAACCCACAATCAGCTTTCAAATGAACATTTTAATTCCAAAAGAAATGCCCATTTATAAAAATAATTTGAGGTCAATTCCTCCCCTTCAAAAAAAATTCCCATTAAACCCCTTTATTTCCACTCATTGAAAAGAAAAATTGGGTTTAAACCCATTTAACATCAAGAAAACCATTTCAAAAATCCATAAGTATCTCCACATGAGTCTTATAATATTAAATCATTCCCCAAAAAACATGAAAAGATTTAATTCCAATGTAAATCCATTTATAAAAATCCTAAAACTCAATGAAATGGTTTTAAATTTTCATAAGGCTACTACATATAATTATGCATCTATAAAAATGGGAATTACAATGTTCTATCATTATTATAATTTTAAAATTAAACAATTTCATTGTAACACCAACTAAAAATATCAAAAACCATGTCGAACCACCTTAGAACATGTCACCTTCATTGATTTCCACGCCCATATGACAATAAATGGTTCCAATATCCCCTATACCCCAAAATACCCATCAATATATCCACCCTTAACACCTAAATCATGACACATGATAACTAGGGTTCATACAATAACCAAATCCATGATAAAAGATGGAGGGAAGGATGGAGTAAGAAAAAACTGGAATAAATCACCTCAAATACCCTTGGAATTCTCTATTGGAATCGAAGAATCCAAGGGTAGGAATAAAATAAATATTATAAAAAATATTTATATTGTCAAATAACATAGGGTAAGAGAAAAGGGAATGAAACCAATTAACAATCAAAATAATAAATTTGTAGAAAAAAATAAAACATTTAACACCGGGATATCTTGAATAGTTTTTCCACATTGTTAGGAAACTTGTGAACCCACCATGTAGGTTCCAATACATCCCAAAAAACCAAATCTACATAGTTACTCCTAATACTCTTCCCAATTTAGAAAACAATGTGCCACACTCAAGAACTATTCCAATACTCATACGATTATCCCAAGGAACCATATGATTGAGAAGACCATGCCCCTTGGAACTGTAAAATACTAGAGTGGAAACTACATGCATTTTGCATGGTTTACCAAACTGTGTGTAAGTTATGTGACACAGTTCAAAAAAACCATAGACTCTGTGTAGTTTCCTTTTTGGGACAGTATTGTTTAGACAAAACAAAGTTCAACCCATGCTGATAGACTATACATAGTTATAAATTAAATAAAAATAATCATCACAAAGGGAGTCAAAAATTATTTACCTCTAAAAATCCAGTATAACCATTGATAGTAGAAAAAAATTAAAAATTTCCATGTTCTAAACAATAACTACATGGAAATGAAACATGAAACTCCAATTATAAAAACAATATGAAAATAAAAACACTATTAAATGTGGGGTGCCAAAAACTCCCCATCATTCCACTTTATTCTACCATAAATTCCACAATCCAAAATAAAATCAAGAGAAATATTATAAGATACCAAGAGGATCTAACTAAACAAAACTTTCTACTCATCATAACCAAAAATAAAAAAACTGGGATCCTTAAAAATATCATGTTGATAAACCATAAGAGATCCAAATTTCTCCAAGAAGAAACAAAAAAAAATCTTAAATAAGAATCCCTACAATGAACAAGATACCTAACATGGTCTCCCCACCATTTATAATTCATCTCAAATGGTTGCACAAGGAAGCACTACTAAGAACAAATCATTGAACAATGGAGAAACCATGAGATAAATAAACTATCTACCAAAATCACTTAAAATCCAATGAAAGGAATAACAATCACATGATACTCAAAAGAAATATTAGATCCCCCACCTTGGGTGACATCATATTTGGATAACATAAGCTCAAGAATATTTTCAACTCCGCACGGTGTACCCTAAAAAAGGACAATAGACAAAATTCAGTATGTATATCACACTAAATTAGTTTATCACACACCTAATTACTCAATACTACATAAAATACCTCTATTAAGTCTAAACAACAATGACCCCAATCCTCAACAAATAAACATGAAAGATCATAACTCTTAATGAAGCTCCACCTAAATGATGATGCTAAAAAAACCGTCTCTAACACCCTAAACAAGGAACACTCATGGGGGATGTATAGAGGAAAAAATACTTCAAAATGACAATACAAGAAAAAAAAACTAGCTTTGAAACCATTAATAAAACATTCTAAAGGGTATCATCTATAAAGAACACTCCAAAAGGAAAACACCTCAACAGAAGCCAACCACAACCAAATCTCACAAAACCAATGTCACAACCTCTAAAAGAGAAGAACCACTAGATGAAAACCTCTATCAATAACTCCCACAAAACAAAAACATATTAATTGAGAAACTAAAAATCCCCCATTATCTCATCCACAACCAACTAAAAAACTCTCCACATGTCTCACTTATGATGTTTCAAGTATCCCATGAGAATCTATGTCCCCCAAAATCCCATCCAAATAACTATTTAATAGAAATTTGATGAAATTTCTAAGTCCACACCCCGCATGGAGTATGTATAGGAATTGAAAATGGAGAAAACATTTTTTACTATATTGGGGGACATCAAAAACAAATGCATGGAATACCTCTAGTCATATACCACAACAAATAGTAGAATGACTTTTTCATAAGAAAAGGAATCAATTTCACAACTAGAACACCAAAAATGAGGCACAAACCAAACACATCCTTAGAAAATTTTTATTTGAATACATATTTTTAAACATGTTACATTAAAACTACCATCCACTAAGGGTTTCATTCAAAAACTAAAACATACAAACATTAAAAGAAAACCACCACGATAGAACACACATATTTCCAAAAAACAAGGAAAATCACCATATATCTTTTAAAATCGCATTCAAATCTAAAAATAGAGAATCCTAAAATACTTTTCAAAGCATATCTATCTTTTTAAAAACACTTACCAATTTTTTTCAAAAAAATTTTTTTTATTGAAATTCATCATTTGCAAAACACAACCAAGGGAACCACCACGTTCATAAAATAATTCATAAAACCATGGGAATTACCTCTTATAATTATTCATGAAACCATGTTTGAAAATAAAGGTTTCCAAAATTAACCTTTATTTTAAAAAACATGGTTCAAAAAACCATGTGCACATAAGAACTACACATGAAACTAGGAAATGATTAGGAAAATTTCATTCAGAAGTAAAACATACACTCTCAATTACACCTCTAACATGTGAAAATAACATTTTTAGAAATGTTGAATTCATGTTGATTCTAAATTGGTTAGCTAGGGAGAAACACTGTTATGCATTCCTTGATCACCATAGTTTGGGGTGACTGAGTGTTAACCTTGCAATGCACCTTGAAAAAATGGAAGACTCGAACACAAAAATCCACATGGTTTCCATGATTGTATAAGAGAACTATATATGTTGAGTTCCATTTCACTTTGAATCTAAAATGTGATCCCAAATATCACTCAACAGTAAAATGGGTCCCAAAAATGTCAATCACATTAAAAAAATCTTGAAATATCAAAAAGAAAACTCAATTTCATAACCCAAGACCCAAAAACCCATAGACGCTTGATGCTTGAGGTGGGAAAGATATTATTACACTCTCCCTACCCGTACCTCTCAAGATCAAAAAAAAGTTAATCCCCTATCCACCTATACATACCCAAATATCATGGGAGTTACAAGAGTCATAGGTCTTAATTAAAGAAACCAAAACAACCTCTGATACCATTTTGTAACAAACTGACCCACACTACTTTTTTAAGAGACACCAAGCCTGATACTCCACAAGGCCTAATAGAAGTTCCCAATCCCCACGGGTTGGCGACAAGCACCTTGGAATTACAAGAACTCATTTGGGAATAGTTTTTCCCAAATCAGAGATAAAATAGTAGAATAAATGAAAAGAAAAAGCCATAACAATTAACATTCATTAAAAACAGGTCACAACTAACTTCCCAGATCCAACCCATATATATATACATAAATACCATCCATCAAAAAAAGATAAAATCTCAAATAAAAAAATGATACAGTAATAACTGAAAATAAGACAACTACAGAAAATATCAAGCTAATCCCGATCCATCACCAAGAAACCAATAGATTCTCACCACCACCCAAATGACCCAACTTAAGCTATGAAAATCAAACTAGAGGAGATATTACCACTGAGAACATAAAACCTACATTTTTTAGACTTGTGCTAAAAATATCTATAGGTCACCACAACCCATCAAAACTATGAAATATGTTTCATAATAACATTCACTAATTATTTTTAAAAAATACATATAATAAATGAGCATTATGTATTTACCATGTATGGAAATCAATGAAATTATTTTATCCACTTTCAGAAAATTTTCTCTTTGTTTTCCAAAACTAAACAAACACATTTTGAAAACTAAGCCATTATCCGAAGAACATTCAAAACCACACACCATTAATATTTTTGAAAAATAACCAATCTTTTTTTACTAAATAAAAATCGTTACCTTAAAACATTTCACCAGATGGAGCCACCTTTGAATGACCCCATTTTAAAGATCCACTTTATGTCTCTCACACACAAGAGCCTTTGACTACTACCATGTACAGTTTTATTAAGGAAATAAAGAAAATTAAGAACGAACATTTCATAATGCAAAGTACACATGGTCTATAAGGGGGCCAAAAGTAGTGGAGGCCAAGGGAATCCCCTCTCACCTGGTTAACCCCCTCCAGCTTCATGGTGGTAACATTATTTAAGAAGATGGGATCTGATCTAGAAACATCAATAGAGGAAGGGTAGTTTGAGACATTTTTCCCCTCCTACCATGAGAGGGTTCCAAAATCGATAAACCGAGGAAAAAGATTATATCAAGTAGCAGATCAAACTCTCCACAATAAAAATCAAACCAAGAAATAAAATGGGTTATTGTCTCAACCCTGGGACCACTAATATCTATATTTTGTACACTAATGAAAATGAACCAACTTGTTGACTTAAATTGTGTTCTAACAATAACCCATCTGAGTAGATTACACTAGCCTATTCGAAGGGTACACCCCACATATCCCTATTTTACTCTATAGGATAAACTAGTTATGTATGGATTCCTAGTGTGTAAAGATATATAATCCCAACTAGAATACAGGTTCCCAATACCAATAAAGAATTTAGGTGTAGAATTAAATAGTCCTAGTGTGCTCATAAGGCATAGCTATAGTTGACCTCACAACTAACACTTAGGGAAATTATTCCCTATATACACACATCATGAACTCATGGTATGGCCAAAAAATTCCCACATAAGGGGATAACATGAGAATCACATAATTATAAAAAAATAAAAAAAATGGAAACAATAATTTAGAGTTCAAGGGGTTCCATCCACATTAACCATTTAATAATAAAATTACTATGTGGGACTGGAACACTGAAGCATAACTCAGAATACCAATACCATTTATCATTTCATAAAAGTATTTCAAATAAAAATTTATAAATGATAAAAAACACATAATCATTTAAATCATTTCAAATCCACCCTTAAATAATAAATCTCTTACTTTAAAACCGTAATATGGACAAAGTCATGTTCTTTCATAACACTTCTTACAAAACACCTCATATAACTTTTTATGAGGTCGAAGGAAATCACTGATTCTTTTAAAATGATCCAAAGATAAACTTCAACAAGGGTCACTTTCTTTGAAAACCAAAACATGGTGAAAGGGAACACTATTTTCCACCAAATTAGTGTAAGGTATCCCACACACGCATTTCAAATCACTATTTGTAATCCATAATAAAAAACCTTTATAAAACAATTTCTGATCAATAGTACACCTTCAAACCAAATTTCAATTTTAAACCATTGTTTACACTGATTAAAAAATAATTTTTTTTAAATACACCTAAAATTATGAAAGGAATTTCAAAAATCTATATGTTATTTCACAAGAATCATAGTAAAATAATACATTCTACCTCAAACATGAAAAATGGAATTCACATGTAAAACCATTCAATCTATTAATAAAACTAAATGAAATTATTTCAAATTCTCATGATCCTAGTACATATAATTATAATTTCATAAAAATGAAATATATAATTATAAATCATTATGATAATTCCAAAAGAAAAAAATTTCATAGTAATTCCTACCTCAACAAAGTGGAAACCAAGATTAACCACCTCAGAACATGTAAACATCAATAGACACCACACACATGGGATACGAAATGATGAGAACAACCCATATACACTAAAATCAACATCAATACATCCACCTATAACCCCAAAATCAATCCAAATGCTAACTAGGGTTCATGGGAAAAACCAGTTCCAAGTGAAAAGACAGAGAGAAGGAAGAATGAAGGAAAAAGGGAAAGAAGTCACCTCAAATCTTCTTGTAAAAAAACTTTAGAAGCCAATAATCAAAGGGTTAGAAGAAAATGAACCTTCTTCAAATATCCATAGGGTCAGCTCACATAGTGGATAAGAAAAGGGGGTAAAAACCAGAAAAATTAAAATGGGTAATTTGGGGAAAACCTGAAAAAAACAACACATAGCCAACTCACATGGGTTTTCCACAAGGTTACGAAGCCATGTTCCAACCATATGGGTGATAGTACATTGTAGAAAACCATATCCAAATGATTACTCTCTAGAAGACACATAGTTAATAAAACCACGATCCTTACTCGAGAACCACCCCAAGCCTCACACGACTACCCAAGGCACAACATGTTTAAAAAAACTATGCTAAATATATTCCACATGGCCCTTTCAAAAACTACATAGATGTATGTACACTATATGAATGGTTTAGCATACCATTTTTATGTCGTGTACCACACTTCTCATACATTAAGGACCACGCACGGTTTCTCATAGTGGATGCATGGTCCATACATAACCATGCATAGCCTGTGTTGATCGAACATGCGCTGTTCAAAATTAATAGAAAAGGATAATTACAAAAGAATTTCATATGATTTAACTATAATCATGTAAAATAACTATTAACATTAGGAAAAAAAAAATGGATACAAGTATCAAATTGAAACTCTATATAAATGAAACCTTACCCTCCGTTTCTGACAAGAAAATGAAAATTCCAACATTGTGGCATAAGGGTGTATAGAATGGAACCATCAAAATTGCTTACTTGGATATACTGATGTATACATTATCATTTTGGGTTATCAAAGAAATAATTATAAAGAATTAAGAATGATGGAATATGTATTATGGCTACTTGATGAGATATCAAAAAAAGGATCATATTTCACACACCACACTCCTATGTGGTTTTAATGTTTTAAAATTAACTTATTTCTCTTGGGTGTCTTCACCCATATCTAGATAGTAATATTGGACTTTATGTAAGCCCACTTAATTTCAATGAAGAAGATTTTAAGAGGGACACACATAATGGGTTTCTGTTGATCTTAATTAAATTCCATTTTAATTTAATTAGTGGAATAAATTCTATTCACATGTATTAGAAATAATTTTATTTTTGTTATATTGATAAAATAAATTTAAAAACTAATTATTCATGAGAAAATTATTTAATTACAAATATATATAAACATTATTTTTTATTTATTGAATTATTAATTATTTAATTAAATATTTATTCTAGTATTTTTTAACTTTTCTGAATGATGAGTGGGGAAAGTTAAGGAATGTTGATAAATATTAATTTTCATGATGATAAAATAATATTTATCAGTGTTCCAGTTGACACACTATGATAAAAAAAATAATATAATTATTATTACATGAAATGGGGTTATTTATGTGTTAAATATATTATTAATGCCTAATATTCAATTAAATAATATTTAAACCAAAAACATAACTTGATAAATAGATTTTTATGTATATATATCTTGTTTTGATCAAATTTGAGAATCGTTGTACACAATAAAACCTAAAGCTTCCTCTTAAGACAAAAGAATTCTCTCTAGATTCTCCTCCCTCCAATTTCCTCTCAAGAGTGAGAGTGAAAGTACATTTCTTCAATCCTAAAGGAATAATCACAACGAATAAGGTGAATACCTCAATATGATCAATCAATCTCACTATCACCTGACAATCAATCATTTTTGTTTGAAGAATGAAGAGCATGTACTAATCACTATTATAGAGATTTTACACATTGAACCTACAAGAACAACAATAGTAGTCTGAATGGGTTTTGGGAGATCAATTTATCCATTAAATAACGTCCTTAATATATAGGTATTATTTTATCCCATTAATTGAAATTAAATATAATTTTAAGGTGAAATATTCGCTTGGTCAAAGTGTGCTTATCAACTTTCATTGAAAATGTTTCATTTTTAATTGCTCTGATGTCTTATATACCATGATAAATATTCTGAATCCAAAAACTATTGTTTCAGGCTTGACCTCGATAGGCTCTTCTACTAGAGTCATATCTTTTAATTTCCATTTTATGGGTCACATGAAAATATTAATTATCTAATTTTTTATTAACTTTATACACATTTAATGTCAGTTTTTCATTTCATCTAATTATTTATTAAATAATATCATTTATATATCTTCTTCATCTCTTCATTTTCAATACATTTAATCTAAAACTAGTTAAAAAATTAAATAATGAACATATGAAAAACATCTAGAGGTGGTGTATGGTTCCAGGGTCACTTGATATCTAACTCACTAAAATTCCATGTTACCACACACAACACTATGGTCATATGGTAAATAAATAGAGTAATTAATTAATTCACACATCATGTAAGCAATTATCATGATGTTTAATTAATTCATATATGGAATAGTTAATACCCTCAAAATTTGATTAATACCCATGTGATGTGATTAATACACATTTAGTGTACTTAATTTACATATGGTGTAATTAATTCACATTCCATATAATTAGTTCACACATAGTTTAATTAATTCCATGAAATATTACTATTTTTTACCTGTTAATGATAAATACATGACATTCTAGGAAAAAAACTGTATATATTTATTTACAAATGAAATTAATTTATTTTCCCATTAAAACTCATCAACCTGAGTTTTAAGATTCTATAATTTGATAGAATATGATGATCATTAGGTTTTATCTTATATAAAATTCTTAATTAATTCTATGTAATATTCAAATCTTCAAGTCATGTATGGTTTTTTTGTATTAAATAATCAATAAGTATTAAATCATATATGAAAAATAACATGCATGTGTTCTATATGTTATTAATTTGATATTAAACACTATGAAATTAAGACACATGTTGTGTACACAATATATCATGTGACATTATTGTATACAAAGGACCATATGAGTAGTTCAAAAAAGCACCTTTTTTGTTTCTTCCATATTCAAATCTGTGTACTATTTTATTAAATTTTTATTAAAAAATAAATTATTTATTTTATTTTAAATCATAGTGAATGTGAATCTCTATGAATATTGTATAAAATATGATAAATTCAATTAACTAATTAATAAGATATTTTATCAGATTAATTCACGCATGTTTTACCCTTTGAAATAATGAATTGAAATGAATGCAATATAGTTATTTTAAATGTATATTCCTTGAATGTTTTTGACTGATCATGATATTTGACCACACTTATGTATGTTTTGGTTTAATTTAATTTAATATTATCACATGGGTATGTAATTATTCAATATTAAATTAAATATGATGGATTGTAATTCATCCTTATATCCTTTATTTTATAGGACCTTCATGCTCAAGGTATTTTTTTTATATAATTCCATTTATCCAGTCCTTTGGTTCCAATCAACTACATGTGTTTTGTAAAACATATGTAACAATAGAAGTATCCATTGGCACATAGTGTCAGTTTACAGTGCTTTCATGGTGGAGGTAGTTAAATAAGAAACTGGTATGAAACCAATGTATGTGACATATAGTAGGATATGTGGAATATCGCAACTAATTCCACGGATTATAAAAGGATTTTTATCATAGGGTAATAATTTAATTCGTTTTTAACATAATAAATCAACAATTATATAAGATCATGATCATGTCATTTTTTCATTTTATTTCTGTCCTATGCGTGATTTATTTTACGAATAAAAGACTGTTATCATATAAATAAATGTAATAATATTAAAATATGGAATTCAAATAAATATATTGTGCATGCATGTTTTATTGGAACAAGTTTAATACCTAAAGTAAAACCCATTTAATATTAATAAGGCATGTAATGTAAAAAATATGAAAATAATATAGATAATAAATCAAATCCATCCATTGAATTTTAAGTCAGACTAATCCTTCCAATACATAAATAAGAATAGACTATATACCTAATTATTAGTCCCATCGTAATGGAAACCCTTAATTTTATCCGGGAGATATTATGAATGTCTTGGTTTGATGTAATTTTTTAATAAATATGGGTATCCATTTCTAAAATTTATGTATCTTAGAGGGGAAGTGTTGAGTAAATGTGAGTAAGGGTTTTTAGATTAGGGAGATTACTAAATGGATCAAGGAGCTACAAGCCAGTACTTAAAAAGGCATTTCTACCTCAATAAATTTGAGTAATTGACCAATCCATTATTTGTGATATGAGAAGGGGAATCTAGATCATTACCACTATAATTTCCAAGAAACAAGACATTCATAGTCTCATAGAAAGGGTTGTGGGACCTAATAAAATAATGATATATATATATAATTTCATTAATTTTTCCTCAATTTTGGTAATAAGATAAAGTACTAATAATATGTTCTATATTATTATAGAATGAAATGGGGAGTAAAACAACCACAACATTATCCCTATGAAATATCGTGGATAAATAAATATATTTATTGGAACATATTTCCAAGAGTGTTACTAGAACATAAAAATTGCACTAAACTATGAATGGACATCATATGATCTAGATTGACTAGTTTGGGATACATCTAATGTGGAGCCAGGTGAGGAAGAGTTACTTGTATATAAGAAATAAAGGAATTAATCAATACATATATAATCTTTAATTATATATTGCATTTCTAGTGAACAATAAATCTAACATGAAAATATAAATTCTTATACAATGTTTACTAATCTTAAAGATATTTTTTTTGGGGTGATCAGGGATAGAATAGTTCTATCTATCTAAGTATTTCATCACATGAAATATTAGAGAAGGAACACCATCTATACTTCACAGAGTAAAAATGATTATCTATATCAATAATTTATAAATTTAGGGTTTAAAATTACTAATCAATTGTGTAATTATCTCATTCCGACCTCACTCTCTTAAGGATTATCAAACTTTATTGTGAATTTCAACAAAAACAATATATATAAGTCACGATAACATATTCTCCCTTTAATTATCCTAACTAATAAAGAACTAATGTCTTATAATTCTTATTTTCTTATGGTGAATAACATTAATTGAAAGTAAAATAGATCCAGGACTAAGTCCAAGTCCAAGGATTTTATGTACCTCTCTTACAATAAGAGGAAGATCAGGGGGAATGGTAGAAACATGTTGTATATTTCCAATGTGGAATGAAGGGCCATTGGACGAAAAACTATAAAGTTGGAAGATTGAAAAGAGATGTTT
The DNA here is from genome assembly GCA_963277665.1 of Viscum album. NCBI lineage: Eukaryota > Viridiplantae > Streptophyta > Magnoliopsida > Santalales > Viscaceae > Viscum > Viscum album. The sequence goes on along the minus strand of OY728162.1, from coordinate 1,112,931,550 downwards.
TAGGTATGTTCATTTTTAGCACAACCATTTAGTTTTTATGAATTTATTATTGGATACCACATTGGTGCTCAAATTTGTATATAAATGCATGATCCTAGTATATTTCGATATTTTGTGTGAGGTGGGGTGTATTGGTGGGTTGTTAATGGATCTAATTTTGATGTACTTGACATTGGACAACACCACCTCACATTACTGATGCCAATGGTCAAAGTTCATCATAGTTGTTACTATATTATGAAATATCAAAATTATACGTGTAAAGATATATTATAAAGTTCTTCAGTGAAATTCCTTCTTTTATAAATAAATAATATGTTATTGTAAGTCCCATTTACATAATTCTATTTATGTATTTGATTATGATAACCAATTTTTGACAATAGATGAAAAATAAGATTAACATGAATCATTACACACTCAAGAACATTATAAATACTCAAGTAATTTAAATGAAAATAAATTGAATTACTCAAACCAGTATTGATATTAAGATTCATTCCATCTAAAAACATTTGGAATTTTTATGAAAGTTTACATGGTAAAATGACCAAAGATCTATTTGGTGGAAAATATGAAAGGGACACAGATCCTCTAGATTTGGTTCCCAATGATTTGTGTGGACTATTATTAGTGGAATAAAGGGGTGGTTACTCATAATTCATGAATTTTATAGATGTAGTCAGTATGTTTTTATATATTAACATATTGCGGTTCAATTCAGGCCCCTTTGAGAAATTAAAATAATAAAAGAATGAGGTTGAGAACCATCTTGGGAAGACGATTAAGAATCTCCACTCAGACCATGATGAAGAATATCTGAATCAAGACATTATTAACTCTTTACAAGAGAATGTGATTTTATCCCAGCTCACTCCTCATTATATATGCCACTGGAATGCTCTATGTGGAATGAGGAACCATCCCTTATTGTACATGATTAGTTTAATTATGATCCATGGTAACCTTCATGTTTCATTTTGGGGATATTCTTTTGAGGAAAAAATAAACATACTGAAACAATTACTAACTAATGCGTCAGAAGATATCCCATAAAAATTATAGAGTGGAATGAAACCTTGGCTGTTAAACATATATACGTGGGATAAAATGTATTGGTTAAATTATCATTATGTAAAAAATTACACCCATGGTAAAACGTGTATCTTTGTTGTATACGCCAAGGAAACAATATGATATTACCTATAAGACGCCTAAAATAAAAATTTAATTGTTGAAATATATGACATATTCACTGAGATAGAGTACATATCTAAAATACATAATAGGATAGATATAGAATTCAATGAAGTACAGGCTCAGGATACACAGATATTGGTATTGGAATAAGTTCCTTAAATCCCCATAGAAGAAACTATTCTAGAGACATAAGTATTATATAGGATGATAAGAGATGTTAGAGAAACACAACGAAATAGTTTCCTAGTCACCAAGTACAGTGACTCATAATTAATCAAAATTAACAATCTATTAAACTACAAGGAAGTAGTAAGGTGCATATATTTTATTAAATTAAAAAGAATAATGAAATGGATTCTATGTATCGATCCAATGTTTATATTTTTATAGATCCTCTAGTTGATATAATCTTATTGGTTCGAAATTGGTATTTAGGAAGAAGTCGGAAAAGGGTGGTCACATCAGTTCCTATATGGATTGAGTGGTTATAAAATTTTATATATATCATTAAAGAATAGATTTTAATGAATAATATTCACCATTATCTGGGCTTAAACACTTAAGAATTATACTTTATGCAGTATCATACAGTGACTATCATATTTGGAAGATGGATGTAAAAAGAGGATCCTTAATGGAATCTTTTAGGAAGATGTCTATATGAATTTACCATAAGGGATTGTGACTCCATGTAACATTAATAAGGTTTGAATGTTGTGGTGATTTTTAATCATGTTTTCATCGGTTCTCAAAAAATGATGTGTAATTGGTTCATACATAGGTGATTTATAACAGATTAACACGTTCGTTCTCTTAGGATACTATATTTAAAACAACAAATTAAAGGTATTTTGAAATTAAATAAAATAAAATCACTACTAAAACTGATGATGGGTTTTTTAATTTATAAAATATAAATATATATATTTTAATAATATATATTTTTTGTTTTTTTATGAAGATTTACTGATAAAAAAATGAGAAATTATAGTTCTTGAAAAAAATTTAAAACACATAAAAAATATAACTATAGTTCATAAAAATTTATTAATTATTATTTTCAAAAATAAATCATACTTATTTATGATCCCCTAATTTTTTATCCCCTAAATCATATGAGAATTTACGTCAACCACAAAGAAACAATGAATCAATCCTTATGCTAGATTTGGAACATGAAATCAGAGCACCCTGCTTTGAATGTCATTCAAAGGATAGATTGTTTGAATTGGTGAATTGGGTATCACTTCTATACTATATTTGAGGAATAATTTATTTTTGGGATTATATATGGCCCTTAAAAATTGATCCCATAATGGGTTATTTTACTTATTAATATTTGACTCTCACAATTTGAACATTACATGACCACATGCAGTTTGCGATAATCATTAAATTTCATGATTGGATTATTTTAAGAAAAATAAATAAATTCATTTAACCTAGTAATTAAATTATACAATATTATTAATTTAGTAAAAATAAGTGAATAATGTGAGAATTTGATTGATTACTACGAAAAATTAATCTTTTATGGTTTGTATAGTCATCCTTGAATCGTTTTTCATGCGCAATAGATTAGAAAGGGTATGAAGCAATATAATTTATACTCATAGTTTTTACCCAAATGATTATAAAAATATAATAATGAAAATTAAATGAAATATGTGAAATGGAATAGAAAATATGATGTTTATTAGGAAAACACAAACACTATAACTCAAAGAATAAGTAGAATGCAATGATTAAGGGATCATTCTTCAAGAGATATACCACTTGAAATGCTTGGATAAAGGGAGTTAACCCACCTCAACTATTACCTAAATATCCTAATACATTTAAAATAACATAAAATTAAAAAAACACACATTTATTTTGGGTAGGGGAGGCTGTAGTTATAAGAGGATACATGCTTGATTGGGTAAATTTAGAAATATGTTTATACAAATTTCACCGACTTATCTACCTACAAAATGCATGAACCACCTATTATTCTGGAATAATTATTTCTTTATAATTTTGTAATATATTTACTATTCAAATTTTTTTCTAATAAAAATAATAATGTATAATATATGGACCAAATGGTGAACTACATCCCAATTCGATGAATCAAGTTCATCTTTGCTTTCATGGCCCATTTACTCTAATAAAAAGAAATATTCCACGTGAATGGTATACATAAAAGGTAAAACCCATTTAGTGATGAATTATTTGAAAACATATTACGGTAAATTAGTCATATAACAATATTTACATCTAAAATATGGTTGTAAACTTTAAAGGGTCAAAACTATAATTTTCATTAAATTCCAAAAGAATGATCTAATCCCAAATATTCCATAAATAAAAATATTTATCACAATGTGAGGAAATTATGTCATTTATTATCAATAAAATATTCAATAAAATTGTTCTTTATCTACTCCCCCATAATTAACCTTTTTCATTCCTAAGAAAGTCACATATCATGTATTATAAAAAATTATGATAGGATATACATGATGACATTTCTCAATACATAGTTGAAATATAGGAAATGTAATAATCTCATCAACTGAATCTCAATAAATATTATATTAATTTTATCATAAATATTATCAAAATAAAATACAGTGATATTAATGAAACTAATCATAGTGAAACAATCATTTGGTCTACTATGTTAGTAATTATCCACATGTGTGTGTGCCAACCATTTCAAGCTCATATCTCCACCCTATATTCCAAAAATTCAGGTCAAGTAAAAAATTTACTCTTCGTTGTTTTAATTACCCTAAATATGTTCTAAATTTCTGTGTAATCAAATTTCAATACTCACTCAATTTTTCATTCACGAATTTTAAACCTTAATCTATCGACCTAGATATCCCCACATTTTATATCTTTTATCACTCTTATATTCATTAAGATAATATATAAATTTGCTTGTTTTTTTTTAATTTTTGAGGGAGTAAAAATATTGGATATTAGGTTCACACATGTAGGACAATTCAATATAACATTGAAATTTATCAAAATAGAAATTAATGTATGGATCAAGAATTGAAATATGATGAAAAAATTATGTAACATGACCATTAATTCAATTTTGTAGGAAAAAGTTCCTAAGTCATGGTTTCATGTAATGTATGAGGAGAAATTAATTACCCAATTTACCATGAAAAAATATCACTAATTATGGTGTCAAAATATAAAAGGTTTTATAATGTTAAAACTAGTCATATCAATACCAGCATTTATTTTTATAAAAATCAAACCAAAATGATAAAATGAGACTCATTTTGACAAGGACACCCAAGAATTTTAAAAAAATTAAAATGAATTTTCCTTATGTTCCCCATGTAAATGAGCATGTTACATTATTTGTTGTTTTTGTTGTTGTTTGTTTTTAGAAAAAAACTGAAACCTCACATACAAAACATAAAAATATTCTGAAGAATTAACCCAAAACTATATTCCCTTAACAACCTAATAATTAAAATTTACTTATTGAAATCCGAGGTGATAATATATGTAAATGAAATGTATATTTTTAAAAAAGAAAAATAATATAAATTTTAAAGGGTTAGAGACAACATGATGTTCTTAATTGATGATATGGTCATGCAATGTGAGGATATCGACTTCATAAGTGAGAATTAACTCAATGTATTGCTTTAACCATTTTCCATTGAATATAAATATACCTTTTGTGGACTCTTGTATGATAACAAATACACCATCAAGAATAACACTGAAAACAAAATACTGGTCTAACCATCTACAATAAAACTTATCGAGAATCATCTCTAATCGTCAACTATGGAGAAGGACTTTTCCTCCCTCATGAATCTCTCTTTTCCTGATTATATTGTAATGGTTTTATTTCCCCACTACCTTTAGAGTCTTGAGTTCTTATATGGTGATCGTTAGATCCCCTCAATATTTTGATGTTTCAAATTCCTTTTATCACCTTCTTAGGCTTTATCCACATTGCATTTCATTTTCACCAGAAATGATTGCTGCTCAACCTTCATGGGGATATGAAACACATTCCCAAAGATAATATGATATAAGGAAATAATGATAGGTATATTATGATCCATAATATAATCCAAAAGTGCATCATCCAAAAACATTCTCCAATAATCTTTATTTGGATTAATGGTTTTAATAATATACTCTTCAACTCCTAATTTGAAACATCATATGGACCATTTGACTATGGATAGTAAGAAGTCAATATTTTTTTGGTTTCTGCAATTTCAAGACACATGAAATTTAATTGTTTTTATATGCTATATTTTTCTATGGAATACCATAGTTCATATCAAGGAGTTTGGGAGGTTTTTAGTTTTTATTTTCATTTACATTAAATAAAAAGTTTGGGTTCTTTGAAAATAGTTTAAAAAAACTGAATTTGAAGATTTTAATAGTAAAAAAAGTGAATTTTGAATAATATGATATAAAGAGGCCATTGTGAGTCTAATAAATACATTTAAACATAATTTCTTATAGATTCATATATGGTTGGAGTAAGTAATTTTTTTTGAAGTTAATTCGAATAACGATTAATTTATAAGCGTTTATATTAATTCATTTAGAACCAAACCATGACACAAAAATAATATTTCCAAGGTAAAGCCATTAAGAATTGTATAAGAGCTTCCCATGAATATTTGAATATTAATAAAATTGTTATGAAAATAATTCTTTCATTTTTCAATTGGAACAACACAAGTCACACTTTCAAAACCCCACGCCGATTAGTTAAAAATTAATAGTATAGAAATAACATGAAAGAAAGAAAGAATTAAGATATGAAATAATGTAAGGTTCATGGAATGAAATGTTTTTAAAAATAAATTAATAATATACAATATCTAATATCACCATTTTAACACCCTTGACTTGTGTGTATCTCTCTCCCAATGAACACTCACTGTTCAATCAATCATCGAGAGGAGGATAAAGCTTGAGTGTATATCCATCTACATTTGAGATATAACTATGAGGATAGGGAAATAAATAACTTAAAAGTTGGTGAGAGGGCTCTAATATAACTAAAAAATGTCATAACTTCACTACTTGGTAAAACATTCAAATGGGGTGACCAAGGTGAATATTTATTATCAACTTGGGAGTCGGTTTTGGGTACATAGATTTCAAAATACCATTTTGACCATGGATTTGTGATAGAGAACTACAATATATTGAATTTTAAAAAATATAATGATTATTTATAAAAATAATTAATATATCCATATCATATTTTCTGGGAATTTAGTGTATAAAATAGGCTATATTTTCAAAATAGAGAACAAAACTGTTGAATTTGAGCATATTTGGTTTTTTGGGAAGATCTGTTTGGTTGGTACCCTTTTTGAATGAATTAGAATTGAGTGAATTATGTATATTTTAATAAAACCTAATTTAATATCCATACTCAATTTTTAGTCCAATTTGGGTGCATGGATTAGATATAGAGTGCATTTGATTACACACACTGCTTGGGATCTTGTGTAGATTGGCTCAATTTTCTTCATATTCAATTTATTCCTCCAATTCACTTGCTAATAAAACGTAATCCCAAAAAAGTAAAATTACCCTTTTTAATAGTGATCATCATTAAATAATTTAATCAAATTTGGGGTTTTAATTTTTATTATATTTTGAATTTTCGATACAAAACTAGTTTGACGGAATAGTGTAAGGGTAAAATAAAATAGTGAATTAAGGTGTAGTCACAACCCCACACCTAAACATTTTTAGTCATAGGAAAATTCAAATTTCAAAAATTATGCATGGATATATTACAAACATCATGAATATTTATCATTAAAAAAATGAATTCATGATAGTAATTTTATGAATGAAAAAGCCACACTAAGGATTTATTATCAGTGATAAAGGAAACAGATGTCTCATTAATTTTATTTAGATAAAATTCAAGAAGATGTATGATGCTAGCCTAATAAAGGAATTAACAAGTAAACCATACCAATAATTTTCTACAATTGTGTGTGATAAATATATGACTCTATTTATTCCACTTTCCATCCATTAAATAAAGGTTATTTTAATAAATTTATACTTACTTTATTCTTTCCACCGAACATGACTTACATAATTTGCAATAAAATATCAGGACCCACTAACTTATTCATTTCAAAAATTCAAACCATAAACTCCAATACTAGGTATCCTCATATTGTTTACATTTTACCACTCTACTAATTATTTATTTGGGTGTTTTTTTGTTTTTTTGGGGGAGTAAAACAATCAGATAATAGTTACGCACACGTAGGTAAATATGATACAAGAATGGAAAAGATCAAATAAGAAATAAATTTATAGATAAATACTTTTTTAAAATATTATAAATATTAAACTAATGTATATTTATCTTCTATTAAGAAATAAATATTCAAACTCCATGGTTGAGTGTAATTTGGTGTTGGGATATTAAATGACATTATTATCCACTAAAATACTCATAGGGAGGGTATCAATCTTCTCCAAGGATTCCCATATAAAAAACTATTTATTTCATCAAATACCATCAAATTTATTAAAAACATATCACACATCAATGTTAAATTCTTTCTAAAACTCACATTACATTGGTGAAAATGTTTTTTTATTCTAACATAACTTGATATCGGGAAATTAAAAATGAATTTTTAATAATTTCCATGATTAGGTCGGTATAAAAATGAGTATTCTGGGACAATGGGGGAGTTAAATTACCATTAAGAAAGAGAAAAAAATGAAAAATGTGAAATATGGTGAAAATACTAAATAAATTAGGAATGTATCCACCCCCACACCTATAGTGTGTAGTGTAATCATTATATACAATGATAATGTGGGAAGGAAGGAAAAAACATGGTGGGTATCACTGATAAGTCACTTCTTGAAGGTAAAGATCCTATGTTGGGGTATCTTGAATTGGTTATGAAAGTGGTTCATCCAATTATCATTGATTGTGAATGTTTATTTTTTTAATTAATTTTGAAACTATAAAACACATAATTGATATAAATTATTAACAATGTATGGGCCAAGACAATGTGAACAAATGTTATCTAGGTGAAACATTATCTTTTTATTGAAAAGGAGGACCTTATTCCAAATGTGGAATTTATAACGAAGGATGATTGAGTCATCAGAAGTCTTGGTTCTTTCTTTATAGATCAATTATTTATCATATGAATCTCTATGTTTTTCCTTTATCTCATAAATCTACAAACTACTTTGAGAGATTACAAAAAAATAATATAATTGCACAGTTTAATGACCTAGTAGGACTAATGTTCTCTCTCTAAAATGAGGTGATAACTCTTTCGAAAAACCATCGAATAAGGTGACATTAAAATGGGAGTTTTTATGGTAGTAAGATAAGTCCATAATAAGTCATTAATTATAATACTCCAATATTTTATATTGAGTTAAACCATTTTCCCAATAATTTGTTTAAACTATCTATTTGAAACCTCAGCATGAACATTGGTTTTTGGGTGATATGTAGAAGAAACTTGATGGATGACCTCATTCCAATGAAAAAGTGATTGAATTTTTTAGTTCCAAAAATGAGGACCCCAGTTAATGATGATAAACCTAATACATCTATACCCATAAAAACATAGGTTTTTAAAAATTCTAAAATTTTCGTAGAATCATTAGTCCTTGTAGCTCAAATCTTTTTCTATTTTGACACGTATTCTACTACTGAAACAATATACACGTTTCCAATAGAATTGGGAAATTTCTCATTAAATTAAACTCCCCAAGAATAAAAAATTTCATGAAAGAGACAAGTTTGTCTAGTAATTTCCTTTTTTAAAGACATTCTCCGTCCATTGATTATGGGTTTTTTTTCAAAACTCATGGGAATCGAGAAATAGTTTTTTCCAAAACAGTCTAGACTCATGAAACCTAGTGAGCAGTCCATTAGGGACCCAAGATCCCCATTCCATAGTGTGATATAACCTAAGGATAGATAATGACTCATTATTAGGAACACAAAGCATTAGGATTTTATCACAACATGTGCGCCAAAGATAGGGGTGTAATGATCGAGACATTTTTAATGATATTTGTCTCCTTTGAAAATTTGGGTCATATTAATTTTTACTCAATATTAATATATCTATTTATTAATGATGTGAGTATAATTTGAAATGTGGCCATCGTGTTTTGAATTTTATATGACCATTGGTCAATATGATCTTTTATCAATATGAACATTGGGAACTATACTCTTGATAATAATTTTATCATTATCTTTAATGTTTATAAGTAAAAATTTGACAAAGGATAATTGATTAAAAAAGATGATTCAATGGCATCTACCCATAGAGTCATTCTATTTGAATACCATTTTTCATACCTTGGGAGGGAGGTTTCATCACTATGTTTTTACTTCACCAATCGCAAGTTGAGCTTCAACAAGTCGAGCTTGGACAAAATCACATATGGGAGACGTTTAGGATAGTGGACAACATCACTCGATCAAGGTTACCTAAGGAACTACATGAAACTACTATAATTTCAAACCTTAATCTTAGGGTGTATGTCGGTGTAATAATATGTTGTTTATCCCGACCTTAGTGTGCAATTCCATTGTAAAAATAAAATAGGTATTCCATCAATTCAATTTTAAGAATAGTTTTTCTTAATAAATTTCGATGAATGTTAATAAATTGATGTTTATGGAAGAAATTATACTTTTTATAAATGATATAATTACAATAATTACTATGTTATTATGGAAAATGTTTATTTTAATGAAATAACATGATTAAAAAACAATTATTTAAAACTAAAAGATAAAATATTTTTTTAAATGTCAGAAATTATACTATGCATTTTCAATCTCTATTATTTTTAATAAATAAGTTTTTTTAAATCTAAATGTTTAGTTTATCATATCCAGAGAATTATTATGATAAAATAAATATTATTTCTAAAGTCATCACATTGAAATTTGGTTAGGGTGAATTTATTAGAATTTCTTAAAATACAAGATATTTTTTAATACTAAAAATACAGTTGGAGTTGTTTTATTTGTTAATGACATCATAAATATTTCATAATGATATAGTAACATTTTAACCATAGTCCATGACTTCAAATATATTATTTTATTAATATCAATTTATTTAATATATTTTAAACAATTTCAAAAGATATAATTTACGTTTCAAATTCTAAAATGTAATATTTAACCATAAAAATGTTATTTTGTCCAAACATTAATTTTCTTTGCCAAAATAAGTTATATAAAATTATGGTCAAATATTATCTTTTAAAATAACTAATAGGTGTCCCAATTGTCCAATATCCTGGTAATGTACTATTTGAAAGCCCAAAGTTTTTCATTTACCCCTACCCTGGTGTCGAAGGATTTATTAAAAATTAATAGACAAATCCCCCACTTTTTCTATTAACACCCACACATTTACCCATTTCAATTCACTACCATTTCATCCTCTAATAGTATCTGAATTTTTTACCACCCAAGGAGACCGAAAAAGGATCCCTTAATCCCCCAAGGTCCCAATATTCATGTTTCAGGAATAACTCTTCATGGTAAAGGGAAACTCAACTTCTCTTTTCCTTTCAAGATCCATTTTAATGTGGTACATCTTTCAAATTTACAAACTACGTTTTTCTGTAAAATTTAATTAATCTCTTTACTACATTAAGATTATTGTATGAATTAGTGTCCTTTTCCCTTCTCTTTTTAACCTTTTCTAAAACTATTTTTTATAAGTATTATTTGGCCAATTTTACTTCTTAAAGTTTCTCATTTCTCTACAAGAAATTCAGTTTTATTTTCAATATTTTAATACCCAAAATTATTTCATCTCTAGGGGTATTAACCAATATTTTAAAATTATTTATTTGATTATAGTATTAAAACAAATAAAACCCCCATTCCCATTCCATGGGTTATAAATGACACAAAGATCATGTCATTAAGAACCTTCAAAACGCCATAATTTTTATATGAAACACACTTCTTCTATTCCCAGTGTGTTATTTATTAAATGTATCATTATCATATGTGTGGATTATAAGAAAATTAATACATATGAAGGGTTATCACTAACAACATTACAATTCATTAGGTAAATAAATTAATCTCTAGAGATGACATGTTTTATTAACTCTTGGTGAATAACCTTAGTAATATTTATAACACCTTTGTGAAAATCCATGGGGATATACTTAGGAATGTATCATTAAAAAGATGTAGTGAAATTTTCATGTTATGATTCATGTTAAATTTATTATTATTTGAATTATTTTCCATTTCTCAAGCCTTAATGATTTTCCTAATGTTTATATTTATTTTTTCTCATGATCACATCTAAATCGTTTCAATAGTTTTTTTTACTATGCCTTATGCTCACCCTTTATTTTGATGTATTCCCCTAGGATATGAGATGAAGTAAATGTACTTCGTATAAAACAAAAAAAATTCATGTTTTTATAATAATGTTTTACATTTTCATATTTTATGTACCTTGTTTTTAAGAAACTAAACTTCAAAATGATCCTATGTTTTGTACAATGTATTTAAAAGTTTATGTATAAAAAAGGTGGGATGTCATAGTTGGTATCAAAGAAAGGTTTAGTTATTTGTGGAAATTGGGGTTTGAATTTTTTTTGAATAACCTTGTATAAATGTAAAAATATATAGGAAACCATCATGGTATATTAGAAAAGTTTTAATTAAGTGTATTCCGAGAAAAGAAATCCATGTTTTGATATGAATAAGTGGATTTTTAGCACAAATATACCTAGGGGTAACATCTCTGACAAGCTGCGTCGGTCCTGACTCGACATAATCTGGTACACGACAAAAAGCCTTACTCCACACCTAGTTTGACACTCCCTCAGGATATGCCCAGTTAATCAGAAATTATTATGAACTATTATGAAGGATTTATAAAAAATGTAACTTTTTTTAAAGAATATCATATTTAAGCACGATATTTTAAGACATAATATTCATTTAGATTTATAATATTCTTAAAAGAAAAAAATTTCTCACTATATTTTTATTCTTTTAGAAAATAGAGGGAAATAAGAGGAACCATTTAAATGGTGATAGTAATAGACCATGAAATGATGACCCTTTTATGGATGTGGGAATGGAAGATATCATATTAATGATGAATCAACATACTCTAGTTAGGAGAAATAACTTCAATCAAGATGAGAGAGCAGATTCACCTTGGAAGTAACAACGTTTTGTTGTGTCCTTTATGCATCAATGACCACCTTGTTTAATTGGATCTACAAACCCATTGATTGATGTACAATGGATATACACTATAGACTAAGATCATTTATGTACTATGTTGTTTGAAATAAGAGAAAGTCACCATGGCTATGTACCGCAGAGAGGGGGAAGCTGATTAGTTGTAGAAATTGATTAAAAACACAATGTTAAGAGGGGAGATTGATGTTATAGGGTGGAAAGAGTTTAGGGGAAGCTTTTTCAAAAAATATTTCCCCCATTCGATGCAAACTACTGCACCAAAATTCATGTTTAGAAGTTGTTTAAACCACAATTAAATCATATTTTGACAGTTTTGAAAAACTATCGCTAAATCATGTGTCGACAATCAATCAGCATCAGTTTTTCAAAACTGTCGGAGAATGATTTAGTGGGAGTTGTTTTTGCGACGGTTTAAACCGCTGCTAAATCATTTACCGCTGGTTTTTAATTTTTTTTAATGTTTTCTTTTTTTATATTTTTTAAAAGTTGTTAATTCATATTATTATTGTACAATTTTAATATATTAATTTTATTAATATATTTATTATTATAAATTTTTTATTATTTTATTTTCGTAATTACATTATTGATTAATTTATTGAATATTTATTTAACATTTATTCACTATTAATTTAAAAATTTAAAAATTTATTATTTTATTTTCATAATTTTATTATTTAATTATTTAATATTTTATTTTAATAATTTATTTATTTATTATTTATTTATTTATTTATTATTATTTAATTTATATTATTTATTATTTAATTTTTACTATTTCTTGCAATGCACATGCACATGCACAAGTACATGCATGTCCCAAATATAAAAATTATGCGTTGGCTGAGATTTGAACCACATACCTCTCACATATTCTCCAAAGACATTACTACTGCATCAGGTTCTTCATTTGGTGAATAAACATAATTTAACATACTTGTATATATTAACTGAAAAAAATAACATGCAACAAAAAGACATAAACTCAATAGTTTTTAATCAATAATGATTAATCAATAATTAATTATCAATAATCAAAATTCAAAAATCAAAAATCAAAAATTTGTAATAAATAATTTTTTATTGATTTTTAATTAATAACAATTAATTATTAATATTTAATAATTACTAATTACTAATTAATAATTAAAAAATAAAATATAAATTAAAAATAAATAATTAAATAAATACATGATATAGAAATACATGGTAAATACCAAATAGTAAATAGTAAATAATGATAATAAATAGAAAATTGTAAATAATATATAATAAGTAATAAATAATAAATAATAAATAATAAATAATAAATTATAATAAACAATAAATATTTACAATGAAGTAAATAACAACTCAATCAATAACTAATAAATAGATAATAGATAATAGATAATAGATAATAGATAATAAATAATAAATAAATAATAATAGAGAAATAATAATAATAAATAATAATAAATAAATAAAAATAAATGATCAAAATAAAAAAAATAAAAAAAATAAAGTAAAAAAAATACATAATAAAATAATAAAATAACAAAATAATTAATAATAGATAACAAATAACAAATAATAAATAATAGTTAATAAACAATAGTTAATATGTAATAAATAGTAAATAAATATTAATATATAATAAAAAATAAATAATAATAATAATAATAATTAATTAATATATATTTAAATAACAATATTGAAGAAATAAAGTATAAAATTAAGTAAATAAAATAATAATGTATTAAAATTTGAAAAATTAAATAATAAAATAATATAATAATAAATAAAAAGTAATAAATAATAAATACTAAATACTAAATACTATATAATAAATAATAAATAATAAATAATAAATACAGTATAATATTTAAATAATAATAAATAAAAAATTAATAAATAAAAAATAAAAAATAATAAAAAATGTTAAAATTCTTATAATAAAATATTAAAATACTAAAAATTTATTAATAAAATTAAAAATAATAAATGAAAAAAAATAATTAATTAATTTTTAATAAATAATAATAATAAATAATAATAAAAAAATAATAAATAAATAAATAATACTAAATAATACTAAATAAAACTAATAAATAAATAAATAAATAAATAATTAATTAATTAATAAAATATAGATAATAAATAAGCAATAATAAAAAGTAAATAAATAATAAAATTCTGATAATAAAATATGAAAATATTGAAATAACTATAATAATAATAATATAATAACATAAGAAATAAGAAATAAGAAACAAAAAACAAAAAACAAAAAACAAAAAATAATAAATAAGAAATAAAAAATAAAAAATAAAAAATAAGAAATAAGAAATAAGAAATAAGAAATAAGAAATAAGAAATAAGAAATAAGAAATAGGAAGTAAGGAATAAGTAATAAGAAAAAAGAAATATGAAACATGAAATAAGAAATAATAAATATGAAATAAGAAATAATAAAATATAATATTAAAAAAATAAAAAATTAAAAAAAATTAAAATAAAAAATAAAAAATAAAAAATAAATTAATAAATTAATAAATAATAAATAATACAAAAATAATAAAACAATAATAAATAAAAATTGGGGTACCCTTAAAACACATTAAAATGTTATAAAACATTGGAAACCTTAAAACCCCTAAAACATTGAAATGATGATAACATCTTTTTTGAGAGTCTATTTAAGCTCCAAAACTAGTCAAATCGAAGTTCATGAAATTAAATTTTATATGATATTTATTAATATCTATATAGACACCTGGATCAGATGTTATAACCATTTGAATTATAAGAAACCAGGGTCTGTGACAAACGACTTTATTTTATTGGCCTTCTAGGACTTTCTAGGGATGAAAAATATAGTAAATCCCTTTGACTTTTGTCTGATACTATCTCAAGTATAAAACTTGTCCCAATCATCGATTTGATTTGGGGTAGATCCGAAACAGACACCCGGATCAAACGTTATGACTGTTTGAAGTTTGAGTTCGATTCTAGACTTTTTTAAATTACAATATATCATATTCCTTTGATTATCACATGATTTATATTTTATTTTGTTTTATCTCATTTCATAAGCATTTATTTGATTGGTTATGGAGATGAAACAAACTCCCAGATCAAAATTTTAGGTCCTTTGATACCAAAGTCTTCTTTTCTGTTTTTTGGAGATTTCTTTTAGGTTTCATGTTATTATTAACTAATAATTCTTAAATATTTATTAATTTACACATTACAATAAATTAAGAATAATAAATAATAATCAACATATTAGAGTGAATAATAAATCACAAATAATATTTAATACTGAATTTTTTGTTTTTTTTATTATATTTCGACGAGTTTTTTAAAAAACACCTGTAAAATATGAATTTTTTGTTTTAATTTTTTTAAAAGAAAGTGGTAAAAAAATTTATAAAAAAATTAAGGATGATTCTTAAAAACAACATTAAAAACATGTCGATAAATATTATTTTGAAAAACATTTAAATGTGATTTTCAAAATTAAAGGGGAAAAACCGTCGTTAATCGTCGTTTTCTTATAGTGGATAAAATTGGGGGAAGAATTTCTATGTTATAAACAGAAAGAAAATGAACATGTGAGAAACTCTGAGATGAAATTTACATGTATTTCATACCACACCTCTTTATTTTTCATGGATCCAAATTGAATGGTTGAGAGATTCATCGGTGTATTAGGACGCCATATTTGGAATAATCTTGTGAGTCCGGACTATGATAATTATTATGAGATTGTGTGAATATTTATGAAGGTTGAGATAAGTTCAAAGAGACATATTTTTCCCATAAATCAAATAAAAATAATAGATATATGGAGACAAACACGAGGAGTAACTTTTACCATCGAAGAGGAGGAAACCAAGTGTAACTTACCACATGGAAGAAATACAAGGAAAAGCATTCAAGGAACTAATTTCACAGAAGTGGGAAATGTTAAAACTATGGAAGATATGACAATATAGATTATAACAATCATAGTGAGGTAAGGAATAATCTTCTCAACACTAATGACAAAGAAATGATGGTGGATGAATTTTTTGAAGTCCAATGCTTTATATGTGGACAGCTTGGGCCCTACACCAATCACTATTCAAATTCGATGTTAATAGAGTTGAATTACCATCAACCACAGTATGTTCTAGGGGAGAATTTATGGGTTTTTTCTATCATGATAGATGATATTGAATCTCCAAAGGATGTGGTGGAATGTACCCTCATTGTTCGCCTAAAGCCAGTAAGTACGTTGTTTGATTTTTGTTCTACACATTCCTTTATTTCCTTCATGTTTTAAAATAATATAAAATCAGTCCCTAAAATTATAGAAGTATATTTATCAATCAAGAATCTAGGAGGGATTATCCAAGCATCAATACTGTATAGAAAATCTAGAATTTACTTTGGTGAGAAAAATATCATCACAAATGATGTAGTCATTACCATGATGGAATTAAACACTATAATTGGGATTGACTGGATCACAATGTATAATGTTAAGATCAACTGCAAAAGAAAGTAAATCACTGATGTTATGAATAGAAAACAAATAGTTATTTCTAAATGAGAGACATCTCAACCCAAGCTTGGTCTAGAGCTACATCATGTAACCTTATTTATCAAAATTATTGGTAAAGATAAAGAAGGAAAATAAAGTATATGAATAGAAAATATCCCCATCATTTACGAATACATTGAAGTAATTTATGAGGATTTCCATAGATGTTACCAAGAAAGAGAGGAAGATTTATCCATGAAAATCATGCATAGAACATAGACGATATGAAAAACCCCAAATATAATATAAAATGTTGTGATAGAGGAATTAAATAAAAAATTCCATGATCTTTTGGAGAAGTGGTTTATCTTACCAAGTGTGTCTCTATGGGGAGCAGATGTTCACTTTTTGACGAAGAAGGATGGATCAATTTGAAAATGTTTTGATTATAGATAACATAATAGGATCAAAATGAATAAAAATTACCATCATCCAAGGATTGATTATATATTTTACCAGCTTGATGGTGATCAATTCTTCTCAAAGCTTAGTAATCTCTCTGGTTATAATCAGTTGAGGGTAAATAATGAAGATATTTTAGAGACTACTTTATGATTAATATATAGGAATTATGTTTTTGATGTTATTCCCTCTGGCTTGAATAATGTTTATATTATATTAACGTATTTGATAAATAGATTATTTTAGGAAAAACATGACAACATTGTGGTGGATTTTATTGATAGTGTTCTAATATATTCTAAAATTCATAAGGATCATGAGGATTATATGAGGGTTATATTTAAATCCCCGATTATGGATTGAATATTGGGAATGTTCATCAAATGTGAATTTTGGAAAAAAGAATAGCTTTTGGGGGGGGGGGAAATTGAAACCAATGAATGAATCTCAATTAACCATGGAATGAAAAAGGTTGTGGAGGTGTGGTCTCATCCCCCAACAGTAAATGAGTTTTTTGGTTTCCTTTTTTTAAAGATATTATAAGTAGTATGTGAGAAAAACCTCATGAATTTATAATCCACTAACCAAGTAAACTCAAAAAAGTTCTAAGTTCATCTGAACAACGGAGTGTGAATAATGTTTCCAAGAGATTAATAAGTGATTGGTTACTATACCAATGTTAAATCTAACCTTTATAAAATAAGGATTCATTATTTTAAGTGATGCATCTCTGAATGGTCTTGGTATATTCTTATGAAAAATGATTAGGTGATTTATTATGCATCTCATAAGTTAATGACTCATGAACAGAATTATCCTATGAATGACCTAGAGATAGTTGGAGTTTTTTTATCTGAACCAATGGTGGCACAATCTTTATAGGGAGAAATATGATACATATATAGACCACCAATATTTTATGTATATTTTCAAACAAAATGGATTGAACTTGAGACAGAGGAGATGGTTAGATCTTCTTAAAGACAATGATTGTTAAATTCTGTATCACCTTGGAAGTGGAAACAAAGTTATTGATTAATTAAGGTAGATATTCTTTATTGTTCTAGAAATAATGAGGATTCAAGGAGATCATTGATCAAAGACCTAGTAAAACAATAAATGTGAATTATAAGGTTAGAGACATCATTAACCCTATCCCAAATTATTTGTCAACCGTCATTACTAGATAAGATTAAGAAAAATCAAAGAAAAGATCCTTTTTGTAGAATAAGATAACTGATGTGAAGAATGGGAATTTTCCTGAGTTCAATATTGATCAAGATGGTGTACTGAAATTTCATACATGGCGATGTGTTCCATCTATTCTAGAAATAAAGAATCTAGTGGATGAAGCTCATAGATCTATATTCTCTATAAATCTCAGAATCACTAAAATGTATACTAACCTTCAATATCATTATTAGTGGGATAACATGAAAATGGATATGTACAAATATATTAAAAGAATTCTAGTGTGTCAAAATGTGAACGTAGAGATGCAAATTCTTAAGGGGGTATTATAACCACTATTTATACCTTCATGGAAGTGGGATAACATCACTATGAAATTTTTCACTAGTCAACCAAGAACATCCAAAGGAAACAATGAAATTTGTGTTATAGTGGACCATATCACCATGATTTCTCATTGTATCTCTATTTTCAAATATTTCACTCTTAACAAACTAGACAAGTTATATGTGGAGGAACTGATAAGGATATATGGGGTACCAATCTCTATCATTTCAGATTATGATCCAAGGATCAACTCAAAATTCTAGAGATGTATTCACTATAATATGAATAATGAATTAAATTTTAGTATGAACTATCATCCCCAAACTGATTTCCAATATCAGAGGACTATTCAACATGAAGAGGTCATGATAAGAACATGGTCAATGGAATTTAAAGGTGGATGGGATCAACATCTCCAATTATTTGAGTTTAAATACAATATCATTTTCCATTTGAGTTTTCAAAAGGATCATTATGAAGCTATATATGGGAATCAATGTAGAGATCCTACTTGACGGGATGAAGTTTCTGAGGGAAATATTCTTGGGCTATATCTTGTGTAAGAGATGACATAAAATTTTCAATCCATCCAACAACACATTAAGGCTCCTATGAGTTGTCAGAAGAGCTGTGTTAGCCATCATCAAAGGGACTTGGAGATTTACATTGGTGACAATGTCTTCTTTCTAATTTCCCCTTGGAAGAGAGTCAAATAATTTGGGAAGAAATAGAAGCTTATCTCTAGGTACATTGGCCCCTATGAAATCCCTGATCACATAGAAGTAGTGGAATATTAGCTAGAACTTCTACCAAAATTAGCTCAAATTCAAGACATATTCCACATATCTATCTTGAGGAAGTAGATACTTGAATCTTAATATGTACTGAATCTAGAGATAGTATATCTTGAACACGGTCTCTGTTATGAAGATAATCCCATCAAGATATTTGACTATAGATATAAGGTTATATGAAACAAGTCGGCCGACCACATCAAAGTGTTGTATAGGAACAATAATATGACGGAGTGATGTGGGAACTAGAGGAATGAATGGGGAAGAAGTAACCACACCTTCTCTCAACTGAGGAAAAGAGTTTAAATTGTGGGTACAAAATTTTTTATGCGGGGAAGAATGTAAGGAAACAAACATTTTGAATGATATTGTTTTTCAAAAGAAAACATGTGCAAAATTATTTTGTACTCAACATAACATTATCTCCCTAATAATGAAGTGAGTATAATTTGAAATGTGACTATTGGCCTGCAAATCAATTTTTTCATTTCCTAAAGCCGGGTTAAAGGGGACCAGTACCCCAATGTACAAATTTCATACAAAGATGAAACTTAAACAAACCAGAACATCACAACATTACACATCATAATATCCATAATCGTCTCCAAAACCCATGCGGGATTCCTCCTCAACCGTAGCCGAATCCCACTCTGGGTTCCTCCAATAGTGTGAACTTTGAACCCTACTTCTAGGATGCTCCATAATAGGCCGTTCAGGTGAGGCATCGAAGGCTACTCTTCCCTTTTTCAAAGCAATCACCACCTCCCCACTCCACGTAGAAGCTAATCTAGTCCTCAACGACGGAGGAAGGTGAGAGTAATCCTTACGCACCCTTCTTGGTGTTTGAGTAGACATAGGCCCGCCACTTGTATCCATCTTCTGAGTTCCTCTCTTGACAATATCACTGAATGAAATCCCAGCCAGAACACTCACAGTTCCTGTTCCTCCCTAAGATTTCTCCTCTTCTCTTCTATGTTGCTCCCTCCAAATAGAAACCGGGCATTCAAAATTATCCAACCTCTGATCTGTATTTCTTATTTCCACTAAAGGGAGACGTCCATCTTCATTCGGATCCTTTTCCACAGCAATGGACAAGGCCTCATTCCCTTTATTATCATTCCTCCTGCTCTTTCCCCTCCTTCTCTTGGACGAAGTATTACTTCCATCCATGAAATGTGACTATTGGGATTCAACCATTATATGACTATAGGTTAATATGAACACTGATCAATATGATGATTGGTAAATATAATCTTGAAAATAAATTTAACGTTATCATTATATTTTATGAGGAAAATTTTGATAATAGAAATTTGATACATAAAGAAGAGTCGATATCCTCAATTAGTAGAGTAATTATGTTTGATTCCCATTTATTAGAGATTTTTATGGAGTTTTCTTCATTAAGGTTTTCCCTATACCAAACCCAAGATGAGATTCAACATGTGCAGTTTGAAAGAAATAACATATGAGAGATGTTCATGTTTGTAGATATTACCATTCAGTCGATGTTAGCCAGCACACCCCGTGAAAATAACACCATAACATATATTTCTCTTAGGGCGTACACAGGTTCAATAAGGGGTCATTGTAGACCTCGGAAAACGCGTCCCCAAAATTTTCCAAATGCTTCCATACACTTTCCAAGATCTTAGAACTTTTCGCAAGCTTCAATTTGATATGTCGCAGGGCCCGAATGGAGTTACGGATTAGGAGTTATGGACATTTGAAGTAGGGCTAGAAAAATGGTTCGCAAAGACCATTCGTGAAGCCCCCTCCGCGATCGCGGAGCGCTGCCACGAAGCAAAGGAGGCAGGATTCTCCGCGAACCCCTTTGACGTTTGCAATCCGCCACGGAGAATGCTCCGCCTTCGCGCTGAGTGAGCTCTGCTTCGCGGTGCCCCTTGCCTATAAATACCCAGCTTTCCCCCATTCACGGACGACCACGGCCACTTCACCCCTCGGGCAGCCGATCTCCCGGTTCGTGGAGCTCTACTTTGCGTCTCTGCGAGGCCATGCTCCATGAGCAGCTTCCTTCGCGTTGCTGATCCGAGAGCCGATGCTCCGTGAGCAGCTTCCTTCATGTTTCTGCTCTGCGAGCTGAGGCTCCGTGTGTCCACGCTCCCCGAGCCAATGCTCCACGATCCTGCTCCGCAAGCCGAGGCTCCATGAGTCCATGCTCCGTGAGTCCATGCTCCGCGAGCCAAGGCTCCGTGATGCTCCTATGTGAGACCATGCTTCGCGAGACTTTGCTCCACGAGCTGCCCTTTCTCCGCAAGAGGCCCATACTCTGTGAAACCACATTCTGCCCGAGCCCCTTTGCTTCGCAAAGATACTTCACGAAGACCAATCCTTTGTGAGGCTCCTACCTTCACGCCCACCGGTTTATACCATGGGGGCTACACCCCTGCACCCTCGCTCGAGGTTAGTGTCGGGCTGTGGTCCCCACCCTTTGGGCCAGTCCCTTCGTAACCGTCACAAACCCCCATGAAAAATGGAGAGTCGCACTGTAAACTTTTCGGGGCAGGATGTCGAGATTTTCCATTGCGCCCTTATGCACACCCACCTTCCACCTTTAGAATACCATTATTTGAGATACTCCTCCACACACCATGAAATACCATGAGTTTACGTATTCCTCTTGGTTCATTTCCTTTGTCTTGATTTGAGGTTCTCATCATCAATTCCCCTAGTACCTTGAGTCGAACCATTCCTCAAGCAACTCCTCCAAGCCCTATCACTTTGATCCTATGTCAGGTTGAACCAGAATGGGCCGCCCTTGCGTAAGTCCCAACACTAGCCATTTCTAGGAACCTTATACCCATGTAGTCCTAACTACATGACTATAAACTGTGGTACTCCCTATCTAACAAATGGTAGGATGCCTCTTGCTTAATACAAGAGATTCCTCATGCTCCAAGCATGACATGCCAACAGTCCTCTCTACATGACTATAAACTGTAGTTCACCCTATGTTTCAGGCATAGGATGCCTCTTACCCCAAACAAAAGATGCCTTATTCTCCAAGCATGAGATGCTAATGGCCCTATCTATATGACTCTAAACTGTAGTAATCCCTATTTGATCAATATATGATCCCTCCTGCCCCATACAAGAGATGCCTCATGCCCCAAGCATGGGATGCCAACAGTCCTATCTACATGACTATAAAATTTAGTGATATCCATATGTTCCAAACATAGGATGCCTCTTGCACTAAACAAGAGGTGCCTTATGCTCCAAGAATAAGACACCTAATTCCATGATTATAGTGTCATAATTCCAACGCCCCTTGGCATTATCCCTCTTGTGCACCATTGGACAGGTGAGGGCCTCAATTCACCAGTGATCCGGGATGCCCTCATGGCCAAACATGAGGAAGACATTACTGGTATCTTCCTAGCATAAGCCCCATTCACCATTTCCGTTCCATACCGACACCCGGGCATCTTCATTTCGTTAGCCCCATTCACCATGGCTGCTCTATTGCCGCACCCGGGCAGCTTCCTAGCGTAATTCCCATCTACGATTGCCACTCCTTAGCGGCACACGGGAAACTTCCTAGCGTAAGACCCATTCACCAGTGCCACTCCTTAGTGGCACCCGGACAGCTTCCTCGCATAAGCCCCATTCACTATTGCCGCTCCTTAGCGGCACACGGGAAGCTTCCTAGCGTAAGCCCCATTCAACAGTACCCCTCCATAGCGGCACCTGGGTAGCTTCCTCATGTAAGGCCCATTCACTATTGCCGCTCCTTAGCGGCACACGGGAAGCTTTCTATCGTAAGCCCAAATCACCAGTGCCACTCCATAGCGAAACTCGGGAAACTTCCTCGCGTTAGCCCCATTCACCAGTGCCACTCCTTAGCGGCACCCGAGATTCTTCCTAGCGTTAGCCCCATTCACCAGTGCCCCTCCATAGCGGTACCAGGGCAGCTTCCTCGCGTAAGCCCCATTCACTATTTCCGCTCCTTAGCGGCACACGGGAAACTACTTAGCGTAAGCCCCATTCACCAGTGACCCTCCATAGCGGCACCCGGGAAGCTTCCTCGCGTTATCCCCATTCACCAGTGCCACTCCTTAGCGTCACCCGGGAAGCTTCTTTTTGTATGCCCGTTTCACCAGTGCCACTCCTTAGCGGAACCCGGGCAGCTTCCTTGCGTAATCCACATTCACTATTACCGCTCCTTAGCGGCACACAGGTAGCTTCCTAGAGTAAGCCCCATTCACTAGTGCCACTCTTTAGCGGCAGTCAGGAAGCTTCTTTACATATGCCCCATTCACCAGTGTCGCTCCGTAGCGGCACCTGGGAAGCTTCCTAGCGTAAGCCCCATTCACTATTGCCGCTCCATAGCGGCACCCGGGAAGCTTCCCCGCGTATGCCCCATTCACTATTCCCGCTCTATAGAGGCACCCGGGAAGCTTCCTCGCGTAAGCCCCATTCACTATTGCCGCTCCATAGCAGCACCCGGGAAGCTTCCTCGCGTAAGCCCCAGTCACCAGTGCCGCTCCATAGCGGCACCCGGGCAGCTTCCTAGCGTAATCCCCATCCACTATTGTGATCCCAATCAGTGGTAAGCCATTTTGATCCTATGAAGTGGTAAGCTATTGACATCCTTATACAGCGGTAAGCCATTGTTATCCCATTCAGCGGTAAGTTGTTGACATTTTCATCCAGCGGTAAGCTATTGCGACCCCATTCAGCAGTAAGCCATTGTGACCCAATCTAGCGATAAGCCATTGAAACCCCCAATCGGCGGTAAGACATCATCAATAGAACTACACGGACTTTGATTCCCGGCCATGGGGATACATAGGAAGCCTCTTCAAGGCTCAAGATAAAAACCATCGTCATCCTTTTCTTTGGGCCTCCATCCTGGAGTAAGTCCCAACACCGTGGGCCGCCTAACGCATAATCCCCTCTTCGCTTCTCACAGACGCACCCTTCGTGACGTGGTTGTCAGGTCTCTGATGCCTCTTGATTCTCACACCGAGCACAACTCACATGGGCTTAGAGTAAGCATTGGCTGTGACAATACCTCTTCCAGCATGACGTTAAACTGTATGCCTCTGTCCAGCATGACGTTAAACTGCACATCCATTTGAACTATGAGGTCTTTGATCCATGTCAAGGCATGGTACGTTGGAAGACTCAACAATTTTCAAGCCCTCCGCCCATCATTTCTCCACGTCAGGTTCCACCCTCGTCCATCATGAAGTTAAACTGCATTCCAGTTCGACGACAAGATGTTGTGACAAACCTGAACTACGAGGACTTTGATCTATGTCATGTCATGGTACGTAGGAAGCCTCAATGACGTTCAAGCCCATATCCAATCAGACCAAGGACCTTTCTTCATGTCGGTTCGCTGACAAAAACCACCCGAACTACGAGGAATTTGATCCATGTCAAGGCATGGTACGTAGGAAGCCTCCCTTAGGTTCAATCCAACCACCAATAGACCCACGGGTTCACTTCCATGTCGATTCGCTGACAAAAACCACCACATGAGCTTCGGGGTCTTTGATCCATGTCAAGGCATGGTACGTAGGAAGCCCTCATGAGGTTCAAGCCCATCACCCGGTCGTTCTGACCACATTTATGTTGGTTCAACCCCATCATGCATGACGTTAAAATGTATTCGACATATCATTTGAAATACGAGGACTTTGATCCGTGTCAATGCATGGTATGTAGGAAACCTGCCTGAGGTTCAAGCCTAACAATCATTGGCCCAGACCATCTACTTGTCGGTGTGCCAAGCACCAATTTTCTCCTGAACTCTTAGGTCTTTGATCCAATTCAAGGCATGGTATGTAGGAAGCCTCACGAGGTTCAAACCCACAACCAGTGGACCCACAGGTTCACCTTCACGTTGGTTTTCCTGCATCCAACTTGAACTATGAGGACTTTGATCTGTGTCAAAGCACAGTACCTATAAAACCCCATGAAGTTCAACCCCAACGCCATCGGACTATGGTCCACCTTCACATGGGTTCACCGGCACCATCTCGAACTACATAGAATTTGATTCCCTGCAATGGGGATACGTAGGAGGTCTCTTCAAGGCTCAAGACCAACTTCAATGTTTCCCTTGTGATGATCCCATTTCATTCCCCCTACACTTCATTCATCCATCCATCACCAATCCTGATTCTCACACGGGATGCCACATCCCGGTGGGATCATGCCACCCACCTCCTTGCTCCTCCTAGCAGTACATGGGCCACTATCCACACGTAAGCCCCAGCATGTCTCTAGGTCGTTGTCCTCTGTGTACACACCGATTCTTCACCCCTTTAAACTATGTGGGGTTTGATCCCTATTGTCTATATAGGGTACGTAGGAATCCTCCCTCAGGTTCAATCCCAACCAATGGTAATCTTTGGTGTTTCCCTATTTTGGGGTGCACACTCCCTGATCTGCCCTTAGTGGTGTCCAGATCAGCTTTCACGGTGTGAAATCTCCCCTCTACGGGACACACCACCTATGATCCGTCTCTATGGGACGTTTTGATCACCCTCATTCCATCTCCGCAAGACGTTAAACTCGCGGCCTACCTCGTGATAAAGACGAGATACCTGAGGAAAACCTCGGAAGACACACCCTTGGTGTAACCGTCTCTGCTAGACGTTAATCTTGCAGCATACCCTGTGTAAGACATGGGAAGTTGAGGAAAACCTCAGATGCATGCCTATGGAATATGATTCCCCCCATTCGATGTGGGATTCCTTGAGTTATGTACCCTTGAGATGACCTCTTATGAGGAACAATATAGTTTCCTATGTCCATGCACCTAGAGATTCCCTGACATGCCTGATGTTATCATATACTCCGACCAAAGGTAACTACGATGCCAAAACCCCATGGAATGTCCTGACGGAAGTAATATAATTAACTGGCGTCCATGAAGATATGACACCAGGAATGAGATTCACGAACAATGTATTAAATCTATGAGGGAGACCCGGACAAGGTGATGAGTTCTGAGGAGGAATCCACAGAAGGAAGAACCGACATCCCATCATCCCGGTTTTGATCAAGGAGCAGACATCCCTGAATAAGGAGAGGATGCTGCTCGCCTTTGGAAAGTGATAATGTGGGGTAACAGCAGCGCGTCCTCACTGACAGATATGCGCGCCCCGGTGAAAGCGTCGGAAATAGTCATGAATCATAATCTTAGTGTGTAATTCCATTGTATAAATAAAATTGTTTTTCCGTCAATTCTAAATTTAAGAATAGTTTTTCTTAATAAATTTACATGGATGTTAATAAATTGATTTTTAGATAGATTTTAAAATTTTCAAAAAACAATTAATTAGAATAATAAACAGAGTTATTATGATTTTTTTATTTTAATTAAATATTATAAATAAAATTCCCTTATTTAAAAATAAATGATTAAATAATTTTTTAAGTATCATAAATTTTACTCTGCATTTTCAATCCCCTATGATTTTTAATAAATAATAATTTTTATTTATAAAAGAAAAAATTACCATATTTAGATAATTATAATAATAAAATACATATCATTTTTTAAATCATAACCTGAAAATAAGGTTAGGGGGAAT
This sequence comes from Viscum album, assembly GCA_963277665.1. Classification (NCBI taxonomy): domain Eukaryota; kingdom Viridiplantae; phylum Streptophyta; class Magnoliopsida; order Santalales; family Viscaceae; genus Viscum; species Viscum album. The sequence goes on along the minus strand of OY728162.1, from coordinate 1,112,904,214 downwards.
TCATTTTAATTATCTAAAATTCATCATTTTTAATGAATAGTAAAAACATAGCTTGAATTTTTCATTATGATAATGACATCATAAATATTTTATAGTGATGTAATAAATAATTAACCACAATCTAAGAAATTAGGAATTATATTTTATTAATATCAATTATTTTAATATATTTTAATCAATTCCCAAATATATAATTCAGTTCCCAAATTCTGAAATGGGAATTTTAACATTAAAATGATATTTTGTAGAAACTTTTATTTTCCCTCCAAAGAGTAGTAATATAATATTTTGGTCATAACTTATAGATTAAAATAACATAATAGGTGTCCCTAATGTTCAATACATTAGTGAATACCATATTTATGCCCATGTTTTTTCATTTACCACTACTTATGTGTCTTGAGCCTTTATTTAGATATTATTAAACAAATCTCCACATTTTCTATAAATAACCACCAATTTGTCAATTTACCTTCACTACCATTTCATCATCCATGAGGATATGATATATTTAAATCCCTAGGGGTCCTACCAAGGTTTCCTCAATCCCCCAAGTTCATGATCCTCATGTTTGAGGAACTACTCTTCAATATAAGGGAAATCTTATATTCTCTTTTCCTTTTAGGTTCGATTTTTTATTTGGTACGCCTTTCAAATTTTAAAAAATTATTCTTAAATATAATTCATTATATCCATTTAATAAAATAATAAAATTTTATGAATATTATACACTTTTCCCCTCTCATTTTATCCTTTTTATAAAACCACATTTTATACTTGTTATGTTGCCAATTTTATTTCTCAAAATTTATGTCTTCTCCTCAAGAAATTATCTTTTTATTTTCATTCTGTGAAAAGAAAATCCTCTTACATTTATATGGGTATTAACAAAGTTAAAAAAATAATTTTCTTTTTACCAAAGATAAAACCTTTATTCTTTTTTTAGTAGGTTATAAATTTCATAAAGATATTATCCTTAAGGACCTTTCAAAACGCCATGTTTTTTATATGAAACCTATTTCTTAAAGTCTCTATAGGTTATTTATGAATTTATTTATTAACATATATATGTATCAAATTAAAATTAATATATATTAAGGGTGCTCCCTAATAGTGCTCTAATGTATTTGGTAAAGACATTAATATCTAGAGTTGACATGTTTTATGATAATTTAGTTAATAACCTTGGAAATTTTTATGACACCTCAATGAAAAACGATGGTGATATACTTATGAGTGTCTCATTTAAATATTTTAGACCCATTTAATTTTTTTTATAAAAGTATTATTATTAATATATTCCTCTTTTTATATTTCTCATTCCGTTATGGTATTACTCATGTTCTTATTGGTTTTTTTCAAGATAACATGCAAACTGTTTCTCTTTGTTTCCCTTATTGGGCCTTATGCTCACCCATTCAATTGATGTTTGTCCCTTGGTTATGAGATGTAGTAAGATTAATTAATATCGAAAAATTAATTATTATTTATGTTGTTTAGAAAAATGTTTCAATTTTTCTTGTATTATGTACCTTGTTTCCAAGAAACTAAAATTTAAACTATTATCTATTTTTTACAAGGTAATTAAATGTTTATATTTTAAAAAGGAAGGATTTCATATGTGGTTATCTTATATACTCCAACACGACTCATATTTTATACTATTAACTTGTTTTTTAATATCTATTGGTTTTCCATATTCTACCAAATAATTTTCAACATCATCATAATAATGAATGTCATATTTAAATCGATACAATTGTTAATTATGAAACATGTCATTTATAGGAATACATGGGTATGTGTTAGTGTTCCTCGTTAGAAGAATCCTATTGATATAGTGAAAAACCACATTCTAGACTCCTCTTTTATCAATAATTTCTTAATTAAATTCCCAAAGGAGGAGAATCTAGAGAATGAGATGTGGTTTGGCTTCCAATTTATTAAAGAGATACCAGATGGTTTCTTGGTCAGTGAAAACAATGACATTGGACACTAATAGGTATGACCATAATTTAATAAAGGTTAAAAAATTAAAGTAATTATTTTTTAATTATGGTGTTGCTTTCTTGAGAAGGGTCCAGTATGAGTGAGACATTGTCTATGATATCTGTATCTTGATCTAATTGGTGGGATATGATTGACCAACTTTGAAGTTAGATTCCTCACACATGATCTCAATTGGTAAATCCCATATATATTTTTTAAATTATCAGTGGTGACATGATACTTAAATTCAATTTTTTTAATGGCCTCCCACATTGTTTTTTTGAACCCAAATTATTTTTCTTTTTAGAGTAATATGTTTTGGGGAAGTGGAATTTTTCTAATGTCATGAATGAAATGATGATAAAATCTAACATAAGATAATATAGATTTTATATACCATATATTTTTTAGGTAATGTTCGGGAAAAAATGGAATCCAAATTTGATTTATCTACCTTTATACCATCCCTAAAAATGAAATGTCCAAGTACTATACATTATTTCACTATGAAATTGATTTTTTCAAAATTTAATGCATGATTATATTTAATATAGAAGCATAAGAGAGAAACAAGAATACTCAAACAATGATAAAAATAAGAACCATACAAAGTGAAATCATTCATGAATATTCTTTATTACTCTCTTGGAAATCTAAACAAATATGAACCATCCATCACTGGAAAGTACGTTGAGCATCACAGAGGCTAAATGGAATTATCTTTTATGAAAATGTGTCAAATGGGAAAGATAAGGTTGTCATTTCATGTTCCACATGGTAAATATAGTATTTAATGTATATAGAATACCCATCAAGGTAATAATAGTGCTACTTCACCACTAGACTCTACAAAATCTGGTGAATAAATAGAAATGGGAAATGAGCCATCATAGTATGTTGGTTTTTTTTGATAGTAATCTATACATACACTCCAACTATTCTACCCATGGGTAAGAACCAATTATTTTTTATTATTTTTAATTACACTAAAAACGTTTTTATTACTAACTACCTACAATGTAATAATCAATTGGATATCGTAGATGAGTTAAATGATTTCATCAAAAAATAATTTAGTTACCTAATATAAAAAACATCTTGGAGGATGGGGTATTGTCAAAATTTTACTTACCTAACTAGTTTTTTCACGTCCCGACCCGAAATCCACTAAACTGGTGCTCCAAGACGGTTTTCCAAAAGGTCTCAAGCGCGCCTCCCCGTATGCTATAGGCTTCCGACTAATAGCGAGGACCTAGTGTGTGATAGTGGGGAGACTATACCCTCATTCTAGAGTAAGAAAACATCGGATATAACTATGTATCATACACATCAGAAAGTAAACAAAGTGAAGAAGCAATAAACAACTGAAATAGAATAAGAAGTAATAGTAAAATGTTGTAAAAGCCTGAACAGCTATGAAAAACAATAAAAAACTTATCACCCACCAGGCCAACCATACAGATTCAAGTACAAAAGAAACTGAAAGTAAAAATATAGGGCTCTGCTACTAACTCCGAGCCAATCCACGTACCCGATATCCAGACACTGTCGAACTACTGCAGACCGATTAGTAGAACCACTCGAGCAGATATGCTCGATCATGAGACACTGGGACTCAGCCCTATCCACTATACAACTCGTTCTCAACATGAAAACAAGACATAAGGTCTACACATACACCAAGGTGCACGTGCACGGGTGAGAAATAATCTCAGTAGGGAACCCCGACAAGAAACCTATAAATATGCTGCTAAAAGTGTATTAAAAAACAACGTGATAAGCCTAGCTAGAACACAACGTGGGAAGAAAATAAAATGTGAAACCACTTTCAAACTCAGGGTATGTAATACCTATCAACTGGAAAAGTGCCACCATGGATGTCCATATCTATATACCTACACATGTATAGTCCCATACAAATACACATATACATAAATATGAATATTCATGATTAGGTGATTCAAATAACAAGAAACCACATCAGCAGTCGATCCTTGGGACCATAAGCCCGATCACTGGAAATACTATGCAAGGGAATTGAGCTGGACATCATGCCACTCAAGCCATTTATTATTAAGTTGATATATGGGCCCGTAATCCCATCGACATGTACCTGCATCGACCAACTTCAAAAACATATCCTTGAACCATTTAATAAAAAACAAGAAACCATTGTCCTCAGACATGTGAATATTTACCCTTAAGTGAACAGAAACAATGCCCACAGGTAGTTTCCCTCAGGAATAATGAATATTGCCCTCTAGTGTATAAGAATATCACCCTCAGGCATAACGAACATGTTCCCTCAGGCTAATATAACCACGCCCTGAGGCTAATATATCCACGACCTCAGACTAATCAGAACCACGCCCTCAGGCTAATCAGAACCACGCCCTCAGGCTAATGAGAACCACGCCCTGAGGCTAATGAGAACCACACCCTCAGGCTAATTAGAACCATTCCCTTAGGCAAAAGTAAAACACTGCCTTTATGCGCATGTAACCAGGCTGAGACCAATGCATAACAAGAAATTTTTTAAAATTTTTATCTCAAGAAGATTCAAAACTCCAAAATCATGGCATACCCTTGGGTATCCTGGCCAAATGGCTAAACAGAGGAACGCACCCCTGGGGTGGTCCTGGATCCAAGAATCTATCCTATATAGTAGTTTTAACTTATCATTAGATTATCTATGCAATTCTAGATATCTTTTAGCAAAGGCCTCATCCATACGACACCCCAACCATGGGTTCCCACCACAATGAAAAGAAAAACAACATGAAAATTGGAATTAAACATCTGAACACCTACTACTCAGGCACCCAAGGAAAAGTAGGCATCCCAACAAACAAGAAGATGCCTTGCATATAGCTCAATAACTACCAACCAGGAAGCACCTATGGTAACCACTACAACATCAACAAACCAAGTCAGATATAAACAAACGAGTGAGGGTGGCCCAAACACCCAACCCAATACTACATCGACAGCTCCTGGGGAATACATGTTTGGTATGAGTTCTAGGTGACACCTGAACACCATCTCTACCAAAACCTGATTTAACAACTCAGGGCCAGTCAAACAATGGGAACCTGTTGGGTCCCTCAAGTCAAACAATGAGGAAGCATCATACTTGGGATCCTCAAGGTAAACACGAGCGAAGGAATACTACATGGGATACATAGTGAAGAGTAATGGAGGAATCCTACATGGGATCCTCAAAGGAAAGAAAAAATAGGAATTCCATAACATGGGTCCTATTAAAGGATAAACAGTAAAGGGATCCTATAAGGTACTCCCACGTTCAGTACACAAGCAAAGGCATCCATCATGGGATCCTTAGACGTGCCAGATCTTATGGCCTCATAGGCCAGAAGGGACCATCTCATAAGGGAAAAATCCTCTAAATAAAAGGTTACGAGAGATATCTCTTAGCTCATCTCCAATTAAATGTCTCAACTATATTGGTCAAAACACCCAACCTATCATCTGAGCCATGTCTCACTATTAGGTGTCAACTGAACTTGACAAATGGAGGAAGAACCCCTCCATTTAGATAAAAACCCCGCAAAACCCCATTTATATAACGTTTAAATGTCAAAAGGATTATACCATTGCAATATACGTGAAAAAAGGTCATAATCAACTACTCACATGCCCAATTCTAACTTCCAGAGCATAAGATATCCCAAAATTACTAAACTGAAATAGTACATGGCCAGAGCACATGGCCAGAGCACATTGGGCCTGCCTGTGTAATAATACACAGCATGTAAATTATTGTACACGGCGTGAACTGTACAAAAAAAGTTACAATGCATGCGTTTTCACTAAAACACATGCCCAAGAACCACTATATGGCGTTTACTTCAAAAAAACAAATATTACATGTTCTATTTCACACGACCAGGAACACAACCACCGACTAGACAACGTGTACTCAAAGTACACAGTCTGTACTTAAGAAAAAATCTTTTTCCCCGAATGAGAAGAACACACGGTGTGTACCCCTATAATATACACCATGTATTCTAGTTTTTCCGACGGGAAAACCCTGAAAACACCCGAAACTCCCATTTTCACACCTGAAACATCAGATCCAGCCTTAAGAGTCCACAAAGAAGAAATATAAGGAATTAATGACTTAAAAACATATTTAAAGCGGATATATGTCAAAACATAAATAGTCTTTCCTTTGGGTGGAAGACGCCGAAGCTTCAGTTGATTTCACGGCTCCCGGTTGCCACACGCCGACTCAGCACGTCGAGAGCTTCGAATCGGTACCCCTAATGGTGTCCAACTCTCCCTCTTCCTCAATCTATAAATCCCCCCAAAAGACATGTCCATGGAGGAGTGAATATGGAGCATGCACAAGAAGGATGAAGGAATAGATAAGAAACGAAAATGAAAGAAGAAAAGAAAAGGAAGAAAAAGGGGCCCGGGCTAGCCTCGGTGCCCGACATGAGTTTATGTATTCCCTAGGATAAAATCACAATTCCGGGATCAATGGCGAAAATAGAATCTCAATCCTACGATCCATTTAGAAGTTATTTCCAAATGAAATTGCGTGAATAATTTAACAATTATTTTAATAATATTAATTATTAAATATTCTGCCAAAATTCGAACAACTCCGATTTCCACCGAACTCATGTCCTAGGGAAAACAACCTATTATGGGACCAACATAGTTGACTGAAAAATTATCCGAGATCAGATGATATGATAAAATGACAATTTTACCCCTCACGAGCATCCTACAGCAAAAATTCAAATTTCTGCTCAAAACTACAGTCCGAAAAAGCACGGGTTCTTAAAATATCCCCACCATATACCTTCTCGTCCCCAAGAATCCCAGTGAAAGAACCAGAAACAATGATCATAACTGAAGCATCTTCACAACCAAGCTATCTATACTGCCCAACGACCTGCCTTAAACTGTTAACAACCACCTTCTTCACAGAAGGCACACAACTATTCCTGATATGGTACTCCCCACCATAGGAATACCCTTATCATCATCTAAAAAGAAAACTCCAAGCACAAAAGCACAATAGAAAACACCAAAGTTTATCCTAAACAAGGAAAACCACTCTCAAAAGTCCAATGGTGCACTCCCCACCTTATGGATTTCCTTACACTGGTCCAAGAGCACAACCAGAACAGGTTCCATCCTCAATAGGGATGAACATTAAGATAGTAAAAGGAGCTCAGTGTAGGGAAGAAGCTCTCTCAGCATACTCAAGAAGAATCATGAAAGAGAAAGATCATCTCTAATAGTAGTACACTATGATTTCCCTGAAGGTGTGTCCAGCTCCATCCGAGCCACACTTTCATCTTTCCAAAACTCTACCAAGATTTATGTATGGGTCAACCATTCCACGGTAACCCAAAATTTCACAATTTCACCTCTACAACAGCAACATCAGAAACACTGGTCGACCAGGTTAGGCACTCGAACATGCCTTCTCGTCAAAACCAGTCATGAAAAACAAACACCACCAAGAGGCAATCGAAAACGCTACCCAAACCTTTCACACACAGGTTTCCCTAGAACATAACAGACATAAAACTACAGGGGTTCAATTCTAAACCATGTGTCTCTAGGTCTTCCACCTATCACTATAGAAAAAACTTCTAAACTAGGTCACAAGGTCTAACAACCCAGCCCAACAGATCTAAAACCTCTTAGAAGATAGTATAGATCACAATGAAAAAATGATAAAAAGCCAAAACACAACCTACAAGGGCCCTGATCCTCTCTGAGAATCCTCAGAAGGAACTACTCCCTAGATTCCACAACCCAAGAAGAAGAGAAACTAAACTGATGCTCATTGGGTATCTTTATATAACAATACCACAAGTAGGTCCAGTTCAAAAGAAAACCCTTGGCATCTATCAACATCATTCAGAACGATGCGACTAGGAAACTATAGACCCGAGAAACAAAACCCAATAAGGATTGAATGGAAAGGAATCATGATCCACATAGATCAACTGGGGTCACTGCACCACCTGTGCACAAGGACTTAGTCATTAGCCTAAAAAAACGCCTCAACGTAGATCCATGTAACCTGCCATCAGTGAAAAAAGTATGTGTAAGTAGACTAAAAGGTCTCATTCATCAGTAAAAACACACACTAGTATGCCTATATGATGTGAATCCTACGTGCCTAGTATGATGCATGAGACGCCTCTTGCCTTTTCTAGCCAAGAGTCAAAATCCATCCCTGGAATCTTAGCAATGGCCAACAACTAGAGATCCATAGTAAATAAAAACACCACACAACATGTGCGCCACTCAAGGAGAAAATCATATTCAACTGTAACATCGCAAAATCAGAACAGTATTCCCAAACCCTAGAAAACTGGACTTCTTACCAGAACAAGTGTTCTCGATGCACTAGCCTGATATCCATCACAGGTTCTGACACATTCCTAATACTCATGTCTACCATATCTTAAATTGAAAATACCATGAAAGAAAACTCATCTGAAACCACCTTGTCACATCCTGACCCAGAAGCCACTAAACCGGTGCTCCGAGTCGGTTCGCCACAAGGACTCAAGCGTGCCTCCTCGTACGCCAGAGGCTGCCGACTAGCAGTGAGGGGCTAGGGTGTGATAGTGGGGAGACCACACCCTCATAACAGAGTAATAAACCAATAGAAATAATTGTGTATCGTACAAACCGGAATATAAAAAGAGTGTATAAGTAATAGACAACTGAAATAGAATAAGCTGTTATAGTAAAATGCAGTAAAAGCCCGAAAAACTATGCAAACCAATACAACACTGGTCACCCACCAGGCCGACCATATAGATTCAAGTTCAAAAGAAACTAAAACTAAAAGTGCAGTTATGTGATACTATCTCCGAGCCAATCCAAATACCCCATCTTCAGACACTGTCGAACAACTGCAGCCAGATCAGTAGAACAACTCAAGCAGCTCCGCTCGATCGTGCAACACTAGGCCTCATCCTTATCCACCATGCATCTTGTGCTCAACCTGAAAAGTAGACATCAGGTCAAGATGTACAATGAGGTGCACATGTAGGGGTGAGAAATAATCTTAGTAGGGAACCCCGGCAAGCAAATTATAACTATGGAGCTAAAACTATATTCAACAACAACGTGATCCGCCTAGCTAGAACACAACAAAGGAAGAAAATCAAATTTAAAACCACAGTCGAACTCAGGGTATATAATCCCTGTCAACAGGGAAAGTGCCACCATGGATTTCCATATCTATATACGTATAGATATATTGTACTATAACTATACACATATACATAAATATTAATATTCATGATTAAGTGATTCAAATAACAAGAAACCACATCAACAGTCGATCCTTGGGACCATAAGCCTGATCAATGGACATCCTGTGCAAGGGCGTTGAGCTGGACATCACGCTACTCAAGCCTTGCATCATTATGTTGATATATGGGTCTCTAATCCCATTGAAATGAACCTTCTTCGACCAACACCAGAAATACATCTATGAACAATTTAATAAAAAAACAAGTAACCATTGTACTCAGACATGTGAATCCTTACCCTCAGGAAAATAGAAATGATACCCTCAGGTAGTTGCCCTCAGGCATAACGAATAGTGACCTCAGGCATATAAGAATCTCAACCTCAGGCATAACGAACACTTTCCCTCAGGCTAATAAAACCATGCCCTCAGGCTAATATAACCACACCCTCAAGAAAATCAGAACCCCACCCTCAGGCTAATCAGAACCACACCCTTCGGCTAATCAGAACCATGCCCTCAGGCTAACTTTAACCACGCCGTTAGGCTAATCATAACCATACCCTCATGATAAAGTAAAACACTGCCTTCAAGCGCAGGTAACTAGGCTGAGCCCAATGCATAACATGAAATATCATACAAATTTTATCTCAAGAAAATGAAATATACAAAAATCAAGGCATAACTTCGGGTATCCTGGAGAAACAGCTAAATAGAGGAATTCACCCCCAGGGCGGTCCTTGATCCATGCATCTTTCCCAAACAGTAGTTTTAACTTATCATCAGATTATCTATGCAATTATAGATATCCTTCAACAAAGTCATCAACCATACGACACCCCAACCATTGGTTCGTAGCACAATTATACCCAAAAACAACATGACAATTTGAATTAAACATCATAACACCTACTAGTCAAGAACCCAATGCAAAGTAAGCATCCAAACAAACAAGAAGATGCCTAGGGTTAGGCTCAATAGCTACCAACCAAGAAGCACCTCTGGTAACCACTACAACATTAGCAAACCATGCCAGATATAAACAAACAAGTGAGGGTGGCATGAACAACCAACCCAACACTACATCCACAACTCTATGGGATTACATGTTTGGCACGAGTTCTAGGTGACACCCGAACACCATATCTACCCAAACCCAACGTAAGAACTCAGGGTCAGCCAAACAATGGACACTTGTTGGGCCCCTCAAGTCAAACACTGAGGAGGAATAATACCCGGGATCCTCCAGGTAAACACGAGTGAAGGCATCCTACATGGGATCCTTAATGAAGAGTAAGGGAGGAATCCTACAAGAGATCCTCAAAGGAAGGAAAATATAAGAATTCCATAACAAGGGTCGTATAAATGGATAAATAGGAAAGGGATCTTACAAGGAACTCCCACGATCAGTCCAAAACCAAAGGCATCCCCCAGGGGATCCTTAAAATTGCCCGATCTCACGGCCTCATAGGCCAGAAGGGAATGTCTCACAAGGGAAACATCCTATAAAGAAAATGATACAGGAGATATCTCATAGATCCTCACCTATTAAAGGTCTCAAGTAAGTTGGTTTGAATACCCAACCTATCATCCACACCACGTCTCACTCTTAGGTGTCAACTGAACTTAAAAAATAGAAGAAGAACCCATCCACTTAGACAAAAAACCCCCGAAACCCAATTTATAGGACCTTTAAATGTTAAAACGATTCCAAAATTGTGATATACGTGAAAAAATTCTTGGAATCGAATAGTCACACGCCCAATTCTGACTTATAGAGCATAAGATATCCTGATATTACTAAACCGAAGCAGTACATGGGAAGAGCACATTGGGCTTGTGTGTAACAGTACACGTCATGTACTTTATTGTACACAACATGTACTATTCACAAAAAGTTACACCGTGTTCTTTTTCACTAAAACAAATTCCCAAGTACCACTACACGATGTGTACTTCAAAAAACCACTATTCCGCGTTCTATTTCACACGACCAGCCACACGACCACTAACTACATGGTGTGTACTCAAATTTCATGGAATGTAATTAAGAAAACTTCTTCATCCCCGAACAGGAAGAACAAATGGCATGTACCCCAGGAATACACGCAATGTATTCTGGGTTTTCTGATGGGAAAACCATGAAAACACCCGAAACACCCGTTTTCTCCCCTGAAACATTTGATCCGGCCTTAAGAGGACAGAAGAGAGAAATACAAGTCATTAAAGACTTAAAACAAAATATTTAAACGGTATCTATGGTGAAAACATAAAGGTCCCTAACTTTGGGTGGAAACAACCGAAGCTTCGGTTGATTTCATGGCTCTCGGTTGCCGCATTCCGACTCAGCACGTCGAGAGCTTCGAATCGGTACCCCTCTTGGCTTTCAAATCTCCCTATTTTACAATTTCAAAACACCCCCAAAAGATATGGACAAGGAGGAGCACATATGGAGCATGAACAAGAAGGAGGAAGGAGGAGATAAGAAAAGAAAAATAAAGAAGAAAAGAAAAGGAAGAAAAAGGGGCACGGGCCGGCCCTGGTGCCCGACATGAGTTTTTGCCTTCCCCAGGCTAAAATCCCCATTTCGGACTCAACAACGTAGACAGAATCACAATCAAACACTCTGTTTAGACGTTATTGAAAAACAAACCTCCAAGAATAATTAAATATTTATTTAATAATATTAGATATTAACTATTCTGCCAAAATTCGAGCATCTCAGATTTCCACCAAACTCATGTACATGGGTAAAAACCCTATTATGTGACTAACAGAGTTGTCAGAAAAGTTATCCAAGATCAAATGGTAGGGTAAAATGACCATTTTACCCCCATGAGCATCTTACAGCAAAAATTCAAATTTTTGTTCAAAACTACAGTCTGAAAAAACACAGGATCTTACATGTTTAACTTCATTGATTAATAATATACGATGCCTGAAAATTGATGGGGTTATACTAGTAATTTCATGAAGTTTCCATCCCAATTCTGGTTTATACACCCAAAAATGGTCAATAAATCATAATTCATGCTTCGGAGGGAGTGAAGTATCAATGGTGAATGAGAACTTGTTTCTATTATCAAGATATGAATATTTCAATATTTAAGGAAGTTTTTCATGTTCCGATTCAGGTAGATTTGGGATGGATGGGTGAAAATGTGAATGTGGGAGATCAATTATATAATCTAACTAACCAATTGTAACACCCCCATATAAGGAATAATATTTTTATATATGTGTAGTATCATCGATGGTTATAGGATTTTCAATGGTAATCATAAACAAAGGAAAATGCATGAAATTTTTATAGACTAATTCAAATTTTAACTCATGATTAATTGCCTTATATTTCAATCAATGATGAAAACATAAAATATGGGTCATGGGAAAGATGATATTTTCTTTGGGTAAAGGAAGTACATCAATAAAATTAACTGAATGTGAGGAATGTGCTTCTGAGGGGAACTTCATGGCATTAAAGATGTAGAAGTGGAAAATGCCCCCACTAAAATCCAATGATAAAGCACCGTTATAGACACTAATTATGGTTTCCTATGTTTTCAAGAAAGGCCTCACCAATATAATCTATTCATATATATATATTATATCATATCACATTTTAATCACATAATAATTAATAGAAAAAAATTAATAGTATAAACCTCATATGAAAATACACTAATTCACCAGTGGGGTGTGATGTTCCTCGGTTTTATTGTTGAATAAAATTTATATGGGATTCAATTACACAACATAAAAAGAATATAAAATTTAGTTACATGTCACACTTGTATAATCACCCAAATCAAGTATAACATTATAAAATAAGCACTTCCCTATTATTTATGGAATTAAGAATGATCTCAGATCATTTAATTTTGTGGGACGTAGTATCTCTATAAATACTATGATGTTCACATACAATCTCAACTATTTAATTCCTGTAAGTATCATTCGGTGTGTACACATTTCCTTTTAAAACATGAGATTCCATGGAATTTGTTTCATGACATCACTCAGGGGAATGTAAATCTTTAATTTTTTGATTATTTCCAGGATTTATTTATCAATTTTAGATTACATTTATTTCTATGTTTGGGTGTCCCTTTACGGAAATGGAAGAGGATAAGTTGGTATATGAGTCTCCTCTAAATATACTCTTTTCTTTTGTTGGGGGTTTTCTCGGTATGATGATTTTTATCATTTGGATTATGTGAGATGGATGGAATGGTGGTTTCTTTAGGAGGGGATGAATCTAATGGAGCAATAATTTTGTCTTAATGTTATGTTCAATTTTGACAGGTGACAGAAATTTCATCCCCCAAGTCTATAGGGATGATTATTGGTTGAGAAGGTGGTTTACCCAACTAGTGAATTTTGATTTCACCCACTGAGATAGTGAGTTATCCTAATTGGGTTTTTAGATCTTATATGGAATCATGGGTAGTTTTTTGAAATTAGAGATTATTTTCATCCATTTTTTAACATGTTCTTAGGAATTGGTTTATTTTTTAGAGGGGGTTTTTGGTAGGTTATTTGTAGTGGGTAAGGATTTATGGGTGGTGGTGGTGGATGACTACTCTACCATGGTTAGTTCCATGTTTGTTAAGGATATTTTGAGTACCCCCTTTCCTAATAGTTTTGTTATACTTATACCATGATATTTATTTATTGTATGTTTCTTTTCTAATGGGTTTGTAAAATGGGATGCATATAAATATTTCCTCAAAAATATCATAAGGTTCTCTTAGTTGAGGGAATTGGTCAGAATAGTGGGTGTCGATAGAATAGGTAACATAATGAATGGGAGTCTAAGGTTGGTAATTACCTAAGGAAGGATAATGATGGTGTATTAGGGAAAATACCACCTTAAACATCATGTCCACCTTGTTTTCAAATTTAGATCCTTTAACCATGTGGAAACCTAAAATTGGTACATTATAACTTGAACCAAATTATTTCATGTGTTGTCATATGTTTCGATGAGGGTCCTTATATTGATTGGGGTATTTTAAAATAGTCCACCACCTACAAAAACACTAATCATATTACTATATATTGTAATTAAAGTTTCATAAAAATATAATATTTATAGTTGATAACTTGTTTGGTGGTGTGATAAAGTTGAAACAATTCACTTAAATATGTACCATTATTCATGAAGTATTACCCCATGTGATTGTATAGTTCCACAAATTTTTTCCTTATAGTCATATTTCAAGATGATAGGAAGTAATTTTCAGGAAAATTTTGTTTCTTTTCCACCCATCCTTCAATAGGAGAGTTAACACAATACAAGAAGTATTTTTTAGTTTCATTTAATGATAAAGGAAATACCCAAATATTTACCTGATCTCTATTCACATTTGTAGTATTTAATGATGAAAACACATAGGTAAATTCTTTTAAGTACTTATGTAGGTATTCTCTTGTGAGTACATGGAATTTTGGTAATATTATAATTTAACCATATTTTAGTTTTCTGTATGGTTCTTCACCTTGTGCTTGATTTTATATTGGTTGGATATCAACATTAGGAGAAGTGATTTATTTTAGTGTTTAGTTATTTTATACCATATTATACATATTAATTTTATTTATAGAATATGAGGGGTATAAAATAGTATTAATGTGTTTTGCATCCTCCTTCAAGGGATAACCATGTGTGTATTAGTTTCACTGACACATGATCCTCTCTAGTTTGGGGTAAAAAGAGGTAAATTCCACAGAGAAAAACATTTCATGAATAAAAAAACATATTAAGTTAATAAGAACACAAAAATATAAGGGAAGATATATTATAAAACAAAACCAATATTAAAAATATTCACAAATATTTTATAATAAACGCACACTAAAAACAGAATAATCCCATGTAAACAGTGCCAAAATTTACCTTGTTATCATGAAACATTAAATTGAATTGGTTTTATATGGTAATATTTATTCTATGTAAAAATATATGTCATCTATCAATTATTTTGATAGATTTTTTTGGATTTACAATATAAATAAATATAAAGTGGGGTGGTTTGATTAAATTTTTAAAAAAATATTTGGATTTAGAGAGTTTAATAGAATAAAAAATTGTATTTTAAAAAATATGATATAAATGGGTATGTGTGAGTTCAGTACACAAATTTCAGGTTCATTTTTCATTTATATTCATTTTAGATGTGATTAAATCTTTGGTTTAAATTAATCGTAATCCTGATTAATTTTTAAGCTTTTATATTCATGCATATAGAACCAAAACATCAAATAACAATTGTATTGAAAATGTACAACCCTTATTCATTATATTGGAGATTATAGTTAATATTTATATCTCATGAAATTTTATAAGAAAAAGACTATTGTGTTTTCTAATTGGAAGAACCCAAGTCACACACTCAAAACCACACACTAATCAGTTAAAAATTAAGATCATACCAATCACATGCATCAAAAAAAGAATTAAAATATGAAATAATGTAAGATACATGAAATTAAATGTTATTAAATCCATGTTAATATAAAAAAGTATATAATATATGTTTTGGAACTACCTTGACTTATGTGTATCTCCCTCACAATGAACACACACAGTTTAGTAAACAAGTGAGAGGAAAAGGAAGCAAAGGTGGATATTATTCTTCATTGAAGCTATACCAATGAGGATAAAAATATTTATAACCTAAAAGGTAATGATATTAATCATATGTAACAATAAAATTGTATAAATTAACTAATATTTCTATCATTTAAAGGGGGTGCATGAGGTTCCAATTTATAGTCAATGTGGGAGTTAGTTTTGGCCACCCTAATTAGGAGATATCATTTGGACCATGTTTTTGGGATTGTAAAATATGTTATATTATATTTAAAAAATGGAAATAATTGTTGACAAAAATATTTAGTATCACTATATATTATTTGGAAGAATGTTTATGTATAAAATTATATATAATTTAAAAATACTGAACCAAACCATTGACATAGACCATATTTGGTTTCTTGGATAGATTTGTTAGGATAAAAAGTTATTGAAATAATTAATATTTTGTGTATTTAAAAAACCTTTAGAAAAATGAATTATGAATCCTCACACAATATTTAATCCCAATTGGATACAAGTATTATATATAGTGTGAATTTTACTACACATGTGGGTTTGGGATCTTGCACAAATTGGCTGATTTTTATTCAACATTATCTTGGGTCCTACAAATCACCACTTACTAAAAATTAATCATAGAAAAAATAAAATTATCCATTTAAAAAGTGAAAACCATTAAATAATTAAGTCAAATGTTATGTTAAATTTCTTATTATATTCTCAATTTTCAATAAACAACTAGTTTAACAAAGTGGTGTAAGGGTGAAATAAAATAGTAAATCATGGTGAGATCACACACCCACATCTAAACATTTCCACTCTTGGGAAAAGTCTCATTTTAAAAATGATTCATAATGATATTTCCATATTCATTAATATTTAACAATAAAATAAAATTTAATTCAATGATGACAATGTGATCATTGAAAAAACCACACTAAGGAGCTATTCTTAGTGATCAAGTTAACAAATGTCTCATAAATTTTATTAGAATGGCATTCAAGGAGATTTATGATACTACTATAAGAAAATAATTTACAATTCAACCATGTCATTAATTCATTATGTGTGTGTGTTAAAACCATTTCATTCAATTCTTTTCACTTTATCTACAGTAAATAATGGATTTCTAACGTTTCTATGATTACTTGATTCTTTCCACATAACCTTACTTGAATCAATTATAATAAATTTCCAAGACCCAAAAACTTAATAATTCCTAAAATTGAAACCTAAATATCTTTACCTTGATATCCTCATATGTATTACATTTATCAAACACATTATTATTTATTTGTGTAGTTTTGTTTGTGGGCGTACAATAGTTGGAAGGGAGGTACACACTACTAGGTCAATCTGGTATAGTAATGAATAAGATCATGTAAGGAATAAATGTATCCAAGAATAATTTTATAATAATGATAAAAATTACGGTAACTTATAATTACCAACTTTTAATTAATAAAAATTCACATTTCAGGGTTGAGTACAATGTGGTGTGGATATATTAAGTGATATTATTAACCCATAAAATACACACATAGGGTATTAATCATCTCAAAGGGTTTATAGAGACACACCCATTTATTTCATCAAAAAACATCACATTTACTGAAAAGTATCTCAAATCAATGTTAAATTGATTCCAAAACGCACACTCTATCGATAAATGGTGTTCTCATTAAATGTTTAAACAAGTTTATATAGATAAAGTAATCATGAAATTTCAATAATTTCCTTGATTAACTATTCATAAAAAAGGAGTATTCCATCATAATGGGGGATGTAAAAATACCATATAGTAAGTGAAAATAGAAAAATATGAAGGATAATGAAGATCCTAATATACTCATGACTTCAACCACCCCCACACCTAGAGTGTGTAGGTTTTTCAATTTAAGGAAAGATAATGGTGGAATGAAGGATAAAACCTATTAGGTATCATGGATATATGTCTTCTTAAAGTTGGATATCCTATTTTGGGGGCTATGTAATGGGTTCATGAATGTGCTTTAGCTACTTCCCATTGATGGTGAATGTTTATTTTATTTATTCATTTGGAAACAACACAAATCCTAATGGATTGACATTAGTAAAAATTTATGGTCCAATTTAATGGTAATAAAGGTTACCTAGGTTTACCTTCATCTTTGTATTGAAAAGGATGAACTTCTACCGAACGTGGGATTGATGATGAAAGATGGGATGGTCATGGGAACCCTTGGTTCGATCCATTAGATCTTATAGTTCTCATTTGAATATCTACTCATTTCCTCTAGCTCATGAACCTGCCACTTATTCTGAGAACCTTCACTAGATATATTATAATTTTATATTTAATGTCCTAATAAGCATAGTTTTATCTCTAAAATGGAAGTTGAAAACACTTTCCATGAATAATATTAAAGGATAAATTTTAATTTGAGTTTCTAAGGTAGTAAAGTAATCCAATAATCACTCATTGATTCTAATACTCCAATATTATCTATTTTGTGGAATGATTTTTTCAGAATTTATTTTACCAATCTATTTGAAACATTGACATGACTATTTGGTTGTGGGTGATATCAAGAAAAAACCCAATTCCTAATCCAATACCAATGAAATTGTTATTAAAATTTTCAGTTGTAGAAATAAGATCCCTGATCAACAATGAAGAACTTAAAGAATATAACCCTACAAAAAATTTGTGTTCAAAAAAATCAAACTTCTATCTTTTAATAATCATTCCTTGTGTCTCATTCCTTTTTCTACTTCGACACTTAATATACTTCTAGAATAATATAAAAGTTTACAATTGAATTAGCAAAATTCATAATAATATTAATTCCCCATACAAAATTAATGTCATCAAATATCGACGGTTTTTTTTGGAATTTCAATTTTTTGGAGGCATTCCCCATCTCTTGTCATCAATGAGAAACATTGAAAAATAATGGGATTCCTAAAATAGTGTTGGCCAAAATATGCTAGAATCAAGAACATTACGTGTAGTTCGTTAGGGGAAAGAATTCCCCCCACATGCCAAATTGTGAAAATACATAAGGATGGTCTAAAACTTATTATTGGGAACAGAAAACATCAATATTGTATGAGTACATGTGCATAAAAGGTAGGGTATATCCCAAATATACCATAGAGACACATATTACAAATGATCAACTTAGTTTTTATTTAAATTAATAGGTATGGAAGATTCTACCAAATAATTTACAATTTCATCTTACCAAGGAATGTCATATTTCACTTGATACAATTTCTTATTATGAAACATTTAGTTTATGGGAATATAGGAGGTGATTCAATGGTCATGGATGGAAGGATCCTACTGATATGTCTAACTACCACACTCTGTACTCCTTTTTTCCCAAATTTATAAATTAAATAACAGAAGGTGGAGAATCCAAGTAAATGAGATGTGGGTTTTCTTCTAGTTTCGTAAGGAGATACCAGAGGGTTTCATGGATAGAGAATAAAATAAATTTAAAGAATAAATGGTATGACAGAAATTTATGAAATGTAAAAATATTGTGAATGATTTTTTTTTCATTTGTGGTGTTTTTTTGGGGAGGGTCCAATGTGTGTGAGACACTTTCTATGACATGTAGTGATCAATTGAATCATTTTAATAAGAATAAACAAATATTATAGTTAGAGGCATCACACATGATATGAAATGGTAAATCCCATCTAGTTATTCTGATTATGAGGTGTGATGTGAGACTATATTTCAATTTTATAAAAGATCTCTCATGGTTTTTTTTTCAATCAAAATTAATTTTTATTCATGGATTAATCAGGTTATGGTTAGTGAAATATTACTAATGTCACAAATGAAATGATTATAAACTCTAATATAACCTATGAAAGATTGGACATCCCACAAATTTTTGGTAAAAGGTAAGGAAGAAATGGCATCCCCTTGTCATTAATCTATGTGGACACAATCTCTATAAATGATATGTCTATATACTATACCACATCACACTATGAAATTTAATGTATCCTAATTTTGATCAAGATTATTTTGAATATAGATATATATGAGAGAAAAACTACTACGAAAACACTGATCAAAATAAGAAACACCTGTACTGAGATCATCCATGCATACCTATATGAAATTATCTAGGTTTTGTGATAAAAATACTAACCATGCATCATTGTAAATTACTTGGATCATCACACAAACCAAATGGAATAATTTTGTATGAATATGTGCCCAATGGGAAAGTGATGTTTTCCTTTTCCTGATCTATAAAGAAAATATTGATATGAATATATCCATAATACCGATCAAGGGAACAATATAGGTACTTCCCCCTTATCCTCTATAGAATTTTTTTAATGAATGACATTGGAAAAAATATTTCTTATTATGTTTGTTTGGTTTAATGTATTCTATACTAACACAACAACGACTCTTCACATGGGTTTTCACTAATTCAACATTTTTTTAATTAATGTAAGACTAGTTTTTTATGAACTACCTTCACTGAACTAACCCATTTTTTGTCAAATATGGGGTAAATTATTCGATCATGAAATAATTTTATTACCTCCATTTTAATAATGGTCATGATTTTTTGGGGTTTTTTCAATGTTGCGTCTTCCTCACTTGTTCGTCATGATGTTTTAATAATATATGATTCATGAAAATTTATTAACTAATAATGTGAATTTCCAAAATTTTCCATCCTAATACCTTTTAATACTCCGTAAAAAGTTTAGTAAATCATAATTCATGTTTTCCTGGAAGTGGACTTGAAATACTGATGGGCATCTTGTTTCTATTCCCAAGATATGGATATTTAAAATTTTTTGGATGTGGTTTATGTTCCAATTCAGGTGTATTTTGGATTGATGTGAGTGGAAATGAATGTTCGAGTTCATTGATCTCATCTTTCTACACAATTATAACATCCCCATATAAGGAATAATTTTTTAAAAGCTGAGTAGTACTATCGATGGTTATAAGATCCTCCATGCTCAAGAAATCAAAAATTTACAAATATACATGAAATATTTATAGACCACTACAACTTTATAAGAATTTTTAATTACCTATAATTTCTATAAATGATGAAAGATTATAATAGTGTTCATTAGAAATAAGATGATTTTATTCAGGGAAAGTGAGTACATCAATATAATTAACTGAATTCAATGAATTCTCCACTTAGGGTTGCTTCATGTAATAAAGGATGTTTATGTGGACAATGTCACCACCAAACTCCATAGATAACATACCATTGTATATATTAATTATTATATTTTGATTTTTTTCAAGAATGGACTTCCCAAAATAATAATAAAAATTATATTTATCCTATCATCGTCCAATTTGAGCACATATAAATTAGCAGGGAAAATTAAATTTTTAACCTTCATAAGAACATCCTTTAATACACTAGTGGGATTTATGTGAATTTAATTTTATCTTTGAAAATAATTCATGTGTGAATTAATTCCCCATCGTAAAATAAAGTGAAAATTTAGTGAGGCATCATAATTATAGAATCATCGAAACAAAACAAAACACTGGGAAAGAAACACTCCCTTATGGTGAAATTAATAGAGAATGTTCCAGGATCATTTTATTTTGAATAATATAATGGATATATCAATGCTGAGACATTTCTCAATAATATTACCTTTTCATTATATATATGTATTCTTCGGTGTGTGAAAATATCCTTTATAAACATAGTGCATCATTTTATTTTCATAATTGTATTAATCAGGGGAATGTTAACAGGCATATATTTGAATGCTTATAGGATTTAATTATAAATTTATATTTATTTTTATTTCCTAATTTGTGTGGCCCTTTGGGGAATTGGAAGATGAATATTTTGGAAATAAGTCTCCTTAAATGATACAGTCATTCCCTTATTGGGGTTTTTTTCTTAGTGGATGACTACTCTAATTTGGATTATGTGTGACGGTTGGAAGGGTGATTTCCTTAGGGTTAGATAACTCTAATATTGTATTCATTTGGCCTTTATGTTTTATTCCCCTAAAAAGTGTGGTAGATCTAGATTTTCTATTTTCTGTAGGCTGACTAGTTTTTGAGAAGGTAGTTTAATCAACCCAAGATTTTGGATTTCACCCATTGAGTTGAAAAATTGAACAATTTATCTTTTGAGTTGTTATATGGTATATTGTGTCATTTTTTTTGGAATTTTTGATCATTTTCATCCATTTGTTTAATCACATCCTTAGAAAGAGGCTTAGTTTTTAGAGGGGCTTTTTAGAATGTCCATTATGGTGATTGATGGTTGTTATTTCGTGGTGGTGGATGACTACTCTACCTTGATTGGTTCCATGTTTATTGAGGTTATTTTGAATAACCCCTTGTCCATAGGCTTTTTTGTCTTTACACAAAGAGTAGGATTGATTTTATGGGTTTTTCCTAATTTCTTGGTTATATTGACAGCCTATAATTATTTCTTCACAACTCATTACAGTTCCTATTATTTGGGATAATTGATTATAATAGTGAGTGTCGATAGAATAGATATGAAAATGAATGGATGATGGAGGTTGGGGATTCTCTTGTGGGAGAGAAATTTGTTTAATAAGGTGATTACCTCTTTAAACAATGTGTCTAAAGTTTTCTAAACTTTGGATAATTGGACCTCATGGACACATTAAATAGATACAGTAGAAATTCATCCGAATTGTTCTATGTTTTATGTCACATTTTGATGAGGGTCATTACAATGATTGGGGTCTTATCAACTAGTGAACCACCTAATGTAGCATCAATCATGTTATTTTCAATTAGAATTAATCCTTCATAAAAATATTATATTAATATATGATCACATATTTTGTGGTGTGGGAAACTGGGTTTTTTTAATATTTCCCATTATTCATTAAGTGTTTACAATTCGGATTGTCTTATTCAATAAATTTTGTCTTATAGTCACAGTTCAATAGTTCAGGAATTGTTTTTCAAGGAAAATGTGTTTCATGTGTACCTAGGGTAATTAAAATAATACAACCAATATTTTTTAGTGAAATATATTTAGAATGAAAATTCCTTAGGATTTAATTTCTATTCATCCAAATTTAATAGTCATAAAGGTGAACACAAAATTTCAAATTTGATTTTATACCTATGTGGGTCTTCTCTAGGGATCCATGTAATTTTAGTAATATGTGAATTAGGCAAGATTTTAGTATGATTTTTGGTGCTTCACCTTGTGATTGAGTATATCCAGGTTGGAAATCAACATCAAAAGAAGTGATTTATTTAAGTGTTCATTTATTTTATAGCATGTTATACACAATAATTTATGTTTAAATTTTAGTTCTATAAGAATAGTGGTCTTGAAGTGTCTTAATGTGTCATGTATCCTACATCAAAATATCATTGTGTGTGTCTTGGTGTCACTAATATAGGATCTTCTCTATTTCATGGTGAAAAGGATGTATATTTCCTAGTGTAAAACACATCATGCAAAGAAAAATCACATGAAATAAATTAGAACACAACAACATATGTAAATTAATTATTTAAAATAATCAAATAATCAAATATTTGAAAATATTTAACAAAAAAATGCACATAAAAAACCTAAGAACTCCCTAAAAACAGTGTTAATATTTTATCACGTTGTTTTGAAAAATCAAATTTAATTGGTTTTATATGATTATATGTAGTATAGAGAAGACACTAGGTTGCATATTAGAATGTATTTGTTGCTTATAGTGTGTATTTGCTATAAAAATATCTAAAATGTAGGGGTGGTTTGATTTTTTTGAAAATAATTGAATTTTTAGAGTTTAATAGTAGAAAAACAAAGTGAATTTTGAAAAATATGGGAAGAAGTGGTTGTTTCAAGTTTAATACAAACATTTATTGATCTTTGTTCTTATTTATTCATATTACATTAGAGAAAATGTTTTTTGGAAATTAATTATAATCCCAATTAAATTATAATCTTTTATATTAATTCATGTCGAACAAAAACATAGAATAAAAATAATATTTCTAAAGTGAAACACTTATGAATTTCATTACTTATTATAGATAACATTTAAATATTTATTATTTGGGTAATAAAAGGGTTCTTGAATTTCCAATGAGAACAACATTTTTCACACACTCAAATCCTCAAACTGATTAGTTAGAAATTTAGATCATAACAATCCAATGCATCCAAAAAACCATTAAAATATTAAATAATGTAAGAAACATGAAATGAAATATTCTTAACTATATTTACTCCCAAATAGTAACTAATATATGTTTCATTACTCCCTTTACATGTGTGTAGCTCCCTCACAATGACCACCCAATGTTTATCCCACCATTGAGAGGAGGAAGAATCTTGGTTAGATATTCTTTTTAATTTCAGATATACTTATGAAGATAGGAAAATCAAGAACCTCCATGGTGGTGAGAGTAATCATCAAGTATAAAATAATGGATGTTCTTTACTCTATGTTCTAAAATGTAAATTGGGTGGTCAATGTTCTAAGTTATAGGTAATGTGGCGGTTGTTTTGGGCACCCAGATTTCGAGATACAAGTTGGCCTATGGTATTAGGATAGTAAACTATCTTATTAAGACTTAGATAAAAAACAATAATTTTTAAGGATATATTTAATATCACTCTTTAATAATTGGAATCCATTTAATATATAAAATTGGATTTTTTTTACAAAATATAGTATCTAACTCTTGACATCGAGTAGATTCCATTTCCTGGGCATATCGATTCAGCTGGCACCCTTTTTCAATGAATTTGGATTTGGTGTCTCTGTAAGGGTTGTATGTTACTGAATTTTGGATAAAACAACAAAAGGTAAACATAATTTTGTCCACTTATTATATAAAGTGTTCATTTTAATTCTCATGTACGCTTCAGATCTTCTGTAGATTGGGCCATTTTTCATCAACATCATCCTTAGTCCTCCAAATCACCTCCTCCTAATATATAATATTAAAAACAAGTAAAATTTATTTTTAATAGCGTAAATAATATAATAGTGTAAAAAATGTGATTTAAAAGTTTTATTAAAATTTCAATTTGCAATAAAAACCAATTTAACACAGTGATTTATGGGTGAAATAAAATAGTGAATCATAGTATGATCAATGTCTCACCCCATACATCCTAAGGATAAAATAAAAATTATGGTTAAAAAAAGTGTGAACACTTTTCATATATTACTTCCATTGGTTTTCCAAACATGAATAAAATATGACATGAATAAAATCAACTACAACACGAGAATAATTAGTCTTGTTGTCCTTGTCCCCCCAACCATTTTCATATACAATCTACAATAATAAGAATTTAAAAAACACCAAATAATATGAAAGATGACCCATAAAATATACCCATTAATTAAAAATCTCATGAAAAAATATGAACTATATAGTAATATCATGTTTTCTTTAAACATTTCATGTTTGTTGGATAAGAGGGAATGACATACAAAACTCATTAACAACAATGAACTAGTTAGGATAATTTAATCAAGATTATAAGACTTTACAAGATTTTAATTTTGGTTAAAGGATTCCACCATATTAAATTGTATAAAATAAATTTATAAAAGACTCAGAATCATGATCATGAAAATGATTAATAATAACACGGTCATAATACATTCTTTAGATGTTGAGATCATTACACACATATCAACGAGACTCACTCTTCAATTTTTAGACTTGATGTTTTTTTAAATATATAAGAATGAAATTGGTATAAAGTATGTTAATTAAATTATTCTTTTAAGGATTAATACCTAAGATTTCATAAATATGATCATTAGAAAATGTGTCCCTAAGTGGTACCATTTCCAAGGTTTTATCCTCTAGTGTGTGAGTGATCCTACTCATGTGGTCTATCACGCTGTCCTCTGAACAGTTTTTATAATTTATCTCAATACAAAATTCATAAATAAGGTTAATATAATAGATAATTCTAAGATTTCTATCTAGTTTATTCAAAAGATACATCAGAGATATATATTAAGAAAAATGAAATTATAGCCTAATAAATAAGAAAAGAATTTATCTAAAGAAAACATTATATCAAGAATCACATTTTCCATGGTTTTCTAGTTTTATTGGGATGAATCCATTTTCCTCTTAGAATAGGTAAAAAATTTGACAATCCCTCTACCATTGTTTATAAGACTTACCTAACTATGAAGTCGATTCCGTCAAACAAAATCTTAAAGGGAAGCACCCACCATGGTGTTTAATGATCAGTGTTGTGGTAAGAATTTTCATTAAATCATAAAAGGAACCCCCATAAGAATAATCAAACACAAATTTTGTATTATTTTAAAGAAATATAGATTATGGAAGAGAAATATTACTAAAATATCTGACTAATCATTGATAGAAACATAAATGTCATAATAATGTACTATCATTACACACATATATAGGATAAAGGAATCTCTAAATTATACCAACCTCAGATCTATCAACCTCTATTACATCTTTTTAGACTTTATAACATAGGAAAAATCCCTTATGTACAATTCATTGAAAATTTTCAAAATATAAACACAAATTTTTCTTATAATAATGATTTAATCATTACCCATGCACAATATATACCCATCAAATGAGGAACTATAAAATTTAAAATCATATATAAGTACCTCCATGAAATTATAATATAAATATTAAGAGATACTCACCTTTCTTCTATGTATGGTATCTAGAGAATTAAAATTATAAATAGAACCCTTATGTAAGAAAATGTACCAAACATCCTAGTGAATGTCATCTTCTCTTGGTCCTCTACTACATTGGGAACCATAAAATTTCTAAAGAACAATAAAAATAGTGTTTCCTACCAGAAAGTATCTAAATCATATGTTCAATGGATGAATGGGGGAAATTACCTTTTTGAGTGGATTGATCTAGTTCTTATAATTAATGATCAAATTTCAATTGCACATACACTCATAGGAACTAACTCATCATTTTTTTTACAATTGTGAAAATAGTAATCTTTAGTAAAAACATAATATGAATAAACCACTTATACTTAGATATAGGATACATATTACCTATTTTAAGTAATTTATACCTTTTTTTTAAAATATCTTATATAGTGTGGGTAAATTACCATTTATTGTTGCCAAACTAGTTTAAAACCATTCTTCCTATGACATATGCATATTCTATGTTCGGTGGAAATGGTGTAAATTCCACATCAAGTGAGTTCTATATTAATAGAAATAATTTTGGAACAAATATATGTGAAATTTAAATTCCTAGGTATTGAAATAAACTATCATCATTACTGAATAATAAATCAAATCCATCTGGAAAAACAATATCCATATCACAATCAGAAAGTAAATGCTCTGAATTTGAAACATAATCCCTGAAGGAATTAGTAATTAGTGGTTCTTGATCATGATAAATCAGTGTGAAAATATTTTGAAACATCAAACAAGAACCATTATTCAAGATTACTCTTTGAATGTAATAATACCTACTTGGAAAATATTGAAAATAAAAATTTTGAGAGTCATTACAGGATGGGTTAGAATGTGAGATAAGGAATGTAGAGTTATACTATGAGGGGGACTTCATGTAGTTTAAAATATTAAATCATATGATCTTATCTCTAAAATCCATATAAAGTGTACCCTCTAGGTAATTTATGAATGTGTGGGTTGTAGTTTTTGATATACCTACCAAGAAAAGCTGAAGCATTGGATCTTACCTAATCATCCTCTATATTTATTAAAAAAAATCAACTAGAAAGACCATATCTGTCACTCAAACAAGAACAACTTTGAGGACTCCCTTCAAGTATGATATAAACTTATTTTGTAATTGCACCACCACCCTTACTAGATTCAATTTTCTAAAAAGTATGGAAGAGAGAATATGTAAGGAAAGATAATTTAGAAGGAACAAAAATCACATAAAGAATCAGATAAAAGTAACACCCCTATGGTGAACATATTAGTGAATGTATTGAGGTTCTTACAATTTTACAAGAATTTTTAAGGTAGGTGTGATAAGTGTAGAGACATTCTACCAATTTTTAATCGAATTAATTTACTTTATCCCTCTTTTATTTGTATATATATCTTTAAAAATATATTTATATCATTGAATTTAATTGTTTGGTTCATGTAAAGGGATGTTGATATCAACATTAATGAGTATATCCAAAACAAATTTTTAAATTTTTTACACCAAAATTATTAGTTTCTAAAAGTCTATTCAGAAAAGGATGGTATTTAATTTTGAGAAGCATCATAAATATTTTTTATACCTTTTTCTTTCACCTTTGGTTTCTCATCAATTAGTCTATCATGAGGCATCTCTAGAATTGTTTTTAATACTAGTTGATTGATATGTGCAGATGTATTATCCATTCAATTACCATATCATAATGTGACAAAACTGACATTCCCATTTATATTTTGAGTTAGTTAGGATTGAATTGTTAAATTCTTCTTACTTACAAGTTCATAGACAATAGTTATAATTTGTCTCATTTGTGTCTTTAACTCCTTTAACCTTGAACCTTAACTCTTCAACTCATTTTATTGATTGAGAATATTAATTTTTAAAATTTATCCAATATTAGAATTTATATTTGGTTGATAATTTCCATGATTTTATTAAATTATTTATTCATGGGCTTCAAATATCTTCCATGGTTGTTGAAACATTTTTGGTATGGTAGAGGTTGATGGAAATTTTATTGAAATTGGGGTCTTTTTTGTTTTCTAGGGATATAACTAATGTTTTAGTGATATTTCATCCCTTAGTTATATGTTTGTATAAAGGAATTATACATTTTATAAGGATGTGATTGTTACTGGTGCTGATATATAATTGTATGGTATATGGATAAAAAATCCATAATCACTTGTAATTGGGGAAAATAGTTGTTATGGTTGTCAGTTTTAGTGAAAATTTCACAGGGCCCCATAGGATTGAGTTGGGATGACTTTCAATTCAATTTAATATGTCTCACCATAGTTTCAATTTCATCATACATAGTATTTGTTAATGATTTTCAAGAGAATAAGGACTTACTTGAAGTACTCCATTAACATTTGGGCACCTCGATTTATGAATTGTTGATATTTTTTCACCATATTGTTGATTAATGTGTGTGTATATATTGATGTTTTCTCCACAAAATCTTGTAATACTATATTATCCACCATGATCCTCTATTAGGTGAAATTCTATCATAAATGTACTCAATGAAGAGCTTCTTACTGATTCGTTGATGCAAGTAACTTACACAGAATGTCTTGAATCACTCTTAGTAATCATAAATTTAATCCCCTTATTCTTTCTTGATCAATGTGATATTTTTATGAATGGATGTGGTCTTTTAAGTGGGAAAAAATATCTTTAAGAAAAGAAATTTAAAATCATTCGAATGTGTTAAAACATGAGGTCAGAAATAAATCATAAAATATTTTTTATTTCCATCATGTGAGAATTGGAATTTTCTTAGTTTACTTTTCTCTCATTAAGACATTCCATTTTATTTTAGGGTTATGAAAATAAAATAAAATTCTCTTTTAGGTTTCATTAGGTCTTTTCAATATTTTATTTTTTTTCTTTTCTTATTCAAAATTTGGTATTTAATTTTTAGTGATTCCAATTATAAAATGGTTCTATATAGTAAATTATTATTATTTAGTCATTGGTTTTGGATTTATATTTGACTTAGAAGTTCTTCTAATTTTAAATTTCTTAGAATGGTTTATTTACCCTCTTGGGTAATTATTGACACTTCCCATAGACCGAGATTATCTAATTCAATCCCCAATACTACACTCAATTTTAGGGTCTAGATCAAATATATCCTTAGGATAGGATCATATTAGGAAATATAAAAAATATAGAAATGAAAATAATTTCCCCATAATATAATGATAATAATTTTGATATGATAGTCCAAAAACAATGAAAAAAATGATAAATGTGAAATGGCGAAGAAAAAAATAATAATAAGAGAATTAAATAAAATAAAAAAATTGCACAATTTTGTGGATGAAAATATTTTCCACCCTAGGAATAATGAAAATTGGAAAGGTATTTTAATGGGCACTCTCAAATTAGGTGTAAATGTTCTAGAACTTAGGGGAAGTAGAGTGGTATACCAATATCATTACCAGAGGAGGAAGTACATAATTTAATATATTATGTTAATTTTTAAAAGAAAAATAAAATCACCAAAAAAAATTATTGGGGTTTAATTTTTTTATAAAAATAGAATAATATCTATGCTTGAATAATATTTTATATCTTTTTTTATAAATTTTATTAATAAAACACAATGAAAAGATGTTTTTTGAAATATTTTATATGGAATAATCAATATAAATAATCATAATAACTTAAAAATTAATTATTTTCATTATAATTATAATCCACTAAATTATGTTCTTATAATTCTTTAAACACAAAAACCTATGAGAGTTTACCTCAACCACAATGATGAAATAAATTACACATTAGGCTAGCTTTATAATGTTTAATCATAACACCGTACTTTGATTGTCATTTAAAAGAAAAAATGTTGTTAGTTGAGACATATATATCATATCTATAATATATGAGATTATTAATTGATTTTTGGTATTACATTTTAAATGAAAAAATTGATACTATAATATTTTTTCATTGATTATGATTACTCTCTCCCAATTCATAAATTAATCACCCTCGCCTTCTTTGTGTTAATTATTCAATTTATTTTTTGTCTTTTTTGTTAAAAAATAAATTCATAGATCCTATTAAGTTAATTATATAAGTTCATTTATTAAAACAAATAAGCGAATAAGGTTATAATGAGATAGATTTATAAGAAAAACTAATCAGCCATTGGTGGTGTAGTCATTATAGAAAGGTTCTGCATGTGAAAATGTTTCATTATGTTACAACCTAATATAATTCCTACCCTAGACATCCCACCCAAAGAATATTGTAATATTATACTTAATATCAAATAAAAGAATTGAAACACATTATAAACAATGATTTTTATTAGGAAAATAAAAACATTACAACAAGAAGAAGATAAAGAAGTTTTCGATGAAGGGATTGTTAATTCAAGAGAAATTCATCTTGGAATTATTGAATAAATGAAGTTAAACTACTTATCTTTCACCCTAAATCACCGAATTCATAGATAAAACCTATAATGGATAAAAATTTAGATTATTAGAGGTTTTTGGAGGCTAAGGATATAAGAGGATACAAGAGTGAATTGAGAAATCTATCCAAATATTTGTTAACATAAAATAACATGATCTACATGTAATTATAGAAGGATGTTTCTTTAATTGAGACCTCAATTTACCACCCAATATTTAGCCCAATATATTCCATAATGTTGAATATTGACCTAAATGGTGTAGTGATGACTAAATATAGAGTCTGGTATATCACTGACTTTATGGATCATTTATTTCAATAAAATAAAAGATCCAGCATAGATGATAAAAAATAATTTCATATCCCATTGGGGGAATAATATTTTTAAAAAATGTATGTTCTAATAATTCATATAATAATATTAATGGCCATAATATCATAGAGAAATTTATGTTTCAAAATTGGAATTTTCGTTGAAATTGAAAATAAATTATCTAATCCCAAATATTCCTAAATAAATAAATTAAACACAATGTTAGATAATTATGTCATTTATTATTAGTCATATATTCTTTAAAAATGTATTTTATCAAATCCATTTATAGATCAAAGAAAATATCCATGTTATGGAACATTATTTTTGATGAATCCATAAAACAATATAATTTTTAATGAAATGAATGTGACCGTTTTATCTATAAATATTTTAATGTGAGTGTGGAAATTTTCCCAATAGTATATGCCAATGAAATCTGTTTTATAGAAAATGGGATACCAACCTTAAATACTGTTAAAAAGTTGTTTAATATATGATTCTTTGTGAAATACTATGGTAAATAATAATAATATATATATGGGATCAAGATCAATCATGATGTATCCAAGAGGAAGCATAGTATAAGATAGGGTAAAAGTATTGAAAAGATATAAAAGATATTCAGTATAGAACAATCCATGAAGTTATTGTTTCCTATGCTACTTGTTATTCACCTTTCTAATAAAATATGTACTCAGATATATGATGAAAGATAGAAAATGGAATGGAATGAAAATACTCCAGTAATTGGTCCAGTCATATATGAATTGTTTTGTACTAGGAAAAATGTTTCTTAAACCATATGTGTAGTTAGAAGATATTAGGAAGATCAAGTAGAATGTCATTATATTACTGCTAGAACTATCCTTATATATCAGAGGTTAAATAAGGATGTTATCATGGTATATGGATGAAATACGTAACTAGTAATAAGGGTATATATATATGTTAGTTTCCTAATCGATCAATATGATCTGAAGTAATTTATGGAATACATATTCACCATTAATGCAGGGGTCATGAGCTAGATAAGATGAAAGGAAACAATGGTTACAAATTCAAATGTGGAGTCAAAGTATACTGTGGCTTTCGATATAGCTAAAAAGGTTCTAATTATACAAAACATTTTCCAGGAGTTAGTTGTGGAAAATAATATTAAATACCATATCATAGATTAATATGATAAAACTATAGTGGTAAATGTATTTTAATAACCAAGGTAACATGAAATAAAGAATGTAATAATTTCTTAATGTATTTTTATATGATTGGTGATTTTAGAGTGAGATGTATTTCTAGGGAAGACAATGTGGGAGAACCCACAACAAAAAATAGTTTTAGTAGAAACCTGATCTTCCTGTGAGATATAATAGGCTAAATTACGTTAGCAGTTTGCTCTAGGCTAACTGGTAGTTTGTTAGAATTGTTGTCCTAATGCTAACTGGTTTGTACTTTATATTTCCATTTATATTAAAACTAGTAAATATTAAATATATATATTACCATATATTTCCATATATTCTTAATTAATTGAATTTATGTAATAGGGTATCTATAACATCAAAATACGCTTTATAAGTTCCATTCATTGATGATAACCTTTAGATTCTATGATGAAATTTCTAAAATATTATCCCTATGGTTAGGGAAATGAACTACGATGAGCCACATAGTTTGTCGAATCTCAGATCTGAGTTCTCACTAGAGGATGAAGCTTCAACTCATGATGTTTTCACATGATAATCTCAAAGATGACATATTATTAGGATAGACATACAATAGGAATTCAACATATTTACACGTCATAAAATAATAATTTCTATTAGCATGTGTAATTGTACATAGAATTTAATAATATTATTAATAAATATCATAACTCACATACTTAGATGTATTGATGAAAATGTCAACACACTATGTTCCTGATGAGTTGGATATGTTGGGTATGTTATAATAATAATTCTATTAATGAATTAGTCGCCAAAGGATTTTCCCCATTTGTTTACGGAAGTTAATATCTCATCCCTTTGATTGGAATGAAACCATTGAAATAAATTTCATGGACATGGTTATGTAGACATGTTCATTTTTGATAATTAATTAAATATATATATCATGAATCGAGGTTGATAACACAAGTACGAAACACACATGGTGAGAAATATTGAGAAAAGGATTATATTATATATTGCATACTTGTATGTGGTTGTCAATTTTTTACAGTAATTTTTTTTCTATTGGTTTCCTTGACCCATTACTAGATAGTGATCTTAGACTTTAGGAATAACCACATTATTCCCAGGAGGAATAATCCTAGATGACCACACACTAAGTGACTCAATTGATCTCTATTAAATTAAATTTGAATTTAATTATTGGAATGAATATAATTATTAATAATGAGAAATTACATTATTTTAGTATTATTTATTTCATAAATTAAATAAATATTTATTTTTTGGGTAATTATTTGATTTTGTGAAAGTATTATATTTATTCATTTATTGTATTAATACATATTTGATAAAATATTTATTCAAGTATTCTATAAATGTAGTGGAGGATGAGTGGAATATGTTTAGGCTTAATGATAAATATTAATTTTCATGATGATAAAATAAAATTTTTCATTATGATAGTTGGGAGACACCATGTGAAAATAATAATAAAATTAATATTACATGCCATTAGGTTATTTAAGGGTTTAAAAAATTGTGGTGCTCAAATTTTAATTAAACAATACTTTACCCAAAACCAAAACTCTACAAATAGACTACTATTTATATTTTTCTTGTGTAGAACAAATTAGAGAATTGTTATACACAAATAAACCTGAAGCTCTATCTTGAGACTGAGGAATGGTCTATTTATTCTTCTTCCACGATTGAGAGATTCTCCTGCATCTTCTATCTCAAGACTAATATTATAAAGATTTTTATTCTAGAACAATGGAATCATTGAAACGATCATGGAAAACATTACAAGAAGTTTGGACCTCAATGATGGAACCCAAAAATCCATTCGCATTATTCAGTGATTGAAGTATCATGTGTGGATTATAGAGAGATGGATATAACACTTGGTACCCACATCCAAAACTATAGTAGACCTATAATTTTTTGGATGATCATCATCTTCATTGAATAAATATCTGAATACAAAGGTATTATTTCTTCCTATATATTTAAATTACATATAAATTTAATGTAAAAGATCCTCCTAGTTTCGGTATGTTTGTTAAGTTTAATCAGAATTTTTTTTCAGTCATGGATCCCATGTCATATACATTACATAATATATATAGCATCCAACAAAAACTGAGTCAATCCTGACCTTGATAAGAACTTATATATGCCTTCAAACATTAGAGGGAATTGAATAAACACCCAGGAGTGAGAGTGTGGGATGGAAGTGTTTTCTAATAAGTGAAAACCTAGTCAATAACATAGGATTTATCACATATTACAGTATTAGAATAAATATAATTGATGAAAAAATTAGTTTTTTTATAGATCTACTTTTTGAAGAAAAATTTCTCTTTGTTTTATTGAACAAATAATTACTAATGATATCGAATATCATGAACTGTGTTTTTTAGAAGAAATATGTACAAGAATAGAAGTATCATTGGAATCTCATAAATACATATGTTTTTTTATGTTAATTAGGAAAATAAACTTTTAATAATAATCCATTTTATAGAATTATTATACATGGTGTGTTAGTTCTATATAGATATTCTTTGAAGATCAAATTTCAAATTCCTCTCAAAAGGAGTTGATATTATCTGGTAGTGGAATAGGGAGAATCATTTGGAATTATCTAAAGCATAAATTGTATAAATTATGATGTAATTTAATTCATAACTATATAATAAAGATATTGTTACCTTCATATCATTATATTTAGGAGAAGTACATATAATTATAAAAACAGATTCCTTTACTAAAGAACCGCGTAGAGGATAAGAATGAAGAGTGACCCCTAGTGAGAATATATCATACATAAATATTAAAAAATAGTGATCCCTATGAGTCTATGGGAAGTTCTATAAATATTTTAAATGTAATGACCCTTGGTGAGAAGTTCACAAAAGAAAATATTTTTTTCTTCACAAAAATTGAGTTATAGTAGATCATTTTACACTAGAAAAATTGAAAGTGTATTATATTTAGAGTATCCTTTTATAGGTGAAACATGTAACATATCAGTATGCCATGCAATTATATTTGTACATATTTGTGATTAGGTATTTAAATAAAATAAAGGTTGAATAATTTCCCTTTTAATGAGTAAAAAGGATCTTGAATAAAATAAGAAAGAGGTACTATGTAACAATAAGTTAAATTCTACCAACACTATAATTAACCCACCTCTTAGGTCGTTATAGGCCCTAAAAAGTGTTATCGGAGCCTGATGATTAAATTGTGGATTTATCCTTGAATATTTGTTATCAAATCATTATGGTTATTATTTCTCAAAAGAATACATTGAAAGATCAAAATGATAATTGAATTGGATTTTTTTATCTTAATGTAGATCATGTGAGAGATCTTAAAGAATTAGACATTTAAATGTTGAAGAACCTAAATATTTATGGGTCATTGAAAGATTATAATGAATATATTAAAAAATATATGATAATTAATTGACCCAAAATGAACATGTTATTTAAGAATCAAAATGAAACTAATGCACAATCAAAATTTAAATGTCACTTAAATAAAAAAATGGAGTATAGACTATGGTGGTTTAATTTTTAAGTGCTTGTGTTGAAAAATTATATGATAAAAATTAATTCTCTCAGGGAATAAATTATTGTTTTTTAATTAAAAACTATGACGAACCTTTGTAATATTATTTATTTTAATGTTAATGTTTTGTAGATTTTATTTTTAAATGAGACACATAAATATGAGGATATCACTAATAAAAACACACAAGTTCAAGTTATAATGAATTTTAATGTGAATGTAATTTAGAAAATGATTAAAAATTATGAGGAATTTTTGGAAGAATATAATAATTCTATATTAAGTATTTTTAATGGTATCATTGAGAAGTAAGATCAAGGAATATGTACCCTTAATATGTAAATGTACAAGAGGAGTTTTAATGTGGATAAATACTAAATAAAAATTATTGAAGAAAAATTTAAATTAGTGGAATAAGAATTATATTCTAGTATGACAGTAAAAAGGGAGAGTTATCTGTGAAGTGAAAAAGGATTGTAAAAATTGATAGTTTTTGGGTATATTTTTTGAAAATAAAATGATGTTCATGTAAGGATTCCCAAAAGGTAATTAAAATATAATGTAAAATATTCACCAATTAAAATATATTGGCTCAACCTAATTTTTTTAGTTTTGATGTTAAATTAGTTAATATTAAAGACTCAATGAAACCATATAAAAATAATCAGTGTAGGTCTATTGAGACATCAAGAATGTTTTTAGAGTTTTTGAATTTAAAAGGCCAATTTTTTTTACCATAATTGGTTTGACGGATAATATATCATTGTCTTAATGGTTTAAGAAATAAAAAATGATTCAAAAGGGGGAAATAAGAGGAGTTACAAAGGTGAATCTATAAATATAAATTAAAAGGTGATGAAATCTTATAAATCAAATAGGTGGACTCAAATATGAAAAAATGATCATATATATTTATATTGTGGGAATCCTAGTCATACTATAACATTTTAAAAATATTCACTTCATATGTAACAAAATTGTGAATAAAAGAGAAGATAAAATTTTCCCATGATACAAGAGAGATGATAAGACATATATTTTTATAATTATTATCCTTATAATAATGGTATTGATTGTTTTAGTGATAGATAGAAATTTTTAGTAGGATCTATATATAGATAATAAAACTCCAACTATACATTTTAAGGAACATGTTTTTTATTATGAAAAATAATGAAATTTGAGGAGTGAGTGTATAATGGATATTAATATATAGGATCCATATAAGGTATGTAGCTATAATGATCATCTCAGGAAACTATTCTATTAATGCGGTTAAAATGGTTATATTTCGTAGTATTTTATTATGATAAAAATCATAGGATTGATAATTAAATTCATTATTCATGTGATTATTAGGAATTAAGATTGTGTGGAATTAAAATATATTATATCAAAGAAAAAATTCATGATTCTAGGTGATTTTGAACAAATAATTCCAAATTCACAACCCAAACCTAACAAGGGCTCGAGCCACAACTACCATATTCCCACATCCATAATCTAGGGGTGGATGCAAACACTGAAAGAAATATCCTAAATGGGAGGTCTTCCCCTAATGTACCTATATGAACCCTCCTGACCATATAAATACATAGGTGCATAGGAATAATAACAATATAATACAACACCTAGAAAGTAAACTAATCTTGAAAAATCTATATGTTGTACAAGAGTACGATATTGAAAACTAAAAAGTAATGGGAAAAAATACATGAACAAAAAAATCTTTGCCCCAACCTAAAAAAATGGAAATTAAACTATTGGGGGAGCCCAACTCATAATCACCAGGCTTTGAACACTATATGTAGTCCACATTACCCCATATCCATAAGTCCCTCTGAAGTCACCATAAACCTATCCATCATCTATACAAGAAAAAACACGTGCAGAAAAATAACATTATAGGGTGAGTATAAACATACTATTATGATGCCCTAAAAGCTGAAGGGGGTGTACTAAAAGATACAATAGTTATATAAAGATAATAGATATGAAATAAGATTTAGGTCAACCTAAAAAATATGAATAGTAACTACTTCCAAGAATAAGGGGCACAACATGGTGTGTAAATTGACCAAACATTGAGTCTTTTTCACCTAAAGAATAAGATTATCATCATCTATCCCTGAGAAGTTAAACAAATAAAGAACACATACTTCCCCTCACGTCTTCATAACCAAATGATGAAGAGTATCCAAAACCATTTTCATGGATATAGATGTATAAATATATATATATGGATCATAAAATAATCCCAAAAAATAGTGTAAGGGGATTTCCATATCACAAATAAGCCTAGGAAAAGACTAGCCAATAGTTCCAGAAATCCAACAATGATTATGATCATCTTGTGTATATTCCCAGAACAAACCATCCATGTTACAACAAACCTCATCAGAATGCCGCATAATCAAGGTCCAAAATCTCTAGGAAGGGGACCCATTCCCTGGTACAATAAGAGTGTTCCACTCATTGGATATACAGAGGAAACATAACCTATTCCAACATGATGGTTAAAACCAAATAGTTAATGGAGGACCCATTCCATTCCAAGTAGGAGGGTTCCACTCTGATGGAAGAGGACCCATGCCTATCCCATTTAAAGGTTTCCACTTTAGATGTTGATAGAGTACCCATTCTCTATGCCAACAAAAGGGTTTCACTCTAATTGTTGATGAAGGACCCATTCCCAAACCAGCATGAGGTTTCCACTTTGATAGTATAGGAACCATGCCTATCCCAACTATAACGACCCGTACTTTACACACATTGTTATTACTTCAAAATTGAAGCACACTTACTACAACATATAACAAAACCAGGAAAGGACCATATAGGTATAGAGTCTTTAGAAACTGGGAAACATAATCAACTGGTTCATAAAGCATCTAATTTACCTCCCATTTATTTCATCATATCTAGAGTCCCTTTTTGGCATATCCTACTTAATAACCTTATTACTGACCTAGGGAAATAAAACATACAAACGGGTGAGCTCAAATTCTCAGTAAGGGTAAACAAAAGAAATACCAATCACATCATATACATAAGAACATAACTTTTCGAAATCTTAACCTGTAAAAGAAATCATAATTTCATAACATGGGATAAATCATAGTAGTGAAATGTAATCCTAATAATCACAACTTAAAACATGAAACCTTGTGGCATACACACATAATCATATAGAATCATTTCTTGTTAGTCAAGACTCATTGCCAAGACTATATTAGTGGACAAAGTCCATTTCTGAACCGAGTTCACTCCTCATTTCAGTCCTGTTTCACTAAACCGGTTTAACCTGCCATTCCAGACATGTCTATCTCATGATATATAAAATCTTTACCCAATTCATTGGAGGGAGGTATAGGTCCCACCATCTCATAATGATACCATTCTTATGTGTGCCACAAAATCATAAATCATACATCATTGCATAACCCGTGTAATAAAAATTGGATTCTTAAACAACATGACATCAGTAAACAATTCATATAAGATAAATAAATTCATAAAAATAATTCCATCACAACACAATCAAATCAATGTAACAATAGGGATAGAAACAGAACCCCATATTATCTTATATGGAAAATAATTTTGATAAAACACTTGAACTCCATTCTTGAGGAAAATATCCTTTCTACTTCAAGAACATTTTACTTTCTTAACATGTCATACAATTTTAAACTAAAAGAAGTTGATTAAAAATAAACTTGAAAACTTGTAAAGGAAGCCTATTGGAAATAATTTTTTAAAAATCCATTCATGCCGTATAAGTCAAAAAAAACATTCTTCTCGTACTTTTGTCGGAAAAGTCAAAAAGTACCTCATACGAAAAATGACAAAATATTCCTTTAATATCTTTTACTAAAAACTCACTGAAGGGTAAAATTGGATTTAAACAATTGTAGTTGGATGGAAATAATATTACATATTGAGGAAACATGGATGTGGATGATAAAATACACCCCAGTAAATACTAAAGTATAAAAAATCTCGGATAAAAATGAGATTGTGATATTTCCCTTACCTTAGGTCCGATTTGCCTCGTAAGTGTCTGAACCTCCTGTATAATGATTTAAATAGTGTTATTTACTTATTCAAGAATCATAATTATTGTTATGATATCATATATGGTCATATTATTAGCTTCCTAGTAGTAATATTTCATTGCTACTTATTATTCGGGTGTTTATAACTTTTTGTTCTTATGGGTGTTTTGTAGAATAAATTCTTATTCTTATCTTTAGGTTATAGATACATCATTTCCAGAA
Source organism: Viscum album (assembly GCA_963277665.1). NCBI lineage: Eukaryota > Viridiplantae > Streptophyta > Magnoliopsida > Santalales > Viscaceae > Viscum > Viscum album. The sequence goes on along the minus strand of OY728162.1, from coordinate 1,112,863,880 downwards.
TGGTATTAATGTACTATATATTATATTTATTAATTCAATTCATTTATATAATCATTATGCAATGAAGATCATATAGAACGAATCACATCACATCGTGGAGACTGTATTCCGTACGTACGCATGAGCGATGATATCGTTCCCATGATCGTGGAATTGTATTGGAGTGTATGTATACTATTTCAGAATCAATATCACTTTACAATAATCATATATAGTAATTATTTACACCATTATACCCATCCAAGTAAGGTGGTGGGGGAAAATAGATTACACCACGACGTAGAGACGGTATTTCGTACGTACGCACGCATGGTGATTTCATTTTACATAGGATGGATAGATGTTGAAATAGGGTTGTTTCATACATATAATAGTATATCAGTATATTAGTGATACTGATTTTATTACTTCATAATGAAATAACTAATAAAGAAGAAGTTGAAGAAGAAAGAATTTGGAAAGGATCGGTAATGGATATTACCTCTTTTTGACGTGCCTCTTCTTAACCTCCTCTTAGGGCACTAGGGTTGGTCTTTTAAGAAGACCAGAACATCTAGGATGATTCTAGGGAAGTGGGGAAGTGAAATGGGCAGGGTTTGGTAGAGCTTGAAGGCTCAAATTGGTGTGAGGAGGAGAGGGAGGAGGTGCCCTTTTATAAGGGAGGAGAGGGGCACCTTTGGAAATATAAGAAATATTAGTTTATATTAAATCCCAACCCCACTTAGAAACATCCAAAATGACTCATATCCTAAGATTAGATGAGATAGGGTTGTAATAGCATCAAACTATAATATTTAGACATGTTTGGAATTTAGTTTAAATATTACCAGCTTGATTTATACTTATTTATCAATTTAATTTTATTTGTGGTAATAATATTCTAAATTTTAAATTATTATTAATAATTACATATGTGTTGTGAATTTTTCATAATTTGACATTTCATGACATTTTAGACCATTTAAATTTAAATTTATAATTTTTAAATATTTTTGTGATTTTTAAACAATTTTATAATAGGTTATTTTTATAAAATAACAATAGTGTCAATTTTGACACTATTCATTTATTTGAAATTAAATAAAATATATACAGAGGATATGTTCGAACTAAAAGCTTAAATATAATAATAAAATTTCATATTTATCTAGAGAATTAGTGGAGCACATTAAATTGTTCATATAATAATTATTTTAATATTTTAAAACCATTTATTTGATATTTTAATTAATAAAATAATTTCAACATCACTATTGTGTCATAATTAATGATACTTATTTAATCCCTAAAAATTCTAAATAAATTCCTATGATGTAGATAATGGTATTAGATTTCTGGATAGTATTCATGTTCTAAGTTTCACTAAGTTTATCACCAAATTAAAATTATTATACTTATAATATTTAAGAAAGTGACATGTTGTCACATTCTTTGGTTTTAATAATAATTAAATTATTTTCATGGAAAAAAGTCTATTAAATGAATCGCATCTGACCCTTAGGTGATATGGATCGACCTTTAGTCATCCAATAAGATTTTGGAAGGTGTTAGGGTAATTTTATAATCTTATATTTACCCTTAATTACCTGATTTACCTTTAACAATGGTAAATAAAATTTACCGTAGTTACTATTCATAATGCCCAAAAATAAAAAAGTAGACTATTAACATAATTTGGACCCACTGATTCTGAATATGGAATCCATTTTTCAAAATTCAAAACATATAAGTTGCAGTAATTAATTTAAAATAAATCTCGTTGTTAAGAAAACAGGTTTTAGAAGTTAAAACAATTCCAAAGTTTGAATTGTTCTTACCTATGAATTCAATGTGAAATTAATGCTAATGACATACGTTATATTAAATGTTAAAAATATATTCTATCTATACATTAAAACCATTCAATATTATAATTTAACCATATAAATTATCACAATGAAAAAAGTTGTTTTTAATTAACAATTAGCGTATTTTTACTATTCATCAAAATATGAAATTTATCAAAAAAATATCAAAAATTTATCCAAGGTAAATTTTTATATCTTGATTCAAAAAAGAATTTTATTTTTTCAAATTGAACTTATAAATTTGTTAAAAACTAGATTTAATGTGGGTGCTCCATCAAAAGGCGGCAAAAATGCATTTTTTGATAAATACTTATTTTACCCAAAAAAAATTATTTTGTTCTCTTACCATGTTCTTGAAAATGTGTAAGATGAATAATAATGTTATCAAAATTAAAATTCAGTTAATACTATTCAAAACTGCTAGTTTATAAAATTATAATAATATATCGTTGTTTCGTGGAACTCGGTATTGCGTACTACACACACTATCGAGGAAGGTCACGATTGCATGCAGTGAAAGATTCCTTTGATGATTTATATGACATAAAAACAAAATATTTCTCATAAAAGTATCGGGTGTTACATTCTACCCCCCTTAAAATGAATTTCGCCCTTGAAATTCGTCACTTTGTAACAAACAGATGAGGATACCTCTCCCTCATCATATCCTCAAGCTACCATGTAGCTTCTTCCAATTGGTGGTTCCTCCATAAAACTTTCACCAAGCAAGTGGTCTTGTTTCGTAGGAATTTTTAACTACGATACAGAATCTCTATCGGTTGTTCTTCATAAGAAAGATCTTGCTCCAGCGGTACAACTTCTGAGCTGAGTACATGTGAAGGATCAGGTATGTACTTTCTCAGTAGAGATACATGGAACACATCGTGAAGTTGAGAGAGATTCGGTGGAAGCGCCAATCGGTAAGCTACCTTCCCAACACGATCCAGTATTTCGAAAGGACTGATATATCTAGGGCTCAACTTCCCCTTCTTTCCAAATCTCATGACCCTCTTCCTGGGAGATATTCGTAAGAACACTTAATCACCCACTTCAAACTCTAGGTGTTTTCTTCGGTTGTCGGCATAACTTTTCTGTTGACTCTGAGCTGCTCTTATGTGTTGTTGAATAGATCGGACCTTTTCTACAATCTCATCAACAATATCAGGTCCTAATAGCATTCTTTCCCCAACTTCATCCAAGCAAGTTGGAGTCCTGCATTTCTTTCCATAGAGATCTTCATAAGGAGACATCTGAATACTGGAGTGAAAGCTATTATTATAAGAAAATTACAGCAAAGGTAGGTGTTGATCCCAACCACCTTTGAAATCCATAGGGCAAGTTCTCAACATATCTTCTTAGAGTTTGAATTGTTCTCTCAGACTGACCGTCTGTCTGAGGATGATAAGCAGTGCTGAAACTCAACTCTGTATCCAGAGTATACTGAAGACTTTTTCAGAACTTGGAGGTAATCCTCAGATCCCGATCAGATATAATAGAAAGTGGTACTCCATTCAATATTACCAATTCCTTTACATATATCCTGGCAAGATGATCCAGAGAGAAATCCTCTCTAATAGCGATGAAGTGTACAGAATTTGTAAGATGATCAACTATGACCCAGATAGCATTATTGCCTTTGGATGTTTTAGGAAGTTCTATGAAAAAGTCCATAATGATGTTTTCCCATTTCCATTCAGGTATGGGTAATGGTTGTAACATCCCCTTATACTTCTATCTCTCAGCTTTAAATTGATGAAAAACCAAGCATCGAGAGACATATTCAGCAACATCTCTTTTCATGCCATCCCACCAGAATTACTCTTTCAGGTCCCTATACATCTTCGTGCTTCCAGGATGAATAGAGAATGAAGAACTATGAGCCTCATCCAGCAGCTTCTTCTTTAATTCGGGGATGGGAGGAACAAAAACCTGATTCCTGAACTTTATTATCCCATCACAATCAAGGTTGAATTCAGGAACATTTCTCACCTTCTTTTGTAACTCGGCATCTTCTTTCTATGCCTCTTTAATCATCACATGTATAGATGGTTGAACATTTATTTGAGAAAGATACGATTTTTCCCCTTTCATTATAATTCCAAGATCCATCCTTTGTAAATCCATAAATATTGGATCTTTTGTGATCCTCATCATGGATAAACTGGAATGGTCTTGTCGACTTAATACATCTTCCACCTTGTTTGCTTTCCCAGGGTGGTAATGAATTGAGCAGTAGTAATCCTTAATCAGCTCCAACCATCTTCTTTGGCGCATATTCATCTACTTTTGTGTGAAAATATAATTTAAACTTTTATGATCAGTGTAAATATCACACCTTTCACCATAAAGGTAATGCCTCCAATTCTTTAATGCAAAGACTACCGCAGCTAACTCAAAATCATGAGTTGGGTAATTTTGCTCATGTATTTTCAACTGTTGTGAGGCATAAGCTATCACCATATCATTTTTCATAAGAACACACCCCAAACCCTTCTTGGATGCATCACTATAGATCACAAACCTTTCTCCACTACAAGGTAGTGTGAGCACAAGTGCACTGGATAACCTTCTTTTCAACTCCTTGAAATTCTCTTCACATTCCACCGTCCAAAAAAACATAACTCTTTTCTGAGTCAACTTGGTGAGTGGATTAGATAATCGTGAAAAATCTTTCACAAAACGTCGATAATATCCAGCCAAACCAAGAAAACTTCGGATCTCAGTCACTGTTGTTGGTGTCAACCATCTTTCGATAACCTTTGTTTTTGCTGGATCCACAGATATCCCCTCTTTCGAGATTATGTGACCCAAAAATGAAACTCCTTGAAGCCAAAATTCACACTTGGTAAATTTGGCATAAAAATTCTCCTTTCTTAGGGTCTTCAATATAATTATCAAGTGATCTTCATGTTCTTCCTTGCTCTTTGAATATATAAGAATATCGTCTATAAAGACTACCAAAAACTGATCAAAAGAGTCTCTAAAGACTCTATTCATCAGATCCATGAAGATAGAAGGGGCACTAGTAAGACCAGATGGCATCACTATAAATTCATAGTGTCCATACCTTGTACAGAAAGCCATCATTGGTATATCCTCCCTTTTGACCCTTAATTGGTGATACCCTGAACGAAGATCCATCTTGGAAAAATATTGAGCTCCTCGTAGTTGGTAAAATAAGTCATCAATGCATGGGAGAGGATATTTGTTCTTGATAGTGATCTTGTTAAGTTCTCGATAATCAATGCAGAGTCTCATTGATCCATCTTTCTTCTTAACAAACAGAACAGGTGCTCCCCAAGGGGACGCACTAGGGCGTATGAACCCCTTATCAAGATTCTCTTGGAGTTTCTTCTTCAATTCCTGCAACTCAATTGGGGCCATTCTATAAGGTGTGTTTGAAATAGGAAAAGCACCTGGTAAAAGTTCTATTGAAAACTCAGCTTCACGATTTGGTGGAAGACCTGGTAATTCCTCCGGAAAGACATCATCAAACTCCTGTATAATGGGAATATTCTTAATCGTGACTTTCTCGCCAACCATTTGAGATAAATAACCTTCATTTAGTGGAATCAATACCCATAAAATGGAAGATATTTCCACTGGAAGGTTATGTTCATCCTTGCTTCAATAGACTATCATAGATTCATCTGGAATATGAAATGTGACTTCCCTTTGTTGGCAATTGATATGAGCTCCATGTAGAGAAATCCAATCCATGCCAAGAATCACATAAAATTCCACTATAGTAAGGATCACAAGATTTGTAGGAAGCACTTTCCCACAAACTTCAATCGGAGAAGAATTATAAACTTTTGATGTGACTGTTGTGCCATTAGGGGTTGTCACAGCTAACTCAACATCTAACTGTTGAGGTAATACTGTGATATCCTTAGAAAATTCTTCAGAAATAAAGGAGTGGGTGGATCCAGAATAAAATAAAACATTTTCTACTTTAGATTTGATGGTAAGTGTACCTTTCACCACATCGTTATCATACTCCACATCGCTGATAGAAATTGCATGTGACATTCCTTTGTCTTTAGCCATAAGAGTTTGTTGACGTCGATCATCATCATCAACCCTTGGATTTGGGCATTGATTGGAATAATTCCCCATCTCCTTGCACTTGAAACATTGAAGTGTAGTAAGTTCATTCTGTGTGTCCCTTCCTTTGTTTGCATCATTAGACATCTTCTTCCCATCATTGTGGCATTCAAATGCCCGATGACCTTCCTTTCCACATTTGAAACATTTACTTGTCACTTTAAGACAACTCCCTCCATGTTTCTTTCCACACTTTGAGAATAAGGGAAATCTCATATTATTTTCAGTGTGCTCTTTATATTTTCCTTTGAATTCCATTTTCCTCTTCTTATCAAACCCATATGACTGATGGGTTACTCCAATCTCCATCTAGACTTTGAGAGCACATCGAACGATTTCCTCATAGCTATTGAAGTCCCTTATGGCTAACGCCCTTTGAAGACTTGGTTTTAAGCCACTAAATAATCGATCGATCTTACTCTCAGGTTGGATAATAATACGAGAAGCGTACCATGAATGTCTTGTAAAATTTGCTTCATAAGTACCAACAGATTCATCATCCTTTTTCTTCAGTTCAAGAAACTCTTTCTCCATATTTGTTCGGAGAATATGAGGGAATTACTTATTGAAAAATAAGTTCTTGAACTCATCCCATTCCATGGACTCAATTTCATCCCTTTGCCTCTTATTCTTAATAAGATTCCACCATTGATCATCATCTCCTTCCAAATGATACACTACTAGAATGACATTATCATGTTCAGAACATTGAAGAACTGAAAATATCTTTTCAGTAGTACTAATCCTTTGTTCAACAACTAATGGATCAGTAGACCCACTGAAAGAAGGTGGACGCTGCCTCATGAAGGATTCAACAGAATTTTGCTCCTTTCTTTGCTTTTTTGGAAGTCCTGCATGATTCATAGCTTGAGAAATTTGTGTGATCATGGCTACAAGATTTTGCATTCCATCTCCCATAACGTTTGGTTGCTTAGGGGGACAATCATTGCATTGCCCATCACATTCCGCATTAACACGGTTCCTTCGTGTTCCAGCCATTGACTAAAACCAAGAAGAATAGTGTGAGCAACAGTAATTATAATAGTGAAAACACATAATCAAGAAGAAAATTTCACACTTAAGGTCTTATCATAGGTTGTTCATGGCCATTTCTAAAACACTAAGATTGTGTCCTATGCTTAGAATTATCCTTAGGATTCTTACTAAGGCTTTCACATCCTAGTTTCCAATGGTTGACTATACCTTTCCTCTGATACCAACTATAACGACCCATACTTTACATAAATTGTTATTACTTCAAAATTGAAGAACACTTATTACAACATATAAATAAACCATGAAAGGACCGTATAGGTATAGAGTCTTTAGAAACTGAGAAACATAAACAACTGGTTCATAAAGCATCTACTTTGCCTCCCATTTATTTCATCATATCTAGGGTCCCTTTTTGGCATATCCTACTTAATAACTTTCTTCCTGACCTGGGGAAATAAAACATACAAAAGGGTGATCTCAAATGATCAGTAAGGGTAAACAAAATAAATATCAATCACATCATATACATAAGAACATAACTTTTGGAAATCTTAACCTGCAAAAGAAATCATAATTTCATAACATGGGATAAATCATAGTAGTCAAATGTAATCCCAATAATCATAACATAAAACATGAAACTTTGTGGCATACACACATAATCATAGAGAATCATTTCTTGTTAGTCAAGACTCATTTCCAAGACTATCTTAATGGACAAAGTCCATTTAGGAACTGAGTTCACTCCTCGTTTCAGTCCTGTTTCACTGAACCGGTTTAACCTGCCAATCCATCCATGTCTATCTCATGGGATATAAAATCTTTACCCAATGCATTCGAGGGAGATATAGGTCCCACCCATCTCATAATGATACCATTCTTATGTGTTCCACAAAATCATAAATCATACATCATTGCATAACCCATGTAATAAAAATGGGATTCTTAAACAACATGACATCATAAAAAAATTCATATAAGATAAAGGAATTCATAAAACTAATTCCTTCACAACATAATCAAATCAATGTAACATTAGGGATAGAAACCGAACCCTATATTATCTTAGATGGAAAAGAATTTTGATAAAACACTTGAACTCCTTTCTTGAGATATCCTTTCTACTTCAAAATTTTTTTCCTTTCTTAACATGTCATACAATTTTAAACTAAAAGAAGTTGATTAAAAATAAACATGAAAACTTGTAAAGGATTCTTCTTGGAAATTATGTTTTAAAAATCCATTCATGCCGTATAAGTTAAAAAAACATTCTTCTCATACTTTTGTCGGAAAAGTCAAAAATTACCTCGTACGAAAAACAACAAAAGATTCCTTTCATATATTTTACTAAAAACTCACCGAAGGGTAAAATTGGATTTAAATAATTATAGGTGGATGGAAATAACATTACATATTGAGGAAACATGGATGTGGTTGATAAAATACACCCCAGTAAATACTAAAATATAAACAATCTCGGATAAAAATGAGATTGTGATATTTCCCTTACCTTAGGTCCGATTTGCCTTGTAGGTGTCTGAACCTCATGTATAATGATTTAAATAATGTTATTGACTTATTCCAGAATCATAATTATTGTTATTATATCATATATGGTCATATTATTAGCTTCTTAGTAGTAATATTTCATTGCTACTTGTTATTCGGGTGTTTATAACTTTTTGTTCTTATGCGTGTTTTGTCGAATAAATTCTTATTATTATATTTAGGTTATAGATACATCATTTCCAGAATGGTATTAATGTACTATATATCATATTTATTCATTCAATTCATTTATATAATCATTATGCAATGAAGATCATGTAGAACAAATCGCATCACATCGTGGAGACGGTATTCCGTATATATGCACGAGCGATGATATCATTCCCATGATCGTGGAATTGTATTGGAGTGTATGTATACTATTTCAGAATCAATATAACTTTAAAATAATAATATATAGTAATTATTTACACCATTATACCCATCCAAGTAAGGTGGTGGGGGAAAATATATTACACCACGGCGTGGAGACGGTTTTCCGTACGTACACATGCGCGGTGATTTCATTTTTCATAGGATGGATAGATGTTGAAATAGGGTTGTTTCATACTTATAATAACACATAATTATATGAGTGATACTGATGTTATTACTTCATAATGAAACAAATAACTGAGAAGAATTTGAAGAAGAATGAATTTGGAAAGGATCGGTAATAGATATTACCTCTTTTTGATGCGCCTCTTCTTAACCTCCTTTTAGGGCACTAGCGTTGGTCTTTGAAAAAGAACAGAACCTCTAGGATGATTCTAGGGAAGTGGGGAAGTGAAATGGGAAGGTTTTGTCTGATCTTGAAGGCTCAAATTGCTGTGAGGAGGAGAGGGAGGAGGTGCCCTTTTATAAGGGAGGAGAGGGGCACCTTTGGAAATATAAGAAATATTAGTTTATATTAAATCCCAACCCCACTTAAAAACTTCCAAAATGACTCATATCAGAATATTAGATGAGATAGGGTTTTAATATCATCAAAAAATAAAATTTAGACATGTTAGGAATTTATTTGAAACATTACCAACTTGATTTATCCTTATTTATCAATTTAATTATATTTGTGTTAATAATATTCTAAATTTTAAATTATTATTAATAATTACATATGTGTTGTGAATTTTCCATAATTTGACACTTTATGACATTTTCGACCATATAAATTTTAATTTATAATTTTTAAATATTTTGTGATTTTTAAACAATTTTATAATATGTTATTTTTATAAAATAACAATAGTGTCAATTTTGACACTATTCATTTATTTGAATTTAAATAAAATATATACAGAGGTTATGTTCAAACTAAAAGATTTAATAGATTAATAAAATGTCATATGTATCTATAAAATTAGTGGAGAACATTAAAAAGTGCATATAATAATTACTTTAATATTTTAAAACCATTTATTTGATATTTTAATTAATAAAATAATTTCAACATCACTATTTTGTCATAATTAATGACAATTATTTAATCACTAAATATTCTAAATAAATTCCTATGATGTATATAATTATATTATCTTTCTGGAGACTAATCATTTTAGAAGTTTAATTATGTTTATCACCAATGTAAAATTATTATACTTATAAGATTTAAGAAAGTGACATGTTGTCACATTCTTTGGTTTTAATAATAATTAAATTATTTTCATGGGAAAAAGTATATTAAATGAATCTAATCCGACCCTTAGGTGATATGGGTATACTTTTAGTCATCCAATAGGATTTTGGTAGGTGTTACGGTAATTTTATAATCTTATATTTACCCTTAATTACACGATTTACCTTTAACTATGGTAAATAAAATTTACCGTAGTTACTATTCATAATGCCCAAAAGTAAAAAGTAGCATATTAACATAATTTGGACCCACTGATTCTGAATATGGAATCCATTTTTCAAAATTCAAAACATATAAGTTGCAGTAATTAATTTAAAATAAATCTCGTTGTTAAGAAAACATGTTTTAGAAGTTAAAACATTGCCAAATATTGAAATGTTTTTACCTATGAATTCAATGTGAAATTAATTCTAATGACATAAATTATATTAAATGGTAAAAATATATTCTATCTATACTTTAAAGCCATTCAATATTATAATTTAACCATATAAATTAACTCAATGAAAAAAGTTGTTTTTAATTAAAAATTAGCGTATTTTTACTATTCATCAAAATATGAAAGTTATCAGAAAAATATCAAAAATTTATCCAAAGTAAATTTTTATATCCTAATTCAAAAGAAGAATTTTATTTTGTCAAATTGAACTTATAAATGTTATAAAATCTAGATTAATGTGGGTGTGCCATCAAAAGGCGGAAAAACTGCATTTTTTGATAAATAGTTATTTTACCCAAAAAAATTATTTTGTTCTCTTAACATTTCTAGGAAATGTATAAGATGAATAATAATGTTATAAAATTTAAAATTCATTTAATACTATTCATAACAGCTAGTTTATAATATTATAATAATATATCGTTGTTTAGTGGAACTCAGTATTGCGTACTACACACGCTATCGAGGAAGGTCGCGATTGCGTGCAGCGAAAGATTCCTTTGATGATTTATATAACATAAAACCAAAATATTTCTCATAAAAGTCTCGGGTGTTACACTAACAAGACGATTCCACTCTCTATGTTTTTAGAGGAACCATTCCCATCACAACAATAGGGTTTAACCCTAGTTATTAAAGATCCATGATTAGCCCAGCTAGAGGGATGCACTCTAAATGACTCTAGTGAACTTAGGTGATCACTATAATCATCGATAATCACCTAAAAAGAGTAATTCCTAGAAATATCTCACATCGTACCCCAAAATCCACAATCACGGGCTCTGTTTCATTCTATCTAGAAAAACACATAGTATAGACTACCAGTGAGCCAAAATCTGAGTCCAAAAAAGGGGATACAAGAGTTTGATGTTTAATATCAATGACCCAAGGGGTACATGACATGTGATAGGGCCCACATTGCATGTGGCCTCACTCCATATCTTGGTTAGGTCCCTAGAGGTATATGTTTTATCAACAATGTATGGATACAAGGCTTGCAGTGGATCCACATGGCATGCCCATTCCCCTTAAGGTCCCACCTATGTGATTTGTCATGTCCTTGTTTCAAATTTTTTCCATATACTCAAGCCAGGTATATGTACCCTTCCCATGTCGATGAACATTTGTACATGACCATGTTCCTATCAATGTACTTATGTACATGGTACTACTAGTGTGCTCTACCCCACAACTCCTCCGCCTAATGAAGCAATATATGACATGTAGGGAGTCTACACGGTGTTTCATTTGATAAATTCAAAAAACCCTATCGTCCATATTATAGGGTACATATGATACTTTTTCATCATGGTACATGATGGGTAGTCACGTTTTTCATAGTTTCTCATATCCAAATTCTTTGCTTTTTATGTAACCTTTCCACAATGATTTTGGCCTTGATCTTTTCCAGAAAATGGTGGATCTGGAAATGGATCTTTGTTTCCATCTATTATTTCCTAGAAATCAGATCTTGTCATCCTGTGGGGATTCACCATATTCACCACACATAACTACTTCACCCACCATCATTGATTTGGTATTCGAATAAAAAAACAAACACCTACAACAAAAGTACCCATATCTATCCATAATCTACCATTCCATCTGTCTCATGTAAATTTATCATGATTCTAGGGGTATGATCAAATTTGGAACAACATGAAAATGTTGAACTAGATGCGCCCGATCTAGTTGGTGATAAACAGAAAAATTAGTGTAAAGGAAAAAAATAACACATTAATGATCTTTTCCATGTTTTCTAGTCGAATGATCGATAAATGTGATATTAAGGGTTATAAAACCATTTAATAATCAATTAAACAGATATACAAGAAAATGAAAAGTTTAGAAAATTATAACACGCTGTAGAATAAATGATTATTCTCAGTAAATTTAATCAAAAAGTGATTTATCCTTAGTTTTAGGTTTCCGTCATGGATATTTTATTTTTTTCATTGAAGAACACGCTCTACAATTATTTAAGGAATTCGTTTTGATAATTACACACCTATATTCTTTGATCCAAAGATTCATCACCATAACCTGATATAATCATCTAACAAAAGGAGGAAGAAGAAGATATAGAAACCTCTTAGGGTTTATGTGGATAACCTTGGAGGATTCACCATTATCAAGTGGTAATGCCGCTTGTACACACATGTGGACTACCACCTCCACAAAGTAATGTTATTAAGTTTTCATTATTTTCTCACATGGATGGACATAAATACCTATTTAATCAAAAAAATTGATATTTAAAATAATATTATGATTTCATAAAGGTAAATAAATTTCTACATTTTTTCATTTTTTTTCCATTGGTAAAAATAAACTTTTACTATTCTGTATGTACACACTATCATCTCCATGAAACGATGTATTTCAATTTTTATAATCACCTTAAATAAATGGATGTAAACTTACATTTAATATGTAAATATGAAAATTGTAAAATTCTTAATATTACAGTTCTTTCGAAATGATAAAAACATTTTTATGACCGTACACTCTAAATCAAACTATATATATGAAACAAAATAGTTGACACTAAAATAATCGAATTATCAAAAAATTATGAGTAACTGTATAATATTAGTTCTGAATAAATGATATAAATTAATATATACATATAAGGAATATATATATATATATGAATAATAAATATAGATTTATTATACTAGAAATTGGAATACATCTGAATAAGAGAGAATCCAATGTAAGGGTTTATTCTACAATATCAAATTTGTTTGTGATTGTTTATGTTTAAATTTTTATTGGGATAATTATGTACTCTTCATCTCTTAAAAAACATTTCACTCAATATTTTCTAGGTTTTCTTTAGTATATTTTCTTTTCTCATAGAAGGACCCATTCCTTTTATGAAGCCGTAAATAAGAGTTATTATCAATGATTCCCACTACTTCCTTCCCAAATACAACTTATGTTTAGAGTATCAGAAAATTAGAAAATTCACATAAATTTCAAAAAAATACATTAAAAAGTGTAAACATCCACTAAAAAGATCATTTTACCATCAAAATAGGATTCTTAAATATAACCTTTTACATCATTCAATTATCTTTTTCTCTGTTTAATAATAATCCACAACAGTAGAAAGCTAGACAATTCAATAGTTCCTAAATATCCTTAAATCATATGAGAAAAATTTAAAAACTTGGGATTACAAGAATAAAAATATTAAGTGATTTAAAAAGGATATAAAATATTTTTATTATTTTAATAACTTTGAAATCTATAATATATTTTAACATTTCTATATAATAAGGTTTGATCTCCAATATTTTTTTACTTACATATGAAATCATATTTTTTACCTAAATAATTTCATAAATCACTTAATAAGGGATAATTCATAAAAACTAATAATAATTTGTGTTTCCAATATAATGTGAAATCCCATGAAAAAAAATTATATAAAAATATTGATTTCACTTTTTGAAGGGTCATAAACATTATTAAAACGGAAGCCCACTTTCTTACCTTATCAAATCAAAATATTCCATACCGAATCCTTGAATGAATAAAATAATTATATAGGTTTATTGTGATATAATATTAATAAAAACCTTATACAGAACTATTATAGGACCCTTAAATGGAATGACCTACTTGGTTAGTTCTAATTCATTTATATGAAGAAAAACATTAGTAGGTTGAGGATGTTCAATTTATAATAAAAAAACACTGGTAGGTGGACTATGGTTTAGTGGGTCATGGTTAGATAATATAAAAGATATTAATTGTCGAATATTTATCATTTTGATACATTAAATAATATTTTATAACCCTCTATGAATATAGTACATGAAAAAAATCACATCATTTTTGGGATGCGGTATTACATTCGAACACACAATCCATGTTCTCATTTTCTAATGGATGGAATGGTAAGAAGGTAAGTAATATATTAACATTATAGAATCAAAATTCTATCAATAATATAATATATATCCATTTAGTCTAATATAATAACTTCCACGTGAGTTGGTGATTAAAAACGAAACACATCGCTTCATAAAGGTAGTAGTTTACAAGTATACATGAGCGATGTTTTCATTTAGCATATGACAAAAAAGAGATGAAAATAGTTATACCATAAGAATAATAAAAATATAGTATATTTGATATATTTATGTTATAAGATCTTCATCTTTATGATAGGTTTTAATGAGGTGTAAGAAGAAAAAAACATGAAAGAATATTGTTACGTGTTATACACATTCTTTCAAATACCTCATTCAGATTAGAATTTAGGTTTTCTAGGATTGTATTTTCAAGGCAACAGAATTTATATAGTGATTTTAATATATTTAATAAGGTTTTGTATGGGATAGGTTAGTATTGAGTTCTCAAATATGACATCCCAATATTTCAAATTATATTTTCCTTCAAAATATAATGTGTTCGATATCTTACTTCACACCAAACACCGAACTATATAATGTTATATAACCATTAAAATATAGTAAATGTAATTGAATGTATGAAATAGGGGTATCTAAATTGTTAATTATATGTATAAATAAATAAAAATTCATTATTAATACTAACATGTTGACAAAAATTCATTTAGTATAGATAAATAACAAATAAGATAGATTTATGTTCTAAAATAAAAACATTATAAAAATTGGGTTTTATGTGTTTTTGAATATCTAAATATAGTATTAATAAAATATATTATCTATATGAAAAATTTATTAATTTTTTATTATTAATTTATTTGAAATAATAATAAGAATAGATAAATTTTTTAAAATCCACATTCTTATGAAAATAAATTTCATTATATATTTATTTTTTATTTAAAAGATAAATTATTAACTTTTTAATTTGAGTTTGAAAAAATAAAATTAATTTTTAGACTCATAATTTAAATACAGTGTTTTGATTATTATTTTTTATATATTTTTGAAATAGTTTATTTCAGGTGAATAGTGAGAAATTTAATTTTTACCAAAACTGTAAATTTAACGACTTTATCATTATAAAATAAAGTCTATATTTCTATAATAAAATTAATTTATAAATTATATATCTAAGGATTAAAACTAATTTTCTTAATATTATTCTTATTTTATAAAACCAATGTTTAATAAAATATTAACATACAAAATATTTTTCACTAAAAGAATCATTTTTGTCTTTTCTTTTAATGAAATATGATATTGGTAAAATTCACTTTGTTATTGATTTTATATATAAAGAAATTTTATTTTATTTATAATAAACACATTTATATCATGGATTCTTTTACATTGACAATTTTATCCAATATAAATAATGTAAGCTCAATGATACACATTTAAAAAAACATGATATTATGTGTTACGTGCGCAAAGGATGACATTAATTATTCTTACAAATATTAATTTTATCTCATAAAATGGATTTAATATTTTAAAAAAGTTGTTAAAAAATATTTATTAAGGTCCATTTTAATTTTAATAATAAAAAAGAATTACTTAAGTAAAAACAATTCCCCATATCAAAACCCAAAAGGATACAAATTGGATAACCAAATGAGTAAAGGAGAAAAAAAGTTAAAAACACATTTATAATATATTGGATGACGTGTGTATAAAACAATTATCAACAAAACATCATTTTACAATTTGGAGTCTTCTTGACTTGTGAAACATGGGTCATCTTTTTTTTAAGTTGAAATATTTACAAATATGCCATTCGTAGCACTTATAAAAGGAGACTCCCACCACACATCAAGACCAGTTAAAAATTTCAATTTATTTTTTAAACAATTAAATATTTACTTAAACTATAATAATAATTCCCTTTAATTTCCATCTGGTAATAATAACATATCTCATGCATCCCATTTTTAGGTAGTCCTTCTAGGGAAATCTAAAATCCTCAATTCAAGTACTATTTTTTCACTACAGTTTTTTATTTTATACGTTAATTTTTAAAATATAATATTCTTATCACCACATAATTACCTAATAAATTTTTGTTATTAATTCATTTATTCTAATGGAATAATTATTAACCACTATTATCCTTTTTTCAATTATGAAAAACGAAACTGCCACTCATGCATGTGCAGACTAACTCCTCGAAAAAGTTATGAATGTTTTGTTCATGTAGTTTAATAATTATTTTTTTAAATAACATAACATATTATTAAAAACATTAAAAATATTTAAATAATACAATTATGCATTAGTAATAATGACATTATTATAAAATAAATTTCACGACCCGTCTCCCAGGGCCCGTGCCTTGACTACTCCAAGCCCACCTTCTATAGGCCAGGGGCTGGCGACAAGCACCGAAAGGATTATTCCCAAAAACAGGAAGGTGTTGAATTTATAAACTATAAACTCCCATAAACCAAGAACACAACCAGATACAAGAACAAAGTAAACTATCTAGTAAACAGGGTGTGTATCAAAAGTAAAGGGGCCAGAATACAATCCCAATTGGAAAGTACAATAAAAATTGGAAAGTACAAGAAAACTAAGTATAAATCCTATGAACACCCAACAAGGATCCTACCTGAAGGGTAGATACAGCTCTTTAATGATCATATCTGTAGATCACATCATCGAAGGACCACCTCTGAGCAGTCTCCATTCTAGGTACCCTCGCCTTAGTTAGAAATGTCTGTCGTCTGCACCAAACACAATAAGGTTCTGGCATAGCCCATGTAGGGGGGGAGTATAAAAATACTCAGTAGGGACCTCGATACCCCCCTAATATCTCTCAAATACACAATGGATAAACCAAAAAACATAGAAACAAAAGTCCACCCTACTTAGGTATATGCCCATACATATACCTATGTTATCAGAATATACCCACCTCACACATGAGGGAAGAATACCACATAGGTAATACCACAAGGATAAAGTACCAGATAGGTAAAAAATGAAGTTATAAGACTCATCTCAAAGTAGGTATACAACTATTAGAAACATTATTATGATGCTGACCCACAGAGGATCGCTAGGAAAGATGATATCCAACCACATGATTCTCTAGGGATAATAACAAGTAACATCCCTAGTCACAACATTGAACACCTCATCTACTGGAGAATTCCACCACTATGAAAAATAGTGGGATTTCCGCATCACACAGAGGAACTTGACACTAACCATGGACTAATAAGGTACTCCTCCTGTGGAGTAACGTGGGTCTGCCGCGTCACACAGAGGCGCTCCCCACCGTGGGTCTGCCTCGTCACACAGAGGCGCTCCCCCTCATGGACTACTAAGGTGCTCCTCCTATCAAGTACCATGGGTCTGCCATATCACACAGAGGCGCTCCCCACCGGGGGCCTGCCGCGTCACATAGAGGCTCTCCCCACTGGTCCAGTAGAGTCACTCCGAATCGAAACAGTTAGCATTTGTCAAGTCTCTTCCATTCGTAGGGTTCCGTACATAGCGCACTTTGGAGAACCGCTCCCCAATCCATCGTCCATACCTAAACCACCCCTAAGTCCCACTATGAAGTATCCCAATGGTCCATCACATCATAAGGGACACAACACAATAGACGACATGTCAACCGGATGCCCAGTCTGTAAGTTATTAGTGTTTCTGCTCCAATGGCCCGGTTGGATTCGAGGCCCGATCCGACACGTCTATACTCAAACCTTATCAAAACTCATTTGGAGTATACGAAAAGGTTTTTCTCAATGAAAATATTCTATTTCCCTAGACGGTTCATCAAACAGATGCCTGGTTCTCAAGTTACAGACAAAAAAGGCGAAACTCTGTCCGGATGGGCCTAGGTCCAGCCCGGATGGCCTGGTCCTTGGCAGGCTTGGCCCGCTAGGCCGTTGTCTTGCCAGGCCAATGTAGGATCTATCCTGGTGAATTTATCCACTCGAGATGGTTCCATAGGGGGATATCCCCCTTTCATTCGGAATGGAAACTAGTAGTGCCTTTAGGCAATACCAAGTGACCGCGGGACCCGAGCGAGTCCAGTCGAACCGTAATAGATAGCTAGTGTTCTAGCAGGTCCTCCTCCCAGAGGTGCAGTAATGCATGGCTTCTCCACCGTGGATAGCAGAACTGGCCGCTCTTCAGCCATCTTTGTGGACACCTACTCCACCGGCGGCGCAGACCCGCGCCGCCGCTCCACCACGCGGCCCCCCATATGTCTGCCACCACCCTACCCTGCCATGACTGATGGGCCGTGACTTCCTCATCATCTGATGGTGTGGATGTGTGCCGCCCTTCATTCCTTGCAGTCAGCTAAGTGTTTCCTATCTCCTTCTTTTTCTAGCCATCGCAGCTTCATTCCATGCTCTAAAAATTAGTCGCTCAAATATTCACAATCATCGCATTGTGGTTTTCGCGTCGATATGTCGTGCTCAACAAAACATGTAGTTTCCAGTTTCATTATATATTTGGTGTTTTTGAACGCACTAAGAACATGTGAAGAACAAAATAAAAAGGTACAAGGTTTAATTGTGGGATGATGGACTTGTTAGTTTGGTCATTATCATTGTGAAACTATAATATGAAGAATCAATAAAAATAGATTTAATCATAATCAAATTAAAACCCCTACCTCGATTTTATAATGGAGGTGGCAGGATGAAGAATACAAAAGTGTTGAAGATTGACATCAGTGTTCGTCACTACCGCAAGACTCTCCAAGGTCAGTTCCACGTTCTTCGATTCTGGAATTCGTTCTTTGTTGGAGTACTTTTTTGTTGGAGAATGATCTTCCCAAATCTCCAAAGATCTCGCCTCTTTTTCCAATCCTTTTATCATGATAGGAGAGATTCCAAATTAATATGCTTAAGTTTATTAATTAAAAAAACGAGTTATCACATTAATTTGGTGGAAACCAAGAGATTCATTCCATTAAAAGAGGAGGTCAGGTGGTCCCCACCACCATGAATTCAATTATGAGGTTTCCAAGGGTCTCCCACATTAAAGAAGATAGTTCCGGAGGACCTTGCCACATTGAATTCAATTGGGAGGATACATTAAAATAAAGTTAAACTTGTTTTTTTTTATTTTTTTATTTTTTTAACTCTCCCCGAAAAAACATGAAAACTTACTTTCCCCCTTAAACTACTACGGTCTAGTTGAAGGTCTCTTTAAGCAAATATTTGCACTGTATGTTCAACAGTGTCCTCAAATTTCAATTTTGAGCACCGGTTAGAATGTTACAAAAACCCGATTGCACGTTTACTAAACGTACCCAAAAAAAAGTTCAGTAATTCATTCTGGGCACACCGGACCTTTGAATCACATGCCCTCAATTTTCGAGGATTCATAATAATTCTATTTAATTAAAAAAATACATGGAAAAATCGGGGTCTTTAAATTCTATCCATCTCAGGGCTTTGCATCCTCGAAATCCACTATATAAACTAGTGAAAAAAGTGGGGGTACTGAGCAAGAATCTGAGCCACCCTCTCCCTTGTTCTCTCATTGAAGTTATCATTTTACCAACGAACGTGCACTAGATGTATCAACCTCCAAGAAGGACCAGCTCTTGACGATCCTCAATCTCTACTGGAACCTCCAAGAACAACGCCCCATCATCGATATCCATCTCACCCTAGTGAATGATGTGAAAAGGATCGTGTATGTTCTTCTCATCTAGGATGTGTGGAAAACGTTGTGCACCCGGTGCAACTGAGGTGGAAGATCCATGCGGTAAGCCACCTCGCCAACTCTGCTGATGACTTGAAAGGGTTTGATGAACCTTGGAGGTAACATGTCGCCTCGACCAAATTTCCCCAAACCCCATCAAGATGATACCCATAGAAAGACATGATCTCTATCCATGAACATCAGAGGTCTCCATCTACTGTCATCATGGGACATATACCAACTCCAGGAAGTCTTCATCTGCTCCTGGATGATCTGCACCTTCTCTGTGGTATCCCGTACCATCTTTGGTCCCACGAGTACGGACTCCCCTGGGTCAGTCCGACACAGTGGGGATCTGGAAGGGCGCCCATACAATGCCTCAAATGGTTCCATACTGATAGTAATGTGATATCTTTTATTGTACACGAACTCTAGAAATGGAAATTGATCCTTAGTGATGTGGACAATATCAAGGACGCAAGCACGTATCATGTCCTCGAGGGTCTAAATGGTGTACCCCATCTATCCATCCATCTATGGATAGAAGGCAGTGCTCAACTGAAGCTATGTCCTGAATGCCTCATGACACCCCTTCCATTTCCGAGAAGTGAAACATGTATCACAATCAGAGAAAATTGTAGATGACACTCCATGAATCCATACAATCTCTTACACGTAGAGACATCCCAATATCTCTACTGACCCATGCTCTCTAATAGGTTTGATGTGGGCTGACCTGGTGAGTCGTCCAATGATCACCCAGATAGAATCATGACCCCTAGATGTGTGTAGAAGTCATGTCATTAAGTCTATGAATATTCCATCCCACACCCACTCCAGAACCTATAGTTGCTGAAATAAGCCCACTCGAACCTAATGCTCTACCTTCACTTGATGAAAAGTGAGGAACCGTGAAACCAACATTGCAATAACTTTATTCATTCCCAGCCACCAATGCTAAGGTTGAAGGAACTTGTAGGTTTTTTCCACTCCTGGATGTACCTCTAGAGGGGTTGTAAGGAACACCCTCAACACTTCCTCACGTAGTGCTATCGGTACCATAGTATGCCCTTGGAAGAGGATGATGTGCTCCTCATCATCAAAAAATCCATAAGGTGCTTGAACCGTGGATATCTGAGCTCGTCAAGTCTCGCAGTTAGTGTCCCCAAGCTACGTCTCCCTTACTCGCTGAAGGAGTGGGGGAGTGATTGTCAGAGACAAAAGATAAGTTGTTCCATCTTGATCCACGTAGGATATCCAAAAAGTGGACAGGTGCTCTATCACCTCACTTAGAAACTGTATACCAAATACTCATTTGGGTGTATCTTCTACTACATTCCCCTTCCAAAGAGTATGAACTATATCGAAGTCATAGTACTTGAGTAACTCAAGGAAACCCTGTCGGCTCAGGATCAGGTCCTTCTGAGAGAAGATATACATGAGACTCTTGTGATCAGAGTATACTGTAAAATGTTCTCCAATCAAGTAATATCACCACATCTTCAAGGCGATGAACACTACTGATGACACCAGGTCATGGGTAGCGTTGTTCTACTCCTGATGTCTCAGTTGTCGAGAACCATATGAAATCATTGCTCACTCCTAATTCATCACACATCCAAACCCGGTCCCTGATGCGTCGTGGTAGACTAAATACCCAACACCCTCAACATGTAGCCTCAATATGGGGCACTCGAATGTCTTTTCCTCAGCTCCTAGATACTCCACTAAAATCTCTCCGACAACATGAAGTGTTTACCCTTCTTCATCAACATTTATAAGGGTGCCACAACTCTGGAAAAGTCAGGCACAAAACACTGGTAGTACCCACCCAAACCCAAAAAACTATGTGCATCTGTCACACTCCTGTGTCGTTCCCATGTAAGTAAAGCCTTGATCTCTTATTGATCCACTACAACACCATCCTTCGAGATAAAGTGCCTCAAAAAGTGGACCTCTCATATCCATAACTAGAACATCGAGAGATTACCATAAAGATGGTGCTCTCAGAGTGTGTCTAGAACTATCTGTAGAATATAGGCATGCTCATCTTACATCATTGAGTATATCAGGATGTCATCGATAAAGAATACCTCAAAGTGATCGAGGTATGGATGGAAGATCCATTTCATTAGTCTAATGAACACAGCTGGGGCATTGGTAACGCCGAATGGAATAACCATGAACTCATAGTGCCCATAACGATCTCTGAAAGTCATCTTCTGCACATCCTCATCTCATACCCTGAGCTGGTGACTGCCTGATCCGAGGTCTAGATTCGAAAACCATCACATTCCTTTTAGCTGATCATAGAGATTGTCAATACTCGATAGTGGGTACTTTTATTTCAAGGTCACCTGGTTCAGGCGCCGATAGTCCACACAGAGTCTCAAACTCCCATCTTCCAACTTGGAGAACAAAATTGGGGCTACCAAAGGGTAAAAACTGGGCCTAAGGAACCCCTTTCTCTGAAAGTCCTCTAGCTATACCCACAGCTCTCAAAGCTCCACAAGAGCCATCTGATATGCTGGTGTAAATATCGGTTCTGTCCCGGGGTACAAGTCGCTGTAAAAGTCCACCACTCTACGAGGAGGTAGACCCAGAACATCATCAAGAAAAACATCAGCATACAGGTCCACCACTATAGGATATCTTAGACTCTCAACATCAACCACACTAAGGGTAGGTATATCCAATTGATGTGTGATCAGCTGCACCCTCTTCCGGGTAATTTCATCATGCGCATCAAAGGTTCCCTTCTCACTAGTGAAGGAACACCTGGTCCCATCTATGCAGACACACCACACTTGTCACCTAATATTGTCTATATGAGAATGGACTATGGATAACCAGTTCATACCCATGATGACTTCTTAAGACCTCAATGTCGCTACTAGGCGATCCCAGCCGAAGCTCACGTCTCTTAGAGTAAGCTCACACTGCCAGTACAAGTGAGTAATCATCAAATCTAATCCTGTAGGAGTCTCTAGCTATACAGATTAAGCCAACAAATCAATCGCTATCTCCGAGCTCTGAACAAGGTTCATGGAAATGAAAGAGTGGGTGGAACCTGTGTCTATAAGTTCTATATATAGGGTGGATAAGACATTGTTCGTACCTCATATCATCTCTGGAGATCCATTTTCATAGGCCTCTACTACCTAAGGATGAGCTCATCCCTGTCCACCTGCTCCATATGGTTGGGGTGGACCTCCTAGTGGTGGTGGTGTTAGAAACTCATATCTCCACCCATGGCCTGCTACACGTCCTCCTCCTCTACCATGTATACCTCTTTCCTGTGGACCACATTGATCGAATCTTCACCTCTGCCCCGGCAGTCCTTCGACTGTATGCTGGTCATCTATACGGTTGGTCAGGCAGTCGCGAGCCATGTGACCATGCACGCCGCACGAGTAACACTACATGATCCTCTCATGTTTTGCTCTGCCTTGAGAGCACCACAACACATATCCTATATCCTGCGGCCTTCCACCTGTAGGTCTGGTCATCTTGGACCACTATATCATCTGTTTTCTTCCAGCTACCAATGACTTTGCTACGTGTCTTCTGGTGGTGGGTCTTACTGTCGGTGACTGATCTGCAAGGAAAATCTCCACTAAGTGCACTATCTCTAACACTCCCTTCTACGCTGGGATGCTGAGAGAAACCAACGAAGATCCAATCTCTCGTCTGTCCCCTTATCGAAGGTTCGGGCCCTGATGAAAGGGTCCCACACCATATCAATGGAGTAGCTTGAGAGGTAGGTAAACATCCTTGAATAATGATCTAAAATCATGCTACCTAGCTGTAAGTGGAGAAGCTCATTTACACACACTAAGAGTAGGGATGTTGGGGAGAACTCTACCCTTAAAAGTCTCTAGAATTCCTCCTAGATGGGATTTAACTCGTCCTGAACCTAGAGAATCAAGATCCACCATCTGCCTGCTGCTTCTTGAAGAATACTGGAATCAAGAATCACCATGAGAAGGGCTAGTGTCCCCACCAGTCAGAAAACTCTAACCACGGCCTCCAGCTAGTCCTCTGCCACCTGTGGATATGTCTTGCCCTGGAGCCTCAGTGGCCTCTGGTGCTAGAACTCATTTAGTGCGCTCATACGGCGTGTACCCTCTACTACTGGGGTTGGTGGCATCGACTGGTCAACAAGTAGTGGTGCTGCTGCTACACCACTCGATGGTCCAACTGCTATATGGGGGCTCTGCACCAAGGCCTCGTCATTCAGTAGTCTATCATCATGTACTCTAACTGGAATCCTAGATGGAGATCTACGTGGAGGCATCATGAAAATAAACAGGCGTGCATCGGTCATTATGTATATACCTAGTGATCTGACTCAACGAAATCACAAAGAAAACATTTCAAAAACACATATGCAATCAGTTTTTTCATACACTGAGTCGGAAATCAGATTTCAGGGTCCTGGTGTATGGATACTTCAGTTGCCGCACCAACAATGGACTCCCCAAACTAAAAACCACACTCATAACACTTTACACCATTGCTTCATAGAAAAGATCCGAGTCCTAGTTCTCTAGTTGAACCAAACTCTTCTGATACCAATTTGTCATGACCCATCCCACGGGGCACATTCCGTTACAAACCCAAGCCTACCTTCAATAGGCCAGGGGCTGGAGACAAGCACCAAAAGGAATATTACATAGAATGAGATGGTGTTTCCTTTATAAGATATAAACTCACACAAACCTAGCACACAACTAGATACAAGCATAAAGTAAACTATATATTAAACAGTGTGTGTTCAGAATGTAAAGGGGCCAGCATACAATCCCAACTAGAATGTACAAGAAAAACTGGAAAGTATAAGTACAACTATGTACATCTCCTGCAAACACCCGCGAAGGATCCTACCTGACGTGTAGGTACATCTCTCAAACGATCGTCTCTACAGATCACCTCGTCAAAGGTCCACCTCTGAGTAGTCTCCAGTACAGGTACCCTCATCCTCAATCAGAGTTTTCCATTGTTTTCACCATACACAACAAGGTGTGGGTGTATCCCATGCAGGGGTGAGTATAACAATACTCAGTAGGGACCCCGAGACCCTTTAAGGTCTCTCAAATCCACAATGGACTAACCACAAAACATAGAAAAAAATGTCCACCCTACATAGGTATATGCCCAAACATATACCGATGTAATCAGAATATACCCACATGGAAAAGGATTGAAGAATACCACATAGGAATTACCATGAACATAAAGTACCACACATGTGAACCATGAAGATATAAGACTCAGCTCAACCCAGATATACAACATTGAGAAACAAGATTATGATGCTGACCCATAGACGATCGCTATGAAAGCTGATAGTCATCCACATGATTATCTAGAGATAATAACAAGTACCATTTCTAGTCACAATGTCAAACACCTTGACTATTGGAGAACTCCTCCACTACGGAGTATAGTGGCCTCTCGTGTAACACAGAGGCACTTCCCACTATCTTTGGACTATAAAGGTACTCCTCCTGTTGAATATCATTGGACTTCCACATCACACAGAGGCACTTCCCACTGGTGGTGTGCCACATCACATAGAGGTGCTCCCCACTATTGGTCTACCACGTCACATAGAGGTGCTCCCCACTGGGCCTGTCGAGTCACTCTGAGTGGAAACGATCAGCAGTCGTCAAGTCTCAGCTAGTCATAGGGTTCCGTACATTGCATGCTTGAGAGAACCACTCCTCAAGCCATTAGTCATACCTAAACCATCCCAAAGTTCAATGAAGAAGTACCCTGAAGGTCTGTCATGACCTAAGGGACCCAACTCAATAGACGACGCGTCAATCGGAAGCCTGGTCTATATGTTAATAGTGTTTCCACGCTGAGGGCCCCATTGGATTCGAGGACCAATCCATTCAGGATGCACTCCAACCTTATCCTAAAATCAAGTGGAGTATACCAAATGGACTGTCTTGATCCAAGGATTTGGGTGCCATAAACAGTTCTTCAAACAGACGCTCGGTTCTCAAGTTATAGCCAAGAAGGTGAAACTGGGTCTGGTTGGGCCCAGGTCCAATCCGACCCAGTCGGACCGAGCCAGCCTGGACCGACCCATGCTGGGTGCAGCCCGGTGGCACGACCTGGTGGCGCGACCTGGTGGCGTGGCCCAGTGGCATGGTTTTCCCGAGCTTATGCTAAATGCGGAGCATCACCTATCCGTTTGGAATAGCAATAGGCAGCGCCTATAGGCTCTTCCAAGTCACTATGGGACCTGATTGGGTCCGCTGAACTGCAATGGCAATCCTGTCGTCCTCTTAGTGGCATAGTCACATTTCGCTGCTCCGCCGCAGCCAGCACGGTTGACTGCTCTTCAGCATCCACTGTGGCTGATCGACCACGACCTCCTTCTCTAGTGGTGCGGACGCACGCCACCGTTCCGTCATGCGGCCAGCCGGATTCCGGCCACTGCTACGCTCCACCACGGCCAACGAGCCATGTCTTTCTCACCATCTGGGGGTGTAGACCTGCGCCGCCCTTCCTTCATCGCAGAAAACTGGGTGTTGGCCGTATCCTTTTTCCGCGAGCCATCGTGGCTTTGGTCCAAGCCTGAAAAATAGGTCGTTTTCATATTCATGATCCCCATGTCGGGGGCTCCGTGTCCATATGTCACGCTAAACAAAACTTTGTGTTTCTAGTATCATTAAATATTTTTCATTGATGAACACACAAAGAAAGTGTGAAGAACAAAAGAAAAAGGGGCAGTGTTTATGTGTGGGACGATGCACTTGTTTGTTTGGCCATTATAAATTTGAAACCATAATATGAAGAATCAATAAAAATAGATTTAATAAAAATCATATTAAAACCCCTACCTCGATATTCTTCTGGAGGGGCACGAGGAAGAAGAAAAAATTGTTTATGATTGACATCAACATTCTTCACTTTTATAAGACACTCCAAGGTCAGTTCCTCATTCTTGGATTCTGGAAGTCATTCTTCATTGGAGGACCTCCTTTGTTGAAGAATGATCTTCCCAACTCTCTAAAGCACTCCCCTCCTTTTCTAATCCATTTCTTTCAATAGGTGAGGTGAAAAATTAATAAACATAAGTTAATTAATTAAACAAAAGTATTTGGAACATTTATTTGAGGGAAAACAAGAGTTTCCTCCCATTAAAAGAGGGGTTCGGGTGGTCCCTACCACCATGAATTCAATTAGGAGTTTTCCAAGGGTCTCAAACATTAATTAAGAGAGTTTGGTGGCCCCCAAAACCTTTAATTCAATTGTGAGGTTTCATTAAAATAAAATAAAACTTTTTTGTTTGATTTTTTTTAATTTCTAACTCACCCACAAAAAACATGAAAACTAACTTTCACCCTTGACATACTATGGTCGAGGTGAAGGTATACTTAAGATAATATCGGTGCTACGAGTTCAACGGTTTCCTAAGATTTCAATTCCAAACACCGGTTAAAAAGTTACAAAAACCCACCCACAAGTTTGCTGAACATACCAGAAAGAAAGTTCCGAAATTAATTCCGGGCACACCGTGTCTCGGAAGCACGCACTATCAATTTTTGTAGACTCATAATATTTTCATTTAATTAAAAATAAATTAATTGGAAAAATTTGGGTCGTTACAGGAAAACCCTTTCATAATCACAATCATCTATTAATTTTGTTATGTCTATGTTCAGGTCAGTCTATCACCTAGATTGATCAATGAAATAAAAAAACATCATGGAATAATATTATAAAAAAATGGATAATATATAATATAAATTATAAAATAATTATTTTTTGGTCCTATAATAATAAAATTAATGTTAAACTCATTAATTTAAATATCAACATAAGTTCATTAAAAACCACGAAAACATGTTCATCGTTGATTTCATCTTTATGTATTCTAAGCAAAACTACCATAAAATGAAATTATAACATTATAAATAATTTTAAATCATTATTTCCCATATGATTTATTATCTAGTATTGATTATCTTCTAGAAAATAATGATGAGCAACATCACTATTAAAAAACTCATTCAAAATGATTACGATTACTCAAAACCGATATAAAAAATAAAAAATAAATAGCAAATATAAATATAATTAATATATATAAATGATGTTTTTAAAATGTTATTTATATGTATAATTTTATTAAATAGGTTATTAGGATATATATTTTTGTTACACAGGATCGTAGAGATCATTTAACTAAGAGGAGAATCAAGGTTATCTCATTTTCAAATCCTCAAGACATGTTTTTTTATTCAAAATCATAATTTATCTTATGTGTTTTATTCACATCACTAATTAATTCAATTATATATAATATATTTCATTTTATGATATTTGGAATTATATTTCATGGTATCCCTCTTATATTTTTTTATTCTTACATTACGATTTCCAAATGGGTTTTTATTAATAAAACTATCACTGTTGGGTTAAAATGTTTCTTATTTAACTTATTTTATAAAATATGGGTTTTTTACACCCTTATATTTTATTTCATTATAGTTACTCTAAATATCTCATATAAAATCATCTTTTAATTCAATTCAGTTTTCTTGATAAAATTTATGTCAGAAAATTATAGCATTATAATGAGTAAATCTCGTATTTTTAATGCCAATTTTCCATAAATTAACACATTTTACATTCCTTATAATGTTCTCCATTATAATTGAAAACATAATTATGTTTTATATAAATTTTCACCCATATTTGCATTGTCCTATTTTGATTAAAATATTCTTTGTTACTCATTTTATGATTTTGGTTTTTAATAAATATTTTTATAAATATTAAAAATGATTTGCTTTCTTTATGAATAAAGTGTTTTACCATCCTCCAAATATTAATATTCCTAAGATATATGGATTTTAAAGGATTTATTGATTACGTTTTTTCAATATTAAATGTTTTATAAATATTTCGATTCACATTTTTGGAACCATTATTACTTTTTCAATGCTCAATTTTTGAAGACTCTTTTTAAAAGTAAATGTTTGAAAATATTTTCAATTTATTTGTTTAAAACCATAATTTTATTTAATTTTGTAATTATTTAAATTTAATTAATAATATTTATCTTGAAAATTCATTATTTTCAATTTCATAAATATGTGCTTTTCAAAAATAACATTTCAACCTGACCCATAACAGCATAACATAAAACAATTTTAGTTGATTTTTTCTAAAAAATCATTTTGGACTTCACTAACATTTTCTTCTTCATATATATTATTCATATTTATGTTGAAAATAGTTTTCATAAAAATTCTCAAAATGATATAATGAAATGTATTTTTTTATTATAAGAAGGATTCAACACTACCTTTTTTATAGCTAATAATCCCATATAAATATAAATAACTTTTCTTCCAAATTCTTTCCTATATAAACACTCTATATTTTATTACATTGATTGAAGGGTGTTCACCTGGATTACATACATTGATTGATTGGGGGAACTATTAAATATATCATATAGCTGTTATCTAAATGGTTTATATACTATAGAGTTCACTAAACAATAACTACCTAGAATGTTATTTAGAATCACTAGATACTAATTTATATTTCTGGGTTTATCTTGTTTATTATTGAAATTTTTTATATTTTTCTGATCTAATTTCATTTTAAAAATAAATACACCCCATTTTCCATGGGATATTTATAATTTTTTATTGACTAAAAAAATTATTAATGTTCCATATGTTTTTATCTCAAAATATATTTTTATTGGTTCGTATGGTAAGTTGATTATTATTTGTATTGTTATTGATAAAATTCAAATCATAAATTCATTTCAAATAATGAGGTGATTGGAAGGGACTTATATTATATAGACTCATTGATGCATCAATCGATCTCATGAGTTAAATGGTTGTACTATTTGGCAGACACCAACCTAATGAAATCATGATTTCTTACCTGTGACAATGATAGAAAGAATGATGTATTGGTCACGAATATTATGGAAAGAATGATATCTTAGAAGATTCAATGATGGTAAATTATTTATGGAATTATATATTATATCACCATGAATATAGTTATTTTTATTCATGTTATTTTCTATATTGAAATTTAATCTATATGTTTATTTTTAAGATTATGTGGTTTTTTATATAGAACTTTTTCATACTTATTTTTTTCTACCAAATTATTCATTCCATAAAATCTTCTAATATTCAATTTCTAAAACTAAGAATTTTAGCTCACCCTTCTTATGATTCAATTTCCTTAGTTTATGAGGAAATGTATTTCCCATGACATGTCATGAATAGTAGGATGCAAGAAGAATTTTTTTGGGAGATATTGAAGAGTTAATTTTAAATAATAAATTGTTGATATAATGAAAATTTTTCCATTCAATGAGAAAGGAATATGATATGTTATTTAATGAGTTACCCTTATTGTCTAAGTCTCTATACCCATACTATCATGGATATATATGTTGTTTAATATTTTCCTTAAGAAATGTTATAACAGGACTGTTATTTATGAGATTCTATAGTTGTTATCAAAACAAGTATGTAATGTATGTGTTTCTGACACCATATGAACGTGTGAGGGTTCATGTTGTCATATTTGGAAACAAAGAAGAGTATATAAAACTATAGAGATTATGATGTTATTAGTAAAGGATGTAACTATAATTATAGAGTGATAATATAATTTTGAACATAATTTAAAAGGTGTATATAATGATTTACGTCAGTTGAGGTAATATAGGATATCGTATGGGAATAAAAGAAGGGAAATTTAATGAATACCAAAGTGACAAGACCAAAGGATAAGATTATGTATAATATAATATCCCAATGTTTTGGTAAATTAGATTCTGTTTATATATCATAGAAAATAAATTCTTCTCTAGATACTAGAAAGTGGATGAGGTTGTGGCATCGAGGCACATAAGGTTAATCACCCTAAAAATTCGTATTGAGTATCAAATCAATCATCACTCTATTGCATGATGAGTTTTAAAAATATTGTTCACTAAGCTATGAAATCATGGGGATGTTCATTGTCAATCAAATTCACTATAAAATAATTTATTATGGATTTATCATGTAAAATAATTAGGCTATATAATATAGGAAAATATAGAATAATGAAAACCAGATTGAATTGATAGTGATTTAGGTTGACCTGAAATAAAATCACAGAATTCCAAAGATAAATACATTTTGTGTAAATATATTATAATCATTTTATTATTGTGTTAATTACTAATAACTCATGGTTAAAACCTATTGGTTATTGTAAAGGATAAATCCCATTGAAAAGAAGTTAAGAATAGATTCAATGTATAATGTATATATTTTCCCAAAAAACCTCACAAGATAATAAATGAATTTATAAGCCTTGTTATTATACAAAGTTATCTATCATGCATTATGAGAAAAAATGTGATAATAGTTTCATTTCAAAAAATATGAATGAATAAAATGAAGGGGTCATAGGAAAGTTTGAGAAAAAACGATGACGAAGGAAAGAATTTTCCATTTCATTTATGATAGGAATACGAGGAGAAATAAATAATATAATATCTATAAGGAACATGATGATGCTTTATTTATAGAAAATGAGATCATAGAGAAAAATATTATGGGGGAAATATGAAGAAATTATTTAACATGATGATGGGAAAATAATTTTTTTCTAGTCATACCTATGATACTAAGGTAGATACACCATTTGAATATATATCTAGAAATATGTATATATTTAAGATACTCATAAATAATATTATTAGAATGTGATAATTAAAATTATGATGATTATATGTAATTTGGGAGGGTTGTGGCAATGTAACTCCCTGATATTTTAAATTACATTTCCCTTTAAAACAAAATACATTTGATAACTTCCTTCACACGCAACACTAATCCACAACAAACCACCAAACATTATATAACTATTAAAATGTATCCATAAAATTCGTAGGTAAAAATAGTAGTTTCTATATTATGAAATATATATATAAATAATAAAGGTCATAATTAAAACTAAGGCATTTATGGAAATTCTATTAATGAAACTAAATTACATATAAGACATATTTATGCTTTAAAATTAAACCATTCAAAAAATGGACTTTTATGATTTTTTAAGAAACTAAATAAATTTTGGATAATATATAGTATTTATATTAATAATATTTTATCCAGAATTATATTAGTATTTAATATGAAATAAGAATGAGAGTAGTTAATATTTTTAAAAAGTTACTTTTCTATGAAAAAATCTTTGATAATATTTATTTATTTATATTTAATTGATAAAATAAACTTTATTTTTAGATTAAATATATAAATAGTATCTAAATATGAAATTTTATATTTTTCTAAAATAGTTTATTTTAGGAGAATAGTTAAAAATACTATTTTCACCAAAACCATAAATTTTAGTACCTTATCTTTATATGAAAAAAACGTCATTTTTATAAGGACTTTTGATTAATGAAATATATATTATGAGAAAATATATCAATTATCTATTTTAATTATGAAATTATAAAACCAATTTTAATTATTTTATTAACATAATAATAATTTCAACAAATGAATCAATTTTTTTTGTATTTTCTTGTTACTTATTTTTTTTAGTAAAATACATTCTTTATCTTACTTTTAAATAATTTGAGATAATTTTTTTTATAATAAACCAATTTTTATTATAAAATCAACGATATTGATAATTTTATAGTACATATAAATTTCATGCTAAACTATAGACTTTTTAAAAAAAACAAACTTTCACACGATACATAAGGTAATGATAAAATTATTTTTTATTACACATATAAATATTATATGATAAATGTATTTAATATTTTTAATTATATGGAAAAAATTATTTAATACGGGATATTTTATATATAAGTATAAAAATAAATAAATTTGGGACAAACTAGTTATCCTTGTAAAATTTAAAAGTGTAAAAAGGGGTTATCCACATGTGTGAAGGAAGAAACATGTTTAAAACAAGAATCAAATTTAGTGGTTGAGTAATAAATTTACCAAAACCTATATCCACTTCATTATTGTACAATTATTATCCTTCCTCAAATGTGTAACTTGGGATCACTTTTTATTATGTTTAAGTATTTACAAAAATTCAATTCTCACTCCTTATAATGGGGACGTCTCACCAGCCCTTTAAGACCACTCTAGAATTTTTGTTTCCTTTTTCAAAATCTACCCTATTTACTTTTACTATTACTATATATATATCTTCTTTTAGGAAATGGGTACAAGCATTTATCCTACCCCCCCCCTTTCCAGGGATTTCTCTAAGGGAAGACTCAAGTCCCCAACATGAGTACTAAGATTTCCCTATCATCTTTTATTTTCTACCATAATTTCCCAAATATAATTTTATCATAACTATATAATTATATCAATATTATTTATATCTAATTTAAATATAATATTATAATAACTATTAACCACCTTTACCCTTTTCTATTAAATAAAGTGAAACTGTCAGTCGTGGGTTTGCAAACAAGCACGTTAATAAAGTAACTTATGTTGGTTTTCATATATTCTAATTATTATTTATTAATTTCTATTAAAATATGTATCAAATTATTATAAATAACTATTTAATTTCATTTTTCTTTAAAAATTCAGATATTATTCAAAAATAAAAATCTTCCACAATCATAATCATCCACTAATTATAATATGTTTATGTTTGAGTCTGTCTAAACACCTACTTGATCAATGATTAAAAATTATACCCTGGGTGACAATGAGAAAATAATAACTGATAGTATATTATATAAATGAGTAAATGATGACATAGAATTTGTTTTGGCATGGTAAATTTAATGTTAAACTAATTAATTTTGATATCAATATATGTTAGTTAAAAATCACTAGAACATGACAACTGTTGGTTTTATATTTAAGGATCATAATAAAAAATCCCATAAAATGAAATTATAACATTATAAATAACTATTAAGAATAAATTGTATTAAATTTTACTATATGGGAATGACTACATTTCATAGACTAATGCAAAACAACACCACTATTAAAAAACTAGTTCAAAATAATTAAGATAACTTACACGCAATATTGAAAATAGAAAATTGATAACTAATATAAATATAGAGAATAAATATTAATTAAGGATATAAAAATACATTGATAAGAATAATTTTCCAAATTTGGTGATTAAGATGTTTTTTATATAAACTATTAGATAGTGCATTTTTCTAAGAGGGGAATCAAGTAAGTGTTTATTTGTCCCATTTTAAATTCCATGTGACAAGTTTTATATTAAGAATCGTCTTTTTTCAATTATATGGTGTTTTTGTTGAATTCGATCCTTGATACAATTTATTAGTTTATATATAGTTTCATTAATTCTAACTTCTCATAGTTTTTTTTAATTTATTGGTTTTTCAATATTTTCAATTGTTTGTAATGTGAAAAATTGGAAAAACATTAGTAGTAATTTTTATAATAATTGTGCATGAATATTTGTAAAATACTGTAAGTAAAATTGTGTACTAAACATCCAAGAAAATATTTCAAATTTAGGAGGTCTCCTTTATAACTAATTGTAACTTAAAAATTGGTTTTCTATAATGAAAATATGAATAAAAATGTACCTACCACATGAACATTAATTAACCTACCACATGAATCGAAATGTACCTGCCACATGAACAAAAATGTACCTACCACAGGAAAAAAATGATCCTATGATTTAAAAACAATCATTCCTACCACAAGAAAAAATGTACCTACCACATGAACAAAAATTTACCTACTGTTTGAATAAAATTGAACATGGAAGATAAAAAAAGATGTTCCTACGAAAAGAATTAATATGTACCTAACACATAGCAA
The DNA here is from genome assembly GCA_963277665.1 of Viscum album. Taxonomy (NCBI): domain Eukaryota; kingdom Viridiplantae; phylum Streptophyta; class Magnoliopsida; order Santalales; family Viscaceae; genus Viscum; species Viscum album. The sequence goes on along the minus strand of OY728162.1, from coordinate 1,112,828,832 downwards.
ACGTTTACATACCACATGGGCAAAAGTTTTCCTACCACATGGACAAACATATAACTACTTTATGAACAAAATGTACCAACCACATGAATAATAATTTAATGACCATATAAACAAAAATTATGTGACCAAAAGTTAAAATCTAAAAATTAGTTTTACATACCTTATGACCTATATATGGTCATTAATTTCATATTTCATTTTTTATATCAAAACATACCTTATTTTATGTATTGGTTTATAAATGAAATTATTTTATTTTAGTTTTACATGTTTCTAATTATTTAGTTATTACTTAAATTAATTTAATTATTTTTAATATTTTGTTATTTTATTTGGGAAAAATTATATATGAATAAATACTCATCATCGGGGTTGATGTTTCACACTGTTAACTTCAGAAAACATGAGTTCAACATTTAATGTTTTTAGAATGTGAATAGTTTACCTCACATAATTTATGGGAGTTTTCGAAGGTAATTTAATGTTGATTGTAACTATTTGTTTTGAACTGTATTAATTATACTAACATTTCATCACTATAAAATATATTTTAAATTTTAAATATTATATAATTAACCAACAGGGGTATGTATTTCATGCACATTCAATGAAGATATCCCATGAATCACTAGGAATGATAAACTACAACATATTTCCAATTATAAAACATATTATGTAAAAACTAAATAAATAAATATATATATATATTTTATAGAGAATTTTTAAAATATCTATTTTTGGGTATTATATTGAACATTAAAAGTGAGATATAATTTTTTAATTAATTACTACTATGATCCGAAGGACAATTGTTTTATCCTTTTATTTTGAAGAGTTCTGTGCTACCACTACACATATATAATGATGTGTTCATATAGTTATGTGGTAGTATATCATCTTAATAATTTACTCTATACATAATAGTAATTATTTATACTTTCCATTAAAACATATTATTTTTGGTTGTGACTACCAATCAAAGGTAAGTCATTGGGTTGTGCCTCCAGGTGGGAAAAAGGTTCATCAATATTCTAGTTTTGCCTCTAGGTATAATAAGGAAGGCATGTTGTGAGACTAATCCCCCAAGGGGAAACAAGTTTATAATGACTATATGAATATCAGTGGTAAAAATTAGTTATAAGATTTAAGTAACTGGAAATATTTTGTTCTATTACTCTCATTTCATTAGAGGGGTGAAAAGTGGACTATAATAATTTAGATCTAAACTACTATAAAAATTACATTGTTATATTCCTTTTCCTCATCATTTATATTAAAAATAATACATTATTTCTAAATTAAATTGAAAATAACAATCCCCCCCCCCTCTTGGATATTTTAAATCTTAAACACCAACCAATATTTGGTATGAACGGTTGGCCCCTAGCTCTATATATTATTTTTTTATAACCATTTCCTGACATAAACATCAAAGTGAAAATATTACATCTAATATGTATGGTATAACTATTAATGATTGATAGATACTTAAAATACCTCCTCATGTTTATGGGAATGACGATAGTGATTAGACATATCAAATATAATCATTTTAGAAGTATCCTATAATTAATTATGGGACAATCTTGGAAAAACTATACAGGATACCTATAGGTGAACCCAAATCATTATTTGTAAATGATGATGTAAATAATTTTTAAATTATATGGTTATGAATATTTTATATAGTACTATAGTTATAAATTCATATTGAAATGATTGTATATGTAAAACCAAACATAAAATATAGAAAATTATATAAGTTTCCCATAATGATCTATATAACCTAATTCCAAGTAAGTTATACATATTAAGAGATCAATATAAATAATTTAAAATGGGTGAAAAATAAACTATTGATAAAATGTTCTATATAGTAAATAATATTTTAAATGTTATGAGTTATTTTATAGAAAGAAAACAGAAAATATTTTCCTTTTTGAATGATTTATTAGTTAACATCCTAAGATGTTCCAAGATAAACACTTTTTTATAGATGAATGAAAAATCATATTGGAATATACACTTGATGAGGTTATTGGACAATTATTTCAATATGAGTTAGAGTTGAAATGCGATATTGAAGAAGATAATATAAATAATAATGGAATTACATTTTAATAAAATTTTCTTTCTAAATATTCTTATTCTGAGATATATATTACTAGTTAAAATGTTATTGCACATGTTACCAAGGGTGGATATAAAACGAAGAAACACTATTCAAGGTGATCTCAAAACAATATCTTATAGTGTGAAAGAATAAAGGTAAGGTTATTTCTAATTATACTAATGATTTAATAGATTGCTATTTGTGAAAATGAGGGAACGTTAAGAAAATTTATCCACGATAAAAAAGGAAAATTATAAGAAAAAAAACAAGAAAAAAAGAAATAAAATTTGGATTGAGTTATAACGAGGATTAAATTTATGCTGAATAATCTTGTTTGGAAAAGTATATAAAAATCTATGTTTAGTGGATTTATCAAATTATGTATGTGACTTTAAATATTACTCTTCCTCTATATCTAAATATGAAAATCCTAATGAAAATTAATTTATTAAAGATATTGATAGACTTGCTAATAATATTGACAAGACCACCTGTTTGTATAATAATCCTAAGATTCATCATAACAGTGTTATTAAGTAGTTTGAATAAATAATGAAATATTTCCAGGATGATAAAAATCATGAATGTATATATATGGAAAATTCACAGGAAAATATAAAAACATCGATATTTAAATATTATAAACTAAAAAGATAGATTTTTAATATGTCAAAATTTCATTAACTTGAATTAAGAAATTTTGAATATATTCTTAAAATGAATGATCATTTCAAAAATGGAATCAAAATTTTAAATTCAAATCTATAAAAAGTAAAAGATTTTAAATTCATTCATAAAATTATGGGTTTCAATAAAATAAAATAGGGACATGGTCTTGGTTATGATAATAGTTTACCAAAAATATATAAGTCATTATTTGATAAAATAAATTATGGGATTACATATACTACAACATTTTAGGTGACATATTAAAGATCATAATGAAGATAAATGATCCTTGAGATTTCCTAAATCACTTGGCCTTACTATGGATTTAATTTTTAAATATTTCATTTTTAATTTATGGATAAAAATGAATGAAATCATTTTGGGTTCTTAAGAATTCACATGCTTATGACATTAGACTCAAAATGGGTTGGGTACTAAAAAAATTTATTTTTTCATAGGAAGTGTGTCTTGGGAGCTTCAAAAAATGAATTTAGTGCATGTATAGTTGATTCTAAAGACACATGACTAGTGAAATATAAAATTTTTGATCACTTAATAAGTATGATTGAGGGAATGTTATTTTTGTTGAAAATTTAAAATGAAATTATAAAAGTTTATTTGAGGTTGGAATTTCATATTTTATTATCATTTCTAAATTTTTATATGTTAATGGATTGAAACACAATTTAAAATCCCTTTCGAAACGATGTAATTAATGATTTTTTTAAATATTGAAATTACCAATGCATATTATTTGAGGATAAATATGACTTATTTTATGAAAAAAAAATATTTATTCACTTATTTTTTCTAAATTAAATGATCAAATTATTATTAATTGAATCTAATTAAATCAAATAAATATTTTTATAATAGGAGTTTGGAAAATTATAATTTCATATAAATTCATAAATTGTCTAGGAACAAAATATATTTATAGATAACATAACTTATGGTGGACAAAGTCTTTGTTTGTGAATGTAGTTTCATAAGTAAACCATATAAAAGAATTTTCAAGTAAATTAAGAAAGCAATATCTATAAAGATTCTTGATCTTATTCATTTGGATTTATTTGGTCCTATAAAAACTCTTTATTTTGGCAGTAGGAGATATTGTCTTTTATTATAGATGAATTTACTAGATATAGATGACTTTATTTTCCTAAAATTAAATATTAAATTATCTTGATGATTGTCACTTTTTATAAACTCATAAAACATTTTAAAAATCCATAATTGAATTAAATTATATATAAAAATGGTGGTAGATTATAGAATCTTGAATTTATTCTATTTTGATAAAAAAGGATATTATAAGGGTTTTTAGATCCCATAATTCCACATAAAATGCTTTAGTGGAAAGGAAAAATAAAACCCTTTATGAAATGTTAAGAACCATGTTTAATGAGTATAATATAAAAAAAATATTATTTAAGAGAATATATTAATACATTTTTTTATTACCGATAGAATTATCTTATAACCATTGTTAAATAAGACACCTTATGACATCTTTAAAGGGAGAAAACCTAAAATTTTCTGTTTTAGTGTATTTGGTTGTAATGGTTTCATTCTTAATGTCGAGGATGGTTTTGATAAATTTGATACCAAATCCGATGAATGTATTCTCTTATGTTATTCCATTAATTCTAAGACAAAAAGAGTATACAACAGAAAAAAACAACTGTTGTTGAAGAATCAATACATGTTGAATTTGAGGAAAATTATTTTAATAAACTAGATAATGATATTGATGAAATTAAGGATAAATTTAGAGATTTTAATTTTGAAGATGATGTTCTTCAAGATAAAGATGCACATATTGATGGAAAGAATATATCTTCTCAATATATAACTATTATTTATGGATAATATAAGATACATAAATATCATTCTATAGACAATGTTATTGGAAATGTTGAATCAAATCTTCAAACGTTAAAATCTGTTATCAATATTTGTGCTGGTCATGCTTTAATGTCTAATTTCATATTTTAATAATATTGGTGATGTGTTAAATTATTAATATTGGATAATTAATATTCATGTTGATTTAAATAAGTTAACTAGATATAGTGTATAGAATTTAGTTATTCCACCAAAAGATTATCATGTTATTTAAAAATTGGATATTCATGGGAATTTTCACGAATCTGAAAACACAATTAAAAATAAAACAAGATTATTTGATCAAGGATATTCACTAAACTATTGTATTATTTGGATGAATATTATTCACCTATTTATGTTTTATAATAAATTAAAATTTTATTTTATTATTATACCATTTATGGATTTAAATTATTTTTAATGCATGTACATAATTATTTTTTAATTGGTTATATTTTTGAATAAGTATATGTTATACATCATTCTATTTGTGTAAATAAAAATAATACTGATAATGTTTATATTTTATCAAAGGATTTATATAGATTGATGAAATCTCCTTGAGCACTGTATAAATGGTTATCCAGTTTTATTTTGAAAAAAATATCTAGATGGGAAAAGTTGGTCAAACTTTTTTTATTAAAACATTTTTCGATGATATCCTGGTTGTCAATATTTATATTAAGGACATTATATTTGGATGATCATGTGAAAATATTTATATTGAATTTTTAAATGTTATGACTTCTGAATTTGATATGAGTATGAAGGGGGAATTTAAATTCATCCATGGTTTACAAATATTTCAATGAAATGATAGTTTTTTCTAAATCAATTGAATTATAAAAAATAGTTAGCTATAATACATGGTTAAAAATATTTTTTAAGTGAAAATACTCCCATGATTACTACATGAATATCATAATTTGATATATATCAGGAAGATATATTGATATTAAAACATATAGAGACATGATTGGAAGTATATTATATTTAATTACATCTAGGTATGATTTTATTATGTTAGTTATCATAAGTATTAGATTACAATGTTTACATATAGATATTCACATTAAATATATTAACTTAATAATTAGATATGTTAAATTTTCTTTTCATCATGGTATAATTTTTTCATTTAAAATTAATATAGATTTGATAAGCTATTCTGATTCAAATTTTAAAAGGTATATGATAGATGGGACGATCACTATAGGTAACTATAATTTAATTTCCAAATCTTTTGATTCATGGGATTCAACGAAAAACAAATTGTTTTCCTTTCAAATACTGAATCTAAATATGTGTATCTATATATATATATATATTATATCTTATTGTGCTCAATATTTATAGACTAATAAAAAGCATTTTTATTTTCAATTTTTATTTTTATAAGATTTATATTTTCTATGAAATTATTGCATTATTTATATTTTAAAAAATCTCTAACATAATTATAGGAATAATCACATTGATATTAAAAATAATTTTCTTAAGGATCATGTTGAAAAAAGAAATTTATATATATAATTTACTTCATCAAAAAAATCGTTGATTTATTTAATAAACCCTTGGATTTACATAATTTTTTAAAATAAAATTTAAACATGGAATGATGAAACATTAATCATTTAACATATATTTAATGTTATTTGAACTCAGATTTTGTGTTGAGAACATTAAATTGTTAATTTTCCACTATATTTATTGAATAAGTTTTAGTTTGTTAGATACCTAGAATGTACTTAAATTTTTTATGACATTTTAATTCACTAAAAATAAAAAAATCATTCATTGATAATATTTATATGTTTTCATGACTCCTTAAGACTTCAATTATACAAAAGTAGTTATTTCGAACCACACATACTATTTTAAAATCTAATGGTACCCCAGTTTTATGATTGATATCACTTCAGAATGGTTAGTTTCTTTACATGTAATCATCAAGGTGGTATTTTTATGGTTGATTAGAAAGGTCAAATTTTTATAGTAATTAGAATATCTCTTAGGAGGATAATCTTAAAATCATAAATCTTTTTTATTAATTTCAAAAAGGAAGATAAATTTATAAAATTGAGATTTTTTTCAGATTATCTAAAGGGGGAAAATATTTAAATAGACACTTAATCCAAATTATTGTTATATTTACCAATTTTTTTCATTATAATTACTTATATGGTTTGCCTATTTTGAAATATTATATGATTTAGAAAAGTATGGAAAGTGAAAAAATTTAAATGCTTAGAAGTGACCATGAGTACTAATTATGCATGAAATTTTTGAAATGATTAGAAGTGACCTTATATACAGACCGTGATAGAAAATATAGAAAATTCTTGAGATGACCTTGAGTATTGATGATGAATAAAAATGTTGCTGTCTATACTAATCACATGAGAAAAATAAACCTACCACATGAAAAAATATGCCAATTCCATGAATAAAATATTACATGAAAACATATAACAACTTCATGATGAGATATATACATACCATGTGAACAGAAATATACCAACCACTTGATAAATATTCACCTATTTTATAAATCACTATTTACCCATTGTTTGAAAAAATGTACCCACCACATGAATACAAATTTAAGTACTGTTTGAAGAAAGATGATGTGATTGGATGTTGAAAATTGAAAAACAAGTTGTAGTTATTTTATGACCTATCAATTGATACTTATTTCCACTGTTTTATTATAGATTAAAAAACCTATGTTTTATATATACATATACATTTCAAATTATTACATGTTTTCTACATGATAATCTTGATTTATTACTCCTTAAATACTTCTAAATTATTTCAATACTAAAGAATTTTATATGGAAGATTTTTATATAACATTAAATTTTTACGAAATGGGTTGATGATCCATGACGATTTCTTGGGAAAAAACATGTTCAACATTAAATATTGTTTGAATATTAATATTTTATCTCACATACTTTATGGGATTCTTTAAATGGGAATTAATGTTGATTAATATGTTTTTAACATTGTTAATTATAATAACATTTTGTCACTAAAAATGATATTTTTTAATTTTTTAATTATCGAATTAACCCACATGGTTATGTCATGCATGTGACTTCTATGAGTTTATCACAAGCATCTCTGGGAAACATAAACTGTGATGGATTTAAAATTTCAAAAGCTACAAGGAAAAAATAATAATATATTTAGAGTTGATATAACTAGTGTAAAATGATAGAGGTTTGGGATTATCTGGAACATTACATGTGTGACACACTTTGGAAAACAAAAATTGATTGATCACATGATGATAGAGAGTTTCTAGGTTCCTCAACACTCATTCATATAACAATTAAAATCATTACATGGTTTTACTTCTTTCCAATCATTTTCAGTTTGCATAAATTTAATGGGTTAGAAATCCAAATAAAAGGTTGGATTTGGGTTTTAAATCCCAAAATATAGTCGATATTGGGATGTGACTCAAGGTGAGAAATGAAGGTATAGTTCAAGTTTTTCCTAAAATTAGAAAGAGTTATGTTGGTTTAGGGTTAAATACTCCATGGGGAAAAATAATTTTAATCATTTTCTTCCTCCATGTAGTAAAAATTCATTGCATGATTCTACTATAATGGTTATAGTGAGTTCTAGTAATCTCATTTCATGAGTGGGATGAAGAGTGGTATTAGATCATTTAGATACAAACCACTTTAAAAGTCATAGTATTAATTTCTTTTTATTTTCCACTATATTAATATTATAACTCTAACATAATTTGTAAATTAATTTTTAAAAGAAAATTCACTACCCCTCATGGTTATTTTCCCATATTAACTATGGAAAAATAGTATTCACTTCCCCATTAATGTTAGGTATAATAAATATATTCTATTTCATTTTATCTGTATTTCCATTTAATGGCATCCCACTAATGTTATTTAACTATTTTGTTAACATTACCACAAGTGTATTTGAAAACTAAACTCCCTCTATTGAGTGAGAATTATATTTTATTGACTTCGTTCATAAATAATTGTTTTCTTCCTATATAATATTATATTTGATTTTAATTTTTCTTCATATTTAGAAGATAATAACATTATAATTTAAATATTTTACCTCATAAAAATTTATTTATCAAAATATATATCATTATTAAGAATAATTCCCATCCTATTAAATAAAGGTTTCACATCACTTTTTATACTTTTTTACTTATAATTTTTTAATTAATAATTAGAAACCTAATCATGCGTTATCCCATGTAACCTCTATATTTACCTTGTACAACAAAAAAAAATGTTTCGTTTACCATTTTTATGATGTGGATTTCAATAAATATATTTCTAAATATTAAATATGTTTTCCATCATTTCAAAATCAAATGTTTTATCTTCCACCCAAAATTTAATTTTCTTACATTTATATATATTCACGGATATATTATCGATGTTTTTTCTCAAAATTAAATGTTTTCCCATGATTTATATTCACATTTTTAAAAACCATTATGTCTTTTTCAATGTATATTATTGAGGATTATTTTAAGAGTAAAATATTTATAAATTTTTATGTTCATATTTTTTAAGACTTTAAATATTTTATTGAATTCATTATTGATATTTCATTCAAATTTTTTATTTAAAAATTGCATTATTTACTATTGGACAATAGTTTATTTTCTAGAAAAAACATCTCAAAGTGACTTATAGCTTTATCAATTATGCCAATGTTAAAATTGTTTTCTCAAAACGATTTTATGATTTCCCTACCATTTTCATCTCTATCTCTAATGGAATTATTTCCATTAATTCTATTTTTATTGAAACACCATCTAAATATGCTAATTAAATATTATTTTCTATCATAAATATGACCCATCACTGCATTTTTCATACCTAACAATCAAATATGAATGAGAATAAATTTTATTAAAAATCCTTTTATCTATGAAAACTCAATATTTTGTTCTTTTTATTAATGTGTGTTCACCTATATGTTATTCAAGGATTGATTATAGAAATTATTAACTAATAAATAACCCATTTATCTATATGATGTAAATACCATTTACATTATTGAATTTTATCTACCAAAAATGTTATTTAGTGTCATTAGAAATCCATTTATATTCTATTGGTTTATCAAGTTTATTTATGTAATTATAAATGATATCTATATATTATTTCATTTTAATGGTATATGAAACCCATTTTCTTTCCAAGGGCAATTTATGAATATTTATTGGCTTAGAATGTATTATTATTATTTATGTTTATATCCAAATAATAATACTCATTGATCCCTAGGTAACGTTTATTTTGAATTTTTTTTATATTCATATCATTTATATAGTGAATGAATTGGAATTAAATAAGGTATAGGTATGACAAATATTATATTTCCCCTCGAAGTATCTGTTTGTATCCTACGACAAAATGTTTTAGTATTTTTTAGTATGCCTACCCAATGAAAGGATTATATATTGGATATAGATTTAGTGTTTAGAATGATGTCTTGCTTTCAAACATTAATGAAATATATATGTCTTTTATAATGAATAGATAGTAAAGTAAAATTGTATTTAACCATTTCATCACTATATATTCAGTTATTCTTATATATGAAATTGTTTGTATTGTTATGTCATCCATTGGTTTATTTCATAAATAGGTATTTAGTTTTTGGGTATTATTTTACTCTTAGTTACTCGTTCCACATTTTCCATGTCATGATATATTATGATATAAAATTTTTCATACCCATTTAATATGTTTCCATTTCCCTAGGTTTTGAAGAAATGTATTACACATGATCTGTCTAGAAGAGTAGCATGAAAGAAGTATTTTGAGAGATATTTTAAAAAATTAGTTATAATTAATAAATTAATGATACAATGTAAAATGTTCCCATTTAATGATAAATTAATAGTATTTTTTAGTTAATGAGTTTTAATAATTATCAAAATACATAAACCTAAAAGGTCATGGGAAGATATTTAATTTAACATATATTTTATGTATTTTATAATTAAGAGATAATTATGTCTAGGATTTTATAATTATTATAAAAGCTAGTATGTAATGTATGTGTTATCAACACCGTATTAAGTATTATGGGTTTGGGGTTTTATATAAATGTTTTTTAATAATAGAGTATACGTGGTTCCCTTTTACAACTGAGAAGAGTGGAACTCATGTACTTATTCTAAATTTTAAATATTATAAATGAATTACTCATAATCAAGTTCCAATAAATCAATATAATTTCTAATTTAAGGTGATAAGGTTAAAAATAATCTTATCCATTAATACTTAATATGAGATTTTGTGACCTTGTGATAATGTTTTATCCCTAATTAACCTTTTTACCCTTCATCGTGTTGCTAAAAAGTATGCATGTTTACTTATCATTATGACCAATAAATTAAATTGATATAATTACAAAAATTTATCTTCATGATTCCAAACATAAAATAATATTTTCATGATTCAACAAATATATCTGTAATTTTTTTTAATATAAGAACCAAAAGAGAAAGAATCTATTTTAAAAATTATTGTTAAACGTAAAAACGAATTTATACCAAAATAAAGTATAACAATTATTCATATGGAATTAATTAGATATTTTTTCAGAATGTAATACTGTTAATTTAAAACTAATAAATAACATAATAAAAGGTTTTAAATACTTGAAATTAGTGATAGTTTTAATAAAAATAAGAAATTTTCACTATACAAATAAAAATAAATCTTTCCAAAAGAATTCAAAAAACATTACTCTTTGACAAATTTTATATGATGATTTAAGAAATTAAGTACATTTTATCAAATTTAATTTCCTTAATATAGAAAAATTAATTATTAATAAAACCATATATAACATGGAAAACACATTAGTTAGAATAGAACTATTTCTTTTATTTTTATTTGAATCATAATTTCAAATAATTATGATTCATATGAAGCAAAAAAATATAATCATGAATATTAATGAGACATGAAATTAATTTACTATTAAAATTTCATTGTTTGATACAATTCCTCTATTTAGTAATGAAATCCATAGAAAACATTTTTATTAGTAAATCCAACCTTATTGATCCATTTCTATCGAGAAACATTCTCTTCTATATCCATATTGATTATTATGTTTTATGAATGAATTTTTATCTACTAAAATATATTATTATTGTCAATTTTTTAACATTTAGTTTATATTAAAATGGTTGAAAGGAATTTTTATGTTTTTCAAATAATTCGTATTTAACATTGTTAATTTTTTTTTTGAAGAAGTATCTTTTTAAATGTTTTCTTCATGAATAAATATCCCCAACATCATTAACCATATTCATTGTTTATATAAGGTTCCATGTTTTGTTGTTTTTATCAAATTAATATTCTTCCCATTAATCAGTTAATTGTTCAAAGGAACATTATATTATATTCTTAAAAGTTTTGAAATGGGATTTGACTTTAGTTATGTATATTTTTATCTTGGATACCACATTTTCTTACTTAATAACATATTATTTTCAAATAGTATATTATCATAAATTATTTTAACATATTTTTTAAAACACTTATTATATTCTCATAAAAATATTTTTGGAAGAGATCTATAACATAATTTTTTCTATAATGAAAAAAATTATTTAAATGAAATTATTTTAAAATTATTCACTTACATTTAGTTTTATATTTCCTATAAGACTTTTATTTTCTATTTACCTTTAATTTGTAATGTATTTATGGTTTTATTCTTGTACATATTCTTTATTATCCTAGATGTATTCGACAAAATTTCAAAAATTTACCTTTGTATATACCCATTACTCTATATTGTGTAAGAAACCCATTTATATAAATTATAATGTGGGTGTTTATCTAGAATTATATATCATTTATTTCTTTGGGAATAAATTGAAAATTCATATACTTCGATTTCTATATGGATAACTATTGACTGCTATGTTAGGTTGAATATGTGGTGGGTAAATATTGAAATTTTGTATATTTGTTTTCTAATATGAATTTTTATTACAAAATCATATTGATTATGAATATATTATTTATTTATTTATATCATATTATAAATTTATTCTAATTAGTAATTGAGAGGTGTATCCTGGTATTAGATAGGACCTCGATGCATCGGCGGGTATTATAAGACAAACTTTCATGGTTATTTAGTATATGTATTACAAATTTATATATGATATGTTGGCATGATGGATTGAAAGTAATACTATGATATTTTCAATTATTCATTATATAATTATAAAACAATATCATAATATCTACATCATTATTTATGTTATTATGTCATTCATGGAAATATTATCCTTTCATTATATATTTTTATATATAATATTTGATTATTATATTATCTTTTCCATTTTTATGCCTCATGTATCCCTGATACCTTTAAATGTATACTTTCCCATAAATGTGAGATTATTTTCACCCATTATTATATTTTCATTTCCCAAGGTTATATTCAAGGAAAATGTAGGTTATATATTTGGAAGGGTATCATTGATGGAGTATTCTGGGGGAAAAGTTAGAGGCTTCTTATTGAATAAAAAAATATACGTATAATGGAAAAAATTCCCATTGAATGGAAAATAGTTGAGTATTATTAAGTTAATATTTTTTCAAAATCCTATAATTATATAAACCAATAAAAGTATTGGGTAATATGTTACTCAATCATTTATTTGATGTTGTAAATATGGAAGGCCAAACAGTGTCACTTCAATTTCTATAAATGTAGGTTTCTAAATATTATGTTTTTATTACCAGATATGGGAGTATGGATTTTGAACAACACAAGTTCTCTAGTAGTATTTTACATAGGTGAGCCTGAAATAATTTAGGATAAATTTTTTGTTTCTGTTGATGCCAATAATGTTCAATGATTTGGGTCTCTACATCATATATAGCTTAACTTTGGATATGTCATGTGTGTTGATATCCATGTTGAAATCATCATCGTTAACCTCATTTACCACTGTGAAATCATTTAACTCCACATCTATTTTGAATGATACATTAAATTTAAAATGCATCTTCTTAATCTAAAATGGGAATTTACTAGTGAGTGACATTGAAAAAATATTATTAGAATTCCTTATCTAATGAGGTTTTCAATTAATGGGACAATTTCCATTAAACCATTCGGCAAGGTGGTTACCATTATACCACATATGAAGTCAAGGATCAAAGAAGAGTATAAACTTGTTTAGGTATCCATATAGGTTCCTCTTATGATGAGTTATTCTAATAATAAAGATATCTTTGGTTCTTAGAGAACATGATTTAAGAGGAATTTGGTTATAATGAAGTTGGATAAATATTTATAGAGTGATTTGGGGTCATAATTTTTTTGATTTAGTTATTACTTAAGGATAGAATGTTCATAGTTTACACTAATGGAAATGGGGTTTTTACCCGTGGTTCTTTACCAACGATTTTCTTAAATTGCTGGTAAAGAAGGGCTAGGAAACCCTTTTCCAACGGTTCACTAGAACCATTGGGAAATGGTACCCCTTTGCCAATGGTTTTATAAAACTGTTGGCAAAGGGGTGTCCAACTTAACCATTACCAATGGTTCTAGTAAACTATTGGGAACGAGTTCCTTGGACACCCCTTTGCCAACAGTTTTTAAAAACCGTTGGTAAATCTTTACCCCAAATACAGTCGGGTCGCTGCTCTCTTCCATTCATGATAGAACCCTAAATCTCTGCAGCGCTCCGCTCCTCTAGCAACTTCCCCTATCCGAACTGGTGAAACACCATCTGAATCATCTCAAATCAGGTATTTAACTCTTTATACACATAAAATATTTACGTTTTACCTTGTTTTTATTGTTATTCATCTAATATTTTAGTTTTACGTTTTCAATATGATTTGTATATCATTTTTTTTGTGTTTGGATTTAATCTATAATTTCTCCATTCCAATCTGGATTCCATATTTTATAAGTATGTATTTTTATGTCTTTCTTCATCTTGTAATTAATTCCTACTTGGAAATTTATTTTTATGTGTTTATTTATTATCCTATTTTCACTATAGAGGATATGTGTTGAGACCCTTTCAATGTTTTTGGGCTATTTCAACCTGAAAAATAGGAAAATGAATGAATATTTTGTTAATTAATTTGCTTCCCATGGAATATCATTTGTGATATAATGTCCATGCTAAATAAATGGGAAATGTAATAAAAGACATTGAATAAATTGTTGAAGTTGGGGTATATTGCTTATATGAGAGTATTTTTGTTGTATTTCATTGTATGTTGTAGGCTTTTGTATGGTTATTGAGGTGACCAGTTGGGCTTTGTGATATGTGGGGTTGTAATGTGATGGTTAGTGGGCATGGATGTGACATGTGAAGTTGTGTGATAGGGATGATACATGGTGGTATTGTATCGTGTGGAGGTGTTGTGTGATGAGGTTGTGGTGTATGATATGGTGAGGTGGTTTTGGTTGTGCAGTGGTTGTGATGTGAAATAGTTTTGTTGTGATTTGTGGTTGTTTTGGTGAGATAGTTGGACGATGTAACATGGAGATGATGATTATTGTGAGATGGTGAGTTGTTGTGTGGTAGTTTTATTAGTTTCCTTGTTATCTATGGAATAAAATATGCTGTTAAAACAAATAACAAGATTGTAAATAAATGAGATAGAATAGAAATTGATTTTTGGTAAACTAAGTGTTTCCAGGTGAGATGTGATGTGATAATACCTGATGTTATCCCTAGACGATAGACATTGTGAGGGTGGTGTATGTGGGGATTAATCCCATCCCACATCAGAGATAACTGGTATGTGATGGGATATCTTCATAAGGTATGGGAGAATATTACATTCAACATTGAGGTGTGAGAGCGGAAGTTGGCTGGGAAGTAGCAGTGGGGTTCATTTCTTTATTTTTATCATGATGTTATATTACTATATTGGATGCCAAATTTGGCGAGTGATCCTTGATGAGGCTCAGTTGGTTAGTTGACCTATTTAGGTTCTTGTTGGTTTTACATTTTTTCAATAGCACATTAGTATGTTTTTTTCACATGTGTAGTTGATACCTTGATTATTTATTTACTGAGTATACATGTTATTCACACCCTAAATATACAATTTTTCCATGTTTCTAGGAGGACTTTGGGGACAAAGTTGGACATTAATAGCTCGGATTAGAATTTTTGTTGAGTCACTATTATATGACTTGTCTTTTGGTACTTTACTTTGGAGACTTTTACATGTATCAGGTTACTTTATTGATGTATTTTTGGATGGTTTTGGGTGTACTTTTATATTATCTTTGGGAAATTTATTTATATGTGTTTACAAGCCATGAAAAACCTATTAGTGTAGAAGCCTAAATTTTATTCACCCATGGGGTGCTCTTGACTTGGTGAAGTGGTTGGGTAATGAAAGGTATGTCCATAGTGGTTCCATTAATGAGTTATTGGACAAGTTTAAATGATTTGGGATGCCTATAACACATAATGGGACCTCAGGCATGTGGCTCTTATAGACCTAATGAAAATGAATATAAATAAATTTTAATTTAATTAATGAGTACTTATTCATTACATTATTTTAATAGTTCACTACATTGACTAGAAACTTATTCCTTTACTGTTTGCTTAAATGTATTTTCTATTAATGTTCAATCCTATTGAATTCTTTATGAAAAAATGAATTATATAAATTCTTTTTACAAAATGGACATAACTCAGATGTATGAAACCGATCGGATCTCAGGCAATTTTCAAAACAATATGGGGAGCTTTATAGATTTTTCATTTCAAAATGCTTCAGATAGTGGTCGCATACACTGCCCATGTTCCAATTGTGTTGGTAGACCTTGGTTGAGCCTTGAATAAGTCAACTACAACAAAACCAAAAATGGTTTTCAAGAAAACTACTTTGTGTGGTGTCACAATGGGGAGAAAATGAAATCTCAAATTGGTGATGATCGAAATGAAAGGACTGGAATAGAGAATTTGTTAGATGATTAGTTTCCATTTATTCGTCATCATTAAAAAGAATGTATTTCAACTCAAGAATACTTCGATATAATGACAGCTGATACATCTAGTGAAAATGATGATATTAATAGGGTGAAAAAATTGAATGATGCTGCCACAACTCCAGTATATCGAAAATGCGATAAGATGAAAACGTTGTAATTTTTAATCCAATTGTTTCATGGGAAAACTATGTATGGGATTTCTAATACAGTAATCTATTACATTCTTACCCTCTTGAAGGATTTACTTCCAGATGATGCAGATATTCCCTCAAACCACTATATAGCATGGAAGTTAGTTGAGGAACTTATATTTTCAAGAAACAAAATTCATGCTTGCCCAAAAGACTTCAGTTTATTCTTAGAGGAAACCACTGAACAAAATGATTGTATAAAAATTGGCACATCCCGCTAGAAGTAAACATCTGATGGAACTCCATCCCGTATTCCAAAGAAAGTAATGTGGCACTTTCCATTGATCCCTATACTCCAGAATAATTTTATGTGTGATGACATATCAATAAAAATGAGATGGAATGATACCGAGAGAAAGAAGACTAATGATGAGTTGGTTCAACCTTCAGATGGATTTTCATGGCAGAGATTTGATGCTCGACATCCTGATTCTGCATCTGATGTGCGTAATGTGAGGCTGGGTCTTTCATGTGATAGTTTTAATCCATTTGGTCAGATGCTTACTTTGAACAACACATGGCCAGTTTTTATACACATTTATAATCATCCCACATGGTTGTGTATGAAAAAACATTTCACTTTCATGAGTATACTCATATCTGGTCCTTCAAATCCCGACATTGATATTCATGTATACATGCAACCTTTAATAAAAGAGTTGAAACTTATTTGGGATGTGGGTGTGCGCACATACAATGTTTGTTCGAAATACATATTTTAGATTAGTGTCGTGCTTATGTGGACGATCAATGATTTTCATATTATGCAATGATTTTTGGATGGAGCACGAAGGCAAAACTGTCATTCCCAGTTTGTATGAAGAATACACGATCTAGAAGACTAAAACATTGTTGTAGTTTCAGTTTTATGGGACATCGACGATTCTTCCCAAATGATCATCCATATAGAGTGAATCATCAAAGATTTGATAATTCCATAGAAACTGATGATCCACCTCAGCGTACGTCTGGAACTAATGTGCTTAATGAATTGAAAGATTTCAGTTTTCCATTCGGGAAGGGTCAAATGAAAATTTGAAAGAAAAGGAATGTTTCCACTGAAACATGTTACAATTGGAGGAAGAGGAGTATCTTTTTTGATTTTCCTTATTGTTCAACCAATTTGTAACGTCATTTCTTAGACGTAATTCATATTGAAAAGAATATATGTGAAATGTTGCTTTCAGTACTTCTAAATGTCAAGGGTAAGACAAAAGATGATTTACGTCTCGGTGTGACCTGGTGGATTGAGGCATTAGACCAGAATTGCATCCTGTGCGTATCAGTGAAAATAAATGGCAACTTAAATGTGTTTCTTATGTGATGACACCTACGAATAAATAACAATTTT
Organism: Viscum album; assembly: GCA_963277665.1. Lineage (NCBI taxonomy): Eukaryota > Viridiplantae > Streptophyta > Magnoliopsida > Santalales > Viscaceae > Viscum > Viscum album. The sequence continues at coordinate 1,112,810,585 of OY728162.1, read as the reverse complement.
TGGATGTATTAGAGACTATTAGAGTTCCTGATGGCTATTCAAGCAACAGATATAAACGGGTCAATAGAAGAGAGTTGAAACTAAAATCTCTAAAGACTCATGATTATCACGTTCTAATGCATGAGTTGTTTCCAATAGAAATCTGTAATCTTTTTTCCAATAATGTAAGGGTGAATGTTATTCGGCTGTTCCATTTGTTTGGAGATCTTTGTGCTAAGAATTTTTCCAAGTCTTTCTTGGAAAAAATGTTGACATATGCCCCATTAATTTTGTGTGAGATGGAGAAAATATTTACTCCATCATTTTTCACATGCATGCTACATCTGACTGTCCATATTCCCACTAAAATACTTCTCGGAGGACCTGTTTCTTTTCGTTGGACGTATCCAACTGAAAGAAATATGTACACATTAAAGTCTTATTTCTGAAATAGGAATCATCCCGAAGGTTCTATCATGAACATTTACTTGCCTCAATAATGTATGGATTTCTGGTCAATGTATTTGTCTAATCTTACTACAAGAATAAAAAAACCAATTAGAAATGAAGAAGAACAGTATGCGCAAATTGAACCCTGTTTTCCGTCACTTCCTCAAATAGGAAGAATTCTTGGATCATATACATTGAAGACATTAAGTCATGAAGAGCGGGAGATGTCACATCGCACAGTTTTGTTCAACTGTGATTTGTTCGATGACTATATCAGGTAACTAAATTGAATATGTATATCTTACTTATATATCTGTTAAAAAATTCATATTTTTTATCTACAGGGTACATAAAACATTGATAAATAGAACACGTCATTCTTTATCTTTGATAATGAGAAAGACTTTTCATAGCAAAGATATTTTTTCTTGGTTAAAATTGAAGGTAAAAATGTTACTATTTAAAATAATTATACCAATATTAAATTAAGTTTAATAGTCATTTATATTGCAGGTATTTAGTTTGTCTTCTGACTCTATCTCTGAGTGAAATAAGAGCTTTGGCTTTTGGTCCTAATACCATGTTTCGTGACTGTAATCAATTGTCATCAATGGGTAAAAATTTATTGTCACTGAACGAGCAAAGAATAAGAGAACAAAACATGATGGTGTTATGGTTAATGCCACAATAGATTTTTCTTCCAATGCATCAGATAGTAGACCGTGATTTGAGAATGTGGGTTATTATGGAGTCATTTAGAAAATAATAATTTGGGATTACTACTCCCATTGACGAGTCACAATGATGAAATTCCATTGGTTTGATTCGATGATGAGAAATGGAACATTTATTGATGATTTTGGATTTCGAGTAATTAATATGACTCACACTCTTTTAACTGAAGAACCATATGTGTTGGAATCAATGGCTAAACAAGTTTTTTATGTCAAAGACCAACATTGACCAGAATTTGGTGTCATAGTTGAAGTAATTGCAAGACATATTTTTGATGATGGAGATGATGGAGTTGACACTGTCCTTAGTGCCATTGGAACAAATCCATTTATTTCTTTTGATGACTCCAATAGCTCAATTTTCAGAGTTGATTGTGAACCTGATGTTGTGGTTGAAAATATATAGAACCATTCATCTATGTTCTCAATTATTTTGTTTTACCTCAAGTTGGGTTGTTATGGTTGGAAATATATAAATTGATTTAGTATTTCTCACAAATATGTTTTAGCTGACTTGACCATTATGTGAATTTTCAATGTTTATTGGTTGCAGTTTTATTTTAATTACATTTTCTAATTTGGAACTGAAGTGTATTCAAGCCTAGTAAAATAATATTTCTAACTTGGTGAACATGACAACTTGTATGATTTGTTAAATCCATTCAAGGTCTTCTAAAACAATCGATAGCTAAATTACCAATGATTCCCCCTAATCCTACATATATTTAGTTTTTTGGGTTACACATTAGTTTCCCTTTTCTATTTAATTACAATTTTTTTTCAAAATATGGACATGATGCTAATTGAAGAGAGACGAAGGAAAAAAATGATGGAGAACAATTGTCGAAAGGCAGAGTTGGTCATTCCACCATTAGTTCCTGTAGTGAGTACTTTATTTCAAATATATATTTAAATATTATATAATGTCATGTGATTAATTTTTTTGTAATTTTTCTTAGGATCCACCTATACGTCGACAGGTATTTGACGAGGAGTGTAGTACTGGTCCTAGTACTCAGGTCAGTGGTATGAAGAGGGTTCGTATAAGAGGAGGACGAGCAGCTTCACGTACCCGAATAGACTCTTCCCCTCCCACTGACATGTCATCCTTCCCACATTCTGATCCCAGTGTGCCATTAGGGACACACATGATATTTAGGCCTCCCATGTTTTCACCACCTTTTTCATCTTCTGGCCCATCTTTTTCATATCCCATGATGTTCCACACTCCCCAGTAAGAATCCGGTCATACAGCTATCCAATCTTCTTTTCCTTCTACTTCTGTCACTTTGAGAATCTATATTCCATCATATTTGACTCCTATTCCACCACCGGGTGTTCGATCAGTTTCTGTGGATCCAATAGTGCTCAGCTATCAGACTAGCACATGTATATTTATATAATCCAAAAAACAATTAGCAATATTTATTTTCATTATAACATGTTTTTGATGAAATATTTCTTTTTCCTTCATGAAAGATACATCTACTGATAGGAGATGGGGGTGGGGGCGTACACGCATGTGTGCGATGTGGAATAGCCACACACAGGATATGGTGGATTACAATGAAGACAACCAAATTGTTGAGAAAATAGGGAAGCAATGTCAGAGTTTTATGGCGATACTTTCCAAATACTCTGACATCATTCCTATCAGCCCACTATCGTGGAGACATTTGCCACATGAGGTCAAGGATAGAGCTTGGGTAGAGATATGGATAAAAAAATCTGTTGTATTTAATGCCATTAATTATTTTTGTATTTATATGAATTAATATATTGATGTCTTCTTCGATTTAATTTTCCCGATGGCGAGGGTGCACGACCGGAACGTTTAAAGGATTTAGAAGAGCTTTAGAGAGCCTACAAGCATAAGTTGTATATTGGCTAGAATGATAGAGTTGGTACTGAGTTAGAGGAGGTACCAGTGGGGGATGATTGTCCTATAGAGCATTATCATCATATTATTACTCATTGGACGACTACCGAGTTTAAGGTATTAATTACAATTGAGGTATTTCAATAATAACATTCATGTTTTGAATTAATAATATCTTTTGCATTATCAAATTTTATTTAGGAATCATCTGGAAGAAATAAAAAAACATGGATGCAAAAAAATACCTCCACACACTTGGACGTACTACGATGCCTGATCATGAGAGGAAGCAATTATGACAATTGTTTATAGGTTTTATTTACAACTTAAACTTTCTTTTTTTCCTCAATTATTTAATCGTTTGATAAATTTTTCATATAAATTTAGTTTTCAATGTCATTGTAGAGGCAAATATAGAATATTGAAGGACATGTGCCTCAAGAAAAACTGTTTTTCTCGAGGAGATGGAAAAAGGATGGAAGTGCCGTCATCGAAGCATCTCAGAAGCAGATTGTAAGTTTTAATCTATTTATATTATAATTTAATATCTATTTTGTAACTTAATTATATATTTATATTTGTTACAGGCTTCCTTAGAGGACCTCGATGCCCAAGAACCAGACATTTTTGGGCCAAATGATCACATACATCAGGTGTTGGGAGAGGAGCATCTCGGCAGAGTATGCTACTGACCTAGGATAGCCCCGATGAGGTATTGGCCCTCCTCAGGTTAGATTTGTAGTGCCACCGAGCTGTAACAAGTTAGGGAATAGGCAGAACAGGCTGAAAAAAGGGTCACAGAGAAGGAAGAACAGTCTTCTTAGGAAAATAGTGCATTTATGAAATTTATTGAGGTTCTATATCCAACACTTCCAACAGAGGCCATCCCAGCTTTTGATGAATATATGTCATCGCTAAATTCTATATATGGTGCACCAGGTGTCAGTTCAAGTGGTGGTCAAGACGATGTCCAGCCTAACAATGATGATGACGAGGAGTCTGATGTGGAAGAGGAGGGAGAGGAGGAGGATGAGGTGGATGGCGAGGGCGAGGCGGAGGGCGAGGGTGAGGAGGAGGGCGAGGAGTGCACAAACGATGATGGGGATGAGGATGAGGGTGATGATGATTGTGATGATCGTTATGGTGATGTGGGACAAGATGATCTGTTACATTTTTTCCTAATATTACTGACATTTGATGTTTAATCTATTCTAGTTGTTGGTTTTATCCAGACTCATAGTATAGTATGGGTGTTGAGTTATTTTTATATATTGTATGTTTTCATGGATGTTGATGTCTTTTTGTGTGTTTGGGAATGCCCTAGATAGCCCCCCTCTTTCCTGGACCCTCGAAACCCCTCCCCCCCCCACCATCCTCCTTGGACCCTGAACAGCTCCCCAGACAGGCCCCCAGATAGCCCCCCCCACCCACCTCCCTGGACCCCGGACAACCCCCCGGACAGCCCCCCATCATCCTCTTTGGACCCTGGACATCCCCCCGAACACCCCCCAGACAGCCGCCCGTACAGCCCCCACCCTCCGCCTTGGTCCTCGGACAGCCCCCCAGACACCCCCCGGACATCCCCTTGGACAGCCCCAACCTCCTCCATGGACCCCAGACAGCCCCCACCCTCCTCCTTGGACCCCGAACAGCCCCCAAAACACCCCCCGGACACCCCCCGGACAGCCCCCACCCTCCTCCTTGGTCACCGGACAGCCCCCCAGACACCCCCCGGACAGCCCCCCTGGACAGCCCCCTAGACATCCCCCTAGACAGCGGCCCAACCTACTGCTTGGACCCTGAACAACCTGTTAGACACCACCCAGACAGCCCCCCCACCCTCCTCCTTGGTCCCCAGACACCCCCTGGATAGCCACCTGGACAGCCCCACCCCCACCCTCCTCCCTGGACCCCGGACAACCCCCCTGACAACCCCCACCCTCCTCCTTGGACCCCGGACATCCCCCCGAACACCCCCCAGATAGCCCCCCACCCTCCTCCTTGGTCCCCGAACAGCCCTCCGAATAGCACCCCCACCATCCTCCCTGGACCCCAAGATATCCCCAACCCTTGTTGATTTCACATGCCTTTTTTTATTTCTCTGATCTTGCAATGTTATTTAGGATTATTCCATTTTTGTATGTCTTGAATTATATGAATGTCTTTGTAAGTTTATTAGCTCATTCTCATCAAATTCATGTGATGATATGCTATAATTTCAATACAAAGTCTTGTTGTACATTCTCTATATTATGTGAATTATGCCATGTTTGGTTTGGTTTACTTGTCAATTTTTTGGATAAAACACGGGTTACATGTTAAGGACTCATGGACATGCTCAGGGAATGTAGACTTGAAATTCCAGGATGTATGCTTTGGTTTCTGGTTAGGGCTACCAGGATGGTTTCTATTACTCATTAGTTTTATTGGTTCCTTGAAGATAAAGTGAGGACATTTTTGTTTTGCAAGATGGTAATACCATGCATCAGGTGTGGCCGGTAGCACTCTAACTGTGTCTCATTTGTTTAAAATGGATGGGATTTTAAGTGAAAAGAAAAACTGGCATATGGAAAACTGACCAAACGCATTATGATTCTATTGATACTATATCAAAATGATCCATGGGTCATATGTGACGTGTACGAGTCAACCCCGGCTCAATCTGAGTTGCGGTGTGGTCAAGATTACTCTAAGTGTCTCTCGTATGTTTAAAATGGACAACATTTTATGTACATATAGAAAACTGACCAAACAGATTCTGATTGTCTTGATACTTTAGGAAAATGATCCATGGGTCATATGTGACGTGTACGAGTCAACAATGCCTCAATTTGAGATGCGATGTGGCCAAAACCATTCGAAGTGTCTCACTTTTGTTTGTAATGGATAACATTTTAAGTGAAACGTACAAATGACATATATAAAATTGACCAAATGCATTCGAAATGTGTTGATACTTTATGAAAATTATCCATGGGTCATTTTTGATGTGTATGAGTCAACCTCGTCTAAATCCGAGGCATGGTGTGTCTGGTAGCACTCTAACTGTGTCTCTTTTATTTAAAATGGATGGGATTTTAAGTGAAAATAACAAATGGCATGCGGAAAACCAACCAAATGCATTCAGATTCTATTGATACTATATCACAACGATCCATGGGTCATATGTGACATGTACGAGTCAACCCCGAATCAATCCGAGTTGCGGTGTGGTCGGGATCACTCTAAGTGTCTCTCTTATGTATAAATGGATAACATTTGAATTATATACGGAAAACTGACCAAACGGATTCTGATTGGGTTGATACATTATAACAACGATCCATGGGTCATATTTGACGTGTACAAGTCAACCTTGCCTCAATACAAGACACGGTGTGGCCGACACCATTCGAAGTGTCTCACTTTTGTTAGAAATGGATAACATTTAAAGTGAAAAGTACAACTCAGATATGGAAAACTAACCAAACACATTCTAATTGTGTTGATACATTAAGAAAATGATCCATGGGTCATTTGTGACGTGTACGAGTCAACCCCATCTAAATATGAGGCGCGATGTGGTCGGTAGCACTCTAACTGTGTCTCTTTTGTTTAAAATGGATGAGATTTTAAGTGAAAAGAACAACTGGCATGTGAAAGACCAACTAACTGCATTTGGATTCTATTGATACTGTATCACAATGATCCATGGTTCATATGTGACGTGTACGAGTCAACCCCGACTCAATTCGAGGCGCAGTGTGGTCAGGATCACTCTAAGTGTCACTCTTTTATTTCAAACGGACAACATTTTAAGTACATATGGAAAACTGAAAAAATTTATTCTGATTGTGTTGATACTTTAGCAGAACGATCCATGGGTCATATGTGACATGAACGAATCAATCCCGCCTCAATCTGAGGCGTGGTGTGGCTGGCACTACTCAAAGTGTCTCTCTTTTGTTTCAAAAGAACATCATTTAAAGTGAAAACATCAACTGACATAAGGAAAACCGACCAAACGAATTCGAATTGTGTTGATACATTAGGAAAATTGTCTATGGGTCATTTTTGATGTGTATGAGTCATCCCCATCTAAATCCGAGGTATGGTTTGGTCGGTATTACTCTAACTGTGTCTCTTTTGTTTAAAATGGATGGGATTTTAAGTGAGAAGAACAACTGGCATGCAGAAAACCAACCAAACGCATTTTGGATTTTGTTAATAATTTAGGAAAATGATTCATGGGTAATTTTAGACATGTATGAGTCAACACCATATAAATTCGAGGCACGGTGTGGCCGGTACCACTCTAACTGTGTCTCTTTTGTTTAAAATGGAAAGAATTATAAGTGAAAATCACTAATGGCATACGAAAAACTTACCAAACACATTTGTATTCTGTTGATAATTAATCAAAACGATCCATGGGTCATTTGTGACATGTACGAGCCAACCCGGGCTCAATCTGAGTCACGGTGTGGCCAGGATCACTCTATGTGTCTCTCTTTTGTGTAAAATGGACAACATTTTAACTACATATGAAAAACTGACGAAACAAATTCATTTTCCATTGAAACTTTAGGAGAACGATCCATGGGTCATATGTGATGTGTACGAGTCAACCTTTCCATAATCCAAGGTGCAGTGTGGTTGACACCATTCATAGTGTCTCTCTATTTTTAAAATGGACATCATTTAAAGTGAAAACAACAAATGACATACGAAAAAACTGACCATAGTCATTCAAAATGCATTGATGCTTTAGGAAAAGAATCCATAGGTCATATGTGATGCATACGAGTAAACCACGCCTCAATCCGAGGAACATAGTGGCCATCACCACTCGAAGTGTCTCTCTATAGTTTAAAATGGACTTCATTTTAATTAAAAACAACAACTGACATACAAAAAACTGACCAAACACATTCAAATTCTGTTGAAACCACAGGAAAATGTTCCATGAGTCATTTGTGACGTGTACGAGTCATCCCCGCCTCAATATGAGGCTATGTGTGGCCGACACCACTCAAAGTGTATCAAGTTTATTTGAAATAGACAACATTTTAAATGAAAACAACAACTGACAAACGGAAAACCAACTAAACTCATTCAGATTCAGTTGAAACTTTAGTAAAATGATCCATGGGTCATATATGACGTGTACGAGTTGACTCTACCTCAATACTAAGCATGGTGTGGCCAGAACAACTCAAAGTGTCTCAGGTTTATTTGAAATAGACAAGATTTTAAATGAAAACAATAACTGACATATGGAAAACTGACTAAACACATTCAGATTCAGTTGAAACTTTAGGAAAACGATCCATGGGTTATATGTGATGTGTACGTGTCAACCGAGCCACAATCTGAGGCATGGAGTGGATGTCACTAGTCAAAGTGTCTCTCTATAGTTTAAAATGGACTTCATTTTAATTGAAAACAACAACTAACAAATGGTAAACTGACCAAACGCATTCAAATTCTATTGAAACGTTAGGAAAAAAATCCATGGGTCATATATGACGTGTACAAGTTAACCACACCTCAATCAAAGTCGCAGTGGGGCCGAGATCACTCTATGTGTCTCTTTTTTTTTTTAAAATGGACAACATTTTAAGTACATATGGAAAACTGACCAAATAGATTCTGATTGTGTTGATACATTAGCACAATGATACATTGGTAATATATGACATTCACAAGTCAACCCCACCTCAATCTGAGAAGCGGTGTGGCCGAAACCACTCAAAGTGTCTCTCTTTAGTATGAAATGGGCTTCATTTTAAGTGAAAACAACAACTGACATTTGGAAAATAGACCAAAGGAATTCGAATTTTGTTTAACCTTTAGTACAACGATCCATGGGTCATTTGTGATGTGTATGAGTCAATCCAGCCTCAATCCGAGTCACGGTGTGGCCGGAATGTCTCAAATTGTTTCTCCTTCGTTTAAAATAGACTCCATTTTAAGTGAAAACAGTAAATGATATATTGAAAACCAACCAAATGCATTCGGATTCGGTTTAAACCTTAGGAAAACGATCCATGGGTCATATGGGATTTGTATGAGTCGACCCCGTCTCAATCTGAGGCCTGGTGTGGCTGACACGACTCAAAGTGTGTCACATTTATTTGAAAGGAATGTCATTTTAATTGAAAACAACTACTGGCATACGGAAAACTGACCAAACGCATTTGGAATGTGTTGAAAGTTTAGATAAATGATCATTGGGTCATATGTGCCATGTATGAGTCAACCCTGCTATAATCCGAGGCATGGTGTGATTGGAACCACTCAAAGTGTCTCATTTTTTTTTGAAATAATCTACATTTTAAGTGAAAACAAAAACTTACATATGGAAAACCAACCAAACGCATTCTGAATGTGTTGATGCTTTAGTAAAATGATACATGGGTCATATGTGATGTGTACAAGTCATCCTCACCTCCATACGAGGCCCTATGTGGTCGGCACCACTCAAAGTGTCTCAGGTTTATTTGAAATGGACAACATTTTAATTGAAAACCACTACAGGCATACAGAAAATTGACCAAACAGATTCTGATTTTTTTTGAAACTTTAGAACAGTGATCAATGAGTCATATGTGATGTGTACGAGTTAACCCCGCCTTAATATGAGGCATGGTGTGGCTGGAACCACTCAAAGTGTCTCATTTTTTTGAAATGAACAACATTTTAAGTGAAAACAATAACTGACATACGAAAAACCGACCAAACGCTTTCAGAATATGTCGATACTTTAGGACAATTATCCATGGGTCATATGTAACATGTACGAGTAAACTCTGCCTCATTTCGAGGCATGGTTTTTCCATAATCACTCCAAGTGTATGTATTTTGTTTAAAATGGACATCATTTTATTGTAAAAACAACTGGTATACGAAAAACCGAACAAACGTATTCGGATTCCGTTGATACTTATTTAGTTTTTAATTTATTTTATTGATAATTGATAATTAAATTATGTATGTTTTCAATTATGAATTAAATTCCGGATTCCACATATAATTGTCATCTAAATTTTAAATTGAATTCTAAATCAATTATGTATGTTTTTAATTACGTTATTAATTATGATTTAATTCTAGATGTGTATAGATCAAGAATTCATTATATGTTAAATTTATATGAATTTGTTCTCTATATGTATTTCTTAGTTTTTTATTATAGGTATAGTAATTGGAATGGAGAAGAATGGAGGCTGCTGTGAAAAAATGGAGGCTTCTGTGCAAAAATGGAGGCTGCTGTGCAAATTGTAGGCTGCTGTGCAATTTTCATAGCATAGCCTATGAAAACGGTTTCAAACCATTGGCATAGGCTTTTAATATACCATTCCCAATGGTTTCTAACCTGTTGGTAAAACGTTCAAGGGATTTTTTTTCCAAAGATTCAATGAGAACCGTTGGAAAAAACATTTCCCAACGGTTCTAAAACCGTTGGGAAAGAGTTGATTTGTTTATTTTTACCAACGGTTTTGTGTAAACCATTGTTAAAACTTATTCCAACAGTTTATCCAAACTATTGGGAAAAGTTCATTTTCCTAATCTATACCAACGGTTCTTTTTAAACCATTAGGATAGTTTTTCCCAATGGCTTACTTCCCCACAGTTTGCAGAACTATTGGTATAACATATACCAACGATTCTACAGGCATTCCCAATGGCTCTGAACTGTTGGGAAAGACCCCATTTCCTGTCATGTTATCATCTTTCCGGTAATATAGTCATCAAAATTCCATGTTCCCTTCCACAGAACATCCTTATATTCTTCCATTTCTTATGGTTGGATGGTTAAGATGTATGAAAATTATGAAAATTCATTTCTTAGCTCAGTATTACAAGAATCTACCATATTTTACAGGACGTAATTTAGGAAAATAAAATCTTTGATGGATTGACCATAATTGATAGATAGAGATTATGAATTATGTGGAAAATGCAGAAAAATTGAAATGGATTCATGTGATTTATAAGCATGATTATGTTATTTTCCATTTCTATGAAAAAGTACCGAGGAACTATCAATTTCTAGAAAGAATAAACACTATTATTTTAATCAACATATGAGATGTTCCTATTTTATTTTATCTGTTATTAAAATTTAATGTTTTTTGTTGTTATTATTAGTAGTGGTAACCCCAAGATATTGTGTGGCCTTGGGTGTCAATGTTGATGTCATAACAAGATAAAGTATCACAATTTTTTTTGTTTCTATAATTTTCCACATTATAGATCATCAGTTGGTTTGAAATTAACGATATTCATTTGTTTATATCATTATTACAGAACCAATTATTTATTATAAGGGTATGGAAATTATATTCCATTTGATTATTATTTAAGAGGAAATCATATCTATCCTTGGCCTTTTCATTCTTTGCAGACTATTTCAGCTTATGACCCTGTTTAGGCCTTGATTTATCCTTCCAATGAACTCTCAAGGATGATTTGTGTCGTTTATCCATTATATAGACTTGTTTCCGATGCTTTTTCCGAGGCGCGCGTGTCCGTCCGCCGGGGAGGGCGCGCTGCTTGTGGCCCCACATTCCTACTTTCCAAAGGCGGGTGGCATCCATTCCTTGTTCAGGGACGTCTGCTCCTTGATCGAAACTGGGATGATGGGATGTCGGTTCTTCCTTCCGTGGATTCCTCCTCGGAGCTCGTCACCTAGTCTGGGTCTCCCTCATAGATTTAAGACGGGTTCGTGAAGCTCATTCCCGGGGCCATATCTACATTGACGCCAGTTAATTACGCTGCTTCCATCAAGACACTCCAAGGGGTCTTGTCGGGACAGCAACCTACGGTGAGGATAATGGTCACGTTGGGGCATCGTCGGCATGTCTGTCTTTGGTCCCTCATCACAGGGCTTCTCGAGGGCGCGGAAGCCCGAGGCATCCCACATCGAACGCAGGGAATGTGTACCATATGAGGTTTTCCTCAGCTTCCCATGTTTAACATGGGGTATGTCGCGAGTTTAACATCTTGCGGAGATGGATCGGGTTAAAGGCTCCCTAGGGGGGAACACCGATTTTGGGGCCAGCACGTGGGCTGCCTCCCGTATAACATGGAGTGGGAAAGGGTGGCATGATCTCACTGGGATGTGGCGGCCCGGGTAAGGATCAGGATGGATGGTGTGGTGAAGCATGGGGTTTTCCTTCTGAGACGGCACAAGTGGGGGAATACAGTTTAACGTCATGCGGGACGGAATACAGTTTAACGTCATCCGGGACGCGATACAGTTTAACTTCATGCGGGACGAAATACAGTTTAACGTCATGCGGGACGAGATACAGTTTAAAGTCATGCGGGATGAAATATTTGGGTCCTACGCTCTGAGGCGGCCCAAGGTGGTCAGGAAACCGACATGGAGAGGTCGGGACGACCGGGTGGTGGGATTGAACCTCGTGGAGGCTTCCTACGTACCATGCGCTAGCACGGATCAAAGTCCACATAGTTCGCTGGGATGGGGCTTACGCTCTGAGGTGTCCCATGAGGATGTCATGGTCGATGCACACTCTAAACCCACGTGAGTCATGCTCGGTGTGGGAAACAAGAGGCGACAGGGACCAGAAGATCACGTGGCAAAGGGTGCGTCCGTGAGAAGTGGAATGGGGATTACGCGTTGAGCGGCCCAAAGATGAAATAGGGGCTTACGCGTGGTTAGCGGCCCTTGGTGCCGGGGCTTACTCCAGGATGGGGGCCCGTGGTGCGACAAAGCGCAATGGGAAAGACTCCACTGGCCTTGGCAGGGGTGAAGTACGGAGATGCACGGGTGCAATCATCCGTGCGAAAGGTTAGGGGATTATGCTCTGAGGCAGCCCTTCCCCCGCGGACAAACGCCGCTCCGACAAGGAGGATCTCATTCCATGTGAGGAAGAGTCCACTCCCGTGGAGACGAGTGGCATAAAAAATGTCCGAGCAGGGGGGACCCTGTGTGCGAAGCACGGGGTCGGACCACAGTTTAACGTCTTGTGTTAAGGACGAGGTGCTTAGCAGTTTAACGTCATGCAGCTTGGACGACGTGGGTTTGCTCCTCAAACCTAGGGCTTACATGCCCAACGCCCTCTACCCCTTGTGAAAGGGAAGGCATCGTCAAGGACGTGGTGAAAGGGGGGCCGCAGGGCAAACCACCGGGGGGTCCACGTTAGCGTGGCTATGCAAAGAAGCAATAGCCGTTAGCATGCCTATACGGAGAAGCATATGGCAAAGAAATGAAACGGGAAACACGGCCCAAGGGACCTTGAGGTTACTTCGCACAAGCCTGGAAAGTCGTGCGGGAAAACAACGCATGGCGCGCATGCCCGACAGGGGAGACATCAGGTGCCGATGCAGGGGGTAGCCAAGGGGCGTCAAGGTGAGGGGTCCTCGGCTCTGTGCGTGCAAAAGGGGCAATTTGCGCGCAAAACACCAGGACGGCGCACAATTGGAGTAATGGGATTGCGTGCGAAGAGGGAATTAAGCGCAAGGTTTTGCGCGTACGGAAGGGTATTGCGCGCACGGACCACGGATTGCGCGTAAGTGGGGAAACCAGGGGAAGGGGAAAATTCACTGAAGCCAGTGGAGTTGCACGCAAAGGCGAACTCCAGGGCAAGGTTGCGCGGAATTCGGGATTACCTGGATGTCATCTTTCGCGCGGGGGGAGCCGGATTGCACGCACGAGAGTCGCTTCGGATTCCTCAACCCCCAAATCGTTCGGGGTCACCTTATATTTATAGGCCACCTCCGGCGCGGAATCCAGGTGGCGTGAAACGTTTTCCGCACCGGGAACCGCTTGCGCGCAAAATATCGCCGTGGATAAACGGGGCACGCAATTATTGCGCGCCTCACCGGTCCTATTCCGCGAATCCCGGGAGCACTTCGCGCGCAGAACAGTTTGCGCGTGGATCCTCCTTTATTTCGTGCACCACTTCTTGGGCCTCCGTATTGGACCTCTGATTCCGAATATCACTTCGCTTTGTCATTCCGAGACTTCCTTCGGGAGTTGCAGGATTTTTTCGGCATCAACAAATGCCGCCCCTTGGAATTGGATTGGCGAGAAGTCGCAACGATCGGAATCCAAGGAAAACGCCAAAATGCTAAGTCTCCTGATCAAGTTGCGCGCAAAAAATCCGACGGGGCACGCAAAACCTACAGATGCGCGCGAAATATTATTTCCGCGCGGCGCGGAACCCTGGCCTCACCTATAAAAAGGGGCGCTGGGTCCCAGATCTGTACTTCCACTTTTTCCGTGCGATAAGCTTATCGCTCTCGTGCAAGAAATCCCTCCGCGGGTGCGCTTAATAACGCACTGGCAGCGCGGAATTCCTTCCGAAAGTTGACTGTGACTTCGCGCCAAACCGGGATCTTCCGCGCTTAGCGTGCTGATTGCGCGCTCAACTCCAGGATTTCGCGCAACTCATCCAGATTGCGCGCCGAACACTCCGATTCCGCGCACTGCATCCTGATTTCGTCCAACTCCTGAAAAATTCGAGATGGATGCAAATCGAGTTGATGAGGGGGAAGCCGCTGCCCGTAGGACAGAAATGGCGGCAAATGAGGAGGTATATGGCGCCAAGGTGATCGTCTCCAACAATCTCACCTTGTTCAATCTACTGACTCCGGCCCAAAAGGAATATCCCTTGTCGGAAAACCTCCCACTCTGGAATTTTGGCATCCTGGAGGAGGTACCACTGCCGGGCTTCAAGGTGGATACACCGTGGTCCTGGGTGACTCAGGAGGACGAACTTCCTCGCTACAACATCAGAAACAACGGTCGTCCTGCCAGGGAAACTAGACATATGGATGTATATGTCCTGAACCCGAGGACTAGGACCATTATCGGGGACGATCCTGTGGCGGAGGATTATCCGGCCCTTTACGTGAGCACGTTCCGTTAGAGCATCACGGATGACACGAAGGGCTGGCTGAAGGATTGGGACCTGCGGTTCAGGGGTATCTTCACCAGCGAATGGGCCTGGGCGTTCTGGGTTCTCCATACCTGCGACCAGTTCGGAGAAGAACTGCGGTATATCGGCCTGTTTGAGGCGGTGTGGACATCGCAGTTCCACTTCCACCACCAGCCTGAACTCGGAGCGGAGCTATTCACCCGGTGGTCTCCTGACACCAACACGTTCCACCTTCATCATGGGGAAGTCGGCGTCAGTCTCTGGGATGTTCACTGCATCAGCGGTATCCCACTGGAGGGTTACCAATACGACGAGTTCGTTCCTCCAAAGAACACCTGGGTGGATAGGTTGCTGACGCCTATGCTGATGTGGAACCTACTGCAGCTGGCCAAGGAGAGGCTGGGTGTCAAGGACTTCCTGAAGGAAATCTCCTACAAGGGCTGATTCAGCCTGTTCCTTGAGAAGGATCCCACCGTCAAGATGTCGGGACGGGGCAAACAATGCCCAACCGTGACCCAGAGGAGCAAAGATGGGTCATACTGGAAGACCCTGGAGGTAGGGAAATACCAGTCATGGGACTACCGCGTCATTGAGGCCCGGGACCCGAACGTCCGGTATGCCGTGTTCCTTGACGCATTCCTGAGCGGGCGGCTCCTGCCGGTGTGGGATGCGAGGATGGCCATCCGTCCAGTGTCATTGGTGATGGCAGGTCCATGGACACCAACAAACGGTTCAACTTGGACGTCCCTGTGCTGTCCAAGCTGTATACCATCCTGGGGTGCATCTCACGAGGGGGGTCGCCTTAGAGGGTCTGTGGTCCCTTCCAGATCTTCAACGGCTGGGTGGCGTCTCATCTCGGAGGTTATACTTTCCCAAACCCCGTCCGTCCTCTGGGCAATGGCTTGCGACCGTCCTTGATAAACATTTCAGGGGTGGCGCCATTGACGCTCAATGAAGAGGGCGTGAGGATCCGCATTGGTAACCATACCAACTTCAACTTCAGCCCGTTCCCCACCCCGGTTGGCCAGCTGGTGGACAACGGGAGAGGCTCTCTGGAACAGTAGGAATACTTCTAGAGCATTCTGGGCGGGGTAATCGTGGCTCGGATCGACGGGAAGGTGATCTGCGAGCCGTACGTTCCATCCCGATTTGCCAGGCAGTTCGGGTGCCTCCAGCGAATGCCGAAGAAGGTAATCACGGCTGTCTGGTAGGAGAAGAATCCATGCGTACTGCACCAAATGTGGTTGATGTTTACCAGCTTCGGCTCTAGCGACGTCGTTACCCTCCCTCCCACCGGGGTCGATGTCGGCCTAGCAACCGAATATGCCAAAAACTAGACCATCGCATACCCTGAGGGGATATTACGCAAGCGCGTCCGGCAACTCGAGGTTACTCGCAGGGAAACCGGGTGAGGGGAAAGAAGGGAAGGTGCCGTCGGAAGGGGAGAACCGAGGGCGCACCAGGCAGCGAGGCTTGCGCAGGCCGGGACTTTGGCAGCGAGGACATCACATGGTGCCTCCACGTCCTTGTTACCCGTAGGTGGGTCACATGAGGCGGCCAGGGAACTGCCTGGTAAGCAGATAAGATATCTTCTTGAACCTTCCCAAGACGCAATTTTCCCGACACTATGGTCGGCCTGGATGACCTTGCAGAAATCGCTGAGCGTCGAAGCCATCTGGAAGAAGATAATGCAGAATGGGATCCAACTGCCGGAGGTTGGGCTCATTCAGATTATCGACCAAGTAAATATCCATCGACATCATGCTTATGTGACGGCCATGGACGCATACGCACGCCAAAGGGGGCGGCGTGCGGAGGCAACTTTCCTAGTGAAAGTGATGCTTGGCCAGGAGCATGAACCGGAAGCGATGCCGCCAGGAGAAGGCGATAGTGATGAAGAGCCTGAGGGGGAGGAGGAAACCGAAGAGGACGAAGGTGAGTGAGAAGATGAAGAAGAAGAGCCTGAAGGTGAGGGTTTGAAAGGGGCGACCTACTAAGGGAGTCTCCGAGAGAGCAGCGAGATTGCCAACTCTGATCTCGACATAACTGAGATTCTCGAGGTTTGTCTCTATCTTCATTCATTTCCCCCATTCATCCATTTGACTTTCCAACTTCTAAATCACTTCCCCATCTTACTCAGGAGCAGCTGAGCGGTGGATGGGAGTCCCCACCAGAGGAAGGTGGAGAGGAACCAGTGGGACATGATGGGGATCCGACACCCATCATTGAATTAACCAGCGCAGAGGGGTCTCCCCTTATGGCGGCTCCTGCAGTGGCCGGAACACTGGGGACCGACGCTCTGGATTCCTGTAAGTCTCATGCTTCACTACTCGTGCTTGGTGTCATGATATCCCATCGGACCAGCGTATGCCCCGCATAGTGATCTCAACACTGGAGGAACATCAGGCTGCGGAGCCCGGGCCATCCGCGAGTGGACCGACAGCAGACATACCACCTTGCTCGGAACATGCTCTCTACACTGAGTCGTCCCCGACAATAGAGGAACAGAGGGTGGCTGACATCAGCGGCGCTGTTCTCGGAACGCGTTCGGAAGTTGGTGGAGGCATCATTACTGCTGGGGCGAGGGAGGGTTGCCCGAACATCGAGGATTCTATTCCCCATGAAGAAATCCATGGGGTGGATCCTGCTGCCGATATGCTGGCGGCCTTCCCCAGATATCGACCTGCTGACCCTGAGGAGATTGATGAATCAGACTCAGAGGCAGCCGAGGAGAGCCGGATGACATGGTGCAAGGGGTGGAAGTGTATCCAACGCTTTCTCAGGCAGCCCCAGTCCGATTGGCTGAGGCATATGGGATCACTTCAGACCTGGTTGCGCTTCCTGTGCGCCGGAGGGGCTGATGCTCAGTGCCTTCATCTAACGGTCCGTGATTACATGGCCGAGAAGATACGCGAGAGCAGCCGGCGCACCTACATTTCCCAGTTCTAGGAAGGATCGATGAGCGGTCAAGCGCTGCTGAGGGCGGAGCAAGAAGTCCGACACCTCGAAGGGTAGGCGACAGATAAAGAGGTCTTCATCGCAACATGCTCTGAGCTCGTGGAGCAACTGACCACCCAGCTGGCTGATGCCCAGGAACAACTGGTGGTGGCGAGTCGCCAGATGACCGTGCTTTGAAGTGAGCGGGCGCCGACACAAGCTAGGGCTGATGAGCTGCGCTCTGTGGTGGCCTATGAGGAGAGAGTCTTCGAAGAGAGAAAAGCGGTCCTGGAGGCTACCAGCCAGAGGGTAGCAGTGCTGGAAAGATCGCTTCAGCACGCTAAACCCTGAGGGCTTTGTTTTTGCCATCTCATGAACTTTTTTCCTCTATTGCTCAGTGTCTCAATCCAATATATGGCCAAATCCATTATTTTGTGCCCCTGGTTTAATGCGCTCAACCATAGATTCAAAATGAATAACAACTCACCCCTAGGCTCCTGTGGGACATGCCCAATGCAAGAAGCAAGAGGTGATCGTACCATCATTCCGTTCAACTGTGGAGCATTGACCATGCTTCAGGCGTCCAAAATCAGGCCTGGACTTTTGAAGAGACCCTGGGCTGATTGATGTGTCGACTTCTCAATGTGCCTTAACACACGAGCGGGGCAATGCCAGGGGAATTGAAATCCATCCGAACACAGGGGGATGGAGAGAAAGGGTGCATCACGCTGCCCAAATTCGGAACCCAATGGGGAGAAACCATGGAGGATAACTATCAACCGTGGCGGAAACACAACATCCATATCACGTTGGACTGGAATGGGAGGACAATAAATGAGGGCTGACCGCTGACCATGTTCGCAACACGGGGCCTAACTAAAATATCGTTGGTCAGTTTTTCGGAACGTTGGCCCAGGACAGTAGGCGGACCATAGGTCAAGCATCCATACTGGTTGGGGTCCCATCAAACATGACCAGTTCTCCGGAATGTTGGCCCAGGACAGTAGGTGGACCATAGGTCGAGCATCCACACTGTTAGGGGGTCCCGTCAAATGCGAAAAGAAATGAGGGTCCAAATAAGGGGGAACACAAAGCGCCGTAGGTAGAGTGGTGGCTTATTAGAACAGAGTCCAACACTCTCGATATTGAGCCACCAGGGAGAAGGCGCATTAGGCGGACGTACCAACCTGATCACGGGTCGTCCCAATTTCCAGGGAGGACCTCTTTGGCGAGAGAACTGCCGCTTCCCATCATTACCATGGGGCATCCCGAACATGCTCGGGGTAGATATCCCGATTACACCATTTCTCATGAAGTCGGGCCGAGGGGCCAACAATAAAGAAGGACGGTGTTCAGCTATCCCTGGGGCTGGACCCAAGACGAAACGTCCTG
This sequence comes from Viscum album, assembly GCA_963277665.1. Classification (NCBI taxonomy): domain Eukaryota; kingdom Viridiplantae; phylum Streptophyta; class Magnoliopsida; order Santalales; family Viscaceae; genus Viscum; species Viscum album. Next base: position 1,112,791,323 of record OY728162.1, on the reverse strand, counting down.
GAGGTCCTACGTATCTCATAAGGATGAGAATCAAGCCACACGTAGTTCTTAAAATATAGTTTAACGTCATGCTGGACAAAATACAGTTTAACGTCATGCGGGACGAAATACAGTTTAACGTTATGCAGGACGAAACATGGATCTTAGTTTTGGGTCTTAGAGCTCGGACCATGAGGATCTTAGTTTTAGGTCTTAGAGCTTGGACCATGAGGATCTTAGTTTTAGGTCTTAGAGCATGGACCATGAGGATCTTAGTTTTAGGTCTCAGAGCTCGGACCATGAGGATCTTAGTTTTAGGTCTTAGAGCTCGGACCATGAGGATCTTAGTTTGAGGTCTTAGAACTCAGACCATGAGGATCTTAGTTTCAGGTCTTAGAGCTTGGACCATGAGGAAGGGGGAGAAACAGACACATGGACAGGCGGATACAAAACCCGATGTGAAGGAGGACCTAAGCCCTACTTAACATGTGCTCTCCGGGGAAACGCTCGAGTCGAGGGACCGAACACGGAGGTAGGATGGACCCGCGGGGAAGTGCCCCTGGCGTTCCTACGTATCTCATAAGGATGAGAATCATGCCATACGTAGTTCTGAACGTGACATGGTAAGATACCAGTGCCAAGGAAAAAGGGGAGTGCGGGCATGGCCCTCTCACTAAAAGGAGCGGAATTTGATAAATCTTGTTTGTCCTTTAAGGGGAGTGGGGTTTTTTTGTTATGAAGCGACAGACCTAGAGTAGCAGGCTATGGGGTCGCCACAAGCATCAAGCCGTGATAGGCGTTGACAAATGGCATGACATAAAAACAATACCCAACGTTATGTCCTCTACAACGAGGTCACCACAATGCAGTGCCGTTTTTCGTCGTGCGGCCAGGACGATAATGTCACAGTTTAGGGTCGTGTGGCAGGACCAACAGCACAGTTTAAGGTCATATGGTTTAGACCAACATCACAGTTGAAGGTCATAAGGTTTGGACCAACACCACAGATTAAGGTCATAAGATTTGGACTAACAACACAGTTTAAGGTCATATGGTTTGGAACAACAACACAGTTTATGGTCGTAAGGTTTGGACCAACAACACAGTTTAAGATCGTAGGGTTTGGACCAACAACACAGTTTAAGGTCGTATGGTTTGGACCAACTGAGAGAGGATCCTCGGGCAATGGAGCCTATGAGGGTTCAACAATCAGGGAGGGGCAGCAGATGCTAGCTCCCAGCTATGCTGGGCCCGAAACGCAATGTTTGGGCGACTCATCACTCCCCTAAGGGGATGAAGGTCAAGCTACACGCGACCCGTAAAGAAGAGACCCAAGCGCATACTCTAGCGCTCAGACCGTGGGAGCCCCGAGAGACACCGTCATGCAGCTCGGTCTGTCTGATGTGCGGGGGTGTACTGAGGGTTAGCATAAGGAGTGTCGAGATTCCACCTTGGCGCGGTGGGGCGGAACCTGACATGAACTATGCCACCAACATTCAGGGCCTGTGGAACCGGCATGACGACTGAGGACTACTGTTGACCATGTTCGCAACACAGCATCCTGTCGTGTCAGCCATGAGGACAAAAAAATGAGCATCAACCGTTGACCATGTTCACAACGCGGAATTTGTATCAATTTGTTGTCTGAAACCCTCGGGGTCATTGGCCCATGACGGTAGGAGAGCCCTTGGGCGTTGTATACAGAACGTTCTTGGAGGTCCCTTCGGGTATGAAAGATGACGGGGGCCCGAATGAATGGGAACACGAAACTTGGAAAGTGGATGGAACTTGCCTAATTTAAATCTGGCACTCCACGTTCTAGACCAGAGTGCTTTGAGCACATCAGCAGACCACTAGAAAGGGTCAGAGGACTCAGTCTGAGAGCGTCCAAGATATGGCGGATCCCTGGGCAAAAGAGGGGGCGTAATGCCAAACACCCTGGGCACCGGGAGATCGTGGGATCTCCTAAAAGATGGGGCTGGACCTGACATCTAGGTGCTCAGGCGGTCCTACGTATCGCATTAGGATGGGAATCAAGCCACACGTAGTTCTTGATATGCGTCTTTAAACGCCGTTGGACAGAGGAGGGCTAAACCCTGAGGACAGGGTGCGCGGGGTGCAGCTATTGCAAACCCGACATGAATGGGGACATAATCTCACACCACGCCACGCGAACCTGTGATCGAAGTCCCAAAGGCGAAACAGAAGCGACAGCGGACCTCAAGCTGGACCCCAAAGACGAAAGGTCTGGGCGTTCCCACGTATCCAATTAGGATGGGAATCAAGCTAGACGTAGTTCTAGCAATACAGTTTAACGTCATGTTGGACGGAATATAGATCTTAGTTTTAGGTCATAGAGCTCGGACCGAGAAGGAAGAAAGGGAGGAATTTGGTAACTCCTGGGTTGGACCCGAGACAAAACGTCCGGGCGGTCCTACATATCTCATGAGGATGAGAATCAAGCCACACGTAGTTCTTGACAATACAGTTTATCGTCATGTTGGACGGAATATAGATCTTAGTTTTAGGTCTTAGAACTCAGACCAAGAAGAGCCCAGACATAGGTCAGAGTGTAGTTTAAGGTCGTGCTGGACTATACAATTTAAGGTCATGCTGGACCGTACAGTTTAAGGTCATGTAAGAGCATACAGTTTAAGGTCATGCAGGACCATACACTTTAAGGTAATGCAGGACCATAACAGTTTAAGGTCATGCAGGACCATAATATTTTAGGCAAAGTAATTCTTGAGGAACCTGGCATTGGTGGGAGGAGTGATACGCTCCCCATCAATTGTCACCAGGGAATACGCACCATTGGGATAGACCTTGTGGACAATAAAAGGTCCCTCCAACTTGGGCTCCAACTTGGGTGGTTTTCTGCTGGGAATCATTGGCTCTGAGAGACAACACCAGGTCACCTTGCAGAAAGGAGTGGATGCGAACCTTCTTATCGAAAGCTCGAGCCATACTACTCTAATGCCTTTCCAGGTTATGTAGAGCGCGAAGCCTACTTTCGTCCAGCGCTTCCAATTCGTCTATATGGATTTCGACAACTCTGTCTGGCGCTTGCTGGTCGTAGACCGCCATGCGCAATGAGGGCAGTTGGACCTCAATGGGAAGGATGGCCTCAGCTCCGTACACTATGGAATACGGGGTCACCTGGGTGGAATTGCGAGTCGTCATCCTATAAGCCCAGAGGGCGTTGGGGAGATTGTCCGTCCAACTTTTCCTATTCTGACCAACCATTTTTTGCAGAATGTTAGACAGGGTTTTGTTAAACGCCTCAATCTGTCCATTTTCCTGCGCATGATAGCGGGAGGTGTGGTTCGAGCGAATGTTGTACTTGGCGTACAATCTCTTCAGCTCGGCCGCCCGGAAGTTGGTTCCGTTGTCCGTGAGGATAACATGAGGTATTCCAAACCGGTGAATGATATTGAAACTCACGAAGTCGGCGATAGAACCATCCTTGAATTCCCTAAGCGGGGCTGCCTCTGCCCACTTTGAGAAGAAATCAGTGGCGGTTAAGATGAACCGGCACTGGTGGGTTGTCGCCGGCGAGTAGGGCCCTATGACATCCAACCCCCAGACTGCAAAGGGCCAAGAATAATTAGTAGTATGGAGAGGCTCTGGTGGCTGATGCACAAATTTAGCATGAACATGGCATGCATGGAACCTATTGGCGTACTCGATGCAGTCGTGGATCATGGAGGGCCAGAAGTATCCCAGCCTCCGAATCTGGTGGGACAACTTCAACCTGGCCTGGTGGGCACCACAGGAGCCAGCGTGCACTTCTTACATGACCTGTGGGATCTCAACTCCATGAAGACAACAGAGGAGAACACCATGTAAACCGCGCCTATAGAGGAGCTACTCACGGCTAGGACCGCTTTGAAGGGTGAACTGCGGTGCACGGTGCCAGATTCGTTCCCGCTCCGCTCGGTCCATCCGAAGATTGTCGTGCCGGAGATATTCAACTAGAGGTGTCCTCCTGTTAGGAACAGTCTCAATCACCACACCTGGAACCCCGGGGGGTCCCGACGCGGGGGCACCAGCGGTGAGATGGTTCACTCGTGGGACACGACCGCCCTCCGGGATAACAGGAGCAATGACTCTTCGGTGCGCCATGTGGATGATTAGGTCATCCTGTTCGGGCTCCGCGAGTGATGTGGCCAGTCTGGCCAAAGCATCTGCTCGACTGTTCTACAACCGGGTAACGTGAACGACATCTGGTCGGGAGGGGAACTTAGCCATTATATGGAGGGTGCACTCCAGCAATGGCATGAGTTTTGGCTTCCTGACAACGTAGTCACTGTTAACCTGCTTAATGACTAGTTCAGAGTCCCCTTTTACATATAGATGGGTTACGTTAACCTCCAGAGCCAACTCGAGGCCAGTGATGAGGGCATGATATTCTGCCTCATTGTTGGTGCAGCCCTCTAACAATAATAAAGAATATGGCAGCACGACTTGCTCTGGGGTGATGAAGACGATACCCAGGCCCACTCTGTTAAGCCTAGGATCATTGGGCCTTCTACCGGTAGGGCTTCGGGAGGCACCATCAAAGTGCATTTTCCAGCATGGGGTGGCGTGATCGACTGAGAGGATTGCCTCATCAGGAAAGCCCACATCCAGCGGCTGGTCCGTAGAGGTTGGATGAGCAGCTAAGAAGTCTGCTAACTCTTGCCATTTGATGGCTTTCTGAGATACGAACCTAATGTTGAACTGCTGGAGGATCACCGCCCAGCGTACCAATCGGCCGGTCAACATAGGCCGACTCAGGATGTATTTCAACGGGTCTACCCGAGAGAACAACTATACCACATGGTGCTACAAGTAGTGCCGCAATTTATATATGGAAAATACGAGCGCCGAGTAGCTCTTCTCGATGGGAGAATATCTAATCTCCGCGTCGAGGAGCATGCGGCTGAGGTAGTAGAGGCTATTCTTTGTTCCCTCGTTTTTTTTTCTGGGCGAGAAGGGCATCGAGGGATCGCCCCAGGGTGGTCACGTAAAGGAATAGTGGCCTTCTGGGAACGGGTGGCATCAGGACCGGAGGTTGAAGCAAATACTGCTTGATTTCCTCAAAAGCGGTCTGGCACTCTTCATCCCACCCATAGGCGGCACCCTTCTTCATGAGCCAAGAGAAGGGCTTACACTTGCCGGTCAGATTCGCAATGAATCGGCGTATATAGGCTATGTGGCCTTGGAGGCCTCGAAGCTCATGAATATTACTCGGGGGAGGCATCTGACTGATGCCCTTGATCTTCTCGGGGTCGATCTCGATACCTTGATACCTGACGATGATGCCAAGAAACTTTCCGGAGGTGACCCCGAAGGCACACTTCAACGGGTTCATCTTCAAGATACCTGAACGGAGAAAACCGAACACTTTCTCAAGGTCTCTGAGATGGTCCTGGCCCTGACGAGATTTAACCACCAGGTCATCTACATAGCACCCCACCAGCGTCCCGAGGATCGGCTTGAATATGCGGTGCATAGCCCGTTGATAGGTGGCACCGGCGTTCTTCAGGCCGAAGGGCATAAACCGATAGCAGAAAGTGCCCTGGGGGGCCCTGAAGGCAGTGTACTCTTCATCCTCGGGGGCCATATGGATTTGGTTATACCCGTAGTACCCATCCATGAAAGAGAGGGCTTGGAACCCGGTCGTTGCGTCGATCAACAACTCTGTCACGGGAAGGGGAAAGCCATCCTTCGGATAGTGGCGATTAAGATCGCGGAAGTCGATGAAGACCATGACCTGCCCATTCTTCTTCCGGACGGGCACAATGTTGGCTAGCCACCTGGGGTACTGGACTTCCCTAACTATGTTGGCCTTAATGAGCTTATCAACTTCGGCCTCAACCATGGCACCGTGAAAGGGGTGCATTTTTCTGGGAGGCTGCTTGAACCCGCGATGGTTTGCTGGGAGGCCAAGGCGGTGGACGGCTACCTGGGGATCTCGTCCCAACATCTCATCATAACTCCAGGAAAACACATCATGGTGCTATTTGGGGAAGTCTATGTACCGTTTCCATTCCTCGGAAGGCATAGCGGCGCTGACCAATGTGGGTCTCGGGTCCGCCTCACTACCGAGGTTCACCTGTACGAGCTCATAGACCGTGGCGGAGACGCCCTGCTCAAAGGCAGGAGGAGCATCTTCCATGTCTTCTTCTCCGCTTGGGGAAATATCGTCCATGGGGGGAGCCGTTTCGGGGCTGATCGACCCTGATGGGGAGCTAGCACCAGCTTGGGCGACCGAGGTCGTCACGACGGGAGGTTCATGCACCGCGGAGACCGTAGCGACAAAGGTGGTTGATCCAATCCCATCCGGCCTGCGTCCCAAGGGGCCACGCTTTACGACATCGAAGCAGTGGTGTCGCGTTGGCCTGATCCGGTCGATCCCGGCTCAGCGAAACATGCACGTATGATGCACCTTCGTTGCCATAATCCCAACGTCCCGATATCGTACGAGGGTAGGAGGCTGGGGATCACCCGGGCCTGGTTGGTGGAAGAGTACGAGGTGATTTCTTGTCGTCGCTTAGACCCATACATATGCATTCCTCTGGTACCCGAGACAACAAAGCACTCTCCCATATCGGGAGTTATGGCCTCCAACCGATGTATTGGGAAGACATATGCGTCATCGAAACCTGCCTAGGGATCACTCGCGATAGCAACAGGCTCAACCTCACCTGCCAGGATCTGCTTGTCCTTGCTCTTGTAATATTCTGCGTCTAGGTAACGAGCTTCACAAGAGGAAAATGGGGACACATCTCCTTGGAGCACTCCCACTCGACCCTTAAGGGAGTATTTGAGGCACTGACAGTATGATGAGGGAACCACTGTGTGAAGATGGAGCCACAACCTGACCATCAATGCGTTATAGGCAGTGTCCTGAGAGACAACCATGAATTCAGTATTGGAAATTAAGCCCCCGAACTGGGTCTTCAGACGACTCTTGTCGAGTTGAGTTTTCTCGGTCCTGTCATACCCCTGGATTCTGAGGTTGAAGGGAGTTAAATCATCCTCGGACAACCCCAGTTTTCGCAATGTCTGAGTTGGGATCAAGTTAATCCCAGAACCCATGTTGACAAGACCGCGACGGACCTCCACGCCATTGAACTGGCCGGTGATGTACAGTAGGAGGATGTGCCCCTGTATGGGAGGGTATTCATCTTCACCGGAGAATGAGATAACCGCCTGACATTCGGCGTCCTCAATAACCTCGGTGTGGAAGGCTTCTGCGGCCGTTACCTCCATTTCAAACTGGAGGGGGATCCTCAGAGCCTCGGTGAGCGCCTCACGCATTTCAGACGACAGGCAGAGGGCCTCAAGGATGTAAAGCCTCCTCGGAATGCCGGCCAGATGCTTCAGGACATCATACTTTCGCACCAAACGCGGGCTTCTTCTTACAGGAGGTCGCTCTGCGATTGGGGGCATGACGGGCCCTGCTGGCGGGACCGGTGAATGACTGGTACTAGGCACGTCTCGTTGTTCACTAGCTGAAGCCCGGGAGGTGGCTCTCATTCTAGGACCAGAAGGCCGTAGTCAGCCAGCGGCAGGTCAGGTCTGGTTGCGATGAGGGCAAAGCGATTCCCACCGATCCTACAACACGAACGGTGGTGGAAGCGAACCTGTTGTCACCGACGGATGAGGGATCCGCGAGTGCTGCTCTCTACACCGGGCCTACTACCTAGTCTCGGTGGCGTGCACGGCCTGACTGGAGGTGACGACCGCCATGCCCCGGCGATTCACATAGCCACGGCTCCGTCGACGTTGACGACGGCTGGGGGAAATTGGGGGGATTCACCCGGCGCTCCTCGTCGTCGGGAGCCACAAAGGGGTTTACTAACTCCACGGTGTTAACCGAAGTGTACCCCGGGATCTCGGGGAGATTCACCCAGCCCCCCTCATCGTCGGGAGCCACAAAGGGATTTACCAACTCTACGGTGTTAACCGAAGCGTACCCCGGATGTCGGGGAGATTCACCCGACGCTCCTCATCGTCGAGAGCCACACAGGGATTTACCAACTCTACGGTGTTAACCAAAGCATACCCCGGGCTCTCGGGGAGATTCACCCAATGCTCCTCGTCGTCGGGAGCTACAAAGGGATTTACCAACTCTACGGTGTTAACTAAAGCGTACCCCAGGCTCTCGGGGAGATTCTCCTGGTGCTCCTCGTCGTTGGGGGCCACAAAGGGATTTACCAACTCTACGGTGTTAACCGAAGCGTACCCCGGGCTCTCGGGGAGATTCACCCGGCGCTCTCATCGTCGGGAGCCACAAAGGGATTTTCTAACTCTACGGTGTTAACCGAAGCGTACCCCGGGCTCTCGGGGAGATTCACCGGGCGCTCCTCGTCGTCGGGATCCACAAATGGATTTACCAACTCTACGGTGTTAACCGAAGCGTACCCCGGGCTCTCGGGGAGATTCACCCAGAGCTCCTCGTCGTCGGGATCCACATAGGGATTAACCAACTCTAATGTGTTAACTGAAGCGTACCCCAGGCTCTCGAGGAGATTCACACGGCGCTCCTCGTCTTCGGGAGCCACAAAGGGATTTACCAACTCTATGGTGTTAACCGAAGCGTACCCCGGGCCCTCGAGGAGATTCACCCGGCGCTCCTCGTCGTCGGGAGCCACAAAGGGATTTACCAACTCTACGGTGTTAACCGAAGCGTACCCCGGGCTCTCGGTCGAGGAGTCATCCATTACCGGACGGGGTCTCCGAGGGATCCCCATTCCCAGGGGCATGAAATCGCCAAGCGTGCGAGAAGATGACGGCAATGGCAGGGCGTGTTCTTTCTTCTTGCATCGCCGCCTCCTCTTCTGGGAAGACGCAGGCTGGGACGACGAGGCCGAAGCGGAGCTCGTGGATTCTGAGGGCTCTGGCCGGTCCAGGCTGGCACGGATGATTCCATGGGCATGGGCGACCATCCTGCGGGCCATCCAGTCATTATACTTCCGGGACCCACGGTCGGAAACCTGTTCCCACCCGTCCCCGTCGTCACTACTGCCATCTGATCCAACGAAGAAACCTGCCACCTGTGCCGGGGCTGGGCCCAACCTGACTATGTTGTTGTCAATCTGGTCTTGGAGCCAGTCCTTGAACACATAGCATTGTTGGATGTTGTGTCCCAGGAACCGGTGATAAGGGAATTAGTCAGGGAGATCCGCGAGACACGGCTCTCCTGGCTTCTGGCACTCAGGCAGCCGCACAATCCTCTTCTCCAAGGCGCTACGGAAATAACTGGGGACATGGGCCTCGTCAACCGAGTAAGCCCGATTCCTTCTTCCTGGAAAGGGGACCCTTGGGGGATGACCATGGCCAGGGGCCGGTGTAGCAGCCCGAGGAGGCGGAGCCGGATTACCTCGCCAAGGTGGTGGCGGTGCGTTACGCGGAGGCGCCTGCCGATTTTGAGTCGGTCGCTGCTAGGTCGGAGGTTGTGGGGGTGGCCCCCTATGAGCTTGCTGAGATGGCCTCACCGGTAGCAACTCTAGCTGTCTGGGGGCCTCTATCTGTGCTACAGCAGCGAGCTTGGATCTGGAGGCTCTCCTTGCGGAGATCACAGGAGGCAGCGGGCGTGCCTGACTGGCCTATTGCAGGGCTTCTTTGAGGCACTGAACCTTGTCCGAGAAGTCCCGGAACCCTCCAGGGTAATTCTGCATGATCAGGGAAGGAACCAACTCCGCCTTGACGTTCCCCTCACACATCGTCAGAAATTTCTCCTACGTTAGTGGCATGTCAAGGGAGTACGTGAGCCCCTTCCACCGGGCGACGAAGTCCGTGACTCGCTCGTCGAGCCTTTTCTTGCACCTAAAGAGGTCTGTAATGTTCGTCTTCCGGGTTGTGGAACTGAACTGGTAGAGGAATTGTCGACGAAGGTCCTCCCAGCTAGTCACTGATCCAACAGGGAGCTGGATGTACCAAACGAACGCTGGTCCCTCCAGCGTCTGAACGAAGCACCGGAGCTTATAATCCTCCTGCTGCGCCGGAGTTCCCAACATAGGCCCACACCTCGAGTTGAAGTGGGCCAAGTTTTGTGGCGGGTCTCCAGTCCCGTTAAAGGGAGAAAAGTGGGATTCCCAAATCCTGGCGGGGCCGGCATGTCATCCACCCATGCGGGGTACGGCTTTCCATCTGGTGGGATCGCCACCTGCCGAGCTTCCAGGGCCTCCAAGCGAGCGATGAGTACCTCCATCAGATCATTCGGATGCGGATTCATGTCCTGACGGGGATCTCTAACCAAAATCGCATTGCCAGGCTATTTGATATGATAGTCGCGCTTAGTGGCTCGGGGGGCAGCTGGCGGAGCGACTGTCAGAGCGGAAGGAGGAAACCGAGCAGGGTCTCCCAGGTTTCCTCGCTGCTCGGGAGGGTTCGGCGAAACATATAGCGCCCTCTTGCCATGAGCTCCAGTGTCTCCTCTGTCAGCGAACACGACATAGTCACAGTTTCCCGGGGGGATCTTAGCAAGGGGTAGATGCTCCTGCCCCTGCTATCCTGGTCTAGGGTTTCCATAGATAGTCCGCCGCTCTGCAATGCATTCGGCTAGGACCTCATCAACCAGCCTCTTTTGCTCGGCTAGCTTTTGGCGCAGTGTGGCCTTCTCGGGATCTTCCTCTGCATTCTGCACTGAGGTTGATAGGTCGGCGAGTTTGAAAGACCCGATGAGCTATTTCCCCTTGCCAATGTTTCGGCTCAGCGCCAGTGCCACCGTGGGTACAGGAAGGCCTAGGAGGCTCCTCTGTTGGCGAGTAATCCTCCCAGATGGGTCCAGCAGCGGTCTGTCCTTGGGGGGTGAGTCCCCGTCGAGGGGCTCCACAATGTTTCCCTCATCTGAAAGGTCAGCCATGTTGACCGTGACTGCACTTAGCGACGTTCCATCAGGGCCGCCCAGTGGATCGGGCTGCCGGCGGATCACAGAGAAGAGGAGAGCAGCGTACTGCCCCCACCCACGGACGTGCACATGGGGGGTGGCCACCTCAATAACTCTGCGGAGTACTTGAAAACTCCGGATGCATTGTTGCTGAAGGGCCTCGTGGAGTCCCAGCGACTCGGGGTGCCGGACCGCCGGGAGTGCTGCTAGGTCAACCCGGCGGCACTGCTCACCAATCTCCTCGAGATGCACTTGGCTCCTGGGATAAGGCTCCACCTGATGATGGAGGCAGGAGTGAGTCACCCGAAGAATCTAGCGGAAGCATTCAAACTCTCCCGGGGTGAGTGACTCTGGCACCTCAAAACCCGATTCTGCGACCGGCCAAAACTTATCAGGGAAGTGGCCCGCTGCAAGAACGGTCCAGAAGCTCCACGGCTCCGGATGGAGGTCCAGAACATGCCACCCCTGCTCTTCCACCGAGTAAAGTCGGGGAATTGGCAATGGTGCCGAGGCAGGCCGTCGGGGCGGTGGGCTGGCCAGCGGGGAATACGGCGAACATACCGATTGGCCGCCGATCCATGGGTCATCCTCTTGAGGTTGCAGTGCCCTGGCCGCCACGTCGCAAATGGATGGGCCGGTGGATGGGCCTCCTATCACAACTTCGGTGCTCGCCGAGGGTGCGTCGCCTCGCAATCCTTCCGTTGGTCCCCAGATGAGCTCCTCACCATCCCTAACAGGGGCGAGAGGTGCTTCCGAGGAGATCAGCGGCAACTGCAGGCTTGATCCCTGACGGTTCACCAAGTATTCGTCCTCCTGGATATACCTTCGAAGGGAGGAGGGAATCATACGGACCTCGCATTCGGGGAGTATGAGACTGACGTGTCGTGTCCCCATCCTTGCCCTAAACTCGAATGGTTGGGGGGGGGGAGGTTCTATCGTCGAATCGTAATCTACCTTAGAATCCGAGAAACGGACTGGTCTGATTCCCATCCAGTCTCCCCTGACATTCCTCCGACGGCGATGACGCCCGGCCTTCCTGCCCCTGGGTAGTTCTTCCGGGAAAGGACGACTTCCGTCATCGGGTCCCCCGGCCACAATAGAGCTGGGGCAGAGGGGACCGAAGGCCGGGGTGCGAGAAGCACCAGGACAGATGTCGAAAGGGACATGGGGAGGACCTCCATGTGAGTGAGCGACTGGATACATAACGCCTCCATGCTCGCGACTGGCGGTAGGGGAAGTGACCTCATACCTCATGCAGTGGGTGCTGGAAGGAGTCATACCCGAAGCATAGTCGTCGCGAAGAAGCCTTCGGCTTCCCAGATCGGTGGTGCGGGATGAGCCTTCATGGTGAGCGGCAGTACCGCGGATTGGCCCGCAGTTGCCATTGCCAGTGTCCGCGACCGGGAGATTCGACCCAACCCGCCTGTAGGGTGGTCGGGGTTTCGATCCCAGTCGGGCACGCGGCTGCCCCTGCTTGACATGCACAGGGATCTGGTAACAGGAGTCAGCAGTGGCTGGGGACATAATGGGTGCTGATGATGGTGCCCCAGGATGGGAATTCTCCCCCACTCGCTCCCGACACTGGCTTCGAGTCAGATGAGCCGGAGCCGGCGGTGCGGGCATGAAGACTGCCTGCTCCTCGGCTCGGGGAGTCGGGCGGCGGCGTCGACGCAGCCTGGCGGGGGTTCCTGCCGGTAACCCCTATGATGGATCGTCGATCGGGTGGACCCGGACATCCCCCACCTCATTGGCGTAGGGGAGGGATGTGTCATAGCGCTCCGGGGATAGGCTCCCGAAGCGGTTGAACGTCGGCATGGGGAGCGGTGGCTCCCTGCGCGGCCCTCAAGGGCGGAGATGGTGGTGAGGTGCGGCCGCCTCTAGGTCCAAGTGGGCCATTCCCCTGGTGAGTATGATCCCTTTCTCGTCATACCTACGAACCAGGTTATTGATCACCCTTCGTTTGATGATTTCTGACGGGGAGAGGGGGACCAAGCGCCTGGCTGCTACGGTGGTTGAAGTCGGAGCGACCATGGGATAGGTGGGACTGCACGGGGTAGCCGAGTCGGCACTTCCCTTGCCCCTGCGCCGGTGGGCAGGTGGCGATCAATCTCCAAATGAAGTGATCTGATTCCTGGAAACAGGGAGATGAACCCATTAGTATCAACAGGAAAGGAGATCGACAACCAAGTCCCAACATCATTCCGTCTTCAGCGGTCGGCGAGAGGGAACCACGCTGATGATGTCACCGAATGGAGTAGTCAACGTCCTGACGGCCTCGACCCCTGGCGGGTTCACGTCCCGGTGAGGGTTACCCGGACCTGGTGACATGCTATTATTCCGATGCTCCAACGACTATCATTCCCCATGTTGAGGAGAAGAGATTCACATCGGGTTCACCATTTTTTGTTTCTGACGCTTTCGCCAGGGTGCGCGCGTCTGTCCGCCGGGGAGGGCGCGCTGCTTGTGGCCCCGCATTCCCGCATTCCAAAGGCGGGTGGCATACGTTCCTTGTTCAGGGACTTCTACTCCTTGATCGAAACCGGGATGATGGGATGTCGGTTCTTCCTTCCGTGGATTCCTCCTCGGAGCTCGTCACCTAGTCCGTGTCTCCCTCATAGGTTTAAGACGGGTTCGTGAAGCTCATTCCCGGTTCCATATCTACATGGACGCTAGTTAATTACGCTACTTCTGTCAAGATGCTCCAAGGGGTCTTGTCGGGACAAAAACCTACGGTGAGGAGAATGGTCACGTTGGGGCATCGTCGGCATGTCTGTCTTTGGTCCCTCATCATAGGGCTTCTCGAGGGCGCGGAAGCCCAAGGCATCCCACATCGAACGCGGTGAATGTGTACCATCTGAGGTTTTCCTCAGCTTCCCATGTTTAACACGGGGTATGTCGCGAGTTTAATGCCTTGAGGAGACGGATCGGGTTAAAGGGTCCCTAGGGGGGAACACCGATGTTGGGGCCAACACGTGGGCGGCCTCCCATATAACATGGAGTGGGAAAGGGTGGCATGATCTCATCGGGATGTGGAGGCCCAGGTAAGGATCAGGATGGATGGTGGGGTGAAGCATGGGTCTTACGTTCTGAGACAGCCCAAGAGGGGGAATACAGTTTAACGTCATGTGGGACGGAATACAGTTTAACGCCAAGCGGGACGCGATACATTTTAACGTCATGCGGGACGGAATACAGTTTAACGTCATGCGGGATGAGATACAGTTTAACGTCATGCAGGACGAAAGATTTGAGGCTTATGCTCTGAGGCGACCCAAGGTGGTCAGGGAACTGACATGGAGAGATTGGGACGACCGGGTGGTTGGCTTGAACCTCGTGGAGGCTTCCTACGTACCATGCGCTATCACGGATCAAAGTCAAAGTAGTTTTCTGGGATGGGGCTTACGCTCTGAGGCAGCCCATGAGGATGTCATGGTCGATGCACACTCTAAGACCACGTGAGTCATGCTCAGTGCAGGAAACAAGAGGCGACAGGGACCAGACGATCACGTCGCAAAGGGTGTGTCCGTGAGAATTGGAATGGGGCTTACGCGTTGAGTGGACCAAAGAGGAAATAGGTGCTTACGGGTGGTTAGGGGCCCTTGGTGCTGGGGCTTACTCCAGGGTGGAGGCCCGTGGTGCGACAAAGTGCAGTGGGAATGACTCCACTGGCCTTGGCAGGGGGGAAGTACGGAGATGCATGGGTGCAATCATCTGTACGAAAGGTTAGGGGCTTACGCTCTGAGGCAGCCCTTCCCCCGCGGACAAACGCCGCTCCGACAAGGAGGATCTCATTCCATGTGAGGAAGAGTCCACTCCCGTGGAGACGAGTGGCGTAAAAAATTTCTGAGCTGGGGGGAACCTGCATGCGAAGCACAGGGTCAGACCACAGTTTAACATCTTGTGTTAAGGACGAGGTGCTTAGCAGTTTAACGTCCTGCAGCTTGGACAAGGTGTGTTTGCTCCACACCCCTAGGGCTTACATGCCCAACGCCCTCTACCCCTTGTGAACGGGAAGGCATCGGCAAGGTCGTGGTGAAAGGGGGGCTGTAGGGCAAACCATCGGGGGGTCCACGTTAGCGTGGTTATGTGAAAAAGCAATAGCCGTTAGCGTGCCTATGAGGAGAAGCATAAGGAAAAGCAACGCAACGGGAAACACGGCCCAAGGGACCTTGAGGTTACTCCACACGAGCCTGGAAGGCCGTGCCGGAAAACAACGCATGGCGCGAATGCCCGGCAGGGGAGACATCAGGTGCCGGTGCAGGGGGCAGCCAAAGGGCATCAAGGTGAGGGGTCCTCGGCTCTGTGCGCGCAAAAGAGACGATTTGCGCGCAAAAAACCGGGATGTCGCGCAATTTGAGTAATGGGATTGCACGCGAAGATGGAATTACGCGCAAGGTTTTGCGCGCATGGTAGGGTATTGCACGCACGGACCACAGATTGCGTGCAAGTGGGGAAACCGGTGGAAGGGGCAAATTCACTGAAGCCGGTGGAGTTGCGCGCAAAGGCGAACTCCGGGGAAAGGTTGCGCGGAATTTGGGATTACCTGGATGTCATCTTTCGCGCGGGGGGATCCGGATTGCGTTCATGAGAGTCGCTTCAGATTCCTCAACCCCCAAGTCGTTCGGGGTCACCTTATATTTATAGACAACCTCCGGCGCGGAATCCAGGTGGCGCACGAAGTTTTCTGCGCCGGGAACCGCTTGCGCACAAAATCTCACTGCGGAGAAACGGTGCGTGCAATAATTTCGCGCCTCACCGGTCCAATTCCACGAATCCCGGGAGCACTTCGTGCACAGAACATTTTAGCACGTGGATCCTCCTTTATTTTGCTCCCCACTTCCTAGGCCTCTGGATCGGTCCTCTGATTCCGAGTATGACTTCGCTTCGTCATTCCGAAACTTCCTCCGGGAGTTGCGGGCTTTTTTCAGCGTCAAAAAGACTCCATATATCTTTCCTAAAATGTCTTGAAAGTGATATATACATCATTCAATGTGAGAAACTAAGAATATATATATTTTTTGAAAAGCCCTTTAATTGGGATTAATCTATCTTTCAGGAGGAAAAAAGCTATCCTCATAAAATTATCCATATCCCTATAGATTGGGATTGACTTTTTTATTACACTATAAGAACATATAACCTTTAGGGATTTTATATTCCAAGGTGTGGCATTGGTTGTGATAAATTCCACACCCCATGTATTGTGGTTTCATCCATATTAATAAAATTATGGCTACTAATGCTACCCATTTTATTTCTCATACTTTAGGCTAAGAAAGGGTTAAATATAATTCATGTTCTCAATGTAATCTAACCATTATTTAGGGTATTGATTTAGAAAAGGTTTTGTATTTTCTTAGAATGAATCCTGTAAAACATATCGGGAGACATAATATAGGGTCCTTTCGATGGATCTCCCTCATCAAATTTTCAATTTCTAGAATTTAGACATGAAAGGTACCTACTGAATAGGTTGGATATATTTTATTATCATGGACCGAAAAAATACCATCATGAAATTATTTTTCATGATTACATTGTTGATGTAATCTTCTAAATGGGGAGTGGGGAGAAATAAAAAACATTGCGTTCACCAGAGCTACTAATGTGTACATCAGAAGAAGTGTTAGTGATCAACTAATGTAATGTAATGAAATAATTAAAAAATTTACATTAGATATCCTTGGATTGGTTTCCCAACATCAGATGCTTAAAAACTATAAGGGATGTGAAGTTAATCTAATTGTCTAGATAACCCATTACATTCACATTGTTTTTATTCTTAACATAATAATAATTTTTAACATGATATGATAATGATTCATAGAATGAAAAACAAAAGGATGGTTTATACACTCCACTATAAAGGTATTTAAAAAGAATTAGAATAAATATTCCGTGGGATAATAAATGATTAATATATTATCATCAGCAAATTTATTCCTTGTAATCAGGACATTATCATCTTTTTCAGTGAGATAATATTCTGCCTCATATGAAAATAGTGGACCTTTCCTAACCTCCTTATTATGGAGAGCAACAATAATCAAAATATTTTATACATCATTGAATAAATCAAGATTTTATGTGGGTACAGATGAGTTTAATTACCTCATAGAATCTTCTAATTGAGAATGAATATCTTATCGTATAGTTGAGATGTTAGAAATAGTTGGATTCAATCAATAGAGAATCTCTTGATATAAGGGACTCTTAAAAATAACATTTAAAAGTGGAGGTAAATCATTCCATAATGATATGTAATTATGGGGAGGACCATTCCAGTGAACATCATCATTGAGATGACCACCTTATGGATCAATTTCCTATCATATAAACGATTCCAACAATACATTCCCTAAGGTTGACTTTTAGGGTGGTAAATTCTTAATGTGTAGATGGGAGTTTGTTTTTACTATTTGAAATTCTACACATGAGGAGGATTTTCATAGATCTATCCATGAGATGAATTCACACGATTGATCTTGTTATTTCCATGGGAGTAACTTAATTGTAGGAACTCTAAGGGAGATATCCTGAGCTGTTGGTGAAAACATTGTGGGGGGAACAATAATTGAATTTTATTTCTTCTTATGATGAAGAGTCAATAGATTCTTGGTAAAAAATTGAAATATTTTTGTGTTCTCTAAGAACACCAGCATTGGTCAATGTATGGATATGGGACTAATCATATACTTTTTAAGTCTATTCATTAGTGTTCCTCTTAGATTCCCTATTTTTATACATTGGGATTCCCATCATGAGAGTTCCGCTTGGATGCCTTGTGTTAGGTGGATAGTTTTATCTGATTCTCTTAATAGTCTTTATATGTGGGATTGAACTTAAGAGGATCCCATATTTCAGTCATAATATCATAATCGTATTTTTAGGGTTAAAAATAATGTGATCCTACCAAGATGTGGGTGTTAGTGTGGGAATATGTAATCCAGTTATGTCATGGATATGAGCCTAATCCATTGATTTTTTTTCACTAGAATGTTCCAAAAATCCTTCAAAACAAGAGAATTAATATATACCTTATTTTGAGTAGCTTCTATAGTATTCTGATGGGATAATTTAGTAGTGGGGGTGATAATATGTACCTTCTCCTATTAACCATTGAGATATAATGATTCTAGTATTTTCCTACTACTTCTAGAATTTTTTTATAGTTTTATAAGGTTTGAGAAGGGATATATGAATAAACGAAAATCCACTACAAGATAGTATAATGGGATTTAATGATGGGTACAAGAATATATGAATGTTCTTTATTATGAGTTTTTATACAAGTTTACTTCTCTCGCTTAGTTTCCATTGGGATAAGCTAATAAGATTCATGTGAAGGATCCAAAATATACGACTACTCCTTGGTTGCCACTATCATGTAATGAAATGCTTCCCCTGATCCACCAGATCATACTGGTAGGATTACTGTGTGAAAATATTTATATTGACTACTGACTGGTCTCTACCAAATTATTTTGGAATTATTATTTACTGTGGTTAGGAATATGAGACCACTCTCTATTATTAGTGATTCTCCTCCCCAAAAGAGATTTCTGGGGTTCAATGGTGTGAGATACTAGAGTACTTAATTACTATATATAAACCTCCATTGGTTCATTATGGGATAAGGACACATGATATAGGTCACGAAGATTGTATGGAACCCTCCTTGATGGATCCTAATTATGGGTGAGACTTTTTTCAACCAATTAATTTTCCTTAAAAACATAAGTGAGTAAACTGTTATTGAATTTAAGGAGTCATTGTCATAATTATTTGAGGTGAAAATATTTTATAGATACTTCTCAACATTTCATCATTTATTAGATATAAGGTGGGGAATCATGTTAAAGATATTTTCCCATGAGACCTACTGACTTTGAATGGTACCATTTAAATGGTACTCATAAATAGTGTAGTCACCACATAATGTTGATGGCGATACATGGATGATAGTTATTCTAGTTTGGAAGTGACTTAGCCCTTGCATCCACTAAGGACTATATATATCATTGAAGATATTCTAATAGTATGTATTGAAGGGAGTTCTAATATTGAATGTTTTTAAAACATTAAAAAATAAAAACCTGAAAATCCATTAGTAGAACATCTCAATTATGAACCTTTTTTGACTAATTATTTTTTAAAATAACTGATTCATGAAAGGTTCAACATTTTTTTAAATGAGGCACATTGAAAAATATTTTCCAAAATAAAATTGTGAAATAATTTTCATAATTGCAGGATTCAAACCCAGTTTTCCATTTTTGTTTCTAAAAAACTTACAACTTATAATTTGACTCTTCATGGAACCTTTTTTGTTGTGTTATAGTGGATATAAATTATAAGTGTATGAGGAAACTGGTAAATTTTCCTATTAATCAATGGAATGTTCATTTTTCAAGAAGGTAGGATGTTACAATTATCATACCCTTTTTGGGTATTATTTCATACTATTGTAATCTCTAACTGATTTAGTTCCTATTTTTGAGTCCTTAAAAAATACTAGAATATGTTTGGTCACCCTTGAGCCAGTGGTTCGTCATTTAATATAAATCTATATTAACATTTTTATGTATTATTGGTTCCAATTGTTATCCATAATTTTATGTGATGTTTAGTTTTAGAGTAGTATTTTTTAAATACCCATAGTTTAGGACTCCTAAATTTAATATCTTCATTGGAGGTTGTATGTCTATAGTGTAGGAACTTTGACCCTGAGAAAGTCTCTAAATTAATCCAAGTGAAAGGAATCAGAACCCTTGTATTTTGGAAACTATTAAATGAGCATGTTGAACATTTTATGATCAAGTGGAATGGACTGTTCCATATGGTTTAACATCATGGAGAAAGGTTGATTTTGAGAAAGGATCATATCAATGGTTAGTGGGAGACTTATGAATTAGTGTCTATTTTTAGATGACCTAAGAGGGACTATGATCCAATTAGGATATATTTTTTTAGATTGTAAGATTAAGGACCACTGACTCGAATATGGACTCCTTAGGAATGCGATCTATAGACGAGAATATATGGATACCTTGAGGGAATATGTCCCATTAGGCGGGGAATCATCACATGAATAATATGATCTACTGAGGAGACATCCCAAGGAATATGTACATGGATAATGGGATATCCAAGCGTATAAGGATGATATACTTATAAGGGAGGATGAAAGAGGGTCCATGAAGAATATATCCATGTGAGGATTAAATGGAGGGATGTTAATTATTTTTTGAACCCCTGAGGTGGTATCCATGTATCCTAGTTGATAGGTTTTAAATACAATGTAGTCTGACATTCATTTTTTAATATCATTTGGTGGGATTGTACCATGGGGTTTAACATCATTTGATGAGGTTGTTATTGTGATGTCTTACCATGTAAATCTTGTACATTTTGAAAACAATTTAAAAACATTATTAGGGAACATTGATGTCATGAATTATGTTAAAATAGAGTACTGATAAGTTTTTATTCATATCGTGTTACACTAATTCCATACTAATTTGATGAAATAGGTGAATGTAGAGAATTTGTTGGGTCCTACACCTGATCGGAGGCCCATGTGGGAATCCTAGAAGAGTATCTCAACTGAAGATGATTGTGTGGGGTTTTTGAATTAATGTATCCCTAATATACCTTACCGAGTATGTGGTCTAGGTGAATATATTGTTTTGGGAATTACACCCAAGAAGAGGTCTATTTTATGGTTTCTCGAATTCTTTGTGATGGGGATATGTCAAAGTTAAATTCAACATGAATGATATCATTAAAAAGGATATCTAGATACCTTAAAAACCCATCTCATGTAAGGAAAATTATACATGAAATTTAGTGGCTTTGTGAAGTTCCCCCTTTGTAATTGGTTTAGTGGAGAGCCGCCTCTACAAAGTATCTCTCTAAGATGGTCCATCATAAATGGATCACAAAGTTCTTCTTTTGGGAAGGGGTCACAAAGAACCTTCTTCTTGATGTGTTTTGTGAAGACTCTACATTCTTAAAGGTGAATAAAAAAGCCCCTTAATTTGTGATGTTTTTTTAAAAAATTCATGAGATTCCTTATTTTATCTTTTATGGTAAGTTGATTACCAATTGTTTTCCTCGTAAAGGGAAATTCAATTATGATTTTCAAAAATAAAAAATTATTCTCCTTTGTTCTCTTTGTGTCTATCATAAGAGAATGTGTGGATTATTTATTATTTGTTCCCAATATGAAATTTTTTTTGAAATAGGGGGCCATAAGAAAGTATCTAAAGGTTATTTGTGGTGGAATGAAAATTTTCATAGCGATATGAGATGATGTACAAATCTCCATCTTCGTAAAATTCAAATGAATAAAATAATTCATTGTGGTAAAAAAGATATCACCTCTCAAATAAAATTTTATTTGGGATGCCGAAAATATTCAGCTCATAAAAATGATAATCCATCATAGGGGAAGGGCTACTTCGTAGAGGGGATTGCTATATTACATAGATAATATGCTTTACAAAGTGACCCAAGATCTACGAACATGTCTCTCCTTTTCCAATATTTTATCCTCTCTCAACCCATTGATCTATACCTTGGTTAATGTGATTCTTTAGGATTATTTAATTGAATTATTGAACATTTTGGGCCATAATTGGAATGTTATAATTAAAAATTCAATGTTTTATTTGGTTCTATATTCTTGAAAATTATTAAAATTATTCCCCAAACCATGTTGATGATGTTCTTAGGGAACAAGGTAAGTGGATGGGTGCTATATCCATTTCTAATTTGTTATCTAAATAGAAAAAAATTATCTCGAACTTTTTAAAAGAAACCTAACACATAATTTATTATTAATATTTTAAAATATTAAATTCTTTTGTATTTTATTTAAGATTTAATTATCACTCATTTCTGACATCAATAACATGAGCATTGACCAGAGGGATGTTTCTGTTTCATTAGAATCAAATTGTGGATCACTCTAGAAGTATCCACATGTGTTCCATGTAAATGAAAATTACGTTCTTAATCTCATTTTTAATATTGTGAGATTGAAAGGTGATATATGTATAATCAATTTATTATAACAATGAAACTATTATTTTCTATATAAAAAATTTAGACAAGTGTGAGGGTTATCATTAATTGTTTTCCTTTACATTGAGAGAAATATTCAGGTTAGAACAATATGTCCTCTCTATGAAATACATGTTGGTTTAATTATTTAATCCAACATTAAATGAATTAGAAAACAATATATCCATAAAATTTATCTTTAAGGAATGGTCCATTCCAACAATGTATAGAAAATTAATAAAATACTTAATATTTTGTTTGATATGAAAAACAATTTCACCCATATGTGTGTCATAGAGAGGACATATGAGGGTTCCCACTAAACATATAAGAGTAACATTATTAAAAAATAAAATAAAAATATATTAGAGGTGAAAACAATGTATCAAATTACTTAATCAAAAATAATAAAACAATTATTAATATTTTAGAGGATATAAAATATATTAATTCCATTTACTAAATAAAAAAATATTTGTGTAAATTATGTTATAGATAAATTACACATGTTAGAAAACCTAAATAAAATTATTAACTATTTTAGGTTACCCATAATGATCTTATACCATTTCTCAAATAAGTGAAAAATTATTTAAATGATACTAATCTATACTTATTGGATTCCGAATAAACATTCAAAATGAAATTTCAGGGGAAAATATCTATATTTTTCTTATCTTAACATCGAATATGAAAATTAAAAATTATTCAATGGTAGATGGGTTAGATTTAATCTTCCTATTTATATTAACTCATATTTCAATGGTCAGTTGAGTAGAATCCACATTCCTAAAATCCTATACTCTAATTTTATTGACTCTAAACTCAAACTTATATTAAGAAGAATTCAAACCCTACTCTTAATACCAGTATAGTTATGTTGACCCATTTTCTTTATTAAGACTCCTTGATAATTTGATGCTCTTGATGGAGATATTCCTTATATCCTATTCAAATTAGAATTTTTTTCTTATATCATAGATTGTGATAATTGTATTTCATTTTGTTTGATAAGAATAAAAACAAGGCAAATCATATTCATAGGTTTTTTTATGTCTTGAGATGTAAGATATATATAATATATCATTTCCTTAGTAATGTTGTATTTTACTAATTATATATATCATATAATAGTTATGATATTTGATAAAAAATTTTTAACATTAAGCGTTGAATTTAAGAATATTCCACCTATGGTTATCATCAATTATTCATTAATATGAATCAAGTTGGAGGGGAGATGTTTTATTAATATGATGATTGTTTTAATATGTATTCGAATGAAATAATAAATAAAAAATTTAATAGTTAATAGAATCATTTTGGATGATATTTTATCAATGGATATATTGTTATAAGATTGTGTGTTCTTAAACCCACCCATGACTCAGATGATCCCCCCAAACATGTAGTTCTTTCTTTCTCCTTCGATTTCCCAAGGAGAATCTTGCACATATTGTAAGGAAAGAGAATAATTCCCTTGTGATGGTAGATGCATGTAATCATATGGATACACAACGGAAGGAGGAGTCCTTCTCCATCCCTTCGATGATACTTATCATGATTTGTGATGATATTAGAAACATCATTCATTAGTAAAAGGTTGTAATAATAAAATATATCAATTTAGTAGTTTTCACGATTTCCAGAGATCTCACATGGTGATCCTAATTTTGTTATTATAAATCATTTACACAACCATTTATATGTGTTATACTACACCAATAAACATAAAAGTAGTATAAGAGTAGTGAATTAGAATTTGATACATGAAATCATTGTTTAAAATGAATAATTTTTATTTTACTTCAAAATGTTGCACTATATGTCTATTTTAGATTTAGTGAGATTCATTAAAAAATGCATGATTAATTGAAACATGGTTGAAATAATGTTTTTAGAAAAAAATATCTATATTTGGTGCGCCTAATATTACATAATATGATCTGGTAATCTTTCTTTGAGTCCCTTATGTTATGTTATTTGAAAAAATAACATGCATTTGGGACCTTAACACTTCATTTTGGGATAACATAATATACATGGGAGTCCTTGAAATAAAATTTCATTATTTTTGGGACACTAATATTATGGTATGTGATAATGTAAAATGATTAGTGTTGCATTGTATGATATTTGATAATACAGGTTGTGAAAAAATGATATTTATTTATATTTTAAAAATCATGATGTATGATATAGGTATTTCGTATGGTATGATACCATCATTAAATTTTTTTTAAAAATATATCATTTATTATAATGATAATATTAATTCCATTATTGAGATATTTCATACTAGGCACCAATGGTTTATACATATGTGGGAAGCATATCCAAAGAATTCATATCCATCATATGTTTCAGATCTATACATATGAACAACATATTAATTTCTATAATATGTGTATATTATTATCTCTCTATATGTATAATTTTTATTTCTTTATAAAAATTTTGGTTAAGTTGGAACCTTATTAGGACAACCAATATACGAATAAATTACACCTTACAGGAAGTCACCAAACCATTCCAAAAAACTGTAAAAATATTTGAACTATGTTATCTTTTTATAAACAAATCAAGGTGATGGTTATACTATTATTTGTCCTCATAGATTAGATACATTAATAATTAATCCATATTTTTTACATGATATAGGATACTCTTCTGAATTTATTTTACCATCATTAAATTTTCTAAAAAGAGTATAATCTAGAGTTTTTATTTAATCAATTTTATTTTAAATTTATTTGACTAGAAGAGTTATTTAAAAATTTCTAGATCTATCATACTATAGGGAATATATTAAATATTCCCCTTTCACTATATCATTGGATTATATATTAAATTCTATTGACTTTTATTTGAAAAATGATTTAATGTTTTTTGTTATTGTGCCTACCAAATAATCTTATTGGGCTTTATATTCTTTAGCCTCACTAACTATCACTGGTGATAACCAAATATAAATGTGCATGTTTATGTCATAATTTCACTTAGATTACTTTACATAATTTTTTAATGTGGGTTCATCTTATTCCCCTGGTCTTGATATTCTTTTTCCTCGCCCATTCCATTCAAACCTAGATTTGAAAGTTTATATTTTGCAGGTAAAGATAGGGATAGACATTTCGAGGGACCAATGTTAATACCATGGTAAGGATCATTAAATATTACCTACTCATACCCCTTAATAGTTTACCCCTTTGTCTCATTTTGGATAGTTATATTACCTACTAATATAGACCTCATCAATTCAGGAAGGATAACATAATCCTTGCAAAATCAAATATTCTTCCCTATAGAAAATGAATAATTTTTTAAATCAATGACCTATTCATCCCATTCATAGTTACGAATCCCAAATTATGAAATTCATTCACAAAAACCTATTCTTCATATATATATGATTCATAGGAGTTTACATCAGTGTATTTTCTGAGATAAATGGAATAATTAGTTGTAACTATTATTACATCCCTCATTTTTACCTAGATTATAAAAACAGTTCTTGTAAGTCACCCTTATTTCTTTTAGACCCTGCATGCTTCCACCCTTAAACATCCTTATCTAGGGATACCTTCATTAACCAATATAAATTATTATATGACTAAATTCATGATTTTAAATAATGTACTAAATTTGATGGATAAAATCACCCTTCAGAATCAATCCATGTGTATCCACTACTAGCATCCATGATCTTGATAACTAGCCTAGTCTAGAAAACATGATTATTTATTGGAATTCTTAAATTTGGTGCATACAAGTTTTTTTTTAAAAATTATATAATTTAAAGGATTCTTAAATAATTTTCAATATCTAGAGTGAGGATCATGATCATTTTAAAACAATGGTTTATATTTTTAGAACTTATCAAGGTTTTTGTTATTTATCCCTATAACAACCTCAACCCGACATATTATAAATCCACATACCTCATTCCATTCAGAGACCTAAAACCTATAAAATAATACAACAACTATAGAAGAATATATATATATCTTAGTGATTAGCAGTTCAATTCTTCTGAATATCATTACTAGATCCTTTAAATATTCACCACTAGCCTCTAGATCACAGAATATATCCAAAATCATGTATGATACTTCTCTCCAAATAAAATTATCAATTTTACACTCAAGCTATAATCCCAAAGGGTTTTCCGTAAACATAACCCTTGATGCGATCATTTTTTCCTTGTATCCCTCCTGATAGAAATAAATTATGTTCAGATAATCATTCCTTTTTTAATGTTTCTCAACCCACATGAAAAGAATCCAAGACACTAGGAGGAACCTCTCCATGACAATATTGATAGTTATTCTCCATTTTCCGCAATTGATTATATTTCATACAATAATATGACCTTGATTAAAAAACAACTTCTTGTTTATAGAAATATTCCAAACCAATCTCAATCTATATGAATTATAATGGGTGTTTTAAGACAACATCATTGATATATATTCATGAGAAAATATAGTGGAATAATGATTTATTTCTATGGTACATGAGAAAAATCACATTCTATATAACTAATAACTATATAAATGTAAGGATTTTTAAATGAAACTAGTAAGATGAGGAGGTGAGCCTAGGTAGATATAGAGGTTGGAGCATGATGCATATGAAAATTCCAATAGCACTAAATGGGATGAATCAAAATGATATAAAGGATAGTGGTTCATGTGGCCAAGTGCATATCAAATTATATTCATTTTTAAAATAAACGAAAAAATTCCAAGAATAAAGTATACCAAAAATAGTTGGGTTTTACAAAATCCAATATGCATTAAAAAATTATTTTAATGCATTTACCAGGGGATAATTCCTTCGATGTTTTCCACTAGGAGAGATTATTTATAGATAAATCCATAATTAACTCCATTAAAGAAATCAAAAGATATATAATTCTATTGTTGTCCCCTTGGACCATGGCGAAAATCAAAAATTCCAGAAAAAATTGATTGATTTTTCGATCAGAGAAAGGAGTGAAAGTACGATATGTAACCCATTATGTATGATATATAAATTATTACCTCCACCTCATGTGTGGGACATACTAAAGGGTTGGACATGGATGACATGTTTATTATTTTGGGAGTATTCCCTGAATGAATAGAACACTTATAGAATAGTCAATATATGAATATTGTTCATATAGTTCACCGAAGAAAATATTTTTTCCTTATTTTAAAATAGTATATAAAATTATATAATTTAAAATATGTTCATAAATTAAATAGAATTTAATTTTTGGAATTTATTTATTTTATGAATGTTTTTATAAATTAATTAATTATAAAACATTTATAATTAAATAATTTATTGTAAATGAAACCATTTTTAAATAAATATCCATAAATATGAAAAATCAATATTCAATTAACTATTTTAAATTGTATTAAATGTCATAAAAAAGTGTTAATTTAGAAATTATAAGTGTAATTCATAAAATTTATAAAATAATTTTAAATATAAAGGTTTTTATATTTTATTATGAATTCTTCAAAAATAATAAATTTGAATTGATCAAATTAATGGAGTTGTTTGAGATTTTATTCAAACCACATAAAAATTTGTTTTTATGATATATTTGATTATGGATTAAATAATATAAAATGTTTGATATTTGGATTATGTATATTTTTTATATGGTAGAAACAAAATATAAAATTTCAGTATTTCATATAATATAATATATATGAATGAAATTTCATATAATTTGTAAAATAAAAGATTTGATATTATAAAATTATAAAAGTTTATATTCAATATTATTGAATTTCCAAAATATAAACTAGAATTATGAGGTGTTAATTTTATATTAATTTCTAAATTCTCTATAACTATTTTTTTCGCGATTTAACAAGTGATTTGTTAATTTATCTTTTATTCTCCACTTTAGTCATTTAAATAATTTCAATATTATCAGTTTTTATGAGGATTATTTAGTTTAAAGTGTTTAACCCACATAAGGTTTTCATATATGCATATAAGGTCTTATAAGATATCCATTATAAGTTTTTTTATATTAAAATAACATAATATTGTGTTTTATTGTGTTATAAACATGGATTAAAAAGTTAATTCTGGTTTATAAATTAAATTATAGGGTTAAATATAGTTTATGAAATGGATTCATTTATATGTGAATAAATATATTTATTTATTAATTTTGGTTAGTTACATAAACTATATGTTTTTTAAAGAGATGCAAATCATCATGATTTGATCATGTTGATTTAGTGTAGAGGAATATGATTCTAAAGTAAATATTTTAACGTATAAGTATAATTACATATAATAAATGAGATAA
This sequence comes from Viscum album, assembly GCA_963277665.1. Classification (NCBI taxonomy): domain Eukaryota; kingdom Viridiplantae; phylum Streptophyta; class Magnoliopsida; order Santalales; family Viscaceae; genus Viscum; species Viscum album. The sequence continues at coordinate 1,112,763,070 of OY728162.1, read as the reverse complement.
GATTTTGAGTATTAAATCTACCTCAAAATACTATGATAAATATATCTTTAAAAGAAAACACTTTTCAAGACCTCAATCATCTAACTAGAAAAGAAATTTTAAATATGGATACACCTAGATTAATTTGGGTATGGAATTAATGTAATGGGTTACCTTAATATGATTAAGTTCTCATTCATGGAAGTTAAATTGGGCTAAACCTATCTTGGAAACCATAATAGGATTAGGTTACCAAAGGAGTAGAGTTGGATTTATCACTATGATAGATTAGAAAAAGTGTTGTACACTCAACTATAAAAGATTCATATATGTTATGATCATAATTATGACCTACCAAAATAACTAGATAATGATAGAAGCTATAAATAAACCCAAATTTTAATGAAATATATATCATATCCCATGAATGGATATGATGAATTTTAAAAGTAGGTATCAATTTAGAGGATAACATTTTTGTAAAATTCCATATTAAATGTTTTAAAATATGAGATTCATATGATAAAATATTATTTCGTAGAAAAATAACATCATTATCCTTAAACAAGCCTTTTTGATCAATCCCAAAAAATTATTACTTTAATATAAGTAACACATAAGACATGTAAATTAATAAATGTACATAAGAGAAATCAAAACTGTTAGAGAGACAACATTCATGAGTAACCAATTATCAGAGTTATCTTACACTTTAATATAGATAATTATAAGAATAATTGAATGATTAACATAAGGTTGTGAAAATTGTTTATGAAAAATTGACTAAAGAACATTATTCACCATTAAAATACAAAATATGAATGTATATACAAATGAATATTTGATATTAATGATAACATATATGGACCATTATAGTTATGGAATTGATTCTCATGTCATTTTTGTAAATATTCTAAAAATATGAATCACCTAAAGTAACTTTTACCTAAAATTCTAAAAGTACTAAGAATAGATGAACATATCATATAATGCAGATGTTTTGTTATTGAATTGAATATTACACTTGGGTAAAATTTGAAACTAGAAAAAGAAAACATTATTGGAAAGTCTAACAATGTTTATTCGAGTATCTAGTTATGGGAATTAAAACCCTGATTTATCATAAATGAGGATTAATTTTTCTATACTATGGAGTTGTTTAGACAACCTAAATGAGTTATTTAAAATACATGGGATGTTTATATCAAGTATCAGTGTTATATAAATTAATTTTATGGTTCTGAATGGTCTATGATACTGAATGTATGTATTATAAATTACGTAAGTATATATAAATTCAAAATAAAATGGAAGAATTAATAAATATTATTATTTAATTTCATGTAAAGAAGCAAATAATTTTTAAATAAATTATTTGAATAAAAATGATACTATTAAGACCTATTGGATCTTAGTAAAATATATGTATAGTAATCCCATTTCCATTATGCGTTACGAAATGTATCTTATTAAAAATGTTTTTTATTAAAAATTAGTTTCTATACATAGTTTATGATTTATAATATTTTTAACATACTTTATAAGAAGATAATTTTTTTCTCCACTATAAAAGTGCTTATCTATATGTTTGTTAAAATATGATATTTATACACTTGTTTATTGTTTCAATTTTTCATATTAAATTATATTAAAATTTATTTCCCAACATAAAAGAGTTTTATAATCTTATCCAGATAATGTAAAGAGGATATAGTGTTGTAGAGACTGGAGGGAGTATTTTTGGTCTTTGAGAAGCTCAATGATAACAAATAAAATATTATACTAGTTAAAGTTTATATATAATATTGATTAATATATCCATAGTGTTTGAGATGTAATGGAAGTTTTAATAATGTAAATAGTTGATGTAACATCCTATTAGTATTTTAATGAATTCTAAAACACATATTTTTTCATGTTATTATTTGGTGTCATTAATGGAAGTTTTTTGTGTGAAATTTAAAATTTTTAATGACTTTTGGGCAATTCACGGTTGATGTATGGTTTTCCCAATATGTGCGCCTAGTTAGTGAAAAACCATGAAATCACATATTATGGGGGTTTTCACTATTAGGACATGGTTTGGAAAACCATGTGCACATATTGGAGATATTTAGAAACCACAATAAAAGGGTTTCATGGTTAGGGAGCATGGTTTGTCTAATCTTGTGGCCCTATCCAAGAAAGCATGCACGATACTTAATTAATCATTTTTTTTAATAAAATTGAATGCTTCTTTTTGGTGTCTGATGGACCTAACTAACCCCCTAAAGTTTATTTTTTTATAGGAATGTGAGAGGATATTTTGGCCCCTATACACCCCTATAAAAGAGAATCAAATCTAAGAGAATGACATTCATTCTCTTCCCATTAAGCTTCCTCTTCCTGATCTATTTGTCCCACTCTCTCCTATGAACTCACAAGGATTTTATAGATCTATATGTTTTTGGAGGATATAATCCCCACTCTTTCAGATCATGTATATAGGTTTGATTCTAGGATCATCATTTCCAATGTTCTTCTTTGGATTTTTCTGATTAAGACTTTGTGTTTTGAGATCTCGTGATCCTAAGGTAGGTGGTTCTATTCTGGTGACCAATTTTGATTAATCCAAACATTATTGTTTTAAACCCAATTGTTTGATTTAATATAATTTCTTGATATACTTATTTTAATTTTTTTAAAAACCAAATTCCATTGAATTGGGGGATTTGGATTTGATTTGTCTCAAAAATGTGGAAAACCCCCAATTCTGTTGATTTGGGGTGTTTCATGAAATTGAATGGAAATTTTTTAAATTAAATTGTGGAATTTAAATAAGAAATTTAAATTTTGAAATTTATTTTATGAAATTGATTTCATATTTTTAATTGAGAAAATAGTTTAAAAGGGTATTGATAGAAACCCAATGGTTTTATCTCAAAAAGGCATTTTTGGATTAAAATACCATGTGTTAGTTTTTAAATGGAAATTTTCATTTTTTTAATAGAGGAATTGGATGAGTTGTGTTTGATTTTTTTAAACAAGTATCCCATCATTGGTTGTGATTAGAGCACACGAAATCCTTAGTAGTTAATGGGTTATTTGGATAACACCTTTTTGATGATTTATAATTGAATAAAAACCTAGTGCAAGAAGTCAGATCCTCGATGGGATGTTGATGAGATCACTTTGGACATTTTCAGAGGGATGTGTTTATATAAAAATTACTGTACTGAACTTCATGTGTGTGGGAATCCCATAACCTTTTACTATCATACATTTTTTTTTTCATATAACCATGTTTCGTTTTGTGTATATTTTAAATATATGCTACTATTTGTTGTAAAATTAATTATACATTCCATATAAATTTATATAAACTATTTTATATAAAAAAAATTAAATAAATTTTATCAAATTATTTTAATCAATTTTCTCAAATTACTTCTATTAATTTAATTGTAAATCAGGATTTTATTAAATATACTTTTGAACATGGATAGTTTTTAATTTAATATTGGAAGCATTATTTGGATAATGAATTTTAGAATATTTCATGGAATCCTTGTTGATACTCTACTGAAAAATTATATCACACCCTAGATGTTTCTTTGGGTGTTTCTAGATTTTATACTTTCAGTTTCGAATAAGGGTAGGGCACCACATGGAGGTGGTAGTAGTTTTTGATACTTGGGATTATAGAGTTATGTCCACTATAAAATTAGTTGTTATCTTGTTTATTAGTAATTTGAATTTGTATTTTGTGTTATTTATGCTTGTTTGAATTCTGGTATAATTCCCCCTATGGAGTTTTCCTTGTATGCCTAATAAATTGCATATCTTTCTTCTATGATGTTTGTGGAAAATTTGACCCCACATTGATATTGTTATGATTCCAGGTGATATTCACCAACCCATGGGGATTGGGAAATCCCTTTCATCCATGTTAGTATTAGTTTGGTTATTGGGTTACCAGGGTTCCCATGATGGTTCAACAAAAATTGGCATCCTAGCTCTACATTGGGAATATATTTTTTATGTCAGTATGTTGTTGTGTATTCTTGTCGGGACATAAGACATAGTTATGAATGAGTGCCCAACCATCTCTCACCATAATAATCCTGATGTCACTAGGGGTGGTTTGGGAAAAATGTCTTGGGGATTATTTATAGTAATTTCATTTATTTTCATTTGGATAGAAATTTTTTTTAATCATTTATTCTTAAATATTGTGATTAATTTCCCTTACAATTCAGTTTTAGTGTTAACATGATTTCTTAAATGTTGCATTCTGATTTTTTTATGTTGGATTTGGTGGCTAGAACCAACTACTTTGTACTTTATTCAATGATAAATACATTATCACAACTTGATTGTTCTTCTATATAACAATGAATTTGATAATGTACTAAGGATGGATGTTTTACTAAAGGGTCATAACAGATCCAAACTATGATGAGAATCTAGAAGTGCCATAACACTATTCGTGAATATATATTCTATGGACAGATGATGTTCATTGAGGAACAAAATTAATACAGGTCGTTAAGGGTGAGGACTCATAAAACATCGAGGCACCTTCTCATGGTTTGCGATGATCATAATATATAGAAGGATATTATGAGAAAGACACCCACCAGTAATAAATCCACATTCCATGGTGTCATTGGATTTTTCTATCTATGGACATGTGTATTGGTCCTTAGACATTAATAATAATATTATTGGTAATTAAAACACGCACACTTAGATGTAATGATGAAAACAGTGACGACACACTGTTCGTAGTGAGGTAGGATATGATGGGTGCATCATGAGTAATATTGAATTAATAGATAATGAGGGAAATGATTTTTCCCTTATGCTCCATAATGGAATTGATATCTCGGTCCCTTTGATGGAATTTATATAGCCTTGACAAATCAATGGACATGGTAAAAAATGGGAAAGATAAATTCTGGGAAGTCAAAGAAAAAAATTGAGCACATGGGTTGATGGAACTGGTATTCTACCCGCATGATTAAAGATATCAAGACAAAGGAATTACATTACATGGTAACTGTTCATAGGAGGTGACACATGATTGTGGAATTAACTTCATTCTATATGGGTGCCTTAGCATGTTTCTAGATTCTATCTTTGGAAATTAGGTAGGCTTCGCCTAATGCCATTGAGAAAGAGGCCTAGTGGGTCACACACTTAGTGTGTCCAAGTAGCTCAGTTAAATATTAATTTAACATGTTGAATAAATATTATTCATATTTTTGATTAATAATTATTCAAGGATGCCTAATTGAATTTATTTCGACAATAGTTATTTGAGAGAATATATTGTGGGTGACATAATATATTTATTAGTGAGTAATGCAGTAATATTTATTTAATAAAAAAATTCAATATTAAAGGTCTAATAAATGTGTTAGAGGAAATAAAGAGATTGGAAAAAAGTAAATGTCTTGTATATTAATATATACAGTGTGTAGTTTTTATGGGGATTTTAGAGAAATAATGTTATGTTTAATTCTCTAGGTTCATGTCAAGTAATAATAATAGTCAACTATTATTATTAGACATGGGGACTTACTAAGAATTAAAGGAAATTAATAAATGATTTCAGGCAATTAATTCATTTTATTATTTTATGTAATTAAAAATCCTAGATATATAATTATAATTAGCCTAGTCATTTAATTTTGGTTGTGTACAATGGATCTAGAGAAAGCTATCAATCCAAGAGAGAATTCTTTTCTTGTAGGAATGCTCTCATGCTATAAGAGAGATCCTCATCCACTGGATCAAGGATAGATCTTTCTAAGAATCTCTAAAGTAATCAAAGGTGGACATCGGAAGGTAAGTATCTTCCCCGCTAGCACCCATAGATCCCTTCGGCAACATCTATTGATACGTGGAGAATGTTTGGATTCCCATAGAGGAATCCTACACTTGGATTATACGATCCAATGACAGATCACATCAGATCATGAATGGAAACATCAACAGAGAGATAATTCCATCAAGGTAATTCTTATCTTTTAAATAAATTAATAATAACCAACATATAACGATCCTATCATTGGTTTCGAGACTTTATTCCTTTTATTCATTCTTTATTCTATTCTTAAGATCCAGGATTTTACTATAATGACAGATCTTAGGTTGATTGTTAATAACAGAAAAATTAAAGTTGGGTACACCCACCAACATGCTTCCAATGTGCCCAGAACCTAAAAGTGGTATCAGAGTGAGGTTATATAATTGATTATAATTATTCAGTTTTTTGTTGGTAATTTATTCATTTAATAATTTAGTTGTTTCAGTTCATGTTAATCATTCTCTAAATGCAAATCTCGAAATCTATTCCTCCTCTTTCATTTCTCATTCACCATATAGAAATAATTTTTTTTCTTTTAATTTTGATCAAAATAAAACAGAGGATCTCATCTGAGGTGCAAAATCTTCCTGGTCATACATCACAAGAACACCTGACGTGTATTCGGCAGTACACACCATGTTGTATAGGTTCCTTGCACCAGGATGGCTTGCGAAACCAGGTCGTGTCATTGGATTATACCTAACTCTCTAAGAATCCATGTGATGAGTAGGAATAGGTGGCACACAGTTTCTGGATTACACGCCATGTAGACCACTGAACATGGTGTGTAGTCCCTTTGGGCTAGGGTTGGACCATATACCCCGTACACAGTATGCCCAGTTGGAAACCGTGTAAGATGGATACTACACGACATGTGTCCCACTGAACACACCGTGTACTCCAATGATTTCCTAATTATATCTACACGCCATATCCTCAGGCGGTACTTCATATGGATGTTGTACAAAATAATGCGACGTGTAGTGGGAATTACAAACTATGTAATCATCCAAATTGTGTAGATTTATTAACATTTATTATTATATGATACAAACACTATAGATGTATCCTATAGTACAGGTGTAAAGCTGAGGTACAACACGTGATAGGTGTTATATATGTGTGTGTTTAATTAAACATTTTTCGTAATGTTTATTTCTACTTATTAGGTAGTTTTGAAAGGAAATTCACTAGGCTACCTCCAAAGTACAAGTTACGTACAAATATAATTTTAAATTAATTTATTTTTTTAAATTATGATGGATGAGATTCTCAATGAAATTCAGAAGAGGGTTTAAGATAGAAGGATGGAATAATTAAAGATAATATATTGCTTTGGGTGTGATTTATCTTAAATAAGAATGATTAAGGAATTGAATTCTAGTTTTAATTATTCATAAATATCATTGCATATATGGATGATCATAAGCTATACCAGGACCTTTGTATGTGAATGATATATTTTAATTTATTTATCTAAATTAAATTTGTCGGCCATCATTACTTATACTCATTAATATATATGGAATGTATGCCCATTGATTATTTTATTTAAAACCCCGTTTTACCCTACTCCTCCGAGTGAGGTAAAAAATATGTAATGAATGGACCTCACAAGCTAGTGGAGGTGGCTCATGTTAAGACCCAAGGTGAAACCAATCCAAGGGGATACAAAGGTAGACAAGTGGAAAGCTGTAGACCTGAACCTAAAATGTTTAATGTGGTTCTCCCTTAGGTCTTGGGTAAGTTTTTCATCCACTAGATAAACAACCCAATAGAGAAATCTCATGATCATACCATTTATTTTATTTCTTTCAATTTCATTGTTTATTTATTGTGGGTGTGTTTTCAAAATCAAAAAATTAATGTATTAAAAAAGAATGATATATGGAACTAAAATAACACCGGCTTATGAATAAATATTATCTTAGACATGTTAATCACTAAATTATAACCCACATAATATTAACAAGCATGTAATCAAAGAGATAAAAATGAAAATTTACATATAAGGATAAAATCCCTCAAAGAAATATTATGTCGATATAGCCTTCCATTATCTTGGTTAGAATCAAACCATAGTTCAATGTGCTTGACCAACCCTAGTTGGGGGGATTTAAATTATTGGGGAATTGTTTTTCATGGTTTTGGGTTGAATTTACTTGGTTCACATCAATAGTTGACACATACAACAGGACATGGGGTGACCAAGTGGGAATGGTTTTGGAAATAAAAAATAAAAGGATTTTAGGATTTCGGAGTCCACTCAATGGATCAAGGAGCGACAAGTTAATGCAGTTGGAATTTGGAATGCCTACCTAAAACCCTTCATGATTCTTGAACAACCCTAGTTAGGGTAATGTGAAGAGAAATATGGATCAGTTACACTAGAATATTTAGGAAACATAATATTCTGAAGTCAATGTTGAGGAATATTGGATTTCGATTAAATAGTGGGAGACTACTAATTATTAAATTATTTATTTGCCATCGTTTTATCATGATAAAGTAATAACAATTTACTCATCTGAATTTGTAGAAACAGGAAGAAAAATGAAATCAAACATATCATTGCGAACCATAATTTAAAATGATAACCTTCTCATTGGAACTAATTTCCGTGAATGGCAGTGGCATTTACGCGTCATCCTTCTCCACAAGAAAAAATAATATGTGCTCGAAGAGCCCATTCCAGTTGAACCTAGAAAATATTTTAATCATGAGGAACAATCAATCTAATTGAACCATATGGTTAATGCCATACATGTCTAATGTTTCATGCTATCAGCCATGCCTAATGAGCTCTTGAAGCAAAATTAAAATATATAGGCGTGTAGCATGATGTCTCACCTTAAAGATATTTTTCAAGAGAAGAAGAGATATGAGAGATATGGGATCTCCAAGGCTTTGTTCAAAAATAATATTTGAGATTCTCTGCCAACTGGGCCTCATGTAGTCAAGGTTAGTGGCTACATTGAATGGCTGGACATCTTATGGATTAAGTTTCTAGATAACATTCACAAAGATTTCATCTTATCATCACTACCCAAGACCTTCTCTAGTTTTATTGACAACTACAACATGATCAAAAATGAGAAGGGTATATCAAAACTTCTAACTTTAATTATTCAGGTAGATAAGGACATGGGGCCTAACAAACCCACAATCTTAATGCTGAATAATAAAAAGAAGGAAAATGAAAAGGGGCCAAGGATTTATAAAAGGTTTGAAGCCCCTGAGCACCATCCCTCCAAGAATGGGAGTATCTAGATGTAGGGAAATTAATAGTAAGCGGTATGTTTTTCATGTGTAAAGAAAGGCCATTAGAAGAGGAACTGCACCTAGAAGCATGGTGACATTAAAGGTGTGTTCGTTATCGAGTGTAATCTTTCCATTTTTAAACATTGGGTACTAGATACAACTTGTGGGGATCACATTTGTATTAAAATGAAGGAACCAAGTATATTTTTAAAGATTTATAGAGGATACATGGATCTTGGATCTGTCATTGGTGCAAGGATGGTTGTGTTCACTATTGGCAATTACCATCTCTCATTTACAACATGAATTCTTTTGGTTTTATGTAATTGTTATTATGTACCTAGTGTTACCAAGAACATAATTTATTTATCTTTTTTAGATATTGATGGATTTATTTTCATATTTTGAAATAAGGTTTGTTTATTTTATAAGAACTACATTAGTTATTATATGGAACATTTGAATAATAGCTTGTTTGTATTATATTACGAAAACCAAGTGTTGACAATTGATAATAAAACAAATTCACATGACTTATACTACACCATGTTATGGAATCACCATCTTGGTCATGTAAATGAGAAGCACTTGACAAAGCTCTACTAGGATGGTTATTTAGACACTACTGATCAAAAACCACTTGACATATGTCATGGTTGTTTAAAAGGTAAAATGACCAAGACACCTTTTGGGGGACATGGTGAAAGGGCCCCAGATCTTCTAAGATTGGAGCACAAAGATGTGTATAGACCATTTCTAGCAGAAGCTAGAGGTGGATATTCTTACTTCATTACATTTATTAGTGATTTGAGAAGATATTTCTATATCTACTTAATGATGTATAAGTCAGAACCCTTTGAGAAATTTAATGAATTCAAGAAAGAATTAGAGAATCATCTTGATGTGAAGATACAGTTTCTTTGATTGGATCAAGGTAGAGAATATATAAACCAAGAGTTCATCGATCTTCTATGAGAGTCTAGGATTTTATCTCGGCTCACACCTCCTTGTACACCATAGTGGAATGGAGTTAGTTAAATGAGGAACCGAACATTGTTGGACATTTTCAGGTCGATGATGAGTCATTAAAATCATTCATTATCCTTTTGAAGATATGAATTAAAAACTATAGAATACGCATTAAAAAAGTACCAACTAAGGGAAAAAATGGAATTCACTATGAGTTATGGAATGGAAAGAAACTAATTTTTCCTCAAACATGTGTATGGGGATGTGAGGGTTTTTCATGGCCTTATAAAGAAATAAACTAGCACCCTGGGGAACAAGGTGTATCATTATAGGATATCCCAAGTTAAAAAAGGAAATTATATATATAAACCGTAAGACAAGAATGTTATTGTCAGTAGACCAGGTGTCTTTATTGATATGGGTAAAATCCTTAAAAAGGATAGTCGGAGAAAGATTGACTTTAATGAAGTTGATGCTCAAGACACAAAGGAGTTGGTACAATAACAAGTTCCACAGGATCCAGTGGAAGAGGTTCTAGAAACACAAGTACTGCATAGGAGCTCAAGGGAGGTAATGGAAATAGAGATATTTGGTTTTCTAGTCACCAAGGATGGTGAGTCATTATTGTTGGTCAATGATGAACCTGTCCTCAATAAGGAAGTAGTAGAAATCTCAAAAGCTATAATATGGTTAGATGATATAAATTATGAGATGGATTACATGTATCATAACTATGTCTAGGTTCTGCTCGATGTGCCAGATGATATAAATATTTTTGGATGAAAATGGGTATTCAAGAAAAAAATGGACATAGTAGGTCATGTCAGCACCTATAATTCAATTCTAACGGCTAAATGATTCAGAAAACATCAAGGAATTGATTATGATGAATAATTTTCACCAGTTTCCATGTTTAAATCCATTATAATTATACGTTTGATAGCAGCATGCGAGGTCTATGATATTGGGAAAATGGATGTCAAAACAACATTCCATAATAGGATCTTTCAAGAAAATGTCTATGTGACAGAAATAGATGGGTTTGTGACACCAGGTAAAGCCAAACAGGTTTTCAAGTTGCAGAAATCCATTTATGGATTAAAGTAAGAATCATGGTCATAGAATGTTTTATTTTATGAATCAATAAATGAATTTTGTTTCATTATGAATGTATGTGAGCCATTTGTTTATAAGTGGTTTAATTGGAAATAAGTCATTATCTTAATAGTATACATTGACGACATATTCCTTATTAGAAATGATGTACCGGTCTTATAGTTAGTTGAGCACTGGTTGAACAAGTGTTTCTCGATGAAATAATTGGGGGAACTTGCCTACATTGTAAGGATCAATACCATTTGTGATAGATTCGAGAGGCTTCTTGGGCTATGTTAGGGTACATACATTGACCAGAATGGGGGCTTTACCTCATTCTATCAAAAAAACTAAAGAGATTTATTATGGAACAATGTAAGAGGGGATTGGTTCTAGTGTCACATGCCCTACATCTTTATAAGAAAATGTATCCTTAGACAGAATAAGGGAAAGATATGATCTTTAAGAACCCATAATCTTTGTCTATAGGATCCATCATGTGTGTTATGTTATGTACCATGCTTGATGTTGCCTATGCACTAAACATGGTAGGTAGATATCAAGCATATTCAAGAGAATGACATTGGACTGCTGTTAAGACTATCCTTAAGTAATTACAAATAACTAAGGATATGTTCTTAGTGTATGGAGGATATGAGGAGCTTGTTATCAGAGGGTATGATAAGGAATGTTTTCAGAAATATTATATCGACCGAAAGTAGAAATCGTGATATGTTTTCTGTCTCAATGGAGGAGCTCTGAGCTGGAAGAGTTCAATGCATCCAATTGTTGCTGATTCAATAATGGTTCCCGAATATACCTCGGCTTTTAATGCATCAATGAAATTAGTTTGGATTCAAAATGTTGTCCAGGGGAATGATGTGGTTCCTAGCATTAACGATCCTATCAAATTGTGTTGTGATAACACCGTAGTGGTAACACATACAAAATAACCAAGGTCCCATCAATAGAAAAAGCACATACTCCAGAAGTACCACATCCGGATGGATTTATATCAAAGGGGTGATGTTACATCGAGGAGAGTGTCCACAGAAGAAAATGTGGCAGAACCCAATACTAAAGGCCTATCATAGCATAATCATGAATATCATGTGAGATCTAGCAGGATAAATGTTGTTAGCAGTTGGATCTAGTCCAAGTTGAAGTCTGTTGGAGTTGGTGGCCTATAACCAACTACATTGTACATTATTCATTAAAAAATAACTTATTAGAACTTCATTATTATTATGTGTAATAATGCATGTGATAATGTCTTAAGGATGGATATTTCAAGAAAGGGTCAAAGTGTATCCCTACTATGATGAGAACCTAAAAGTGGAATAACACTATTCTTGAATATATGTTCTATGGCTGACTTATTTATTTTAGGGACACAAATAATATAGGCTATTTGGTGTGAGGACTCATAAAAATTTGAGGCACCTTCTCATGGTGCGCACACTTTGAAATATCCAGGTGGATATTATGAGAATGAGACCCGCTAGTTGGGAATCCACATTCCATAGTGTCATTGGATGTTCCTATCTGCAGACATGTGTATTGGTCCCTAGAATTTAAGATTATTATTAATGGGTATTATAACTCACCCACTTATATGTATTGATGAAAACTGTGACGACACACCTTTCGCATTGAGGTAGGATATGTTGGCTGTGTCAAGGGAAATACTTCATTAATAGATAATGCGATTAAGGATTTGTCCCTTCTCTTCCATAATGGAATTAGATATCATAGGCCCTTTTATTGAATTAATACAGCCTAAAAAATATGTGGCCATGGTAAGGAATGGGAAAGTTAAATTCCATGAAGTCAAAGAAAGAATAATAGAGAACATGGGTTGAGGGCACCAGCTTACCACCCACTTTATTTGAGATATCAAGACAAAGAGATTACATTACACTGTAAGCATTTGTAGTCGGTGAAATTCCATTGCATCATTAACTTCTTTCTCTATGGGTGCATTGGAATGTTTCTGGATGCTAACCTTGGACTTTAGGCAAGATCATCCTAATTACACTGATAAATAGGCTTAGAGGGTCACACACTATGTGTTCCCAAGTATCCCTGTTAAATATTAATTTAACAAGTTAAATAAAGTTTATTCCCGATTATAATTTAGTAATTATTCAAGGATTCAGGATCTCATTTATTTAGACCCAATTTATTCAAGAGATTATATTGTGGGTGAAATTATATATTTATTAGTGAGTAATGCAGTAATATTTATTTAAGAAATAAATTGTCATTATTCAAAGTCAAATAAATGTGGTGGAGGAAAAAAAGAGAATGGAAAAACAATAGTACACTCTATGTATGTAAATATACACACCGTGTAGTTTTTCGGGGGATTTGTGATCAATTATATTATTTATATAATTAAATAATATTTGTTGTAATTCGTTGGGTGAATGTCATGTAAAAATAATAGTCAATTGTTATTATTAGACATGGGGTCTTACTAATAGTTAAATGAAATTAATAAATGCTTTCGGGTAATTAATTCATTTTATTATTCTAAGTAATTAAAAATCCTAATTATATAAATCTCATTAGCCTATCCATTTGATTTTGGTTGTGCACAATAGATCTAGAGAAATATCTCAAGCAAAGAGAGAATTATTTTCTTCTAGGAACGCTCGCAAGCTACAAAGGAGATCCTCGTCCACCAGGTCAAGGTGATTTCTTTGCATGCGGCTCTCAAGGTGATCGAAGACAGGCATTGCAGTCAATGGATCTTGCACTCTAGCACCAAGAGATACCTTTGATTACTTCCAGAGATACATTGAACATGTTTGGATCACTACTAGTGGAATCCTACACTATAATTCTATGATACAATGATGGGTCACATGATATCATGACTAGAAACATAAATAGAGAGAGAATTCTATCAAGGTAATTGTTATATTTTAATTAAATTAATTATAACCAACATATGATGCTCCTTTATATGGTTTTGGGACTCTTTTACTTTGTTTCATTCTTCGATCTGTTCTGATGATCTGGTGTTTTTTTATCATGAAAGATCTTAGACTGATTGTTGTTAATGAAAAAATTAAAGGTGGGTACACCCAAAAACACGCTTCTACTATGCTCGAAACCTGAAGTATTGAATCATACCTTCTATAAGACATTTGAATTAGATAAAGGGGTAATTTTCTAATGAACCTAGTGGTTAAATCCTATGTTGTATCTGAGTATTGTTGAGGTTATTAAGTGTACTATCTATGTTCTGGGACATACACCACCACTAGTTCCCATTCAGGCTCCATCTATGGAACCTCATAGGGTTGTTTTTTGAAATCATGATCATGTTTTCCTTCACTATATTCCCTAAGAATTCAATGTATCCAATGAAACTCAAGAGGTTTGAGAATGGTTGAGCATGATTGATCATTTTTTTAGTTCTTTCAAACCACTGACAAAATCATCATGAAGTATCCCACCTTCGTGTTAGTGGGACCAAGCTAGAGGTGGTGGGAAAAGATGGTAATGGAAAAAAATTACAAATGATTAGTGTCTAAATATTTAAAATCTATTTTAGCAACCAATCCAATTCAGAGTTAATGGTTTTGTCCAAGGCTATTGTGTTTTTCAAACATGAAAAAACCAACAAGTATGTGATCAAGTATGAAGACTGTTTTTCTAAGATAATTTATTTTTCACCTAAGATAGTGTCAAATGATAATATTAGACACATATTTTTGAGTTTGGACATCGATATGTATTATTTCATAGGTATTCATTTTGAGGCTTACATCTTATGGTGATGTGCTGGATAGAAAAATTAATACTAGAAATGGACCTTGCTAGAATGTCATCATTTATAGGAGTTCATTCTTATCCCAATAGAACTTATTTATGTTTCACGAAGGTAAATACAAAGTGTTTGGATTCCAATATATTTTTCTCTATATTATTGTTTTCTAGACCACCTATAGTTCTTGAAGAGGCCATTTGATTTACAACTAGTATGGAAACCTGTGATCTATAAGTGGGTTTGCATTGCAGTCTCCATGATATGTGGATTATGTAGTTGATTGGGTATCCTAAAAAAGATAATCCATGTATCTTATTCTCCACATTTTAGATCATGATCACAAAATCCTATTAAAATTATGGTGTAATCAAATGCTTCATGAAAAAAAGCATTCTATCCACTGGTATCCAAAACAAATCTTCTTCATTTAGTGGAGGAGTCTCCAGAGGAAGCAGATAAAATCCCTATGACTGTAAGAGGTATAATCACAATATATTCTCATTAGTGACTATATTATTTGATACTAGTGTATCTCATTCATTTAATTCAACCTGTATTGCTAATATAAAAAATGATTTTATGGAGATTTTATTTTATGTGATTGATATTACTACACACCTTATAACAAAGAGAGAACAGTGAATACATAATTTTAGATGTGATTTATCTGTATCAGATAGTGAACATTCATGAGATTTAATGGTCCTCAACTTGAAACTGATTAACATAACTTTTTGGATGGATTGGATAATTTCTATTCAATCCCGGATAGATTGTTATCTTTGACAAGTCACATTTACTAGACATGATTTAGTATGTCGTATCATTCAAGGATAATGGGAACCAAGTTAAAGTATATATGGACCCTCTTTTCTAGAGATAGGGGAAGTAATATCATTTTTTCTATTGATTTAGATTAATATTCCTTGAGTGGTGTTCTCCCACGAATTTTCAACGAGTTTCCAGATGTTTTTACCAATACCTTCTCTGAGTTTCCACTAGTTAGGGAGTTATTGTTTTCCGTCGATTTACTATCTCGTTGTCAAGAAGTGTTAATTAATTTTTACTCCATGGAACCCACTTAAATGAAATAGATAAATAATCAATTGGTTGATCTTATATAGAAATGATTTATATGCTCAAATGTGTCACCTTGGGCTCTGCGAATTATCCTAGTTAAGGAATATAATGATTTAATTCATCTTTGTGTTGAATATAAAAAACACAATCAGGATACAATAAAAGAAAATTATCCATTTCCACATATTTATGATCAATTTAACTATTATAAGGGGTTGAAGTGGTTTTAAAAGGTTGATCATTGGTCTAGTTATCATCAGATGATAATTAACGAATCTAACATTTAGAAAACTGCTTTTTGGAGAAGGAACAACCCTTATAAGTATCACGTAATTTCATTTGGCATAACCAATCCTCATGATGTCTTTTTAGATTTGATGAATAGTATTTTCAATGAGTTACTTAATACTTTCTTGGTAGCTTTTGTGGATGACATCCTTATTTCTTCTTCTTCCCTGGAGGATCATATATTTCAAATGAGAGTAGTTCTGAAATCCAATATCTATAATATATCTAGTCCCCTCTCCCTCCATGTGTCTATCTCCCCATAATTATCAGCTTCAAATTGAAAACGTGTCCATGTATCCATCGAGAATGATACCCACCTTAGAGAAATCTCATCTCCTTTGAGTAATCTCATCCCCCTCTCCACACCTCCACTCATTCTTACTCCTCCACATCGTGGATCTTCTAAACTCTACCCCAATTGACTCTATAAATATCATATACTCCTCCATTTCCTCTATCCTCCACTAATCCTCCTCACCATATCCTCCTCACTGCCTCTTTAATGAATCCCCTTATCCTTGACCCATTCCCGATTCAGCCACACATCCCTGCCTCACTACCATAGATCCCCATTTCCTCTACACCTCCCCCCTTGCCACCTCCACCTAACTGCCTCCATCATGCCACCTTTGCCTCCCTTATTACTCTTACTCCAACCCCTACTCTGACTCCACACCCATGGAGGTTTCTATTTCCCCACACCACCCTTTGATTACTATAATTCAAAATAAATGTGGATATCGATGTTTTGAATTTCATATTTTATATTCTGATTTTCATAAACCCTAAATTCCCATAATCTGATACATTTTTTATTTTAAATGATTTCTTATATTACATTAAATAACCTTTCTCATTGGAAGAATCTACATTCTCAAGGATTCCATATAATTTTATTCATGCTTAGCATCTCATTTGTCCATGACATTTCATCCCAACTACTATTTATTTTTATAAGCATTTGTCTTGGATTTTGTTTCTTCACATATGTTTTCTAACATTATGGGGTGAAGATGTTGTTGTGGGATAATTTATCCAAACTACGATTTCATTTCCAAATGCATCTATCAAGGTAATATTATTTTGGTTTTAATAGAGATCTCACAACCCGCCATTATGCATCAGTCTATGTACTATTATTTATCCCTTAATAGAGAACTAACAACCCACCAATCATTGATTGAATTATTAATCCCACTTATTTAACTCATACAACTGGTTTGTTGCAATGGGTAGGGTTTCACATATATGAAAAATTCATTAGTATTTGTCTTTAATTCAAGATATTTTAAATGTTTCCAAAAAAACATTGTTTTTCATTAAAAAGGTTACACTACATACTACCCATAATTTGAAAAGGTGAGAGGGGCCACCTATAATTGTGACATCCTGAATATCAATGATATATGTCATGGAACATTTATAGAAGAAAATACTTCCATAGGATTAATTCAAGATGAAATTGAGTTTATTGAATCTATAAACGAATCATATGTTTGGGAAACATGAGATTCACTGCACATGTTGTATTCTCATATGCTGAATAGGTTGTTTTCATATTTGTTTCTATAATTCATTGCATTGGTTTAACTGAATGAAAACATGGAAGATTTTTTATAAGATGTGTTATATGTTCAATAATTAAGGTTACAAATAGAAGGTAAAAGCATGTTTACACCTTATACATTCATGAATGACAACATAATATGCACTATTTTTAGTATTTTTTAAACATTGATGATTTTTGGGGATATATTCACTCAGTTTAGATCCCTAATAACATTGAATCGTCTGAATTATGTGGTATGGAAGTCTTAGAAAAAATCATCATATATAATAATACCTCCTTGAAATGGATCTAAAGTATATCTTAATTTGTTTTTATTATATCATTTTTTAATAAAAACCACTTAAAATTTATTGTTTATTATTCCTCTTTGACACACCTAATTTACGAACAACTATAAAAATTTCTAATAGTATTTTTATCGGTTATTACACACATTTTACATCAGTTTTTTATGACTAATTCAAGATGAAATTGATTTTATTGAAGCTATAAAAGAATCGTATGTTTGGGAAAATATTTTTTCTCATATGTTATAATTGTTTTATCATATGTTATTGTTATTAATTGCACAAGATGTATGGAATGAAACATGGATTCTTTTTTCATAAAATATGTAATATGTACAATGAAGAAGGTTAAAAATATATGGTAAATTTCTGTTTACAACTTATAAATACATTCATTACAACAGAATATGACCCCTTTTTTAGTATTTATTTTTTAACATTGTTGATTTTTTTGATATATTCATACAGTTTAGATCCCAAATAACATTACCTTTTCCATCTTATGTGGTTTGTAATTATTGAATCATATCCTCCAATGGCCCGAGAGCCTTCATTTTTTTTAATTATTTGATAAAAACAACTTTTAAGGGATAAAGGGGGTGGAAACCCAAAGACATCATGGACATAGGACAATCACACACGAAGGACAAAAAGAGTAAAACTATAATGACAACACTGATATACTCCTCCCCATAATTTGACCATGAGGAAGCTCTCTACCATTTCCAGGAAAATCATAAAAAAAGTGTCATGTGTCAAAGCACAGGCCCGATCCGATGGATGACGCCATACCCTCTCAAATAGCCTAATCCAAAAAACTCTAAAAAGGTGAATCACTAGCTCTGGAACCTCCTCTGAAGTCTATTCATGATGTCATCCAGATCACAAACTTCCCATACTCAAACATCAAACCATTCAAACAGACAAAACCACCTTTCTGTGAAACTCAAAAGATCATCAGAAACAAAGCATAATCAAACCCTAAAATAATTATAAATTTTTCCTTACTTTCTCTTTGATTATCTCATTTTTCAATAACTACTATTACAAATTTATTCATTATTATTCCTCATTGAAAAACATGATTTAAGAAAACCTAATTTTTTTTATAATAGTAGGTTTTTGTGTTATTACACACATTTTGATTTAGTATATTTAGGATTAATTAATGAGGAAATTGAATTTATTGAAGATATTAAAGAATCATATGTTTGAGAAACATGAGATTAGTTGCACATGTGGTATTGTTTTATGTTGCATCAGTTGTTTTTTCATATATTGGCATCATACATCACACAGGTTGTATGGACTAAAACATGGCAGATTTTTTTAGAAGATATGTTATATGCACAAGAAATAAGGTTACAAATAGATGATAAATGTATGTTTACCCCTTATACATTCATGGATAGCAAAATAGTATACCCTAATTTATGTAATGTTTTTTATCATTTCATATTTTTTGGGATATATTCATTGAATTAACATACGTAACAACAGTTCTTATGCCAACTAATGTGGTATGGAATTCGTGAATCATATCATTATTTCTAATAATACCTCGTTGAAATGGTTCTAATGTATGTCTTACTTTCTATTTTATTTTATCTTTTTTTAATAACAACCATGAAAATATTCTTATTTATTATTCATCTTTGAAAAAAATGATTTAAAAAATAATATAGAATTTTTTAACAATATGTTTTTATAATCTCAATACTAGAATCAGATCCCCTCTTCGAATTCTGGTCTAAGACTTTCCCAATTGAATCTAGATAGTCCAGTTTTTTTCCTCTATCCAAGGCTTAGGTATGTAGTTCAATTTTGACATTTGTTTGGGAAACATGAGATTAATTGCATATTTTGTTTTCCCATATGTTTGACAGGTTGTTTTCTCATATGTTTCTTTCATTCAATGAATAGATTATATTGAACGAAACCTGATAGATTTTTTCAGAAGATATGTTATATGTACAATGAAGAATTTTAAAATAGAAGTTATATGTTTGTTTACCCATTATATATGAATGCATGACAATAGAATATGGTCTTTTTTTGTATTTAGTTTTTTAACATTGATGATTGTTTTTGGATATAGTCATTCAGTTTAAATCACTAATAACATTGCCCTTTCCCACATAAGTGGTATGAAATACTTGAGACATACCGTTATGTTTAATATTTCCTTCTTGAAATAGTTCTAACATTATTCTTAATTTATTTTGATTATATTTTTTTTCAGTAATAAAAATTACATATTTATTCTTTATTAATTCAATTAGACACACTTTATTAAAAAAATATAGAAATGTTTGTTTGTATGATTTTATGGGTTATTCCATATAGTTTTTCTTTAGTATCATTGGGATTAAATAAAGATGAAATTGTGTTTATTGAAGCTATAAGAGAATCATTTGTTTGTGAAACTAGATATTTATTGTACATGTTGTTTTCTCATATGTTACATGGTTTTTTTTCTCATATATAGTTTTCATTCATTATAAATGTTGCATGGAATGAAAGATGGAATATTTTTTAGAAGAAATGTTATATGTACAATTCAGAAGTTTACAAATGGAAGGTACATGTATGTTTACTACTTATACATGAATTGATTATAACTTAATATGTTATATTTTTTAGTATTTATTTTTTAATGATGTTGGTTTTGGGGATATATTCATTTAGTTTACATCCCTAATAACCTTTCCTTTTCCATATTACATGGTATAGAATTATAGAATCATATCTTTATGTCCAATAATACCCCCTTGAAATGGATCTAAAGTATGTCTGGATTTCTATTTGGTTATCTCTCTTATCAATAACAACAACCAAAAAACTTAGTCTTTATTATTTCCCTTTGAGACAATTTATTAACAACCAACGATAGAAATTTCTAAAAATATGTTTTCCGGTCTCAATTCACAAATCAGATCCCATTGGAATTTTGGTGTAAGAATTGCCCAATTAAATCTTCAGGAAATAGTTTTTTTACCATATCAGAGGAATTGTGATGTGGTTAAATTATCCCATCTAATGTAGATAATTGGAATGGAGTGGTAGAGTTTATTGAGTCCACATAATTAAGAACAACCACTAATGCAGCAATAATTAAGCCCAAATAAGAACACAATGAATCAAAAACACATAAAAACGAAGTGACATTGTAACTCTTGGGAACATGAAATATAAAAGTATCCCCTTTTCTCGAATTCATAAAATCTAAAGTAGATAATTAAGATAAATACCTCACCCTACCCATGTTATAATAACCATGACAATAAAAAGGCTTGATAAAATAATTGGCAATAGGACATCATCTTGATGTACCAGCCACTATTGGAAAATAAGACCATGTAATAGTTCCAAGAACCACCTTAGTCCTGGAAGAATTGGTTCCCAATACTTCATCATTTATTTGAAAAAAAGACATGACATTGTCTACTAAACTAGAAGAATCATCCCTCATTAGGGAAATGATCAGAAAATCAATGGGTTTTGAAATGAAATTGGCAATCTTGAGAAAATTACCCAAGTCGTGGTACAAAGCCAGGAAGAGTTTTTTTAGAAGATATGTTATATTTTCAACAAAGAAGGTTACAAAGAGAATGCACATGTATATTTACCCCATATAGTATGAAAAAAATATCATTTTTATGTAATTATAAAGTAATTCCTTGATGTATTAGATTCTTAAATATAATATGTAGTTACAATTTTCAATCGGAAATGGGATTCAATGGCATTTGGAATATATAATTTTTTTTGCTACTATAAATTTTTAAAATTACTTCTTTTATGTAATATTTATAATATTAAACATCATTTTTACATATTTATATATTTAGATCAATTACTATTCAGTCAAATTATTCTTCAATATTTGACTACTATTTCAAGCCTTACAATTCATGTTTATTTCATTTAATATAAACTATACATGTTATCTACAGGATCATAGGGAATGATTTTTTTGGAAACAACACCAATATATACTAATATTAGTAATATATATAGATAATCAGTATGAATAATGAATGGATTCATATAATGATATAAAACTAGGATATGTAGAACATATAAATAAAATAATCATCACCAGGCAGCAACCAGAACCACAATCCTAAACTATCATAAATGTGATAGTTGGATTTCCATGTGATGGAGGATTCATTTTTAGAAAAGAAGAAAGAGATCTGAACATAGAGACTTAATTTAGATCTTTTTCACATTACATTTACCTATTTTTAAAAACATGTTTTCACATGATAGTCATGGGTTTCATAACGAACATCAATTTCACAAAATTGTAGTTTCAGATCTAAGGTCTGGGATCCTGAGGCACTGAATCATCCTTCATGAACCTCATGAAAGGCATACAAATAATTTAAGTTTTCATAATATATAATTCTTGAAAAAAATGATTTTTCTTGAGTGCATCCATCATCTCCTTATCTGAACTGAAAGACCAGGTCTTTCTATAAAACATTCATTTAAGTATTCTAAGAAATTGTTCTTTCCATCCAACATAATTCCCATTCAAATAAATCAAGTCTCTAACTCTTCATCTTTTATTCAAAAATACTTTGTTACCATTTTTGGATCCTGATAACTACATCTTATATATCATCCTCATCAATTATAATGATTCCAACAAGTATTGGTACACTTCAAGCTTAGATCAAGGGTATTTCTAGTGGGCCACCCTATCACCACAAATCCATACTTCTTAAAAATATATCTCCAATCATAATTAGTATAATGATGGGAAATATGGGAGATTAGCTGTGTCAGAACATCCATGAACCAATAAAACAAATCAAAATTCATGACTCCAGAACCACATGAGAATCGGTAATCATCCCTTATTTCTTGGAAGTCCAAAAATATAGTTTTGAGCACTTCTCAAGACATGAAACCTCAGTATTGATGCACTATTGACATAATTGTAATGTTTATGTCATTGGAAAACAACTAGTCTACAATGGTAGATGAAGTAACTGTGAGTTTAAAATATTAAAATATCATAAATACATCATGGATCCTATTGATTCCATGATCTAATTGTACCTAGATGTCTCATGGGTGAAGAAGCTAGCCCTGCTTGGTTTTAAAATGAGGATAATGAGGATTGGGCCAGTTCCATTCATATTTTCATAGGGGGATGAATGTTATAGGATTAAAAAGTAATATATACAATCTAGGTGAAGGTGTGAATCTATTATACATATTCATTTTTTGTTTGGATTATTTGGATTTGATGGTTTTTTGTGATTGTATTTATGTCATGGTCACAGGGTATGATCCATGGATGATTAAAATGTTGCAAGATCCATATTTTCTTGACTAGATAACTAAAAAATAGAGAAAAATCATGTTCCCCATTGAATCCTTTTTCCTGTGGTTAGAAACATGGGTTTTTGAGTCTGGTGGTGTGTGCTGTAGTGGTGAAGAAAACCGATTAAATACCTTTACCAATGCCTTTTGTTGTACAAAAACCAAATTATTCTACATGATCTTTCAACATCAGTTTACATTTCATTTTATTCTTCTACATATCTAAAATTATATATATATAGGGGGTAAATTTTTTATATTATTGATGGAAATTATAAAGATTTGGTACCGTTATTAATTTAACATGGCTATAAATTTCAATCATGAGGTTTTCTAAAGGCAGTATCTTCGTTTTGGATATTATGAATGTCTCAAAACCATCATATTCATTCTCAAGTAATAATATTATAGGTTTTGGTGATTTTTAGTCATTATACAATTTAAAACCCTTTTAATAGTTGTAAAATCATTATAATTAGCTATTAATTATAAATATTTGTATACTAACATCATATGTAATGTAAATAACAAGCATGTATTTTTCTAATCTATAAAATCAAATTTTTAAATTATATTATAGTTTATTAAAACTCTAAAAATATACGATGTTTTCTTTTGGATATAAATGTGGGTTTTAATTGTTTTTATAAGGTTAATATGTTAGTTCAATTTCACATGTACGATGCACCCCAAACTATTAATTATTTGGATTACACTTCCAAATTGATTTTCCTTGATTTTGATTCTCTTACTTTGACAATTTGTTTACTATAGTTATAAAGAATTTTCAAATTTGTTTTTTTAATTTAGAACATTAAGATTTATATTGATGTTTCATAACTCATTTTTCATGTGTTTTATATGTTTACTATTTTTTTCTTTTAATATTATAAATCATAATTGTAATGTTATTTAAAATAACAATAAAATTAAAATATCGTGAAATTGTAGGGGGAAAATACTTGTGTTTTTTTAACAAGAGGTCTTAATTTAAGATCTCAATATCCTTCCAAACCTGAATGAATAAAATTCAATATACCAGTTTAATCACTGTATTAATATAAATTAATGTGTGTGTGTCTATATATATATATATATTCTATATCACTATTCAGAATATATAATCTGATAGATATAAATTTTATTCTCATACACACATATAGAAATATTTTATGAGTTATTATATCACATTAAACATAAAGTGTGCATTAATTATAAATTTTTAATATTTTATATTAATATATCCTTCATATTGTATCTATATGAATTATTTTATTTCTTATAGACATGTTTATTTAAATTTACTTTCTACACATATGTGTTATTATCATTCAAATAATTTTCTATTTATAGTTGTGATATAATCATTTCAACTTAGTTTGAAACTTTAAGTCCATTTTCTGAAACCTTATGTCATTTTTACATGTTAATATTTTCCTTTTCATATTATTTGTAGAGAAATTCATGAATTGGATAAATAATGATTCTATATATATTTGGTAATCATCATTGAATTCAGTAGGGTCATTTCAAGTTTAAAGGATCTCAAAAACCAATTAAACGAACCTCAATGAAAGATGAAAAGAAAAACTAAACATACCAAATATTCATTAAATATGATCAATTGATTATTTGTGATTACATTTATTTATGTATCAAATATTATTTACTCTTATATTTCATTCTGTTCATGTATTGAAAACTCTAAATAATGAAGTTATTTATGTGAATTAATAATTAAATGATTGTAACATGCAAATGCATGGTTTAGGTACTGGTTATATAGAAATCACATAATTTATTCCAATCATTCGAAATGTGATTTCTTAATTTGGGAAGTGAAATTATTGGAATATGTGTTGTAGAAACATGCTATATTAGTTGATCCTGAGAAGGTGAAGGCTATTATTGCATGGGAAAACCCACGAAATGATTTCTACATTAAGATCTTCTAGGAACTAGTTTGGTATTATCGGCAGTTTGTAATTGACTTTTAAAAGTTGGATTCTCCGAATACTGCTATCACTATAAAGGGAGTAATATTTTATTGGGATAAATATTTTTATGATGATTATGTTGACATGAAATTTATTTTGAATATTGTGTTGGTGTTGACTCTTCCAGAGGTTGGGTAGGGCTAGGTGGTCTTTGGAGAATCACCATGTTAAGGTTTGGGCTATATTTTTATATGATGTGATAATATAGTTACTTATTACTTTCAATAATTTATTCCAAGAAGAAGAATTATCCAACTCAGGACCTAAAAAATGAAATTATAATGCACACACTTAAGATTCAGTGACACTACCTTTTCAAGGAAAGGTTTATCATGTTCTCAAACCAAAATATCATAAGTTAAATATTCTCTCAAAAATATTTGAATCTGTACCAGAAGAGTTGGGTGGAGTACATGAAATATTTCTACTTTTAGAATCACCTATACCCCGAGGAAAGGATATTTTATTTCATATTTTATGACCATGAATCTTCTAACACATGATGTGAATGAACAATCAAAATAGTGGAATTAGATGGAACCCTTTTCATAGTTTTATATTAGAGTCTAGGAATCATGGGAAAAGGTTTATTTGGAAAATGTTTAATATAACTCTACTTTCATCAAGATTATTTTTTTGAAACAACATCTTGATGGTGAGTTTTTTAGCATTAGAGACTCTCTTTATAGTGTGGAGACCATGGATGATTTGTGACCCTCTATAGAGATAATTCTATGTCATCAGAATCTTTTTGTAATTCTGTTAGTGGTTATGGAATCTTTGATGAGTGATTTTCATCTTTAATAGTGGTTATTACACCAATTAAATTCATAAATGTTCTATGAAATGATAAATATATTCTAGTTCCAAGATAAGATATGAGAAAATGATGAATTTTTCTATTAGTGTCATATGTGCCAACTGGTTAAGGGTGAGAACCAGAAACCATCAAGTTCTCTTCAAACACTTATTCTACCACATTGGAAGTGGGATGTTATCTATGTGGCCTTTGTGGTTAGGTTTAAGTGTACCCATAGAATGAATATTGTGATCTGGGTTTTGATTGATTGGTTGAATTAATAATTTTACATTATACACATTAGATAAAACCAATGTTGAGGAGATGTGAGATATCTATATCAAAGAGATTTTTTCTTTAGATGGAGTTCCATATGATAGAATATGATAGGGATACAAATATTACTTATTGATTTTGGAGAGGACATCAAGAGACACTGGTATATCAAGTCCAATTGAATAGGGCATACTATCCACAATCATATATCCAGATAGGAGGAGTTATAAATATTCATGATGAAATCCTTTATTCATGCGTTATCTATTTTCATGGATCTTGAGATTACCATATGGGTATGGTTGAGTTTTCATATAACAATAGTTTCTAGTTCATGATTATAATAGATCGAATTTTTCTTGGTATGGTTGTCCTTATAAATATCTGTTGTGTTGGTCAAATATTGGTGAATGTCCCTTGGTTGGAATTAGCATGGTTCGAGATACTACAAAAAATATTCTTTTTATTCATCAGATAGTGATAATGGTATAGAGCTGTTATAGGTATTATGATTATCATCATCGTATGTTGTTTGAATTATTAGTTTGCATGCATATGTTTTTTAATTTTTCATCCCATTTATGCCATCTATGACTTGGGAGCCAAGGGAAACATACTCCTCATTTTGTGGGACCTTTTTTGATTGTGGAGTAGTTTTGTAATTTTTATTAACATTTATCACTTCCACCATAGCTGAAGTAGATACATACCGTGTTTCATGTATATTAGCTATAAAGGAATCTATCTAAACCATCCCATGTTCTGAGTCAGAGGTGACCTTGGGGTTGAATGTGATTTATCTGCAATTGAGAAGCCAGTCCGGATATTTGATTCTATGACCAAGGTACATCATGGGAAAAATATAACTCTTATTTGTGTGATATGAGATCACAGTTTTGATTACCATGAGATATGGTAGAGGGTGGAGCTGATGATATATTAGTGGCCTAATCTATTTAAAATGGGAGATTATTGGTAGGATTTATAGGGAAATAAAGTTTCTATGGTTAGGAGGTAGAAACATCCCATTAATACTTTTAAATATTTATAAACCCCTATTTTGATCATTATTTCCTTGGGTTTCATTTAGGTAATTTCAAGTGAAAAATTTGGATACATTTGAAAGTATTTTTGTACTTTCATTATTGGTATACAGTTCTCCCAAACATTAAAACATCTTAGTGAAACCCATGAAAACATATACAATGTGGGTTTTCATGGTTGTATCATATTTTGGAAAACTGCGTTCCAACCTGGGAGAGACTTTGAAACCCCATTAAAAGGGGTGAATGTTTTGGATGCACAGTTTGTCTAACCATGTGACCCTACCTCGTAAAGAAAGTACCCGATTTATTTCATCTGAAAATATTTGTTTTAAATCTAAACGCACTATTTTTCACTTTCTAAAAGTCATAAATAGTCCTCATAAGGATTTTTCCCTATTGGAGTCTCTAAATTCGTGAATTTGGCCCGTAAACACCGCTATGGAAGAAAATCAAAGAAAGGGAAATGATATCTAATCTCTTCCTAGTAAGGTTCCTCATCCCGATCTCTTTCTCATACACTCTATTTTTTCCAAACTAGAGTATTTTAGAACTCTGTATTATTGGAGGATCTAATCCCAAAATCTTTCAAATCTTGAATATCGGTTTGATTATCAGATCATTGTTGCCGAAATTCTTCATTGGATTTTCCTAATTATGTATTTTTATTTGCAAATATCACAATTCCAAGCTAGGTGGTTCCATTATGATGGACAATTTCTATTAACACTAAATTGATTGATTTAAATTCAATTATTTGATTTTGATTTAATATCTTGATAAATTTCTCTCAATTAGTTTATTAACAACCCAATAACATTGAATTGGGGGATTCAGATTAAATTTTTGTTGAAAGTACAAAAAACCCCCCAATTACATTGAATTGGGGAGTGTTGTGAAATTGGAAGGAAATTGTTTAACCAAAATTATGGAATTAAAGTAGGGAATATTAGTTTAGAAATTAATTTTATGAAATTTATTTCGAATTGGTATTTAAGAAAATTGCTTAAAATGGTTTTGATAGAAACCCTTTGGTTTTGTCTTGGAAAAGGCATGTTTTGATTAAAAAATTAGTGTATTGGGTTTTAAATGGAAAATGGAATATTTTAAATGGATAAATTGTTTGAATTTTATTTAATAATTTTTAAATTAAATTTTCCATCATTAATTGTTATTATAACACACGAAATATTGTTTAGTTAGAGAGTTATTGGGATAACACTCTTTTGAATGATTTATAGCTGAAACAAAACCTAATGCAGCAAGTCACATCTCTTGATGGGATGGTGATGAGTCATATTTTCCTAGTATTATAGGGATATGTTTATAAAAATATTTTCATGATCACCATCATGTGTGTGAGAATCCCATAGACCGTAACAATCAAACCCTTTGATAGATTACCATGTTCCTCATTATTTGTATTTGAAATATTTTCCACTCCGTGTTGTAAAATAATTTACCCATTCCTTCTAATTTTTTTTAAACTATTTAATATACAGTGGTTGTTAAGTAATTATTTCAATGTATTTCCATCCTTCTAATTGTAAAGAGTGATTTTTTTTAAATATTCTATTCAAATATGATTCTTGTTTATTTAAAGTTGAAATATTTATTTGGTTAGTTAAATTTTTACATCTTTTATGGAATTCATGTTGAGACCCTATATGGATTTTTCTTACACCCTACTGGTGGCTTTGGGTCTTTGTATATTATATTTTTCTAGGTTCGACCAAGGGTATGGTTCTATATATTGGTGGTGGTAGCTATTGATCCTTTTTATTTGATAGTTGTGTCTACTAGGGCCTGGGTTGTTATCTTATTTTCTTGTAGTTTTTTGTAGTACTTTGGATCATTTTTTACTATTTGACTTATAGTGCAATTATATTTGCAGATATTCCATTGTATGCATACTGACATTTCAATATTTCTTCCATGATATTTATGGAAACATTTTCCCACTTTCATATTTGCATGATTCAATTGTGTTAAACACCAACCCTTGGGGATTGGGATCGCCCTTCGAACCATGTTGGGATCATCCTAATTATCACGTTATCAGGGTACCTGTGTTGGTTTGGTATAGTTACGATAGTTACCAATAGAAAAAAATAGATTAGATTAATGTAAAGGGTTCCAAGAATGTTTATTGAGAAATTAGAATGTTTTATTGGTAGAAAAAATAGTTATTATCATTATACCACTACATAACGTGAAGTGATGGAGTTTGAATATGTCTATTGAATTTTAATATTAGGATTATGATTCCTCAATTTATCCAGTATTCAAACATGATTACTTAATAAATATTACTCAATAATGATATTACTTGGAATGTTTTATTATATTGTCACATTTATATGTGGAAAGGACCACTGATATGTAATGATTCAAACCAAACCACTAAGAGTGAAGTAAACATTAGGATAATCATGCTGTGTATCATATATAATAAATAGAATTCCTTGAGAGGGGGACAAGTTGAATTAAGCTATTAATAGTTTATAATTTGATACTATGATATCATGATTTTTCTGTTTTTGTTTTGAAAAATTATATATCCCTCTTAGTTACTCTCTCTGAGTATTGAAATTTTTAAATATCATAATAGATTATACATGGTTCACCATAACTAGGCTCGTCCAAGGAATATGGAAAGGCAATGTTAACACAAACCTATAATAGTATAGAACACTTATTATATTTTTCTCACACTATGGAGTTGTCACATTATCCCATTGAATCACTATCCATAAAACAAAAGAATGTACTCACAAACTTTCCTCACAAATAAGGCTCACTTATCCTTCTATTAATTCCTTCTTCTTCACATGATATGTGTATAAAAAACATGGAATTATGTTTCATTTTTATAGATCCCAATGAGTTTACATTGATATAGATCTTCCATAATTCATTAATTCTCTTACAAATTATACTTTATAATATTAATGGAATTTTTCCCTTCTACTCTCTTTTCTTCTCTGTGGAAAAATTTCTATGACACTCATCATAAACTATTCTTACTTCTCCCAAATTTTAGGTTTTTTTCTTTGTGAATTCAATAAATATAAATTTCTATAAAGGATATGATAATTATTCTTCATATCTCTCACACACACATATATATATATACATATCCATGTTCCAAATATACTTAAATGTGTAAATATAGATAAATTAAATTCAATTTATTCACAAAAAAGTCAAATAAAAAAACTCCATATTTTAGTTTTCAAGTGTTCAGAAAATGCTTGGTTGTGGTGTGTTCATTATTACTATGATATTTATATCTCAAATAAATTATTCTCCATAAAATAACCATTTTCAATTCATTAAAAATATGTCTCAATCAAATATTATAGTGAGGATATCTTCACTATAGTGTATCCTCATGTAGTTTTTAAGATACCCAAAACATGACTGAATAACTCCTCACAAATTTTCCATGATATGCACCATTATTCCTTCATATTCTTGTATCATTGAATTTTTTGAGACACTGAAATGTCATTGTCGATATACTTACTTTAAGATTCAAAAAATCAATAACCATGTCAATGACATTCTCTATATGTCATAATGTGTTTCAGTGACATAAAAAAGTGCTATCAAACAATACTACGGTATAGAGTGTTCTTCTTGATATATTTCTATTTACCTTGAGGTAGTGTTCAGATTATCCCAATATTACCCTCCCTGACATGGTCTCGGATTTTACTACATAGATCAAAACATTTGTTTTCACATTTTGGAGTATCCTTGGAAAAAATAGTGTTATATCTATAATTTCTGACCATTCAGTTCCTAAAAAATCTCTTAGCTCCCTACATGTACGAATGGGTCAAATTTTACCCAAAATGCACTATGATATATGGTGATTCCCTAAACCAGGGACATACCTTTATACACACCAGTGCTAACCTACACTGGTGCTCACCTACACTTTCTCTTATGTTTGGCATGTATTCATTCTTTTTCAGATACCTCCTTGGCAGATGGATTATCCAGCAGCCTTATCCAATATATGCCCCCTTTTTCTTATCTATTGTGTCATTATATTTGTCAATGTGGAATAATTCCATACAAGGTAGTGTGAAGATCCGTAACTCTATGGTACAACCTTGGGTACTTGGACATGAATGGTTCTCTGAATCAAACACCAGGAAATAGCCTCTGGTTCTATGGTGTATCATTTTTCTTCTAGATATATTCTTTCCAAGTTTCAAATAAAGTTACAAAATTATTATACATCAATAATTAGATATATTTTTTAAAAAACACTATCAATGAAAAATACCAAATGGATTTCTCTCAATTATCCTATCGTTGGTTTTGTTGAAAATTAAATAAGAACCCCAAATCTATACAACATATAATATTTTAGAATAAATCCCTCATTAACCACTTATTAATTATCTTTATCTTCAAGGAGTAAATTCATTGTAAATCAATAATAACTATAGGTTCACATGAGACAAGATTTTTGTAGGAAAAAATACATTAATTAAATAAATTTGAAGAAAAAAACTCAAATAACTTCTTATTCAAAACCACACTCTACCATTTAACAATTTCACAAATACCTCCCTAAAATTTTCAGACAAAGACATTCTAAGAGTAATGCTCATTTTTTAAATATATAAAATACACAATATAGATTCCCAACATTCTTACTCTATAAAACTTGAGTATGTTATACCCCTTTATCACTGAACCCAAACAAAAATTCATTAATGGGTCAAAAAAAGTGTTAATAAAAAATTAATTGAACTAATAAGAGAAATAATAGCCTGATTAATGAGAAATAAAAATTATGGATTGGGGGTCTCCCTCTATAGAGTCATATGTAGAGGGGTGTTTGGTTTTAATCCTTGAGCTAATTGATTCCATTCAAATTACACCTTTGGTAGAACCGTGTTCATGATTCCATCATCATTATTTTTAGTATGAACATATTAAAAATTCATAAAATACATATCAAATTCCTCAGAGAAAATGTTAATTTTTTTGAATGTTCTTTTTCCTTGAGTGATGAATAATATTTTTTATAATATTTATTGAACTTTTGGTTTAAAAAATTATTTGAAGATGAAATTCCACAAATATTTCAATGACTTAAAGCTATTTTCACATCTCTATCAATTGGTTATAAGCTTCAGTCACAATGATATACATCAACCCTACTAAAACTAATGATACGAAATATTTAATTTTTTATTTTCTAAAAAATCAAAGAGATACTAATATATAAAACACATCTAGAAGTATAATTTTAGTCATAAACCAAACCTATCTAATCTCTATAAATAAATTCAAACAGTTATTACAATGAATTTCTATAATAGGCCAACCAAAAATCCATTTTCAAATTAATATATCAAAATATTGACCTTATAAATATATATTGAATTTATTTTGGAAGGAATTCATAATGAG
Source organism: Viscum album (assembly GCA_963277665.1). Classification (NCBI taxonomy): domain Eukaryota; kingdom Viridiplantae; phylum Streptophyta; class Magnoliopsida; order Santalales; family Viscaceae; genus Viscum; species Viscum album. The sequence goes on along the minus strand of OY728162.1, from coordinate 1,112,730,012 downwards.
AATCTTGAAATCTAGAAAACAAAATATCCAGTAGAGTGGCTATGATGTAGAGTTAAATACCAATAATTTTCATATAGTGAGTCAATCAATCTCTTCACCTTCACTATATTTTGAAAATTTCGTCTTCGAATTATCAAGAGTAGCCATTGGGTTAGAAACATAAATTTGAAGCTATATTATATTATCCTTATCATATTGAATTTTGGAGAAAAAGGAGTAATCCTTTATTTGAATCACAAATAATCAAAGGAAATTTAGAGTTCACCTGTTAGTGACACTTATAATTAAAACTAGAATATATCTTGAAATTTCTTATATTAGGTTTCATTTGAGCCTTTATTAATGTTTTCATAAAAATATATGAGTACCAACATCCATTGTCCTTGATCTTAATTCATGTTGGGGATTTGATCAACCCCTCCCCTCTGAAAACCAAGACTCTTCAAACATTGTTCAAGTTGAGAATACCATTCACTATGTGCTTTATTTTGTCCTTATAATGAATTCTTCAAATGATAATTTTTAATCATCATTATGAATGATAAATACATATGGTTTTTTAATGTATATTTACCCTCTAACACTCTATTGAATTACTCGGAATTTATTTCCATTTGATAGAATTTAAACATACATTTTCACTTCCATATGAAAGAATAACTGAATAGTCTTCAACAGATTCATGGTTACAAATTTCACATCTATAAAGGTTCCTTTAAAATTATAATAGATATTACACACCAACTATTCATTATTCTATATCATTTTCACATCATCGCTTTGTTTTTTTGTAAAACCCATTTTTTCCAATCACATTATTATTTTTTCATCATAATATATTCCAGAATTATTTATTTTTTATTTTGTCAAGAACTTGTTGCTATCACCTTGATAAAACATTTATAATTGGTAGCTTCATCTGTAGAGTTTGGTTCCACATGTGATAGAAAGGAATATTCCCACTGTTTATTTAACCTTATTGTTGAACTGAGATTTTCTAGTCACAAAAAAGATTGTTTTCTATGATTTCAACCATACTTTATTTTCTAATTATGCCTATTATAATTGATATGGTTCATCTTTAAATATATATGTCATCAATGTTAACCTTTTCCCATTAACTCCACCCATGTTAGACACATCTTCATCACTTTTTTTCATTAAAATATATATATATTGATTACATGAAAAGTATTCTCATTTAAAACAAAAATATACTCATCTATTTTTGAATGTATATATATTTTAGTAATGAAAACAACTATTCATTCCAAGATTGTACCCATCCATTTATTGTATCATATTTATGCCTATCTCTTAGATGAATATCCTGAAAAATTATATGTTCACTCTATGAGTTACACATTCTCGTATAATCATTATTAATAAAAATAATTTAAATAAAATCAAAAATATACTTGACTGTGGGATAATTCTAGTAAAATGTTCTGTAATGAGCCTTATTTTTATCTGAACATAACTTTTCCTTGATGGAGATATATACCATTATAAGAAACACTTATTTACAATAGTTATCTACTAAATATTTTTAAATGAGAAAATTTTGTAACAAGTTCTTGATTATGGAGTTCCTATTTTCCACAAATATATTTACATGATGAGTTATATTGTATAACACTTGATGATGAATCACATTTTTTCCTAGATGTTATCCAATTTTGGAAAGTTTAATATCTTGACCATTTTTTGTGTATAACTTTTTGAATTTTCACTCTAATATGTATTAATTTTATCTTATATATCATGTTATAAACTAGAATATATTTTTTGTATGAGTAATCACTATCAAACATGAAAATATATAGAAATATTTTAGATAAAAAAAATAATTTTTTAGATAATGATTTAGGAGTTATTATCCAACAAAAATTCATATTAATTATCTTGAGAAATAGGAATTATTTTTACTTATTTTTCTTATATATCTTCTAAAAAATCATTCCATTTTGAAAATAGTCACCTATATGAGTGTTGTCACATGTGATATTTTTCAAATATTTGTATCCTTCATTATTTGCATGATTTTCTATAGATTATTCTCTTATTTGGTCAAGTCACTTATGAATATTTTTTTTTCATTTTCCTTAAACAACCCACACAAATTTTATTCACCAATAATGTAAATATATCCTTCTTTTCTTCCATTAAGAAATATTGAAAAATTTAAATAATTAAAAGTGTAATCATTCTTTTACAATTATATGTAATGACTTATGACACACAATTGGACCAAACATAACATGTGGTAGCTAATTGCTTTAATTAAGACCAAATCATTTTTGAGGTCCTTCCTATAATCCTTAGGTTTCCTTGAACTACTAATTTTGAGTCATTCATTACTTCCAAATCAGGACTCTCTATTTTAATGTATTTTACAATATTAAGATATCATTATTTCATATAATTTATAAGGTATATCAATTATCTGTAACTTATAAGAAATACGTGTTCATTTCTATTAAAGGTAAATTTATGATATTTTCCTTCTCATATATTATTTTCTTCACCCTTGACTACTAGTTTTCATCTACGAATGATGGAATAAATTTTTATAACTCCTTATACATGGTATCTGTTACATTTTCTGAAAAAAAAATATATTTCATGTTTCAATAATTTTTTTAATTAAACTTCATTTTTTAATTCAACAACATTATGTGTCTGAGGAACCTTATTTTGTACCCTTAAAATATAATTTTATACCATAATCCTGTATCCATCAGAAAAATAATATTAAACATTAAAATGATAAGAAAATTATTAATAGATGATTTCCTATTTATGATGATGTGGCTATTTGGAAAAACTCATTGAAATAGATCACACATATTTAATATCTCCCAGGTTTCCATATAAATAATGCATATTTTTGGTTTTTTTCCTTCAACCTTTATCAATTCAATTATAGGAAATTTTTTATTATATAATGTCTACTATAATCTATTGTGATGATTCCTATGGAATAGAATCTACCACATATATCTTCTCCTCATGATCATGATCAAATAATGTCTTCCAATGTTTTTATTGAACAACACGTGTGGGATTGGAATTAATTCTTTAGTAGTAACCCTATTAGTTTCTTTTGTTTCTATGGCACATGAACATCCCATTATCAGAAAAAAAATTTTGAAGTCATTCATGTTCTTCATAGATCAGATAAAATATCTGGAATTCCATTCTAGTGACTTCAATTATTTCACTCTATATTTTATAGACATGGATATGACATGAAAAATCATGTTATATTCTTTAATTTTGAGCTTATGATCCAATTATTTTATAGATATCCATAAATAAAAAAACTATTTTTTAATTTCAAAATCAAATTATATATTATCATCTTCCTATTATTGCATATAAATATTATATTTACAGAATAGTATGTATTTCTTCTTTGTTTTTACCTCCATACATCAATTTTCATGAGAATCAATGATTTTGGCATGAATATCATATATTCCATCGACTTCATAATTTTTATCATCACATTCATTAACTTATCATTAGTCTATTATATCTTCCAAATCACATTATCTATGATATTTGTAGTCTTTTGGCTCCTCTACTTCTAACTAATGCGAACTATCTCCTTCACGAGATAATATGTTCTTACTCTTGAAAAATGATCCTTGTGGTTTTCTAATACTTTTTTCAATCATAAAATGTTTCATAATAGATACATCCATTTCATCATTTTTGAAACTATCAAAGCACCTTTTTTTGTAAAATGGTTTAATTTACTAAATTTGGAACCGAAAATTGGAAGATTTCCTTTGAATTTTTATTTTCCTATTTTGTGGTTAGAGTTTGTAAAATAAATCACTCCATTTTCATAAACATAATATAAATTTAATTTTACATAATATTTCATCATTTATTTAATGTATAACTCCTTTGAATTTCACTTTTATCAAGTTTAATTATTTCCATTTCCCATTTTACATGCGATAAGAATAGGATATAAACTGTGAAGATAAATTTCATTATAATCATTATCATTAAACGAAGAAAATTTGTATTAAAACATGGAGGTATTATCCTCCAAATTCTTTTAACTATTTTGATACATTTAATATTTGTACCAAGACCATGAATTTATTCTATAAAATCATTTTTATGATAAAATAAAGCATTAACTATTTTGGATGGTCTCATCCCTAAATGTTTATACTTTCACCATAAGAGTGGAATATTTTTATATTTATATCTAGAATTACTTTCATAAATATTTATATTTTTTATAGATATTATGAGTTTTCAATATATAACATTTGGGTATATATGGATATATAGTTCTACCTATAATGCAATAGAAGCCATAAAATTTATATACAATTTCTTTTCAATTCATTTGGATAAATATTCACATTCCATGTAAACTAAAATACCATGACTAGCTACTATGTAATGTTTTGACCCCAAAATCTAGAAGTAATGGTACATCCTTCACATTCATAATCAAATTAGTTCCTTTTCAAAACTGTTATACTGTTATGATTAAAAATTACTAATGTTTATTTGACTTAGTGAGAGAGAGAGAGAGAGAGAAAACATAACCACACAACCATTCATTAAAATAAATTGTTATTACATTATTAAGGAGAATACCCCGAGGAGGGGGGGGGGAGAATAATGTAACTAAAAATTAATGGCATTAAATATTGATTTGAACATTATTATCTTGACACGTAGACCTCTTCTTTCTCTCCTTTACTCCCTATAAATTATAAAATCAATAAATAACAAAAGAGAGTTTTAATGGATCACTGAAACTAGGAAAATATTATCAAAAATCAGAGGTAATGTAACAACTCGACCCTAGATTCCTAGAGAAACTGCATTATTTTAATACATTGGCATGTTTACAAGGAATCACGTCCCGAAATAGTGATCAGTTTAGCAGTCTTGGAAAATAGATTACATACATGAACATTATATTACACTATTAACATAAAACATAAAAACAATCCTTTGAGAATGATATTGTTCCCTTAGATTAACATTGCATCTCAAACAAAAATCACTTCTTGGTATCCCAGTAAAATAAAACATAAGAAAGGGGTGAGATCAGATGCAAAGTAAGGATAAATAATTTAGCGGAAGCTATAAAATTTTAAGGAAAGATGTGTAATAAAAACAATAGACTTTTAATCATAAACATGAACATAATATAGAAAAAATAAATAAAACATTACCTTATAAACATTCACATTAATATTATACTAGTTGAATAATCACATGTAAGAACTAATTTCATAATAGTGGAATATATAGTACCAGTTAATTTTTATGTCAAGGCCTCATGCCAGGACCTAGGGGATAACTGTAACCGTACCCCAATCCAAAGAGCCTCTGTAAGCGGATTCCAACCTGAAGATCCTCTATAACTGGACTCCAAACCAGAAAGCCTCCGTAACCGGACCCCACCCTGGAGGGCTTACTTTTACTGATCCCCAACCAGGAACATAGTAGTCCAATACATTCGACATATGAAAAGGTTGAAATATAACATAAACATTCGTATTAAAACAAGCATACAAAATGTAAATACTTTAACCATAAACCATGAATTGACTAAAAATATCTCATCCATAGTCAAACATATCAGAAAACCTTCAATACAAAATCTAATATTTGTATCATAATAAATCAACATAAAACAAGTGTAAAATATATCAAAGGATGTTGACATAGATGAAATCAAAACTAGTTGAGAGAAATATTTATTTATATTTGGAAATCATTTAAAATTCCCCTAATTATAAAGAAAAAATTTGTTTTGAAACTATTCTAACAATCTTCTAATGAAATATTTGACGATGTTATAATGGGAGAAAATAGCTGCACCCGCCGTATACGTTTAAAAAACATTCTGACAATAATTTTGTCGAAAAGGTCATAAAGTACCTTATATAGAAAATGATGGAAATATTCATTTTTAAACATCTTATAAAAATTCAAACAAGCATATAAATAAATTTATAACATAGTCTAGTAAATTTTAAAAATGTTTTGAAATACATTTTTATGAAAACACAGATGTGGATGATAAATATGTCCAGTAAAAAATTGCGTATAAACAATCTCGGATAATGAAGATATTGTGTAATTGACCCTTACCTTGTACTTTTACTTGTTTGAGGGTATGTTAACCTCATGTATTAAAGTTAAATAATTGTTGTTATATTATAAAAAACCATATACATAATTATGATATCATATATTATCTTCTAGTAATGCTTTGGTAGTGGTATTTTAGTATTATCGTCATTTTAGGTGTTAACTGATTTGTTTTCCTTTATATTATTCTTTACGTGGGTCATGTTTTCTATGGATGGGGTGTTTCATATTCATATAAATAATTATATCAAGTATTTAAACATTATTTTTAATCATAAAAAAAAATTAGTCTTGAATGGTTACGATGGGGAATGAATCTCATCACGTTCGTGGAGACGATAATCCGTACATACGCACGAGCGACAATATCATTATTTTGATATTAAAGTCATATACAATTGGATTTTATATCATATATAATGAATCATTATCATTTTATATTTATTATTTACACCAATTATACGTCATTATTATACCAATCCAAATAATAATGTATTGAATAACAACTACACCACGACGTGTAGACGGTAAGCCGTACGTATGCACGTTTGGTGACATGTCATTCAAAGGATGGATATAATAATGAATATGGTTTTACCATATTTATAATAACATAATATTATAAATAAGATACTGGAGTTATTATTTTAGAATGGAAACAAAAAAAAATGAAGTGGAAGAAGAAAATAACTTGAAAGAGGTGATGAAATATTTACCTCTTCTTCGGGTTCTTCCTTTTGATCTGATCAAAATGGATCCATTGGTTGGCTTTCTGACTAAAGGAAGGAATCTAAGATGATGGTAGAAATGTTGGGAGTCTATTTGGGCAGGGTTTGGTTGTGCCAAATGTGTTTGATGGTGTGAATTTTAGAGAAGGGGGAGTGCCGTTTTATAAGAGGGGTGAGGGGCACCATAGGAAAATTTAGAAATATTATTTTATAATAAAATCATATTCGGTTTATAATGGCTCCAAATTTATTTATTTGGAAGATAAATGGAGATAGGTCAAAATTCTCTAAACCAAAATTTTTTAGACAAGTTTATGTTGACATTTTAACCTTATCTTTTAGATTTAACTCAAAGTTCAATAATCTAACTTTTACCATGTCATCTTTTATTCTTACACTATATGGTTAATAAACATACTATAAACATCCAAAAGAACCATAAGTGGTTAATTAATGTCATATATAATATTATATAAGCCTTTTATCCGATATTTATATTTTTAGTAATATTATATCAACCAATAATATATTATTTGTTTTAAAAATTAATTTATGTCAATTTTGACACTATTTGGTATTTTGTTTTTGTGAAAGTCATAAAAAACATATCACTTCAAAAATAAATTATCTAATAAACTCTATAATATTATATTAACCTAGAAAATTAGTGTAATTTCTCAAAAGTCTCAAATTACATTTATTTGGATATTTATAATATCAATTATTTTAATCTTTCATTAATACAGTAATTACTACATCATCATTGTATCATAATTAAATTAAATTATTGAATGTATAAAAATTATAAATAAAATACCATTATGTAGGAAATATTTTTTTCTTTTTAATGAATATTTATAGCCTAATTTATCTTATTTATAACCTTATATTAAAATGTTTTAGTTGTGAAAACTTGAATTTAACACTTTTAACTCTTCTTAAATTAAATAATAATAAATGTCCTAATCTAATAAAAGTGGGACTAAAGGGTCATATTATATTCCTAATGTTGTTTTTGGTAGAATTACACTTATCCAATAGAATTAGGACATGTGTTAAGGTAATTATCATATCATTTTTAACCATAATTACCCTATTTTCTTTTAACTGTGGTAAATAAAAGTCAAAAGTTACTATTCAGAAAAAATTGTTTTCATCTTATTGAACCACATTTGACTTAGTAAGGTTAACCGTTTCTCTCAGATTTTTTAAATTCAACTCATAGAACTGGTAAAATTATGTTTTATACAAATTTTCAAATGCTCCTAGATGGTGGGTAAAAGACGGTAAAAAGTTCAAAAAAAATTTATACATCAAATTTTATTATAAAAAGATTCCCATGAATTACATTGTACTAATATTGTTATTGTGTATCTATTTTGACATAACATAAATTTAAATAAAAAAAAATTACTTAAATAAAAAGTTGGTTTTAAACCATAACGCTGTGTTTTTCATTTTTCATCAAAAATTTAATGTTTTCAGAAAAATATCAAAAATTCACCGTAAGATGATTTTGATATTAAAAAAAATTAATTATATTTTACCAATTTCCAAACATAGAAGTTTCATTAATTAATTTAAAATCAATTCCAATTTTCAAAACCAAAAGGCGTATTTTTAAGAAAAAACAACTATCTAATGATTGACAATTATTTATGTCCAATTTCAAAGTGAAATTACATATAATGACCAGGATTTCATTAAATGGTAAAAATATAATCTATTTATACTTACAAACTATTAAAATGTATAATTTAACACTATAAATTATTTTGATAAAAAAGTTGTTTTTAGTTAAAATATAGTATTTACACTATTCACCCAAATAATAATGTTATCAGAAAAACCCCAAACCTTTATTGAAACAAAATTCTTATGACCCGATTCCAAATAAGAAGATTATTTTGTAAAATTGAATATATAAAAGTTTTAAATATTGGATTTAAAAAGGCTTCACCATAGAAGGCGGTAAAATTTCATTTTTCTAAAATACTTATTTTATCTGAAAAAAATGTGTTTGTTCTTACATTATGGCATAGAAACTCATAATATAGATTCCTAAATTATAAAGATTATATAATGTTCAAAATTCAGTTAATACTATTCATAAATGCATTTTAAAGGCTAGTCTTGTATGCCGTGGTGCGCTTGAACTCGGTGTTGTGTGTAGTGAATGATTTTGAATTACTTTGAAGAATTAACATACTATAAAATATTGGGGTGTTATATTCTTCCCTCCTTTAATAAATTTAGTCCTCACAATTTGAAATTTTTCTTCTAAAATAAATGGTTGAAAATAGAAAATACCTTTGTGGGAAAACACACATCAGAAATTAGGTTAATAAAAATTTGTCTTAATAAAAGGAAAAGGGAAATGAAAGGGTCACCACCAAATTATGATCTTGATTAGGAGAACATTGGTGAAAATTAGAGACACATAATTGTAGGAAAATGTAAAAATTTATATGGAGTGATTGAGTTCATCAATCACAAACAAGTGTAAAATTGTGGGCCTTAAATCCATCAATCTATGATGATTTAAATACCATCAGTTCAACAAAACAAATGGTTTTAGGATAATTTTTTTTGTTTTTAAGATCCCTTACCTAATGTTTAAGAATTAATTTACCCATATAATAACAGGGAAAAAATTATATATATATATATATATATATATATATATATATAATGACAAGTGGAGTTTCATCCTTCAACTAATTTCTACAACAAACTCATCTTTCACTCAAAAAGATTTCAAAAAAACATTCTACTTATCCTAATAATATAGGGTTACAAAAATAATGAATTTATAAATCACCCATCATACCCTTTAAAAAAACTAGATTATACAATCTTTGGACGTCACTTAGTCTAGTGGTAGTTGATAAATCCCAATATCACTATGGTTGTGGGTTCGACTCCTGCAGCTTTGTCTGACGTGATGGATTGTCACTCGGTCTGTGTGTTGTCCTTTTTATAACAATCCAAAAATAACCCTAAAAATTGTATCCAATTTCAAATTTAATTCATTACAACCTTTAGAATTATCCAAAATACTTCTATCCTAACTCACAGTCCAAAAAATATATGCAATGTAAACTCAATGAAGATCTTTTTTTCCACGTAATAACATTTGAACACCATCATCATGTATTATTTTAAAACATGGTAACACCCTGAATTTCCATAAAACCTTATTTATTACATTAATGCTCTCTTATCCTTTATATAATATTGTATATATTCTTTATATCCAAAAATTTGGAATATCCGAAAAATGAAGAAATAAAGAAACTATTAATCAGTTCCAAAGAAGTCAAAAATATCCAATATATTTTATCACAATCAACCATCTATTATTCCAAAAATCACTACCTCATTATCAGGTCCATATTAAGGATTACCTTTACTTCAACCATATATTTTCCAAAAAGTGTAGCATACTATTAAGTCACTTTTCGTAGAACAATATAATATCAAATCCTCAATAAAATAGTACTGGAGTACAATCCTTATTTATATCCATAATTCATATAACTAGTATATTGTTGATACAACACTCAAATTAAATAATTATATAATAACAACATAAGAACACTAGTCATTCCTCTTCATATGAGGTCGTATCACAACATGATTTTATCCAATAGCATCATTTTTGGCATACTCTGATGACTAGGAAATTGATTCGCGTAGTTTCCCAATGCCTTGAAGATGATCATTTTACATATGAAACCTTTTTCTTATCCTTGAAATCACGTGCTTGGTGTCCTTTTTCTCCACACTTATAACAATCTCTCATTCCATTCATGAATTTATCAAGGTGATTATTTCCACATTTATCATATATAGGAAAATCCTACTTTCACCTCTTCCCTTTATCCATCATTCTCTCCACCATCATTTTCTTCTCTTGCATCCCCTCAAAGCCATAGGACTTAGAGAATTATTTACTTATCTTATTAAGACATGATATTATGTATTCATATGTTGACAATACATGGGAGACTATTTCCATTCTAAATGTTGGCTTAATACCTTGAATGGTATGATCATTCTTACTCTTTGGATCATACATATTGTTGAAGTTCTCATTCCTTCTACATGGTTCCATTTCTAAATAGTTGTGTACAGTAGGTCAATTTATGAATCCCAATGAATAATTCCAAACATGTAAAATACCTAATGTAAATTGAAAAGTGTATAGATATAATCCGTAATGATAAAAATATTTTCATTGAGATGGTATGTACTCATAAATCCTTCATAATGATATGTAAAGAAACTAAGAATTATCCTAAGCATATCCCCTATGAGTGTCGTAACCCAGAGTGCAGTAAGGCCTATTGTTGGGAACGAATTTCTATTCAAGTCTAGCTCAAAGCGGTGTTTTCAGGTTTTACCTCTAGGTACATCTGTTCCAGAGCAGCCTCTACCTGCTCATATCCAAACATGGATGTATTTTCTTGGAAAACTCACAAAATCTATACATTACCAAAATTATATGAAATTCTTCTATAATAATCCTCAAAGTTTATCTTTAGGGTAATGTTATCTAATCAGAGTTTATCTAAATCTAGTTTCAAAGGTTATTTCTAAACTTCCTATGATACCAACTGTAATTCCCCGACAATAGATTCCTAGAGTCTGTGCATTATTTTAATACATTGGTATGATTACAAGATGTCTAGTCCCAAAAGGCTGATCAGTTTAGCAGTTTTGGAAAATAGATTACATACAAGAACATTACATTACACTTTTAATATATAACACACAAAAAATAATGATTTTATAATTTCATTGTTCCCTTAGAAAAACCATGCATCTAAAACATAAAACATGTCTTCGTATCCTGGGAAAATAAAACATATGAATGGTGTGAGCTTAGATTCTCAGTATGGGTAAATAATTTAGCGGAATCTATAAACTTTTAAGGCAAGATGTGTTATAAAAACAATAGCATTTTAATCATAAACATGAACATAATATGGAAAAACAAATTCAAACACTACCCTATAAATATGCAGATGGATATTCTACTAGTCTAATAATCACATTATAATAACTACTTTCATAATGAGGTAATATGTAGTAGAAGACTTTAATTTCTGTGTCAAGGCCTCGTGCTAGGACCTAGGGGATAACTATTACCGGAACCCATACAAGAAAGCCTCTGTAACCGGACTCCAACCCAAAGAGCCTCTATAACCGGAATCCAACCCGGAGAGCCTCTGTAACCGGACTCCATCCCGGAGGGTCTACAGTAACCAGAACCCAACCTGGAGGGCTCAATTTACCTGTCACCAACTCAGAACATACTAGTCCAATACATTCATTTTAAGAAAAATTTGAAATATAACATAAATATTCATATTAAAACTAGCTTACCAAATGTAAATATATTAACCATAAACCATGAATGGCCTAAAAATAACTCATCTATAGTCGAAAATATCACAAAAATATCAATATAATATGGGAGATTTTTATCATAATAAATCAACTACAAACAAGAATAAAAATCATCAAAGGGTGTTGACATAGATGAAATAAAAACTATTTAAGAGAAATATCTCTTAATATTTTCAAATTATTTAAGAGTCAAATAATTATAAAGAAAAAATTTATTTTGAAAATATTCTTATAAGCCTGTAAGGAAATATTCAACGATGTTATAATAGCGTAAAATAGCCACACCCGCCATATAAGTTTAAAAAACATTCTGGAAAAATTTTTGTCAAAAAGGTCATAAAGTACCATATTTGGGAAATGATTTAATGATTCCTTTATAAACATCTTATAAAAAGACAAAAACGGTATAAATAACTTTATCCCATATTCTAGTAAATAGTAAAAAAAAATTTGAAATACATTTTAAAGAAAACATGGTTGTGGATGATAAAGAGGTCCTAGTAGATAATTACGTATAAATAATCTCAGACAATGAAGAGATTGTGTAATTAACCCTAAATTGTATATTTCCGTGGTATAGGGTACTTTAACCTCCTATATAATAGTTAAATAATTTTTATTAAATTAATAAAAAACCATACACAATATTATGTTATCATACATGATCTTCTAATAATGTTTTCTTAATGGTATTTTAGTGTTATCATCATTCCGGGTGTTATCTGATTAATTTTACTTTATATAGTTTGTTACTTGAGTCATGTTTTTTATGGATGGGATGTTTCTCATTCATATAAAGAATTATATCAAGTCATTAAAATTAGTTTTAATAATAAAATGAATATTAGTCTTGAATGGTTATGATGGGGAATGAATATCATCGCATTTGTGGAGACGGTAATCCGTACATACACACGAACAACAATATCATTATTTTGATATTGAAATAATATATAATTAGATGGTATATAATATATACATATAATTATCATGTTATATTTATTATTTACATCAACTATACATCATTATTATACCCATCCAAATAATAATGTATTGAATAACAACTACACCACAACGTGGAGACGGTAAGTCGTACGTACGCATGTATTGTGACATTTAATGAAAAGGATGGATAGAATAATGAATATGGTTTTACCATATTTATAATAACATCATATAATATAGAATATACTGGAGTTATTATTTTAGAATGGAAACAACAAGGAAAGAAGAAGTGGAAGAAGAAAAGAACATGAAAGTGGTGATGAAATATTTACCTCTTCTTCGGGTTCTTCATTTTGATTTGATAAAAAAGGGCTCCTTAGGATGGATTCCTGACTAATGGAAGGACTATAGGATGAAGTTATAAAATTTTGGAGGATATTTGGGCAAGTTTTGGCTAAACTAAATGGATTTGAAGTTGTGGATTTGAGAGATGGTGGAGTTCCCTTTTGTAGGAGGGGTGAGGAATACCTTAGGAAAAGATTGTAATATTATTTTATAATAAAATCATATTCGGTTTATAATGGTTCAAAATTGATTTATTTATATGATAATGTGGGGATGAGTCGAAATCCCCTCATCCAATAGGTTTTAGGGATGTTTTGGTTAACATTTTAACCTTATATTTTAGGTTTAACTCTATGTTAAATAATTTATCTTTTACCATGTCTTCATGTATTCATACACTATATGGTTAATAAACACACAATAAAAATCCAAAATAAACTAAAGTGGTTCATCAATTACATATATAATAATATTTATGACTTTTGGAATATCCTTTTTTTTAGGAAAATTATATCAACCAACAATATAGTATTTGTTTTTAAAATTAATTTATGTCAATTTTGGCACTATTTGGTATTTTGTTTTTGTGAAGGTCATATAAAACTTATCACTTAGAAAAAAATTTATCTAATAAAATATAAAATGTAATATTATCCTTTAAAATTAGTGTAATTCATAAAAAGTCTCAAATTACATTTATTTGAATATTTATAATATCAATTATTTTAAACATTCATTAATAAGGAAATTACTGCATCATCATTGTGTCATAAATAAATTAAATACTATAATGTATAAAAATCATAAATAAAATACCATTATGTAGTAAATCTTTGTTTCTCTCTGATGAATATTTATAGTTAGATTTATCTTATGTATAACCCTATATTAAAATGTTTTAGTTATGAAAACTTGAATTTAACACTTTTAAATCTTCTTTAAATTAACTAATAACAAATGTCTTAATATAATACAAGTAGACCTAAATGGTAATATTTTATTCCAAAGGTTGTTTTTGTTCGAATTAGACTTATCCAATAGAATGATCTCATGTTTTAAGGTAATTATAATATCATTTTTACCTTAATTACCCCATTTACTTTTAACTGTGGTAAATAAAAGTCAAAATATACTATTCAAAAAACTTATTTTCATCTTATTGAACCACTTTTTACATACTAAGGATAACTATGTATATTAGATTTTTGAAATTTAACTCACATAAGCGGTAAAATTATGTTTTATACAAACTATCAAATGCTCCTAGAAGGTGGGTAAAAGATGGTAAAAAGATCAATAAAATATTATACATCTAATTTTATTATAAAAATATTCCAATGAATTACATTGAACTAATATTATAATTTAGTATCTCTTTTGACTTAAATTAAATTTAAATAAAATAATAAATTATTTAAATAAAAAGTGGGGTTTAAACAATAACGCAATGTTTTTCACTATTCATCAAAAATGGAATGTTTTACGAAAAATACCAAAAATTAACCCCAAGATAATTTTGAAATTCAGAATAAAAAAATAAATTCTATATTACCAATTTTAAAAAAAGTTTCAATAATTAATTCATGATTAATTCCCGTTTTCAAAACCAAAATTCATTTTTTTAAGAAATAGTAACTATCAAAAGATTGACACATATTTATGCGTAATTTCAAAGTAAATTTTCTTAAAATGTCCAGCATTAGATTAAATGGTAAAAATATAATCTATTTATACTCCAAAACACTAACATTTTTAATGTAACACTATAAATTATTTTGATTAATGAGTTGTTTTCAGTTAAAAAATAATATTTTTCACTATTTACCAGAATATGAATGTTATCAAAAAAACACCAAAAATTTATTGAAACAAAATTCTTATGTCCCGATTCTAAAGAATAATTTTATTTTGTCAAATTGAATATATAAAATTTTCAAATATTGTATTTAAAAAGGGTTATCTATTAAATAGCGGTAAAATTTCAATTTTTGAAAAATACTTCTTTTATCTGAAAAAATGAACGTGTTCTTACATTATGTCTAAGAAACTCATAATATAGATTCTAAAATTGTAAATATTTTATAATGTTCAAAACATAGTTAATACTATTAATAAATTATTTTGAATAGCTAGTTTGGTAAGTCGTAGTGCGCTTGAACTCGGTGTTGCGTGTAGTGCAAGTTATTGAATTACTGTGAAGAAATAATGTACTATGAAATCTTGGGGTGTTACATAATGTGCCTATGCACTAGTAAAACAAGATAAAATTGATTATTCATGTTTTACATAATAGATAAGTCACATAACCCCTATGAATCACTATCGATACACGATGAGAAAGGGATCACAACATTTTCACACAAACGGGGCTCAATTCTCCTTCCATGATATCATTATTCTTCAAAATATACGTGTATGAAAATTCAAGCATAATAGTTTATAAAATACTCATATCTTGTTGAGTTTATAATATGATGGTTCTTGTATAATTTTTTCCATTTCTCATAAATTCACCTTTCATATATGCCCAAAATTATCTCCCCTCTTCTATTTTTTATTATATGGAAAAATATTTATGAAACACCTATTCTTTAATACTTTCTTCATCAAATTGATTTGAATATTTGTTGAGGGAATTAATATATTATTTTCGATCCATTATCTATGATCATTATTCATCCCCTTTTTCATTTATAGATAAATAAATTTGTTATCCACACCTAAATGTGTTGATTAAAGAACTTTTAAGTCACATTAAGTCCCATAAATTCAAATCCAAAATTTCAATGTTTGAATATCTAGGTTATCAAACACATATTTGTTGAAGATTGGTCACTCATATTATGGAATAAACATATACCTCCCTGGATTCAAAACATTGTAGCCTCTTCCAATACAGTACAGAAGAGGGCTTAAAAAATATTACAATGAAGAAAACCTCATTGCATCGTAGCCTCCTATAGTTGACACAATCCCCATAACATTCTCAAATAAATCAACAATAATATCTATGATAAAACCTTAGATTCTATTATATTTTTTGGTCATTAAATTTAATGAAACATCATCATCTCTATATTTCACTATATCCAGTATGCCTGGAAAAAACGAAAATAAACTACTCTTAAAAAGTCACACCCTAGACATTATAATGAATTTAAATGGAATTTAAAATTTAATTTCACCCATGACTATATAATAGATTGATCAAAATGGGATAGGTTTGTTGATTTTGAATTAGATTCCATATTACTTTAACATTCTCCCCAATGGCATGGTCTATGATCTTTTAGAGAAGCTTGAAACTACCATTTTCCCAAAAAGTCATTATTCCAGAAAGAAACTTTGTATCCATCATATACTACAACTCAGTCACTAGAAAAAATCCCTTAGTACCCTACTAGTACTAGTGGGTCACATTCCACTAGAAATATACTATACTTCATAATGTCTCCCTACACCATGTACTTTCCATTACATTCAATAGTGTTTACCTACAATGGTGACCACTTATACTGTAACATAATTCAAGAAAATCCATGAGTTTTTATAGAATCCTTCTTGGGGGAGAGATACTCAAATAGACTTATCCAGTTTATGTCACATTTTTTTATTATTCACTATGGAATAATGTAAATCAATACGACATAGTGCCTTACCATTAAAAGGGGACTATCTTCTACTATGGTGAAAAAATGGATACTACAACCTGAATGGTTCTATAAATAAAACACCACAACATGATATATTGTTCTGTTGTGTGGATTCTACCCTCCTAGTAGATTATATCAATGCTTCACATATTTTCCACAACATTTTTACAATTCAATACTCAATTATAACTGTAAAAAATAAAAATAATGAAAAAAAGAAAAGAAATTATTGAAATAGATTATTTATTAATTATTAAGCATTACTAATGTGATCAAACAATATAAAAAGTATAGTAATATACTTAATGAAATATCTAAATTATCATTCTTTCATACTAGATGTATATATATATCAATATACATTTTATAAAGTGTAATGATAATTGGTCTCCAAAATCATTAATTTGAGTTATCCCTGATTAATGTATGTTATGTAGTATTATATGTTATAAAGAAATGGTATTGTTATCATGAGTATGATTATTTTATCTAGTTATAAAATATTATCGTGTAGCATAAACAAGTTTTGTATGCTGGGTGACCCACAATATACAATAGATGGTGTGTCATTCACTATATATTTGATATACTAGGGGCGTATGGTTCATATTTGGAACACCCAATACATTCGTTTGGTGATATAAAAAAATTTTAAACCTTAATTCTAGAATATTTTTCCATTGTAGGACTTGAGATATAGATAACTAGGGGTGGTTGGGCATGTTTTTTATCCTTCCATCAGTTAAGGCTTGAACAATATATGAATTGTCTTATCAGATAAAATGTATAAATTTTGGATATTTGTAGAGATATTCTTAGAATGTGTAGAGTCATACCTATATTTTCTATATGAGGTATTATCTATTTGGGTCAAGGACATGTGATGTTCTAAACCATAGAGTGAATGAAATGTGATGTATTCATTGACTTGGTATGTCTATACTTATAGAATCAAGAATGTATGAGATGGTCATATGGGATTAACATACTCCAAGTCTCACGATAACTCAAAGACCTGAAAAAAGGGATAATATGTGAATGAATTATTTTATATCATATGGTTAGTAGAAATATGAATAAAGATACATATGTTTTATAGAGATCATTCACGAACACTTTTGTAATGACCTAGGGTTTTCTCTTTAAATAAATAATTTTTCTCTATATTTATCCACCTGAAACACTAAAAAATAGGCCAATAAAGACCATTATAAGGTATCTGTATAATTAACAGGAACAAACAGTTGTAATGTAATAATGATATACAAATTGAGTATAGATATGTGTGTGTGTGTGTGAGTGTGTAAAAGAAAAAATAAAATAAAATTCACCTCAATAATTAAGATTAATTAGTATGGATATTAAAATAATAAAATATGTTTTTATTGTTAAAATTTATTTTATGAAGGTATATTTTTTTCATGTGTGATATATTTATGATTACCAATAATTTTATATGAATAATTAATATACCAAAAAATTATTCCCCATAAAACTATGATTTTTAGGATGTTTTATAGTATTATATTGATGCTAAATTTTCTAATTTTAGGATGAAAATTTTAAAAAAATTAAAATTATATATTTATTTATCATTTTCTATTTATTTTAAGGTGAATATTTTTATTATTAAAAAATAACTAATTTTTATGTGAATATTGAAAAACCACTATTTTTAAAAAACAATACCAAATATTTTGAAAAATAACATTTAGATAATTGTAACCTAAAATATAAAAAATCCATTTCATGGAAAAATATTTGTATTTTATTTATCATTAAATATTTTAAAATATTATTTTTGACTTAAAACCCATTTTTTGATATTTTTTAATATAACTTTTATTTTCTCAATGATTTTTTAAATATATTATACATTCATAATTTAAAATTATTTATTTTACATTAATAAAAATAAATTTATTTTTTATATATAATTAGTGGGTCCATATTTTATATCATGGGCCAATATATTTTTAAGCATAAGGAATAATTACATTTTTTAAATCTTAGTCACATTTGTAAACAATTATTTTCCTAGAAAAAAAATTCTATATGATTGGAATTTTAAAAATTAAATGAATAAATTTTAAATTAAAAAACTGTATTATTTTTAAACATATATAAAAATTAATTAAAAAGTATTAACTGGGTAATCAAAGATAAAAAAAAATAATAGCTAATTATTAAAATGGCTCTTTTTAGACATAATTTTTCAACACGTTATATTTTTTTCCTTAAATGTAAAAATTATCCTATTTAGAACTTTAATTAGGTGAAATAGAGACAAAATATAAAATTTTCACTTCTATATTTAGTAATAAGGCACTAATTGTTTTTATCAATAACATATTTGACATTTTTACTATTTAAGTAAGAGTAATATGTGATTAAATGACTAATTTATGTAGGATACAATTTTCTTAAATTAACATGACCAGTACAACCTATGTAAAATATTTTTTATTTTATAATGTCTTACCTACATAATTTTCCAATATTACCTACCCTAACACTACAAAAAATTTTGACCGTAAATTCTTACAACTTACTTACTATTAGTTTTTATAGAAATTTCCATATTCCTCATTTATAAATGGTAGATCACGTACAACATTTAAATAATCCACTCATATTTTTTAAATTTCCTTTAAAATATTTCAAAATATACTCTCTTTGGGATAATTTACAATCCCTAATTCTTATTTTAAGCATAAATTATCCCAATTCCCTACATTCAAATCCATTTTTATGATGAAGTTCATTGTCTCAACATAGGTATCACAAATTTCATAACATTTATTTCATATTAATTTCATTGTAAACCAACCAATACCATAATATATTAAAAAAATTATAATCATTATTATTTTGAGATGTTATTATAATAAATGGTCAACCATTATATATTTTCTTCTTCATATTATGAAAATAATGAATCTTAGTTACCATGTACATGTGGATTGTAACTTCCTCAAAGCGATGCATTCAATTTTTCATGACCACCTCTCATGGGTGATCATTATGATGGTTTTGGTGAATAAATTTTTTTATTTAATGTATTTATGATTTAAAAATGATCACTTAACATCCAAATCCCCCCTCTCTTTTTTTGACAAATGGAAACTCTAATCGTGTGTTGTGCAGACTACCACCTCCTTGAAGAATCATTTTTTAATTTTTCTCCAGTTTTTTTTTATTTATGTAAAAATATTATTACACGTTCCCCTATTATAGAATTTTGAAAATAATATAATTATGATTATTTTATAATGATATTAAATCCAATGAAACACCACCTTAACCATACTCACCAATCGATTTCATGCATGTTCGTATTTTGATCAGTTTGACCACCTACATTCATAAAGAAATTAAATTATATAATGGATGATTATGAAATATTTAATTTTTTAACAATATTATAAAATAATGTAAATAATTATTTCTTTGGTTCTGGTATTTCACACCCTACCCTTGGTACTTATTTTACATTTATTATTTTCTTATTTTATGATCTTTTGGTTAGGGATCATGTTTAATTCTCGGTGAGAATTGTTTTTAGTTTTAGAGGATTCATTTTATTTTTGTGACTATTCATGGATAATGTTCATGGTTTGGAGAGAAACCAAGTGGATAGTGGGGTCAGTGGGTTATCCATGTTCATTTTTTCCTAACACAGTTTTTATGGCTTGATCTACACATAGTACGGCCCAAACCCTAGGAGTAAATGGTAATCATGTAGTCTATTGGTGGTGTGTGAGACCTAGCAGAAATCATTAGTATAGGTTATGGAAACCAAAATAAAAACTGTATGAGGGTGTTTATAATCATATCATAGATATCATTTTATATTTGGTGCATGATTTCCCAAAATGTGCAGGCATGTCATATAGTTTCCCATCTCTTCTAGTAGGGGGCACATGGTTGAAGCACATTATAGAAAACCATGAATGAAAGCAGTGAGACAAACCTAGATGTTTAAAATCATTAGATTCCAATCCTACCCTGATTTTTTAATCCTATTTGAACCTCCATACCTCTTTATCAACCTAGGAGGATGAAGGTGTCCCCCAAGATATCTACACTTGTCTCTCCTCCCCCATTAGAGATCCTACGAGGTTCCTAGGTATGTTTGTTTTTATTTTAGGACAATTTTACCCACTAATTATCTTCCTCTTATTTATAATTAATTTTCATTTCTTTGGTTCCCAATTATAGAATACCTGTGGTGAGATTGGATCTATGGGTTGATTATTTTTATGCTACGGAGTGAGGTTTTCCCCTTAGTCTTGGTTCTTCCTTTTCTTGGAGTTTTATCGCATTCACACATCATTGATATGGGTGCCTCTATCAATTTTTATTTTGTAACATTCTATTTGATGACTGAGATTTCTTGAATAATTTATTAATTATTTAATAATTTTTTTATATTCTAGTTCAATATAATTTGATTTTTTTTTCATGTTGGAAATTGATTAATGTGGGTTTTAAGGGGTTTCTTAGTTTTACCTATATACCAATGCATTCAAGGTGTGTTAGATAATGTCAATTGGTCTTCAAAAATGAATTTGAGTAATATTAGATTATTTTATACCTTGATTAATTCTTTATAGATGGTTTTCATGTGAATTTGATATTTTTGTGTAGGTTTTAGGTCCTTTTTGTCATCTGGTGATTGTGTGTGGACCCAAGTTACTAATTTTAATGTTTCTTGTAATTATTTAATTAAACATAAAATTTGTATATGTTCATCCATATATATTCTTGTGAATGTGGGAATAACTACTAGTGAAAGGGGTGAACATATAGGTAGTCACACACATATAATGGGTCACTATAATGATGTGCGTCTTGAAGAAGTTCTTTTAAAAAAAATCATATCCCATTCCCCCCCCTACTTCACCCATCATTATTATAAATGGTTTTCCTAAAAATATTCAATGTTCTCTAAATGAATTTTGGTTTCACAAGAACTCAGATGTGTTTTTCAATTATATTTCCAAAATATTATCTAGCTTTGAAGCTTGAGGTGTGGGTTTGAAACACCTAGGGACTTCAAAGGCCAATTTTTCATCATCCTATAATAAATATTTTTTACACCATGGATTCATATTTTTTAGGATTTGTTAGTTTTATTGATTGGTTGGTATTTTATTATGTATTTTGAGTTTTTTTAAAACTTATATAATTTGTAGGCATGGTTGGAACCTTGAAAGAATCTATATATAACATTAAAACATATGGTTGTTCTTATGATGAGAGGGACGTCAAATTGATGTTGTTATGGATTGGGTATGGCCTCCATAGTTACATATGATAGTTATGTTCAATTCCATGTGTGTGATGAATTTCTCATTATACCTTATACTATTATTAAGGGTTAAATGTAAGTCATCTAGAGGGATGAGTGATGATTTATTTTGAGTCCAAATTAGATAGATTAATACCCCCTAGAATGTGAATAAGATAGGTGGGATTTTCAACTCGTGAGGACTGTTTAGAAAATCCAAGTTAGTTAGTGACTATGGAGGTGAACCATATGCTGGAAGGGGTGTATAAACATGTATATCCAGGTTTTTCATCTAGGTATGTTTAGTTAATTCCCATGATTATGTATTTTTTATGTTCATAAATTATTTTTAATCATATCAGTCGTTTTTTATTTAGTATTTTCAGAAGAATAATTGTATTATTTCTTTTATTTATTTTTTTTGCTGATATTCACTGCTGGATATACATAGATTTGATTTTCCATTATTTTTTGTACATCTCCAAGGTTGGGTCCTTTTTTGGCTTCTGATTTTAAATACAATGAGTAAATAGGGGAAGACACATTTGGATACTTAAATGTGAAATAAATTATTTTAATTAAATGTATTTTGAACAAGAATTTATGGACTATTTTAGGAAAGTGATTTTATGGATCATCGGGTGCTTAACTACATAGGTGTTTTATGTTCAAACCATACTTCCAGCACTCAGAATCAGTAGAATATATATATTTTATAGGTTTATATGTTTTTAATTATGATTGGGATGTGGGATTTTCTTATAGATGGTGGTGACTAAGAGGTCACATAAGGAGAATTTCGGTTCTGGTTTGAGTTTAGTTTGTTAGATTTCATTTTTGTTATACATCTATTTTATTTAGAAGTGTTTATCCATTTAACTTATTTAGTTATTTATGGATAGTCTTTTTTTGTTGAATAATATATATTTTTTCATTTATATATTCTTAATATGGGTTAAATCATTCCCAATGGTATAATATTTGATTATATGAACTAATTGTTAACCTGGGATGAATGAGAATCCCTCTTGGGTCTTATTGTGGGCTAGCTCAGGTGACTAAATTAGGGTAGAACTGGGATTTTTTTGATCTTATTTCGTTGGGTTTCCTTCATTTTTTGAGTTCCAGTGTTGGTCTATGCTTGTTTGTTCCTAGATTATGGGATGAAACCTTCCCTTCCCTCCCTAATGGTCCAACGTGTTATTATTTTATCTTAAGTTATTTAAGTGTGAGTTAAAGATTAGAAATGTCACATATAGGATTGTTGACTCTTTTGGCCCCATTTGATTCTGGTATCCTATTGTGTTCCTTGATTGGTTGAGTGACATTTTGAGGGTAGAATGTTATTATTTTGGGGAGAAGCCTCACACCACAAATTTTGTTATTTAATCTTTCCATGTTTTATTATATTTTGGGTGAAGTTCGGGTTGGGTTCTCAAAGATAATTTGATTCAGTTTCAGATGACATAGTTTGTTTTTATCTGTACACACATTTATTGTGAATGATTTTTGGAGAAACACTTTGGATGGTGGAGGCAGAGGTTGTTCCCATTTAAATTTGTTCTGATACAGTTTTTCTTGCCATGTTTATTCATTGATTGGTCCGAATAATTGGAGACAAAGGGGTAACTGTGATGTATTTTGGTAGTGTCTGGGACATGGCACATTAATTATAAGGACACCGAATTAAAACATTACATAATATTTAATTAAATGAATAATCACATTGAGTATTTTTTTTTTCAGGTTTAGAGTTTTAGAGATTTAGGCCATAATTATTGCATTATATCTCAAAAATTTCAAAGTAGACACTTCTACTTAGTTTCTATTTTTTCAAAAAATAAATACTCTTTAAAAAAAGAGTTATGTCGAGTTCCATGTTTTGGACAACATGACTTTCCCTTGATCCAATCCTTGTCCATATTAATCTTTAGGTCATGTGAAAAATATTTCAAAACATGGGATGAGTAGAAAAAGCTCAGTAAGGGTTATAAAACAAATAATGAAAACACCAGTTCTTCAATACATACATAACATAAGCCCTTTAACATACATCATGAAATCATATGATTTATGAATCACACATAGAAAACATAAATCATAAATGTAACTTCTGGCATCCATTTCATACATAAATTGTAGCTATCACAGCTACATAGGGAGTTACATTTGGAATAACCATCACAGTATATTCCCTAAATCTATTATGAGAAACATTCATGTTTACCACCATCATGTTACCTAATGCATTGGAGAGCTATCTCAGGCTCACCCACAATAGGTATAACACGAAACCACCCGTATATCTAAACAATGCCCAAGAAAAATAACACATAAGACAAGCATAACAGAGAGATAATGTTTATATCATAAAATATAATTTCATGATATTGAGATAATAAATTCTTTATCAAATCCATTTTCAATACCAAAATACGTAAAAAGGGTATATAGTATTTATTTTCCTTTAAAAAAACACTACGACTTATTAAGGAAGCGAAAGATCAAATAATATTTACGGTGATAGAAAGGATATTTTCACCACATACAATAAAAAGAAACATTATTTTTTTAAATGCTACATAGAAAAAAAAAATTCTTTTTCATTGAAATGAAAATTCAAAGTTGTTTATACAGTTTATAAAAAAAGTTGTTTATTAAAACAAAATATGCCTCAATGAAAGGAGGTTGAGATGAAGTCCCTTACCTCGTGTCCGCCTTGACCCATTTTTCCTTTAATCTATTGAATAATAAACTATTGTTAATTTCCACTTTCTTAAGAACATTTTTCAAGTTTATTATTCCATTTATATCACTTATTACCATGTTATAAACATTTTTCAACCATTTATGTTAATAACAGTCTTTTTGTCGATATTTAGCACTTGATTAAAAAATGAACCCCTTATATTTACAAGTTGTCTATGTTGTAAATAGTCCATTATATCAATAATGATATTCATTATTTTGATATCATATATATCATATATATACGGTATATATATATATACATATAATAGTACATATTATTTGGAGATAAGAAATGAAATGTACCATTCATGGAGACGGTAAGACGTACGTACGCATGAACAATACTTTCATTTCTATTTTGTATTTTAATGGAATGAAAAAATAATGATACAAAGTTATATTATAATTATAGTATAATATCATATATAATATCATTAAATCCATCATTTATACATCCCAAAAAATGCATTAACAAGTCATATAACTTTTATAGGGGGTAGTCCACACTTCCTCAAATGAAATTATCACATTTACCCATTATGGAAAACAGAAAGGTAGGATATAAATGAAAAACAAATAAGAATAAAGAAAACAGTAACATAATATATAACATATATAAATATTTTTCAATTTTAATTTCCATCATGAGAGGCAGTAAGAGATAATGGAACAATGATCTTTTCTTGAGGCATTAGTTTTCCATCCACAGAAACAAAATGTTCTTCACCCATTAGATGGAGGTGTCTGTATGTGTGGTTAGAATCCGTCACATAATAGCATCCTAGTATATTGAGGATATTGGTGTTGTTATAAAAAAAGTAATAATAAGAGTGTAGGATTGGAGAAGTAAAACAAATGAATAAGATGTTAAGAGAAACTGTTACCTTTAATTTGGGTAACTCACTTTGGGTTGAACCAAAAGGAATTCTTGAAGTGACGTCTATCTAAGTTATGGATTATAGGTGAACGAGATGGATCATGGGAGGTTATTTGGTCTGGGTTTGGTTAAACCAAGGGGCTTGAGATATTTTAGGAATGAGTTAGAATTGAGGGCATTTTATAAGGGGAGGAGGGGTTCTTTAAAAAAGTGTGAAAATATTATTTTATTATATAATGATATTCGGTTTCTAAAGGTCTAAATATTATTAAATTAAAAGATAAGATGACTTATGGTCGAAATAAATTCATCCAATAAAAATTGGACAGGTTTTTGGAGGTTATTTTAATCTTTATAATCTTATTTATTTAAATCATTTATTGATGAGGTAAATACTGCATCACTATTGTGTCATAAATAATTTAATTTCTTTGATGTTTAAAAATTATAAAAAATAACCATGATGTAGGAAATATTTTTCGATTTTCAAATAATATCTATAGTCGAAAAGATAACTTATATAACCCCACTTAAAAATTAATTTACAAAAAGATAAATTTTTATGTCATTTTTTCCTTTACTTTATGTTGTTTAAAATAAAGTGTCATTATCACTCTTAAGTGGCTCCATGGGATCCAAAAATTGTTCGAAGGATGCCCATGGTTGGCCATGACACATCCATTAAGGTTAGGACAAGTCTTAAGGTAATTTTATATTATCATAACATTCTTTTTACCTTGAATTACCCGATTTATCTTTAACCATGGTAAATAAAAGTCAAAAGTTACTATTCATGAAAAATTATTTTAATCTTATTGAACAAAATTTTACTTAATAAAAAAAATCATGTATTTCGGATTTTCAAAATACAATTCACAGAAGTCGTCAAATTTCATTTAAGTGAAAAAGTCGGTTTTTTAACTAATACTAAGTGGTTTCACTATTCACCAAAAATTGATGTTTTTCAGAAAAATGCCAAAAATTCAGTCGAAGATATATTTGATATTATAAATTCAAAAATGATGTCTATTTTACAAAATTTAAATCATATAATTTTAATTATGTAATTTAAAATTAATTCCTGTTGTCAAAACAAATAGCGTGTTTTTAAGAAATAAAAATTATCTAAATATTAATAATTATTTATATCCAATTTCAAAGTGAAATAAATTCCAACGACAAAAATTAGATTAGATGGTAAAATATAATCTAATTACACTTTAAAACCAATAAAAAAGATAATCTAACCATATAAATTAATTATATTAAAGGGCACTTTTGAATTAAAGTACAATATTTTTTATTATTCATAAAAAATGATTTTTTTAAAATACCAAAAAATTACTGAAAGTAAATTTTCATGTCCCAAATATAAAAAAGAATTTTGTTTTTCCAAATAGAACATCTAAAAGTGACCAAAACTATATTTAAAGAGGGTTCTCCATCAAAAGTCTATAAATCGACCTTTTAAAGAATATTATAATATTAATGCATAAAATTAGATTAATTCACATGTTAAGCCTCTAAATTTTATTGGATAAAAGTAAGAACATTTAAAAAACATTCGTAATCATTTTGTAGTTAATTCTATTCATTCCCGCCAAAACAATGGCTTGGTGTTAACAACCATTTTAAAAAATATTATATTATTAGTGTGTAATGTAAGATTTCAAAGAAACCTGTTGTTGCGTATCGAGTATGCCATCGAACATAGGAACTCAATTAAAATAAAATTATTATTTAATTTAAATTTTTTAATAGAAATGAAAATGTAATATTTATTTATTTACATGGGATGTTACATCCTTCTCCCCTTTTAGAAATTTCGTCCTCACAATTTTTATTTACATATCAAATAAATGGGGGTATTTATTCCGCATAACATTTTCAGATTTCCATGTTGCCTCTTCAACCATAACATTTTTTCATAAATCCTTTACCTGGTGAATTTCCTTCTTCTGCAACACTTTCTTTCTATGGTCAAGAATCTGGACCGGTTGTTCCTCATAAGTGATATTCTCTTCCAACTAAAATTTTCTTAGCTCAAAACATGTGATGGATCTGGCATATACTATATCAACATAGAAACATGAAAAACATTGTGTACGTAGGATAAACATGGAGGTAAATCCACATTGTAAGCAACTGATCCAATTTTCTCTGGGATTTTATAAGTTCCAATGAAACCTGGACCCAAATTTTCCTTCTTACAAAAAAGCATCACACTTTCCAATGAGAGACTTTGAGAAATACATGATCACCAAACTCAAATGATATATCTTTCCCCCGGTTATCCACATAACTTTTTTGCCTACTCTGAGTTGTTCTCATTTTTTCTGAATCATCTAAACCTTTTCTACTATCTCTTCATCCAATTGTAGTCCCATCAGCTTCATTTCACCTACTTTATCTCAAAAAGTTATAGTTTTACAACTCTTTCCATATAACGCCTCAAATGGAGCCATCTGTATACTAGAATGAAAACTTTTATTAAATGAAAATTCAACCAAAGAATGATGTTTGTCCCAACTTCCCTGGTAATCCAGTGAACAAGCATGTAATATATCCTCCAAGGTCTGAATTGTTTGTTCTAACTACCCATCTGATTGAATATGAAAAGTTGTACTAAAATTTAATTCAGTACCCAACTACTTATAAAGGCCTTTCCAAAAGTTAGAAGTAAACCTGGGATCATGATCAGATACAATGCATAGGGGAACTCCATGCAACCTGACTATCTCTTAAACACACAACCGAGAATGTGGATCTTGAGACAAATTATCTCAAATTGGAAGGAAATGAGATGATTTAGTCAATAGATCAAAAATAACCCAGATACCATTATTACCCTATAATGTCTTCAGTAATCCCACATTGAAGTCTATGGATATATTTTTCCATTTCAACTCCTGAATCGGTAAAAATGAAAGAATCCATTTTGGTAACTATCACTCTTCTTTAACCGACTAACAAGTAAAACACATCATAGTTAAATTAGAAATATCTCATTTCAATCCATCCCACCAGTAATACATTTGAAGATTTATGTACAACATAGTACTGCCAGGATGAATTGAAAACAGGGAACTATGATCATTACATAACAACCCATTCTTCAACAGTGAATCACAAGGCACAAATAATCTTTTCCCAAAACTCAAAACACAATCATTATCAACATTAAAATCTGTAAACATACCATTCTAAAAAAACTATTCCTTTTTCTATAACTCACCATCATCCATCTGCGCTTGCTTAATTCTATCTGGTTGAGATGATTTCACTGACACTTGAAACAAAACAGACAAATTTCTTACACTAACAACTTCTATGCCAAAGATCATCAAATAAAAAACCAAACGATCTCATTCCAAATGAAACATGGTTAATGTAGCATTTCTTTTCTGATTGAAAGCATCTGCCACTTTATTTTCATTTCTTAGATGGTAATGGATCGTGCAATCATTATTCTTGATTAATTCCAACCATATCACTTATCTCATTTTCAATTATTTTTGAGTGAATATATACATTAAACATTTTTGGTCTGTATATATTTCACATTTTACTCCGTAAAAATGATGTCTCCAAATTTTTAATGAAAAGAAAAACAACAGTTAATTCCAAATCATGTGTATGGTAATTTAACTCATCAGGTTTCAACTGACGTGAAGCATATGCAATTACCTGATCATCTATATACGGACACAACCAAGTCCTTTCAACGAATCAACAATGTAGATAACAAACTCATCGTTTCTGGAAGGTAGTGCTAGAACTAAAGGATTAACCAATATTCTTTTCAATTCATGAAAAAAATCATAACATTATTTTTTCCAATTGAATTTTACACCTTCTCAAGTTAACATTGATAATAGGCTAGATAACCGTGCAAAGTTTTCAACAAACCTCCTGCAATAACATTCCAAACCAAAAAAAATATGGATCTTGGTTATATTTGTGGGTCTTGGAGATTCTTCAACAACTTTTGTTTTAGATGGATCAATAGATATTCCATTTTTTAAAACAATATGTCCAAGGAAAGAATTTTTTTGTAACCAAAACTTGCACTTGCTGAATTTCCCATACAGTTTTTTCTTTTAAGGTTTTCAAGACAACCCTTAAGTGGCTTTCATGATCCAATTTATTTTTAGAATAAACTAAAATATCATCAATGAACACAGCCAAAAAATTATCCAAGAACTCACAACAAATTATATTCATAAGACCCATGAATACAACAGGTGCATTGGTTAACCAAAAAGGCATAACTACAAATTCTTAATGGCCCTATCTAGTATGAAATGTGGTCTTCAAAATATCCTCTTCCTTTACTTTCATCTTATGGTACCCCGACCTCAAATCAATCTTTGAAAAATACTGAGCTCCCTGGAGATGATCAAACAAATCATTGGTATGAGGAAAAGGATACATGTCCTTAACAGTGATGTTATTAAATGATCTATAATCAATGCAATGTCTAATTGAACCACCATTATTATTAAAAAATAAGATAAAACAACCCCATGATAACGTTCTAGGTTCAATGAAACCTTTATCTAATAACACCTGCAATTGTTTCTTTAACTATACAAGTTAAATTAGATCCATTCGATAAGGAGGTTTTCAAATTGTCTTAGCATCACGAACTAAGTCAGCAGTAAATTCCACTTCCTAATCAGGTATAATACCAATAAACTCATCAGAAAAAACATCAAGG
Organism: Viscum album; assembly: GCA_963277665.1. Classification (NCBI taxonomy): domain Eukaryota; kingdom Viridiplantae; phylum Streptophyta; class Magnoliopsida; order Santalales; family Viscaceae; genus Viscum; species Viscum album. The sequence continues at coordinate 1,112,699,141 of OY728162.1, read as the reverse complement.
TAATCATTTACAACTGGCACATCATTAATCTCAAAAGTTCCTTTATTTTCAACAATACGTGAAAGGTAACATTAATTTCCATCTGTTACTTGATTCTCAGCTTCCTGATATGTTTTCAAGAGAAAGGGTTCATTCGTTTACACAAACTGAAAATCTTTCTGAAAGGAAACCTCTTTAGCACTGTATCCAACCTTAGTATGATAAATATATAGCCAATCCATACCCAAAATAACATCAAACTCTACTAGAGGAAAACAATATGTTTTTCAGGTAAATTCATCTTTCACACTAGGAAAGGAATGTTCTTATGTCTTCATTTTGTCTCATCATTTCTTTTAAGTGTTTTTTACCATAAAATTAATATTCACATCTTGAGATGGATTTACCAATTTACTAGAAAACTCTCAGAAATGAAAGAGTGTTTAGACCATGAATCGAACCACACATTGGCATAATCTGAACAAAAAAATAGTGTACCTTATACTACTTCATTCGATTGACCAACATCTACTAAAGTAGTTTCAAAGGATTTCTCCACCCCTTTCTGCTTGTATTCTAGCTGCATTCCATCAGCTGAGTTCTTCAATAGACTATCATTTGCATAATGACCCATTTCATTGAACTTAAAACATTTTACTGACTGTAAATCATATTTTGTCTTAGCATTAAACTGATCTTTTTCATTACAATTACGAGCCTTATGACCCATTTTACCACATCAATAGCACATACTATAATTCAAAAGACATTCCACAACATTATTTTTTCCACAAATTTCAAAAACTGAAAACTTATGTAACATACCATCTGAATTTTTTGAAGAGTTCTTCCTTTTTTTCTGCCACCTTGGCTTCTTATTTTGTTGTTTATAAAGGAAAACCTTATCATTAACAAACTACATTTCCACCTTCTCCGCACAAGGAACACATTTTTCATAAATTTTGAACTCAAGAGAAGATAAATACCTCCAATACTTTGGATTTAATCCTGAGTAAAAACAATTTATTTTACAATCATGATCTTGTATGAAATATGCAGCTTACATTGCTCGTTCAGTGAATTTTTCTTCATACGCTGCCACTGATTCATCCTCCAGTTCAATTCTAGGAATTTTTTTTTCAATCTTAAGATGAACGACCTGAGGAAAATATTTCTCATGAAAAATACCTTTAAATTCATCCCAATAAAGAGAATAAATCTCCTCACTATCCCTGATATTTTTCACCATCAACTACAAAAGATCAACTTCACCTTCAAAACGGTAAACTATAAGACTAACCGTTTGATTTTCTAAACATTACATGCCATCAAAACTTTTATCCAGTGCTTTAATCGACCCTTCTACTAGCACTGGGTCAGATTATCCTCTGAATGATTAAGGATGTTTCCTTATGAAATGATCCACTATGGACATGTTCCTCTATGGTTGATCTGGAAGATCTCATGCATGGATACCACCACTATTTATAGCTTGAGTCAAATGTGCCATCACTGCAACAAACTATTCAATTCCGATTCCGACCATTTCAGGATTTTGAATTAGTAGGTTGTCTTCCTCCTGATGTCATCCAAATATAGATGCCCTATTTCCCCTGAAGAAAACCATTTTGAACATAGAAATATCTTAGGCAAACTAACAGGGTAATCTATAAATGCTATATCATTTCAATCATAACATAAAATAAAAATAATTTATAAATATTAATTTAACTATATTTTAACTCCCACATTTTTCTAAACCGACCTATGATACTAACTATAAGGACCCAACCTTAAAACATTACAGAATATTGAATTAAATGAAAATTCACATTGAGGATCTTTTCAGGTTTAGAGTTCTAGAGAGTTAGTCCATAACTATTACATTACTTCTAAAAATTTCAAAGTATACACTTCTAATTAGTTTATATTTTTTTCACAAATTAAAATATCATGAAAAAAGGAGTCATGTATAGTTATATGATTTAGACAGTATGACGTTCCCTTAATCCAATCCTTGACCCTGTTCATCTTTATGTCCCATCAAAAACATTTCAAAACTTGGGATGAGCATAAAAAGCGCAGTAAGGGTTACAAAACTATGAAAGAAAACACTAGTTAATCAATACATACATTACATAAGATCCTTAACATACCTCATGATATCATAAGATTTATGAATCATACATAGAAAACATAAATCATAAAGGTAACATGTGGCATCCATATCATACTTACATTGTAGCTATCACAGCTACGTAGGGAGGTATATTTGGAATACCCCTTATAGTATATTCCCTAAATCTCTAAGTAGAAATATTCTCATTTACTTCCGTCATGTAACCCAATGCATTGGAGAGCTATATCAGGATCACCCACCCTAGGATTATTATGGAACCACACGCATACATAAAAAATGCCCAAGAACCACAACACATAAAACAATAATAACAGAAAGATAACATTTCAATCCCAATCTATCATCTCAAGATATTGAAATAATAAATTTTTTCTCAAAACTATTTTAATACCAAAATATTTCTAAAGGTTATATTGTATTTATTATCATTTAAAAAAATAGTTTGTCTTGTTAAGGAAGCCAAAGATCAAATAATACTCGCAGTAGAGGAAAGTTTGTTTTCATAGATTATATTAAAAGGAAAGATTATTTTTTTGTCATTTAGTAAAATGATTCGTAGAAAAACATTCCCTATGAAGGAATTGAAAACTAAAAGGTGAGTTTATAATTAGTATAAAAGAGAGTCGTGTATTAAAGCAAAATATGCCTCAATGAAAGGATATTGAGACGAATTCCCTTACCTCGTGTCCAACATGACCTGTTTGTCCTTTAATCTCCAAAATAATAAACTAAAGTTAGTTTCTACATTCTTAACAACATTTTTCATGTATATTATTCCTTTCATATAACTTATTACCATGTTATAAACATTATGCAATCATTTATGTTAATAATGATTTTTTTGTTGATATTTCGTACTTGAGTAAAAAATGAAAAACTTATATTTAAAAGTTGTACATGTGGTCAATAGTCCATTAACTCCAGAATGATATTTATTATTTAGATATCATATATATCATATATATCTAGTATATATATGTATTTATAATATTACATATCATTTGGAGATAAGAAATGAAATGCACCGTTAATGGAGACATTAAGTCGTACGTACGCTTGAACGCTACTTTCATTTCTATTTAGTATTTTAATGAAATTAAAACATACTAATTCAAAGGTATATTATAATTCCAGTATAATATATTATATAATATCATTATCTCTATCCATTATACGTCCCACATATGGCATTAAAGAGTCGTATCACTTTGAGGGGGCGGTAGTCCGCACTTCTTCAAATGAAATTATCACATTTACCAATTATTGAAACCATAAAGGTAGGATATAAATGTAAAACACAAAATAATAGAGAAAAAATAACAATAATAACAATAATATGTAAATATAGTGCCATATTTAATGTCCACTATGATAGGTGGTAGGAGATAATCGAACAATCCTCGTCTCGTGAGGCGTTAGTTTTCCATCCAGAGAAACAGTATGCTCTTCACCCATTAGATATAGGTGCGTGTAAGAGTAGTTCAAATACATATCATAAAAACATCCTAGTATATTGAGGATACTGGTTTCATTATAATATAATGTAATAAAATGAATTTAGGTGTCATAGAAGTAAAATAAAAGAAAATATGTTAAGAGAAAATGTTACCTTTAATTTGGGTAATTACCTTTGGTTTGAACCAAAAGGACTTATTGAAGTTACTTCAGCCTAAGGTAAGGCTTATAAGTGGAAGAGAGGGATCTTGAAGGACTATTTGGTCTGGGTTTGTATGATCAAAGAGACATGAGAAGTGTGAAAAATGAGTTATAAGGGAGGTATTTTTATAAGGGGGAGGGTCTCTTTAGGAAAGTGTAAAACTATTATTTTATTATATAATGATATTCAGTTTATGAAGGTCCAAAACTAATTAAATTCTAAGATAAGATGACTCATGGTCACAATAAATTCATCAAATAATAATTAGATAGGTTTTGGATGTTATTTTTATATTTTTAATCTTATTTATTTAAATCATTTATTAATGAGGTAAATACTGCATCATTATTCTGTCATAAATAATTTTATTTATTTTTTGTATAAAGATTAAAAAGAACCATGATTTAGGAAAAAATTTTATATTTAAAAAGAATATTTAAATTATAAATGATCTCTTTTATAACCCTATATAAAAATTTATTTACCAAATGATATTTGTTTATGTCATTTTTGCCTTTACTTTATGTTATTTAAAATATAGTGACATTATCACTCTTATGAGGCTCCATAGGGACCCAAAATTGACCCATGTATGTCCATGGTCATCCATGACTCATCCAATATGGTTAGAACAAGTTTTATGTTAATTTTTTATTATTATAATATTTTTTTCCTGGAATTACCCTGTTTACCGTTAACCGGGGTAATTAAATGTCAAAAGTTACTATTCACAAAAAATTAATTTCATCTTATTGAACCAAATTTTACTTAATAATAACAAGAATTTATGTTTTATTTTTGAAATTGAATTCACAGATGTGGTAAAATTTCATTTAAATGAAATAGTCAGTTTTTTAACTACTACTAAGTGGGTTCACTACCCATCAAAAATAAATGTTTTAGAGAAAAATAACAAAAAATCAGCCTATGCTATATTTGATATTCCGAATTCAAAAATGATGTCTATTTTACCAAATTCAAAACATTGATGTTTCATTATTTAATTTAAAATTAATTCTCGTTGTCAAAACAAACAAGGTGCTTTTATGAAACAATAACTATCAAAAGATTGACACTTGATTATGTGCAATTTCAAAGAAAAATTAATTCCAATGACCAAAATTGGATTAATTGGAAGAAATATAATCTTGTTACACTTTAAAACAAATTAAAAAGATAATCTAAACATATAAATAAATTATATTAAAAGGAACTTTTTAATTAAAATACACTATTTTTCACTATTCATAAAAATGAATTTTATCAAGAAAATTACAAAAAATTTACCCAAATTAAATTTTAATGTCCTGAATCTAAAAAAAAAAATTATGTTTTCAAATAGAAGATATAAAAGTGACCAAAACTATATTTAATTAGGGTTCTCCATCAAATGGTGGTAACTCAACCTTTTAAAGAATATTAGTGTTTTGTGATTAAAATTAGATTCATTCACATTTTTAGTCTCTAAGTTTTATTGGATAAATGTAAAAACATTTAAAAACATGTACAATCATATTTTAGTAATTTCTATTAATTCCCACCGATACAATGGTTAGGCGTTCACTACCATTTAAAATAAATTATATTATTAGTGTGCAACGTCAGATTTCAAAGAAACTCATTGTTGTGTATCGGGTATGCCATCGAACATTGAAACCACTTTAAAGTAAAAATAATATTTAATTTAAAAATATTAATAAAAATGAAAATGTATTATTTCTTTATTTACTTGGGATGTTACATGGATTGTACATGGTTAGTAAAAAAGTTTTGTCAAGTATGAGAGTGGTTTTTTCATCTTGATAGAGATTTTTTGATTGGTGGCTCACTGTTTCGGAATCCATTAAGCCAACACAAGAAGTTATACCTTTATTTGAATAGAGTTCACACTAAAGAAACATTATTGGGAAAACTATGCATCCAAACTATGAGACTTAAACATATTCTTAATATCTAGAGTTTCCAACTCTACACATCTTATGTTGCAACCTAATTCATCTCATATCCCATATTTCACAACCTAGGATATTGAAATGGGTTCCCAAGATCTACTCCCTTGGAAATCCCCACACATTAAATATCTATCAAGGTTTATAGGTAAGGTTCTATTAGATTTAGTGAATTTTCCCCACTTATTCTCTTTTTGTATTATTATTATTTTTTCTTTTTCAATTTTATTCTCTTGGTAGAACCCTAGGGTGGGGCTCAAATAATTTGGGTCGATTCTTTTGGTGATATGTTGTGTGGTTTTCTTCATGGGATTGGTTATTTTATTTCATGGAGTTTTGTACCTATCTAACACCGTTTATTAGGTGTTTTCTTCCATTTTATTTCTAAAAAATTCCATTTGATGCTTGATCCTTATTAAACAATATATAAATGTTTTACTCATGTTTTTAATGTGATATATTGATTTATTATGTTTTTTTTCAGGTTGGGAATTGATTAATGTGTTATTTTCAAGGGTTTTATTAGTTTTTCATATATATGTATGCATAAATTTTGTTTGAGAAAATTTCAATTGGAAATCGAAATTGATTTTGAGTGCATTGAGATTATATCTAGCCTTTATTGACCCTTGATAAATTTATTTTATGTTGAATTGAGATTTTTTGTTAGGATTTGGTGCCTTTTTATGGGTTTCCCATATAGATAGAAAAATGCATATAAATGATGGAACAATAATGATTTCCAAATTAAAACCCTTGTTTTCTAGAAAACATTCTCCCATTTTCCTTCCCATTCTTCCCTATATCATCGAAATGGGTTTCTTAAAAACATTAAATGTTCTCTAAATTATTTTCAATTTTTCAATGAAATAAAATTTGATTTTAAATTATGTTTTGTAAATATTATCTTGTTTCAAACCATGGGGTTTTTTGTGTAACCACGATGACTGCAAAGGCCCGTTTGGAATATTCTATGTATAAATAATGTTTTAATATTTTTTGTGAAACTGTTTTTGATTTTTGAATTTTAAGGCATAGTTGGTACCTTATTAAGTATTGTGAATTGGTTTTAAATTATTATGATGTGTATGAAAGGTTATAAAATTTAATGGTTTTATGTATTATATACATCCATATGTTCATCCTTCATATGATAGTGTGTTCACATAGATGGTGTCAGGGATTAGGAAAGGAAAACATATTGTCATCAGAGTGTAATTTTTTATGCCAAGAATGTGGTGAAATCCTCATTCTCCCTTATAATATATTCATGATATTCATATTCCTCATTTAGAGGGTCATGTGGAGATTTCATTCTAGTACTAACTAGAATGATTATAATTCCCTTGAATATAGATAAGACAGGTGGGAATTTATCATAGCGAGGCTAGTTTAGAGAGGTTATGTTTGTTATTCGTTGTAGAGGTTCACCAAATGTCAGAAGGTGGGTATAAACCACATATATCATTGTATTTTTTCTAGGGATGTTTAATAAATTCCCATAATTACATATTCATATGTTCATTTTTATTTTTTATGCCCCCTTTTCAATTTTTTTTATATTTTATTTCATATACATGTAATGTTTCTTTTATTTATAGTCACATTTTATATTCTATGTTGTTTTTAAATAGATATAATTTCTTGTATTTTTTTCATCTCATATGTTGGGATTTATTTTAGAGTTTTTTTGTAAAAATGTTTTAAAAAAAGTTAAGATACATTTGGATCTTTAAATAAATTTTTTCCACTAAATGTATTTCAAAATAGATTTTATGAACTATTTTGGGAAAAGGAATGTATGGATTCTATGATTTTTTCCTTCTGAGCTATTTAATTCCCACACAATACATTTCCAACTCATTATTCATAGACATGAGTGGTTTTTTGGTTCATCTTCGTTCATATATGTCTCAGATCTATATTGATCTTATGAATAGTGGAAACTAAGAGGTCACACAAAGATAATGTTAGTTCTGGTTTGAGTTCAGTTTTGTAGTTTGTTTTTCATTTTATTCTACTACTATTGTATCAAGATATTCTTATGTATTTATCTTTTTGAGTGATTTATGAATACTTTATTTGGGCTTCATACCCATTATTCATTCATTTATATCTATTTATTATGAGATTAATTTCATCCATGTTTATGATCATTGAATCCCGATTTTAGTTTATTTATTTAGAGGATTGAGGATGCCTCCTAGGAATTTTGTATGTCCAGTTGGGGTGAAAAGATCTGGCTTGAACTAAGATGGTTCATGACATGGTAAGTACAAGTCAATATTTAAATAATTAATTAAGAAAAACCCCTTCATATATAGAGAATTATTGAAAAATGTTCATTGTTGATTCCTTATTCTAAGAAAAACACTAAATTATACATGAAAGGAAATTTAAAATTCATAATTCATTGTAATTCAGGTATTAAATTATCATCAATGATCTTTTAATGATGAATTTTGTAAGAATAGAGAACACAGAAACCGTTCCTATAAAAATACTATAAATGGTTTAAAATATAGACACTCGATATAGGAAAATTGGAAAAAACTAATAGATACACATATAGATAATGATTATAAATGTAAATTATAAATATTGTTTTATTTGGATAATATTTTTAAATTTGTTATTAATATGTTTATATTTTTCATATATGAACATATAGTGCATCCTATTTGGGTAGGAAACAATGTATCAAATATCAATCCCTTGACACATGTTTATGTTCTACACCAAGTATTATTTTTAATGTTGTAAATATTACCCTATTTAAATATTTTATCATATTATCATTATATTTAATGATATATGTTTTTTCATTTTAGGTTCATTCTGTAACGACCCGAAATTTTGAATAAATCTTATTTCTAATTTTATGTGTCATTTTATTTTATTTTTTATACTCAACGAAAATGTTTCATTTGATAACATGATTATAATTAAAATGAGACCGTTGGGTTTTCACTGTTATATGACCATTGGTCAATATGACTGCTGGAAACTAAACGTTTTGATTATTGTCTCTAAATACAAGTAATCTTGGTTAATTATTATAGAATGAAGATTAGATGGCCTCACCCAGTAGTCTTGGACCGATCGAAGCCCATCTAACAGAACTTGGGAAGGAGGTAGCACCACTGGGCTTTGCTCTGGACCAAACCCAAGATGAACTTCATCGTGTGAAGCTAGAACGAAATAAACTTTGCGAGAAGTTCAAACTAATAGAAATTACTACTCGTGTGATGTTGGTCGAGCCTCCCTCAGATTCTCTCACCTTAGCACACCTTACACTTAGGTCCTATGCTGGTGTGATAAGGGGCTATGTAAGGAGACCATAACTGCCTTGTGTAATCCTTTGTTTTAAAAAAATTGGGATTTCTTCTTATGGTGATGTTTATGAATTTTTAAATGACCGGATAAATATAGTAAGCATATTTTTGATGAATTTTAGAAAAAGGATATTTTAAAAATGTTTATGTAAACCTTAAATAATTAAAAATGTGTAATGATTTTCAAAAAATGGTCTTCTACAATTATGTTCAGTACGAAATTTAGAGTCTAATAAGATCAACATGATTTTTGATGAACAGTAAATTATGAAAAGTGATTATATGATTAGGATTAGTAATGTGTCCAAATGGATTAGTAATCCCACTTAAAGAAAGTATTAATATAATCTAGGCACCTTGATTAAGTAATGTCATTCAATAAAATGGTTAAATAACGGTTTCATAAATTATTATTCAAGTATCAGTTTTTTTTCGAGTGAATAGTGTTTTTTAATTAAAAATTAAATTAAAAATATTTAAAAAAATATTTTTATAAAATGGATTTCATTTTTGAACTCAGAGCACCGATATTATGTTATGGTAATTTTTGGGATTTTTTCTGAAAAAATGAATTTTCGTCAAATTGTGTATTTATTTAAAAAATAAATTAAAAATATTTAGGAAAATATTTTTATAAAAAGGAGTTCATTTTTGAAATCATAACATTGATATATGATTAAGGTGAAATTTTGGGATCTTTCTAAGAAAGTTGAATTTTCAGTAAATAGTAAAAATACAGTTTTAGGGTTTCAGTATGTTTAATGACATCAAAACTATGTCATGATTATATCATGAGATATTTTAAGTGATGGTCTACCAAAGGTGATGAATTATTGTATGGGGGCCCCCATGTGGCCTAACTTAATGGGAAATATCTTGGGAGAGCACATGGTTTTGAGAAAACCACTTTTGAGGTGTCCCTTGGCCATTAATGCCTTGTCCCCTCACTTTCCCTATAAAATACCAAGCCATCCTCTCATCCATTTCGATTCCCCACACTTCCCCAACGAAGTTCTGGTCTCATTACCTCCCAAGTAGTCCTCCCAAGGTGCCCCCAAGCCCTCAAGGTCCAAACCTTAGAGTTTTAAGAGTTGTGTTTTAAGGTAAGGTATCCGATCTCTCTCTTTCTTTTCAAGAAATCTCTTTTATGTAATTTCTTTTATTCTCCATGTTCTTATGTTATAGGGTGTTATTTTATACTACTCTTACTTCCCTTTTCATGTTCACATAATGAGAGATCCCCTCTTACTCTCATTATTTCCTTTTATGATGTTTTAAGTGGCGTCGTTGGGCTGCCGAAATTTTTGTAACAGATTCTTTCTCCCTTCTCATTTTTCAAGATCTATTTTCATGTAAAGTATTTCAAGTTACTTTTTATTATGTTGGGGGTATGATATATAAATTTATCATACTGATATTTTATGATCATATGATTAGAGACCCCATTTGATCTCTTCTATTCAGTATTTTGAAGTTTTAGGCGGCACTGTTAGGCTGCTAAAATTTTAAGTGGTTCTTCACCCTTCTCGTTTTGAAGTTCTACTTTCATGTCAATTATTTCAAGTCCTTTTTGTTATGTTGGGGTATGATATATATATCTATCATACTGATATTTTATGACCATATAATGAGAGACCCCATTTTATCTCTTCAATTTAGTATTTTGATGTTTTAAGTGGCGTCGTTAGGCTGCCGAATTTTTAAGTGGTTCTTCACCCTTCTCGTTTTGAAGTTATAATTTCATGTAAATTATTTCAAGTTACTTTTTTTTATGTTGGTGTATGATCCATATATCTATCATACTGATCTTTTATGACCATATGATGAGAGACCCCATTTGATCTCTTCAATTCAGTATTTTGAAGTTTAAGTGGCGTCGTTAGGCTGGTGAATTTTTAAGTGGTCCTTGCACCTTTCCCCATTTTCAAAGTTCTAATTCCATGTCAAGTCTTGAAAGTTCCTTTTTATTATTTTTGGGTATGATCTCTATATCTATAATACTGATCTTTTATATTTATATGATGAGAGACCCTATTTGATCTCATGAATTCATTTTTGGTTGAAGCTTATGTAACGTTGTTAGGCTGCCGAATTTTCATAAGAGAAATCTTATTTTTGTCTTCCATTCATGTCCTTCATTTCATATGGTATATTTTCAAATTTCATTACCATGTTATTAAATCCCTTATATTCTGTCCCTCCACTGTTTTATGGGTCATTTATGATTGTTTGACCCATGTCTCCTCTCTTTTCAATGTTTTCTAAAAACCTTGTAACATAGTCGTTATGCTGCAGAATTTTCGTCTCAAAATGTCTCTCTCTTTTTTTCTAAAGATATTTTATTTTATTAAGTGAATACTCAAAGCTCTTATTTCTATAGTTGTATTCACATATATATCAAAATGTTATATTTTAAATTCTTGGATTTACATACGTGAAACCCTCTTTCCCTTTCTGTGGGTTTAAAGTGACATAAAGATCATGTCTTTAAAGAAGTTTTTAAAACGTTATGATTATGAAATGAAACCCATTTACATTATGCTATATGGGTTGTTTATGAAATGATTGATGATGATATATGTTGCTCACAAGATAATAAAGACATGTCAAGGGTATGCCCAGATAGCGCTCCAATGCATTGGGTAAAGACTTAATATCTAGAGATGACTTTTTAGACTGATACCTTGGTGAATAACCTTGGTAATTTTTAATGAAACCTTGGGGATGGACCTTGGTGAAACTAAATTTTTGTCAATATTAAATGTTGCATCCACATATTCAAGTTATGAATTTTTTTTATTATGATATGCCTCATGATTTCATTCTCATGCCTTAAAGTTCTTTTCATGATCTTATTGAAGTATCTCAAGTTCACATGTAAAATGATTCTCTTGTTTCCCTTACTGGGATTTCTGGTCACCCTTTCTTTTGATGTATATCCTCAGGTTATGTGATGCAGTAATGAACCTAGGATGAACATGAGGAGAAGCCTTTAAAGTGTTTAAGAAGAATGTTTTATGTTTTCTTATTTTAAGTTCCTAGGTTCCAAGACACTAAACCATAAAGATCCTCGGTTTTGTAAAATGTAATGAAAGTTTATGTGATACAAAGTGCAGGATGTCATAGTTGGTATCAGAGGGAGGTTTAGTTATTTGTGGAAATTATGATATGAAAACTTTAGGAAGAATCCTATAGAAAAGTTTATATATAGGAAATCATCCTGGTATTTTGGTGAGTATTGAGTAATGGGTTTCCAAGAAAATACATCTCTGTCTGGATACGAGCAGGTAGAGTTGGCTCTGGCCCAGATGTACATAGGGGTAAAACCCGAAAACACTGCTTTGAGCTAGACTCAAATGGGAACTGGTACACGACAACGGGCATTGCTGCACTCTTGGTTACGACACTCCCGAGGGATATGCTTTGGTAAATTCATAAGCTTAGTATGAACCATTGTTAAAGGAACACAGATAAAATAAAATAAAGATTCACATAAGAATGTATGATCATGGATAACCTAGATGGGAACCTAGGGGATCACAAGTTAGGGTATACTTCTCTTCAACACATTATCCTTATATTCTTTAAGTTCCTTTTCATCATTATTAGCTAAGTATTTAAGCCCCTAATTATAGTTTTTTTCTTAGTTAATGGAGGGAAATGAAAGAACATGCCCCTACAACCAATGTGATAGTAAATGCTACAATTTCCGTATTAATACGACAGAGATGATTAGGGGATTAAAAGATGATTATTATTTTTGAAGACGTTCACTATTTTGGGGACCCTATATGATCGAGGAAAATAGATTACTACGGTATTTTCATTGAGGAGTAAGGTTGACTTATATTTTGAAGAATCGATGAATTTATGGTGGACTTATAGTAATTTAGGTTACTTATGGGAATGATTAACCTATCTTGGGTAAAATATGTTTAGGTTTGATAATTTGTTTATAAGATGTTAGGAGTGGTTGATGTTGTTTGGAGATGAACAATGAAGTTTATTTTGGAAGACTATGTTATCAAATACTTCTTGTATTTGGGTTTCAATCTTAGTTTGGTTTATTTTGAGGAATTTTAAGAACAATTATTTATGGAATGGTCTATGATGAACTTTGCTTATTACCATGGAACTTTGAAGATTTAAAAGTAGTTTCCATTCCCATGAGATTCTTCCTTTTTGAATATTTGTTTAACCTTACCATTTCTTTTTTTGGGATAATGTTTAAAAGAATAAATACATAGTCAATCTTTTGTGGATTACATGATTATCAATAATATGATTCTTGTGTTTTGATGAGACCAAGTAGTTTTTAATGCTCATCATTTGGAGAAAAGATTAGTTTTGGTAGAAACTTATTAAAGGATGAAACTCTACATGAAGACAGGTATATTTTCTTATGTTTCTCTTCTATGTAGTAAATGAATTCCTCAAAATTTTGAAAAGGAACGTAAAAAAAATGTTGTTGGTTTACGTTTCCTACTAGGTAATCAAAGACTGTTTACACACATCCTAAGTTTGGGATTTTCTTATGGTTAACATTCTCCTAATCATGTTTTCTACCACTCTTCCCCAGAACTTGACCCTTTGTTTTTTCTTCCATGTCCATATTTTCCTATATGGAATCCTAGTATGGGTTAACTCGTGTGACCTTTTTACTTCCTTTTATTTCTTTTAAATTAATATTTTTACTGAGTCCTTTTCTGGTGTCGGACTTTCAATGAAATTTTGAAACCCAGTTTTAAAAATTGCGAGGACGCAATTTCTTAAGGGGGGAAGATTGTAACGACCCGAAATTTTGAATAAATCTTATTTCCTAATTTTATGTGTCATTTTACTTTATTTTTTATACTCAACAAAAATGTTTCATTTGATAACATTATTATAATTAAAATGAGACCGTTGGGTTTTGACTGTTATATGACCATTGGTCAGTATGACCGCTAGAAACTAAACGTTTCGATTATTGTCTCTAAATACAAGTAATCTTGGTTAATTATTATAGAAAGAAGATCTGATGGCCTCACCCAGTAGTCTTGGACCGATCGAAGCCCATCTAACAGAACTTGGGAAGGAGGTAGCACCACTGGGCTTTGCTCTAGACCAAACCCAAGACGAACTTAATCATGTGAAGCTAGAACAGATTCACCTTTGCGAGAAGTTCAAACTAACAGAAATTACTACTCGTGAGATGTTGGCCGTGCCTCCCTCAGATTCTCTCACCTTAGCACACCTTACACATAGGTCCTATGCTGGTGTGATAACGGGCTATGTAAGGATACCGTAACTGCCTTGTGTAATCCTTTGTTTTAAATAAAAATAGAGATTTCTTCTTATGATGATGTTTATGAATTTTTTAATGACCAGATAAATATAGTATTCATATTTTTGATGAATTTTAGAAAAAGGATATTTTAAAAATGTTTATGTAAACCTTAAATAAATAAAAATGTGTAATGATTTTCAAAAAATGGTCTTCTACAATTATGTTCAGTACGAAATTAAGAGTCTAATAAGATCAACTTGATTTTTGATGAATAGTAAATTATAAAGTGTGATTTTATGATTAGGATTAGTAATGTGCCCAAATGGATTAGTTATCTCAATTAAAAAAAATATTAATATAATCTAGGCACCTTGATTAAGTAATGTGATTCAATAAAATGGTAAAATAACGGTTTCATAAATTATTATTCAAGTATCAGTTTTTTTCGAGTGAATAGTGTTTTTTAATTAAAAATTAAATTAAAAATATTTAAAAAAGTATTTTTATAAAATGGATTTCATTTTTGAACTATGAGCACCGATATTATGTTATGGTAATTTTTGGGGTTTTTTCTGAAAAAATGAATTTTCGGTGAATAGTGTATTTATTTAAAAAATAAATTAAAAATATTTAGAAAATTATTTTTATAAAATGGAGTTCACTTTTGAAATCATAGAATTGATATTTGATTAAGGTGAAATTTTGGGATCTTTTTGAGAAAGTTGAATTTTCAGTGAATAGTAAAAATACAGTTTTAGGGTTTCAGTATGTTTAATGACATAATTACTGTGTCATGATGATATCATGAGATATTTTAAGTGATGGTCTACCAAAGGTGATGAAGTATTGTATGGGGGGGCCCATGTGGCCTAACTTCTTGGGAAATATCTTGGGAGAGCACATGGTTTTGAGAAAACCACTTTTGAGGTGTCCCTTCACTAGTGCAGAAAACATTTTTTACGTCACCATTTTTTACGTCGGTTATATAAAACCGACGTCATAATATGTAAAACGAGGTTTTTTACGTCGGTTATTTCTTAACCGATGTAAAAACCTGTGTTCGGTACACCTTTAACGTCGGTTATTTTTATAACCGACGTAAAAAACGCGGTTTTCGAAGGCCTTTTTACGTCGGTTATTGAATAACCGACGTCACAAACGCGGTTTTTGAAGGCTTTTTTACGTCGGTTATAAAATAACCAACGTAAAAAAATGCGGATTTTGAGCCCTTTATAACGTCGGTTATAAAATAACCGACGTAAAAAATGAATCGGAGGAAGTTTTTTACGTCGGTTATTTCAATAACCGACGTTATAAATGTTTTTAAAACAATTATCACGTCGGTTATTGAATAACCGACGTGATAACTCATTTAAAAATTTACCCAGACCCGTGGATTGTCATTCGCGAGTTTACCTTTGACAGTCGCGACTCGTCTCTCTCGCGCGTAAACCCGAATCGGCTCGTCCATTTCGTTGGTTTAGATTCGTTTTGCGATCATCGTTTCTCATATTTAATCTCCTCGGAACAATCATCTAAACTCGCAGCACTCAGGTAATCCTCCCACTCGTTCGTTTTTTTTCGCGGATAGTATATATATATGTGTTGTGATTTTTTTGTTGAAACTAGCTAAGATTCTTCGATTGCGAACCCTTTTAACTCGTTTTGGCACCATAATCTTATTTATCATCCCTAGATCTATTTGTTTGACTTGCAATATTGAGTAATTTTATGATTTCACTAATTTTTCATCGTTTTCTATAAATCCCCGAGAGGGTTGGGGCGTGTCCATTTGGATGGGTTGCCCTTTTACAGTTGTTACTACTTTATTCACACACAACCATGGCATAGGTGCATGGATTTGGGGTCGGGGGGTGTCCAGGGGGGTTTACAAGGGGGTGGGTGGGTGTGGGGGGCTGTCCAAGGGTGTGGGTGGGTGTTGGGGGGTGTCCAGGGGGGTGTCCAAGGGGGTAGGGGGTGGGGGTGGTGTTTAGGAGGGGTGGGGGGCTGTCCAGAGGGTTGGGGGGTGTCCAGGGGGGTGTCCAAGCAGGTCGGGGGTGGGGGGTTGTGTCCAGGAGGGGTGGGGGTGCTTTCTAGAGGGGTCAGGGGCTGTCCAGAGGGGTCGGGGGGTGTCCAGGGTGGTGTCCAAGGGGATGGGTGGGTGTGGGGGGCTGTCCAAGGGGGGTGGCGGCCTGTCCAGAGGGGTCGGTGGGGTGTCCAGGGGGGTGTCCAAGGGGCTGGATGGGTGTGGGGGCTGTCCAAGTGGGTGGCGGCCTCTCCAGAGGGTATTTGGGGTTGTCCGGGTGGGTGGGGGGCTGTCCAGAGGGTTGGGGGATGTCTAGGGGTGTCTAAGGGGGTAGGGGGTGGGGGGTGGTGTCCAGGAGGGGCGGGGGGCTGTCCAGAGGGGTCGGGGGGTGTCCAGGGGGGTTTACAAGGGGGTGGGTGGGTGTGGGGGGGCTGTCCAAGGGTGTGGGTGGGTGTTGGGGGGTGTCCAGGGGGGTGTCCAAGGGGGTAGGGGGTGGGTGGTGGTGTTTAGGAGGGGTGGGGGGGCTGTCCAGAGGGTTGGGGGGTGTCCAGGGGGTGTCCAAGCAGGTCGGGGGTGGGGGTGGTGTCCAGGAGGGGTGGGGGTGCTTTCTAGAGGGGTCGGGGGATGTCCAGAGGGGTCGGGGGGTGTCCAGGGTGGTGTCCAAGGGGATGGGTGGGTGTGGGGGGCTGTCCAAGGGGGTGGCGGCCTGTCCAGAGGGGTCGGTGGGGTGTCCAGGGGGGTGTCCAAGGGGGTGGATGGGTGTGGGGGGCTGTCCAAGGGGGTGGATGGGTGTGGGGGGCTGTCCAAGTGGGTGGAGGCCTCTCCAGAGGGTATTTGGGGTTGTCCGAGTGGGTGGGGGGGCTGCCCAGAGGGTTGGGGGATGTCCAGGGGGGTGTCCAAGGGGGTAGGGGGTGGGGGGTGGTGTCCAGGAGGGGTGGGGGGCTGTCCAGAGGGGTCGGGGGCTGTCCAGAGGGTTGGGGGTGTCCATGGGGGTGTCCAAGCAGGTCGGGGGTGGGGGGTTGTGTCCAGGAGGGGTGGGGGTGCTTTCTAGAGGGGTCGGGGGCTGTCCAGAGGGGTCGGGGGGTGTCCAGGGTGGTGTCCAAGGGGATGGGTGGGTGTGGGGGGCTGTCCAAGGGGGTGGCGGCCTGTCCAGAGGGGTCGGTGGGGTGTCCAAGGGGGTGTCCAAGGGGGTGGATGGGTGTGGGGGGCTGTCCAAGGGGGTGGATGGGTGTGGGGGACTGTCCAAGTGGGTGGCGGCCTCTCCAGAGGGTATTTGGGGTTGTCCGGGTGGGTGGGGGGGCTGCCCAGAGGGTTGGGGGATGTCCAGGGGGGTGTCCAAGGGGGTAGGGGGTGGGGGGTGGTGTCCAGGAGGGGTGGGGGCTGTCCAGAGGGGTCGGGGGGTGTCCAGGGGGGTTTACAAGGGGGTGGGTGGGTGTGGGGGGCTATCCAAGGGTGTGGGTTGGCGTTGGGGGTGTCCAGGGGGGTGTCCAAGGGGGTAGGGGGTGGGGTGGTGTTTAGGAGGGGTGGGGGGGGCTGTCCAGATGGTTGGGGGGTGTCCAGGGGGGTGTCCAAGCAGGTCGGGGTGGGTGGTTGTGTCCAGGAGGGGTGGGGGGCTGTCCAGAGGGGTCGGGGGGTGTCCAGGGGGGTTTACAAGGGGGTGGGTGGGTGTGGGGGGTTGTCCAAGGGTGTGGGTGGGCGTTGGGGGTGTCCAGGGGGTGCCCAAGGGGGTAGGGGGGTGGGGGTGGTGTTTAGGAGGGGTGGGGGGGGGGGCTGTCCACAGGGTTGGGGGTGTCCAGGGGGGTGTCCAAGCAGGTCGGGGTGGGGGGTTGTGTCCAGGAGGGGTGGGGGGCTGTCCAGAGGGGTCGGGGGGTGTCCAGGGGGGTTTACACATCGATTTGTTTTATATTTCAAAATTGTTTACATTAAAATTATGATTTTTTTCATATAAACATATATTTGTCTTATCTAAAAAATATATATATTTTTGCTATTTGTTATAGGTAATAATGAGTCGAAGTTGGATTACGACACATCGAATGAGCAATGAATATGAGGAAGGTGTTGATGCCTTTTTGGAATTTGCTAAACAAAATGTTCCAAGTAGTGACATTTTTTTCTGTCCATGCCTGAAATGTCTGAATATGAAGAAGTTGAAAAGTTGAGAGATAAAAGATCATCTGATTTGTCATGGTTTCAATCCGAGTTACAACCCTTGGATTTGGCATGGCGAAACTGGACAGAATGTCCCTGATGATAATGAATCGCAAGATGGTAACTCCGATGGAATTGAAGAAATGATTCGCGATATTGTAGCAGAACAAATTGAGATAGAACCGACAGTTGCACGTCTATATGGTGATGCCGAAAAACCATTATAACCTGGTTGTACAGATTTTACGGTTTTGTCGGCGGTGTTAAGATTGATTAACCTGAAGGCGAAACATGGATGGAGTGACAGAAGTTTTACAGAGCTGCTACAATTGATGAAAGACATTCTTCCAAAAGATAACTATCTTCCAGATTCACATTATAAGGCCAAAAAAATATTATGCCCGATGGGATTGGGATACAGGAAAATACATGCCTGTCCGAATGACTGCATTATATATAGGAAGGAATATGAATTTCTGAAAGAGTGTCCTAAATGTGGGACATCACGGTATAAGGTGAAAGAAAAATCACAAGCTGATGTAGAGATTACAAAGCTCCCTTCAATGGTATTTTGGTATCTTTCTATAATTCCTTGTTTCAAACGTTTATTTGCTAATTCACATGATGCAAAAAGGTTAAGATGGCATGCTGATGAGCGGGTATGTGATGGAAAAATACGTCATCCAGCTGATTGTCCACAATGGAAGAAAATTGATGCCCAGTACCTTATATTTGGAAATGAAATTAGAAATATGAGACTAGGCTTGTGCACAGATGGAATGAATCCATACCAAACCCTCAGTAGCACACATAGTTCATGGCCTGTTTTATTGGTAATTTACAACCTCTCTCCTGAAGTTTGTATGAAGCGCAAATATGTCATGTTGAGTATCATGATCTCTGGTCCAAAGCAACCCGGCAATGATATTGATGTATACTTGTCACCGCTGATTGATGATTTGAAACTGTTATGGGCTGATGGTATTAGGGTGTATGATTCTTATAAAATGGAATATTTTCAACTGCATGCAGTGCTTCTATTCACTATAAATGACTTCCCATCATATGGAAATTTTTCTAGATACAGTGTTAAAGGGCATAAAGCATGTCCAATTTGCGAACAACAGACGTCATATTGTCAATTGCATCATGGGAGGAAAATAGTGTACATGGGTCATCGAAAGTTTTTGCCTATGGATCACCCTTATAGAAGACTAAAAAAGGCATTCAATGGCTCAAAAGAATTTGATACTGCTCCTCAACCTTTATCCCCAGAATTGTATTTTGAGAGGGTGAAAAACCTTGATGTGACATTGGGAAAGACACAGCAATCTGGTAATGATAGACATATTTGGAAGAAAAGGTCAATATTTTTTGAGCTACCATATTGGAGGTATCATGAAGTCAAACATAATATTGATGTCATGCACGTGGAGAAGAATATCTGTGATTCTTTGATCGGAACATTTCTAGATATTAAAGGAAAGACAAAAGATGGGTTGAATGCAAGGTTAGACCTACTGTCAATGGGAATACGTTTGGAGTTAGCTCCCACTCCTAAAGGAAGACGAACATTTCTTCCCCCGGCTTGTCATACATTATCGAAGAGGGAGAAAAGTAGCTTCTGTCAGTGTCTTCATGATATCAAATTGCCTCAAGGTTATTCTTCAAATGTAAAAAATTTTGTCTCATTGAAAGACTTGAAGTTGATAGGTATGAAATCACATGATTGTCATGTCATGATGCAACAAATTCTACCAGTTGCACTGCGTGGAATATTTCCCATTCGTGTCAGAAAGACTGTAATGAGGTTGTGTTATTTTTTCAATTCAATTTTCAACAAGGTGATTGATGTGAATGCTTTGAACATTTTGGAAAAGGATGCAATTTTTATACTTTGTCATTTGGAAATGTATTTTCCTCCAACTTTTTTTGATATGATGGTGCATTTAATGATTCATTTGGTTCGAGAAATAAGGCTTTGTGGACCTGTATATCTTTGTTGGATGTATCCTTTTGAAAGGTATATGAAAATATTAAAGGGATATGTTAAAAATCCATATCTACCTGAAGCCTCCATTATTGAAAAGTATATTTCTGAGGAGGTAGCAGAGTTTTGTACGAACTACTTGGCTACGGCGCAACACATAGTTTTGCCTCCATCTCGCCATGAACGGGTTAATAATGAGGGAAAGGGGATTCGTGGCTTGAAAGTCAAATCACTGTCAGCTGAACATATGAAGAAGTTAGAATCATACATCTTGAATAACATAGCTGATGTTCAACCATATATCACATTGCATATTAATGAGTTGAAACAATGTCATCCAAAGAAGAAAGAAATGTGGATTTTGAATGAGCACAACAAAACTTTTTTTCCATGGTTTAAAAAGACCTTGCTTGGTAGATCAGATGTATCAAAGACATTAAAATGGATAGTGGGTGGTCCATCTTTAAATGTGATAACATGGTCCGCTTATGACATTAATGGATATACATTTCATACGAAAGCTCAGGACAACAGAAGTGCAGTTCAGAATAGTGGTGTATTGGTGTTTGCAGAAGCAATGCATTTTTCGAGTGCTAAGGACAGAAACCCAATTTCGGCATCAAGTGCATATTATGGAGTGATTGAAGACATATGGGAGGCTGATTACTTTAAAATTAAAGTTCCCGTTTTTAACTGTAAATGGTTTATCGGTAACAACAGTGTCAGACACGATGAATTTGGAATGACACTTGTTAATCTGAATAGATTGGAAGACACAGCTGATTCTTTTATAATGGAAACACATGCCAAACAAATTTTCTATGTAGTAGATCAATCAGATATGCAATGGGCTGTTGTTTTACAAGGGAAAAACCAATATGTTGGTGAGGATGAATTTGATGAAGATGCTGATTTATGTGAGATCCCTACTTCCATGGAAAGATTAACAGAACATAATGATGAGTATGTTGAAGACATGGTTTGTGCCATAAGGAACGATCACGACGAAGGAATTTGGGAAAACAATCCAACTGTACATTCCTAAAATTACAGGTAACACAAGTTTATTTCTTGTTTACATTTAGTTTTTTCATATAATGTTAGATACTGCAAATTTTTTACTAATTAAAACATGTATCAATCCAAAACGATAAAACAATAAAAACCGTAAAGAGGAGAAGTCCTGGGCGCACCGGCTGGCTGGTGGTGGATCACCGGTTGGCCGGTGGTCCAGAACAAAGCTCTGTCTGGTCCACCGGCCGGCCGGTGCTGAGCCAGCGGCCGGCCGGTGGACCAGACAGAGAGCCTTCCACTCTGTCTGGATCACCAGCGGCCGGCCGGTGTTGAGCCAGCGGCCGGCCGGTGGACCAGACAGAGAGCCTTCCTCTCTGTCTGGATCACCAGCGGCCGGCCGGTGGCACCAGGCAGTGGGCAAGTCTACTGCCTGGGTCCTCCGGCTGGCCGGTGTGCTCACACCGGCTGACCGGTGTACTCAGTTAGTCCACTTTTCAGCTTTCTTGGGCCAACTCCTTGGCAACCTTTTGCCTGTGTTTACCATGTTTATAATTGTTTAACATGCTTACCATATTACCAATGTTTACTATTATGTAATTTAGTACACTTTTCTATTTGTGAACTAATGTTTGTTTTTTTGATTTGAAGGAAAATGACAGATCAAACAATTGATCTGCCACATGATTCTGGAGATGAGCATATTGGTCATACATCTGGGGAGGAACATTCACATGCTCCTATTACGAAAAAGAGTTCAAAGGTTGGTAAGCGTGGGTGCACACGTTTACCAAAATTATCACTTGCCCGTACGAAGGAGGAGAGGATAGTCGTGGATTTTGATGATGATGATCTTCCTAGAGGTCCAAATGCTAAATATTTTAAGGGTTTTGTAGCAACTCAGACTAAGAGCAAAGTAAGCATTCTCTATGATGATTGGAGAAGTGTAGATAAGGCGATAATTTCTCAGCTATGGGAGACCATTTTGGTAAGATCTTTTTCTATTGTTTGACTGTTCTTTAAATGTTTCTAGTATATATAATATTTTTAACCTCTTTTTTATCAGATGACATTTGATATTCCTGACACTGGAGGAGTCAGGAAGAAATGCTTATCGTTGGATGCTAGGAGATGGAGGGATTTCAAATCAACCCTCTCATCTGATTTCATTTATGGTCATAGGAGTCGTGAGAATCCATGTCGTATATATCCTTTTATAGATGAAGACACATGGAGACAATTTTTTGAAAGTAGAAGAAAAGAATCATCTTTGGTAAGGGCAATGTAAACTTTTATAAGCTTTCTTATATAAATGATCTTATTATTGTTTTGTTAATGATTACTTATTCTTAATTTACAGCAAACAAGGAAAGCTCATCAAGAGATCCAATCTAAAAATGTATACCCTCATAGTTTATCTCGGGGAGGGTATGCATTATTGGAAGAACAAATGATGGTAGAAAAATTTCAACAACTAAGAGCTGAGTCTTCAAGCTCTGGAGAGGTGGCCCCTCCATCCCCTCCATCTAGACATGAGAAATGGAAAAGAGCTCGGAAGGGAAAAAAAGGACAATATCTTTCGGAAGAATCGAGACTCGTAGTTGAGAGGATTGTAAGATATCTATTTTATTTATTTAAGTTTACTATTTTCGTCATATATTTCCAATCATTATAGAAATGTTCAATTAATTATTACAGGACTCTCTTGAGGAGCAGAGTTCACAGGGGACATTTACACCATCTGGGAGGGAAGATATTTTATCTGTGGCATTGGGAAAGCCCGAACATCCTGGCCGTGTAAGAAGATATCCGGCAGGTGTATCGGAATGAAAAGTGTTGCCACGTTCCTCAACTTCTAACGTTGAGGGAGTTTATAAAAAAAAATAGAATCCTTGGAGGATGAAGTCCATAATATTAATGCGACAAATGAGGACAAGATTAGAGCATCAGTGCAGTTAATGTTTGCAGACTTGCAAAGACAATTTCAGGGTGCAGCTCCCACTCCACCTCTCCCAGTAGCTCCCACTCCCCCACCTCAGCCTGCGGACCCCATTTTTGATCCTCCTCCTTCGCCGCAGCTACCTACTTATTGTGAGTTGTATGTTGATGATCCTCAACATCATATAGTTTCATATGGGATGGTATATTGTATAGGAGATACAGTTCATCATCAACAGTTAGAGGTAGAGAATTAGAGGGTCACTGTACAGGATATTATAGATAGATCAGCTCGGATACCATTACCTACAGGTGAGGTGACGACAGTTTGACATAGTATCGGCCATTTTTTACTTTGGCCATCCAGACTTCTTCGACTCATTACCATAGAGGTATGGATGTTATATCTTTTATTTTATATTTTTATTAATGTTTTATCATTTGAAAACTAATATATTTTTCAATTTATTTTTACAGGAATACTTCAAAGGTAAAGAAATACTGTATAGACAACAACAAAGACAGATAGCTATGACATCAGATGCAGATACTAGCAGTCTTGAAAAATTGTCAAGATATTCAAATTTTTTGGCGGATCATTATGACTTTACAATGGAAGCTCATGTATGTGGACGTGAACTATGTGTGGGGATTATGAAAACTGATATCATGGAGTTTGTCACTGGAGATAAGTTGGGCATCAACGTGGTGCAAATTTTTATCATGTAAGTCTTATCACCTTTTCCTTGCGTTATATTTATTAAAAATGTATACTTATGTCTGCTTTGTATTAGGTATCTGTATAAAATTTGTGAGAGGAATGAGCTGACAGATGTATATGGATTCGTGGACCCACAATTGATTTCCCCTGAAGCATGTGCATTGGATGAGGAACAAAGAATGCTTTATATTGCTGATAGATTTGAAAATAATGTAATCACACAGTGTTGGATGATGCCTTTTTGTGAGAGGTATGAAACACATCCCTCTCAAATAGTTAATCATCTTTTAACATAAAAAATCACTAACGTTAAATTTCCTTTTATCAGGGATCATTGGATGTTAGGGGTTTTTTGCCCTAGGGAGAAAACACTTTATTGGATATGCTCTCTCCATGATGATGTGCAAGAAAGTTTTAAGAATATATTGGAAACGTAAGTTTCAATTTCACAATAGTTTTATATATTATAATGAATTTTAAATTTACCCCATTCGTATTATTTTCTAACAGGGCATGGGTCCACTTTCGAAAAAGCACAAAGAAAAGGAATTTCAAGATCAAATATGTACATGCGAAGGTAAATATCCATTTATAATTTGTACATTTTGATTTATTACATAAAAATAATATATTGAATTTACACTCATTCAAACAGAAATGTCATGAGCAACAAGGCATCATCGAATGCGGATATTACATGTTAAGATTTATGTATGAAATAATAACAACTGGGACAGTTCTGAGTTTTGACCTGGTAAGATTTCCTCTTTCTCATAATATTTCAATTTGATTTATTCATTATACACGTTGACTACTATCCTTTTCCTTTGTAGCTTTTTGATGACCCTCAACCCTTTACTGCTGAAGATATCAAACACTTACAAGTGGAGTGGTCAAATTATTTTACAGGTTTGATTGACTTTTAGTTGTTTGTAATGTAAAATGTAATTTTGAATATTGTCAATGTAATTGTGTATTTCGTAGTCGTTTAGGTTGGATTTAGTTTTTTTTGAAGTTGACAGTGTATGTTTTGAATTTTATATAAGTGAATGTTTAATTTTTCTCTACTTCTTGTTTTGGTCTACTGTTGATGGTTTTTCTAGTCTGGATTTAGGTATGGGGGGAGAGGTTCCAAGGGGGTGGGTGGGTGTTTGGGGGGTGTCCAAGGGATATGGGAGGGGTGTCCAAGGTGTGTATGGGGCTGTCCTAGGGGTCGGGGGGGTGTAAAAGAGGGTGGGGGTGTCCAAGGGATATGGGAGGGGTGTCCAAGGTGTGTTTGGGGCTGTCCAAGGAGTCGGTTGGGTGTAAATGAGGGTGGGGGGGGGGGGCTGTCCAAGGGGAGGGGGGGTGTCCAAGTGGTGGGGGGGTGTCCAAGGGATATAGGAGGGGTGTCCAAGGGGTGTTTGGGGCTGTCCAAGGGGATGGGGGGGGGGGTTTCCAAGGGGTAGGGGGTTTCCAAGGGGTCGGGGGGGTGTCCAGGGGGTGGGGGGCTGTCCAAGGGGTGGGGGTGTCCAAGGGGTGGGGGGGTGTCCAAGGGATATGGGAGGGGTGTCCAAGGGGTGTTTGGGGCTATCCTAGTGTTCGAGGGGTGTAAATGAGGTTGGGGGGCTATCTAAGGGGTGGGGGGTGTCCAAGGGGTGGGGGGTGTCCAAGGGATATGGGAGTGGTGTCCAAGGTGTCTGGGAGTTCTGTCCAAGGGGCCGGTTGGGTGTAAATGAGGGTGGGGGGGCTGTCCAAGGGGTGGGGGGGTGTCCAAGGGGTGGGGGGTGTCCAAGGGATATGGGAGTGGTGTCCAAGGTGTCTGGGAGTTCTGTCCAAGGGGCCGGTTGGGTGTAAATGAGGGTGGGGGGCTGTCCAAGGGGTGGGGGGGTGTCCAAGGGGTGGGGGTGTCCAAGGGATATGGGAGTGGTGTCCAAGGTGTCTGGGAGTTCTGTCCAAGGGGCCGATTGGGTGTAAATGAGGGTGGGGGGGCTGTCCAATGTGTGGGGGGTGTCCAAGGGGTGGGGGGTGTCCAAGGGATATGGGAGGGGTGTCCAAGGGGTGTTTGGGGCTGTCCAAGGGCTCGGGGGGGGGGGGTGTCCAGGGGTCGGGGGGGGGGGGGGTGTCCAAGGGGTATGGGAGGGCTGTCAAGGTGTGGGGGGTGTCCAATGGGTGTTTGAGGCTGTACTAGGGGTCTTGGGGGTGTAAATGAGGGTGGGGGGGCTGTCCAAGGGGTGGGGGGTGTCCAAGGGGTGGAGGGTGTCCAAGGGATATGGGAGGGGTGTCCAATGGGTGTTTGAGGCTGTACTAGGGGTCGTGGGGGTGTAAATGAGGGTGGGGGGGGGGGGCTGTCCAAGGGGTGGGGGTGTCCAAGGGTTGTGGTGGGGCTCCAATGTGGTGGGGGAGGGCTGGCCAGGTTGTTAGGTGGGTATAGATGAGGGTGGGGTTCAGTTGGGGCTTGGGGGAGGGCTGGCATGGTTATTTTTGTTTGGTTTCTGGTTGCTTTTTGGTGAGAGCAGTGCAATTATTTAAAAATAATAATTTCTTTCACGTCGGTTATTTTATAACCGACATGGTAAATAAATCGGTAGGGGTTTATCACGTCGGGTTTTTCTAGAACCGACGTGATAAACCGTTCCCGGGGCTTTTATCACGTCGGTTTTTAATATAACCGACGTGCTAAAAGGCATGGGAATCGATTTACCACGTCAGTTATTGGATAACCGACGTGCTAAAACGTTTCCCAGGCCTTTTTATCACGTCGGTTTCTTAAATAACCGACGTGATAATAGGCCAGGGGAAGGGTTTATCACGTCGGTTATGACATAACCGACGTGATAAACGATATCCCAGGCGTTTTATCACGTCGGTTTAGGGAATAACCGACGTGATAAAGCCCCCCCGCGCATATTTATCACGTCAGTTATTATATAAACCAACGTGATAACCACCGTGATGTTAGGGATATTACGTCGGGTTTTAAATAACCGACGTAAAAAACGTTATTTATAACGTCTTCCGTATTAACTTCGCCTAAAAACCGACGTAAATAATAAAAAATAACCGACGTAAAAATTGTTTTTTGCACTAGTGCTTAGCCATTGATGCCTTGTCCCCTCACTTTCCCTATAAATATAAAGACATCCTCTCATCCATTTCGACTCCCCACTCTTCCCCAACGACGTTCTGGTCTCATTACCTCCCAAGGATTCCTCCCAAGGTTCCCCAAGCCCTCAAGGTCCAAACCATTGAATTTTAGGAGTTACGTTTTAAAGTAAGGTATCTGATCTCTCTCTTTCTTTTCAAGAAATCTCTTTTATGTAATTTCTTTTATGCTCCATGTTCTTATGTTAAAGGGTGTTATTTTATACTTATCTTACTTCCCTTTTCATGTTCACATAATGAGAGATCCCCTCTTACTCTCATTATTTCGTTTTATGAAGTTGTAAGTGGTGTCGTTAGGCTGCCGAAATTTTTGTAACAGATTCTTTCTCCCTTCTCATTTTTCAAGATCTATTTTCATGTAAAGTATTTCAAGTTCCTTTTTATTATGTTAAGGTATGATCTCTAAATTTATCATACTGATATTTTATGATCATATGATGATAGACCCCATTTGATCTCTTTAATTATGTATTTTTAAGTTTTAAGTGGCGTTGTTAGGATGCCGAATTTTTAAGTGGTTCTTCACCCTTCTCGTTTTGAAGTTCTACTTTCATGTCAATTATTTCAAGTCCTTTTTTTATGTTGGGGTATGATCTCTTCAATTCAGTATTTTGATGTTTTAAGTGGCACCGTTAGGCTTCCGAATTTTTAAGTGGTTCTTCACCTTTCTCGTTTTGAAGTTCTACTTTCATGTCAATTATTTCAAGTTCCTTTTTGTTATGTTGGGGTATGATATATATATCTAGCATACTGATCTTTTATGAACATATGACGAGAGACCCCATTTGATCTCTTCAATTCAGTATTTTTCTGTTTAAGTGGCGTCGTTAGGCTGCTGAATGTTTAAGTGGTCCTTCCACCTTTCTCCCTTTTCAAAGTTCTAATTCCATGTCAAGTTTTGCGAGTTCCTTTTTATTATGTTGGGGTATGATCTCTATATCTATCATACTGATATTTTATATTTATATGATGAGAGTCCCTATTTGATCTCATCAATTCATTTTTGGTTGAAGTGTATGTAACGCTGTTAGGCAGCCGAATTTTCATAAGAAAATCTTATTTTTGTCTTCCTTTCATGTCCTTCATTTCATATGGTATATTTTCAAATTTCATTACCATGTTCTTAAATCTCTTATATTCCGTCCCTCTACTATTTTATGGGTCATTTATGAATGGTTGACCCATGTCCCCTCTCTTTTCAATGTTTTCTAAAAACCTTGTAACATAGTCGTTATGCTGCAGAATTTTCGTCTCAAAATGTCTCTCTCTTTTTTTATAAAGATATTTTATTTTATTAAGTGAATACTCAAAGCTCTTATTTCTATAGGGGTATTCACATATATATCAAAATTTTCTATTTTATATTCTGGTATTTACATATGTGAAACCCTCTTTTCCTTTCTGTGGGTTTAAAGTGACATAAAGATCATGTCTTTAAAGCAGTTTTTAAAACGTTATGATTATGAAATGAAACCCATTTTCTTTATGCTATATGGGTTGTTTATGAAATGATTTATGATTATATATGTGGCTCACATGATAATAAAGTCATGTCAAGGGTGTTCCCAGATAGCGCTCCAATGCATTGGGTAAAGACTTAATCTCTAGAGATGACTTTTTAGACTGATACCTTGGTGAATAACCTTCGTAATTTTTAATGACACATTGGGGATGGACCTTGGTTAAACGAAATGATTGTCAATATTAAATGTTTCAGCCACATCTTCAAGTTATGAAAAATGTTATTTATATTATTATATGCCTCATTATTTCATTCTAATGCCTTAAAGTTCTTTTCATGACCTTATTGAAGTATCTCAAGTTCACATGTAAAAGGTTTCTCTTGTTTCCCTTACTAGGCTCTCTGCTCACCCTTTCTTTTGATGTATGTCCCCAGGTTATGTGATGCAGTAATGAACCTAGGATGAACATGAGGAGAATCCTTTCAAGTGTTTAAGAATAATGTTTTATGTTTTCATGGTTTATGTTCCTGGTTTCCAAGACACTAAACCTTAAAGATCCTCGGTTTTGTAAAATGTAATGAAAGTTTATGTGATAAAAAGTGATGGATGTCATACACTCTCTCCTAGGGAATTTATTCTAATAATAAAATAGTTTTAAGTGGTTTTAATCTCAAATACTCTCTATTGAGATATGATTTATTATTTTTCACCAATTTACTATTTCAATGGCGTTTATACTACCCAGTAATTAATTTTGACATAATAAATGACTTAATTTATTTTAATTACAAAACTATCTAAATTTCATGCATCCTAAAATATTTATTCCAAAATTACTAAATTTTTTAGGGTTTATATCTCAATTTCAATTAACTGAGACATGTTTATGTGTGTGTTGACGCTCCTTTCGTCACAGAATCTAAAGGTCGGAAAAGGGAATATCTGATCTCAAAGTGATTCATCCTTTGAAGAAACATAAAAAATCGACAAAGGGATGAACAAGGAGAACATTGCCCATAGGTCGCGCAAGTTCCCTCATGGTCGCGCAAGTACACTTGCGCGCCGCCTAGTGATCGTGCAAGTACTTGCGCGACACCTTATGGTCGTGCAAGTGACTTGCGCGACCTAAGTGGTAACCGCTCGGTAACCGCTCGGTAACCGCCCAGGGCCTTATTTTGCCTATAAATAGACCCTGTGGGCCCCCCATTCGGGAAGATCGGTTCCCAGAAACTCGGATCAAAGCTCCCGACGCCCAAGTCTCTTCTCAAAGCTTCCAGAACACTTCTAAGGTAATTTCTTACCTAGAATGGAAGATCTAAAGGGAAGAAGGAAGGCTTAAGTGTTGAAACTTATCAAACACTTGCGCGCCGACTTAATTCCTTCAATATAACTTGCGCGTCCCCCTTCTGGAAGAACCTCAAGAGGATGGGAAAGGGTTTAATAAAGAGTCGCTCAAGTAATTCAACTCTGGTGGAAAATCGCGCAAGTATCCCTTATGTCGCGCAAGTATACTTGCGCGACCAATACTTGCGCGCCGCCGCAGGACTTGCGCGACCTTCAATACTTGCGCGCCCCTATCTTTTTGGGTGCCCATCTTGCCCTTTTTCACCCCTCTTAAGCCATTTCACCCTTCCTATTCAAGATTCAGTCTTCAAGATACTCTTCAAAGCCATTTATGGCATGATTTCTTGATTTGACATCCTTATCTGAAAGGAATTATGTGAAATATCTCTCAAAACCTAATGATTTAAACATCTTTATGTCATCAAAGATTGAGAGTTCATTCATTCAACCTCATCCTTTAAAATGAGAGAATCCTAACCTGGGTCTCCTTTTCAGGAATAAGACTCAGTCATAACCTTGGGCTTCCTTTTCAGGAGTAAGCCCCAAGTCCTCTAACCTAGGCTTCCTTCTCAGGAATAAGTCCTAGTCATAAATCTTGGGCATCTTCCTTAAGAATAAGCCCCAATCAAAGTCCTTTAATCTTGGGCATCCTCCTCAGGAGTAAGCCCCAAACCTTAATCCCTAACCTGGGTCTCCTTTTCAGGAATAAGACTCAGTCATAACCTTGGGCTTCCTTTTCAGGAGTAAGCCCCAAGTCCCCTAACCTAGGCTTCCTTCTCAGGAATAAGTCCTAGTCATAAATCTTGGGAATCTTCCTTAAGAATAAGCCCCAATCAAAGTCCTTTAATCTTGGGCATCCTCCTCAGGAGTAAGCCCCAAACCTTAATCCCTAACCTGGGTCTCCTTTTCAGGAATAAGACTCAGTCATAACCTTGGGCTTCCTTTTCAGGAGTAAGCCCCAAGTCCCCTAACCTAGGCTTCCTTCTCAGGAATAAGTCCTAGTCATAAATCTTGGGCATCTTTCTTAAGAGTAAGCCACAAGTCTCTTAAAATTTCTCTTAACCAGTCATAAATTCCCTTTGATTTGGGTTTCCTTTTCAGGAATAAAACCCAATCATAAGTCCCCTCCTAATTTGGGCATCCTCCTTAGGAGTAAGCCCCAAGATTAGAGTATTCAAATCTCCATAAAGCACATATAACTTTGTGGACCCTGTTCATGGATTTTTCTTCCTAAAAGTAAATCCTAAACCTTCACCTATCTG
Organism: Viscum album; assembly: GCA_963277665.1. Classification (NCBI taxonomy): domain Eukaryota; kingdom Viridiplantae; phylum Streptophyta; class Magnoliopsida; order Santalales; family Viscaceae; genus Viscum; species Viscum album. The sequence goes on along the minus strand of OY728162.1, from coordinate 1,112,667,762 downwards.
GGCAGTCATCTATACATAAGCCCCAAAACAAATTCTTATGATTGCATCTTTTATGGCACAATTGTCTAAATTTTACCAATACCTCTTGTTTCTCACACCGAGCATGACTCACGTGAGCTTAGAGTGTAAAAGTAATTATGACATTCATCTTTGAGCCATCAATCATAAAACATCATATCCCATTTCCTCAAACTACGTGGGTTCTGATTCCTTTTTCAAAACAAAGGATACGTAGGTAGCCCATTCATGGGTTCGATCCCAACATTGAAATAATCTATGTCCTTCTGAATGACGATAAACTTCAAGTGCCCCACTGAGTGGCTTTAAAACCAGCCTGGTCATCAAAATGACCAAGAGACTTTTATATAAATGTTTTGAAGGATACCATTGAACAAGAATCTCTAAAAAAATATAGATGATTCTATATTGATGAAGAACCTCGAATACATATAAAAGATTCTCTAAATCTCTTGCATATTTAATCATTGATTGTTAAAACTAAAGGAAAGCTCATTTTATACTTGGTAATGTAATAAGGATTCACGAACTTAACTTAAATCTATAAAGAGAGTCCCGGAGTAGACAATAATTCCCCTCAAAAAGGTGTGATGAGTCCGACCTCCCATCCTCTCGACCAATGCAAATTCCTAAGCCTTATTAATCCACAAGCTAATGAGCGCCTGCCTTTGGAAAGTAGGTCCAAACGGATGTGGAATCATTGGATGTTTCCGGTTCTACGAACAAACCCGTTAGAAACTGATCGGAACGTTTGAATCTCCCGTCAAGGAGGTCATCCCCGGATTCCGCGCGAAACAAAAAATGGTGAACCCGACGTGAATCCTTAACCAAGTTAAAGTGATGTTCTTCTTAGATGTTAGGCCCCTTGGGCCAACAAGGCAATCATTGACATATGATTATCCAAAAGATGCAGTAGCCGGATTCATCTTGATTATGTCTGTTATATGGAACATGCACTCTTTTTTCAAGATCTTCTACAAAAAATGGCTTTCCTTAAATTCACCCCTGTGAATACTGCTGCTGAGAACACCTCTACTGTGAGGTCTGCTGCCATGAAAACCAATGCTGCTACTCCTGCTGGAACGTCATCCGCTCTGAGGATGACATCACCAACTCAGCGTCTTCAACGCTGTGTTTCAAATGCACTGGTTAAGGAGTACCGTCGTAACGGTACTATCCCAACTCTGGAGGCCGCTCGTCAAGCCCTCCAAGTTAACAATTCTACCTGGTCGTCCGGACAACGGCGACCAGCAATCAAGAAGCAGGCGGTGCTGACTACCGTCTCCAACCGTTTCGGGTCGTTATCCCCGGAACGCAATTTCCATTCACTCCCTTATTCTGAGGAAGTGAATGAGCAGGTCCCGCGGGACCTTAATTCAAAGAGACTGGAGTCCTTCTCAAGGGCTCCCATCAACAATCGCCGCCAGACTCGTGCGGTAGTGCACCCTCAACATGATGAGGGTACCGGCTCCAGGCATTCAGCTCAGGTTCCTCGAACCCGAGCAGGCAAGATGAATCACCAGAGACGGAATCCGGTTAATAATAGGCAGGTTGTCATCCCTGCCATCTCCGGAGAAGTCCACCAACCTAACTTGGTGGCAAACAACGAGCAGGCACACACACCTGCCCGTTTTAATCCCGCTGTCCAGCAGACTCGTCTGGCAGCATCAAGCCGATCCCGCCAGGCAATTCCGGCGGAGTACCATAGGCAGGAACATACACCTGCTTATACATCAGCAGTTAGTCAGCAGGCTCGTCTGACTACATATGATGGATCTCGTCAACAGCGTTTGGCGAAGTGTAATCAGCAGGCACATACACCTGCTAATACTAATCAAGCCTACCAACAGTCTCGTTTGGTAGCGCACGGAGAAGTCAGTCGGAAAGCCCCGACGACAAACAGGAGGCAGACTAAACTCTCTGCCTCCACACTTGAGTACTGTCAGGATTCACTGACAGGAAAAGGAGGACAGGAGCAGGCACATACACCTACTCCAAGCCCGGAATGGACGTATATCCCTGTTCCGGCGGCTGAAGTCACCAAACATATTTTGTCAATGGTGAAAGAGCAGAAGCAAATTCCTGCTCATATTCTGGATGCTTGCCAGGATATCATAACAGCTTCAGCATCATCTCAGGGACAGACACATAAATCTATCCCTAGCAGTGGAGTGACACATCAACAATTCACTCCGGAACAGACACACACATCTGTTCCAGTCCAAGAGGGTTGTGGGGCCTACTCCCCCATATCATATGGACAACCAAGTCAGGCACATACATCTGATTTGAGCGATGATCGTCAGCCTAACCTGACCATCTTTCCTGATCAGGCACATACACCTGCTCAGAGCAATCACTTTCGTCATCAAGTGATTTCTAAAGCGAGTAAGAAGGCATCTAAGAAAAAGATCCGCCCAGCACAGTCAGGAGATCAAAGGCCAATCTGTAACAAGGCCTTGCTCGATGCTGGAATTCTTGAAGCCCTCAGACATTTATCGGTCGGAATTCAAGATTCTACTCCCTCAGTTCCCAATAACAGGAACATTAATCCCGAAGGTCTTCAACAGACACTTCCTCATGAAGACTTGCTTCATGAAAATTCGGTCAATCTTGAAGTTTCTTCTTCAGATGAGAACCACAGGAACCCTCTGTGTGGTCAGAAGACCAAGGAGCAAGAGATATCATCTTTTGCTGTAACCCATCATGAAGGTCCTCCTCATGGTGATGAACTTCGCTGCGAAAGTCCTCTCCGCAGTAGTGATTCACATTGTCTCGAAAATTCTTCAGAAGGCAATGTAGTGACGAGAAAGCCCTCCTATCTCGAGGCACTTGCAAACGTAAAACCAGTCATGTCTGAAGTTTTACTATCGGCAGGTGAAACTCTTTCTCCATCAGAAGATAGCTTGGGGTTTAGGTTATTCTCCGAACCTTCCCTAGGTCATTCATCTTCCAACATGAATAGTGATTCCTCTACCAATCTTGTTGAATCCAATGAAGCAACAAGGAAACACCAACTCTGGTCCAAACAGGTAGAAGAATCTTCATTTTATGATAAAGAGGAAATACTGAACATGAGGAAAAAACTGGCAAAAGGTGAAGTACCAGTCATGTTTTGGCCTTTGGCTGATTCACAGTATGACATTCCAAAGATGTTGACGGATGATGGAATCCATGATATTCGTCTTAACATATGGAAAACTCTTTGTCAATTAAAGAAGAAGGTATTATCTTACGATGAATATGAAAATCATCTTAAGATAATAGAAGGGTTACAACGCCAGATTGATTTGGCATCTCTATCAGTCTCTCGGTATCCGAAGGCTGAAAAGCAACAGAGAACCCTTCAACGTTCATGCCTTGGCGCGCTGAGAAAATTGCGTCAGTTAATTTCCAATGCTCCATCTAATGTTCATATCAGAGGATGGGGTATTCACGGAGCACTACATTTCACAGTGCTTTCCGGTCAGCAAAGCCCGCCGAAAATGGTCTCATGCAATGTTATTGCCCATGGCCGGCCACAGTCAATGGGCTTTGTTCATAATCAAAATCTTGCTCGAGATCAAGCTTCAACTAGTTCCTCTCAAAATCAAGTATATAGAGAACAGGTTGTTGAATTGCTCCTTCATCAAGTAGGCGAGAATATTGCGCAAGCCTCTCGTCTGGAGCAAACACGTCATCAAATGACAGAAGTTTCGGAAATCATCCAACGGTCTGTTGAACCAGGTGATAAAAGTGGATACAGGTTAATGCATCCAGCTAATTTCCGAACTAAGATCCGCAAGATCAAGAGAGATTTCAAGAAAATCTCAGACATAGCATGTCAAGAGACACCCCAGCTTGCCAGACTGGGGACTTCTCTAACCCAACCCTCAGAATCAACGAATGGGATTCGAGGAGTTGAGCAGAAGCAACAGGAACACCCCCAGTCCACCGGACTGGGGACTTTTTCAAATCTCCAATCCCTCCCTCAGAGAAAGTCAGTATTCTCTCGATTAGGGAATAAGCCTCAAGAGGAACGAAGAGCCAAGATGTCAGGAGATTCTCTCCAAGTGACGGTTCACAACGAAATTCCTGAGGGGTCAAGTCAACGGAATGCCATGTCTTATCATGGACATAAAAGGAGACAATATCATAGAAATGCTGATAGAAAGGATTTCATGAAATATGCATCCATTAATGTCATCACTGCTGTTGCTGCTGATTCACCAGATGAGGCTCAATCAGAGGGATCAGATGAAGAGGTTCCTGCTCAAGAAGTTGCGCACACAGACCTAAATGAAGAAGGTGTGCGCACACGTAATCAAAGGCTTACCCAAAATTTGGGTATTCCTTCAAGTAACCCACTTCCCCCTCTCCGAAAAGGATCCAATAAGGGGAAAGGAAAGAATCAGGTTACTTCTCACCCTTCCTCTGAAGGAGGTCAATCGCTCTCATTAGAGCAAAGGCTTGCACAACAGGAGGAAGAAATGAAAGAATTAAGAAGGTTGAATGCAGAACTACTTCAGAGTAGTCTTCTTCTTAAGAATGCTGAAGTCCGACAGCCGAAGGAATTTGTTGTAACTACTGAGATAGATCAGGAATATCCTCCTTTATCAGTACACCCACAGAGGCCTAATCCTACGGGTCAAACGCAACAACGGTTGGCAGCACTACCATTAGTTGCAGCACCAACCTCCACGGCTGTCCAAACTCCATTCATTGCACCTACCCAAAACCAAGTTCAACCTGACGTTTCTCAAAAGTTAATAACTACTATTGAGTCATTAACAGCTCGGTTAGAAACTATGGAAGGGAAACGGGCGCAAGTTCAACCTGAAAAGAAAGTTTACCCTGAATGGGTAGATTCAATTTCTCCTCCATCCAGTTTTGGAAACCCTATTTTCCCTACTTTCAATGGATCAGGCGACCCTGAACAACATTTGACGCATTACGTGTCTTGTTGTGATCCTATGATGGGAACTCCAGAACAACAAGAAGCAGTGAAACTCAGATGCTTCGTGCGAACCTTGCAAGGACCAGCTTTTGTCTGGTATACAAGCTTGAAATCCCGGTCAGTCATCGGATGGGAGGATCTTCGTCAAAAATTCCTTCTTCAGTTCAGCTCAACTTTGCCAAAAACGATAGTTTTCGATCTTACAAACTGCAAGCAAAGGGAGAATGAAAGAGTCTCTGATTTCATTGCTCGTTGGAAGGGATTAACGTATTCCTTGAGTTTATCACTCCCTCAGGAGGAATTATTGCCAATCTGTGTGGCAAATTTGCGTGACGAATTACGCACGCCATTAATCCCTGTGAAATACACAGGAGGGTTTCGAGACCTTACTTCAATCGCTCAACAGATTGAAGATTCCCTTATGCAGGCTAAGGTTAAATCTCGTGTAATTCCATCAGCTCCAGGAAGAAGAATGGGTAAAGCAGAAACTGCTACAGTTATGCTTAAACAGGCACCTGTACCTATTTCTACTTCAAAACCTTCATCTTCTCGAAGGGCTCCACCTCCTGAACGCCAACAACAAAGGCTGTTTCGTCCAAATGATCAAAAAGATCAACGACGAAAACAATTTGAGGATATGAAGAGTAAAACATACTCTTTCCGAAGTGAGCAAGTTCCTGGTTACTTCATTTCAGCTCTGGAAAATAATTTGGTTCAAATACCAGTGCCGAAGAGACCAAACAAGGAAGGAGATGAAGACCGTCCCAATTATTGTCCCTTTCATCAAATGTTGGGACATCCCATCCAGGAGTGTTTTGTCTTTAAAGACCTCCTACAAAAGATGGTTGACTTGGGACAAGTCAAATTGAAGGGTTCTTCAGCTCATGTAGCGTGTATTACCGCTACAGATCCAGAGGAAGGAGGCGAGTGGCAGGAAGTCAAAAGCAAAACTGAGAAAAAATATGATGATTGGATGGTCAGAAAGACAATCAATCGGACTCATTCCATTTTGCGAACACAATTGAAGAAACCAATTGTGTCTCCTACAAAAGCTGCAGTAAAGCCTCCATCAAAGGACAAATCCTCAAAAGGGCAGCGTAATTCAAAGAAGAAAGAGGAATCAGGAGAAGATGAGTATGTATCAAAGCCTAAATTGTCTTTGACTCTGGCAGATTTCATGCCATCTACTTCAAAGTCACGGGCACCGCCCCATCAAACGGCACAGCCTAAACAGGCTAATCAGGCAGAGTCTTTATCAGACGAAGAGTTAATCTTTGGTTCTGTTTAATCTCAATGGATGGAGAACACATCACGACTCCAACTAATGCCAGATTTCTGAAGAAGTATTTTGTATAAACACAAAATATTGTTCCCAGAACCAAGACTCTTACAATTGGTTCATACACCAAGGTCCGGTATGACCTTAAACTACACCAAGGTCCGGTATGACCTTAAACTACACCAAGGTCCGGTATGACCTTAAACTACACCAAGGTCCGGTATGACCTTAAACTACACCAAGGTCCGGTATGACCTTAAACTACACCAAGGTCCGGTATGACCTTAAACTACACCAAGGTCCGGTATGACCTTAAACTACACCAAGGTCCGGTATGACCTTAAACTACACCAAGGTCCGGTATGACCTTAAAATACAGCAATGGTCCAGTATGACCTTAAACTACAACTACGTCCAGCATGACGATAAACTGTATGGTCCGTGCATATGACCTTAAACTATTCGCACTTATGTCCCTGCAACATGACATTAAACTGTGCAGCACCAATAGTCCTAACTGCAAGACTTTAAACTGCATAGTCCCTGATTTTGTCCTACATGACAATAAACCGTATAAAAGTTCCTATATTTTGTCCGAGATGACATTAAACTATATTTTGTCCTAGCAACATGACATTAAACTGTGTGGCACTTTCATCGTCCAGCATGACGTTAAACTGTGTTAAGTCCCTTATTGTCCTACATGACACTAAACTGTATTCTGTCCGAGATGACATTAAACTATATTGTGTCCTAGCAACATGACATTAAACTGTGTGGCACTTCCAACGTCCAGCATGACGATAAACTGTAAAAAGATCAGAACTGATATCCTCATATTGATTCACCTTAGTCTTAGCTACATGACTTTAAACTGTACAGCATCAGTTTGTCCTTGCTATATGACGCTAAAACTATACAACAATGGTCCAGTATGACTTTAAACTGCAACTTCGTCCCACACGACATTAAACTGTGAAAAAGTTCCATAAACAGTCCAGCATGACCTTAAAACTGCATCATTCCTGGTCCATGTATACGACCATAAACTATTTGCAAATATGTCCAGCAAGACGTTAAACTGTGACGTCCTAACTACATGACGCTAAACTGTATAAAAGTCCCTCACGTCCGGAAAGACGCTAAACTATATAATCATCAAAAGTCCAGCATGACATTAAAACTGCACAATCCCCCTTTCGTCCAATATGACGTTAAACTGTATTGTCCCCATCGTCCTAACTACATGACGCTAAACTGTACAGAAAGTCCTTGATATGTCCTACATGACATTAAACTGTACATCGTTAAGGTTGTTATTACCTCTTGTTTCTCACACCGAGTATGACTCACGTGAGCTTAGAGCGAACATCAACCATAACACTCCCTTTGGGCCACTAACCATGTGTAAGTCCCAACAACATTTTTTTAGATCATTGTCCACAAGAACAACTTGATCATTAATTCATTCTTTAATTGAATTACACAGACTTTGATCCTTGCCCTCCAGGCTGGGTATGTAGGCAACCTCCCAAGGTTCAAGCCCAAAAACAATCTCTTCACATCGGTTCACCACCATCTCATATGATAATGATTTGTGAAACCACCCTTGGAATCAATATCTTTACATTGATTCACTTTCGTCCTTGTTATATGACGTTAAAATATACAACACTTTTGTCCAGTACGACAATAAACTACAATATTCTTTGATTTCCTCATTTGAGAAGGAACCATTATTAACATTGATTCTTTTTCAATCATGGTTTTCATTTTCAAAAAGACTACATACATACATGGTAATGCCTAAACTTTTTATCTTAGGTTAAAACCATCATTGCACTAAAGTCCCTTTTCACCCTTCACATGTACGAACCAAATTTGTACAAAGGGTAGTTTCTAGAACTACGTGGACTTGATTCCCATCTTTATGGGATACGTAGGAACATTCGAGTGTCCCTCGAATCCAGTCCCAAGTCTTTTGGGCCTAACCCCAAATTTCACTTTCAGTCCCTTGGCTGAAAAGTCTTCATGAAAACACACACTGTGTATTCATTATTATGGTCCGAATTCTATGACCCTAAACTAAGATCACTCATACTTTCGTCCTGCACGACGTTAAACTGCGTTTCAAGAACTACGTATGGCTTGATTCTCATTCTTATGAGATACGTAGTGAAGTCCAAATTTCAATTCAGGATCCACCCACAACATGATTATGGTTTTTTCATTGACCTATGTATCTCTATATACATTGGAAAATACCCATCTTTATGTATTATAATCCTAACCTTAAATATTTTCAGATCTTCATAACCCTTTTCATGACTTATAGTCACAAAAATGTCAAACTTCTGAGAATTATTTTGCCTGACTATGCAGCACGTGCCCATAGGTGGCCTTGCATAAACAGTCCACATAACAGACTTGTCAGCCAAGAGATGCTATTTATTTGACCATGCAGCCAATGCCCATAGGTGGCCCTGCATGTTTTCAACCCCCTAACGGGTTTGTTAAATAATAGTAACTTCATTCTTGGGAAGAATGCCTCTTTTGTCCTTATTTGTCTTAAACGACAGTATGTAGGGATCCGCAAAAATAGCCATCCTTAACATATTTGTCCCATATCCTTTTTCATGATCTGAAAGTATTCAAGTCTATGGTTTATTCTTCTTCCCTACGTTTGGGTCAGACCTTCGTAGGAGTGATATTCATCCAGTTCTTCGATATTCTTGTTTGAAAATATCTTCTCCATATTCAAGTACCTCTTTCCATACAACAAACTCTATGCTTTAGAAAATTTGAATCTCCATAAACTTTCACTGGCTTTTAGCACTAGGAAAGTAAATTTCTGAGAGTTCTTTTGCCTAACTATGCAGCACGTGCCCATAGGTGGCCTTGCATAAACAGTCCACATAACAGACTTGTCAGCCAAAAGATGCTATTTTATTTGACTATGCAGCCAATGCCCATAGGTGGCCCTGCATATTTCAACCCCCTAACGGGTTTTGTTAAATAATAGTAACTTCATTCTTGGAAACTACTTCTTCTAATGCTATTTAGCTCTTTTTCATATCATTCCTCAGATTCAAATATTCTTAAGTCATAGTTTACATATTTTCTCTCATACTTGAGTATGGTAATTTGTTTTCAGATAAATTATCAAGGAATTGAATCCATTTTAATCCATTTTTCGGTCAAAGCTATTTCGACCTTAAAAAATTAGCCCCTTTATGTCCGGCGTGCATGACTTTAAACTGCCCACACAAAAGACAAAGGAAATCTGAATAAAAGTCAAGTTCCAGCACACTTGTGCGCTGCCCTCTGCGCCTTGAAAGACTTGCGCGCACTCCCTTTTCCTTTGGAGGGATTCGATTTCCTCAGAGTCAAATCCTCATTTCTTTCCGGATCCAACTCTGAGGGGGGACTTTTGTTGACGCTCCTTTCGTCACAGAATCTAAAGGTCGGAAAAGGGAATATCTGATCTCAAAGTGATTCATCCTTTGAAGAAACATAAAAAATCGACAAAGGGATGAACAAGGAGAACATTGCCCATAGGTCGCGCAAGTTCCCTCATGGTCGCGCAAGTACACTTGCGCGCCGCCTAGTGATCGTGCAAGTACTTGCGCGACACCTTATGGTCGTGCAAGTGACTTGCGCGACCTAAGTGGTAACCGCTCGGTAACCGCTCGGTAACCGCCCAGGGCCTTATTTTGCCTATAAATAGACCCTGTGGGCCCCCCATTCGGGAAGATCGGTTCCCAGAAACTCGGATCAAAGCTCCCGACGCCCAAGTCTCTTCTCAAAGCTTCCAGAACACTTCTAAGGTAATTTCTTACCTAGAATGGAAGATCTAAAGGGAAGAAGGAAGGCTTAAGTGTTGAAACTTATCAAACACTTGCGCGCCGACTTAATTCCTTCAATATAACTTGCGCGTCCCCCTTCTGGAAGAACCTCAAGAGGATGGGAAAGGGTTTAATAAAGAGTCGCTCAAGTAATTCAACTCTGGTTGAAAATCGCGCAAGTATCCCTTATGTCGCGCAAGTATACTTGCGCGACCAATACTTGCGCGCCGCCGCAGGACTTGCGCGACCTTCAATACTTGCGCGCCCCTATCTTTTTGGGTGCCCATCTTGCCCTTTTTCACCCCTCTTAAGCCATTTCACCCTTCCTATTCAAGATTCAGTCTTCAAGATACTCTTCAAAGCCATTTATGGCATGATTTCTTGATTTGACATCCTTATCTGAAAGGAATTATGTGAAATATCTCTCAAAACCTAATGATTTAAACATCTTTATGTCATCAAAGATTGAGAGTTCATTCATTCAACCTCATCCTTTAAAATGAGAGAATCCTAACCTGGGTCTCCTTTTCAGGAATAAGACTCAGTCATAACCTTGGGCTTCCTTTTCAGGAGTAAGCCCCAAGTCCCCTAACCTAGGCTTCCTTCTCAGGAATAAGTCCTAGTCATAAATCTTGGGCATCTTCCTTAAGAATAAGCCCCAATCAAAGTCCTTTAATCTTGGGCATCCTCCTCAGGAGTAAGCCCCAAACCTTAATCCCTAACCTGGGTCTCCTTTTCAGGAATAAGACTCAGTCATAACCTTGGGCTTCCTTTTCAGGAGTAAGCCCCAAGTCCCCTAACCTAGGCTTCCTTCTCAGGAATAAGTCCTAGTCATAAATCTTGGGCATCTTCCTTAAGAATAAGCCCCAATCAAAGTCCTTTAATCTTGGGCATCCTCCTCAGGAGTAAGCCCCAAACCTTAATCCCTAACCTGGGTCTCCTTTTCAGGAATAAGACTCAGTCATAACCTTGGGCTTCCTTTTCAGGAGTAAGCCCCAAGTCCCCTAACCTAGGCTTCCTTCTCAGGAATAAGTCCTAGTCATAAATCTTGGGCATCTTTCTTAAGAGTAAGCCACAAGTCTCTTAAAATTTCTCTTAACCAGTCATAAATTCCCTTTGATTTGGGTTTCCTTTTCAGGAATAAAACCCAATCATAAGTCCCCTCCTAATTTGGGCATCCTCCTTAGGAGTAAGCCCCAAGATTAGAGTATTCAAATCTCCATAAAGCACATATAACTTTGTGGACCCTGTTCATGGATTTTCTTCCTAAAAGTAAATCCTAAACCTTCACCTATCTGGGCAGTCATCTATACATAAGCCCCAAAACAAATTCTTATGATTGCATCTTTTATGGAACAATTGTCTAAATTTTACCAATACCTCTTGTTTCTCACACCGAGCATGACTCACGTGAGCTTAGAGTGTAAAAGTAATTATGACATTCATCTTTGAGCCATCAATCATAAAACATCATATCCCATTTTCTCAAACTACGTGGGTTCTGATTCCTTTTTCAAAACAAAGGATACGTAGGTAGCCCATTCATGGGTTCGATCCCAACATTGAAATAATCTCTGTCCTTCTGAATGACGATAAACTTCAAGTGCCCCACTGAGTGGCTTTAAAACCAGCCTGGTCATCAAAATGACCAGGAGACTTTTATATAAATGTTTTGAAGGATACCATTGACCAAGAATCTCTAAACAAATATAGATGATTCTATATTGATGAAGAACCTCGAATACATATAAAAGATTCTCTAAATCTCTTGCATATTTAATCATTTATTGTTAAAACTAAAGGAAAGCTCATTTAATACTTGGTAATGTAATAAGGATTCACGAACTTAACTTAAATCTATAAAGAGAGTCCCGGAGTAGACAATAATTCCCCTCAAAAAGGTGTGATGAGTCCGACCTCCCATCCTCTCGACCAATGCAAATTCCTAAGCCTTATTAATCCACAAGCTAATGAGCGCCTGCCTTTGGAAAGTAGGTCCAAACGGATGTGGAATCATTGGATGTTTCCGGTTCTACGAACAAACCCGTTAGAAACCGATCGGAACGTTTGAATCTCCCGTCAAGGAGGTCATCCCCGGATTCCGCGCGAAACAGTGTGTTACCATGTTTAAATTTTAATGTTTCATTAATACCAAATTTTAATTTTTATATCATGTTTCATTTAAATTTCATGATAGTTAATGTTCTATATAAACTCTATATATCTGATGAGGTCCTGACTCAATAGTTTATAGATGTTGTAAGAGGTTTTTGGGACTCAAATATTTTCATTGGGTAATAATCAAACTTCTTTGATTGTTTCCTTTCACGGTTGATATATTCCATCTTATAGTGATTTTAGGAGGTATTCTATCTTATTTTCTATTGAACTAACATTTCACACAAATTTATTCTTTCATGATTATTTTAGTGTTTTATTAGAATTAATTTTCTGTTAAGAATAAATCTCTTTATTATTAACGTATTTTCCTTCAATGTATGTATTTTTACATCCCACCATTGCTCCCTTTTTTCTAATGGAATCTCAAGTTTTTTTCATCTCTAATGATATTTTTATTTACCTTGTATCATTTTAATGAAAATGTTTCAATAAAATTTTCAACAATATTGTTTTTGAATAATTTTATTTCAAAATTTTCAAATTATTTTTCTATCCATTCAAATTAAGAAGTTCTACCATCCACTAGACATTTTGTTTTCATGAAAAATATTTATTTTCCAATATTCCATTTTTAAATATTTTTTTTAAAATGTAAAATATTAAAATGTATTTTAGTTTCCTATTTTATAAACATTATGTATTTTTAAATTCACCATTTATAAAGATATTTTTAAAGTAATAGTTTCTAAATAATTTTAACATCCATTTTTAAGGAATTGTTTTCTTTTTCATGTCCACATTATTAAAAACTATTTTAAATGTAAATGTTTTTAAATTATTTTCTCTAATAAATTTTGATAATATTTATATATTTTTAAAGATATTTTATTTTAGAAATAATTTTATTATGGTTTTCCAAAGTCAAACCTTTATCACCAAAAAAAATTCTTAGCAATGTAGTTTTCACAATAATGTTTTAAAATGTTTTATGAAAACCATTTGAATTATCACATATATATAACTCCCATGTTTTACAATCCATGAAGTGATGTTTTTTTCAACCTATTTAAGTTATTATGATTTGATTCATTATGGAATGTAATATTTTTTAGATATATTATAGTTTTATAAGTTCATGAAATGTGATGTTTTCTAATGGTTTATGAATTCCATAGTTTTTTCCTAGGTACCTAATTCGACAATTATGAAATATCATGAATCCCAATTTTATTTTTAGGGTTTATTTTATCATGTGATGATTTTTTTTCAAGTGACAAAAAAATGTATGGATAATGAGATGGATGGGTCTGACATAACCTTCTAATGTATGGAGTAATTTATTATATCTCATTTGATAGAAATTGTTTTTCGAACTAGCTAGTATGTAACTAGGTTCATAAAGAGTAAGTGTGATTTGATTCATCCCTACTCATAATTTTATCAGTGAATAGGTAGGCTGGTTTACAGGTTCACAATGATAAGAAAACTCATGTTTATGATTGTTCCAATTCATCAAGTTCTTTATCATGTAATTATATGTTTTCATGATTAAACCATATTTTTAATTTATTCTATGTCATGCTAAATTATTTTTGGTTATTGATATGCATTTTGAGATAATCCATAATAGTTATATATTCATAATGTCCTGGTTATGATTTTAGGATACTTTATTATGTTTAATTATTGTCATATAAGGTATTATTATATTTAATTAAGATATATTATCCTTTCTCATGTACAATTTAATGTTTATATATTAACAATTTATGATATGTTATTACATTATCATGTTTCTAATATTACCCCTTTCTTTTGTTTCTATTTTTTAGATTATAAAGATGATTATATCATTTGAGATATGTGGAAAAAGGTATATATTAACATGATTATGGAGAAATGTTTTCATGTATAGTAAATTAATAAGTCTATGTATTTAATATATAATGTACTAAACTTTATAATATTTCTCTTATCGTAAAATTTGTTATATGTATAATAAATCATGGTATTAATGTATCTTTTATGTCTAATTTAGCTTGGGTTGCTTCACCATTATAGCTCAAGTGACATAGTTATTTTTCTAGAGTCTCTTACATACTTACATTTATGAATCAATAAATTAAATTATGCTCGCAATTCCATAATGGCTTTCAGGGTCACAATTTTTCATCGATTGAATAGGGATTGAGATTGACTCAATGATATGCTTTACAATTACTTTAGAGTTAATACAAGTTGAATTTTGGATTTTTATTCACAAAGGGTTATATATGATGAAATATAAGGTGAGGCAGATGGTAAATTTCATAAGGTGTTTAAGATGATATCCAAATGGAATTTTGGATATGATTCCATAAGTTATTGTATATGATGAAATATTAACGTGAAATTACCATAAGTTTAGGTATATTTAGTGTAGGTGGGATATTTATTGAGATATAAACCAAATTCTATTAACATATACTGTGTGTTTTCTTATATAATAATGTTAAATATTTGAATATATTTTGGAAAAAAATTATAAATCCCAATGTATATCATATGCTTTGGTTGTTTCATTTCATATGATGTAATATGGAGACATTACATCAGTGTCTCCAAAAGTTCACATTGTATGATTTGTATGTATATTATAAAATATATATAACATTTGATTAGGTTTCTAAACATTATGTGTTACTTTTGTGAATTTACCACAATTAGATATTACATATTGTTTCATAAGATGAAACTCATGGGATATCAGATTTTGTGTTCATATGATAAATGTATAATTGAGAAATAGAATTAAGACTTACATTATAAACATATGATTTAAGGTATAATGGTTTACTACTGGTTTATTAAAGGAGGTTATGACATGATATTTATTGCATTTAAACACTCCCCATATATGGCTAAATCTCCCATACCTTTATTTTTGAATCTTTGTCCTTTTCAAAGTGATATGCTAGCATGTTGGGGAAGTCAAGGGAATATCAACCATGTGGTGAGAGGTCTATCTTGAAAAATGAATATACTGTTGAGAGGGGATCTATTAGAATCCCATTGGTGCTATATATTAAGATCAATAAAGAGAGTAGAAAAAATATTCATTGTTGGATGGTACACATAAAAATTAATTGATTTTATAGTTTGTGTAGTTTCATGATATAGGACATTGAGATTCTTGGTTTTATATTTCTCAATCATTACCACTACCTTTGATAAGTGTAATAATACCTTATGAAACCAAACAAGGCCCTTGAATATGGTAAGATAAACCTATAAAACTATGGATTAATCATAACTTAAATAATAGAAGGAAATAAATGACTTAATAATTTATTATTGAGGGATTTTCTTAACATACCCACAATAATCCTAAAAATTTTCCTCATATTATTGATAAAAATTTATCTGAAAATTATATAAATATTTATCCAAATTAGTTAAAATAATTTACACATCCTTTAAATAAATTATACCTATACAAGTTGTTTTTATTTTATCATTTTTATAATTGTAAATTAATTTATATGAGAACAAATTAAATAAATAAATTATACCTTATAAAATAAATATTATACATTTTGCTTTATTTATTGAAACATTATTTTTAATATATTTATTATATTATATGGTAATTAATTAATTAATTGAATAAACCATGAACTCTTAAAATAAGAAAAATTATTTGAAATGAGCAAGAGATTAATATAATTGATGGTTTATCAAGTTCTGATAAACCAACCTAGACCCTAGAGAAAATACCTGATTGATAACTTTCTTGGATTGAGTTCTAAATTTCATCATTCACCCACATGTAACTATTATTTAGATCAGACATTGATTAACCACATGAAACATCTAATAAGTCATTCTCTCTTTATACAATAGTATACTCACATTCATGTAAGATGAAATCATGTTATTAGAATTAAATTTAGTAATTAATTGTGGACACACATGCTCTAATATAAATTTAAATAGGGAAGGATGATTCATAGATCATAATAATTAAGTTACTAAGATTTATTAAAACCATGTAATAACAAAACTAAGTTAAATAAATACATCTAAACATACATAACATTTTCCAACTCATGATCATTCAACATGAAAAAAATATTCACAATGGTTGTAACAATTAAATATATATCAATGAACATTAAATAAATGAAAATTATTTCTAATTAATGAACTAATTTAAAATATTTTTATGGTTACCCTTATAGTCCCTAGGTACATTTTGGAATACATAAAATTAATTTCTCTAATTTTTAGAATTTTAACCAATTTAATATATACATAGATATTGTTTATAAAATATAACATATTATCTATATATATATTAAAAGAGAGGGAGGGATCACTGGCTATGCTCCTCCCTAATTATTATCCAACCAATAAAACTCTTTTAATTATTTAAATACAATGCCAATACCATATTCATATCAGTTTTACCAGACTATTAAAAGACATGGGTGTTGTAATTTCCATATTTTATGTGTTTTATTTAAAATTTAATTTTTATTAAACAATATATATAGATATATATTTTGAATATTAATACAAAAATGTATATATTAATAAAATATAATAATATAATAATATTTATAACTAATGATTTCATTAGTCTTAATGAAAATAATAAAAAACTCGTTAATTCTATATAACCTCAAATTAATTTTTTATTTATTTAATTTTATAAAAACAAAAAAATGAAACAAAAAATAATTATAATTAATTGAAAAAAAATTATATTAGATCTATTAATGATAGTGAATACTCCAATTTATAATAATTATCTACCATTAGAGCAAAAACTATACCCTTTAAATGAAGTTTAATAAATCAAATTTTTTTAATAATAATAAATTAGTCTACATGATCAAATATAACATAAAGGATCCTTGATGTAGAAGAATCTACAAGACATGATGTTCATTTAATTGTTTCCCCATATTAACATGAATAAATGGTCCTGAAAACTTCAATAGAATAATCCAATAAAATATATAATTATCTATTTAAATTAAATAAATTCCTCAACTATTTTACTTTGGTTTTAATTAATAATCATAGATGATGTTAATGAATAGATCATAGATCACAATGATGTCATCATTATAATATAATATAATAATATATATCTAGATACATTTCAAAACAAAATACAGAAAACTCTAAATACCATTATTGGTCTTTTGGGACCTATTTTAAGATTAACAAGGGATTTTCATTAGTTTCCTTCAACCAGAACAAGGAATGTCTAATCACCTCTCTCTAAAAACTCACAAGAAGATAGAGAAATCATTTTAATTACTTATCTAGGATATTAGTGAAAAATTATCTTCATAATATTATGTCCATACCATTATATACATGTTATATTTATTAATTAAGTCATTATTAAAAGAACAAGAATAAAATTTAATATTCAAATTTGATCATATTGAATGTTTCAAGTGAAATAAACTTAAATAATAATAAAATAACTATTATTTTTGTTGACATAAGAAACTTATGACATTCATCTCTCAAATAATAAATGTGCAGTCACAATTTTTTATTTTAGGTGATATGTAGTAGTTTAATATAATATCTTAAAATATAAATATTCATTTAAATTATATAAAATACATTACACATGTCACTGCACTCAAATAATAATAATTATTATTTCATGACACACATAATGAAATAATATCATTTACTAAATATGATATTCCAAAAATCAATTTTAATATGAATTTCATCAAAACATACTAGTAGCGTGAAATTAATCCAACTCAACAAGCATAATATTGTATGAATCAAATAAAAAATGGACTATGCAAGAGAATACTGAAGTTATGAAATAAAATTGTACTAAATTGAATTAAATTAATATAAAATGAGTTTAATTGTACCAAAAAATTTCCAAATAAGTTGTAAACTATAATTTTTTCAAATTGTATTAAATTTTTGTATAATAAAAAATTTATAGTTTACATATAAAATATAAATCATTTGAATATTTATAAATAAACTATGAAACATTTATATATTACATGATTATGATTCATGAAAACCATGAAAATTGTTTGAGTATCCTATTATTGTATGAAATATATGATCATAGAAGATGCCATTGTTATAAAATTAATGAAAATACAAACACACATTATGAGGATAATTTATAATCAAACCAAAATATAATCATTTAAATGAAATTTAATTTTCATATATAGATATTATATATCATTAGATTATTATTCATTACGTAACATAAAGATTAATGCTAGAATTTTATAGGTTTAGTATCTTTGGAAACATGGATAAATAAAAAATGGGTTCATAAAAATCTAAATCAACTCCCACTTAGTTTTTCACCACTATATCCATTGTTAGATATACAACACACAAAACCATTATTCAAAACCATGAGAAATGATACAGAATAATGTATCTTTATATATCTTTAGTAAGGGAAAATAAGGGAGATATCAGTGATCACTTATGTATAACATGAACATAAGGGTATGTGAATATAACCTTAACAATTCAAAACTATACCGACCATATAATATATCTTAATCACAAGTCATGGCATAATTATTTTAAGTTCATAAGACATACATCACATATAAATTAATGATCATTATGCATGAGATCATAACATTATCATAGGAATGTGAAAAACAATAAGTTTATGACATTTTCATTATGTATAAATAATAAAACGATCACTCATTAGGTTAAGTACATGAAATTAGGTCCTGAAATAACCTTTTTGAAATCAAAATGGATCCATTATTAACCTTATAAACATGATAAGTATGTCCCAATATAAACTTATTGACATGAAAACCATGTCCCCACATAATATTGTGAACATGAAATCAGGTTCACAGATAATATAATTAAATCATAAGTTATACATAATTACATAATTAATTTGAGTGAAATAAGAGACCCACCAGTCATATAATCATAAACCACACATATATACACTGTGATATCATGAAAACATTTAACATTTCATCATAACATAATCTATGGAAAATGAAACTGGTTCCATAATCGTATTACCACCATAATAATAAAGCAACCCATTAAATAATAATGATAGTTTCATTAAATAATATCCATAGTAAAATATCACTAACATAAAATAATATCATCATAGATAAAAAATACATTAAAAGAAAACAATGAAGATTTATAGGGGAAAATGAAAATTTTATTTTGAGACCACTAATTTGATGTCCAAATATTTCAAAAATATAAGGAAGAAGATTATTTTAATATAACCATGGAGTCTTGTAAAATAGTATACATATAATTTATAATTCATGTTGTTAAAAAAAATTCATGCCAAATACATTAAGATAAATATTTATTCCCCATTTTTGGTAAAAAATAAAATTCATATAATTTAGAATAATAAAATAATATTAATTTTAGAAATTTTTTATAAAATAAAAATTAGGTAAAAATTACATTAAACAATCATAGGAGTGTAATATAGTCATTTTTTAAAACATATTATAAAAAACCCCAACATGGAAGGAAAATACTCAGAACCAAAGTGGAAATACAATTTATTTTCCTTAAAAACATTTTCATAATAATTTTAAGTATCAAAGAGATGTATATGGAAATTTTACATTAAGATTCCATAAATAACCAGAGGATAAGTAAATTAATTGTATTTATTTGACAATTATTTGACAATTTTATCATAATAAATGAAATCATAATCAATCATAACAAAAAATCGGATTGAAAAAAAATCCCTTACTGCTATGGTAATCTAGGAAACAGAACCTCATAAAATAGATAAAATTAGATGGATTTTTAAATACCTAAATTTTTCAGGTGAAACACAATAAAATAAATTCATGGGTTGTGTATACACAATAGAATTTTTTTTTGAAAAATATGGCATGTGTCTCACTGAAATAAAATGAGATGATAATACCCTTACCTCAGTTACAACATCCATCGTATGTGTTAAAACAGACTTTATAACAAAGTATGTTTTATTTTATATCTATTATAAAGTAATAGTCATATATTTAATACCATATATTATTTTCTTGTAATTTTTTATCTCATTCATTAATAATTATTTATTAACATAATGATTCTGGGTGATAACTACTTCATTTTTATATCAGTTTTGTTTTAGTGTATTTGATCCTTGTAACTTGATCATGGTTTTGACATATATAGAATTTTACTCATGATAAAAATATAATATATATTCAATATATATATATATATATATATATATATTCTTCCTTAAAAGGTATCGATAGAAAAATGAATTACAAAGTTTTAGGAGACAATATAGTGTACGTGCATATGAATGTTTTTTACTTTTCTATTGAAGGTATGAAAGAATGTAAAATAAATAATAACATTTAAAGAATAATTTCTATATTATATATATCATATATATGTAATTAATCTATTTGTATTACTTTCCATGAAAAATTTAGATGAAAAATAATTTAAATCGCTTCATGGAGGTGGTGGTCCAAAGGTACGTTTGTGCGACATTATCATTTTACAAAAGATTGGAAGGTAAAAATGAATATATTATAACATAATTAGATATTTATAATTACATCATTTAAAACATTAATATTAATTATTTCAATATTTATTTCCATCCATGTAAAATTATGATGAAAAATGAATTACACTTCTGTTTAGAGACTGTAAGCCATGTATACACACGGGCGATGCTATTTTTTTTCTTGGATAGAATAGAAATTGAAATTGGTTATCCCAATATAATAATAAAATATAACTATATTGAGTATGTTTTATTTTTTTAATGGTTGTTATGTATTCATAGATTGTAGAAGAAAGAATAAATTTGAAAGGGTTGGTAAACAAGATTACCTCTTATTCGGTATACTTAATTTAACTTTTCCTTTAAGAGAACTAGGGGTGGAATTTTTGGAAGGGAAACACCTTATAAATATGTTTATAAGATAAATGATAAGGGTTTAGTCATTTTATATGGCTTAAAATGTCATTAATAAAGGATATAAGGGGTTTCTTTTTATAAGTGAGTGTTGGGACACTCTTGGAATTACATAATGTGTTTAATTAATATAAATTAATCTTCCAAGATACATTTATAATAATATATATAATTATAATATAAAAATATGATGAGTATAAATCTTCACATACAATAAATGTTTGACATGTTTTGGTTATTTGTTTTACCATTATCTCTTAGTTTTAACTCCAATTTACCCACTTGATATACTCCACAAAATCATAATTTTCTACAATTTAGGGGTCATGAATTACACCATAAAAGTGAAATAGACTAATAAATGGACCATGGTTGAAATTGTAAACCATATCCCATTCAATGTTATGAATATTTTATTCTTATGAACTTTATTTAATTTAATAAATTATTATTAATGGTAAAATATCATTAATGCAATTTTCTAATTTATTCACATAATTTCACATTGAAAACAACATGAAACCGATTTTATTAAAATATTAAACTATATAAAATCAATAATATTTTATATATTTCATTTAAATTTGTTTAAAACTTTCAATCACCAAAATATAATTATTTTTTGAGATTTTAAAATCATTTACATGATTTTCAACTGTTTGGAGAAGCATAGAGTTAATGTTACATAAGAATTTATGATAAATATCCAATCACAAAAAAAATTATATTTATGTGATAAAAAATAAATTAAATAAAATTTTATAACCAAATAATATTTTTTTTATCTATTCTAAAAAATATCATACATATTAGAATTATTAAAGTCACAGTTTTGTGTTTATATTTTATGTAAATATTGTTATGGTCAAAGTCAATGAAAAATTTAAGCAAGTTTTGGTATGCTTGATAATGTTCTGTTAATTTTAGAACTAAACTCATTAGATAGGTTAAAGGAATGTTTTATAGAATTGTTAAAGCCGTATTCCAGTGTTTTATCCATTTTGACCCATTTTACCTTTACCGAGGTGAAAAATATTATACCAAGTAACTATTTAAAATGAAAAAAATTAAAAAAAATTATTTATTAAATTTGATTATCCTGAAAAAAAATGTTTAATCCACTTATAAAATTAAATTCATTTAAGTGATATAATTTAAATAATAATAATCCAAAAAAACTTGATGTGAAGCAATTTTTTGGAAAATGTGATTTGCGCATTAAAATTAACAAAGATCAACATATAGAGAATTGATGATTTAAATGGAATAAATTTGATTATAATATAACAATTGGATAATTTATAACATTAATTAAAAATTAAAAATATAATTGTTCTTCTAAATTTCTTAATTTAATGAAAAAAATGAGATTATTTGAAAAATCTATGTTTGTCATTATTCACTAAAAATCAAGCATTTCAGATAAAACAAATCAATAGCCAAATATTAATTTTGATGTTAAGATTTTAAAAATGATATAAATTTTATAAAATAAAATTTTAAAAAATGGAATAAATTAATTATAAATTCCATTTAAAAAATGCAATTAAAATAATTTTTTAATAAATTTCCTATTTTCAGAATAATATGACTGCTAAAAAATGTGTTCCTATTTCATAGAAATTTTTAAATAATTGTGTATATATTAGGAACTCTATATAATGGAGTTAATCATATTCATACCATCCAATTCAATGTCTAGGTTATAATATTTTTATTGTACGCCGCAATTTTTTTAAAGCTCAGCATTGCTTTTCAAGAATGTTATTGAGCACATTATGATCATAAATATTTTTTATGATGTTACATTATCCACACAAAAATAAATTTATCTCACACAATTTTATCTTTGTTTTCAAATGTTTAATAACTAAAAATAAATTTATTGAAACCCACATTATACAAATACATAATAAAACATACTTTAAAAATGGAAAGTGGGAATAAATAAGGTTTCTCGAAATAACACATAACTTATTTTTCATATAAAGATAAATTTTATGGGAAGTTAGAATATATATATATAGGATAAAACTAGAATATGAGGAAAAATAAATAATGATAGATAACAATATCAAAAAAAGTAAATGACCACAAAACCATAATTCATTGAGGTGTGAAATGACCATCAATTCGTAAAAAATGATCGAAAATGTATTGAAATTTTAATTTAATATATATTTCATAATGTTGAGGGATTATTTTACTGCCAGTACAAAGAAAAAAAGAAAATATACTTACATTATTTATTTACATTAAATAATCACAATTTAATCCTTAGGTAGTACTTCAACCAATTTCCACATCATGTATAAATCCAAAAAATGAATATTAATGATGAATTTTGTTTCCTTAAGAAATGAAATTAAGTCTTAATGGATCTTAATGTACATAAAATAATAACAATTCATTATTTTTGTATCTAGATATTTAACAAAAAAATGGTTTGTATAAGTTATCCAATATGGATACATATAAAAAATGTTCAACATAATTCATTAAAAATAATAGTTAACCATAAATCCCTTCCAAAATATGTTTGACCAAAATGAAAACCAAAAAATTTAAAAGATATGATAATTTTTTAAAGACCAACTTTTTAATTTTTCTCAAGAAGAGATGTAGTAGCTCACAATGTCACTTACCAAACCTGTAGATTCCATTATTATATATTCTCCTAAAATATGGTAATATCCAGAATCACTATAAACCAAAAAATAAAAACATACTTTCTTTTAAAAAATAACTCTTCCTTATTTGGTCAATAAATAAAAAATTTATGAATATATTCTATAAATCCTGAACTGCAATAAAATACGTAAAAAAACAACATGAAACAGTTTTCATTTAATCACTAATTAGTTCTAGTGTCATCAATACTATCACACTTACTTTATCAATATCAATCATCTCATTATCTAAATTGAACATTATTATCTCAACATAAGGAACATTTTGAGTGTTATATTTCCCAAAATCACGTGTCTTTTCATAAAATATCACATTAACATTAAATTAATTCTCTATGTTATTTGTAGAATTCAACATATCCATTAAAATCCTTTATTAAATAATTACATATAAAAATACATATATGTTACATGATTGTTAAAACCATAATTTCAGTAGAAAAATAATTTTGTAACATAATTCTTGGATACAAGTACATAAACACTTCATTACTTATACATATATGATTGATTTTGAAGAGGTTATTAATTGGTCTAAGAGTTAAGTCAGGTATTAGGGAATTGACTCAGATAATGCCTTAGTTCCCTATATATAAGACACCAAATTCTTTGGAATTATTACTGTATAACATTAATTTCAAGAAAAAAATTATTCTCTTACATCATGGAAATCTATGGAGTGATTCTTCTAATATCATTATTATGAATAAAATTGACCTATATTTCATTCATGGTGTTCATGAACTTTATTTTTATCTTATTAGGAGTTTCAAGAATGTCATCCACGTTTATGATTTCAATCTTATAATAGGATGACTTATTATGTAAAATCACATGGTTTCATATTTCAGCACATGTTCTACAAGGTTTCACATTAAGTCAATTATTCCATTTTCCATCACATTAAATGTTAACATGAATCTTCCTAGTTACATCCATTGAATAAAACCAAATAAAAAATATAATGATAAATAAAGATAATAATTTTCATTAAATATTAGTCACTCAAAATAATGACAGCTAAATATTTATCCATATAACCTTTTGTTTAATGTTGTCATCCAGGATCAAAATGTATTAAAATCAGTAATAATGGTTTATAATGAAAATTATATTTAACCCCATAGTATCTTTCAGGAGTATTAGACAAGGTGCGCTATAGGGGTAACACTCACCATGCATTAGGATGATTGTTGGTATATACTCAACCAGCTCATTTGGGGTAATTACCCTAGGAAGGATATATTCCCAAACAACATCAAAATTTAGTATCATGATTTGCGTGTTTTTATAAGGAAATATTACTAATTTACTTACCATAACATATGATTTTTCATTATACATAGTATTATGATAAGGGTTCTCACTAAAATTTCCCATCCTAGTCTCCATTAGTTAACAAAACCTTACTCTGTTAGAAACTGTAATGACGTGATCTTTTTATACAATGATATTTTATCTTATTAGATCAATATTCATTTTAAAATATAATAATATACACAATAATCATATGGGTTTATTATATTTGGATACATGGATACAGGAAAAACTACTTTATAAAAATATTCATCATATCCAAATTGTTTCTGCACAATAAGAAAACTTCTTAGACATATCATACTTAAAAACATTTTTTATAATATGGGGAAATAAAACATAATAATGGGTGAGATAAGATGCATAGAAAGGGTAAATAATGGATATACCAATGATTAATTAATCATAAAAAAAGAATAAAGGTATGATAAAAAGATCACAACATTTGAAAACTTTACCCAGTATATCTCATATCATAATCACGATTCTTCACCTAAATCTTGGCAGTTTATATGGAATGAATCATAAAAAAATCAAATAAAATTCTATAATAGGGAATAATATTTTAATATAATTGTGTAAAAAACACAAGCCTATTACATTGGGATCATGTATAAATATAAAAGGTTCAATCATTATTTCGAGGATGATAAATATGGTTGTCGCATAAACTTATGGACATAAAACTAGGTCCATGCATAACCATACATATATGAAATCTAGGTATACACATAAAATCATGGACTCGAATACCAGGTCCAAATTTGAAAATATGAACATGAAATCCAGATCACATATAAAATAATTAACTTATGAGATATCAATATTCATGAAAATTAATAGAGGCCAATAATGGATTCACCCATCATAAAATCATAATCCATTCATATTAATTCTATAAGATCGTGAAAATTTTTAACACATCATCATAATATGACTCAAAGAATAGGAAACTATATTCATAAATATATTATCATAAAAAAATAAAAACCATATAGAGAAATAATAATTTAATAATCATAGAATAATATCAACTTTGAAATATAAGTTACATTAAAGGATTTCATCATCGATGAAAATTAATTAAAAAGATTTCTTGGATCATTTCATGAGGAAAATACCATTTCATTTTAAAAACAATAATTTAATGTTAAAATATTTAAAAATAATATGGAAAATGTTTTTTCTCAAAATAAAAGCATAAAATTGTAATATAAGCATCAAATTAATGATCATCCACGAAGGTGGAAAATTTGGTTAATGCCATATTTGTTAAAATAAGGATTCTTTTCACATTTTCGGTAAAAAGTCAAATGTAACTCATTCGAAAAATTACAGATGACAACAATTTAACAAGTAATTTATAAATTAAAATAGGGTAAAGATGAATTTAATAAATCATATGGGAGTTTTAAATATATTCTTGAAACAATTCTGTAGAATATATGTACATAGAAGAAAATGATTTCCATGAAAATATGAAATAATGTATTTTTTTCTTAAAAACATTTTCATAATAATTTGCAATAAGAAGATAGAAATAAATTTATACTACATGAAAATTAAATTAATAACCATAGAATAATAAAATTATATTTATTTATCAAATATTATTGATATAATCTCATCAATATAGTTCTAACTATAAAATATCCTGAATAAAATTCGATTGAAACCTAAATCCCTTGCCGCATTGGTAATATTTGAATCAAAACACCATGAAATAGAAGAGAATATATTTGTTTTTAAATCCCCATAATTTTTTTAGAAATAGTATAAAATAAATTCATAGGTACTATAAAAACATCAAAAAATAAAAAAGTGATGAATATGTCACGTGTCTCACTGAAATAAAAGTGTGATGAGAAAACCCTGAACACATGCTAGACATACATTATACATGTTTAATACTCTTGTATAATAAGTATATTTTTCTTATAAATATATTATAGAACCATATAAAAATATATAATAACAAATATTATTTAATAATAACATTTTATCAATAATTTACTAACAATTATTTATTAGAATTGCTTCCCTCGGTGATAATTGCTTCTTTTCCATGCATGTTATGGTTCAGTATTTCCATTCCTTGAACATTAATCATGGTTCCATATTTAATAGAATTATTATAATTAAAAATATATAATATAATATATATATATATATATATATATATATATATTTAGATTCATCCTCAAGAAATTTATTGATAGAAAAATGAATTACACAATTTAAGGAGACAAAATGTTATTTCTATGTATGAACATTGTATTAACCTTTTTTTGTTGGAAAAAATAAATACAAATAATAATTACCCTTTCTTGAATAATTATTTCATAATATATATCATATATATTTATCAAATATATCTTTATTATGAACCATGTAAATTAGAAATACATATAAATCGCATCTCGTCGTGGATGCGGTAGTGCACATGTAATCACAATCGATGAAATCATTTTCCAACAGATTAGAATGTAATAATTTTTATACTATATAAAAATTATATAATTATACTAATAAAATTTATATTTTTTTCACATACATCTTTATAACCATCTAAATAGTTTTTTTAATTAAAAATTAATTAATCCCGTAAATGGAGAAAATATATCGTATCTTTGTAAGAGAAATGTTTTCAGTTTAGGATGAGAAAGAGAAGGAAAATGAATGTACCGTAATAATAATAAAATCATAATATATTTATGACACATGATCCATTATATTAGGCTATTTAAGATATATATTGTGAATATTAATGAATGAAATTTGAAAAAGTCTATAAGAGTGATTACCTCTTATTCAATATATTTCCGTTAATAAGAATTCATTTTGAGGGATAAATGAATCCAAATTTATATATTACGAATTTAATAAGAATATTATTATTAATACCTCAATAAAGAAAATATAAATAAGTATTGGTTATGTTTTTACCATTATCATTTTATTTTAACCACCATTAGCATTTTTAACAAATTGCATAAAATCATTGTTTTTATTTAGTTATACGAATAAAATGTGACAATAGAAGAAAAGAGACCCATAAATTATAAAATATTTATATTCTCAACTATATCTAATTAAATTGGTCTAAGATTTTTTTTAATTTTAAATATGTTATTAACATATTATTTAATATAAAGTATAATTAATTTCATTTATGACATATTTCAATTTATTTTAAAATGAAAATAACATGATAGTAATGGAAATGAAATATAAACCATTTAAAATTATATAATATCATTTTTATATATATAATATTTGTAATAGTTTATATCACCCAAACAATATTACTTTTAGGGATTTTAATATCATTTACATGAGTTTCATACTGCCTGCACAAACATTGTGTCAGTGTTATGTAAGCATTTATGTAACATCCTAAGTAAGTAATGAATAATAGATATTTTTATCTATGTCTATTAATGATTAAGATAGTGTTTTAGAGGCTTAAAATGAAAATAAATACAATTTTATGCATGGAATAAACTAATATTCTTAAAAGATTGTTTTACTACCTTTTGATGGAAAACCCTTTTTAAATCTATATTTTGACAATTTTATAAGCTATTTTTGTCAAAATAAACTTATTATTTATGATTGGGACATCAAAATTTACTATTTGTGAATTTTTGGTATTTTTCTGATAAAGTTCATTTTTAATGAATAGTGAAAAATGATGTATTTTAATTCAAAACCTCTTTTTAATCTTATTTATTTATATGATTATATTATATTTTGAATTGGTTTTGAAGTGAAATTAGAATATATTTTTACTATTTTATCCAATGGTGGTCATTGGAATCAATTTCACTTTGAAATTGGACTTAAACTAGTGTCAATCTTTTGATACTTATTGTTTCATAAAAACACGCTATTTGTCATGACATCTGGAATTAGTTATTAAATTAATTAATGAAACTTACATGTTTTGAAGTTTTTAAAATATACATCATTTTTTAATTCTAAATATCACATATAGCTTAGGGTGAAGTTTTGGTATCTTTCTGAAAAACATCAATTTTTGATGAATAGTGAAACCACTAAGTGGTAGTTAAAGAAACTGATTTTTCGTTTAAATGAAACTTTTCCACTTCTGTGATTTGATTTTCAATAATCCGACATACATGGTTGTCATTAAGAAGTAAAATGTGGTTCAATGAGATTAAAATAATTTTTTGGTGAATAGTATCTTTTCAGTTCTTAATCGCGATTAGTGGTAATTAGTGTAGTTTAAGGTAAAAATGATGTTTTAATAATATGAGATGATCTTGACACATGTCCTACCCTCATTGGATGTATCATGCCCGACCAAGACAATCCATGGGTCAACTTGGGGACCCCATAGAGCCACTTTGGTTGGGAAATGACATAAATAATTTTTTTATTTAATGTTAAAGTAAAAATGAAACAAAAATGAGATGTTTGACTAAAACAATTTTTACATGGGGTTATACAAGTCAGACATTTGATTATAAATAGTCATTGGAAATATAAAAGGATTTCCTACATCATAGTATTTGTTTTATAATTTTTATACTTTATATAAATTAAATTATTTATGACATCATGATGATGCAGCGATTACCTCATTAATAAAGGATTTAAATAAAATGAAATGATAATGTAAAATATATGACCTACACATGTCCAAAACCTATTGTATGAGTGTATTTCGAACCCTTATCACCTTAGACTCAAAACACATCAATTTGGGACCATTAATATCCGAAATGCATTCTAAAATAATGTAACATTTCTTTAGTTTCCAAGAGTGCCCCTCCTCTCCTCTTATAAAAGGCCCCCACCTCTACCTCCTTACCCACACTCCCAAAGCCTTTGGCTCGGCCAAACCCTGACCATTTTGTCTCTCCACATCCCTCTATTTCTTCTTGAAGCCTCACTTTGGGCAGAAATCTTCTCAAGGAATCCTTTGAGCTCAAACTAAAGAGAGTTACCCGATTTTAAGGTAATGTCTTCACTTGAGTCATTTTGTTTTATTTTGCTTCTCCAACCCCATAAACTCTTTTTATTAATTTATTTTGTAAAAACTACAGAATCTTAAATATACTAGGATGTTTTTATAAGATGTATTAGAGCTACACATACACACACCTATATCTAACGGTTAATGGACATACTGTTTCCGTGGATGGTGAATTTATGCCTCCCGAAACGATGATTGTTCAACATTCTTTTAACACCTTCAAAGGTGGCCATTAAGATGTCACTATATTTATATATGATATATAATATGTTTATGTTTTCCCTAAGCTTCTGTATTTTTCATTTTGGGCAAATCTTTATGGTTTCCATTATGGGTAAACGCAATATCTTCATTTATGGAAGTGCGGACTACCGCCCCCTCAAAGTGATTTGATTCGTTAAATACCATATGTGGGACGTATAAAGGATGGAACTATGATATTATATATGATATTATACTGTAATTATAATATAACTTTATATCTTTATGATTCCATTATATAAAATACGAAATAGAAATGAAAGTAGCGTTCCTGCGTACGTACGACTTACCATCTCAATGAATGGTGCATTTCATTTCTTACCTCTAAATGATTATGTAATATTATAAATGAATGTATATACTGGATATATATGATATATACATCATGATTATAATTCTGGATATAATGGATACATGAACAACTTGTGATTATAAAGGGCTTATTTTTTACTCAAGTACCAATGATCGTTAAAATGACCGTTATTAACATAACTAATTACATAGTGTTCGTGACATGGCAATAAGTGATATAAAAGGAATAATGAACTTGAAAAAGGTTCTTAAATAGGTAGAAATTAACTCAGGTTTATTATTCAGGAGATTAAAGAACGACCGAGTCAAGTTGGACCCGGGGTATGGGTCTTCGTCTCAATCTCCTTTCATTGATGCATATTTTGTTTTATACACAACCTTCTTTTATACGGTGTATAAACCCCTTTGAATTTTACGTTTATTCAAAAGGAGTCTTTTTTATACGAAGCGTTTACTAAACGACAAAAAGGAATTTTTTTGTCGTACATATGCGGCGACAACGACTTCTCTGCTGCCGTGACCATTATTTGAGTTTCGGCTTCCTCTACAAGCCATACATTTTTAAAAAAAAAGAAAAATAAATATCATGTTTTACTTTTCTTTTATTTTGGTATTGAAAATTGTTTTCATAATGTTTTTATATCAATGTGTTTTATTGATATCTTGTGATTGAAAGGTGGAAATGTTATGTTTACTTTATGCATGTTTTATGTGATACGATTATGTTGAGGTTCTTGGGCATTATTATGAAGACGGGTGGTTCCGTGATAGAATAAGGGCGGGTGAGCCCGATATAGCTCTCCAATGCATTGGGTAACGCGAAGGAGTGAAACATTAAGGTATATACGAAGAGTTATTGGGAATATATTGTCATGGGTATTCCAAACGTAACCAAGAGGGTTACTCCCTACGTAAGAATGTTATGAATGCCTCAAGTTACCTTTATGTCTTATGATTTCTAAGATTTATTCATGATTTGACGAGGTATGTTAAAGTGCTTATGTTTTATGGGTAAAGTATGATTTCATTATTAAGTATATATGTACCCATGTTTCCTTTCCATATTTTTATATCCCTTACTGAGCTTTTTATGTTCATCCCAAGTTTTTTTGAAATGTTTTTCACAGGTCAAGGGAAAGGTACATGATATGATGATAGTGTCAAGGAAGTTTCAAGAAAGAATCCATGTTTTATTTTAAATATGTTTCCATTGATGGGAAATAAGAATACTATCTTTATGTAACCACTTTGTTTTTATGTGGAATGTAATGCAAGTTTTATGATCTAATTCTTTAAAACTCTAAACCCGAAAAGATCCTCAATGTGTAATCTTGTAATAAATCAAGATTAAGTAATGGTTAAGGCTGGGGCCTTATAGTTGGTATCAGAAGTCGGTTTAGATAACTTTAGGAGTTATAATTATATTAAATTATTATCCAAAAATATTTTTTTTTGAAATGATATAGAATTTGAAGATTACCATGTTGCTTCATCTAAGACATGTTTGTTCAGAATGGTTTTCCGCAGAGGAAACAGGGAAACAGTGCTAGGAAGGCATACAGAAGGAAATAACCTTCCGAATCAGCATCCTGAGATGGTCAGAATTGGAACTGAATAGTTTGTTGCAGTAATGGCGCAGTTGACTCAAGAGATAAATGGTGGTGGTATCCATGCACGAGATCAGCCAGATCAACCGCAGAGGAACATGTCAGCGGTTGAACATTTCATGAGGCAACATCCCCCATCATTCAGAGGATCATCTGACCCTGTGTTAGCTGAAGGGTGGATTAAAGAACTAGAGAATATTTTCGATGACATGGGGTGTTCAGACAATCAAAAGGTTAGTCTTGCTATTTACCGTTTGGAGGGTGAAGCAGATCAGTGGTGGTCGATGGTTAAAAATATCAGGGACGCTGATGAGATTGATGCTCTCGACTGGGATGAATTCAAAGGTATGTTTCTTGAGAAGTATTTTACTAAGGCAGTTCGACTTAGGATGGAAAATCAATTCTTGGAATGGAGGCAAGAGGAAGACTCAGTGGCTACCTATGAAGAAAGTTTCACTCGATTGGCAAGGTATGCTCCAAATTTCATCCGAGACCTTGATAGAGAAATAAATCGTTTTTACTCAGGACTAATGCCAAAATATTCAAGGGAATTAGATTATCGTGAGTTTAAAAGTTATGAAAAGCTTGTTCTATGTTCTAAGAAGGTGGAAATGGAGTTTTTCGATGATCAAGTGTTCTATAACAACCATCAGAAGAAGAGACCGAGGTGGCAGGAGAAAGGTAAGAATTCTTCAAAAAAGTCTGATGGTAAGAAAACTAAGTTTCTAGTTTGTGATAAATGTGGCAAAAGGCATGCTGGGGAATGTCTTCTAAATTCTGGAAAGTGCTACCAATGTGTTAATATGGGACATAAGGCTCGTGATTGCACTGAAAAGGATCAAGGGGAAGGTAAGACCAAATTTGATTTACAGTTAGTGAAATTTTATAAGTGCAATGAGATGGGTCACTATGAAAACGAGTGTCAGACAAAGAGCTTGAGTGATGGGAAGTAGTTAGACTACAAGCAGAAATGGGTGGTGAAATCCTTTGCAACTACTTCAGCAGATGTCGGGCCATCAAATGAAGTTATATTAGGTACTTTGATTGTTTTTTCAGATTATGCCAGTGTGTTGTTTGATTCGGGGTCTACACATTCTTTTATCTCTAAAAACATTTATAGTAAAATGGGAATACCATCTCAAGGAATGACTCCTGAAATTTTGGTAAAAACACCTGGGGGAAATGTTTAGGCAAAAAGAATTTATAAGAATCGACCTATCCTTATATGTGGAAAGAACCTACTTTCAAACCTTATTGTTCTACCTCTAGTAGAGTTTGATGTTATCCTGGGTATGGATTGGCTCTCTATTTACCATGCTAAGATTGACTGTAGAGCTGAAGAAGTTTCTTTTAAGAAAGACATTCAGTTTGTGTACAAGAATGAACCCTTACTGTTGATAACTTATCAAGAGGCCGAGAAACTTGTAAAAGATGTAAATGAATGTTACCTTGCACACATCGTTGAAAATAAAGGAACTGTTCAGATTAATGATGTGCCAGTGGTAAATGAGTATCTTGATGTTTTTACTGATGAGTTGCCAGGAATAATACCAGATCAGGAAGTTGAATTTACTATTGACTTAGTTCCTGATGCTAAGCCAATTTCAAAACCCCTTTATCGAATGGCTCAAATTGATCTTTTAGAGTTGAAGGAGGAATTGCATGATTTATTAGAGAAAGATTTCATTCGACCTAGCACTTCACTATGGGGTGCTCCTGTTTTATTTGTTAAAAAGAAAGATGGTTCAATGAGACTTTGCATTGATTATAGATCCTTGAATAACATCACTTTTAAGAACAAATATCCTTTGCCTCATATCGATAAATTGTTTGATCAACTCTAGGGAGCTCAGTATTTTTCAAAGATTGACATGAGATCGGGGTACCATCAGCTGAAGGTAAAGGAAGCAGACGTTCCAAAGACTGCGTTTCGTACAAGATATGCACATTATGAATTTGTAGTAATGCCTTTTGGGATAACCAATGAACCTGCTGTATTCATGGACTTAATGAATAGAATTTTCCATGAGTTCTTGGATAAGTTTGTGGTGGTTTTCATTGATGATATTTTGGAGTTTTCTAAAAGTAAAGAGGAGCATGAAAGACATTTAAGGGTTATCTTGCAAACCTTAAAATAAAAGAAATTGTATGGGAAATTCAGAAAGTGTGAGTTTTGGTGGCAACAAATTTATTTCCTTGGTCACATTGTTTCTAAAGATGGGATAACTGTTGATCCTGCAAAAAAAAGTTGTGGATGACTGGCCAAGACCCACAAATGTAACTGAGATTCGTAGCTTCCTTGGTTTGGCAGGCTATTACCGAAGGGTTGTTAGAAATTTTTCACGGTTATCTAGTCCAATGACTAAGCTAACTTGGAAGGGTGTTAAGTTTATCTGGACAAAAGAATGTGATGATTGTTTTCAGGAATTGAAAAGAAGATTGGTGAAAGATCTAGTTTTGGGACTACCTTCCAGGAATGGTGAGTTTGTTATCTACGGTAATGCTTCATTGAAAGGACTTGGTTGCGTCCTAATGCAGAATGATCAGGTAATTTATTATGCTTCATGACAGTTGAAAACTCATGAGGTAAATTACCCTACACATGATTTGGAATTAGCTGCTGTTGTTTTCGATTTAAAAATTTGGAGACATCATTTGTATGGAGTAAAGTGTGAAATATATACTGATCAGAAAATTTTAAAGTATATATTCACTCAGAAAGAGTTAAACATGAGACAAAAGAGATGGCTGGAATTAATCAAGGATTATGATTATACAATTCATTACCATCCGGGAAAATAAAATAAACTGGCTGATGCTTTGAGTCGAAAAAGTAATGCTTTATTAACAATGTTGCGTTTGAAACGTGAACCTTTAGTTAAGGATTTGATGAACATTGGCATAGAAGTTTTTGGGGCAGGATGTTCTTCTGTTTTGTTTTAGTTATCAGTGAGATCATCTGTATCAGATAGAATCAAGCTAGCACAAAATCAAGATAGTGAGTTGCAGAAAAAGGTAGATATGGTTCAGAAAGGTAAGTTTCCTGAATTCAACATCGATAATGATTGTGTTTTGAGATTTGGGAAGAGATTGTGTGTGACTTGTGATTCATAGTTCAAGAGAGAGTTGTTATGTGAAGTTCATAGTTCTCCATTTTCAGTTCATCCTAGAAGTACTAAGATGTACAGAGATCTATGGATGTATTACTGGTGGGATGGAATGAAAAGAGATATTGCTGATTTTACTATGAAGTGTTTGAAATGTAAATAGGTTAAAGTAGAGCAGCAGTTACCAAAAGGGATACTTCAGCCTTTACCAGTGCCAGAGTGGAAAATGGGAGAATATATCCATGGTCTTTGTTGTGGGATTACCAAAGACATCTCGAGGTAATAATGCAATCTGGGTTATTGTTGATCGCTTGACCAAGTCTGCTCATTTTCTTGCTATACGAGATACTTTTTCCGTAGGTCAACTTTACCATTTGTATCTTAAAGAGATGGTCAGGTTACATGGAGTTCCTCTCTCCATTGTATCTGACCGTGATCCGAGGTTCACTTCTATCTTTTTTAAAGGCCTTCAGAAGTCGTTGGGTACTGAATTAAATTTTAGTGCAGCTTTTCACCCTCAATCAGATGGGCAGTCAGAACGAACAATTCAGGCCTTGGAGGATATGCTACGATCTTGTTCGATGGATCATTAGGGATGTTGGGACCAACATCTTTCTTTGGTTGAATTTTCATATAATAACATTTTTCATTCTAGTATACAGATGGCACCATTTCAGACATTATATGGGAAGCGGTGTCAAAATCCAGCTTTCTGGGATGAAGTGGGTGAGAGGTAGTTGATGGGAACAGAATTGGTAGAAGAGATGGCAGAAAAAGTTCAACTGATTGAGAAACACATGAGAATAGCTCAGAGTAGGCAGAAGAGTTATGCAGACAACAGGAGGAAGGATCTAACTTTTGAGGTAGGTGATCATGGTTTTCTCAAAGTATCACCATTGAAAAGTGTGATGCGATTTGGTAAGAAAGGAAAGCTGAGTCCAAGGTTTATTGGACCGTAAGAAATTCTGGAGAGAGTTGGATCTGTTGCTTACCGAGTGTCTTTACCTCCGAGTTTATCTCAGGTACACAATGTTTTTCATGTTTCGATGCTGAGAAAGTACATGCCAGATCCATTTCATGTTTTGAGTCCAGAGGTAGTTCAGCTGGAAGAGAACCTATCTTATGAGGAACAACCGGTCTAGATTCTTGACCACAGGGAGCAAGTGTTACGGAATAAGGTGATTAATCAGGTAAAGGTTTTGTGGAAAAACCACATGATGGAAGAGGCAACATGGGAATCTGAAAATGAAATGAGGGATAAGTACCCCCATTTATTCGATAAGTAAATAAATTACGGGGATGAAATTTTCTAAAGGGGGGAAGGATGCAATATCCCAGGTAAGTAATGAATAATAGATATTTTTATCTATGTCTATTAGTTATTAAGATAGTGTTTTAGAGGCTTAAAATGAAAATAAATACAATCTTATGCATGGAATAAAGTAATATTCTTAAAAGATTTTTTTACTGCCTTTTGATGGAAAACCCTTTTTAAATATATCTTTTGACAGTTTTATAATCTATTTTTGTCAAAATAAACTTATTATTTATGATTGGGACATCAAAATTTACTTTTTGTGAATTTTTGGTATTTTTCCGATAAAGTTCATTTTTTAATGAATAGTGAAAAATGTTGTATTTTAATTCAAAAACTCTTTTTAATCTAATTTATTTATATTATTAGATTATCTTTTGAATTGGTTTTTAAGTGAAATTAGAATATATTTTTAACATTTTATCCAATGGTGGTCATTGGAATCAGTTTCACTTTGAAATTGGACTTAAACTAGTGTCAATCTTTTGATACTTATTGTTTCCCAAAAACATGTTATTTGTCATGACAACGGGAATTAGTTATTAAATTAATTAATGCAAATTATATGTTTTGAATTTTGTAAAATAGAAAACATTTTTGAATTTGGAATATCAAATATAGCTTAGGATGATGTTTTGGTATCTTTCTGAAAAACTTCATTTTTCGATGAATAGGAAACCACTAAGTGGTAGTTAAAGAAACTGATTTTTTATTTAAATGAAACTTTGCCACTTCTGTGATTTGATTTTCAAAAATCCTACATAAATGTTTGTCATTAAGATTTAAATGTGGTTCAATGAGATTAAAATAATTTTTTGGTGAATAGTAACTTTTCAGTTCTTAATCGCGATTAGTGGTAATTAGTGTAGTTTATGGTAAAAATAATATTTTAATAATATGATATGAGCTCGACAAATGTCCTACCCTCTCTGGATGTGTCATGGCCGACCAAGACAATCCATGGGTCAACTTGGGGACCCCATGGAGACACTTTGGTTGGGAAATGACATAAATAAGTTTTTTATTTAATGTTAAAGTAAAAATGACACAAACATGAGATGTTTTTCTAAAACAATTTTTACATGGGGTTATACAAGTCCGATATTTGATTATAAATAGTCATTGGAAAGATAAAACGATTTCCTACATAATAGTATTTTTTTATAATTTTTAGACTTTATATAAATTAAATTATTTATGACATCATGATGATTCATCGATTACCTCATTAATAAAGGATTTAAATAAAATGAAATGATAATGTAAACTCTATGACCTACACATGTCCAAAACCTATTGGATGAGTGGATTTAGAACCCTTATCACCTTATCCCTGAAACACATCAATGTGGGACCATTAATATCCGAAATGCATTCTAAAATAATGTAACATTTCTTTACTTTCCAAGAGTGCCCCTCCTCTCCTCTTATAAATGGCCCCCACCTATACCTCCTTACCCACACTCCCAAAGCCTTTGGCTCGGACAACCCCTTCCCATTTTGTCTCTCCACATCCCTCTCTTACTACTTGAAGCCTCACATTGGGCAGAAGTCTTCCCAAGGAAGCCTTTGAGCTCAAACCAAAGGGAGTTACCCGATTTTAAGGTAATGTCTTCACTTGAGTCCTTTTGTTTTATTTTGCTTATCCAACCCCCTAAACCCTTTTTATTCATTTCTTTTGTAACAAATACATTATATTAAATATACTAAGATTTTTTTATAAGAAGGATTCTAGATACACTTATAGACACCTATATCTAATAGTTAAAGGACATACTGTTTCCGTGGATGGTGAATTTATGCCTCCCGAAACGATGATTGTTCAACATTCTTTTAACACCTTAAAAGGTGGCCATTAATATGTCACTATATTTATATATGATATATAATATGTTTATGTTTTCCCTAAGCTTCTGTATTTTTCATTTTGGGAATACCTTTATGGTTTCCATTATGGGTAAACGCGATCTCTTCATTTAAGGAAATGCGGACTACTGCCCCCTCAAAGTGATTTGATTCGTTAAATACCATATGTGGAACGTATAGAGGATGTAACTGTGATATTATATATGATATTATACTGGAATTATAATATACCTTTATATAATTATGATTCCATTCTATAAAATATGAAATAGAAATGAAAGTAGCTTTCATGCGTACGTACGGCTTACCGTCTCCATGAACGGTGCATTTCATTTCTTACCTCTAAATGATTATGTAATATTATAAATGCATGTATATACTGGATATATATGATATATACATCAAGATTATAATTTTGGATATAATGGATACATGAACAACTTGTAATTATAAAGGGCATCTTTTTGACTCAGGTACCAATGATCGTTAAAACGACCGTTATTAACTTAAATAATTACATAGTGTTCATGACATGGCAATAAGTGATATAAAAGGAATAATGAACTTGAAAAAGGTTCTTAAAAAAGTAGAAATTATCTCAAGTTTATTATTCAAGAGATTAATGAACGACCGAGTCACGTCGGACTCGAGGTATGGGACTTCGTCTCAATCTCCTTTCATTGAGGAATATTTTGTTTTATACACAACCTTCTTTTATACGGTGTATAAACCCCTTTGACTTTTACGTTTATTCAAAAGGAATCCTTTTTATATGAAGCATTTACTAACCAACAAAAGGGAATGTTTTTGTCATACGTATGCGGCGACAACGACTTCTCCGCCGCCGTGACCATTATTTGAGTTTCGGCTTCCTCTACAAGCCATACCTTTTTTTAAAAAAATACCATGTTTTACTTTTCTTTTATTTTGGTATTGAAAATTGTTTTCATAATGTTTTTATATCAATATTTTGTATTGATATCTTGTTATTGAAAGGTGGAAATGTTATGTTTCCTTTATGCATGTTTTATGTGATACGATTATGTTGAGGTTCTTGGGCATTATTATGAAGATGGGTGGTTCTGTGATAGACTAAGGGTGGGTGAGCCCGATATAGCTCTCCAATGCATTGGGTAACATGAAGGAGTGAATCATTAAGGTTTCCTTGAAGATATTTAGGGAATATACTGTCATGGGTATTCCAAATGTAACCAAGAGGGTTACTGCCTACGTAAGAATGTTATGAATGCCTCAAGTTACCTTTATGTCTTGTGATTTCTATGATTTATTCATGATTTGATGAGGTAAGTTAAAGTGCTTATGTTTTATTGGTAAAGTATGATTTCATTCTTATGTATATATGTACCCATGTTTCCTTTCCATATTTTTATATCCCTTACTAAGCTTTTTATGCTCATCCCAAGGTTTTTTGAAATATTTTTCACAGGTCAAGGGAAAGGTACATGATATGATGATAGTGTCAAGGAAGTGTCATGAATGAATCCGTGTTTTATTTTAAATATGTTTCCATTGATGGGAAAGAAGAATACTATCTCTATGTAACCACTTTGTTTATATGTGGAATGTAATGAATGTTTTATGATCTAATTCTCTAAAACTCTAAACCCGAAAAGATCCTCAATGTGTAATCTTGTAATAACTCAAGATTAAGTAAGGTTTAAGGCTGGGGCCTTATAATTTAAGATAATGATTTCATCACAAATTAATTAAATATAAGTTAACATGATGATATTAACTTATTAATATTTCATATCATCATTTATAAATAAACATAAGTTATTTTATATAAACTATAAGATATCATACTTATTAAAAGTAAGAAAGTGACATTTTTGGAATTATATTTTACATAAATATTACAAAGGTAAAAATCCAAGAAAAATGGAACCAATTGGAAATATATTGGATCTATAGTTTTAAATGGAAAAATTCACCACTAAAATAGGATGAATCCAAGTTTAATAGAAATTAAAAATCCTTATTGAAATTTTTTGATGTTGTTTTACCACTTTTACCATTACCGAGGTGACAAATATTTACCAAGGATACTGTTCGCAATGAAAAACAACTAAAAGGTACAAATTTAAATAATTCTATCATTATAATCAAAATCATGGAATATTTTTTATCAAATTAAATTATTTTAAGTGGAATATTTTAGTTTAGAAAAACTCCTCAAGATATAATGAAAAATAATTTTAGAACAAATTAATTTTTAAGCATAAACAATTAACTTAAAAAAACCATGATTGTTTTGGATTTAAATGTATTAAATTATATAATTATAAATATAATGGATAATATTTAAAATTAATACCAAATATAAAATATAATGATAATTTATAATTATTTTATTTAATGAAAATAAATGATAGTATTTGAAAAATCAGTAATTTAACTATTCACTAAAAAATAAACCATTTCATAATAATATAAATTTTCACCATTGATAATTTTTAAGATTTTTATTTCAAAAATTATTTTAATTTTATAAAATAAAATTTATAAATGTAGAATAAATTAACTATAATTTCCATCTACAAAATGCAATAGAAATAATTTATGAAATTCTTTTATTTTAGAAGCATAAAATGATATTAAAAAAAAATTAGTTCTTATTTTCAAAAAAAAGTAGATTTTATTGAGTTTTACCATTATGTTATGATGTTACCAATATTCATACCCAACAATTCAATGGCATTATTATAAAATTATTATAATATATCATCCTTCCCTTAATCCTCAGTGTTGTGTATCAAACAAGATGTCAAGCTTCTTATTATCTTAAATATTTTTTTGTTTTGTTAAAATTATTATGTTTCATACTGAATAAAGGGATATGATTTAATTTTTATAAATCTAAAATCATATATAAAAATTAGAAACTAGACAAACATAGAATTTGAAGAACATTGGGAGAAGTTTTTATGTGAAGCGGTTCCAAGATCATTTAGTGATTCTTTAAAAAGAAATTCATGGATCAAGAACATTATTTAAGATTTACGTTGGATTAATATAAAGAATTCATGATTTATTTTGAATAGAAAAACTATAAACATTACATTATTGATTGAGGAGAAACAATATCAGCAAAATTTTATTTATAAAAATTTCAATTCAGGGTCTCTTTTATAAACAACTAAATTTGGATAAAAGAATGCTTGAATTATATGTCGAGGGAACTCAAAAATTATGGTAACATTATAGAAGATAAATTCAAAAAACTATAAATACATAAATCAACCCATTTATTTGTTGAAGTGTAAATCAACTAGAGACATAAAATATAAACCTATACAAGATAACCACATATAATAATAATAAAACATATATAAATATACCTTGAAAAAGGGGATCATGTATATTAATTTCTGTTGGATTAATTTCAATTATTATCAGGTAGGGATGACATAATTCATTTTATTGATATTTATAAAAATATAATTATTTTTTCTAATTAAATATTATCAATAATAGGTTAATTTTCTCTAGTAAAATTATATCATGCCAGGAGTAAAATGATAAAATCTCGAGAAATGGGTTACATGAAAGAGTCTTGCACATGGGGTTACACGCTAGGGTATATCCTTGGGGTATCATAGTAAAATAGCTCACATAGGTATATGTTCCTACATTTTCCTATGAGTAGTACCTTTTTTATATATTAATTTGGAAGAAGAAGAAGAAGAAGACATTGTATATTCATAATTCAACAACATTTTCAGTAAGTATTTATTCACTAAAACATTAAATAAAATTAAAGGAATACATGGAATGTCTTGGATTTATTTCCAAAGTAGAGATAACTTCTATTTTTATTGTATATTGAAGTCTAATCTAGTTATCTAGAATGTGGAGGTGATGCATCTAGGTGTTTTCACAGAAGTTAAGAATCATCCCAGATAGAGCTTCAATATAGACTCTAGCAATAAATGAGGATGCATTCATTAATGATAATTATTAGACCTACATGTTTATAAATAATGTTTGAGTTCATTATATAGTAGTTATCAATGGATTAGGCCGAAGGTGATATGTTCCTCTAATAGTGGGACATCGAAAGAGAGTTAGGGAGTGACCTTTGGGGAAGTAGTGATCTAAACCTATACATTATAGAGGAAGTGAGCCTAGGCATGGAAGTGATCTTTCTCAATCATTTTATTTTCTAAGTGAGCCTTACTATATTGGGTACAACATCTCAGTGTCATGGTATTCTTCTTGTTCATAGGCCAATGGGGGAAGTCAAGTTTAATTGCAGTGTCTCATGCATGATTTACTTTTTATTCATACATTGCTATGGGAAAGGGAAAGAAGGTGGTATTGTTTAATTAAAAACAAAATCCAAAGGGGAATTTGTTTTAATCTAGAAAACCCTAATTCACCCCATCTCAGTTTATTTAACGAAGTGGGGAAGGAAATTGGTATCATAGGGAAAGGATAAAACTCATTGGTTATATATTTGTATAAGAAATGGAGGTTTCTAATCACAAAGGGATTACGATCATATATGGAAAAAAATCAATTTTTGAAGATGCATTTGTACATCCAATATTATTGAATTTATGTATTTATGGAAGCGATGCATGGAAATTCAGCTATAATTTATAGTGGCTTTTTTAAAAGTTGACCGAAGGGAGATGGATGCTAACACCAAAGTAATCAATTCATTAGGCGGAGCCCTATATAATGCAATCTATATAAAGGTGTTTTAATGTAAGTCATTATATTTTACATGTTAAAGTTGTTAAATATTTATGAGGGTGACTTGAAATTTAGGGAAGATGAGCTATAGGTTCTATGGAACAAGTATGAAAATCATAGAATGAACCCTAATTAATCTGTTGTTGCATTATTTGACTGATTGAATTTTATTATGGAATACATTAATGGTAATGGGAAATTTATTGAATATGTAAATATTTTCAAGTGAATCATTAGATTTCATGACTTATTCCATAGGGTCATGTGTCGTGAATACCCCAAACCCACATCTGATAGGACATGAGATGACAACTAGCCTAAAGTAGGCATATCCCCCAAATGGGAGACATTTTCCTATGTACTTGTACACACACGAACATCTCTAACACTAAATTGATGATATGTAAAAACATTAAGTAATAAATGGATGCATACACTAAATACCAACCATAGATTATAATAGTGGTAAAACTGGAATGCAAATAAAGGCAAAATACAATCCCACAAAAAAAAGAAAAGTATGCCAAAGTGAATACACAAGTTCCTGAAACTCATCTGCAGAAAAACCTACCTAAAGGGTAGGTGTACGAAAACTTTCTGATGTCTAAGGAGAAAAACACTCATTTCGGATTACTATAATAACCACTTGATCCTTATTAATCTTGAAATACATCAAAGATTTGATCGAATTCACAAGACATGACATGTGGGAGAAAATCTTGTGCAAGGGTGAGTAAAACAATACTCAGTAGAGGACCCAAAATCCACAATGGTAATACCAGTAAGAAATAAATGATTTATACCCAAAAAGAAGGAAAATGTACATCATAATGGAAACACATGATGTATAGTCAACATGGTCAGCTCACACAGGTATATGTCTAAAGCAGAAAGAGAAGGATTTTCAATTGTAGTACACAGTTCTCTCAGTCTCTATGTCACTAGAAGTGTTGATTATGCATGAAGATCGATGGAGCACAGAGCGTCGATGGTACACAATGAATAAATAGTTCACATAGCATAGA
This sequence comes from Viscum album, assembly GCA_963277665.1. Lineage (NCBI taxonomy): Eukaryota > Viridiplantae > Streptophyta > Magnoliopsida > Santalales > Viscaceae > Viscum > Viscum album. The sequence goes on along the minus strand of OY728162.1, from coordinate 1,112,623,371 downwards.
TGGCACACATATTGTAAATGATGCATAGTGTGTCAATGGTTCAGGCCTCCCCCAATTCACATAGTCAACAATATCTCATAGTTAAAGCCAGCCGCATGATTCAGCTCATTGCGTGCTTATTATAAGGGAACCTAGTCCTCAATCCATTAGGTCAAAATACCACTTATACAAAAAGAAAATTAAATTAAATAAAAATGACTTTCTCATCGCAAGGGTCATAACACCACAATGTGACCTTCAAATAGACACACAGTTTTAATTTTACGACATTTTTTATGAGAAGTCCCAACCTGAGTCCCGTTCGGGTTCAATCCGAATCACTTGACCCTACCCAACCCATTGTCTAACCCAACCTTGTCTGACTAACCCAACCTGACTTAGTTTCATTGACCTGACTCGGCTAGACCCAATACATCCAAGCATGAACTGGCTTGGTCCACTGAGCTTATCCCATTGGGCGCACCCCCCTGTGCTGGTTAAACCTAGCCCGCGTTGCATGCTTGTTTACTACGTTGGACGTCACCTGCCCTGGCCACACCACCTAGTCCCTGTTGTACACCATGACTGTGTGGCTACTACGTCACACCCCACTGTGCCGAAACCCCCATATGCTCACCGCCTCCGCTCCATAAGTCTCCAAGCCATATCCTGCTACTTCCATTGCAACCTCCTACCATGGCCATTGGTCACTGCTAGCGAACAATGTTACCACAACCGCCACCACCACATGATCCCACCAAAACGATCCCTCTCAAACCACGTACCGTGACCACCACTGTCCACCCCATCAGTGTCCCATTTTCCATGCTCTTTTTGGAAGGCCCTCCCATGCCAAGCCAGTGAAACCTCCACCACCGACAGCCTTTCTATTCCACACTCCAACTGAACCAGCTGAAACCCCCACCTACAACCATTAGAACCTTGCGCCGCCACCACTTTTCTGCTGCTATCACACCACTATGGTGGCATCCTAGAATCAGTCCTCAATTCACATTTCTATCCTTTAGGTTTAATAGTTCATGGAGAAGGTAAACAACATGAGAAGAATTCACAGAGAATGAGAGATGAATAAGAGAGGTTTATGGTAGATAAAAGTCACAGATAACTCCTAAAGAATAGATAATGTCCATGTTCATGCCAGTCTTGATCCGTTCATGTAAGAATGATTATGAAGAATAATTCAACACATATATGTAATCCCAATTCAGAACCCCAAAAGTAGTTATCCATCCCACAAGAATAAATAAACCACCAATTAACCTGTTCATGGGTGGTTCCATGTTCATTGTTTTAATTTAATAGGGGAAATGAAATCATAATGAGATTAACATCTCACCACCTGGTTTGATCAGTTTTTTATGAATAACATAGGTATGTGTCATCGTTGATCCTTGATATGCGAATATTTGTCTTAAAGAGAGTTTCATTCCATGCCTATGAGGAATTAAAATCATATAATGATAACCATAATCTCCTCATAAAGTTTTCATTAAAAATAAAAACTCAATTGCGTCAAATAAAATATATTTTTAATTTTTTTTAATGATGGTTATGTTTAATTTATATCATTCACAGTCGACCCATGTCGGTCAATGTTAGGCCCTGCCTAAGTTAAATTCACTGATCTGAATGCAATGGTGCACTATGATTTTCGATCTGGGAACCCATTTAAAAGTTATTCCAATTTTAAGAAGAAACCACTCACACACTTTATAAAAAACATAACATTTTTTACATTATCATTCTCGGTACACCGTGCCTCAGAATCTCACACCATCCCAGTTCCTGTTCTCGGAAATTTCCCAATTAATTTATAAAAATAAAACTAGTGAAAATATGATTCATTAAATTATCCCCACCATATAGATTTATGTCTTAGAAATCCAAAACTAGGGATACTCAAAAAAAGGATGAGGGTACTGAATACAAATATGATCCTCCCACTCTAAAGTTCTCTCTAAGCGATTCCCATGATGACACTGAACACACACCAAAGGAATTTACCACCCATGAAGGATCTTCTCCAACTGATCCTTTATCACCACCAGTTACACTACAAGATTCACTCAATAATCAATGTTCATCTCACCCCAGTCTATAATGTGTGATGAAAAATGCACATACCTCTATAGGAGTGACATGTAGAATACATAATTCACTAAATGAAACTGTGGGTGTAGAGCTAGGTAGTACACCACATCTCCAACTTTACACAGAATCTGACAAGGGATGATTTATCTTAGAGACGACTTGTCTTCCCAACAAAATAACTATAATCCCCATCTAGGAGATACCCTAACGAACACATGATATCCCTACTCAAACTCTAGAGGCTATAGTATCCTACAATCATGTCACTTATTCCAGCTTTTTGTAGTCCTCATACTCTCTTGGATGATCTTCATCTTCTAGGTGGTAGCCCACACAATCTTTGGACCCATGAGTGCTGACTCCCTTAGGTCTGTACAACATAGTTTTGGCCTAGAAGGTCATCTATACAAGGCCTCAAATGGTGTCGTACCAATGGTGGAGTGATATTTGTGGTTGTATGCAAACCCCACTAGTGGTATGTGATCCCGGTAACTGCGACTAAAAGCTTGATTGAAATCACATAGAATATCCTCAAGAGGGTAGATATTCATCTCCATCTGCCCATCTATTTATGGATGAAATGATGTGATTATGTGAAACTATGTCCCAAAAACTTTTTTTAATCCCTTACAAAGCCAAGATGTGAAATAAACATCATGTTTTGACACGATCATAGATGGAACACTATTATTTTGAAGTATCTTATGCATGTAGAGGTGTCACAATCTCTCTACCAAACTCTCTTCAAATATTGGAAGGAAGTGGGATGACTTGGTGGGTCGGTCAATGATTACCTAGATGATATCATTCCCCCTCTACATGCGTGATAAACCCTTCATGAAGTCCATAGATATCATGTACAACTTCCAGTGTATCACCTCAAGTGGTTGGGTCAAGCATGCTAGAACTTGGTTCTCAGCCTTCACTTTATGACAAATGAGCCATCAAGAAATGAACTGTACCACTTTCTTCTTCTTCCCTATCCACCAAAACTAATGTTGGAGGTCCTGATAGATCATTTCCACTCATGGATGTACCACCATAGGGGATGTGTGAAACACCCTCATGATCTCCTCCCACTACATCACAGATACTACAATTCACCCTATAATGAGAATGATGTGCTTCCCACCTATTGAATATCTAATAGGGGTATGCCCGTTAGACAAATGAGCAAGCCAGGTATCATAGTAGATATCCCCATGTTGTGCTTCTTGGAACTCATTTTATGAGTGGAAGGGTAAAAACCATTTAATGGAGGTAAGATGCTTGATCTCCACCCATAAAAGATATTTTTAATGCATCTAACTACTATGATGCCTCACTCAGCAGCTACAAACTCGATCTCCTACTGGGTGTGTCCTCTGCTTCATTCCTATTCTCGTGAGAATAAATAATCTCTAAGTCATAGTTTTGAAGGAACTATATTTGTTATCTCTATCTCATGTTCAGATCCTTATTAGAGATGATACAATTGAGACACTTTTGTTAAGAGTAGATGGTAAATCACTCACCCATTAGGTAGTGTCTCCAAATCATAAATGCGAGACTACCACTGCAAGCTCAAGATCATGGGACACGTAGTTTTTCCCATATGGTCCCAAATTTCTTGAACCATAAGAAATCTCTTCTATCCCCTACATAGGGACACCACCATGTCTTATACCTAATGCATTATAGAACACAACATATTCAAGACCCTCCTCCAACTATCCCAGTATAGGAGTGCTCGTCAACCTCTAGCTTGGTTGATGAAAACCTTGCGGGAAATTATCTATCCACAAAAAGGCTTCCCCTTCTGTGTCAAGGCTCTAAAGGGTGCTGATAATCAAGAAAAGTCAGGTATAAACCTATGAAAGTACACATGCAATCATAGGAGGCTATGTAACATAATAACACTCATGGGTGGATCCCAAGAATGCACCACTTCAATCATCATTGGATCTACTACAACTAAATCCTCTGAAATTACGTTCCTGAGAAAGTAGAACACTCGAATGTAGAACTAAAAAATAGTGATATTTCTATAAATCTGGTGCTCTCAGAGGGTGTCTTGGAAAATTCTCAAGTGTATCTCCTACTCCTCCTTGGAGTCCATGTATAATGGGATGTCATCAATGAAGACCATGATGAACTCATCTATGTAAGGATGGACGATCCTATTAATGAGTCCCACGAACACATCTGGGGAATTCGTCATTCCAAATGGCACCACAAAGAATTCATAGTGGTTGTACCAAAATTCGAAGGATTCCTTCAGTACATCCTCATCCTATACCTGAAGCTGGTGATAGTAAAATCTGATGTCTATCTTTGAGAACCACCTCACTCCCTTCATATGATTGATTCAGTATTAAATTCTTAGTTGTGGATAATTATTCGTTATGGTCACCTAGTTCAGGAAAATTAATTACACACATAATCTGAAGATCATGTCGGCCTTCTTGGCAAACAAACCTGGTTCCGCCCGAGGTGAAACACAAGGTCTCATGAATCCCTTCCTCTAAAATTCTTACAGATGTACCATCAACTCAAAAACTCTGTGAGATCCATTTGATATGCATGTGTAGATTTCTTTTTCATCCAAGGGTACAAATCAATACACATGTCTGACCCCTTGGTGGGTGGTAATCCAGGGACATCCTTTGGAAAGATGTCCTCATACTCCGTCACCACTGTAGGAAACTGATGACTCATCTCATCTACTATGTTGAGGATTAGGCCAGCTAATTGATGTGTAGTTGAGTGCACACTACCATACACATTTCCCTCATATGATTAATGTGCTTTATTTTCACCAAAAAAGGAAGACATTGTCCCATCACTATGGATTGACAACACTAAGCACCTAAAATAGTCAATTTGTGCACGATTTTTAGATATACAGTCGTTACCCAGAATAGCATCATAAGGCCTCGACACTGCCACCAAAAGATACCAAATAATACTCTAACAACTAGAGTAATTGAAAATTTTAGAAAGAAGTGTGTTATCATTGAACATTTCCCTGTAAGAGTATTTAAGAATAGGGATCAAGTAAACAGTTCAACCAGAATCTCCATGTCCCGAACATGGGTCGCAACGAGAAAAGAGCGACTAGAAAAAAGTCAATAAAAAATTTAGATTTGGTGGAAAATAAATTGATTTTACCACTATTTATCCCTAGATAACTGTGGTCATAGGCCACCATTACTTAAGGATGGCCTCATACCAATCAACCAACTCCCTGAGCCCGTGGTTTACCAGATGGGGGAGGTGGTGGTAGTATGTCAGACCTCTTCGCATCATATGTGGATATTCCTACTCCTATACCATGAAATATATCCTACAGGCCACCATTATCTTGTCTACTTCTCTTCCTTGGTGGTCCCTAGACCATCTTCTGATCATCCACGCAGCAAGAGGGAAATCTCATGCCATGTGTCCCCGAATGCTACACATGTAACACCGCTCATTCTTCGTCTAACTCACTCTTCCCTTAGGGAACTGCACTAAAAATACGAAATCCTAGGGTCATACTCTAGATTTATTGACCGGCTTGGTTCCCTTATTCTATTTTTTACTACCACCACTGAAGTCTTAGCTGCCCATTGCCTATTTGTTTCTCTCACTCCTAGCGTCTACTCTTCCAGAAAGATCTCTACTATTAGGTCTCCGTCTAGTACCCCATTATATCTAGGGATTATAATGGGTATAATTGATTCCCTGATCTCCTGGATTGGACCCTACTAGAAGGTTTAGGCCCTGAATAATAGGTCTTACACCATATCAATTGAGTATCGTGAAATATTCGTAAATCTCACTGACTACTCCCCTACTGTAGAATTCCCCAATTGGAGATGCAGGAGCTCTTGTATATGAATTGAATGAGACGTCTCTAGAAAGAACATCTCCCTAAATATTCAATCATAATCTTTGCAAGAGATATTTATCTCATCATGTCTTTGGATCACTAAGCTCCAACATCACCCCACTGATCCTTTAATAAGGCTCACAACTAGAACTACCATCTGATCAGAAGGCATATTCAAAAGAAAAAAATACTAGAGTAACTTCCTCCATCCAGTCCTATGCTATATGGTGGTTTGGATTGCCCCTAAACCTAGGATTTTTTTACCTTTGTAACTCATGAAAAAAAACTCATCCTACAAGGGTCATCTACCGGTAGCTTTGGTATTAACCACTTCTCTCTGGGGGTGGTATCACTAGTACACCACTCGATGCTACTATATCCAATTTTGGACCATATACTGACACCTCATCGCTAGCAGAATAATCCCTAAAATCATGCATTAGAATCCTGGATGAAGGTCTTCATGGAGGCATCTGGAAATAGATCGAGATTTACCACAGTCAATAGAGTATACTTAGTGAGCCAACTCAAGAAGGACATCAGAACACACTCAAAATCCCATATGATTCATTTACCATTTATCATCGATTCAACTAGTGTTTTCATATACCAAGTTGAAAAGAATAATTCAGAATCATGGTGTATGGATACATTGTCCACCGCACCAATAGTGGAGTCCCTAGTCTGAAATCTGAACTCAAAACCCATAACATTGTTTCCCCAAACCAATCTCATATACTCATGGATCGTTAGTTAGATCTGAACACCTCTGATTCCAATCTTTTATAACCAGTCTCAAAGGGGCCAAGGCCATGACTACCCAAATCCCACCTCTGGTAGGCTAGGGGTTGGCGACTAGCACCGAGTAAGAATATCCCACAAATGAGATACATTTTTTTAATTACATGTACACAGACACAGACATATCCATTCCTAAAATGATAAGATGTTATAATTATATATAAACAATGCATGCATACACTATGATACCAACTATAGATTCTGATAGTAGGAAAACTAGAAATTAAACAGGGCCGGAATAAAATCCCACAAAATATAAGGCTCCCAAAATGAATGTAAAAGTTCATGAAACTCATCCACAAAAAAACCCGACCTGAAGGGTAGGTGTAAGATAACAGTCTAAATCCATAGGGGAACAAATTGCATGTTTGATCATTCTAAGAACCACCTGGTTCTAGTCCACCTAGGACTCTGTCAATGAATTGATCGTCGACAAGAGACATGACACATCTGGGAAAAGCCGACGTAGGTGTGAGTAATAAAATACTCAGCATGACACCCTGAAACCACAAAGGTAATACCACTATGAAATAAAAAATTTATATCACAATGTTAACAAATTAAGTACACCACAATTTAAACACATGAAGTATAGTAAATATGGTCATCTCACATAGATATAAGTATAAATCATGAAAAGGTATATTTCTACTTTTAGTGGACATATATCTCAGTTCTCATGACATTAGAAGATCCCTCATAGCACAGAGCATTGAAAGACCATAGAGAATTTATGGAAGAAGGAGCATCGATGGCCCATGGAGCGTTAATGATGCATGGATTGTTGATGGTAAAAATAGAATTGATGTCCCATGGACAGTCAATGATGCACAAAGTGTCCATGACGCACAGAGCATTGATGGCTTCAGAAGCGGTGATGGAGAATTAATGGTGCATGGAGCATTGATGGCGCATGGAGTAGTGATGGAGCACGGAGAATCAATGATTCACGAAGTGTCTATGGGTCATGAAGCATCGATGGTTCCCATGGAGGCAATGGAGACCAGGGCATCGATGGTTTACAGAGCGTCGATGTCGCTTGGGGTGTCAATGATGCATGGAGTGTCGATGGTGCATGGAGCCTCGATTGTTCATGCATCCCCAAAGTAACACAGTCTCAAAGTTCACAATGTGACATCCAACTTCCTGATTCTTCTCATAGAACACTTATTATAGGAGAACCTAGTCATCCTGAAATTAGGCCATAAATAATGTTTAAAAACAGTCTGCATAGAGTGTCTCAAAATGGCCATCTCATAGCAAGGGTCCCAATGCCACAAATTGCTTGTCAAATGGAAAAACTTTTTGAATGTTATGAATGTTTTTTAGGGAAGGTACCACTCTAGAATGATCCAACATATCAGACCCAACATGAATCAGTTCTACCATCCCAACCCAACCTAGTTAGACCGAATCGACCCAGCATGACCGGGTCCGTCTCGGAATGAATTTGATTCGGCTGCTGAGCCACTGGAGTGTCCCAATATACTAGATCTAGCCCACACTCTGGGCGAGTTTACATCTCCAGATGCAACCCACCCAGGCCATGCCCCTGGTCCACATGGTCATCCCTGAACACGTCGCTACCACATCGCACCTCGTTTGATGGAAGCGCCCACATGCTCACCGCCTCTACTCCACGTGGCTCAGATCCATGTACCATTGCCATTGTTGTGGCCTTATAACACAACCCATGGTCACCGCCTACAAACTCCACTATTGTGGGTTCCCTATGACATGATCCTGCTTGTACCGCATCCCACTGCCTCCGCTGTCTATCCCACCAATGACACATCCTAGCCATGCTCCTCATGGAGTGACCTCAATTTTCGGGCTAGTGTTTACTCTGTTGTCAACTGCCCCTCCTACTACCTTTCCCTACAATGTTCCACATGAACCAGCCAGAGCCTCCACCTCTGTCCACCACCACCTCAACCTTTTGATTCCATCGCACCTTCATGGTGCCATCCCAGAATCAGTGCTCGATTTAGATTGCTATCATAGGGTTTTAATGGAGTATGGATATGGTGAAGACCACACAAGGAACACATAAAGAATATAAGAGGTTGAGGTGAGAGAAAATTCCCAATGAAATAACAAATAATAGATCATAGAATTTTCCATGTTGGCGTTGATAGGTTTGTGTTAGAAAGAATATGAGAAACCATTCCACACAAAAATATAATCCCCATTGAAACCCCATAACCAGATATTCAACCTTCTAGAATGAATGAACCATGGATCAAACTATTTGCTAGTAGGTCTGTGTTCATCATTTGAATCTAAAATGTGAAATAAAATCATAATGAGATTTAAATATTACCTCATGGTTGGATCAGTCATTGATTAATAATGGAGGTTCATTTCATTGTCAATCCATGATCTTCTCTCATTCGTCATTGAGAGAGGTTTCTAAAACGCCATAGAGGAATTCCAAGGTTATGGTGATAAAACTAAATTCCAAACATTGGATTCATTAAAAATAAATTCCTTATTGAATCCAATAAAATATTTTTATTGAAATATTATAAGGATGGTTACATATAGTTTCTAACATTCAGAGTCCTCCCACGCTAGTCAATGTTATACACCACCTAGTAAAAATTCATTACTCTAAATGCAATGGTAACCTCATATTTCTGATCTGGTTACCTATTTCGATGTCATTTACATTTAAATAATAAACATCCCACACACTATATTAAAAACATAACATTTTTCACCAAATAATTCCGGTCACACTGGGCCTCAGAATCTAACGTGGTCTCAGTGCATGGTCTCATAATTTTAATAATAATTTTTTCAAAAAATAGTATCTGGATCATTACATGAGAATAATTCCAACTCATCTCAATCCATATGTTTTTATATTATAAGATAAAGACCCAATGGATAATACATTAGATATATTTCATAAAAATCTTATTCCATATGAGATGAGAAATGATGATAATGAGTCTGTGGAAAGGGGGTTGTCTAAAGAAGTAGAATAAAAGGTCATAAAGAATATCATTATTGAATATGAGAAGGAAGAAGAATAGAAAGATTAACCCACATTATTCATTTCAACAAATATAAAAAGAGGAAAATAAATATTCAAAGGGAATTTACCACTTTCTTTCTATTTGTGTGTAATTGTTAGAGAGATTATAGAAAGGATCTCATAGAAGTTTCAAGATGATGATGAGGATGACATTGAAATTCCCAAGATGAATTTTTTAGCCTAGTTGAAGGGTAAGAGAAAATTCTTCAAAAGGTAGAATCTAATTTCAAAAAAATATTACCATCCAGAAGTATCAATGGAAAAATTGTTCGGGGACTATAGTGATGATGAAGAAGATACTATGGTGGTTTTTTTAAAAAATTACCAAAAAATATAATAAATGGAAAATTAAAATGCGGAAGTCTAAGAAATAGTTGAAATTCTAGTCAAATTAGAATATTATCTTTAATACAAAGAATTTTATAGATCCAAGTCAAATAATTCGATCCACATGGTTCGGGATTGAAAAATAATTTTGGGGGAGCAGGAAGAGGTAACATTTGAGCTGATAGATGGAATTTTAAAGCATAAGTCTTCAGACACATAGAACATAGATATTATCAGTGGGTACAAGATTAATTTTTAAGAAAAATAGAGGGTGATCGATGGTTTTAATATTACAAAATAAAGATCAAGAAAAACAAATCAAAAGTCCATAAGAGAAGGTTTTCAACATGTGGAGGAATGTGAAAGGTCACAAGAAATTGTTTACTCCAGCATAGAAGGATGCAACGGCAGTAGAAAATGGAAAAGTCATGTTCAATGCACCATTGAAATATACAATGAAATGTAAGGATGATAAAATGATAGATCCCTAATATATATATAGTATTGTGGTTGATTGAAAATAGAATTAGCAATTCTTTAATTTCGGCCATAAAAACCCAATCTGAGATTGATTATTTATTTGGTTATGAATATGAACTAGAAGAATCAGAGAACCCAATTGAAAACAATCAGTTTAGTAGTGACCCACAGGAATAAACCCAATTTTATATGTTATTGTTGTGGAAATATGTTATAATCACAAAATTATTGTTTAATTATCAATAATCATTAAAGGTAACAAGGAAAAAAGGATTCATCTATAGTGATCTCAATATTCCAGGATATCATTTGATGGTAATAATTTAGAGTTTGGAGGATTCAGACAAATGGCATGTAATTTCTCATCAATAATGAAAATGAATGTTTCAAAGTAGAATGAATGTGATCATAATCATTAGATAAATGTATCATCAAATGTTCTGAAAATTAGAACTAAATTTTCAACTCTTCAAGATGAACCAAGTCTGTCACACTCTTATGAATATCATGATTTTCAATATGTACTGAGTATGATATAAAAAATATGGATAAAAAATAAGAGGGATACACATTTAGTGGTTATAGAAATTTCTTTTGAAGAATAAAATCTCATAGGAATATATATTTTTGATATTGGATGAACCTCCCATATAATAGGAAACAAATAACTAGTGACATGAATTATATACGAAAATAACGGTATTGGGAGATTTGGTAATAATGGAGGCCAGAAAAATTTTAGCTTAGGAAATACATTGTTTAGGGGGAAAAGACATGATACATGAAAATGTATTGGTTGTTGAAGGCCTCGATCACAAATTACTAAGTGATAATAAATTATGTCATACATGACATGCCATAAGCTTTACCAAGAAATTATGTGTCATCAATGAAAAATATGGGGTAATTGTTTTATAGGGAAAGAATATGAATTGGAATATCTACCTCATTATAAGAGAGGAATATATATTATTTCTTTCCATATAAGAAGAAGGAAGGTTATGGAATAAACCTCATAGCTATTTGAGCCAAACATCCTTGGAATATGTGGTGAAAGATGATGCCACTGAAGACATCCCTGGGTTTTCACGTGATCATTCACATATGTGAGATTATTTTCAACAAGGTTAGATCTTTTGAAAGATATGTAGGGTAAAATTGAAAAGGTAAATCAAATCTTGTGTTGGTGCATACTGATGTGTGATACCTATTTCACTAAGAGATATTGATAAGAGAAGATATTATATCTTCTTAATTGATGATTTTAGAATAATAACATGGGTTTCGATCATGAATCACAAATATGAGGTGTTCAATTTCATAATAACATATAAAAGGGATGTTGAAAAGAATATAGGTAAAAATACTCAATATTTAAACCGATTCTTGAACAGAGTTAAAACAATACCATGTAAAATATTATCTCAAGAAACAAGGGATAAGGAACCAAATTTCACCCGTTGGAACTCCACATTAGAATAAAGTAGTTAAGAGAATAAATTGAATTATAGAAACAAGGAATGAATACCGCTCATTGATAAATACATTCGAAAGAGGTTTTGGAATTAAAAAGTTAAGACATTAGTATATAACTGAAATAGAGAATTATTAAATCCAAAATAATAGAATACTTTGTATGGGATATGGTATTGAGAGAAGCCACTGATGAAGTACTTTCGAGTCATTAGAAGTAACTGTTTCATTCATCATAAGGAGAAACACTAGAAGTTTTAATCTCATTTAGAAAAATGAATGTTTCTTGGATACTCGATGAAAATAAAGGCATATGAATTCTTTAATAATTCGATGTTGTATGTAGTTTAATGTAATTATGTGGATATAATAGAGAGTGAGTAAAATATTTAGTAAATACATGATTATTTAGAGGAGAATATTGATAGATAGATAAAAATATCAGGGGATTTTATATCACTAGAGTATTATTTAGATGAATATTCAGATAAACAAATGATGATTCTTGAACCTATATCTAAAAAATATCAATGAAAAGAGATGAAATTGATAAAAAGAACATAATAGTGTATCGGAAAACACAAGTTTAGAAAATGAGGATGAATACTCTAAATCAATCATCGTTCTTATCAAAAGTAGATACTATATTTTTTTGAGTATGAAGCTGAAGAAAACATTAGGTTTCAGGATATGAAAAATGACATTGACTAAATGTAGATGAATTGGACATGGGATATTGTTTTTAGACCAACAAATAAGAAATTTAGTGGATTAATATGGGTTGTTTTCAATAAGATGAATGAAGATGAAATTGTGATTAAAACAAAGAATGAATATTTTGAAAATGAAAATCCCAAATATCTGGTATTGTATTTGACAAAAAAATTTCACTGGCTGCAAGGATAGAGATAATGGAATTATTCATGTCTATAGATGTTCATAGAAGTTTCAATGTTTTCTAGATGGGCCTCAAGTCATCATTTTTCTGAATGGGGTTCTAGAAGATGTATTTTATATTGATCATATAGATTGTTTTCTTATATATGATGATGAGAATAGAGTTTTTGGATGAATAAGGCTATATATGTGTTGAATCAAGCACTAAGATCATGTTATTCAATAAAAGATCAATTTTTTATGATGTTAATTATATAGCATGGTGGCGTTGGTTACAATATATATGTCAACTGTTACAGTAATCAAATGATTATGGTGCTTGTATATGTCTATGACATAATATTTGGTGGATCAGATGAATCATAGTGCAATTAGTTCATGGAATTCCTAAAATGTGTGTTTAAAATGTCAATGATTTTTGAATTGATGTTTCCCTTTTATACAGGTGACACAAGGAAATAAAGGGAAATTCATTTATCAATATAAATATGACATTCATATTTTGAGAAGATTTTGAATTGCCAATTCCTGGGAGATGACAACTCCAGTGGCTACATTGATGATACAATCATGAGATGATGAAGGATGTGTACATAATTTCATATAATATAGGAAAGCCATAGGATGTTTATTACACATGATAGGGGATTGAATAAATATTTTTTTAATATTCCAAGGAACATGTTGTCAAATAATTAACAAGGAAATCCTCTTTATTGTAGTGAAATTAATAATTTAATATATCCAAGGTATAAATAATTTCAGTTTACTGCATAATGAAAAATACAAGAAAGAGTTATTAGGCTATACAGATATAGATTTTTCTGGATCAGCAGATGATAGAAAATCAATGTTATGGAGTTCATTCTATCACATAGGATTGTGTATTTCTAATCTATGAAATAAATAAGATTCAAATTCACTGAGCACCATAGAATCTAAATATATTTAGTCCAATAAATATTTCATGTAGTTATTACAGATGAAGTACCATCTTGATAACATGTGTGTTGAAGTGATGTCTCTGATCAGAATACATTATGTTAATCCATGTGTTATAAATCTTAACAAAAAACTAGTCCATCTATAGAGGATGAATCACATTGAATTTAAATATCATTTTATTAAGGAGAAGGAAAATTATGGACTTGTGAAGTGAGATTATGTACCTAAATAACTATATTTTGTAGATATTCTGGAAATGGTTTTACCTGAAGAATCATTTTAATGACATTGAATGGCATTGGGAGTTGAGTTGACTCCACACACATGAAAATGTGTCGATGTGGGAGCCCCTCTACTCCAAGTATGGTGTGTTTTTTCTCTAACATACTAATCTATATTCATTACCCTACTGTAGAACTCAATAAAGTGACATTATGGTTTGTTGAAAAATGAGGAGAAATTATGGCTGTCAAATTGGAAAATGTGATATTAAATAATGTGGGAGAAGCAGAAAGGGGAAGTAGGTAAGTATTGTGAGTTTTAATTCTGACGATGCTAAATATGATCAATCAAATGATATATTTTATTAAATATTAGGTTCGTTGTGAAATTAGTGTGTGGTTTTGGAATTAAATAATTAATTGATGAAACATTAATGCTACTCTTGTTTCTAATGTTGATCATGGATTATGTGGCATTAGAGAGTGTGTTGATAAAATCTATGATCATTATCAAAATTGCAATAAGTGAATTTTTGGATGAATATGGAAGAAAATATAATGTGGTTTCAAAATTTGAAGTGTTTTCAGGAAAACCCAAGGGGAGATTATTAGGAAAAAGATACCTCATGATATTACTTTTGGTTTGATTGGGATTTTTGACATGGTTTCAGGTTCTTGATGAATTCTTGTTATCAAGGAAGGCATGAAAAGCGTGAATGTCAGATCCTATGGAAAGAATAAATGTTCGATCATTTGAAAAGTGAGAATGTATAATCTTGAATAAATGTGTCATGTATTATCTCATTAAAATATATAATCTATGATATTGTGATGGATCTTGAAAATCATTGGAAGAAAACACTATTGAAAATCACAAGATAGACTTCAGATCTTGTGACGCACATAATAAAAAAGTATTATTGTATTTTGAATTCTTGATGAGATCTCACAATGAAGATTATTATATTTGGATCTCACAATGAGATATCAAGTAGGGATCATGGTTTTCATTGTATATCAAGATTTATAACTCCAACCATTTAAAGAAAAAAGAATTTATAATCCCAATATTGAATTTTGATCTTATAGAAGGATCACGCAATGCGTGTGATAACATTATGGTGGAAGGGGAAATATTCCCCGATTTTGGGGTTAATGTGGTGGGTTTGTGATTATAAATACCCAAACACATCATTAAAAATAGATGAATATTTTCGTTAAATTTTTATATAATGAAACATTCGGGATGATGATTCTTAGAGAGATATCATAAAATAGGTTCTCAGAGAGTTCTCACGAAAGAGTTTCATGGAGATATCTTATGAAGGAGTATACTTGATTTATATCATGTGATTGTTTCACATTATTTGAATAGGGTCTTGCAAAATTCATAAAAGTGGACTAATGAAAGAGGAATTTTGAAAGAGGGATCATGAAATATACCTCACACTAGGATATTGTGAAAAGTGATAAAGTATTCTGACACTAGGAACCTGTGAAAAGTGAGAATCTTATCCCATACAAGGAACTCATGCTCAGTGTGAAAGAGGGATTGTGGAAGGGACTCATACTAGGGTATCATTCCATATTCAATAAATAGGGTCACACAATTGGATCTAATGCCATGGGTTATGGGACCTCATAAAATGGGTTATGTGCTAGGGTCTCATGTAAGGGGTAACATGTTGGTGTATCACACAGGGGAATCACACTAGAATAATGAACACGTAGATACACACTAACATTACCCTGAGAATAGTATATTTTCCATATTTAAATTCTTAATAATATGATGAATATATAGGA
This sequence comes from Viscum album, assembly GCA_963277665.1. Classification (NCBI taxonomy): domain Eukaryota; kingdom Viridiplantae; phylum Streptophyta; class Magnoliopsida; order Santalales; family Viscaceae; genus Viscum; species Viscum album. The sequence continues at coordinate 1,112,607,434 of OY728162.1, read as the reverse complement.
TCTACACTATTTTAAAATACATGAAGAAGTAGTATATTCACAACTACAATCATGGAAATGAATGGAAGACATTAAATTCCGTAAAAATTATTATAATGAATAGGTAAATTATATTTCTATAGTAAATAGACGTAAATTATATTTATTTGAAAAGTGTAAGTGTTGAATGTAGTTGTTTTCAATATATTTAAAGAGCATCCCAGGAAAAGAATCCACCAACAATTGGTGATTCAATCATTATTGATAGTGAAGTGACCTACATATCCAGAAACTATGTACGGATCATTTCTAGTGCAATGAGAAAAGAGGTGGAATAAGGTGATCCCTTTAATAGACAATGATCCATATAAAGGGGGCTAGGGAGTGACCCTTCAAAAGTAGTGAGTTGAACCTAAATATTATAAAGGCAGGGATTCTAGGCATTGAAGTGATCAATCTCAAACCTTGTTCTTTTTATGTCAATATTAGTTGATTTGGTCTATCATAAAATTGATATTGGGTGCTCCTTAGATGTATCCCAATGATGGTGAAATAATTAAAATTATTTTTTCTCATGCATGCCTTAATTTTAATTCGTATAATGCTACTGGAAAGTGGGTGAAGAGTTTTTTTAATGAAGAACCAATATTCTAAGGGGAAGTTGATTTAATATATCATAACCTACTTCTCCCCCTCTTAGGGTATTTAACATAGTTGGGATAATTTCTAGACACATGGTTTGGCACTCCCCAGGGATATACTTTTATATATTCACAATCTCATTATGATCCATTTTTAATAGAATTAATATTCAAATAAGACTCTATGTTTGAAAATAGATCATGGATCACATAGATAGAATCCTAAAATTAAGAATATAGGGACATAAATTTAATTTATAAGTTATCCCTTTAATATTATTATATTCCTATTTATGTGGTTAATAGTTTAAATTTACTAATCTATAATTCATTTCTTTATTCTATCCAATGGTTGAAAATTAGAGGAATAGAGTAAACAACTGATGTGGAGGGAAATGTGATGCATTCCAAATTGAGATGCCCAACCCAACAGAAGTAGGAATAAAAAACATTATGATGATACTCTCTTAGTTGACTCAGGTTCTAAATAGAAACTCAAATCTAGAGGAACACACAAAAACCCCAATAAAAGTACAAGATATTATTAATACCATTATGTGAAAAAGTCACTGACATCTAATGAATCATATGATCACTTAATCCTAAATCAAGGGTGAAAATCCATTAGAAAGATCTTATTCATCATTCAATGTTCCTTGCATGATAAGGTTATATTGGTTTTTATAATATTGATGGAGAAGCTGGTTATTGGTGGACATTGATCATGAACATGAATGTTGGGGAAGAGATCAATGTGATAGGGATGAAGGAATTCTAGAGAATGATTTTTGATAAGTTGTTTCCTTTCACATTCCATCATTAAATAGAATTTTATTTCTTTTCCCATAAGAAAAATTATGATTAATACATTGGGGAGTATAAGGAAAAATTCACATGACATTCAATATACACTTCTAAGATTTTTACACACTAATGCATAGTTGGATTATTCTTTTGTGGGAAAAACCATGTCTAATAAAATCGTTATCTATTTGGGATTTTTATAAGTATGATGGATTTTTCTGATGCAACCTCACAAATAAAATAGAGACAAGTGAATCTCATGGGTCTCAGGTGGATTAGAAGAGGGAATTATATTTTTATTCAACTTATGGGATGAAGAAATATAATATTTGTAAGAAATTACAACATGCCACTTGTGAAAACTGGAGAGAGAAGTAACCTATTTTTTTGAAAGGGTATGAGAAAATTCCTTATGTGAGAGATGGAAGGGAAACTGGCTAGAGATTACCAATAGTAGAATCTCTTAATGTGATAGAGGAAATGAATGACGTTGTCAATATGTATTTTATTGGCCATTGATTAAACATCATGGAATAAGTGCACTATGAAAACCAATGTAATAATACAAGGGGTTTTCGTGGAAATAAAAACACTTTAAGGATGCAAGGAAAATTTTGGTCTATCATAACAACTAAGGTGGATCCCAACAATGATGTGGTGATAAGTAAGCCAATTATTCATTCAAGAATAGAGAACATTAATGTTTTTATTATGGTTATACACATTTTTTAAAATCATTGAATTTTAGTATAACTATTCACATGCCACTATAAAGCATAGCAGTAGGGATCTTAGGGAAAATGGATAATGGGGAAATTATTTAACTCCATGTATATATATAAACCCTACAAATATTTTTTGGCTAAATTTCCAAGCGGACCATTTGATTCTTCCATTTGTGGAATTTGAAGTAATTTAAGGTATATATTGAATTTCATAACATATATCCTACCAAAATTTACAAAATAAATAAATCACCATCCATATCAAAAATCTCACTACGATTATGTTGTAGTGTAAGGAAGAGGATAAATTTTATTTTATACCAACACATCAAAAAAGGATATTATTTCATAAGTGAAAGCATATAAATCTCAAATTATTGGGTAATAAGAAAATAAAAACCTTAAAGACATTCCCATTTTGATGGAATACATGTATATGTTTCCAAATGAATTAAATAGCCTTCCTCAAAGTCTATTGGTTGCATTTTCAATCAAGCTTATAACTAGGAAATTTACCTTATCCACGGCTTCTTATAGAATGGATATTGTGGAAGGCGAGGATTTGAAGACACATGAACAACATAATTGCATAAATGGTCCATATTCCCATGTGATTCACCATGGGGTAAATCATTCCTCTTTTTGATGAAGAAGAATGGGTCAATGTTACTTTTCATTGATTTCCTTGATCTTAAGAAGAACATGATAAAGAGAAAGTACCATATACCCTCGATTGATGAACTTTTCAATCTGAAAAGTGCATCTTAATAAATTTAAATGGTGTATATTTGGTCATTATATTACCAAGTAATTTTAAAGAAGTTTAATTTCATCAAGACTACTTTCTATACAAGGAAAGAGCTCTATGAGTTAAAAGTAATGCCACTCGAACTCATTAATTATATATAAATATTCACAAACATGATGAATATAGTATTTAAATATTACTTAAAAAAACTTTGGTATTCATTATAAAAAATATTATAGTATACTCCAAAAGTAAGTAGGGGAATCTAAGAATAGTTATATATACCATACAAAAAGATAATATTTATGAATAGAATAGAAAATGTGAGTTTTTGTAAATGTAAGTATCAATATTGGCCCATGGTTTCACCATTAAAGTATATATGTGGACCCTTCAATAACATAGGTAATTGAATGATGGACAAGTCCAACATATATGATAGATATCCAAATATTCCATTGATTTACTCGGTTTTATCATCATTTTTTGAGAAATATCCAATGATTATTGATCAATCTAACCAAGATAACTCAGATGGGAATAATATTTCGTGAATAATAAATTTGCAGAGGGAATCTGGGAGTTGAAAAATAGGTTTATCATTACACATGTAATTAACCTACAGACAAGTGTGGAAACATTTATTCTATAGAAAGATTCTTCAAAGAATGGATTGGGTAGTGTACTAATATAGATTTTAAATGTGATAACCTATGTCTCTAACCTATTGAATGTTCATGAAGAGAAACAAATGATGCATGATCTAGAACAAGTTGTAGTGATACTTGCATAAACAAATTTGTATCATAATCTATTTGGGGGGAAATGTGAAGTATATAAAAAACATAAGATCCATAGGATTGTTTTCACATATAATTAAATCAATATTAAAAAATTAAGATGTTTATATCTAATTATGAACTATGACCGCTCAATACACAACCTTCATGGAATTGAAAATAATGTTGTAGAAGATCTATATATAATGGATCTGAAAATTTTATCATCGATGATATTTGAGAGGGATATAATCTCCATAAACATGAAAATTATGGATATGAAAATTATAAATGATAGAAATATATAAATCCTTTCACAAATGATTAGTCAACCATACATTTTAAAGAAGATAATTTTTTCTTGTTGAGAAGATGTGGAAATTCAGAAGAATGTGAAAGCTATAAAAAATGTAAACCAATGGAGTATATAATTAATTAATAAGGAGTTGTAAGATTTGGTTCATGACTATGTGTACCATCAAATCCCATGTTAATGAAGGAGTTGTTGATTAATGCATAATTCTCAACCTTTTCCATCCATCTTGGTATAAAAAAGATGCATCAATATCTCCATGATCACTATTTGTGGGAAAAAAATGAAGAGGAGGTCATATAATATATATCATTGTGTCTTTAATTTCAGAGAGTGAACACAAAAACAAAAATATTACAAGGGGATAATGGAACCATTACAAACACTTACACGGAAATAGGGAAACATAACCCTGAATTTTTCCTCTGGTCATCTGATGAAATCAACATCATATAATTTTATAACGGTTTTGATAGATCATCCTACAAATACGGCTCACTTCATTAAAATTAAAGGGTACTTTTCACTATAAAAACATTCTAGGATATACATTTGAGATGTTGTGAGGATTCATGAAACAACATGATCAATTATATACGATCGAGATCAAATATTTACCTCCATGTTCTGGAAGAATATCCTGTATGATCTAAATACTTATTTGATATCTATCATGGCTTATTACAATGAAACAGAGGCCCAATATGAAAAGCTTATCCAAACACTCGAGGAAATGTTGAGAGTATATACAATTGAAATACAAGGAATATTGCATCAGTATGATCATTTATTTGAATTATCGTACAACAATATTTTCCACACGATAACACTAATGGATCCATACGAACCTTCTATAGTATGACATATAGAACACCTGCATGATGGAATGTTGTTGGTGATTGAAAACTAATGGTTCCTAAAATTGATGAGGAAAGGGTGGAAAATATCACGACCATTCATATTCACAACAATATACTCAAAGTCGATAAAATAGATATTTCAAAAATCATTGACAAGACATAGAGATTTAGGTTGGAGATAAGGTATTCATATACATATCTCCATGGAAGAAAAGAATGACATTTGGTAATAAGCGAAAGGTCCCTTTGAGATACATAATCACATCAGAGTGGTGGCATATCAAGTACCACTCTCACCTACCCTTTATCAGGTTCAGGATGTATTCCCTGTATATCTCTTTATAAATTTTATTCTATACCCCTCACATGTACATAATCCATAGGTGTAACCATTGTATAATTTCCTTTCATATGAGGATCATCCAATGAAGATCTTATACCATGGAGACAATGTTCAATGAAAAAAGACAATGGACCTCGTAAACATGGTTAAGATAAACCAAAAATAATAAAGAAGTTATGTGGGAAATAGTTTAGGCGGTGAAACGGAATTACCAACATCTTTTTAACGTGTGAATTGAAAATTTTGGGGGTGAAACTTCTAGAGGAGGGAATATTGTAATTCCCCATTATTTTATAAATAAAATTCCCTTAATGATTTAATTTAGTACTCTATTAAGTATTATAATTATAGAATAAATGAATATATTTGGTTTTATTATATTCTATTATATCTAAAGGATAGTTAATAGTCATAACAATTGATATTATAGAAATATAATAATGATCAAATGATTAGTATATATATTTGGTTATCATAAATCGAACATACATAGACAAAGGATGTGATTTCCTTAACAAGTAGGATCATATCCTATGAATCACATTTATTAGATATTTTGAGGATGATAGAATCATAGGGATTTACAATTGACCAATCCTAATAAAATATCCAATAACAAATGTTAGAGGAAAACTATTCACTAAATAATTTCAATCTCATCAAGATCATGACCCAAACATTGTATATTGAACCACCCACGAATATCCTACCATCACGCACCTTAGACAAATGGATTTTGTTAGTTTAATAAAGGTATACGTATCAAGACCATAATAATATGAATATTAATTACATTTTTTCAATAGTATAATGATTATATTTTCATCTTATTGTCTTCACATTATAAATGATTTTGATGTGTTAAAACAAAACTTTAATTTGGGGGTAATATGTAATTTAAATTACGTTATTTCTTTTGAGGAATTAATCTTTTTTATATAATTTAGAATTTAATAAAATAATATTATTAAATAATTTATTTTAAATATAAATGATAATATAATTTTTATAATGTTGAATGTCATTTTTATAAGGGTTTAAAATTGGTTATTGTCAAAAAAACCTAGCACTTCTCAATAAATATTTATTAGTATTTTAAATTAAATTATTAAAATTATTATAAAATTATTTGAGTAAAATAAATATTATTTTTGGAATCATAATGTCCTATTTATTCAAAAGTAAATTTTATTAATTTCTAGTATAATCATATTTTCTCGTAAAAATTAATTACAGTATGAATATACAGTTTGTATTATGACATTATAATGACCCATAAGTGACTTAATAAATGCTATAATGGGAATCCAAGACCAAATATATGTTTAAAAGTGAAAACAATGTATTTTATAGGTTATTTGAATAATTTTATAAATCTGTATGACTCCCAAAACATATATTGTATTTTATGGTTCTAAAATAATTTATTTAAGAACATGACTCAATTCCATATAATAAGGGGTAATATTTTGTTATCGTCATCCCATGTAATTATAAAATAATTAAAACCACTCCTCTTTGGAAGAATCACTGGAAAAACTCAATTTTTTGTTATTTGGTTTTGATTAAATTCTTATATGGAGTCTGAAACATGTGTTTTCCTAATAATAAAGAACACCCCTACCTTTTCTTATATAAACCCACATATGATCCCATTCCCCTCCAATAAAACCCTTGGATCATTTTATTACTCTAACATTCCCTCTTTATTGTCTTTAGACGCATTTCCATAATCTATCATGAAGTTACAACCAATCTTTTAGAATCACCCTCTCCAGGTATGATATCCTTTTCATCTGTTATTTATTTAGGGAACATCAACATTTTATGCATTTTATTTATAATTCATAATAATGGGATATGATTTTACACATCCCTATTAATATAGATTTTGTTTAAAAATTATGATAGAACCATTTCACTATAATTAATCCATTTATGAATATTTACGTACTATAATTATGCTACCATAATTTTAGTGTGATTTCCCTTGCCAAACCTTTGCATTATAAATACCGTCACTATTTACAGTCAATGTTATTCACCTAGAAATTCCTATATTAAATTTATACTAGAAAAAGAATTATTTATTCCATAATCCTTTATCATGGAATTAAATGGGATGAAATGTGATCCCATATTTAATGGTCTATTTGGAATAATTATGCACCTTAATGATATGAAAGGCATAGGTGTGCTCGAAATTATATTGCACTCCAATATTTTTGGTAATTATTTAGTCTCATGAGACTTCATGCAAGGGATCTTTTAGAAAACCAAATATTTTATTTTAATTTTTACACCATGTTATTATGTCATGGAAGTTTACATTGACCTATGTTTACGAGGTCAAGTATTAATTTACATTCCACAATTCCCATATTTCTATTATGTTATCATGTTATGTCATGCCTCTATGTTCATGATTATGTCTTGAACCATTTTTTTGTCCCATTGAAATTCAAATAATCTAAAATATAACACATTTTTTAATTTAATTAACAACGTATTCCCTTACTAGGATTTATATCTCACCCCTTTCTTATTTTTTTCTCCAATTAATCCCCTGATGTTTTGAGCATGATGTAATATTATGGTATTTATAAGGATAATTATAATAATTTTGATATTACCCCAAATTTTATTGGGTATGTATAGTGCCTAATTACTCTAGGTGACTGGACTTCTTGGACTTATGGGATATATTATGTGTGACCTTCTGTTGAAAATCATTAATTAATGTGTAACAATGATAGGTGTTGTCATATGGTTTTCTTATGAGGTTTTTATTTTTGAATTATTTTTTTGGTGGTTATTATGATGGGTTTTATATATGATTTAGAATTTTCTTATGAATAGTTATGACCATATTCTTAGTATTGTGAGATATTGGAACACTCGATAAGAAGCGAGGTGATGTCGAATAGTTTGATGTTTTTTGTGTTTCTTCTATTATGCTCTTTATTATATTTTGTAAAATAAAAGTGATAATAAAACCAATAGATTTTTTATAGGGAATGAAAAACCCCTTATAAAACTGCATCTAGATGAAATAATACATTGAATGTTTATGAAGGGCATGGGAAAAAAATATCATGTATTTTTTATTATCTGAGTTAGAAATAATATGGATTGTTCATGGCTGGTGGGTGGTGATAGAGGATCAAATGTTGATTTGGAGGAGTCTGCTACTATATATCTCTTCTTGTGCAAATGTTAAATTTTTATAGGGTGATCCTTAGTGGATTATAATGTAGATGTGTTAATATTATATAAAGACAATCAAGAATTATCTTTAATAATGAAGATTGAAATGATCCACTGCTAAAAACATATACAAATAACCATTTTTATGTAGATAAAGATGGTTAGAGGATTAATTTAGTCCCATGTTACATGATGTATTACCTAATAGGGAATGATTTTTGGAATCAAATGATTGAAAATGATTAAATAAATTAGATTCATGTTTTCACATAGTTTATGTTCTAAGATGGATGGAGAATATATCATTTCGTATACAAGATTTTTTTCTCATACGAGGTCTCTGTGTACTATATACTCGTAGAGATTAGACAAAAGTATGTGAAGTATGTGTGTGGGTCAATAGTATTTTCACACATGGGTTTTTTTGTAACCATACATATTAAGGGGTTCCAATAGTTTCCTTCTAACGACCAAAAAGTCTTAATGGCAGGATAGATGTTGTGGCATATAATTTTCTAGTATAAACATATAAAGTTACAGAATATTTATATATTTGAGAACTCTTAAAGGGTAAAGTAGTATATTAACTATATAAAACAACCTCAGATGAATATTTTTATGGTTATGTTAATTTTCGGGTGTATTGTTTTCTCCAATGATAATCTATTGAGGAGTTTCATGCACTATGAGACCTCAATTATAATACTCTAAATATAATAATTTTTATTTATCCCCTACAATTTTATTTCAAATAAAAATATTATATATCGAAATCATAATGTTAGATGGTAAAACTAATACCATGGTTGAGTCTTGAATGGATATTTTACTCTAGTAGTTGTATAAAATTAATTCTCATTAGTGTATTAGTGCTTTTTCTATCATATATAGATTAATTAATTTTAATGTAAAATTATAACCTTAATATATTATAATATTTATAGACAATTAAACCAATTGACCTAATTTTAGTATTGACTTAAACATCATTTAATTCAAATCCTACGGTTGTCTGTATATAACCATTGAACCTCTACTGAACATTATGTCATCTTTATATGATTATCCTTGTATTATGAGAACCAATGAACATGAATTCAACACTCATCAATGTGCAATCCATATTAAGGTAGGATTTCATTATTTTTTGTTTCTCCATTCTTCATGTAATTCATATCTAATTTCATTATGGAACCTCCACTCTTCGTAATGAAAGAAGGGATGATTAATTTTTTGTTTTTTATCTAATCCCAATCTTGAATCCCATAACCTCTTTACATGGAATTCACTTTTTTTGGGATGATGAATTAAACTATTAATTATTCCTTGAACTGTGAGAATTCATAAGCAGAATGATGAATAAAGAGGACCCTATATTATATATTATTTTTGTTAAAATGATGAGGTGTTGAGGATTAGTAGGACCGAAGAGTGGTAGTCTTATAGAGGTAGTATATCATAGATGGATTTGGTTCACCATGGATTGGGAGTGAGAAGTATAACCCATTCCACCCCACCATCAAATCTTACTGGGGCTAGACGATGCTCAAGCTACTACGTGGAGGGCAGAGGTGCGACCGGCGCAACCTACCATGCTGGAGATGATCCAAGTGGGCCCCAACCCATGGGTATGAGTGGGTGGTAAAACGATTTGGGATCCACATAACAAGACTCGAGAGGGGGTGAGGAAGTGAGGCTTCAGATGCATAAAAATATAGGGAATAATGAGTCTATATAGGGATCCCCAACCCTCTCAGTGCACGACATGGAATGCTCAAAGGATGCCACAAGGGATTCATTCTCCAATTTGGACTATTTTAAAATATTCCTCACTATATTTCCATTATGTGAGAATAAATATCTTATCATAAGTATTTTTACACATATATTACAATGGAATAGACTATCTAACCATCTAGGAAAAATTTTTAGCTGTGGTCTGCAGGTTTGAATTAAGCGCTATAGGTTCGATGACTAGGTTTTGGCATGTCGATAAGAGTGTCCCTAGAGTTCAAAACCTTACATAGTACTTTTATTTTATAGGGAGTGAGAAACCCCTTCCCATATTCAGGTAGTTTCAATAATTCCCCCATTTTATAAGTACTTATTGAGAAACAATATTATATTCTCACAAATTAGATATGGTATGTTATTCCCCCAACATCTCAAGATGTTAGATTCTTTATATATGGAGTTATTATTTATCATATCTATAGTGCTCAGATAGGTCACAAAATCCCCCCTTGATTTTTCATTCTCTTACGAGTGGGGGGAGTGAGATCTTCCATTATATTTCAATATATATTATATGTGGTATATATTTTGGTTGTTTGAATTCATAGGGATTCATGTTATTTTATCAAAATACCTGGATGTATAGAGAAGAAATATATCATATGTCATGATATATCATTTATATTATATATTTTTTTGGAATGTGTACCTCATAAAATACTAGGTCATGTTACGGTTTCTTGTGTGTGATGTAGAAGTTAGAGTGGTTTCACATATCATATAGTTAAAGGATTGCGAATCCACATGTACTCATTATTTTCCATTGATATTTGACATATTAATGGGATATAGAATTTATAAATTATACCAATTTCTATAATATGAGCTTGTATAGTTTCTCATGAGATATGTTGTCCATGGGGTTAGATTGGATATTATTGGTACCAATTGATGTTCCAATGAAATATAGTTGTATAGTATATCTGTATTGAATTTTATTTTCATCCACCATGTTTCCCACATATAATATACTTTTTGGGATACTATGTTTCGTTCTATTTCTTTATTTTTTTCAAGGTAACTTACTGTGTATGTTTATACACACACCTCATGGGCTTGTTCCCACCCATGTTATGTATATAAAGATGACATAATGTTTAGTGATAGTCATTGTGTGTGTGGATATGGCACGGTTTATTCTAAGCTAACACCTATGGATTCTTGGTGACAGATAACGGTGAAGGATGGTTTATGATGGTGGTTGTAAACATTAAAGATATAGATTAAACCAGAAGATGAAATATTGAGGTGGATTCATCTAATTAATTATTTTTGTCATATTTGATGTATTTTTGGATGTATAGTTCATTATGGATTTGCATATGTGACGCACACCTATCGTGGGGCGTGGAAAAACAATATTTTATTTACCTAAGTATAGTATAGCAGTTGATCCTAGGTAGTCTCCCGAAGAGGAGTGCACACAAAACAAGTTTGTCACTTTTTGTTGGTTTTCATAAAAATATTTGTTTTAATTAATTTGAATGACTATGAGAGAAACAAATAACAGAAATTCATTGATTTTAATAAATGATAAAGAAGGTGATCGGATTGGGTTCGGCTAGACCTAGTGTTTTTACATCATGGATTCCAAATTTTATCTCTTCTTTTTCCTTAAACTGGTAAGAGAGAGATTCATCTACTGAGTCCTCTCTCTCCCTTAGTCAGATAAATGTGATGAGAATTTTCCTTTCTAAAACCTTAGATTGGTATATCCTCCTTCCAATGTGTTTAGGGTTGTAGAAGGTTTCTTGATTAATTAGAGAAATCCCAGACCTGGAATTTGTGTTCCCTAATAAACCAAGATTTCGACATACAATCCAACACACGTTCTTGACAACCGTCGAGCAATCACCACCCAACCCTAATCATGTTCCACTGTATACGGATTAGAATTGGGTGGAGGGAGATATGATTATCGACCAAAGCAATTTATAATTTCAGAATAAAAACCTTAACACAACCGCATTCGGAATTTAATACTGAATTAAGAATTGGAACCAGAAGAATAAAGAAGAACAAATTTTATTCATTTCAAGCACAAAAACTCAAACACAACACATAGGTCCAGCCTCCCCTCTTTCCGATCACTCAAATGAAACTACCCCTCCATGGATGGGGTAAGCGAGATAATTCGGGAGAGGAGAGACATTTTAAAATAAAAGAAATAAATGAAAAATCTGAAAGGCTATTTTCCTTGGTGCCCCAGAAGGAATGGGGTGGAGAATGAGATGTGTTGAGGTGGAGGAGCTCTCCTCCTTTTATAGGCAGAATTCGACCCCTGAATGTTGTCGCGTTTTGGACCAACTAAATGACCTCTTCACGCATTTAGTCCTTCTTCAATGTTGTTCCTAATGTTCTTGGACGTGTCCCCTCAAAATAGCATCAGAGTTGGACATGTAGGCCAAGAGTTATGGTCATTTTACTCTGATCATTTATTATGTCCAGTCAGAATCTCCAAAACGCCAAACCCCTAATTATGCAGCTTTAATGGACCCTCAAACGGACGAATCCCGTGGTACTTCTTTAATAAAAGATGCTCCAAAACTCCTTTCTCGTCCACCCACCGAATTTAGAAAGCGTTGGGCCCACAATGGACGAGTTATGGATCCCACGCCAAATCTAGGCAGAACTGGAAACAGTTTTCTTGAGCCAACTTGTGAGCTTCTTTTGAGCTTCCATATGGCCGATTCAGCTTTTAGTCCAAAAATAGTAACTGAATCCCTGGATGTTTAGAATCTGGAAAAGAACTAAATTTGAAATTTGGATCAATGTAGATAATGTTATGGCCAAAATACAGAAATAAGTTAAAACTGTTAAAAATCCAAAATGGCCAATTTTTACTATTCAGCTCAAAAAATCATAAAAATGAAACAATTCATCTTAGTGGAACACTTTTGTGAGTTTAAAATATTGATATTCAATATAAATTAATTGAAAATATTTTTTCTATCAATTCCCTCACACTTAAACTATGATTGTCATCAAGCATAAAATCTCAACATGGAATTCAAAGGGCACCAATATCACCAATATTTAAATTTCAAATTTAATAAAATCAATTTATTATCAATGTCCAATCAAATTTTCCAGTTCCACAAAAAATAAAAATTTAATTTCACATTTTTCAATGAAACAATCAATTCATGCATTTTACTTTTCCCCTTTGAAAAATAATGAAGCTTCTCCTTTCATTCATTCAAGCTTCTCAATTTATTATTATTAAACATGCCAAATCATATCCTACCTCACTTTTGAATATTTTCTCTCATCACTCATGATACAATTAATAGTAGAGTTATGTTCATATCATGAGAACATGCTCCTTACCCATAGGCTTGTAAAGTAACTACTTTCTCCACTTTGTAAAGAAAAAACACACATAAAATCATGAGGACTTGCAATAAAGGTTCAAATGATTCTATGGCTTAGGGTTGGTGGGTAAATGATTGAAATAATTTAAGGCCAGAAGTAGGAGGTTTGACTCTTAAGTACAATTCATGATTAATCAAGTGAAAACACAAGATGAACCTCACTCAAATCCCCTTGAAATGTGAATCACAACGCCACTCCCCTTTCAATGACATGGGTCATGAGTCAATAAATGATTACAAAGAATGATATCATCCATGTTCTCCCTATTTTTTTTGTAAAGCTCCATAAAGGCACAACTTTATTTTCTTTTTTTTGTAAAGCTCCAAAAAGGCACAACTTTATTTTGAATTCCTTTTTTCTTTTTTTTTCTTTTTTTTATGGAGAACCGGATGAAATGAAAGAAGCATAATAAAATGATGACTCATGCCCAATTTTCTAATAATACATTGCCCAAAATGATGACGCACACATTACACAACCCAAAAATGATACATATCCGAAGGAACGCACACAAAAGGCCCTTCCCCCACACTCAAACTTGAAATAACCATGCAAAAATACTAAAAGTGCGGGTAGGTAAGGAAAAATTGGATTGTAATGTGGCTTAAACCTATAAGGAAATTCATGGCATCTAAGGGCTTACGAAGGATAAATGTAAAGGTGGGTCATAGGATAAAATGTGGCTAGCCAAATAGATGCCTCAATCATTTCAAATGTGGTTTTGTACAGTCATAGCTTTGACAAGTTTCAATACAAGTTATCGCAGATGGCACATCCCAAGATCACTCAATAAATATGATCAAGATAAAATAGGAAATATTTGGTCTAGAAATCCTCTCAGAAATGAGAATATGATATTGGAAAATAACTTATGGCATGATTAATAATAACAAATTAATTCACATGAATTTAAGAAATTCAAAGAATGAAAAATGGAAGGGAAATTTCATTTACATGAATTAACTAATTCCCTTAAATCATGAGTCCTTATTTCAATATCCCTGCTTCACTTTAATCATCCAATTATCCATTTTAATCATTCAATATCATTAACATTGAAATCTAAAACATGGAATCACATGATTACTAAGAAACTCATGTCTCCTATATAAGTTGACTAAAACATTAATTCAAGTGTGGGTATGCAATTCTTATCATTACATCTTAAAACAAGTTTTGGACAAAAAATTTAAGGATTTTAAAATTTAAAATTTAAAAATGAACTCCATTTTGAAATAAAGATTCAGTCCCCTTTAACAAATTTTTGGGGCTTCCTTCTGCCATCATGATCCTACAAAAGAAAATTTCAAAATTAAGAACAAGTATCATGTCATTAAATCTCAAAATGATAAGGAGGACAAGGATGAATGCTAAACTACTTATAAGAAATGAAATTGAAATCTAAATTCCTAGAAAGAAAGGGATAAGTCTTAGTACGATCCCCCAAGTGTGCCCTGAATTTTTACTGCCTCTAGTGGGCAGTACCAGCTGTTATCCAAAGTCTAATGGTGGATGTAGCTTCTTTGATTTGAACCACCACATGTGGCATTTCCCAGCTTGTGCTTCATTATCCCTGTTGAGGAGGAATCCATGTATAGAGTACACCAGATCCACCCCCTTCGCAATGTGGTATAGCTTGCATGGCGGGGGTAGGATGAAGAATGGATCGTCCTCCTCTTCAGTTTCTACTTGTGCAACGTGTTCTTCAAACTCCAGTGGTTTCTCCAGGTGTGCTGCGTGAAAAGAATAATCAAAGGGAGATTCAACATTTAAATTTTAAATATTAATTTCAAAATCTTCCCTTTTAAGGTAGGCGGCTTTTAGATTTGGTTATTCATGCATAGCCACTTGTATCTCTTCATGGACTTCCTCAAGTAGATGATCAATATCTTCAGGGAGCTCCAGGGGTTCCTCAACATGTGCATATTCTTTTTCATCTTTTTCTAAGGCAATGTAAGTATTGACCAAATCTGAAAAATCAAAATTATAAGGAG
The DNA here is from genome assembly GCA_963277665.1 of Viscum album. Classification (NCBI taxonomy): domain Eukaryota; kingdom Viridiplantae; phylum Streptophyta; class Magnoliopsida; order Santalales; family Viscaceae; genus Viscum; species Viscum album. Next base: position 1,112,591,872 of record OY728162.1, on the reverse strand, counting down.
TGATGCTCAAATCAGATTGAATGAAATCAGAAAAGGCAGAGTTCATGGAAGGATCATCTCCCTGAGTTGGGTCTGGTTCAATCACTTCTTCAGTTGAATGTGCCTCTTGGATTTGATTATCACTGGATGGAGGGAGGTAGTCGGGCTCCTCCATCTTGACTTCAAATCCCACCAATTGGGTCGTGTCTTCCTTCTGTGGTGAAGGCTCATCTTGTTTGCATGTCTTGGGAAGATCAATAAGTTCCTCACATTCATTCAAAAATTCATCAAGTTCTTGTTGATCTCCCACATGTTGCTCAGTAGGGAATTCATCTTCTTTTTCATCAATATCGGGTAAAATTGGTTGAGTGATGATGAATGAGTCTGCAGGTACCTCAACATTTACCTCCTCCAGTTCTTCAATGATGAGTGGTGAAATTTCTTCCACCACAATCTCAGGTTCTTGCTCCGGCTCAGGGTCGGGTTGCTCCATCATTGCACGAACATAGTCCAATTCCCATTCCATTTTGCTACCCCAATCATCCAAATTATTACTAATACTATCAACCCGATCATCGTGGTCACGATAATCAATTTCAGGTTTTTGATATTGCACCTGCGAGTAATCTTCCCATGCATAAAAATTTGAAGTTGAATACATCATGGAAAAAAGAATATTTTTTTTCAATTTATTTTTAAATTTGAAAAGGTCAAATATTTACAAATAGGTTGTGGCACTTCCTCATCGGCAATGGCGCCATGTTTGATGCACGCCTGTCGTGGGGCGTGGAAAAAAAATATTTTCTTACCTATGTATAGTATAGCAGTTGATCCTAGGTAGTCTCCCGAAGAGGAGTGCACACAAAACAAGGTTGTCAATTTTTGTTGGTTTTAATTAATTTGAATGACTATGAGATAAATAAATAATAGAAATTGATTGATTTTAACAAATGATAAAGATGGTGATCGGATTGGGTTCGGCTAGACCTAGTGTTGTTCCATCATGGTTTCCAAATTTTATCTCTTCTTTTTCCTTAAACTGGTAAGAGAGAGATTCATCTACCGAGTCCTCTCTCTCCCTTAGTCAGATAAATGTGATGAGAATTTTCCTTTCTAAAACCGTAGATTGGTCTATCCTCCTTCCAATATGTTTAGGGTTGTAGAAGGTTTCTTGATTAATTAGAGAAATCCCAGACCTGGAATTGTTGTTCCCTAATAAACCAAGATTTCGACATACAATCCTATACACGTGCTTGACAACCGTCGAGCAATCACCACCCAACCCTAATCATGTTCCACCGTATACAGATTAGAATTGGGTGGAGGGAGATGTGTTTATCGACCAAAGCAATTTATAATTTCAGAATAAAAACCTTAACACAACCTCATTTGGAATTTAATACTGAATTAAGAATTGGAACCAGAAGAATAAAGAAGAACAAATTTTATTCATTTCAAGCACAAAAACTCAAACACAACACATAGGTCCAGCCTCCTCTCTTTCCGATCACTCAAATGAAACTACCCCTCCATGGATGGGGTAAGCGAGATAATGCGGGAGAGGAGAGACATTTTAAAATAAAAGACATAAAATAAAAATCTGAAAATTTCTTCTCCATGGTGCCCCAGAAGGAATGGGGTGGAGAATGGGATGTGTTGAGGAGGAGGAGCTCTCATCCTTTTATAGGCAGAATTTGACCCCCGAATGTTGTCGCATTTTGGACCCAATAAATGACCTCTTCACACATTTAGTCCTTCGTAAATGTTGTTCCTAATTGTATTGGCCGTGTCCCCTCAAAATATCATCGGAGTTGGACAGGTATTCCGAGAGTTATGGTCATTTTACTCTGATCATTTATTATGTCCAGTCAGAATCTCCAAAACGCCAAACCCCGGATAATGCAGCTTTAATGGACCCTCAAACGGACGACTCCCGTGGTCCTTCCTTAATAAAAGATTCTCCAACCTCATTTAGAGTCCACCCACCGATGTTCGCAAGAGGTGGGCCCACAATGGATGAGTTATGGATCCCACACCAAAACTAGGAAGAACTGGAAACAGTTTTCTTGAGCCAACTTGTGAGCTTCTTTTGAGCTTCCATATGGCCGATTCAGCTTTTAGTCCAAAACTAGTAACTGAAGCCCTATCTATGTAGAATCTTGAAAAGAAATAAATTTTCAATTTGGATCAATGTGGATAATGTTATAGCCAATATATAGAAATAAGTTAAAACTGTTAAAAATCCAAAATGGCCAATTTTTACTATTCAGCTCAAAAAAATCATAAAAATGAAACAATTCATCCTAGTGGAACACTTTTGTGAGTTCAAAACAGTGATATTCAATATAAATTAATTCAAAATATTTGCTCTATCAATATGTGACATTTTACACATATTTGTTGTAACTTTATTGGGATAGATATAGTTTAGTTATTAACTTATATATATTTTTGGTGTTTCTAGTTATATAGTTCATTGGTATTGTATGTCTATTCTAGGTTGATATAGACTATGGCCTCCAATGTTGTGCGGTATACCTAATTGGTGCTACTGACTTGACCCTGATCTAGTAGAGGACTTCTACTATTGGTGAAAAATGCTTCTCTCACCTATACCATTTTTTCAAGTTTGACATTAGTAGAAAATGTAGTCATTAGTGAGATAATTTTTATAAAAGAAAGGATGTTGTGGTTCTTACATTAATTTTAAATAGTTACCCATTACTGGTATAGTTAGGTATTATTGATTGATTATATATGGTAAGATATACAATCTCTTGTGAGTGGGACCAACATGGTATGATGAGTATAACCAAAATACTAAAATTTCGATAATCTATGGTCATCAGTTGGTAAGAACTATTTTATGCATTATGTTCTTGTAAGAGAATTCAATTCCTATGAATATATTTGTATAAATGAATTATTTCTATGGGAGACTGTTTCCGACGCTTTCGCCGGGGCGCGCACATCCGTCCGTCCGTGGAGGAGGACGTGCGGCGCTTGTTGCCCCGCATTCCCGCTTTCCAAAGGCGGGTGGCATTCGGTCCGTATTCAGGGACGTCTGCTCCTTGACCGAAACAGGATGATGGGATGTCGGTTCTTCCTTCTAAGGATTCCACCTCAGAACTCGTCACCTAGTCCGGGTCTCCCTCGAAGATTTAATACGTAGTTCGTGAAACTATTCCCAGTGCCATGTTTCAATGGACACCGGTTAATTAAACTGCTTCTGTCAGGACATTCCAAAGGGTCCGGTCAGGGCAGCAACCTTCAGTCAGGGGAGTAGTCACGTTGAGGCATCAGTAGCATTTTTGGATGCTGGGGAACATGGCATGTCTGTCTATTATCCCTAGTCACAGGGCTTCTCGAGGGTGTGGAAGCCCGAGGCATCCCACATCGAGCGCGGGGAATTATATGTCATAGACACATATCTGAGGTTTTCCTCAGCTTCCCGTGTTTAACACAAGGTACGCCACGAGTTTAACATCCAACAGAGACGGGTCAACCCAACCAGAGCATTAGCTAGGATAGATAGGATTGAGGGATTCCCCTTGAAGGGATGCCGATACCAGGGCCAGCCCATGGGCGGCTGTGAAGAAGAGCGTACCGACGTGGTCTCACCGAGATCTGATGGTCCGGTCGAGAATCGGGATGGGTGATAGGTGGATGAATGGAGTGGTGGGGGAGTGAAATGGGACCAACGCAGGGGCGACAGTGAAGTTGGGCTTGAGCCTTGAAGAGGCTTCCTATGTACCATGCCTTGACATGGATCAAAGTCCACGTAGTTCAGAATGGTGCCGGTAAATCGACATGAAGGTGGACCTCGTCCCGATGAATGTCGTCAGTGAACTAACGTGAAGGTGGACCTTGGTCCGATGAGAGATGGGATTGAGTCTCGGGGAGGCTTCCTACATACCATGCCTTGACATGGATCAAAGACCACGTAGTTCAAAGGGTTTCATCGGTAAACCGATGTGAAAGTAGACCAGAGAGTCTACTATTGGTCGGCTTGAACCTTGGGAAGGTTTCCTACGTACCATGCCTTGACATGGATCAAAGTCCTCGTAGTTAAAAGGATTGATGGAATACAGTTTAACGTCATGCAGGACGATAGTGAACCCTGACGTGAATAAAAGACGAGCGGTGGGTGTCGGCGAACCGACGTAAATGAGGGACCTTGGTCCGACGGGAGATGGCCTTGAACCTCTGGGAGGATTCCTACATACCATGCCTTGACATGGAACAAAGTCCTTGTAGTTCGGATTGAAAATGGGGACATGGAACACTGACAAGGAGACGGTATGGGCCAATGATTGTTGGGCCTGAACCTCGAGGAGGCTTCCTACGTACCATGCCTTGACACAGATCAAAGTCCTCGTAGTTCGGGTTGTAAAATATAGTTTAATCATCATGCGGGATGGGGGTGAACCGACGTGAATGAGGTCGGAACGATCGGATGGTGGGTCTGAACCTCGTAAAGGCTTCCTACGTACCATGCCTTGACGTGGATCAAAGACCTCGTAGTTCGGGTTAGTCACAATGTCTTGCCGTCGGACTAGGATGCAGTTTAAAGTCATGCAGGACGAAGGTAGAACTCGACGTGAATTATGATGGGTGGGCCTGAACCTCAATAAGGCTTCCTATGTACGATGCCTTGACATGGATCAAAGACCTCGTAGTTCATATGGGGCTTTGTCGGCGAACCGACGTGAAGGTGGACCTTGGTCCAATGAGTGGTGGGCATGAACCTCTGGAAGGCTTCCTACGTACCATGCCTTGACATGGATCAAATACCTCGTAGTTCAGGTGGGAATGGGTGTTCAGTTTAATGTCATACGGGACAAGGGGGGCATAAAGTTTAACGTCATGCTAGACGAGGGTGAAACTTTACGTGAATGAACGACCGAGCAATGTGGCTTGAACCTCATGGAGGCTTCCTACGTACCATGCCTTGACATGGATCAAAGTCCTCGTAGTTCGCTATGGGGCTTTGTCGGCGAACCGACGTGAAGGTGGACCTTGGTCCAATGAGTGGTGGTCTTGAACCTTTGGAAGGCTTCCTACGTACCATGCCTTGACATGGATCAAAGACCTCATGGTTCAGGTGGGAATGGGTGTGCAGTTTAATGTCATACGGGACAAGGGGGGGGGAATACAGTTTAACGTCATGTTGGACGAGGGCGAAACTCGACGTGAATGAACGACCGAGCAATGTGGCTTGAACCTCATGGAGGATTCCTACGTACCATGACTTTACATGGATAAAAGTCCTCGTAGTTCGCTATGGGTGGGGTTGAGGGTCGGTGCTCACTCTAAGCCCACGTGAGTCATGCTCGGTGTGAGAAACAAGAGGTTGCAAGGACCTGACGATCACGTCGCGAAGGATGTGTCCGTGAGAAGCAAAGAGGGGCTTACGCGTTAGGCGGCCCATGGTGCTGGGACTTACTCCAGGATGGAGGCCCAGAGTGCGACAAAGCGCATCGAAAGAGGGATTTGGGACCAATGATGGGAGGTTCCTCGTTCCCTATCACGCCCTCCACTGACCTTGGTAGTGGGGAAGTACGGAGATGCAGAGGTGCAGCCATCCGTTGGGGAACTAGGGTCGTCCTTCTCCCATGAACATACACCACTCCAATAAGGAGGATATCATCCCTTGTGGATAGGTGATTCCATTCCTGTGGAGATGAGTGGTGTAAAGAATGTTCGAGCTGGGGGGAACCTTCGTAAGAGGCACGAGGTCAGGTCACAGTTTAACGTCATGTGTTGAGGACGTGGTGATTGGCAGTTTAACGTCCTGCAGCTCGGATGAGGTGGGTTCAATCTGAACCCCTAGGACTTACATAACCGGTACCCTCTGGTCCTTGGGGAAGGGAAGGTACCAGTAAGGCCATGGTCAAGGGGGGTTGTGGAACGAACCATCAAGGGGTCCACGTTAGCGTGGCTATGCGAAGAAGCAATAGCCGTTAGCGTGCCTATGCGAAGAAGCATTAGGCGAAGCAACGCTACGGGTGGTATTGTCTATGGGACTTTGAAATCACATCATGCAAACCTGGAGGGTCGCACGAGAGGAGGAATTGCTAAGAAAAGGAGTGTGCTTCGCGAAGTGGAGTTCCTTGGCCTCAGCATGGGGCATAGGTGTGAGTGGAAGGTGCTTCGCGAAGTGGAACAGTGTTCGCGGAGCACTGCCTCGCTAAGAAGGGGTGCCTCGCGAAGCAGGGTCCTGCGAAGCAGTGTGCTTCGCGATGTGTAGAGATCCTTCCTTTGCATAGGGATCACTAGTACATGTTGGGTGTTTCATGAAGCATAAACGCTCTGCGGCTTCCCGGGTTCCCTTGGAAATCCCCTTCCTTCGCGACTGCCCTTGAGCTTCGCGACTGCCCTTGAGCTTCGCGAAGGGCATCCCTCTCGGAAGAGGGGCTCAAAACGAGACAAAGTAGAGGCATCTCATGAAGTAGAAGTACCTCGCGGGGCTCATGATTCCCGGGGCAAAGAGTGCTTCACTATTTAGGAGAGGAGAAGCCGAAGGGTCGGATTGTCCATCTTCGGGACTCAGGGGGAGTCCAGTATTTATAGGGAAGGGGCGCCGCGAAGTAGAACTCGCGCGCCACCTCAGGTGCTTCGTACCGCGCTCGCGAACGTCAATGTCTTCCGCGGAGGGTTACCGCCTCTGGAGCTTCGCGGCGGGCTCGCGAACGTCAAATTTGTTCGTGGAGACTTACCGCCACTATAGATTCATGGTGGGCTCGCTAAAGTCAATTTCGTTAGCGGAGAATTACCGCCTCTGGAGCTTCGCGAGGCCGCGATGATCGGGGTTCTTCGCGTCGGTCCTTCGCGACGGTGCTTCGCTGCGGTGCTTCGCGAGGCAGCGTGCCAGCCTTCTTTTTCGTTCCTCCCTTTCGTGTAATATTTCGGTGCCAAAAAATGCCCCCTCTCAGACTTGGAGCCACGGAGGGCGAAGGGTCGAAGTCTGAGGGAAAATCTCCAAAATTGTCTGTAGTTCGCGATGCAGCTTCGCGAAGGGGGCCCGCGATGCTGCCCGAGTGCCATGGATCCGGACGCGCAGTGATGCTCCAGGCGGGTGAGGCGGGCCGCGATGCTCCGAGGTCGCCGCCTATAAATAGGGGGGGGGGGGGGTCGACCTCTTTTGTCTTCACATGACTTCCTTGTCTTTTTTTCTCTCGACTTCGTGAAGCTCCACGTACTCTGCGACAACCCTCCGCGAATCGAGCTTCGTGGCGAACCGCGGGTCTCCGACTCCGCGTCCGCGCCAAGCGAACATCTGCTTGTCGACCTGGTCCAGACATTGCGGCTTGGTCTCGCGACCGACCTTCGCGATCGGGCTTCGCGAGCCAGCTTTGCGATCCATCTGAAAAAATTCTTTTCTGAGGGACGGAATCGAAATGGCCCATAAAGAGGCTATATTGGGGGTTCTTGAAGATGCTGCTCATCAGGATGAGATGGCAAACTGTCCAGGCCTGGGGGAGATGGTCTGAAGCCACTCGGACCACACTTCTTTGACAGATCTGCTATCAGAGGGTCAAAATGATTATCCGCAGTGCAAGAATCTGCCATTGTACGGCTTCGGGTTGTGGAATGACGTCTTCATCCCTGAGGCGAATAGGGACAAACCATCTTGCTGGTTCAAAATCACACCATTCCAGCACTAATGGTTTAGGGTGACTGATGGTCATGCACAGAAGAACTTGACACCCATCACCGCTGACTGTCTCTACAACCATGTGAACGATATTGATGGGGGGCCACTGCAACCGGAGACGTCCCCTTCTCTCTACCGTACCATGCTGAAGGCGGCTTTGCAGGATTCGAAGAAGGGATGGTCCGATGAGTGGGACCTACGCCAGGGTGGAAACTTCACTGATGATTGGACTTGGGCCTACTGGGTAGGTGCCTCATGCGAGGAGTTTGGGGCCGAGCTGAGGAGAGTGGGGTTGTTTGAGGCGGCATGGGCCTCCCAATTCCACATTTACCAACCAAAGCAACTGATGCCGGAACTGCTGAGCAGATGGTCGTCTAGGACCAATACCTTTCACTTACATCACGGGGAGGTGGGCATCAGCCTGTGGGATGTCCACCAGATTTCTGGGGTTCCGATCTTGGGGGCCATGTATGATGAGTTCCTCCCCGTCATGAACGCGTGGGAGGATACGGAGCAAATGTCGCGACTGGCATCAGCACTGATGGCACTCGTCCCTATAGAGGACAAGGAAGCAGTGAGGGATGTCCACTTTAGTAGATGGTTCAAATGCTTCCTGAATTTCCTAGAGAACCGAGAGTTCCCTCTGAGGCCTCGAACTTGTCCAAGGGCGGCCCAATGGGGCAAGGGGCACTCGTATTGGCGGGTCTTGGAGGACAGCCAGTGGAAGACTTGGGGTTTCAGTGTCAGCACTGAACAACAACCGATAGTCAGGATGGAGTCATTCATCGCGGCTCTCATCTGTGGTTGGATCCTACCAGTGAGGGATACAAGCATGGGGGTGCGACCCAGCTCGTTTATTATGGCGTCGATGTTGGCCATGGGGCAGCAGATCAATCTGGAGATTCCGATGCTCACCAAACTGTATAGAATGCTGCAGCACATTAGCGAGGGCAAGAAGACACCAAGAAATGCGGGCCCTTCCACCTCTTGTATGGGTGGATCGCAGCACACATCATGGTGATTTACGAGTATCCAAACCCCATTTCACCGCCAGGATCGAATTTCCACCCCTCCATCCTGAACGCGGTCAAGAGATTCCCATTCAAACTAGCCATGCCGATGGTACTGAATCGGGTGTGGAGGGCGGATGAGTTTAATTTCCATATCTTCCCATTGCCGACGGGGATACTTACTAATGAAGGGCGGGGAACGGAAGAACATCAGGCTTACCTCCTGGCCTTTTGAGGTGGAATTTTGGTGGCACGGATAGATCGTGAGCCACTCTGCGAACCGTATACCCTGCATCAGTTTCGAGGCAGTTCCGGTGCCTCCAGCGGCTGACCCCGCAGGTCTACTAGGAGGTGCATTACGAGGAACACCCATGTGTGATAAGGCAGTTGTGGCTCATGTTCACAAAGGGAAGATGGGAAGATGCAGATTGCATTGCCTCCATCCACCGCCACTTTCGGATTGGTGAGGGAGTATGCCATCAGTTGGGAGACTGCTTACACAGGGGAGATGCTGAGGCAACCAACTATCTGGGTCGGTGACGGTGGGCCTCCCCTATCCCAAGGTCGGGGTCGGAGGGCGGCTAGGGCCGCTCATGGTAGTGGGGCTGCCATGGTGGCAAGACCCACACCGGCCGAGGGTATGGCAGTAGCGGTGGATCCGGTGATTTCGGAAGAGCAGGGTCATCCGGAGGGGGAGCCACCGAGGGGATTTCGTAGGATATACACTGAGGCTCCGGGGAAGCGCCTGCGTCATATCGACATGGCAAAGGATGTCGTCTTCCCGGATGCTTGGGACATTTGGGATGTCAACCGGCAATTCCTCAGTCCACCCGAGATATGGGCCCACCTGATCACCTCGGGATGGAATTACCGGGCATAGGCCCAGTTTGGGCAGGATTCATGGCATCTCCGTTAGAGGCAGAATAGTACCTGGACGATCTGGAGGATTACATCCACTCCAGTGGTTTCCCTCGGCCAATGACAGACCGGGTGAGGGTACTGTTGAATCAGACGGTCCCCCCACAGTTATCGTCTCCCGATCTGAGGGAGCGCATCCCCCTGCCGGAAGAATCAGAGGACTCCTCTCGGGAGGATGAGGCTAGAGGAGAGAGCCCGTTGGAGGAGGGCGAGGTCGGAGATCAGGGCTCAGATTCCGACGATTTCGCGGAGGCTCTCTAGGTAGCATTCCGAACCTCTTTCCTTACGATATGTTATTGGGTCACTATGGACTTCTCAACGATGCTTGAGACATGCAGGAGGAACTTGTTCACAGGCCTCGTTCTCGCTCCTTGGTGGGTGATGATGCAGGACCTTCAGAACCTGCGCCTATGGCTGCGTCCAGTTCCGCGTCTGGTTGGACCAAAGCACCTGAGGTGGCTCCTCCGGAATCTTCAGACCTTCCAACAGTATAAGGAGGGCCTCGTATCGGGGTCCCGTCAGTACCGGCTCAAGAGTAGCGCCAGGAGGTCGATCTCCATAAGTCTCCTCTACCGGTCTCCTCGTTGTCACATATAGACCATGCCAACTAACGTTTATGTCCCTCTCTATCGTACAGTTCTTCGACTGGCGTGGGCTACTGCGGCAAGACTGGTCGGGATGTCTGGTGGCGTCCCTCCTAGGGGCATGCTGGTGATGGTGATGATAATCCCTCCATCTCCTCAAGCTGCGACACACATCATCACTGGCGGAACCACCAGCAGGGCCGTACCCGAAGTCATTGAGGTGGACTCCGAGGAAGAGGATCAACCAGTTGGTCCCGGTCTTATCACGCCTACTTCGGCGCCAGGTGCTGTACTAGATTCAACATCGGATGTTGATCCTACTGACGATTTCCTGAGGGTGTATCCTACGTACAAGCCTGCCAATAGCGCAGACTGGGACGAAACTGCCTCCGATGAGGAAGACAGCAGCATAGTCCGCCGCCAGTCGTGGAAGCTGATCACGCGCTTCATCAAGGACCCCCCCCCCCCAAGCGCAATGGCTGGACGAAATGGATAGACTCCGCTCGTGGCTGCGCGAACTGTGCGCTAGGGGAGTCGATGCCCAACGTCCTCACGCACTCATCCGAGATCGTATGGCTGAGAAGATCCGGGAGCATGATCGTGGGCTCAGCGTGGGATGGCAGCGGAGGAAGGCGACCAAAATCAAGAAGCTCCAGGAGGCTGAAGGCGAGGTCGAACAGATGCAGACCCGGGCAGACGAGCTTTCACCCACTCCTGATGCACAATCTGAGCTGGTCTCATGGTTGAAGGCCCAACTGGAAGAGGCAGAAGAGCATATGAGGCCGACCTTTGGAAAGATAGCTGCAGTTCAAGCTGGCGTAGAGAGGGCCAAAGCCAGTACGGACGAACTGTGTCCCGCCGCTACTGAGGAGGAGCAGGAGTTAAGTCAGCGGCAGCAAGCCTTGGATGCCACAACCCAACGGGTGGCGGAGCTACAATGCTCTTTTGATGGGTTCAACCTGTCCATGGGGGGAGTCGAGCCCCGGGTATTGTAACAAACCCAAAAACCCTTTATTAGTACTTTCGTGCTTCAAATTTTTTGCTTTCTTTGTTTTGAATGTTGTAGCATGCACGATTTCCACTGTTTGAATTCCCTTGTTACATCCATACAATGTTTGCGGGACGTTCGACGACAATTCCCCAAGCCCACGTGGGTCGAGCCCGATGTGAGAAACATGAGATATTTTCCCTCTCATCCCACCTAACATAGGAGTGGGGATCATGTTTCAGGCATCCAGGATTCAGATTACCAGTCCAGATTTCTGAAAGACGGGAGAGGCTTGATCGAAGAAGGAAATTTTTGGATAGCCGAATTACCGTTTCTACAGCATGCTCTTATGCACGAACGGGGCAACGCCAGGGGCGGTGAAATCGGTCCAAACAGAAGAAAATGGGAAGTGTGAATCACGATACCCAAGATTCGGAACACTGTGGGTATGGCGTGACAATAAGGGACAACCGTTAACCTTGGAGGAGAAGTGGTACCCTTACTGCGTTAGCCTGTAACGGGGACAACAAAAGAGGGTCGACCGTTGAACATGTTCGAAACACGGGACCATGTCACAAATGTTGTTGATCAATCCTTCGGGACGTAGGCCCAGGACAGTTGGCGGACCATACGTCAGACATCCATACTGTTAGAGGGTCCTTCCAGACATGACCAGTCTTCCGGAACATTGGCCCAGGACGGTAGGTGAGCCGATGCGGCATGGGACCAGGCCATTAGGGGGTCCCTTCAGACATGAAAGGGGACGAGGGTCCGAATAAGGGGCACACAAAGCGTGGAACATGGAGGGATGGTTTGTCTGAACAGAATCCAACACTTAGGTAGTTACACCACCGTGGTGGGAGTACACCATATGGGTGCATTGGTTCGATCATGGATCATTCATTCTTTCAGACAAGGCCTCTCTGGTGAGGGGATCTGTCACTTCCCAATGGGATCTTGGGGAATCCAGAACTTGTTCAGGGTAGAACCACAGTTTAGTGTCGTGCATTGAGGACACAAGAACTCATGTAGTTTAACGTCATACGATAGGACGCGGAATAAAAGAGAAGATAGCAGGGAACATGTGGTGTGGTAGATATGAAACCGATGTGAATGAGGACATGGAGTCCAAATCACACCATGTGCTCCTGGAGGAAACTCTCCAGGTCGAGGGACCAAGAGTGAGGATTAATTTGGGCCCGAAGCAGAGTGGTCGGGCGTTCCTACGTACCCCATGAGGATGGGAATCATGCCATACATAGTTCTGGAAGTGCAGTTTAACGTCATGCGAGACGAGGAGCATCCCTATCGTGTTGGTACACATCCTTCCAAAACTACTAAGCCCACGTGAGTCATGCTCGGTGTGGGAAACAAGCAGTAGTGGTGGGAATTTCCCGAAACAACAAGGGGCATGTTAGGGAAAAGGGACGCTCAGTGAATATCGGCCCAATGACACTAACACGATCATTTAGCGCACCTAGATGCAAAAAGAGAAAGAGACAAGTATGATGGAATTCCACCTGAACATGAGGGAGTGGAAACGTGTAAATCATGGCACTCGAGATTCAGATCATGATGATGGCGGCGTGACGATGGAGGATAACTACTAACCATGTTCGCAACACAGCATCCATATCGCGTTAGTCTAGAATGGGGACAGACAAATGAGGGTTGACCATTGACCATGTTCGAAACATGGGACCATGTCACAAATGTTGTCAAATATCCATAGGGATGTTGGCCCGAAACGATTGGAGGGGCCTTAGGTGCAGCATTCATGGAGAGCCCTTAAGCGTGGTATCCATGTCGTCTGAGGGTCCTTTTGGACGTGGAAGACGATGAGGATCCAAATAGCGAGTTCACAAAGCATGGTCATGGGATGAGGGGGATATCCCTGTGAAAATCCCACACTTCGGGCTCTTTGTCAAAACACATATGAATACGGAAACAACACGAATTAGATAGAGGGGGAATATTCCTTTCCCATAGGGAGATCTTAGTTTAGGGTCGTAGAATTCGGACCATGGATGAGAGGAGAGATAAGAGGCACATGGTGGAGTAACCCAAACACCTGGCGTGAATGGGAATAGGGGGTGTGTGCGGTGCGATGAACAACCTGACATGAATGAGGATGTAATCCCATATCACATCGCACGACCCCTTTAGGAGAGGTTTTTTTTTGTCAAGGGACAGAAAGAGAAAGTTAGGCTGGGCCTGGGGGGAAGTGTCCGTGCGCTCCTACGTATCTCATAAGGATGAGAATCATGCATCACGTAGTTCTTGATGGACCTTAGACCATGAATGGGTAAAAGGAGAAGGGGACACATGTCATCAAGACCCGACGTGAAGGAGGACCTAAGCCCTACTTACCATGCGTTCTCTGGGGAAATGCTCGAGTCGAGGGACCGAACACACAGGTTAGGCTGGGCCCGCGGGGAAGTACCAGGGTGCTCCTACGTATCTCATAAGGATGAGAATCAAGCCATACGTAGTTATGAAGAGGTGACATGGTAAGATACTAGTTTCGGGGGAAAAGGGGAGTGTGGGCATGGCCCTTGCAGTAAAAGAAGCGAAATTTAATAAATCTTGTTTGTTCATTAAGGTGAGTGGGTTTTTTTTGTGTAGCGACAGGCCTAGAGTAGTAGGCCGTGATGTCGCCACAAGGATCATGCTGTGATGGGCATTGAAAAATGGAATGGCACGTGACCAATACCCAATGTGATGTCCTCTACAACGAGGTCACCACAATGCAGTGCCGTTTTTCATCATGTGGCCAGGATGATAATGTCACAGTTTAGGGTCATATGATAGGACCAAGCATGCATTTTATCATCATGCAGTGCAGACGTAGTAGAGACGATGCTAGGCAAGGAACGTGCGTAGTGTTATAAAACACAATTGATGGAGACATGATCCCACATCACATTGTACGCCATTCGGAGAGGGAGACCTTAGGCCGAGGGGCCTATATAGAGGTAAGAGGTGAAACATGGGGAGAGACTGGCTCCCTAAATGGGTTCTACCCGAAGACAGGGTGTCCGGGCGGTCCTACGTATCGCATGAGGATGGGAATCAAGCCACATGTAGTTCTTAAGGGTGACATTTAATGTCATGCTGGACAAGGAATGGGAGGGTTAACCCTCAGAACGAGGGTCTGTGTGGTGCAGCCATTGCAAAAATGACGTGAATGAGGAGATAATCACGCACTATGCCACATGGTCTCGTAGTCGGGGTCCTGAAGGCAGGACCAGAGAGGTGAACTTGCTGAACTCAAGCTGGGCCCAAAGACAAGGGGTCTGGGCATTCCTACGTATCCTATCAAGATATGAATCAATATGAACATAGATCCAGATGAGAATCTTAGTTTATGGTCTTAGAGCTCGGACCGTGAACGGTGACGACTTCCCGAGTAAGCACAGATGTCAACCCGATTCCTAAGCCCACGTGAGATAAAATCGGTGTGGGAAACAAGGGGGGAAGATCCTTATCACAATACTTGGGGCGCCCATAGAAGGGGAGTCGGTGGAGAGCCCTAAAGGACACCTTTGACGCGGCTTGTTCCCCCAATGCACAGACGTGCACGGAGGAAAAGTACCAAGAGTTTCGAGATTCTACTTGGACACAGTGAAGTGATGAAGGGTGTGAATTGTGTACTCGACATTGTGGGCTTAATGGATTGGCGTGGCGATATAGGAAAACTGTTAACCATGGGGGAAACACAACGTCCATATCGCGTTATCCTGAGGTGGGAACAAAAAACGAGCATCGAACACTGACCACATTCGCAACGTGGGATTTTTTCGATTTGTTGTCTGAACTCCTCGGGGGAGTTGGCCCATAATGGTAGGAGAGCCCTTGGGCGTAGTATCCATTCCGTTCTTGGGGGTCCCTCCATGTGTGAAAGATGATGGAAGCCCTGATGCAGGGATACAAAAAGCCTGGAAAGTGGGTGCAGACGTGTCCGAGTAAAGCTTGGCATTCCAGGTAATAAACCAGAGTACTCTTAGGCACATTGGTGAACCCCCGAAAAGGGATCGATGAAACAACTCAGTAGGGAGAGGTACATGGCGTGGTCATTATGGGACCGAAGTGAATGAGGACATAGTCCCACACCACACCATATAATCCCCTCATCGAGGAACGATAGGCCAAGGGGCCAAGATGGGATGAAGATTCCCAAGAGATGGGGATGGACCCGAATCCTGGACATTCAGGTGGTCCTACGTATCCCATGAGGATTGGAATCAAGCCGCATGTAGTTCTCTAACTATAGTTTAACGTCATACTGGACGAGAAGGGGAGTAATATACCCCTAAACAAGGGAGGTGTGCGGTATGGCGAAGAAGCCGACGTGAATAATGACATAGTCCCACACCACACTGTACACTCCTATAAGAGAGGACCTGGGTCGTGGCCCAGAAAGGACAAGGGGCCTGATGGTTAGGCATTGGTCAAGAAGGCCTGACCTACTTGTAGTTTAACGTCTTGCAATGAGGACGAGGGTCGGGGACCTGAGGAGGCCAAGGGGCCTGAGGCTGGGCCTCGTAAGGGAAGGCGTACGACATGGTACATGATCCTGACGTGAATGAGGACGTAGTCCTACACCACACCGTACACCCCGGGTAAGAGGTTGGGCGGAGGGGCCCAAGAAGGTCAGGGGGCCTAAGGTCAGGTATCAGTCAGGAAGGCCTGACGGGTCTGTAGTTTAACGTCTTGTAATGAGGACGAGGGTCGGGGACCCGAGGGGGCCAAGGGGCCTGAGGCTGGGCCTCGTAAGGGAAGGCGTACGACATGGTAAATGATCCCGATGTGAATGAGGATGTAGTCCTACACCACACCGTACACCCCCATGGGGAATTGGGGTCGTGGGCCCGATCGCTAGCACCACCCTGGGGGAAGTTTGTCACCTCGTGATAGGGAAGAATAAATCACTGCACTCGATGTCTGGGACATCTCGGGGTGGACCCGAAGATCCAGGACACTTTTGACCATGTTTGAAACACAACGTTCCAATGGTGACCTGATATGGGAGAAACAAATGAGCATCGACCGCTGACCAAATTCGCAACGCGAGACTTGTATCAGCTTGTTGCTTGAAAACCCTCGGGGGTGTTGGCCCGTAATGGTAGGAGAGCCCTTGGGCATTGTATCCAGGCCGTTCTTGGGGGTCCCTCTGGATGTGAAAAATGATGGAATCCCAGTCAAGGAGTGGGTGAAGCATAGCTGTATCCATCCACGAA
The DNA here is from genome assembly GCA_963277665.1 of Viscum album. NCBI lineage: Eukaryota > Viridiplantae > Streptophyta > Magnoliopsida > Santalales > Viscaceae > Viscum > Viscum album. The sequence continues at coordinate 1,112,575,496 of OY728162.1, read as the reverse complement.
GGAGGCAAACATCTCAAGGGGGGATGTGCAGCTGGGTCGAGGCTTGCTCCATGTGAGTTGGGGAAAAAGTGTGCACCCTGCCATGTCTTGACCCGAGGGGAAGATTTTGGCTTTTGGGCTGGTCCAACAGATGAAATGTCTGGGCGTTCCTACGTATATCATGAGGATGAGAATCAATCCATACGTAGTTCTTGAAGGTCATGCAGTTTAGCGTCGTGCGGTGAGGACATGGGAGGATAGAAGAACAGGAGTGGGCACATGGTGCGACCCTTACAATCGTTGTGTGAGCGGGGTTGTATGAGCGGGGCTAAGAAAGCCTATTCCCTGCTACACAAAGATACTCCAAGGAAACTATTCCCAGGGGGGGTAGTGGAAGAGAAAATCTTGGGGCTGGGCTCAGGACGAGGCGTCTGAGCGTTCCTACATATCCCATTGAAATGGGAATCAAGCCACATGTAGTTCATGAAATGCAGTTTAACGTCATGAGGGACATGGAGCATCTCATTTGGGGATACGTAAGGTATGGCAAGTAATCCGACATGAATGAGGACGTAATCCCACACCATACTGTACAATCCCGCAAGAGGGTAAGTCGGGGAAAACCAAGGGGCCTGAGGCCAGACCGCGGTCAGGGAGACCTGACCAGCATGCAGTTTAACATATCGTGTTGAAGACGGGGGGCCATGGGCCTAAGGAGGCCAAGGGGCCTGAGGCTGAGCCTCAGTCAGGAAGGTCTGACTGGCGTGCAGTTTAACGTCTTGCAGTAAGGACGGGGGGCCGGGGCCCGAGGAGGCCAAGGGGCCTGAGGCTGAGCCTCAGTCAAGAAGGCCTGACTGTCTTGCAGTTTAACATCTTGCAGTAATGACAGGGGGCCGAGGCCCGAGGAGGCCAAGCGTCCTGAGGCTGAGCCTCGGTCAGGAAGGCCTAACTGGCTTGCAGTTTAACGTCTTGCAGTAAGGATGGAGATGCAGTTTAAGGTCGTGTGGGACCATCTCGCAGTTTAGGGTCATGCAGGACCCTTTCGCCCTAGGAAAAGTATCTCTTGAGGAATTTGGCATTGGTGGGAGTGGTAATACGCTCTCCATACGTGGTCACCAAGGAGTATTCCCCATTAAGTTAAACCTTATGGATGATATAAGGCCCTTCCCATTTGGGTTCTAATTTGGGCGGTTTCCTACCGGGAATCATTGGCGCTCAAAGGGCCAGTACTAGGTCACCTTGTAGAAAAGAGCAGAGACGAACATTCTTGTTGAAGGCCCTCGCTATCTTATCCTGATGCCTTTCCAGATTGTGCAGGGCTCGAATCCGGTTCTCGTCCAGTGTTTCTAATTCAGCTAGACAGATCTCGGCTACCTCATCTGATGTCTGGTGATCATAAACTGCAGTGCGTAACGATGGAAGCTGGATCTCAAAGGGTAGGACGACCTTAGCTCCATACACCAGGGAATATGGGGTCACCTGGGTAGAGTTGCGAGTCGTCGTCCGGTAAGCCCAGAGGGCGTTGGGGAGCTTGTTCGACCAACTTTTCTTGTTCTGACCAACCATCTTCTGCAAAACGTTAGAGAGGGTCTTGTTGAACGCCTGGATCTGTCCATTCGCCTGCGTGTGGTAGCGAGAGGTATGGTTCGACCAGATTTCATACTTGGCATACAATTTCTTTAGTTCAGCCGCTCGGATGTTGGTGCCGTTATCGGTGAGGACATCGTGAGGGAATCCAACTCGGTGGATAATATTGGAGCTCACAAAGTCAACGATGTAACGATCCTTGACCTATTTGAGCGGAACTGCTTCTGCCCACTTGGAGAAGAAATATGTAGCAGTTAGGATGAAACTATACTGGCGGGCTGTTGCCGATGGATACGGTCCCACTACATCAAGTACTCATACCGCAAATGGTCAAGAGTACTTGGTGGGGTGGAGGGGCTCCGGCGGCCAATGCAGGAAGTTGGCGTGAACTTGGAACGCGTGGCATCTCTTGGCATACCCAACACAATCGTGGATCATAGAAGGGAAAAAGTACCCTAACCTCCAGTTTTGATGGGACAGCTTCGGTCCAGCTTGGTGGGCGCCACAGGAACCCGCGTGAACCTCTTGCATAACTTGAGGTATCCCTACTCCTTGTATGCAACGGATGAGGACACCATCAAAACTCCGCTTATAAAGGATCTGTTCAAGACTGGGGCCGCTTTGGAGGGTAAATTGCAGTGCGCGGCGTCGGATTCGCTCGCGCTCGGCCCGGTCGTTCGGGAGGCAACCATTTTGGAGATACTCGACAAAAGGTGCCCTCCAGTCGGGAGTGGCTTCAACCACTACGTCTGACGAACCCAAGACCCTTGACGTGGAGGGTTCGGTAGTGAGATGACTTACCCGCAGGCCATCATTGTCCCCTTGGGTGACGGGGGCAATGACTCTCCGGTGTGCCACATGTATGACCAAATCATCTTGCTCAGGTTCTGCGAGCGACACGGCTAAGCCATCCAGGGCGTCTGCTTGGCCGTTCTGCGACTGTGGGACATGGGTAACCTCTGGTCGAGAAGAGAACTAGGCCATTAGGCGGAGGGTGTACTCCAGCAACGTTGTAAGCTCCGGCTTCCTGACGACGTAGTCGCCATTAACCTGTTTGATTATCAGCTCGGAATCTCCCTTCACATGTAGATGGGGCACATGGATCTCAAGGGGAAACTCGAGGCCGGTAATGAGAGCATGGAACTCTGTCTCATTGTTCGTATAGCCTTCTGAAAACAGGAACGAGTATGGCAGGACGGCCTGCGCCAGGGTAATGAAGACAATACCCAGGCCCACTCTGTTGAGCATGGGATCATTGAGCCTCCTACCGGTGGGGCTCTGGGAGGCACCGTCGAAATGCATTTTCCAACACGCGATAACATGATCGACTGAGAGGATCGTCTCATCAGGGAAATCCAGGTCCAGGGATTGATCCGAAGAGGTTGGATGGGCAGCTAAAAATTCTTCCAACGCCTGTCTTTTAATGGACTTCTGAGGTACAAACCTGATATCAAACTGCTAGAGAATCACTGCCCACCGTGCTAGTCGGCCAGTCAGCATGGGGCGGTTCAGGATGCACTTCAGTGGGTCTACCCGGGAGACCAATTGCACCTCATGGTTCTGCAGGTAATGTCGCAACTTCTTCACGGCGAAGAAGAGCGCAAGGAAGCTCTTTTCGATAGGGAAGTATCGGACCTCCGTATCGAGAAGCATGCGACTGAGATAGTAGAGACTGTTCTCAGTACCCTCGTTATTCTTCTAGGTGAGCAGTGCACTAAGGGATCTTTCCAGGGCGGTCACGTAAAGGACCAGCGGCTTTCCGGAGACGAGCGACATCAATACCGGAGGTTGGAGCAGATACTTCTTGATTTCCTTGAAGGCAGTCCGACACACCTCATCCCAATCGTAGGCGGCGCCCTTCTTCATGAGCCGGGAAAAGGGCTTACACTTGCCGGCCAGATTGGCGATGAATCGGTGTATATAGGCTAAGTGGCCTTGAAGGCCTCAAAGTTCCCAAATGTTTCTCGGGGGAGGCATTTGGCTGATGGCCTTGATCTTATCCGGGTCGATCTCGATACCTCAGTATCTGACAACAAAGCCTAGAAACATCCCAGAGGTGACCCTGAAGGCACACTTCAAAAGGTTCATCTTAAGGTGACGAGAACGGAGGAAACCGAACACTTTCTCAAGGTCTTTGAGATGGTCCTAGCGCTGACATGATTTGACTACGAGGTCAACAACGTAGCATTCCACCAATGTCCTGAGAATCGGCTTGAATATGCGATGCATGGCCCTCTGATAAGTGGCACCTGCATTGTTCAAACCAAATGGCATAACCTGGTATAAAAAGGTACCTTGGGGAGCCCTGAAGGCAGTGGACTCCTCGTCTTCGGGGGCTATCCGGATCTGGTTGTACCTGGAATACCCATCCATAAAAGAGAGAGCTTGGAACCTGGCAGTGGCGTCAATCAATAACTCTGTCACCGGGAGTGGGAAGTCATCCTTTGGGCAGTGGCGATTAAGATCTCGGAAGTCGATGCAGACTCTAATCTGCCCATTCGTCTTCCTGACTGGCACAATGTTGGCAAGCCACTTGGGGTACTGGACCTCCTTAACGATGTTGGCTTTGATTAGCTTGTCAACTTCGGCCTCAACCATAGCACAATGAGAATGGTGCATCTTCCTGGGAGGCTGCTTAAACCCATGATGTTTTGCCTGGAGGCCCAGACGGTGAACAGCTACCTAGGGATCTAGTCCTGGCATCTCGTCGCAACTCCAAGAAAACACATCACGGTGCTGTTTGAGGAACTCTACGTACTGCTGCCGCTCCTCGGGGGACATGGCTACATTGATCAGTGTGGGTTTCAGATCTGCCTTGCTACCAAGGTTCACCTGTACCAGTTCATCATCCGTGGTAGAGACGCCTTCTTCAAAGGCGTGGGGAGCATCCTCCAGGTCCTCCTCTCCACCCGTGGCGGGATTTCCCATGACGGGAGGTACTTCTGGGCTATCAAAGCCTGAGGGGCAGCTGGTGCCGGCTCGGGCAGCAGTGGTCATCACATCAGGAGAGTCACATTCCATTGAGACCATAGCAATGAAGGCAGTTGACACTATCCCATCTGGCCTTCGGCCTAAGGGGCCATGTTTGATGATATCAAAGCAGTGGTGACGTGTTGGCCTGATTCGGTTAATTCCAGCCCGACGGAAGAGACACGTATGGTGCACCGTCGTTGTCATAAGCTTGACGTCCCAGTACCGTACAGGGGTAGGAGGTTCCAGGATCACCTGAGCCTGGTTGATGTAGGAGTACAAGGTGATTTTACGTCGTCGCTTGGACACGGGAACATGCCTTCCTTGTGTACCCGAAACAACAAAAAATTGCCCCATGTCGGGGGTCGTGGCCTCCAATCGGTGGATCGGGAGGACATAGGTGTCATCCGTGCTTGCCCAGGGATCACTGGTGACCAGGGTGGGTTCATCCTCACTTACTAGGATTTTCTTATCCTTACTTTTGTAATAACTCACATCCAGATAGCGGGCCTCACAAGAAGAGAAAGGGTATGTGTCTCCTTGGAGCACGTCTACTCGACCGTTGAGCGAGTATTTGAGGCACTGGTGATACAACGAAGGGACCGCTGCATGCAGATGGAGCAATGGCCTACCCATCAATGCGTTGTAGGCGGTGCCCTGAGAGACGACAATGAACTTGGTGATGGCAATTAAGCCACCGAACTGAGTCTTTAGGTGGATCTAGCCGACTGGGGTTTGCTCGGTCCTTTCGTACCCCTGGATTCTGAGGTCAGAGGGAGTTAAATCACCTTTAGACAGACCCAGCTTTCACAACGTCTGGGTCGGAATTAGATTGATTCTGGAACCCGTGTCAACGAGGCAGCAGTGGACATCCACGCCATTGAAGTGGCCAGTGATGTACAATGGGCGAATGTTCCCCTACAGAGGAGGGTCATCATCTTCACCGGAGAACGAGATAACTTCCTGACATTTGGAATTTTCACTCGTCTCGGTATGGACGGCTTCTACAGCTGCCACCTCCGTCTCAAACTGGAGGGGGCTCCTTAGGGCCTCAGCGAGTGCCTCGCGCATTTCGGATGACAGGAGAAGGGCCTCGAGGATTGAAATCCTTGCCGGAATGCCGTCCAGGTGCTTCATGACATCATACTTTCGTACCAAACGCGAACCTCTACTTACAGCAGGTCGTTCGGCATTTGGAGGCATAGCGGGTCATACTGGTTGAACCGGCTATCGGCTAGTACTGGGTACATATTGCTGCATACTAGTAGAATCCTGGAGAGTAGTCGCCGAACTAGTATTGGTCAGCGGAGGCTGGCCTGTAGCCGAGAAATACTGACTATGATATGAACGAGGAAGCTCTCCCTGATCTAGTAGCACGAACGGCGGTGGAGGTTAATCCAAGGGCGTTATATGGGGTTGCGCGCACTGAGCTCTGCGCTGAGCCTACTACCTGGTCTCAGTAGCGTGCACAACATGACTGAAAGTGCCTGCTGACGTACCTCGATGACCGGCGCAGTTGCGATTCCGCTGACGTTGACATCGTCTAGAAACGTTGGGGAGGTTCGCCTGGCGCTCCCCCTCGTCAGAAGACATATAGGGCTTTACCAGCTCCATGGTGTTAACCGAAGCATACCGTTGGCTGTCGCTCGAGGAGTCATCCACCACTGGGTGGATTCTTGGAGGAATCCCCATTTCAGGGGGCATAAAGTCTTCGAGAGTGCGGGATGACAACGGCAACGGCGGTGCACGTTGCTTCTTCTTGCGTCGCCGCTGCTTGCCCTTTTGGGAAGAGGTCAACTGTGAAGACGATTTGGGGGTACCAGCTACTTCTTCAGAAGGTTCTGGCTGCTTCAGGCATGCCCGGATGATACCATGGGCACGGACGATGGTTTTTCGAGCCATCCAGTCGTCGTATTTCCGAGATCCGCGGTTGGAAACCTGCTGCCACTCGCCTTCGCTGTCGCTACCGATCTCTGAGCCTGCAAAGACACCCACCACTTGTGCTGGTGCTGGGCCCAACTTGACTATGTTGTTGTTGACCTGGTCTTGAAGCCAGTCTTTAAACACATAGCATTTATTGAGGGTGTGCCCCAAAATCCGATGATAAGGGTAGTAGTTGGGGTGATCGGTGAGATTTTCCTCTGCCGGCCTTCTGCACTTGGGCAGACGCACAATCCCTTGCTCTAGAGAACTTCGGAAGTAGCCAGGGACCTGATTTTCGTTGAACGAATATGTCTGGTGACTTTTTTCCGGATAGGGGGCCCTAGGGGCCTGGCCCTGACGAGAGGCCGGAGGGGCCTGCCAAGGAGGCGGCTCCTGATTGTCTCGCCTAGGTGGCGGTGGCGCATTGCGCATGGGAACCTGTCGGTTCTGAGGCGGCCGCTGCTGGGCAGGAGCCTGTGCTTGAGTTGGAGGACCTCTGCGGGGTTGCGGGGATGGTGTCGCCGACAGTAATTCCAGCTGCCTCGAGGCTTCAATTTGGGCCACCGCGGCGGGTTCAGCCCTGGCGGTCCTCCTGGCTGGGATCATAGCGGGAAACAAACGTGCCTGACTGGCCTGTTGCAGGGCTTCCTCAAGGCGCTGAGCCTTATCTGAGAAATATTTGAACCTTCCAGGGTAGTTCTGGGTAATTAGGGAGGGTACCAGCTCTGTATTGACGTTCCCCACACACATCATCAGTAATTGCTCCTGGGTTAGTGGCATATCGAGGGAATATGTAAGTCCCTTCCACCAGGCGATGAAATCTGAGACTCTCTCATCAGGCCTTTGCTTGCACTTGAAGAGGTCTGCAATGCTGGTCATCCGCGTGGTGGAGATGAACTGGTATAGGAACTTCCGGCGGAGGTCCTCCCAACCGGTCACCGATCCGACAGGGAGCTGGCTGTACCAGATGAATGCTTGACCTTCCAATGTCTGTACTAAACACCGGAGTTTGGCGGCTTCTTGCTGAGCCGGGGTCCCCAGCATGGGGCCACACCTGGAAAAAAATGAGCCAAGTGCTGCGGCGGGTCCCTTGTCCCGTTGAAAGGCGAGAAAGGGGGGTTCCGAAAACCCGGAGGTGCGGGCATATCATCTAACCACGCGGGATACGGCTTGCCATCCGGTGGGACCGCCACCTGCCGCGTTTCCAAAGGTTCGAGGCGGGCTGTGAGTGCCGCAATAAGATCATCCGGGTGGGGGTCCCTATACTGACGGGGATCCCTAACCACAAGTGCATTTCCAGGTTCTTCAACACGGTAGACGGCTTCGGCCGCTTGTGGATCAACTGGAGGAATGACCTATGGGGCGACTGGGGGAACCCGGACTGGGTTCTTCAGATTTCCCTATCGCTCGGGAGGGTTTGGCGAGACGTATCGCGCCCTCTTACTGTAAGTTCCGGCTTCTGCACTGTCTATGGAAATAGCATGATCAGGGTTTCCCGGAGGCATCTCATCGGGGGGAACTTGTTCCTGCCCCTGTTGCCCCGGCCTGGGATTACCATAGTCGGGTCGCCGCTCTACAGCGCGCTCAGCCAAGAGTTCGTCAACCAGCCTCTTCTGCTCAGCAAGCTGCTGGCATAACGTGGCCTTCTCAGGATCTTCGTCCATTTTCTGCACAGAGGCGGACGGGTTGGAGTGATTGATAGTTCCAACGTGCTCCTTACCCTTGACGGTGTTTCGACCGAGTACTAGAGACTCGGTGGGTACGAGGAGGCCTAGAAGGTTCCTTTGCTGACGGGTAACCCTCCCTGACGGGTCCAGCAGTGGCGGTATTCCCTCAGGGGGGGGGGGGAGTCTCCATCATGGAATTCAAGCTCGTCTTCCTTGTCCATGATGTCAGCCATGTGGACTACGACCCCTCTCGATGGCATGTCCTCGATGTCGCATAATGAATCGGGCTGCCTCCGGATAGGGTTGAAGAGGAGAGCGGTGTAGTGTCCCCAACCACGGACTTGCACATGGGGGGTAGCTTCCCTGACGATTCTGTGGTGTACTTTGAAACTCTGAACGCATTTCCGTTGAAGGGCGCTCTGGCATCCTAGTGACTCAGGGTGCTGGGCCACAAGGAGTGCGACCGCATCGATTAGGCGACATTGCTCTCCGATTTCTTCTATGTGCTCTCGAATTCTGGGGTACACCACTCGTTCGTAGCGAAGGTGGAAGTGTGTCGCCCATAGGGTTTGAAAAAAGCACCCCACTTCTTCAGGGGTAAGAGATTCTGGCATGCGAAAATTCAGCACTGTCGTCGGCCAGAAGTTCTCCGGGAAGTAATCCACTGCAAGAATACTCCAGAAGCTCCTGGGCTCGGACTCAGGGTCTGGCCCTGTGTTGCCCCACTCGTCAACCAGGGGCGGCTGAGGGACCAGTAGCGGTACCGAGGCAGACCTCTGGGATAACAAACTCGGCAGCGGAGAATACAGCGAGCGAGCTGACTGGCCGCCGAATTCCGGGCCATCCTCCGAAGAGTAAGGTGACCTAGCCACGATGTCACGATACGAGGGGATGATAGCCACAGCTTCCGGAACAGGAGTCGCGGCTCCCGGCGACAGGTCGTGTCATCTCTCTAGCACCGTTGGCCCCCAAAATAACTCTCTGTGACCTCTGGTAGAGGTAGAGGGCACTTCTGGTGACGATGGAGATGATTGGGTGGTCGAGACCTGCGGAATTCCCATGAATTCTTCCTCCTAGATGTACCTGCGGAGAGATATGGGAATCTGGTGGACCTCATATTCTAGGAGAATTAGGCTAACGCGTCTGGTTCCTGCCCCAGTCCTTAATACAGAGGAGCAGGGAGAAGGTTCCATTACTGAGTGGCATTCCGCCTCCAAGTCGGGGAAGCGGGTAGGTTTGATCTCCACCCGGGCCTTCACAGGACTCTTCTTGTGGTGGCGACGACCCGCTCTCCTGCCCTGGGGTGGCTCTTCGGGATAGGTTTGATCCCTATCTGGCAGTCTCGGGGCGGTGCTGGCGCCGTGGCGGAGAGGGCCCCCACTCGAGATAGCCGAGGTGCGAGGGGCACCAGGGCAAATGTCGAAGGGTACATGGGGAGGACCTCCATGGACAACACCCATGTGGGTGGAGCCTCTGTTGGAATTGGCAGGAGCATGGGGAGGACCTCCATGGTCGATGCAGGCAGAGCGAGGCTGACCTTCACTCCTCGAGTTGCTAGGGCGAGGAGGACCTTCACCAGTTGTAGAGAGTATGTAGGGAGGGACCCCACGTTAGAGAAGGATCAGATGGACGGTGCCTTCAGATCGGCGGTCGGGGGCAGGAGGATGGACTCCATACCCTGTATAATGGGCATAATAAAGGTTTCTATGCTGAGCGTCACTACCGCGGGGCAGGTCTTTCTTCGGGATGGGGGTAGCACAAGGCATACCTCCATGACGAACTTTGGAGCCGGAAAGGCCCACACTCTGTGGAGTAGTGGTACGGGGAGGGCCTCCGTACTGGGTGACATCACCGCGGGTTATTTCGCGGCGATCACCACTTGGGCCTGCAACCCCGAGAGTCAACCCAGCCTGCCCGTGGGGTGGTTGGGGTCTCGATCCTGGTTGGGTGAAGGAGTGCCCCAGTTCAGTGTATGCAGGGGCTTCATGATGCACGTCGGCGGTGGCTCGGGCCACTGTAGCTGTCGACGTCGATGCACCTGGGCGAGCGTCCTCAGCCCGGGCCCGACGCTGACGTCGGGTCAGGCGAGCTGGTGCAGGTGGTGCAGGGGTATGGCCTGCCTGCTCTTCCTACGGATTCGGACAGTGGTGCTGACGCGGCCGGACGGGAGCTCTCGCCTGGAGCCCTTGGGTCGGGACCCTGAGTGGGCTGAGCCGGATGGCGCCCGCCTCATTAGGATAAGTCGAGGAGTCGTCAAGGCGTTCCAGGGACAGGCTCGCGAAACAATTTGAACGTTGGGGTGGGGAGAAGGGGCTCCCTACGCGGCCTGTTAGGGCGGCGTTTACGGCGTGGCCTGGAGGCCTCCAGGTCCATGCGGGCCATATCCCAAGTTGGGATGACCCCTTCCTCCTCGTACATGCGCACGAGGTTGTTGATCACCCTTCACTGGATGACCTATAATAGGGAAAGGGGACGTGGGCGCCCTGTATTCTGTGATGTGGCGGCCGTCGTGGCAGTAGCGGTGCCACGCGGGGTGGCTGTGGCGGTGTTGCCCCTGCCCCTACGTAGGTGAGCAGGCGGTGATCGCGTCTCTGTAACAACAACCTGGTTCATGAGAAGCGAAGGGATCAACTCATCAGCACTAAGAGGAAAAGGATTGACAGCCAATGCCCCATCGACCTTCCATTCTCCCCATCTGTACGTAGGATCCTCGCCAACACGTTACAGAACAGAGTGCCCCACATTCTATTGCCCCGAATTCCGGTGAGTTTCATGACAAGCCCGCTATTTGCTTTGTGGGACCAGGCACTGGATATCTGGATCCGGTTACACATCAATCTACTTGTGTCTTGAATGCTACTAATCTTTATATTGAGGAGAAGAAATTCACGTCGGGTTCACCATTTCTGTTTCCAACGCTTTCGCCGGGGCGCGCGCATCCATCCGTTTGCGGAGGAGGACGCTCGACGCTTGTTTCCCCGCATTCCCGCTTTCCAAAGGCGGGCGTAATTCGCTCCTTATTTAGGGACGTCTGCTCCATGATCGAAACAGGATTATGGGATGTCGGTTCGTCCATCTGGGGATTCCTCCTCAGAACTCGTCACCATGTCCGGGTCTCCCTCATAGATTTAATACGTAGTTCGTGAAACTCTCCCTAGTGCCATGTTTCCATGGACGCCGGTTAATTACACTGCTTCTATCGGGACATTCCAAAGGGTCCGTTCAGGGCAGCAACCTTCAGTCGGGGGAGTAGTCACGTTGAGGCATCAGTAGCGTGTCTGGATGCTGGGGAACCTGGCATGTCTGTCTATTATCCCTGGTCACAGGGCTTCTCGAGGGCGTGGAATCCTGAGGCATTCCACATCGAGCACGGGGGATTATATGTCATAGACACATATCTGAGGTTTTCCTCAGCTTCCCATTTTTAACACAGGGTACGCCGCGAGTTTAACGTCCAGGGTAGACGGATCAACCCAACCGAAGCATTAGCTAGGATAGATCGGATTGAGGGATTCCCCTTGAAGGGATGCCAATACCGGGGCCAGCCCATGGGCGGCTGTGAAGAGGAGCGTACCGACAAGGTCTCACCGAGATCTGATGGTCCGTGCGAGAATCTGGATGGGTGATAGGTGGATGAATGGAGTGGAGGGGGAGTGAAATGGGACCATCGCAGGGGCGATGGTCAAGTTGGGCTTGAGCCTTTAAGAGGCTTCCTACGTACCATGACTTGACAAGGATCAAAGTCCGCGTAGTTCGGAATAGTGCCGGTAAACCAACGTGAAGGTGGACCTTGGCCCGATGAATGTCGTCAGCGAACCAACGTGAAGGTGGACCTTGGTCCGATGAGAGATGGGCTTGAGCCTTGGGGAGGCTTCCTACATACCATGCCTTGACATGGATCAAAGACCACATAGTTCAAAGGGTTTCATCGGTAAACCGATGTGAAAGTAGACACGAGAGTCCACTAGTGGTGGGCTTGAACCTTGGGAAGGTTTCCTACGTACCATGACTTGACATGGATCAAAGTCCTCGTTGTTCAAAGGATTGATGGAATACAGTTTAACGTCATGCAGGAAGATAGTGAACCCTGACGTGAATAAACGATGAGCAGTGGGTGTCGCTGAACCGACGTAAATGAGGGACCTTGGTCCGATGGGAGATGGCCTCGATCCTCTGGGAGGATTCCTACGTACAATGCCTTGATATGGATCAAAGTCCTCGTAGTTCAGATTGAAAATGGGGACTTGGCACACTTAAAAGGAGACGGTATGTGCCAATGATTGTTGGGCCTGAACCTCGAGGAGGCTTCCTACGTACCATGCCTTGACACGGATCAAAGACCTCGTAGTTCGGGTTGTGGAATACAGTTTAATCGTCATGCGGGACGGGGGTGAACCGACGTGAATGAGGTCGGAACGATCGGATGGTGGTCTGAACCTCATAGAGGCTTCCTACATACTATGCCTTGAAATGGATCAAAGACCTCGTAGTTTGGGTTAGTCACAATGGCTTGCCGTCAGACTATGATGCAGTTTAAAGTCATGCAGGACGAAGGTAGAACTCGACGTGAATTATGATGCGTGGGCCTGAACCTCAGGAAGGCTTCCTACGTACCATGCCTTGACATGGATCAAAGACCTTGTAGTTCATATGGGGCTTTGTCGGAGAACCGACGTGAAGGTGGAACTTGGTCCAATGAGTGGTGGGCTTGAACCTATGGAAGGCTTCCAACGTACCATGCCTTGACATGGATCAAAGACCTCGTAGTTCAGGTGGGAATGGGTGTGCAGTTTAATGTCATACGGGACAAGGGGGGCACACAGTTTAACGTCATGCTGGACGAGGGCGAATCTCGACGTGAATGAATGACCGAGCAATGTGGCTTGAACCTCATGGAGGCTTTCTACGTACCATGCCTTGACATGGATCAAAGTCCTCGTAGTTTGCTATGGGGCTTTGTCGGAGAACCAACGTGAAGGTGGACCTTGGTCCAATGAGTGGTGGGCTTTAACCTCTGGAAGGGTTCCTACATACCATGCCTTGAAATGGATCAAAGACCTCGTAGTTCAGGTGGGAATGGGTGTGCAGTTTAATGTCATATGGTACAAGGGGGGTATACAGTTTAACGTCATGCTGGACGAGGGCGAAACTCGACGTGAATGAACGACCGAGCAATGTGTCTTGAACCTCATGGAGGCTTCCTACGTACCATTCCTTAACATGGATCAAAGTCCTCATAGTTCTCTATGGGTGGGGGTCAGGGTCGGTGCTCACTCTAAGCCCACATGAGTCATGCTCGGTGTGAGAAACAAGAGGTTGCAAGGACCTGACGATCACATCGCGAAGGATGCGTCTGTGAGAAGCGAAGAGGGGATTACACGTTAGGCGGCCCATGGTGCTGGGACTTACTCCAGGATGGAGGCCCAGAGTGCGACAAAGTGCAGCGAAAGAGGGATTTAGGACCAATGATGGGAGGTGCCTCGTTCCCTATCACGCCCTCCACTGACCTTGGTAGTGGGGAAGTACAGAGATGCAGAGGTGCAACCATCTGTTGGGGAACTAGGGTCGCCCTTCTCCAATGAACATACACCACTCCAATAAGGAGGATACCATCCCTTGTGGATGGGTCATTCCATTCCTGTGGAGACGAGTGGTGTAATGAATGTTCGAGCTGGGGGGACCCTTCGTGATAGGCATGAGGTCGGGTCACAATTTAACGTCATGTGTTGAGGATGTGGTGATTGGCAGTTTAACGTCCTGCAGCTCGGACGAGGTGGGTTCACTCCAAACCCCTATGACTTACATAACCGGTACCCTCTGGTCCTTGGGGAAGGGAAGGTACCAGTAAGGCCATGGTCAAGGGGGGTTTTGGAACGAACCATCAAGGGGTCCACGTTAGCGTGGCTATGCGAAGAAGCAATAGCCGTTAGAGTTACTATGCGAAGAAGCATTAGGCGAAGCAACGCTACGGGTGGTATTGTCCATGGGACTTTGAAATCACATCGTTCATACCTGGAGGGTCGCACGGGAGGAGGAATTGCTAAGAAAAGGAGTGTGCTTCGTGAAGTGGAGTTCCTCGGCCTCAGCATGGGGAATAGGTGTGAGTGGAAGGTGCTTCGCGAAGTGGAACAGTGTTCGCTGAGCACTACCTCGCGAAGAAGGGGTGCCTCGTGAAGCAGGGTCCTGCGAAGCAGTGTGCTTCGCAATGTGTAGCGATCTTGCCTTAGAATAGGGATCACTAGTACAGGTTGGGTGTTTCGTGAAGCATAAACGCTCTGCGGCTGCCCGAGTTCCCTTGGGAATCCCCTTCCTTCGCGAATGCCCTTGAGCTTCGCGAAGGGCATCCCTCTCGGAAGAGGGGATCAAAACGAGACAAAGCAGAGGAATCTTGCAAAGTAGAAGTACCTTGCGGAGCTCATGATTCCCATGGCAAAGAGTGCTTCATGATTCGGGAGAGGAGAAGCCGAAGGGTCGGATTGTCCGTCTTTGGGACTCAGGGGGAGTCCAATATTTATAGGGAAGGGGTGCCGCAATGCAGAACTCGCGCGCCACCTCAGGTGCTTCGCGGCACGCTCGTGAACGTCAATGTCGTCCGCAGAGGTTTACCACCTCTGGAGCTTCGTGGCGGGCTCGCGAACGTCAAATGTGTTCGTGGAGACATACCGCCTCTGGAGATTCGCAGCGGGCTCACGAATGTCAAATGCGTTCGCGGAGATTTACCGCCTCAGGAGCTTCACGGAAGGCTCACGAACGTCAAATGCATTTGTGGAGAATTACCACCTCTGGAGCTTCGTGAGGCCACGGTGATCGGGGTTCTTCGCGTCGGTCCTTCGCGACGGTGCTTCGCGGCGGTGCTTCGCGAGGTAGCGTGCCAGCCTTCTTATTCGTTCCTCCCTTTCATGCAATATTTTGGCGCCAACAGAGACCCAATATTTTCTATCAATGGGAGGCCAAATAATACATTATATTGTATCATGAAGATATAATTTCATGTTTATTATGAGTGGAATGATGAACACACTTATTGAATTTATAGAGTATATAGACCAAAATCCTTACTTATATCAGTTTGATGAGACAGTTAGCCATTCGAGGAATTGTTCACTTATATTACCATGAGATTATTAGTGGTTCAATGGAATATAGTACTGTGGGGTGTAAATTGATTGAGAAATAGTTGGTATTAAACAACTATAATTCATTATGGTTCTAGAGTGTAGAGAGAAAATGTTGTTGTATGGTGGTTGATGTATCTATTAGAGGGATCTATGTCTGGGTTATGCAGGAAGCTCATGATAAACTAAAATTATATAAGAAAAGTGTTTTAAATACAGGGAAATTTTTCTTATCATCAATCAATGGTGGTGGAACCACACTCTTCTCCATCGTCATAGGGGCCAAATGGGATGATGCTGAGTTAGTTGTCCTATGTGACTATGCATTCTCTGGTGATGGTCTGGAAGGGTTTTCCTAATCATGGGGAATATGTTGTCCACTTATCCAAGTGTGTAGTGGTTTTCTCATGGAATATGTATTTTACATCATGATGGATATCCTTTATACATACCAAAATTGTCAGGTATGAATGTGAGTGTTGTGAATTTTTTAGACTGGATACTTTGGCATCCCATAATATTTAATGATATTGCCTTATCCATTGGTATTCCAATAAAAATTGATAAAGAAATAGAGGTTGCAGGTTTTGGTCACTTTTCTAAGTTTATCGTAGATATTGAGCTGGGTTCACCTCTTGTTGAAAAGGTGATGCTTGTGACTGATGATGATATAATTGAGTTGATGATTGTTTAAGAAAAAATGCCTAAATTTTGTAAGGACTGTAATGTCATTGGTCATGACTTAGCTTCTTGTCAACGGTCTTTGGTCTGCAGCTTATGTGCTTTGTGTGGTCCCAACTTGAATAATTGTCTCAGGAAGAGAAAATCTACCTATAACTTGAAATCTGACCCTCAACTGTTACGTGAAGATACTAGTAATGTGGAAGACTTGGGAAATGTTGCTTATCCTGCTGAGAACGAGGCACAAGATGTTACTCATGTAGAGGCTTCTAAAGTTAAAACAAAGGAAGACTGCCCCGTCTCACCCAAGGTTGGGGCTCCCTCTTCTGGAAACAAAAAGATATCTTGGGTTGATATTTGTACGGAAGAAGAAAACCATCATGTCATTGCTCCTCTGAGAAAAGAACAAGTTAGGGAAGAAGAAGCTCAACTACATGAAACTATGGTTGACTCGGTGATTCGAAAAGGTAAGCAAATATTATATTCTGACTCCCTTGTCATATCTACAACTCTTCATTCTGCTTCAAAGCATATTGTGGATAATGAGGGATTCCAACTTGTTTCTTACAGGAAAACAATGCCCTCAGTTGCTTCCCCAATATAGGTTTAGCAGACTATTGTTGAGGAAATGAAGCCACTGGTTTGTAAAAATGTATTTACTAAAAAATGAAAGGATGACTCATAGGATAGCTCAGATTCTAAGAGCGCTGATGCAGAGAAAATTCAGGAAAGACTCCAAGTCCTCTCGGACAGGGCAAGTGCAAGCAAAGGGAAGATTAGAGGTCGGGGACGCAGGAGTGGAAGGGCGGAGCTCGATGCTATTAGAGATGAAGAATGAAGGCTTACCAAGCAGCTGCTGAAGAAGATAAATAGATAGTTTCTTTTGTCGTGGGTGTTCCATGTATTCCCTTTCCCTTGCCATTTGGTACATTCATTTTCGTGCTTCCAATAAAAGGTTTCACATTTACCCTTTAATAAAATTTAATAATATATTGATGAAAACATAACTAGTCTATCATTAAAAATGGATGAAAACCTATTGATGAATTGGAATAGGATAAAGTATTCCCATAAATCATTATAATTAATCTTGGAATAGGTCTAATATGAATTTTTTTCCATGAGATAGGAAGATAGTGCTAGTAAATGGATGGTTACATATGATAGATGGGTAGAAATTGGTCTATATTTGAATGAAACCATAGATATATTCTGATGTTTTTAAAAAGTTGTGGTTGAGAAGTCAGTGTTCCAATGTAACCTAAATGTGTTGCATTAATTTGAGAACCATTTAGAGCACTCTTTAAAGGTGGGGAGTGAAACACTCCTACTAGTGATACATGTGACCAAGAACCATTTTGAGGAAGATTTTGATGGTTGGTGGATCTATTTGGAATGATGTGCCATGATGGAGATTTTTATGGTGAAAGGGTTTAGTAGTTTATGATTAGAATACCTCACTAATAGTGTATGCATGATTCCATTTAGTTCTTTTTTTGAGATTTGAAAGAGATTATATATTTTTGAATGAAAGAGGATATTATTTTCCTGTGTGGTGGAGAAATGATTATGTTTTGATTTTATATTATCATTAGAAGAGGAGGTTCATGTGTCAGTGGTAGTTTTCTATACATGTTTTATTAATAATATATTTTGTTGAGAATATATAGTTGTTTATTTTTCCCAAATAATAAAGAATAATTGTGGGGAGGTGGTAGTAACCTATAATTTCTAATATGGGACCAAACATGAATTTTAGTTCCCATGTCTTGACCCCCCCTCTAGATGTAAAATTGTAAATTTACCGTATAAAAATACCTCAAAATGATTTTATGATGATTACATTAATTATGGTATGTGATGCATACTCCGGGGCTTATCTATTGTGGATTTTATATCATTGCATTTTCTTATTAATTATATATTAAAAAATATGTTATTTATAGACTCCCATATCTATTTTCAAGGAATATATTAAGTATCCTAAATAAGGTATCGTAAGGGAAAACCAAGGACGTTTTTAGACCATAATAGGGGTTTTAATAAAGTGGTAGTATAATTTTTTTTTGTTAATAATGATCGTAGGGTGTATCAATTCTAGAGAAGTTAATTAACTAAAAATGGGAATTATAAATTTAATTTCATTATTCATTTATAAGATATTAAATATCTTTACCTAATTTTGTTTTAAATTTAATCATCATGCTCTTAAAATCTTTGGGTTGCAAAAAATAAAACAATTGGTATGACATTGGAATCATGGTAGATACAATGTTGGAATCAGATTAAACCCCTAGGACCAAGAAAAATAATCTATTTTAAATATCAATAGACATAATGAACTTATACACAACCTTCATAATTGACTGATGTAACACCCCAAGCTTCCACTGTACGTTTCCCTTCGAATAATGCAATGTCGTGCATTATACGCAACTTCGAGATTCTAACACACCAAAACCAATCAAACTAGCCATTATGAATAGTAATAACTACTTTTTGAAATTTAATAAATTATATCTCTCAAAATGGACTTCATTTTTGGATTCGGAATATCCAATTTATCCTAGGGTGAAATTCTGGAACTTTTCGGATAACACTTATATTTTGATGAATAGTGAAAATTACTAAATTTTAATTATAAAAAACTTTTTAAATAAAAATAATTTATAGTGATAAATTACATTATTGAGTAGTTTTAAAGTATAATTAGAATATATTTTTACCATTTTATCCAATTGTGTTCATTAGAATTAATTTCACTTTGAAATTAGACCTAAACAATTGTCAATCTTTTGATATATATTGTTTCTTAAAAACACGCTATTTGTTGTGACAGCGGGAATTAATTATAAAATTAATTAATGCAACATATATGTTTAGAATTTTTTAAAATAGACATAATTTTTGAATTTGGAATATCAATTATAACTTAGGGTGAATGTTTCGCATTGTTCTGAAAAACTTCAATTTTTGATGAATAGTGAAACTACTAAGTGGTAGTTAAAAAAACTGATTTTTTCATAAAAATTAATTTTACCACTTCTGTAAAAGTAATTTCAAAAACACAAGAGACACAGTTAATATCAAGAAGTAAAATGTGGTTCAATGAGATGAAAATAATTTTTGGTGAATAGTATCTTTTTACTTTTATTTACCACGGTTAAAAGTAAATAGGGTAATTAAGGATAAAATTGATATTAATATTACCCTAACACATGTCCTAATTCTATTGGACAAGTGTATCTAGACCAAAACAAGCTTAGGAATAAAATTTTATCATTTAGGTCCACTTGGATTAGATTAGGACAGTTATTATTATTTAATTCAAATAAGAGTTAAAAGAGTTAAAATCAAAGATTATTTACTAAAACATTTTTCATATAGGGATATATATAAGATAAATTCGATTGTAAATATTCATTATAAATATAATATGTTTTCCTTCATAATGATATTTTATTTATAATTTTTAGACATTAATTAATTTAATATATTTATGACACAATGATGATGCAGTAATTACCATAATAGTGAAAATTTATAACAATTGATATTATATATACCCAAATAATTATAATATAAGACTTTTAATGTATTAAACTAATTTTCTAGTATAATATGAAATATTAGGATTTATTTAATTTACTTTTTTCAAAGTAATCATTCTGTTATGAGTTTCAAAAAAATCAACTATTGAATAGTGTCAAAATTGACATAAAAGTGTTTTTAAAACAAATATTATATTATTAATTGATATTAAATTCCTAAAAATCTAAATTTCGGCCAAGATACTTATATCATGATAGGTATATCATTAATGGAACACTTGGGGGTCGCTTGGATGTATATAGTATGTTTATTAACTATATAATATAAAAGTACAAAGTGACATGGTATATGTCAAACTAATTAACTAAGAGTTAAAACTAAAAGATAAGGTTAATATATTGACACAATCCTGTCTAAATTATATTGGTTGAATGGTTTTCGACCTATCCCCACCTTAAACTTTGAATAATCAACTTTTGAGCCATTATAAACCGAATATGAATTTATTATAAATTAATAATTTTAGCTTTTCCAAAGGTGCCCCTCACCCCTCTTATAAAAGGTCACTCCTCCTTCTCATTTATTCACACATTCAAAGCCTTTTGGTTCGTCCAAACCCTGCTCAAATACTCTCTAAACTTACCCCACTACAACCTAGAGGACTTAGTTTGATCAGAAAGCCAACCTAAGGAGCCCTTTTGATCAAATCAAAAGGAAGAACCCGAAGAAGAGGTAATGTTTTCACCACCCCTTTTCATGTTCCTTTCTTCTTCCACTTCTTCTTTCACTGTTATTACCATTCTAAAATAATGACTCCAGTATCCTATATATACTATGTTTTTATTATAAATATGGTACAAACATATTCAGTATTATATCCACCTTTTGAATAACATGTCACCATACGTGCGTACGTACGGCTTACCGTCTCCACGTCGTGGTGTAATTGTTATTAAATATATTATTATTTGGGTGGGTATAATAATGATGTGTAACTCAGGAAAATAATAAATATAACATGATAAAGATTCTGTATATATGATATAACATCCAATTATATATTATTTTAATATCAAAATAATGATATTGTCGCTCGTGCGTACGTACGGACTACCGTCTCCACGAACGCGATGAGATTCATTCTCCATCATATCCATTCAAGTATAATTATCATTTGATGATTTAAAAATAATGTTTATGAACATTATATCATTCTGGATATGAATAAGATACAACCTATCCATGAAAAACATGGCTTATGTAACAAAACATATAAAAGAAAACGAGTAAGTTAACACCCAAAACGACGATAATTATAAGATATTATTAACAATGAAACGTTAAAAGATCATATATGATATCATATTAATGTATATGATTCATGAATAATTTAATAACAATTATTTCAAAATTATACAGGAGGTTAACCTACCCCCAAGCAAGGAAAAGTACAAGGTAAGGGGTTTCTTATCTCACTTTTAATTCTATGAGAATTCCATTGTTCATCACTTATTTATTACATGTGGTGTGTGTACTGCCCATGTTTGTATTCATTGTGTAATATACTTTAATTCATGTATATTTACATCATCATTGTATGATACTTCTTTCATGGCTGTATGTTTTTTATGTTACCAAATCAATAAGGGAATTTGAAATTTCAATTTCCATTTATTCAAATTTACGCAAACTTCATTGATTATTTTACTCCAAGATTATGTGTGGAATAACTATTCATTTTCTATGTCACAATTTCCACTCCCCTTTTCTATGGATATACTTTTGATACACATAATCACTCAATTGATAATTTCTCAAGTCATCGATATAAATTTGATAAGAGTAATTTTAACTCACTCTCCATTTGTTGAGTTAAACATCCAATTCATTGGTGTTGTTTTTATAAGATTCTTTGTGAATATCCTTTGATTGATTTACACTGAATATCCAATCATATTTAGTTTATTTATATTTGTCACACATAACTATGTCGTTGATTTATCCTTAACCTAAGGATATGGCCTTTATGAGAGATTCCATCTCAATTTACATTCCATTGAGACTTCTTTGTTGATATACACCAAATCACTTTTATGTGGTTTATATAATGTACTTTGACATAGTATATCATGAATCCCTTTATTCTCATGATATTACATTTTTTTAATTACCTCAATTATTTTTATTCAAGTTTCCCTATTTTGGTTAGAATCTCTAACTAAAATATCATTTTTAAATGTTTTAAAGACTTATTCATCTAAATATTGGACATTAATGTCCATGTTTTAAAAATGGTTTTAAGGATTTATTTATATGGACATTAAAGTTTTAAAATTAAAACTCCTTTTAAAAGTTTCAAAGTGGTATGGGACACTTTGATTCAAAAATATATTTTTAAATGGCTTCTTGACAAATAGTGTGACTTTTAAATGATTTCAAGAAAAAGGGGGATATTTCTCTCAAATAGTTTTGATGATTATTTTCATCTATGTCAAAATCCTTCATTATTATTGATCGAGGTTAATGTGATACAATACAATATTCCATATTGTATCGAATGAGTTATGTTTGGCTGTGGATGTGATATTTTTATACCATTCATGGTTTGTGGTTAAAGTATTGAAATTTCGTATGCTAGTTTTAATACGAATGTTTATATTATGTTTAAACCTGTTCATATGAGGAATGCATTGGACTTAATAATTGATGGGTGGAGCCCGCTATAGCTCCTCGATGCATCGGTAGGTCTCATGATACAAACTAGTGTCTTGGCACAAGGCCTTGGCAAAATCTTATTATAGTCTTGGCACGAGGCCTTGGCTATGTGGTTATGATAGTCTGGCATTATGCATTCCATCATTATGAAAGTGGTTATTGATATTGCATGTAATCATTCGACTATCAGAATATCCATGTGAGTAAGTAAATGGAATTATTTTATTTTATCTTTTCCATTTTATACTGATGTTAAAGTTTAAAAGGATTTCGTTTTAGTTATAAACTTCCTTAAGTGTTTATGATTATCTATTAAAGCTTCTGCTATAATGTTATCCTTACTGAGCATCTGAGCTCACCCCTTTCAATGTTTTATTTTTCCCAGGATTATGAAGAAGTAATTTATGAATGTCCTGTAGGGATAGTATGAGAGGATATGAAGACAAGATGTTGTTGTAGTTTTTTTACCTTATGATGTAATATAAGACTTATGAATATATCTAGTGTTTCCAAGACTACTAAACTAATCGGTCTTTCGAGACTTGATCCTTTGTGATCATGGAAATGTTATGTAATAATGCACCGACTCTGGGTATCTAGGGTCAGGGCATTACAGTTGGTATCAGAGGAAGTTTAGTACAAACCTTGGAAGCTAGATTTAGATAAACTCTGATTAGAGCACGTAGACCTAAGATGAACTTTGAGGATTAGTATAGAAGAAATTCCTAGAATTTTGGTATTTTAGAGATTTTGTGAGTTTTCCGAGAAATACATCTCTGTCTGGATATGAGCATGTGGAGGAAGCTCTGGAACAGATGTACCTAGGGGTAAAACCTGAAAACACCACTTTGAGCTAGACTCGAACGGGAACTGGTGCATGACAACGGGCCTTGCTGCACTCTTGGTTATGACACTCCCGGGGGATATGCTTAGGATAATTTACATTTTCTTTACCAACTGATTTAATGTATTATATATATAAGATGAGAGTAAATGACCTTGGTTAATCCGAATGTGTTTCAAATTGAGAATATGGTGACATGTTAATCTCTAAATGACAGTATGACTACTATTACTCACACAATGCTTTCTGGTTTTAGTCAATGGCTGGATTCCAAGGAAGTCATAGTGACTTTGAGAATGATGTACAAGGTGGGAACAGTGGTGGAAATGAGCAAAAAAATGGAATGTTTATAGGCATAAAAGATATCGTCTTTATGCCAAATCAATTTTCAAAAAATATGATCAACAATATATATATTAACCAATTATCGGACTCAAAAAAGAAGAGAAAGGTGATGAATGATAAGAGCTCCAGTAGTGGAGACCATGGAGAAAGAAATCCTCAATTTCCATCATGCAGGAAATGTGGAAGGAGACACCTAGGAAAGTGTCTCAATGGGACAAAGAAATGATTTACGTGCGGGAAAGAAGGAAATAAAGTGAAGAATTGCCGAAAAAAATGAAGAGTACTATGGAAGAAGATAAAAATGGTCCCAAGAATCCATTTACAGTCATTTTCGGTAAATGTAGGGGACCTGGCCATTACCCGAGTGAACGTCCTATTCTATAGGATATTTTCTTGGTCAGAGAAAAATCTATGTGGAAATAAATGGTTGGATAAATGTTTAAAATTTATTAGTGTTCCTTGTTGAAGGGTTTACTTTGGAATAATTTTCTCTTGTATTTATAACCCTAACGTTTGCCATGTGAGAATGATATTTATGGAAGAATTATCTTTTCTCTTGTGGATATAGTTATAAATAACCATTTGGTTTTATATGATCATTGGGTTTGAGGAAATTACAAATTATTATAATTTGGGATGAAAATGCAAGGTATGAGATAACATTTGTGGTTAAATTATGTTATGGTTATTTTGAGGAAATTATCTCATTTTGGTAATGTTATAAAATATAGTTTTTGAAAAAGGACAACACGTAGACCGTGTGACAAACCATCGCGTCAGACAAAGCTGTGGGAATCAAACCCACAACCAAAGTGCGATTGGGATTTATTGCCTACCACTGGACTAGGTGAATTCCCTGGATAGTGTGACTATTATTTTTAGTTAAATGATTTTATTGATCAATAATAATTTTATTTGGGATCTTTTGTCTTATCAAATGAATACCCTTAGTATAGGAAAATGTTTTGGTGATTAAGTGATAAATGTTATTTTGGACGTTGTTCGCTTTGTTGAGAACACTATATGCCAAAGGAAAATAGAGTAGTATGGGATTTCATTTGAGGAGTAATGGTGGATTTTTATCTATGTTTTTATTGTGGATTTATAATTATTTGGGTTATTTATGGAAATTATTAGGTTAATTACTTTTAAGTATGTGACTTTAAGAGTAATTAATGTCATTTGGAGATATAATATAACATGGAAGACTACATTCTTAATATGTTTTTGGTTTTCAATATTAGTTTTCATTATATTAAAGGATTCTATGGACAATTGATTATTTAATGGTATTTATTTAACATTGGGGTATTGTTGTTTTAATTTTGGAAATTAAGATTAGTGTTTATTTATCTCAAGGAATATCCTTTTGGGGGATCATTAGATCTTGTACTAACCATTTTGGTTTTTATTAATCTCTAAAGAAAATGTAAATATATATAGTTCATCCAGCATGGATCATGTGATTCTATAGAAGTTTATTCTATCTCTTCCAGTGTGACCAAGTCTTCTTGAATACTCATCATTTTAAAAAAAATGAGTTAGTGGTAGAAATTTATT
Organism: Viscum album; assembly: GCA_963277665.1. NCBI lineage: Eukaryota > Viridiplantae > Streptophyta > Magnoliopsida > Santalales > Viscaceae > Viscum > Viscum album. Next base: position 1,112,550,558 of record OY728162.1, on the reverse strand, counting down.
AATGAATGATACTCTACTTAAAATGTAAGTATATATCTTTATATTAATAGTCAATATCATAAATAAATTCCTCATCCTTATGTAATGTAACTTAAAACAAAACAAATTTTGTCCATTTACTTTCCTACTAGGAGACTAATGGTCGTTTGTCCCAACACAAGTTTGTGGTTTTCTTATTGTTAACATTCTCCTGATCATGATTTCTATCCCTCTCCATCAGAACTTGACACTTAGTTTATCATCCATATCCATGTTTGCCTACATGGAATCTGAGTATGGGTTATCTTGGTTGACCTTTATACCTCTCTTTCATTCTTTTAAAGTGATAGTTTTATTGACTCTTTTTCTGATGTGGGACTTTCCATTATATTCCCAAGCACAATTTTAAAAATTGCGAGGATGCAATTTATTGGTGTAGGGGAGAATTTAACACCCCATGATTCCACGATACGTTTCCCTACGAATAATGCAATGGCGTGCATTGTACGCAACTTCGAGATTCTAACACACCACAACCAATCTAACTAGCCATTCTGAATAGTAATAACTACTTTTTGAAATTTTATAAATTCTATCTCTCAAAATGGACTTCATTTTTGGATTCGGAATATCGAATTTATTCTAGGGTGAAATTCTGGAACTTTTCGGATAACACTTATATTTTGATGAATAGTGAAAATTACTAAATTTTAATTAAAAAGAACTTTTTAAATCAAAATAATTTATAGTGATAAATTATATTATTTAGTGGTTTTAAAGTATAATTAGAATATATTTTTACCATTTTATCCAATGGTGTTCATTATAATTAATTTAACTTTAAAATTGGACCTAAACAATTGTCAATCTTTTGATATATATTGTTTCTTAAAAACACGCTATTTGTTGTGAAAACGGGAATTAATTATAAAATTAATTAATACAACTTATATTTTTAGAATTTTGTAAAATAGAAATCATTTTTGAATTTGGAATATCAATTATAACTTAGGGTGAAATTTTGGCATTGCTCTGAAAAACTTCAATTTTTTTTGAATAGTGAAACTACTAAGTGGTAGTTAATAAAACTGAATTTTTCATAAAAATTAATTTTATCGCTTCTGTGAATGGAATTTCAAAAATACAAGAGACACGGTTAATATAAAGATGTAAAATGTGGTTCAATGAGATGAAAATAGTTGTTGGTGAATAGTAACTTTTTACTTTTATTTACCACGGTTAAAAGTAAATAGGGTAATTAAGGGTAAATATGATATTACAATTACCCTAACACATGTCCTAATTCTATTGGACAAGTTTATCTCGACCAAAAACAAGATTAGGAATAAAATATTATCATTTAGGTCCACTTGGATTAGATTAGGACATTTATTATTATTTAATTCAAAGAAGAGTTAAAAGAGTTAAAATCAAAGTGTATTTACTAAAACATTTTTAATATAGGGTTATACATAAGATAAACCAGATTGTAAATATTAATTAAAAAGATAATAATATTTCCTACATAATGATATTTTATTTATAATTTTTAGACATTAAACAATTTAATATATTTTTGACACAATGATGATGCAGTAATTACAATAATAGTGAAAAATTAAAATAATTGATATTATAAATACCCAAATAAATACAATTTAAGACTTTTAAGGTATTACACTAATTTTATAGGATAATGTGACATATTAGGATTGATGTAATTTAATTTTTTCAAAGTAATAATTCTATTATGAGTTTCACAAAAATCAACAATTGAATAGTGTCAAAATTTACATAAAAGAGTTTTTAAAACAAATATTATATTATTAATTGTTATTAAATTCCTAAAAATCTAAGGTTCGGCCATGAGACTTATATCATGATAGGTATATCATTAATGGACCACTTGGGTGTCTCTTGGATGTATATAGTAATATTTTTAACTATATAATATAAAAATACAAAGTGACATGGTAAATGTCAAACTAATTAACTAAGAGTTAAAACTAAACGATAAGGTTAATATAGTGACAAAAACCTATCTAAATTATATTGTTTGAATGGTTTGAGACCTATAACCATCTTAACCTTTTAATAATCAACATTGAAGCCATTATAAACCGAATATGAATTTATTATAAATTAATATTTTTAGCTTTTCCAAAGGTGCCTCTCACCCCTCTTATAAAAGGGCACTCCTCCTTCTCATTTCTTAACACCTTCAAATACTTTTGGTTAGGTCATCCCCTTCTAAAATACTCTCTAAACTTACCTAAATACAACCTAGAGGCATTAGTTGGATCATAAAGCCAACCTAAGGAGCCCTTTTGATCAAATCAAAAGGAAGAACCCGAAGAAGAGGTAATGTTTTCACCACCCCTTTTCAAGTTCCTTTCTTCTTCCACTTATTAATTATTTGTTATTACCATTCTAAAATAATAACTCCAGTATCATATATATACTGTGATGTTATTATAAATATGGTACAACCATATTCAGTATTCTATCCACCCTTTGAATAACATGTCACCATACGTGCGTACGTACGGCTTACAGTCTCCACGTCGTGGTGTAATTGTTATTCAATATATTATTATTTGGGTGGGTATAATAATGATGTGTAACTAATAAAAATAATAAATATAACATGATAAAGATTCTTTATATACGATAAAACATCTAATTATATTATTATTTTAATATCAAAATAATGATATTGTCGCTCGTGCATACGTACGGACTACCGTCTCCACGAACGCGATGAGATTCATTCTCCATCATATCCATTCAAGTATAATTATCATTTGATGATTTAAAAATATTGTTTAAGAACTTTATATCATTCTGGATATGAATAAGATACAACCTATCCATGACAAACATGGCTTATGTAACGAAACATATAAAAGAAAACGAGTATGTTAACACCTGAAACGACGATAATTATAAGATATTATTAACAAAGCAACGTTAAAAGATCATATATGATATAATATTAATGTATATGATTCATGAATAATTAAATAACAATTATTTCAACATTATACATGAGGTTAACCTAACCCCAACCAAGGAAAAGTACAAGTTATGGGGTTTCTTATCTCACTTTTAATTCCGTGAGAATTCCATTGTTCACGACTTATTTATTACATGTGGTGTGTGTACTGCCCATGTTTGTATTCATTGTGTAATATACTTTAATTCATCTATATTTACATCATCATTGTATGATAATTCTTTCATGGGTGTATGTTTTGTATGTTACCAAATCAATAAGGGAATTTGAAATTTCAATTTCCATTTATTCGGCTTTACGCAAACTTCATTGATTATTTTACTCCGAGATTATGTGTGGAATAACTATTCATTTTCTATGTCATAATTTCAACTCCCCTTTTCTGTGGATATACTATTGATACACATAATCACTCAATTTATAATTTCTCAAGTCATCGATATAAATTTGATAAGAGTAATTTTAACTCACTCTCCATTTGTTGAGTTAAACATCCAATTCATTGGTGTTGTTTTTATAAGATTATGTGTGAATATCCTTTGATTGATTTACACTGAATATCCAATAATATTTAGTGTATTTATATTTTTCACACAGAAATATGTCTTTGATTTATCCTTAACCTAAGGATATGGCTTTTATGAGAGATTGCATCCCAATTTACATTCCATTGAGACTTCTTTGTTGATATACACCAAATCACTTTTATGTGGTGTATATAATGTACTTTGACATTGTATATCATGAATCCCTTTATTCTCATGATATTAAAAAGTTTTGATTACCTCAATTATTTTTATTCAAGTGTCTCTTTTTTGGTTAGAATCTCTAACTAAAATACCATTTTTAAATGTTTTAAATACTTATTCATCTAAATCTTGCTCATTAATGTCCATGTTTTAAAAATGGTTTAAGGATTTATTTATATGGACATTAAAGTTTTAAAATTAAAACTCGTTTTAAAAGTTTCAAAGTGGTATGGGACACTTTGATTCAAAAATCTATTATTAAATTTCTTCTTGACAAATAGTGTGACTTTTAAATGATTTCAAGAAAATGGGGGATATTTCTCTAAAATAGTTTTGATGATTATTTTCATCTATGTCAAAATCCTTCATTATTCTTTATTTATGTTAATGTGATACAATACAATCTTCCATATTGTATCGAATGAGTTATTTTTGGCTGTGGATGTGCTATTTTTATACTATTCATGGTTTGTGGTTAAAGTATTGACATTTCGTATGCTAGTTTTAATACGAATGTTTATGTTATGTCTAAACCTGTTCATATGAGGAATGCATTGGACTTAATAAGTGACGGGTGGAGCTCGCTATAGCTCCTAGATGCATCGGTAGGTCTCATGATACAAACTAGTGTCTTGGCACAAGGCCTTGGCAAAATCATATTGTAGACTTGGCACGAGGCCTTGGCTATGTGGTTATGATAGTCTGGCATTATGCATTCCATCATTATGAAAGTGGTTATTGATATTGCATGTGATCATTCGACTAGTAGAATATCCATGTGAGTAAGCAAATGGCATTATTTTATTTTATCTTTGACATTTTATACTGATGTTCATGTTTAAACGACTTTCGTTTTAGTTATAAACTGCCTTAAGTGTTTATGCTTATCTATGAAAGCTTCTTCTATAATGTTATCCTTACTTAGATTCTGAGCTCACCCCTTTCAATGTTTTATTTTTACCAGGATTATGAAGAAGTAATTTATGAATGTCCTGCAGGGATAATATGAGGGGATATGAAGACAATATCTTGTTTTAGTTTTTTTACCTTATGATGTAATCTAAGACTTATGAATATATCTAGTGTTTCCAAGACTACTAAACTAATCGGTCTTTCGATACTTGATCCTTTGTGATCATGCCAATGTTATGTAATAATTCACCGACTCTTGGTATCTAGGGTCGGGTCGTTACAATTGATCCAACAAGAAACAAGGATTATATGTTTTTTCCATTATTCATGGATTTCATATAATAATTGAATATGAAACCTCATCTATCTATGAAAAAAGCCTGATATAATATTTATTGTTTTTGTATAAGCCTGTTCTTGAATCCCTAAACCTCATGCCACAAATTTCCCTTTTATGGTATATTAAATTAATCCTAATTTTTTATTACAATTTTTTTTAATTTTTAGTGGAATGAAAATTAATAAGGTCATAATATTATTTCTAATATTTTACGAATGGATATGTGAAATCAATTAGTAGGATTGTAAATTCATGGTTGTCTGAGTAGGGAGGTTCGTCGTGGTGAGCGTAGGCCCACCATGTCACATGAGGCACAAGAAGTGGGGGAAGAACCATAGTCACACTAACCTTTTAAAAAATTTGAGAAGATATAAAGTTCTATAATCCACATGTAGCATATAGGAGTTGTTGAATTTTTCAGTAATGTGAAAGGTATTTAAATCAGTAAGGTTGTAAACCATTCACACAGTCCGAACACCACTATTCTAGGTTGCATAACTCAGTGTGTGGCCTCAATGTGAAACTGAGTGGCCGATCTAGCCATGAAAGTTTCCATATAAACTACTCAAATAAGAGGGGTGGGTGAGGTTCCAGATTTTCAATATTCATTGGAAATCCCACCACCTCCATATTCCCCATATAGAATACCCGGGGCCACCTCATGGCCTATTTTATCATTCATCTGGGTTTTTTCAGAAAATATTCACCAGGTGGAAATTTCATGTAAATAAATAACCTATTCATAGTAATTTCAATTTTATATTAAACTGGAATGATACCTTTTTTTTCTATGTGGGGATATTATTAGGCCATATAATCCATACATGTACTTCCACTCCATAAAGCAAACAATTAGGTTTAGGTTTCATGATTATAGTATTATTCAGGTTAGTAGCCCAATCTGGAAGCATTGTTGTGTTAGGGTGTAGGAAACCCCTAAATTAAACTGGTGTGATGATTAATTATTCTCATTATCCTTGTGTTAATCAGTGCATGTGAACATATATATGAAAATAAGATATATAATGTTGTATTTCCACATAACCATGGGGTGGGAAAAATTATATATAAAGAATGAATTCCCCATGGATAAATATATTAAAAAGGTTAGGGGTTCCCCTACTAGATTTTGTATTCATCCTTTCTTCTAGGGGAAATGTATCCCTAACTATAGTTCCTATAACACCTTAATATTTTCTATGAATTTCTATTTAAATAATTTTTAGTTGTTATATATTTTACAATACATGTAATCCAGAGTCTAAAGGAGTTGAGGTATAGTTATCATTTATAATATAGAAGTTAAATTGGAAGTAATTAATAGTTATAAAATATGATAAAAAATATTCATACATGCATTAAATAAATTAAAAATTTTGGTAAATTCCTAATAAATATGTACTCCATTTTAACAAAGTCTATTTATTCTTCAAAAATAATTTTTCTTTAAAAAATGAGGTTTATTACATATTGTTAATGAACCATATTACTAATTTATACCAACATTAGAAATTTTATTTTATATAATGAATAATAAAATTTAACTAAAAAATTCAACATTATCTTTTTGATAATTTTTATTATTTTTTTAAAATGATTTTTTCTCCGAATAATGAATTATTTTCACTATTTTCTTTAATTTATTTTATTTTCATTAAATCATGTAATTTTAAATAACAGTTATATTTAAATGTGACATAAATATATTTTAAATATAAAAAAAATTCATTAAATTAGGATCATAATTATACATTATTTTGGTATAAGTTCATTTTTTGTCTTAAAACACAATTTTCTTTAAACTATTTTTATGCACATAGTCTGTTTTATATGAAGAAGTTAAATTATCCTATATTAATTATTGTTTTTAAATAAATTTATATATTTTATAATACATAAAATATTTGAAAATCTCTTTTATGGTATTTATAAGGAAAATAATATAAGTGTACTCATTTTTATTCATGAAAATGTATTTTTTTCAAAAAATTGTTTTCATTGTGTTTTTCACAAATATTTACTGTTAAATTCATAAAAATACATAAATTTTTATCCCATTAAATTTTTGGATTGTTTCCTATTGTATTTAGATGAGGACATGGAAACACCGAATGGTCCCTATATCAATGATAAATGATGGGCATTCTCCTCAATGGCAGGCAGTCACTGATTACATTTTCTAATGATGCTTAGAACATCTCATTATTCAAGAGGATGGGAGATTGGGTTCACCAAACCATTTTGGTATTTATTTACTACTCTAAGAAGCTCATGTATATTTAATTAAAATTTATGAATGTTTCCCAATACCCAATACTGGGTTGGTCACCCTTTACATTTACAATCTATAATCAACATGTGTGGATGTTAATATCTCTATGTATCTATGTTTCTCCAAAGATGGTAACATATGTATATATATCTAATGTTATCAATAGGTAGTACCATCTATTTTTATCATGTATTCTCTATCTTATTATGATTATTCTTTAATGTTGATGGTTTTAAGACTTGTTAGACAGGATCTTTGTAATTTGACTTCATCCAAGAATAAATCTATTGTTTTGATGTAGGGATTGGGACCTTAATGTGGTCTTCCTACATATCCATGTGATAGGAATCAGAAACCATGTAGTTTGGTACCACAAAATGGGACAGAAATTACCTTTTATGGTCAGGTGATAAGGACCGAACCATGCAGTTTGACATCTTGCGACATGGGTGACGAGATGAAAGTTTCCCAATAATGGTCAACATATTAATTACTCCAAAGAATATCTATATGGTTTATACTATGAGGCAAAATATACCAATGTTATTTGATAATTTTATAAAGAATATATACATGAAAGTATAGTTTTTCTTGTTGATAATATAGCCCGATGGGGTGATCTAAAAGAACCCAAAAGGGATACAACCTTTTGAGTAGAGGGAATGATCATATAGAGAATAAGACCCTATAAGAATGGTATTTTCTTTAAGAAAAATCGTTTTGAAGCTAAAGAGAGGCATTCAAGGTATCCCTTAAAGCAGGGAATCAAAATCTTGGTAGTTTGACGAACTGTTGGGGCTTACACATATAGAGGTGGCCCATGGGTGATATATTGATCACGATAGTGACATGATCATCACTGATAATTAAGACCATGTGATTCATTCATGGTAAGAGAAACAAGAGAGAAAACATGATCTATTATATTACATGATCAGTTAAAAGTAGTGATTACTCCTCAATTGGAGAACCTTATTGAAATAATTTCATTACCTTTTGGTGGATGAGGGTGTAGCTGCGATATATCACTCCCCATTTTCCAGTAGATGATGGTGGGACTACAGGAGAAAGTAGATGTGTCATTTAACATATGTATGACTTGATTCTCATTTCAATGAGATATTCCCAATACCATATTATTAGTTTCTAAAAATCCTTCAATTGGGTTTCATGTATTTTTTTATCAGAAGAAATAAAACATAAAGATATTGCCTTATTGTCTTCTCATTTTAAGAAGTAGATTCCATTTCCAGAACTAAAAAGATACCAACCACTAACCATATGTTTGTGACCCATGATACCATTATAATGCAAAATTTTTATGTTTTGAAGAAGTTATCTATTAGGGTAGTTAAATGTCTGGATTTATTTACAATGATACTGCATGATCGAGAGGTCATGGTGATGTGTTGAAGCCCTAACCACAAAAGTCTCGTGGTAGTAGAGGTGGCTTAAGGGATGCGATTTTTTACAAAGATGGTTAATGTGTAAAATAGGGAACTATAATATTTTTATAAGAGAGACATGATGGATTAGAGGGTGTTTCACCTAGGTATAACTTGGGAGAACTAAATTTTTTCTCATCAATGTGATTCTTGTGTGAGATGGGAGGTATCTGAACCATGTAATACGTGGGAGATCATGGAGCTTCCTCACCCAAGTGATACTTGTGAGAGATAAGAGTTTCCTCGCCCAAGTGATATATGGGTGATCTGGATATTGACCTATTAGGAAAAGAGAAACCTAGGCGACCACACCTGGGTGGGGATTTTTCCTCATGATCAAGGGTATCCGTGGGTTCCTTTCGAAGGGTGTCACATAAAATGTTATAAATAAGGTGGAAATTCACCATAGTGTGTTTGGACTAGGTGGAGCGTTTCCTCATGTAGTAAATTTGTGTTTTAGACATTAGGGGAACATAGTTCATTTCTTCTATTATTATTTCCATCTTAGTTAGTAAGCACATAGAGCTACATGAGGTTTTGGAGACATGGTTGAGATAACTGGATGGAAAAAACATCAAACAATATCTAGGTATTCCAAGAGTCCTAAATAAAGAGCCCAAAGGAAAAATTCATATGAAAAATAAGGACCATGGATAAAGGAGAAATATCATACAAGTCCCCCATGTATATGGATACCGCAACTCATTCACTTTTATGGGATTCCCATGGGTTGAACCCTATAGAAAAGCCCTATGTGGGATGCCTTGGAAACACTAGTGAGGATTATAACTGGGACATGAACGGTGTGCTAGTCATGATGATGAGTTGTTTATTTTGGACTTGAATACTTTTTTAGTCACATAGTTGAGAATAATGACTATGACATTCACAAAATGTTAGATGGAGCTAGGAAAGTGACTTTCACGGCAACATTAATTCCATTATCAAAATTTTACAATGTTAAATGACCATAACTTTTTACCCATAAGGGTATTTGGGCTTCTTTAGTATCAAATTAATGTTTCTGAAGTAAAATAAACCCCATTCAATGACTTATACACATTATAATAATTTTTTATTTTTAAAACATGTGACCAAAAGACCCATGATGTTCATTTTATGTTTTCAACACCTTTTATTAGCAATTTACTAAAACCATGGCCTACTCTTGGTGGGGAGTTCCCACAACCCCCCATCATATTGAGAAACGTTTTTATGGAATACAAATCCATAAATGTGAGGTGAATCTTTTAGAATATTATAATATAATATTCTTATTCTTATGTCATGGAGACACTTTTTTTCCTAAAATAGTTGATGTGTTTTCCAAGTAATGATAATATTATAGGTCGTGCGTAAAAGTGTGTGGCATGGATTTTTCAATTCCAACAAAATTTAATAATATAAAATTGATTCCATATTTGTAATTATAATAATTAAAATACATTTCAAGTTATGATTATTTTTTACATAATTAATAATAATAATATTAAAATTTTGTCACCATTTTTAAGGATAAAACATGTTTACTAATTGGTAGGGTTAAACTATGATATGAGGGTAAAAATGCCTGAAAGGATCCAAATTCAAATTTTTGGAATATATTTCAACCTTAAATTATATTATCTTTTAATAATTTTCCATTTTTTATCACATTATCCTAAAATTGACCTTATATTATTAAAATATTTTATGTAATTCCATGTGTTTCCCTACAATCAGTTATTAAAAGGCACCTCTTATGCTACATTTTTCAACAAATCTGGGACGTATATCTTATCCAATAATTAAAAAAATATTTACATAGTACTTCCCATTATACAAGAATTTATTTTCTTATAATGAGATGAGTATTTCTTGGAGTATGGTGTAATCTAAAGGTGACCTTTCAAAGAAGAGGTATAAATATTAACTGAGCTATTCCAATTTTTTTCCATCCTCAATCATCTCAATACATATTTTATTTGTAATGACATAATGATTACAATGTCTTCAAAATAATGGGATGATGTTATTATTATATACCAAAAATATCCCCCTTCTTCTTTATGAAATAGTAAATGAAAGTATCTCTCATTCATACAGGTATAGTACCACCTCCATGTATAGATATGTACCATTTTCCATCACTATTATCAATGTTTAGTTATTATGATGGAATCAATATTTATATATTATATTTTTAACATAATTATTCTTTTTTTATTATAATATATTATCTACCCTTTTAATATCTTATCAAGTGGAAAATAAAAATGTCGCTCGTGCGTACTTGTGGGCTATCACCTCCATAATGATATGTGATTCATTTATCAAATTTAATTTACATGGATAGTAGTAAAGATATATTTAATAAAGAAAAATTATATTTATAATATAATAAATATTTTGGAAAGGTAAAATATTATTTACCATTATTTTGTTGCTTCCAACAAAAGGTGGGAATATTACATGTTCATACATACAGACTACCCTCTATATCATGTATTGTAATTCATTTGTCATCAGCACATTATATGACTGGTAAAAAAAGGTAATATAATTATTAAATATTATAATTATGAACTTATTAATGTTATTAACATTATGGAACAATGATCAAAGTCCAATGATCATAACCACTGAACAAAAATAAACATGAAATGCGAAATAATTAACAAGAAAAAAACAATTCTAATAAATAATTATTTATAAATGATTGTTCGAATATTATAAATGGAAAGTATATGGTATTATGTGTCTTAATGTAGTTTTTTATAACATTATAATAAATTTATATTTATTATAATAGAGGCTATAGCACTTACAAATAAATATGTACATAAGGTAAGGGTTTTATGTTTCAATGTCAGTTTTTATTTAGATTGTTTGTTATTAAATTTAAAATGATGTAATTATATGTTCTACCTATAAAATAATATATTTATTCTATTAAACTATAATAATTTATATAGATTACATTATTTTATTTCATTTTAAGATTCTTTAACTACTGAAGATAATTAATTATTTTCAAGGAAAAGAGACATTATTTCTCTCTTTGATTGGGAATATTTTTCTTCCATATCGATATTTTATTTAAATTGAATTCAAGAAAGTCATTTCAATTCCAAAATTACTGGATAAAGTCATTTTTAGCCGTATTTTACTTTTATAAATCTTTTAAAAGTATATATATATATATTTTGAATGAGGTACTATTGAATTTTTACTGAAAATGTGAAAGAAATATTTGTATTAACATAAAAAAAGAATATATTTCCACATAATCATTATATATATTTTATTTTAATATTAAATTAAATGTTTTCATGTTTATTTTCATTTTTTTTAATTTTATTGCATTATTTAGATTCTAAATAAGTTATTTGAAACATAAAATGGTATTTTTCCAAAGAAATGTCTATGTGAACTTTTTAAAAAATCATCTATAAAAACACCTTTTGAAATTTCATATGATTTACTATCAATATAATATAATTTTACCAATATTATTTATTATATGCATTATTTATGATTATTAATATGAAATATTTATAAAACCAAAATTTGTTTCCATTGTTAAAGATGTGATATTAGGATAAATGTTTTCATTATTTTGTGGAATAAAAATGAATTGATTAGGAATATATGTGTGGTGGGTTAGTTATATAACTACAATTAATTGGGTAAAGAATATTTTTTTATGAGAATGAAAGATATAGTAGAGTTTATCCCGATCCTAAAAGAGGATTCTTTATTGGTTTTCCTAATCCCAAAAAGGGTACCTAGGATTTTATCCCAAAACAATAGTGGGTACATGAGTGGTTATACCAAGAATAACATTTAAAGAATGTCTTTGAGTATATATTTGAAATAATATTATTATTATTATGAATATGACACAATTTTATTCACTATTTTATAATTGGATCTTATGCTAATGTTAATCTCCCATAGGTCATGTTCTTTGATTAAGTTATGATTTATGTCTTTTAAAATTCCAAGATTTATGCCATGAATTCGGAGTATGATATATAGACTATTAGGTATAGATTTAAGTGAAAATATCAGGTTATTATATACATATTTTTTATGATAATATTATATATTAACATTGATTGATATATCATGTGTTTACCCATATTTATTATCAAAGATCACTCTTTTATATGATTCATTTTCCCAAATATATGGAGAATGGTTTTATGTATAATATGTTTAAAAAGGGTTCTAGTTGTGAAGAAAAAAATAGTATATGGTGATGATATTTTATATACTATTTTTTTATGTATCTGAGTGATCTAATACAATGAACCTTTATGGTCATGTAATGGATTATAATGATATGAAATGAATATTCTTGTCCTAAAATGTAAAACATATGTATGTAAAATTTGGATCAGTACAGTTCATATCAGATAAAGGTATATTTTATTTTAGAAACTATGATAAAAAAATAGTAGTGAGAAACCTTCATATGAAACAAATTATATGAGAACATCCAATGTTATGGTGATGTAAGGATTTTGTTTTTCGATGAAAACGAATCCCTATCTAGATACTGGAAGGTTAATGAGACAATGGAATACATGTACCATGGTGTAAAAACCATAAATTGGGTATTAACATGATCATTATCAGTGCATGATGAGCGAGCCAAAGATTTCACACTGAGAATAAAAACTCTTGGGTGAATATAAATGGGTTAATTAACATTTTTTGTATGAACCATATGAATTATTTGAATAAATAATGCCCATGGATAAAAAGTTATAATACGAAGATTTTATAGAATTAAAATATGGTCTCATGATTTAGAAATCCAATAACCTAATTTCTTAATATTAAGATTTCCCTCCTATGATTTTTTTATACAATGTCATTTGGTTTTACTCAATATATGGAACCATAGGGAATCATGCTGACATTGAATGTGATAGAAAATGCCAACTATTTTTTTTAGGAGAAACTGAATTTTAATAGATATAGAATAAATAATCATATTCTGAAAATTATACAATTTTCTCAATTTATGAATCAAATTGATATTATAAATGAGTAAACGAGGGAACAATTTACTATAGAGAACATCAAGAGGAAATATCCATCATATTTAAGTGTAACCACCAATCTCATAATTACAATGAAATGAATTTGAACAATTGAAATTATATTCCAATTCTCTATTTATGAGAACATGAAAATGTTATTATAGTTTCTTATCATTTTGATGGTAAAGAGGGTCATTTTTGTACTCTTATCAATAATAGGAGACAATAGGTTGAAATTGAATCCTTGGAGTGGGATGATTTTAGGGTTTTAATTTTCTATAATCACTTTCTCATATTATTCATTTGAAAATAGGGAAGTAATACTATTAGATAAATAAGAAATATGATGAATCCATTAGTGCTTATGAGGGAGATTTTACCACATTGTCTAGGTATTCATCTCATATTATCATTGAACTGAAAAACGTGATTGATCGATTCTTTAGTAGATTAAGTATAATTCCCCTTAGGGATTCATCCACCAGATACTTATGTATCTATGTAGAAATCATTATATGTGTTTTCAAGATATAAATATCTAATGGATTCACCCATAAATATCATGTTATTAATAAGAAAATAAATATGGTATTAAAAGGAAATTCTAATAAAAAAACCATGAAGGTATGCATATGAGTATTCCATTATTCTAGATTCGTGTAATAAAATATGTGGAAAATTATCTTAAAGAGTCTAGTAAATTATTTAATTGTGGGAGGGAAATTTACCAGGAAATAAAAGGCTTATATAATGGGAATAATTTTGTTAATTATGTGAATGAAGAGAATGAACCACATAATTTACCACACACAATCTAATATTTAAAATTCACATAGTATGAGAATTATGGTAACCCTCAATTTAATCTATGGTTTAATTATGATGTTCAAAGTCAAAAAAAAATTTAAGACCAGATTGAAAAGCAAATTTCATGTTATCAATATTCCTAATTTGGGGTATCATAATGAAATGATGAAAAGTACACATAAAATCACTATATAATAACTAATGCATTAATTATTATAGTTATAACCACTATATCATATCTGAATAATTTTTAAGGGTGTTTCATTATCACCTAAATCATTAAATATTTTATTAGTATTAAAAACTCATAATGGTCTGACGATAGTTAATTTTTTATTTTCCTATTATCCTATTAGTATTTATAGGAATATACTTCCTATAATTATTACATTTTACCTCTATTTGAAATTGATTTGATTTTGGTTATGTGTGCTTCCTATAAATAATTTTGATATAATTTTTGTCATGGATTATCTATCTCTATATAAGTAACATATCAATTAATACGAAAGTTATGTAAAATTTTATATTTTAAATAATTATATTATTTTGTTGTATGTGTGGGGATAAATGTGAACCTAAAATATAAATTAAATCAATTAGATTGGTGTTTATTCCTATTAAAATGGGGTGTTAATCACCAATAGTTGAGGAGAAATAATCATCAAATATATGCCTATTGTATGGGGGGTTTTAATTTATTTTCATAATAGGTTCCTTATATTCCTTTGAACCATGAAGTTTATTTTTCTATAAAACTCATACTCAATGATAAACCTATTTCATATACTCTATATTGAATTATATTGATTGAGTTATAATATTTTAATAGTAAACTCTAAGACAATTTTGATAAGATATTCATTTAGGAAAGAGTGTCACCTTTGGGTGAACCTATTATTTTTATTTGGAATAAATACTTACCAATATGACACTTCATTGATCATCAAGAACATAACAATATCCCAATCAAGAATAAATAAAATACGCCCTGTATTCATGATTTTTTCAGTTTATTATGATGAGGTCAATATTTTTAAAAGATTATTCTTAGAGGAAAATACTATCAATTGAGGGTCAAAAGAGATGATAAAGACACTAAATCCATTCATATAAGGTATGTACACTATGAATTTATAATGATACCCTTTGGTATTACTATTTCCCCCACTGACATCATTGATTAAATGAATATCATCATTAGAGAATACCCTGGTATGTTATTTTTTGAATTTTTAGATGATAATCTTATATATTCTAAGAGAAAGTAAAATCTTGAAGATCACTTAAGGATTGTACTAAAGAACATATGTAAGAAT
Organism: Viscum album; assembly: GCA_963277665.1. Classification (NCBI taxonomy): domain Eukaryota; kingdom Viridiplantae; phylum Streptophyta; class Magnoliopsida; order Santalales; family Viscaceae; genus Viscum; species Viscum album. Next base: position 1,112,534,686 of record OY728162.1, on the reverse strand, counting down.
AATTTGTTTGAAAGATTTTATGAGTAATAATTTTACCTATAAAGAGATTCATTTTTGGTTTAAATAATCTAAAGATAGGGTATATATATGGATCCATGATAGATAGATGTTATGGAAAATTGTAATTGGCTAACCATAGGGTCTGAGATGTATAATTTTCTTGGATTCAATAGAAAGTATCAATAAATAATATAAATTTTTTCACAAACATCTAATGAAATCACAAAATATACCATGAAGGGAATCAAGTTACATTGTTCTTGTGAATGTGAAGAAAATTTCCAAGAATTTAAATGAAGTTTGGTTAGTAAACATGTTCCCACACTACCTTATAGTAGATAAGGGTTTTGGATTTATAGTGATACAAAAAATAAGGGACTCACATGTGATTATATATAGAAATATAGTGATATATTATGCATCCCACTAATTAATGGTTCATGATAAAAATTACCCAATACATGATTTAGAGTAAAATGTTGTAATTTGTCTTATTTAAGATATAGAGGTATTATATTTATTGGGAAAGGGGTGAAAATTATAATGATAATAAAATAATAATGTATATATTCACCTATAAAGATTTGAATATGTTACAAAGAATATGGTTAGAGTTGATTAGTAATTTTGATTACTCAATACATTATCACATAGGGAAAGAAAACATCGTGGATGATACTTTTATTTGAAAAGATAATTCTAGAATATATATGATGGGGAAACAATATCTATTGGGTACATATATTTAAAATAAGAGACTTTAAATAATGAATTATAAATAGGCATGTTATATTACTCAAATAAATTTTCATCTACATAACCTTGTGAGGATTAAATAAGTGAAAAAGAATGTTGTAGATCTAGAAATGAAGGGGAGAAAAGTTCTTATGTTCGACATTAATTGTGATGGAATGATAAGGTTTGGGAACAAATTATGTGTCATATTAGTACAAGACATGAAGAATTATATATTGGAAGATTCTAACAACTCATAATTCTCTATTCTTCATAGAAGTACAAGTATGTATAGAGATCTGAAATATTATTTCTAGTGTGACAACATAAACACAGATATTCCATAGTTTATATCATGGTTCTTGGTATGCAAGAAGGATAATTATATGAGAAAAACTTATATGGGGATTTCAGAACCATTACCCATAATAGAATAGAAGTAAGAAAATAAAACTATGCATTTTTTCATTGGAAAAACCAATGCTTCTATAGTCCATATTTCTATATGGGTTATAGAGAATTTACATATGAAGTTAGAACACATCATTACAATTAGATAATATTTCTATCATGACTATATTTTCATAATATATATTAAAAATTTATAACGTTTCATAGGGTACAACATTATTTGAATTTGATTAATACCTGAGGTCTTCCTTAAAGGTTTCGTGATGAATTTTGTAATCTATAGATATATATTTGGGATTAAATATTTCATATCATACATTATAAAATGTTTAGTCTAATAAAACTATGCAAACCATTTCAGATATTTTTAGATATTTTACTCTGTATTTTGAAGGTGTTTGGGATCAATACCTTTCTCTAGTAATGTTTTCAAATTATAATATATTTCCATTAATAATTTAGTATGTAATATATAATGATCTATACGTAAAAAAGCGTGGAACATCATAATAATATTATATATTTCGATAAATAAAGATATTGAGACTTGAGATAGGTGAGAAAATGTAAAAAATGTTACTTCCATTCAAAAACACAGAAAATAAACTCAAATTCCTCAGATGAGTTAGAATGACATTCACTAGTGAGATATAGAATTTTATGTTTGAGAAAAAATATTTAAAAAAATTCTCTATGGAATAATTTTATGATATTTTTAAAGAGGGAAAAGTTAATACATAGGTATATTGTATCCTTCGACTCTTTTAGTCATGTATGGATTGTAACTTATCACTTTTTTATTACACTATACTTATCTCAAATTCATGATGTGTTCTTTGTATATTTTTCAAGGAAGTACATAATATATCATTCACATATACAAAATATAGAGTTTTTTTGCAATAGATAAAAACCATTCCAATAAGGAAAAATCGGTATATATCATGTATCATAGATATAAAGTTCAATAGAACTAGATGAGTCACCTAGATAATGATATTGGTATGAATAAAAAATTTAAGGAAGATACATGGGAACAAGGGGATGTGTTGAAGTAGATATATCCATATTTTATAAATTTTGGTGATGAAATATCAAGGGATAAATTCATTTTATATGTAATATAATATAACACCACAGTATTTTACATTTATTTCCTTTGATGTAAACTTTATACACTCAATATCTTGCATTACAAAAAACCCTCAGTCTAAATAAACTATGATATAGTGATACTTTATAACTAAGAAGTTAAATGTAGAAGTATAAATAATAATTACAACATAATAAAATATATTTTTAAACATTTCAAATAATTAAAATTTATTGATAAATTCAAAATAAATAAGTACTCAATTTTCAATAAAGTCATTTTATGCTTAAAAAATATATATTCATAAAATTGGGTTTTATTAATTATTGAATGTGGAAATTTTAAAAAATTAATTATATTTTTTTAAATAATATTTATGTTAATGAATATCATTTTTGAAATAATCATAAAATGAATTTTTCATATTTACTAAAAATATTTATTTTTAGTGAGTAGTGAAAAATATTTTTTTTTGTTAAACTAAAAGATATATTTAATAACCCAGGTAACTCAAAAGACCTATGTGTTTTTCAAGTAACATAATCCTCACATAAATATAAATTATCAACATATTTATATGGTAATTTAAAATATACTTCATTTTGGTATAAGTTCATTTTTGTGCATAAAAAACATTTTTCTAAAAACTATTTTATACACATAATGTGTTTTGATCTTCATAAGTTAAATTTAAATATATTAAATATTGGTTTTTATGAAATTTACATATTATAAATTCAATTATATATGTGAACATTATTTTTATTGTTCTAATAAGTCGAGGAATGGATGTAACTTTTGATTTATGACTAAAAAATAAATTTTCAAAAATTGGGGTTTTATTACATTTTTTCACTTAATTAAAATTAAATCTTGAATAATATATAAATTATAAGATATAAAAATTATAAAAAATATTTAAAAATTGAAAGTCATATATGTTAATATGTTTTACTAAATTTATTTTCTTAATGAATAGTAAAAACAGAAAGATTCTGTTAAGGTTTAAACAAGTTTACTAGGGGGTTAAACTAAGGGATATAGGTAAAAATTGGACACTAAATTTTAAAATTACTATTATTTTAATATATTTATAATATATTTTATAATATCATGAAATTATTGTCAAATTTGTTCCACTTTGACATGAATTTGACCTTACATTATTGAAATATTCAGTGTAATTCCATGTGTTTGCCTCCACTCTATTATAAATGGGCACATGTTATCCTCCATTGTCAAGAAAATTTGATAATTCTATCTTAGAAAATCAATTATCCAAAACTTCGTGTATTCCATTATTTTATCTAAAATCTTATGGACATCTCATAATTCCAATTTTTCAAGGTCTAAGGTGTAATCCAAGGGAGGTATCCTAATGAAGAGGTATAAATATTAACTGAGTTCCTTCAATGTTATTTCTTCATATATTTTATATAATAATATTGTATCTATAGAAAAATAAATAATATAGTATTATAAATATATTTATATTTTATTAAGTTGATGGTATAACTATTTCCCACCTCTTCGCAATCAAATGGGAATTGAATGTATCGCTCATGGGTATGTGTGGACTACTACATCCAAAGAGTGATATGATTCATTTTCAAGCAACAACATTCATGGATGGTTATTAATATAGATTTAATTTTTATATATGATATATATTAAATCATTATAAATCTTTTAGAATAATATCATTTCTACATTCTTACCATACCATATTTTGGAAAATGATAATGTCTTTGATGCTTACATGTGGACTACCATTCCTTGAAAGCGATGTGATTTGTTTATCATTTATTAGTTTCTTGTGTAGTATTAAAAATAAAGTAAATGAATATATATAATAGTTTTTATGTAATAATGAATCTATCATGTAAAATTGTTATTTATGTTTCATTCTTTCTATTAATTCAAATGTGGAAACATCAATCATGCTTACATATGGACTCCCATCTCCATAAAGTAATGTAACTGAATTTTCATAAATAATTTATATGAATGGTTATAAAATTTTATATATTTCATAAATATTATAAATTTTACCGTATTAATACTCAATATATTTTGTAATAATGTTATAATTAAAGAGACTACCACATCTGAAATGTAATAGAAAATAAAAACTAATCAGTTTTCACTTAGAAATAAAGTTTTTAACAATGAATTATTAATAAATGGGTATTGAAATATTATAATAAAAACATATATGGGATTATAGGTATTGATATTGTTATAGAATAGTTTTTTGATAAATATAATTTTATTATACAACATGTTAGTGTGCTTATGATGCAAGAGAGACTTGATGTTAGGGTATGACATTATAATATCTCTTTTTACGTGAATTTTTTACGGATTAAATTATGATGACAAAATTATATGAAAAATCTATATAAAATATTATATTTTTAGATACAATATGTTTATTTATTACGATTACATTTTTCCTTTCATTTACATCTCTTTATATACTCAAGAGTTTAAAATAATATTTTAAAGTAAAACTAACTACACTTCTCTCATCGGTTGGGAAAATTTTATTTAAAAGTATATATTGTTTTTAAAATATTTTTAATACATTTTTAAAAGTATATAATCATTATATAAAATCATTTTTACTGAATTTTGACAATTTTTAAAAATATTTACAATGGATTTTCTTGTCATTTTCTTAGAAAGGTACTTTTTGACACTTTATAAAATGTGTGAAAGGAATATTTGTATAAATGTATACTGCATGAACAGATTTTAACCCCATCATGACATATACTTACACTGAATATTTATTTTCATGATTCTATGGTTCTCTTCATAGAAATTAATTTCCACATTTTTTTAGAAAATTTAGAATTTCAAATAAGTGATTTCAAATTGAAAAGGGTATTTTTTTCAAGAAATATTCATGTGGTCTTGTAAAGGTATATTCATCTATAAGAAATTCTTTTTTTCTTTTATTATGATTCAATTGGAATATAATTTAATTTTACCACCCATATTATTTAGGTGGATGATTAATGATTATGGTGATGAAATATTGATAACACACATTTTCTTTTTGATGGGTTATGCATGGATGAAATGATAAATGATATCATGAAATTTTTTTATACAAATAAAGAGATTATTATTATCTAATGGGTTGGTTAGTTATATACCTCAAATGAATTTGAAAAAAAAATAAATTTTTTATGAGATCAATGTGAATATGGGATTTAATCCCAGTCCCAATGAATGGTATGTGGGTGGTTTACCCAATCCCAACAAGGTGATAAAAGACCTTACTCCCAAGCCCAAAGTAGGTATATGGGTGGTTATCCCAAGAATATCTTTTGATGAATGTATTTTTTGGTAGTGATGAAATAATATATCTATGATTATGATTATTACAAACATTATAAAAATATTTTCTAATATAATCTTATGCAAATTTATTTTTTCTCATTGATCATATTCCTTGATTACTTTATGATTCATATCTTATGAAGGACTAATAACAATGTCGCAACTCATGATTATTATCTATGAATTTTTGGGTGTATATTTATAATATTAATCTTATGTTCTCATACCCTTATAATCATGATATGTTTATGTATAATCATTCAATGATATCTTCCTTGTTTACCTGTTCTAATTATAATATCTCACCCTTTATTTGGTTTTCTTTCCCATAGAATATAAATAAGGGTTTGATGTATGATGAGTATGAGAAGTTTGATAGTTATAGAGAACTTAATGGTACATGATGTTGATAATTTATATATATTTTTTAACGTACCCAAGTTTCCCATTACAGTAAAACATTATATATTTGTAATGGATTGTAATGATATGTAATCAATATTCATCTAATATGATATAATATTTATATATGAAATGATTTGGTCACATTAATTATAGATATGTTATATTCCCTTCATATCTGGGTAGTTTATATTCATAGAGTTATTTATTAATTTCTCCAATTGCTAGGATATATAGTGTGGGACTCAAATATTTCCTATGTTACGACATATTTGGATTGTTGACATACCTCAAAAAATTGAGGGTCCTCCTCACATTAATGTAATAAAGAAAAATAATAACTATGTGATAAGAATACAACAATTTCTATAATATAAATTCAATAAATAGTTTTCATATAAGGAACTCACTCCAATTTTGGAAATACCCTGGTGTCTTATATGAATGACAATGTGTTTCGCTAAATAAAAATTTGGTTTTTGTCATCATGGAATTAATTTTTTCATTTATATGCAACTATTAACGCTCCAGAAAGTATGATCAAAAACATTATTGTACTCTATAAATTCATCATAATATAGTTTCATTATTTGAGCCATATCATTTTAAATTCTCCTCATTTAATGATTTTATTAATAAAATCATAAAAATCTTTCTCATTTCAAAAAAATTAAACCTTAATATTTATTCTCAAACATTCATTAAATATTCCATTATTCATCATGATACCTATAACACAAATAACCCTCAACTTTCATTTTGAGTATTATTCAACTTTTTTTCTTCCTCATCATCTATATAGAGCTTTCATTATAAATTGAAATGATCCCATCAACCCACTAGGATGTTGTCTCCATATTCTGTATAATATAGAACCATACTATAATTGTATATGAAAAATGTTAGTTTTTTTATATACTAATCACCATTGAAATAAAATATATCCAACTCTTAATTAAGGGTTCAATTGAATATTGTTTTGAGTAATCTTTACACCTCGATATGTAAAAATTCAAGCGACCAATGGAAACTCCATTCAGCTTTCAAAACAATCATTATATCCAACCTAATATTTATAATCCATGAGAAACTACTGAATCTCAAAAATAGAGTCCTAAATAAATGGGATATTATGGAATATGATGAAATCCCTTAAATGTATTTATAAATAATATTCTCTTAGTGTCTCATAATTATTTCATCACAATTGATCATCAACATCTGTCATGAACCAACCTGGGTCGACCCTGAACCGGTCACCTGAGCCAGTCCGTGACTTGGCCCGAGAGGCGTTCCTGATCCTCCCAGGTTGGCGACAAGTGTCGGGGAATCAATAGAGGTTGTGCGAATGATTTCTCCGTATATAAATAAACAAGGTATCAGAAATAATACAGATCAATGCAGAAGAAGTAAACCGAAAAAATGACCTAACAGGAACAAAAGAAAAATTAAGCTAACCAAACACCACGTCCGAACTAACTCTGTATAACCGCACGGGTCACTCTCTGGCTCAGTGATCAAGCATCGCCCAAGGAGATCTCAATCAAGCTGTAGCCTGCACAACCACTAAAAACAGAAAGGAACAATAGGCGCGAGAATTAAAACTCAGTAGGCTAGCCTGATATCTATTCCCAATGCACTAACATTAAAATAAAAGAAACCCCATATCATGTTTGAACAAAAATTTACAAATGTATTCTTTTATATATGTTTTACATAAAAACATAGTATGAACCATTGCCCTTTACCATTTCCAAATTTGGGATCATTTCATTAGTGTCAATGGCTTATTAGAAAGGGAAATTTATGTTCATATTTTCATATTTTTACAATGAGGATTAAACAATTTCATTTGAATACCATTTCTAGAAACCAAGTAAAATCCAATTTATCACTTTCCAAGGAAACAAATACACAAAAAATGCACAAGAGTAAGTACACAACACGGGAAATGTAGAAATACATATAAGTACCGAATTATCACTACAAGTAACTGAAAAGTCAACAGATATGGGTGAACCTAGGAGATTAAGAATAATCCAGAAGATATTAATACATGAGATATCATCCTTGTTGACATTTCACACAAGATGAAATCAAAATACCCAATACGCTCGACCATCCTTTCTTAGGCAGGCCAATGGAAAATCCCATAGTAATAAACCCAATATATCTACCTACTATGGGCCATTGGTCAGTACCATAACCTACGAGTTCATAAATCATTCTTAGAATATTCACTCAATATGCCAGATTCCCATTTCTCAAGTGTTAAGAAAAGGGGGGGGGGGGTGAGCCAACCGATGTCAGCCGTGAATCCAATCACACACACACACACACACATATTTATTTATATAATGCACAACTGGCATCTCCCTGAGACACACCATGGGACAACCGCTTGTCATTAAACCATTCAAATAGTTGTGGGCCTCTAAGCACGAGATCCCAAATAATCAGTCACAACCAAGGAAAGAGAGTTATCATAAGAGGGTTTTCATCAAAACAATTACATAATTTTCCATAAAGATCCAAACATGCATTAAACCACTTTCCCAATCACCACTGAAAAAGTACAACATCTTTATAAGACCAAATCCAGTTTGAAACCATTTACATAGACCCAAAATACTACTTCACATGCTGCCTATATTTTTATAAAACCAAACCAAAAAATTTCATTTTACCAAATAAACTATAAGATCCAACCGAGAAATTTCACAAGAGAACCACACCCCTTGTTCCTGCTTTAGAATAAACCATTTATCATTAAACCAAAAACACACTTGATATTCCGTGAATTATGTTTTAATTCCAAACATGAATTATTTCACTCTTGTGTGTTCGTTCGTCAAGAAAATGTTTCAAGTGTTGTGTATAAAATAAACAACACTTTTTACATCATGTAATTATTTAAAAAGTAATTATCTAATACTTTATCACGTATATTAAAATTAATAAAATATTTAATTGAAAAATTTTCATTCAAAAACAACAGGAATTAATGTAATTTAAATTTTAAAGGGAATTGCAATGGGGACCTACCTCAAGATGAAGGCCTGATGACGACGCAAGCTCGGAAATAAAGCGTGGTGATGGAGCTCACTCAGAAATGCCCCGCGCAGGTCCTAAAAATTCAAACCGACCAAAAAAACATTTAATTAAAAGAACCCCTAATCAAACCAAGGAATATATATATATCAAATAAAAATATCAAATAGATCAGGAAACAAATGGTAATACCAAAGGGAAGAAAATGTGTTGGCAGAGGCGGGTTGGTTGGGGAAATGCCGCAGGGTGCTCGCCGGCAGGGGCAACACCATCAAAGAGAAGGGTCACGTGGGAGGCTGACCGAGAGGCTGAGCAGAGGGAGTTGAAGGGGTTTCAGGTTAGCTAGAATGGCTGCGGGTCAGCCGAAAGGGCTATGACAGCTGAAAGAAGGAGGTCAGGTGCCGACATGAGGCCTCGCCGGAGGAGGGAAAGTTGAGGTGAACCGCTGGCTGGAAGAGCTGTCAGCAATCAAAGGCATAGGCCATGACCAGAAGTTGGGTCACCGTAACAGGGAGGTGGGTGCACCGGTTGGGGCTACTGCACACCAAGCAGGAGAGGTCGGAAGAGGGTTTGGTCACCGTAGGGTGTCTGGCCGAGTCACGTTCAGAAAAAGGGAAAATGTAGGGGCTGCTCTAAGGATGAGGCAACGAGTTTTGAGGGCTATAGAGTGGTTGATGGGCGAGGCCGAAGCAGATCATGTGGATGGGTGTTGGAGCATGGTTTTGGAGGTGATGAGAAATGGGTATTGTGTTGTAAGGAGCATGGAGGTGATCTGAGGGGCTGGCTAGGTGAGGTGGGTTGTCGTCCAGGCTGGCTATGTGAAGGCATACAAAGGAGAGTGAGTCGGTCAGGCTTCGGTGTTGGCTGGCCGGAGGCTGGATGCCGAGGTCACAGAGCGCAAAGGGGGAGTGCGACGGATGGGTGCTATAGAGGTAGGGAGGTCGAGATGACACCAGCTGGGAGCTGCTACGGATCTGCACGCTGGAGGAGGCCGAACCGATCGGACGAGCAGGAGGGGAAGGGGGCACCGCCAGAGTGGATAGAGAAGCAAACATGAGAAAAAAATAAACGATGAAACCCTAAAAAGGGATGAAGAAAAAAAAGAGAGGAAAAAGAGGAAGAAAAATAAGAATGATATAATAATAATAATAATAATAATAATAATAATAATAATAATAATAATAAAAGATATAACACTAATATTAATAATGAATAATGATAAAAAAGGAATAATAATAATTATTATATGGCCGACTCACGCGCAGAAAAAATGAAAATGTCAGGGCTGCTCTGAGGTCGAGGTAGGGAGGTCTGAAGGCTACAGAGTGGTTGTTGTGCGAGGCTAAAGCAGATTATGAAGCTCGGTGTTGGAGTAAGGTGTCAGAGGCAATGAGGAGAGGGTATTGTGTCACAAGGAGCAAGACAGAGATCCGAGGGGCTGGCTGGGTGAGGTGGGTTGTTGTGCGAGCTGGCTGTGCGGAAGCAGACAAAGGAGAGGGAGCCGGGTAGGCTTCGGCATCGTCTAGCCAGAGGCTGGAGGTTGGGGTCGCACAACGCATAGGGGGAGCACACCGGCTGAGAGTAGTAGAGGTAGGGAGGTCAAGATGACGCCGGTTGGGAGCTGCTGTGGCTCTGCGTGCTGGAGGAGGCCGAACGGAGTGGATGAGCAGGAGGCGAAGGTGGCGCCGCCAGCGTGGAAAGAGAAGGAAACATGAGAAAAAAACAAATGATGAAACCCTAAAATGGGATGAATAAAAAAAAGAAAAAGAAAATATAGGAAAAGGAAAAATAAAAATAAGGAAGATAAATTAATAATAATAATACCAACAACAATAACAATAATAATAAAAGAAATAACAATTATATTTATAACGAATAATGATAAAAATAAAAATAATAAAAGAAATAATAATAACTTGTATATGGAAAAAATTGAGGTGATAATAATAATAATAATAATAAATATTGATGAAAAAGATATTTAATAATAATAGTACTATTATCTACAATATTAACAGCATCATTAATTAATTAATTATAATATAATTTTAAAAATAATAATGATAATAATAATCATGATGATAAAAATTAAAATGTTAAAAATATTAATCTCATCATAATAATAAAAATAAAAATAATTATTCACAGCAACAAACATTTTAATTGACAATAATAGATGTGCGCTTTAGATAAAAAAACCTCTTTATTTCAATTTTCCCAAGACAGTGGGATGCGCAGTGACCCGAGCGGATCCGTGAAGAGTTTCAAAAATGTGTTCCTCTCATGCGCCCAATGACATCACCTAAAAAATGAACTTTTAACATAGACTCAAAACTTTAGTCTAGGTCTCACCTCGGACCCCAGAAAAAAATTATTTAAAGATAAGTAAATAACAAAATAAAACACACGCCTTGGTCTAGGTGTGACAATATATATTTATTTCATGGTGAATATCATTATCATCCATATTTATCTTATACTATTAGTTGTAATATATTTATAACATCAAAAGAATATTTTAATTAAATCTCACATGGAATCTGACATGGATTTCTTGGGTGAATCAATCCCCCCATAACGATTTCATAGGAAAATAAATTTTACATATATTCTAAAAGATTATTTTAATTTTTAATTAAAATTTTTTAAATTTTTTACATAAAAACATAACAATAATATACAAGTAATTTTATATAATATTTTAAAACACATATTTAATTTTAAAATATTTATTAATACCTCAATATGTAGAATTATTGAGAACCTTAAAGAATTATTTTAATGTTTCTCAAATAGTAGAAAAATATCTTAAACCCTTTCCTAATTAAGTAATTTATATTATTATTTAAATACATAGAATTAATTTTAAATTTTATATGTATAATATTTCAATCCAAAAAAAATCTAAAATAACTATCAAACATACAATTAACTAGAAATCTAGAAATTTACGTCAAATATAATCATTTTAATTATATTTTGGTGATTATCATCATAAAGAATCCTCTTAATCACTGTCTATATGATAACATAATCATTAGGAATCTATTCTTAATGAGGATCAATGTATATAGAATTATTATAAAAAATATATTATTCACTAAAATAAAGTACTCAAACTCACAATATAAAAAATAAATAAGTTCTTATAAAAAACTGATGTGTGAATTCATTCATATAATATAACACTATATAGGTTTTACTTTTTTAAATGAACACAACATACAATATTATTAACATAAAAAAATGTTTTAATTTTAAATATCATGAAGAATTACATTGATTTTTCCTCTTGAAAACCAAGGAATAATAACAGATTAATTTATATGCGATTATCAGATAGTGGAATTGATAATATCATAAAAAATGAAACACTTATAGTACATATGATGATAATTTCCTTTTTTATTTTATGAAAACCATTAAATCCACATATTCATACTTTCCATACACAAATAATTTAGGGCCTTTGAGAATCATATATACAATTATCAAGAGTGTTCTTCATGCCTGAACAATTAGAGGCTTCATAAATGTTTTTTAATGAAAATATAAATACATAATGTTTGGAATTATTAAAAGATTTTTTATATCATCGAAGAATGGTGAAATACTCCATTTATAGTATTTTCTCAACCAATAAAGCACAATACCTTAATATTATAAATTCCTCAAAAATAATTTTAAACTTGTATAATGTATACTATTGAAAAAAATGTGGCCACATGGACTCCAGGTATCTACATATTGGAGGAGAGGTTCCTATTGTGAATGTAAAAGGAGAAATGAAGTTGGAAACTTTCATAGAGGATGAGCTAATAATTTATCAATCTTGATTATGTTTTAATATTATTAGGGAGCCTCCACCCTTTATTTTTATTATTTTGATATCCCATTTCTTCTTCTTACCAGCCATTGATTTAAGGTAAAAATTCTCTTTAATGGTTTACCATTATTATAAAAATATCATTTCTTATTGAAACCTCAATATATTATTTGATTAATGTCCTAGAATTTGGAATTTACCACACTCTAATTGGAATTTTTGAGCAGTATGTTAATTTACTTCGGGTTTCAGACTCCCCAATGGTTTAAAAGATATTAAAAAATGAAACATTAGTGAGAATTTATTTCAGTAGATGATTCTAGCCACGACTGGCCATTTGAGTATCTATAGTGTAGTATTCAAAATTTTTATTACTTATATTACAGTGGATGGGGGATTTATTAAAGGGATATAACTGAAAATTGGAGTCCATATAGAATTTTTTTCTAGTGAAACTATTTCCCTTCTATAATTAAAGCATTATAAAATATATTTATAGACAATATGGGTTCTTACCATGGGGTTTTAATGTTATTATTATATTAAAGAATCTCGACTATGTCTAACATTATTTTGTGATAACCTACGCACATTTATTACCAAATATCTTCAATTGATGATTGGTGATGTCTAAGAACACTTCCAACAAGTGAAATATGAATCCAAAATCAGTGTTATATATTTATATTTTTATTCAGGAAACATTAATTCTTGATATTAGTTTTAAATGAGTGTAGATCCTAGTAAGTATCTTAGGACAGAATCGATTCTAGGATTCTTATTTCCATGTCATATTTTCTAATATACCATAAAAACCGAAATCATGTTTTTATAACCAATGAATGAATTAGTTTACACACTATATTAATTTTGATTTAGGGGTATCCAACTCTTGAAAAAATAGTGGCCTCCATCACATTCAACACTACTCCTTATTATTTTCAATTAGAGATGTAAATCTATCAATATTGTTTATGGGGGTGTTAATCCCAATATTTCACTCTCTCTATCTACCATCAGGTTATCCCATTTGTTTAGTCACTAACTAGAAAATGAATGAAATAGTGTAATATCATCACTAGGATTGTTCTATTGACAATGGAGGAGTCTTAAATGCATAATTTATCTATACGACTTACCATTCATAGGGGGATGTAGCTGATTAAGTAGTTAAGCCAACTACCTCAACAAACTGTCCGATTTATTTTTGTTTGTTTATTTAAGATGATGATGTGATGAAAAATCAGACTGGTTTTCATGATATGTGAGATATTAAAATCTTGAATAAGTTATATATATAATAGGAATTCAATATTATAATCCCTATGGACCTCTATGTAAATAAAAATAGTGTTTTTTCATAAATGAGTTTGTACCCTCCCTATTAATAGCCTATTTGATGTTTTCCAAGATGATTTAGAATACCAATTTGAGGTAGATATAACCATGTTTTATTATTTGAGTAAGGACTTGAAATACACTTAATTTTTATCCTTTTCTCATCATTTTTAATTTATACATGTATCATAATTAGATTTAATAAAAATAGTGGTTTAAAATGGAAATCAGATGAAAATTATAACATCATTATTAGCTAATCATGTATGCATAATATGAAACTATTCAATATTCAATTTTCATATGGGGTAACTCCTATCATCATCAATATTAGATTATTTGGTATGATAAATTATATAGATATATTGAGATATCAATGTTTTAAAGATTTATCTTATATATGACTAACCATTAGATTCTCACCATATCATGGCCATTACCACTATTCTCTATTATGTGACACTCATAATATCATATCATCATTAAGAAATATTTATATCAATATCAAATATTCACTCCTATGACTTGAAACCTTTTCATGTATTACATTATGTAACATTTAATGTTATAAGTTTAATATAAATTCAAAATATCTTTTCAATATAAAATAATCATATAAGGAATTCTAGTCATTAGAAAATTTTTATATACCAAAATCATTCATAATACACCTAGATTGAAGTGAGAACCTATGATATATTATATATTTATCAATAATTATTAACACTTAATCCAAAATTGATTGAAAATAGAAATATATAACATAAAAATTCTGAATGTTATGTTCCGTAACATGGGAAAACATTTCTATACAAACCCAAAATCATTGTTTGTATAAAACTATCATGTATGATCTATATGTTTTTGGAAAAAACATTATGAACCAGGATTAATCATCATTAATGTAGTTTTATATATAACCATTTGGGTCTATATTTTTTTTATGATTATAAATTTTAAATTTAAAACATTAAATAGAGAGTGATATCTTGTAACACACATGTAGATCTATCCAAATCATATAGGTTAACATATACAAAAATTAATACCCTTAAAATCTTGTCACCCATGACAACATGAAAAACAATAATACATTGAACATGTAAATCTTACATTGGCCTACTAATTCATTATCAATTCTACATGTAGATAAAAAATAAATAAATAATATATCACATTCAATTTAGAAAAATATTTTACAAAACAACTAAATTAATAATTCCTATCAAATTACCTAATATAACTCACTTTATGGGTTAAATGTATTAATCATAAGATAAGAATAGAAATAAAGTCATATGGTTCACATGTAAGGCTTATTTTCATCATCAAAACATGTAATGAGAAAAACTAGATACCCAGTATGAGTTATATGATTACATAAAACACATGACTACATGAGCATTACCTTATCAACTAATGATAGAAACTGTTGTTTAAAGAACAAATAATAACAATTTGGGATAAATGATTCCTAATATACAACTAATCTACCATATAAAATACAATATTAATGAAACTTTAATTGATACATCACTTTTATATTCATAATTTAATTGGTTTTATATTGGATAATCCTAAAAAATACACCTGAATCATATTTTTTTGAAGTATTGTTTTTTATCATTTAAGAAGTCATGGATAAATTTGAAATAGAAGGAGGAATTTGGATCCATTTATGTCATGTGAATCCTTGAACACACCGTCATTAAGATTTATATGCAACACATAGACTATAATATTACCTTTGCTATGGAGGACCAAATCCATGGTCCAAAATGTTTTTATTTACCACTATAATTAGAATTGTTTCATTGAATAATCCATCATTTATTCAATTATATTTAAAACAACAAAATTTAATGAGCCCATGATTGGAGCTTACACACCCATTACACATCGAGAACCATAAAATGATTTAATCCATTATGATGCTACACAATCCACTTTATAAGATCAAGATATAGATCCATAGATGAACATATATTTTTTATCCACCAAATATTATCTCTTATAAATTCAATAGATGTATGAAAAATAGGTAGATTGGTGTTTTCCACACCACTTGGGAAGGCATGGTGACACTAAAGGACATAGAACATAAGTTGTTTGGGTAAAATACTAGTAGCTAGATTCTTTTTCCACCTTATATATGAACCCACTATGGCATAGTATGATCCAAAATATTCTTTCTGGTTTAGTTTAACAATATTATGTGAGTTTACAGAATGTTTTTATATTTTTTTGGTTATGAATTGATTATGTTCCCTTTAGTTCTTCTATACACATTTTCATTCCATATATATACATTTGATGAATTATTCATTAATTATTGAATGTTTTATTTAATTTATAATATTCAATTAATTTATTAAATTCTTTTTTATTGTTTTATTGTTTTGAAATAATTTTCATAATGAGAAATATACTCATGGTTGGATTCCCTCCATCCTGAGTTGTTGTCATATAATTTTTATGAAATCATGAATAAAATGATGTGAACTTAATTATTTGGTGTCTTCATTCATAATTATATTTAGGTGGTATTTAATAATCATGGGATTAAATTATCTATTTCATTCCATAGTAAACCATTGGCAATTAAGTTTATTATTCAACAGTATTCAATGTGGTTGATGAGATTAAACTGTTAATAATTATTTAGATTTATATTATTCTATAATATTTTAATTAATATTATTAATTTGATTATTTATTCAATAGAAAAAATGGATTATTTTTTTAGAGTCAATGGTTTTGATCGTGAATATGTTGGGCACCTTAAAACCATCTAAAAACCAATGAATTAGTAAATTTATGATTAAATGATCTGTAATGTTTTTAAAAATCAACAATTTAAATTAGTTTTATACTTTCACATTAAATATTCATTCTAAATACTTTATATTTTAGTTATAAAAGAACCTTTAATCTCAAAAAGTGAGGGTTATAAATAAATATATAAAATACTATTTAGGGTCATTCATTTTCATTATGGGATTGATCATAAACTTTCTCTATTCTAAAACTTATTTTTCTTACTATATATAAATTTTTTTTTTCTAAATGATGAGATCTCATTGGAAGAAATGATACAATATATTCTTGTTAGTTATTTAGTTTTGTTTCTAGGGATAAAGGGAGAAATATGAGTTTGAAACACATGATGATCAACCCAAATATTCAATCACAACATTAATAATATGATATGGATATTGAATGATTCAATTTATCATATCAAAGATAAATTAGAAAATGAATTTAAAACCATGACTATTTTTATTTTTTTTGACTAAATTTAATTAATTCCATATTTTTATTTATGAACAATAAAAATTTAAAGTTTCATTTCATGTAACACTATGTTTATATTGAATTATAGGAAGCATTGAGTTTCTATGAAACCATTATTTAATATTGTTCTAATTATTTAAACAATAGGATTATTAGTTAGCTATTAAACATAGTAATAGATATATTTATAAATATATTTTAAAAATTAATTATTATATTTTTATTTAAAAAATTATTCAAATATGAAATGAAAATAATTTTTGAATACTATTTACGTGTTTATAAAACTTTATTTTCTCAAAAAAAATTAATTATTTTTGAAAAATAAGTTAAAATAACTTTTTTAAAATTTTTAAAAAATTAATTTGAATATATACAAAATTTTTTTAATCTACCTATAAAAATTTTCTTTGGATTAATATATGATATTTTTGTGAATTTTTTATTTTGTAGGCATAGTTGAAATACTGGGTTTTAAATGAAATCATTCTTTTTGTTTTGATTATTTATAATTTTTAATTATATTTTAAAATGATTTAAAATTAATAATTTATTTATTATATATAAACTATTCCAATTTAGTTCATATTAATAATTTTAATATTTATTTTTTTTATAAAAATATTTCAAGCATTTCAATCTTTTTAACATTTTCTCTTTAAAAACCCGCATTGTCATCTGCATGAAAAAATTTAATTTTATTTTGAAACATTAGTAAATTGAATTTGAGATAATGGATTATATATTTTTAATAAAAATAATTTAATTTCTAATGTGTATAAATTGATTTTTGAAAAAAATTAATAGCGATGTTAGTAGAAATTATTTAAAACAATTATGGTAAAAACTTATTTATTTGGGGTATAAATAAAATGATAAGATTAAATAAAAATAATAATATTTTAGAACACAATTTCTTTAGAGGTTATTTAATCTTATCAATCCATGTATTTATAATAATCTATTTTTCTTCCTTTTTTACATTAACAAACAAGGGTAGAATTCTCTATTTTGAATATATTACAGGTGTGACACTCACCATATTTATAAAAGGATAAAAAATATACCCTCTTTTTCACACCATAAAAGTTATTTGGTTTGGAAAATACCTACCTAAAACAATTAAAATATTTCCTCCTATAATCTTAGATTAATTATTGTGGACATAAATACATCTTAGAAATGATTTTGGTGCAAACCTATGGAGGATACTCGAAGAAGTGGTAATGTTCATAAACAAGAGTTTTTAATTTATTAATTATAAACATGATTAAATTTTTATTATATGATTATTTTATAATAACCTCACTATATTATATATAATTTTTTTTATTATATGGTAATGTCATATAACCATCTCTATTTCCATCAAATTTGTTACAAAATCATTATTCGCGCGTACAGTGATAAACAACCCGGCAAACCAATGGCATTCATTTTTTCCATTGCATCCTCTCAAGGATAGATTTAATTATGAATTCATTATTTATATATTATATTTAGGATATAATTATTCTATAATTTTTATATCATACATTCCTATATAATATTAATATTTTCAGAGTATGATAATGTCATTCGTGTGTACAGAGGACAACCAACTCACATAGAAATGAGATTCACTCACACATTAAATGGTGTAAAAATGTTGGTATTAATAATATTATGTGATATATATGAAATTTAAATTATCATATAGTGATAATAGATCCTTTTATTTTCTTTCTTTCAACCCGATAAGAAAATGGAAATAACATTCATGCATAGATATGGACTACTGTCTCCATGGACTTTGCATTTCATTTTATATCACTAAATTTGATAAATTAATCTAAATACTTAGGTAATGAATATATATGATATTTTTTTTTTAAATTTTTTATATGGTAAAATCATCGTCTATTTAAGAGTACCAACAATAAGAAATCAAATCATACATGAAAAAAAGGTAGTCATTTTTGGTAATGATATTTTAACCTGAAATTATTAATAATTAATTAATTAAAGGTCATAAGAAAAACAATATTGTATGATATATATTTATAATTTTATAATACATGGATGATATAAGTATATTTAATATTCATGTGTTTTTTATGTTTAATAATTTTGTCAATACGTAATGTAAGAGATTTTCATCTCACATTTTACTTCTATGAGACACAATCCATATTGACCAAATATTTTCATTATGTAGTTTATATAATTCGTGTGAGTGAATTTTATTATTATAATACATTTATTTATGGTGATATACATAACTATTTTTGGATCCCTATTTTATGGTGTTTACAGTTTCATAGCTACCAAAGTTGTAAGGTATTTTTTTCTGATTTTTTTTCATTGATACATGTGTTATATTTTTCACCAAATATTATTTTATGAGGAGTATATAAATATTCTATAGAATGTAATATCATGAATTTAATTAATTTTTTTTATTTTCGTTCCACTTTATGTAACTCCTACATGGGTCTTTTGATTCAATGTTACCAATGTTGAAAAGAATTTATGTTACAATTCAAACATTATTGGGATTATTTATTATTGTGTTTCTGATGATAAAACATTATGATCCATATTTTAGTAAACTCATTAATTTTATTCTCCTATGGTTATTAATTATATATTCATGAAATATTACAATTTCTTCAAACATTGGTACATCAAATAATTGGTAAATTGATATTAATAAATTCAGACTTTATTTCTCTCTTTAGTCAAAATTATTTTTTCTTCAAGAAAAATTTTTCTAAAAAGGTTTGCAAAAATTAATGTATAATCTTCTGTTATTTTTATCAATAATTTTTTATACATTTTTGAATTAAAATAAAAACATGGATAGGGATCCAAATGTCCTTTTCAAAAATAATATTTGTTTATTATTTATAGAAAATGTTAAAATAATATTCATTTTAACCTTTATAACATTAATAGAAATATCCCTTACTAGGAAAAATCATTACTAAAAATATTCATTTTTAAATTTTCAATTTCATTTTAATTTAAAAACATTTTCAATGTGTTTTATGTCTTAAAAAATGTTTTCCAATTTGAAAATGCTGTTTTCCTCAACAAATGTTTTGAATGATATTTCCAAATTATTTTCCATCCATGATGAAATTTGTTGATGTTATGTATTGCGTACATAGTTTATGATCCAATTATTATATTCATATTATTTAACATAATAGTTGATGTTTTTATGAAATGTTTTTTATGAAGACCCTCTCTCTTACATTTGTTTTACCATGTAGAAATTCCAATAAAAACCGCTTCATTTAATAAGTTATAATATTATGAAATGATAATGAAACAATTCTATTTTCAACATAGTATGATATGATGGAATTATATGATACCAATTTAATTTCATGGGTTATTATATGATTAGTTCATATGATCTTGGGGCACATACATGATGATATTTTTCATTATTAAATAGGTGGGACCTATATCTTCATTCATTGCGTTGGGTAGTAATTTATATCCCAACTGATATGCCAGACTGGAATGGGGTGTGAACCCATTCTAGAAAGGGAATATTTCCAATATGATTGTCTTAGGGGTGAAAATTTAAAACTTTGATGGTTTTGTGAGTGAACAGATTCTAATATGATAGCCATCATTCTGATCATTGACATATATGAAAATGATTTTCTATGATTATTTATATTCCACAGTAATGTTTCTTATTAAAATTTTATTACCTCATGGATAATGTTATTTGATTTCATTTTGATTTATATCTATTAAACATCTAGTCATTATTGCATGACTCAAAATTTAGATATTTGAAATGCAAGGTAAGGTTTTTATTTGTTATAAGGATGTTCTCATACCTTTATGATCATGGTATGAATACATATCTCCCCAGATTATACTCAATGGGAATTTGAACTCACTAATTCTTATGTTTCATTTCCTCATGATATAAATAAAGGTGTTATGTATGATATTATTAATTAGGGGGATTTTTATGAAGAACCTGGTGGGCGATTATGTAGCTCACTTATCGGTCAGTTGTTTATATTTATGAGTTTCCAAAGGCACTATACTGATGTGTTTCTAGATATTAAAATTATATTATGTAATAAATATTTTTTAAATAATATATATTGTTATTTTATCAGAATTTTGGGTCATCACAGTTAGTGTCAGATCATGGTTTTGTTAACCATCAGAGATGAGGGTGACAAGACATTAGTGAGAACACTTCAGATATGCTTATGTATTGGATAAAAATCTAATGTTTTGGTATGGGATAGATTATGTAGTTTATCTTGAAATACATACTTGTATATATAATAGATGTAGATGTGGATTTTTCATATATTTACATAGGGTTAAAAACCCCAAAATCATAATATTGATATATTCTCAATCGGGAATTGGTGCACGACAATAAGCCTTATTTCACACCGGTTTTAACACTGTTGGGGGGATTTTTTTTTTATAATTTAAATTTACTTTATGAACCATAAGGATGGATTTTATAAATTAGTTACCATCAATGACCTAGTATAAAACAATGGTGATATATATCCAAAATAATATTTCAATATTTAGACAACCTATAAGTAATTTTTCGGGATTATGATTTTCCATATGATGATTATTTTCCATAAAAATGATTTTTGGTTTCAGTAAATTGATAGAAACCGAAAGATATGGGTTGTGATGAGTGTGAAATATGGCTCGTTGGTTTTCCACCCAAACCATAAATTTTTTTGTGATCTCTAATGAAAAATATAATTGTTATAAGGAAACAAATATCCCATTATATAAATCATGAAAAACATCTAAAAAAAGTGGGGAGAAAAATTATATTTATTCCTTTTTAAGGGAGCACCCACCTTCCATCATGGATCCATTAATCCACTAGTTTCTGTGAAACTGATCGGTACCAATAAAATATTATTTTATATTTTCTAGAGCATGGAACCTGAAAAGTCTTTTTAGTTTTCTTTCATTTAGAAGGAAAAGAAGTTCAATAGTACACTCTTATATAGAATACAAGGTAACTGGATTAAATTAAAACTGTGAATTGGGAATCTTCATGAAGTTATTTTTCAATATGTATAATCCTGAATTTTTATGCAAGAATTTGAAGATTTAGTTTCTGGAGCTAAATAAAAAGGGTGAAGAATCCATTGGTACTTATTAGGAAAATTTTACATGACTTTTTAGGTATGCTTATGGTATTATCATCAATCATAAATGTAAGTTTGATCGATTTTCCAATGGAATAAAATGAAGCCTATTAAGGTAGTTATCTATAAGATACTTTAGTAACTATGATGATATTGTTTCATGTGCTATCAATATTGAAATAGTGGTTATATTTACATATCAATCATAGGGTCTTGAAAATAAATTAATGATGGAGTTCAAAAGAAAATAAAAAACACGGGGAGAAGAAGATGAGAATTACTCTATGCTCAATATGTGGGAATAAAAATAATAGAAACTATCTTAAGGGAACTATTAAATGTTTTATGTATTTTATAGAATAATATTGGCAATTATGTTAGTCATGTGATGATAAGAAGTTAGATAACGATACAAAATGGAGAAGGAAACCTAAAATATACCAACCATGCTCCTATGTTTCAAATACATGGAGTATGGGAACTACAAAAACGAATGCCTGAATCTTAAGGCTAATGATGATGATCAATTTTGGTACCCTAGTAATCTAAGGTACAAGGGGAAACCTCATGTGATCACTATTTCTGATGAGGGAGCGATAACAACGTGGTGAAAGGTACACATACCATCTACTTTAGGACTACTAATGTCTTATAGAACAATGGATCAACCCACTAATTAATATTTTATGAATATTATAAGGGTATCAAGATGCCTCATTAATGATTATATTTAGAATTATTACTCAAAAACATTACTTGTACAATGATAATATCTCAAGTATATGATTATTATCCAAATGGAGTTGGTATCAATGTGGTTCTTGAAAATATTTTCATTATTCATCAGGTAGAATGTAAATTAATCATAATCATAGATTATATTTGTCTACATAAATCCTATTTCAAATTTAATGTAAGGGAAATTACATTTCATATTACATACTAGATTATTATTGTCTCCCAATTTGAAAATAAGTTCAAATATCTAAAGGTGATCATATCCACTATATGGGGTTTGATTCAAATTCATAAGCGGTTCTTATCTGTAATGGTTTGGGAGAAACTAGACCTCAATTATGTGCCTATTGTGTTGTAAATATTTGATGTATTTGTCGAAGAGTTTCATATCCTCTTACCGAAATGTGAATTTGAGTATTCAATAGAACTCAAACATAGTGCCACACTAATTTATATAACTCCTTATAGAATGGACCACAATGAGTTGTAGGAATTAAAGAGGTAACTTAAAGGGAACCTTGACAAGAGATTAGATTTGGAAAGTGTGTCACATTGTGGTGCATGTTTTCTCATTGTTAAAAACTATGAATGATCAATGAGACTATTCACCGATTATCGAGTGCTAAAGAAGATCATAACTAATTACAAGAATCATCTTACCCATATTTATGACTTCATGGACCATATATATAAAGATAAATACTTTTACATGATTTAAAACTATTATTCATATCATCATTTATGGGATAATAAGTAAGATATAACAAAGAAGACATCCCATAAAATTCATAGAAACTATGAATATATAATTCTTCCATTCAATATTATCAATTCCTTTGATATCTTCTTGGATACAATGAATAGAGTATTTAGAGGATACCATGATTTGTATGTGAATGTATTTTTATTTTATATTCTAATCTACTCAAGAGTGAGGAAGAGAAAGAAGATAACATGAGTATTCTTATCAAGAACCTAAGGAATTAGAAACTATATAAAAAATTTGAAAAGTGTGCGTTTTTTCTATAAAGGGTTTCATTTTGGGGTCATATAATCTCTGGATATGGTATATCTATAAATCTATCAATAATAAAGGCCACTTAATGTTGGCTGAGACCAACCATGGTGAGTGAGATTGATAGTTTTCTTGATTTTTCTTGATATTTTGATGGTGTTTGGAGATTTTAGCATCAATATGCAATCCAATAATCAAGATAACATAGAAGGAATCAAAGTTCATTTGGAAAGATTAATGTGAGGAATATTTCATGTATCCAAAGGGGAGATTATTCAGAACACATGTTCTTACATTACACTATAGTAGAGAAGGTGTTTTAATCTAAAGTGATGCATCAAATAATTTATTGGTATAAGTTATTATTTATAATGGAATTTTTATAGCTTATTCCTCACAATAATAGAATATAAATAAGAAAAATTACCCAACTCACAATTTAGAGTTTGATAGAGAATATTTTTTATTAGTGATATGTATTTAAGGAGAAATGTATGGTATATATAATGATGAAAAAAAATTAATTTATATATTCACATAGAAAGATTTGGACATTTTCCCGAGAAGATGGTTAGAGCTGGATAACTATTATGAATGCTCAATACATTACCTCCATTGGAAATTAGACTAGGTGGCCGATTCATTGAGTCAAAATGATCATGCTATATTATCAATGATACCTATCACAAAAAATGCCATATTTGTGGATTTTGTGTGGATGGATATGGAAATCCTGAATTAACGGAATAAATATAATCTTTCTCAATTGAATATTAAACTATCCATCATAGTGAAGATTAAATAGATGCAGAAGGAAGATGTCGAGCTGAAAGATAATGTAACAAATGTACTCGAGTTTAACCTTAGTTGTGATGGAATAATATTTTCTAGAAACCATGTGTGTGTTCTATCTATATCATATTTTAGGAAGGAGTATATTGAGGGATCTCATAGTTATTTGTTATCTATTAAACTTATATATATGAATTTGTATAGAGATTTAAAAGAGTAATTATGGTGGACTGACATCAAGATATATATCACAAATTTTTTATCATGATTCGTGGAATATCAAGAAGTTAGGGTTGAAATAAGAAAGTATAAAAGAATGTTATATCCATTACCCATACAAGAATGGAAATGGAAAAACATCACCACTTATTTTCTCAATGGAGTCAAAAAATTATAAAGGGAATATTATTATATGGGTTTTAGTCAATATCTTTACAAATTTGACACGCATCTTCTCTATTAGTGAATATTACTCTATGTATCAGATTTCTATATTATAAAATATTGCCATTGTAAGGATTAATGGAGTACCAGATTCCAATTTTTTGGATTAGGATATTATGTTTAACTCCATTTTTAGGAGAAATAATTAGAAAGCTCCTCATATAATGTTGAGTTTCAGCACTGTGTATCATCTCCAAATAGATAGTTTGTCTGAATGAATAATTTAAAACATATAAGATATGTTAAGAAATTTCTCTATACATATAAAAGGTTTTTGGGACCTACAGATTCCTTTAGTTGAGTTTTCTTAAAAAAAAATCCTTCACACAACCATTCTTATAGATACTGGTGAAGCCATATATGGAATGATTTGTAGTGATCCTACTTACTGAAATGATGTTATAGAAATCAATCTATTGGGTCTAAAGATAGTTAACCAAAGGGTAGATGATGTTATATCCCTTTAGCAACACATAAATGTGCCTCAAAAGTTTTAGAAACAATATGATGACAATTTCCAACATGATATTCATTTTGATTTTGGTGACATTTTTTTTCTATGAATACCCCATTGAAGACGATTATAAGATCTTGGATGAATGGGAATCTAAGCCTAGGGTATATATATAATTTTGAGAATCTAGATCATATCAGGATATTAGACTAATGGTTTTTTCTACCACCACTACTCTCTAAAGATCCTAATTTTCCCCGTATATATACTGAGTAATTACATACTAGACCCTTCACATGTACTGGTCTAAAAAGTTATACCAGTGGGGCATGATTTCTCGAATGTGAAACCAACAGTTGAGATTATGGATAATACATGTAATTTTCTATGAAATTAGACCACTCACATGGTGATATATTTATGGTGAACCACCATTTTGATGAATCTATGTGAGAATATGAGGATATGATGAGGCATAAGTATATTTATTTGTTTGTTTCTATGTGTTGAATTTCAAGGGAAAAATCCAGTTTAAAGTGGGAAGAAAGTAACACCCCGTGTTTTTATGTTTTTTTTCAATTAAATTAAAATTATTAGATATATTTAGTTACATTAAACACCTAAAAACCATGTGTTATAGGAAACATTGTGTTCTACTTCCATTATATACAACAATAAGTACAATGAAACCACGATTTATTGTTATTATTGTTACTTAAACAATATTGTTATAACCTATCAAATAAAAATACTAAATTTAATATTAATAACTACATTTTAAAAATTAGTTACATTGGGTTTATATAAATTAAACATACATATAAAAAATAACTTAATTTTAGAAAGGTGTTCATATGTTTTGAAAATACAATTTTCTCAAAAAAATGTATTTTATTTCATTTTGTACTAAAAAATAAAATTAATTTTTTTGAACATATTTTAAATTAATTTAATAAAATGAACTTCATTTTCAATATATAAATATAAATTTTTTTTCAATGCCTCAGTCAAGGAACGAAGCACGATTTATTAATTAAAGAAGAAAAAGTTTACATGAGTCAAAAGGATGTGATCATATTACAAACTCTTTCAAAGAGGTGAAATAAATCTGCTGGCAGCGCATCCAGCCAAGTCATGCTCTGGTAAAAATCTTTGTTGGAAAGGGCATAAGCAATAACATTCACTTCACGGAAGACATATGTGGCAACATAGTCAATTTCCTATAGCTAATTCAGGTAATTCATCCAAAGTGTAGTGAGAGGCCAGGCGTGATGAATGAATCCATTCCATGTGGCTTGAACAATGGTGGTAGAATCACTTTCAATTCAATGTTTTTTCCATCCTCTTTGCAGTTCAAAATCAACAGCATGGATGACTCCTAGTATCTCTGAATCAAGGGATGAGGTAATCCCACACCCAATGTAAAAGCAACTCTAGCACTGGTCAGCAGAATAACTAAAAATGGCCCCATAGCTGGTAGGTCCAGGATTGCCTTTTGAGGCACCATCGACGTTCACTTTAATCCAACCCAGCATCGGAGGATACCAGAAAACATCAAAGGGGTGCCTGGTCTTCGGGAAAATACCCAGGATACAGATGCGTCAGAGGATCTCAAAGTCTCCAATATAATTGTTGCAACAGTCTTCTTTAATTGAGGAAGCTTCATGTATCACAATGAGAATTCGATCTTTTCCTGCATTGAGATTGAATGAGTAATTATTATGGATAAGATGATTTCTTACGTACTAGATTTCATACAGGAGTTCCACCACTGCCGCAAGGAAAATGTTTTTAACTTGCTGAGTGGCTTCATGTTTAGTACATATATTCAAAAGCAAACAAATCGTGTCAGATAAGGACCATGAGCAATTAAATAACTCAAAAATGTAGTTCCATAAAGCCGATGTCGTAGCACAAGGAAAAAGAGATTATCAGAATCCTCCCTGTGCTGATTACAAAAATGAAATTTAGATCATAGTTGAATGCCAAAGGCTTGAAGGTGAGTTTCATTGGGAAATCTATTGTGAGCAATGTGCCTAATAAGGGTGATCCTAGAGGGTATGATCCAAGTCTTATTGAAGGTGCTCACCCATTGATATTTAGGTTCATTTCCATAGAAATTGGGCATGTAGAAGTTTTTTGAGTCAAGGATGCCATTAGGAGTAGGTTTCCAAACAAGAAAGTCCCCAAAATTAGAGAAAGTGTAATTCTCAACAACCTGAGCAATGTTTTTAGGATGATTATTCCTATAAAGCTGCATAACATCTTTAATAGTATGTCTGGTATCTTAAGGAGTGTTATTAGGAGGCAGTAAGGATATAAATGGATTACCCATCCAGTTGTCACACCCGAAATTAATGTTGGAGTCAGCACTGACCATCCATCTAGAGTTAGCCATAATCTTCTGATACAAGTTTCTAATAGAGGGTCAGATCGAGGAGTTAATGAAACTAAAATTTCCTTTTAAAAGTTTATTTAGGAATAAATTTTTTAAAAATTTAGAGGCTTTAGAGTTGTCATTAATGAGACGCCAAGTGAATCTCACTTGCAAGACATCGTTAATTTTTTTTAAGTTTTTGATGCCAATGCCTCCGTTATCAAGAGGTTTACAGCAGGTCTTCCATAGGATGGTTACAAGTTTCCTTTCAAAGATACTTCCCGTCCAAATGAGATTTTTTATATAGGTATTAATTTTTTTGAAAGTACCTATGTGCCATTTATAAATCATGAGGGAGTAAACCAACTTTGAGACAATGGTTGATTTTACAAGACAGAATCATCCAGACATGGAAAGGGATTTCCCCTTCCAAGTAGAGAGTTGATTGATGATTTGATAGGTGATATTAGAGAAATAACAAGATTTAGGACTTCCCAAGAAAATCGGTATGCCTATTTACGTGAAGGGAAATAATCCTTCTTTAATTCCAAGGTTACTGGTGATAGTAGTTTTCCTTATAACAGGGAAGTTTTTTCCAAAACAAATATGTGATTTGTTCTAGGAAATGGTTTGGCCAGAAATGTTCTCATAATGAGAGATAGATTGCTTAATACATTTAATGTTTCTTTGATCTCCTTTTAGATAAATATAAAAATTATCTTATGGAGAATTTCTGATATTAGTCTAAAATGTTTTTTTGATGAATAGAGAAAAATAAAGAATTTTAATTGTAAACCGTATTTTAATTTAAATTATTTTTAAATTTAAATTATAATCTAAAATGGTTCAAAACTAATATTATATTACTTATATGTCAATTAAACTGATTTTTTTCATATTATTTATTTTAATATTTAATTTTTATAGAAAAATATTTCAATCTTTTCATGTTTTCCAATTTGAAAACATATATTCTGGCCATGTTTATATGATTAATTTTGAATAAATTTTTTACACTTATGTGGATTGAATTTTTATAAATGGATTCCTTGTTTGAAATAATAATAATTTATAATGTCTTAAAATGAAAAATTATTTTTAATGAAAAGGAATTGTGGAAAAATTATGAAATCTCTATATCGGTTATGATAAAAATGTGTTTATCAGGGGTTAACATAAAATGGAAATGGTAATATATGGAAAAACACTTGTCCCAAATCCATTGGATGACAAAATTTTAAACCATTTACATTCATCAATTGAGAATAATCCGTTTTGGAACATTATTACATGTGAAAATATTGGGGGAATACTCTCTTTTCGAAAACATACAAGTGTACCTCTCACTACACTTATAAAATGAAACCCTTAGCCTCTCTTATTGACACATTAAAACAATTTTTTTAAAAATAAATACTAAATTAACTGCTAAAATTATATCCTATCATACTAGGACCCTCAATTTGGAAATAAATTCATCCTATAATGGATTTTGGTACAACCCTATAGAGGATACCCAAAGAAGAGTTAATATTCATCAATGAGTTTTTTTCTTCTTCCCCACCATTAAAATCATATTATAGCAAGATGATATATTAAACATAGTATCATACATATTCTACTATTTTTTATGTTACAATCATGACGTAAAACCATCTACACTTCTATTAAATGGGTTACAAAATCTTCATTCATGTGTATAGAGGACTACCCCTTGCAAAATTATCTCATTTGTGTTTCCATTATAACATATCAAGGGTGGATTTAATACTGGATTTATTATTTATATATTATTATTATGCTATTATTATGATTATTTTATTTTATACAACTCATACCTTCATGATTTACATTTCATTAGAATTAGTTAACGCCATTCGTTTGTATAGAGGATTACTGCCTTACAAAGAGATTTGATCATTCATTACATAGAAGGTAAAAAGGAATTATTTAATGAAATTAGGTGATATGTGTGACTTAAAAATTATTATACAGTGATAATATATCATTTAATTTTCTTTCCTTAAATCTAAAATGAAAATGGAAATAATGTTCATGGGTATGTATGACCAAACATCTCCATAAGCATTGAATTTCATTTTCTATCAGTAAAATTTATGGATTAATAAAAATAGATATAAATCGAATATACATGATATTTATACAATGGTTTAAATTTTTTATATGCTGAAACCATGATCTAAATAAGAGTACAAAAAACAAAAAATCAATGTATACATGAAAAAACTAGTTATTTTCTAAAATTTGACATTAATGTGGAATTATTAATAAACGAGTAGTAAAAGGTAATAATAGAATCAAATATAGTATTATATATATATATTTATAGTTCATAAATATATTCATAAAAATATTATATTTATTACACAGTGGGTTTGAATTTGTATATAAAAATTCAATACATTATGTAAGGGATTTTTATCTAACCATTTACATATATGAGAAATATTCTATATTCACCACCAACATCGTTTATGTTTTGTATATATTACCACTGAATTAATTTTATAATTCGTTTAATTAATGATATAAATGAAATAATATATTTTTTCACAATTTTTTTCATTGTGACATTTGTTATTTTATGAACCTAAATTATGTTGTGAGGCATTTACAAAGCCCCATTGACATGTAGAATAATGAATTTTTTTATATGATGAGATTTTTTGTTCCATTTTATGTTTCACCCTCATGGGGAATATGATTCTATGTTACTATAGTGGTAATCAATTTTTGCTACAGCCCCATCATGAACAAGGATATTTATAAATACATTTCGGATGATAAAAGTATAAGATCAACATCTGAAGACACTCATGAATTTTTTATCCTTTGGTTATTGATGATATTTTAAATTAATAGTATCATTTTCTACAAATTTTTAATTCAATTAATTTAAATTATATTTTTAATAAAATCCGACATTATTAATCTCTTTGATCCGAAATCAGTGTTCTTACAAAAATAATATTTCTAAAAATGTTTTCAATACTTTTATACAATTATCATGTGATTATTCAAAATAAATTATTTCCCATTTTTTAATTTTTAAAAATTGTGTTTCAAATAATATTCATATATTTATCCAAAACAATTCTTCTTTGGATTTTCCAAAAATGTGAAATGGAATTTCATTTTAAGGCCTACATAATGAACACAATTCTCTTCTATCATGAGCGATGATTACTTGAAATATTTCATTATATGTTTTCATGATTATTTTCAAATGAAAATATTTTCAAAATGGTTTTTGACTTAATTTTTAATTTTGAAATCAAAAATAAATTTTTCCTCTTGAAATGTTTTAAATGATCATTCTGAATTATTTTACATCTATGATGAAATACATTGAAATTATCTTTTATTATTGGGGATACAATTCTAAGATGTAATTTATATTATTTTCCTAAATTGTTTATTATTTTATGGAATGATATTTATGAACCCCTTTTCTCATCCATGGGTTATACTATAAGGAAATTCTTGTAAATACCTCTTCTTTTCATGTGTTATTACCCAATGAATTGATGATGAAACTAGTCTATTTTCAATAGGTTGTGATATGATAATATGATAATGATACACATTTATTTCATGGGTCATGATACGATGAATGTATAAAATCTTGTGGAACCCAGAAAAATATGGTTTTCATTATAAGATTTATGTGACCTTTATCTCCCTCAAAGGCACTCTGTAATGATTTAAATCTCATGAGATAGATTTGACTAGAACAACAAGTGACCCCAAATTACTAATGTACTTTGTCCACTATGATGTTCATGGGAGTGAACCATGACTAGTATGATAGTTTTTATGCTAACCCATTACAATATGATAAACATGGAAGTGAGCCTTTACTAATGTAGAAATGATTTTCTATTCTAATGTGTTTGAAAAAATTACATGTTTTATGTTATTATTATGCTCCCAAGTCTTGTGTTATTTAATTTTATAATGATTCATTTCTTATTATCTTTAAATATTTAATCCATGACTCAATATTCATATCTTTGAAATGCAGTGTATCTTTTTCATATGTTATGCACATGTTCTCATACCCCTATGTTCATTGTCTTCTAATGTATCTCCCTTTAATTTAATTAATAAGCATCTAAGATCACCCTTTCATATGTTTCCTTTCCCCATGTTAAAAATGAAGGAATTATGTATGATATGTCAATGAATGTTGTGAGTTATGTAGAAACTAATTCTGGGATGATGCATCTCACTTATGGATAAATTTTATATGTTTCCCTGTTTCCAAAGACATACTACATAAAAAATTATGGTGTGTATCATTATGATGTGTAATAAATATTTGTCCTTTATGATTTATTACTAATATATGAGATGTTTAGGTCTTCATAGGGCTAAATTTACATGGTTCACAAGATGAATTTGTTTTTAAAATATATCCCATGAGGAATCATAAGATGAATAAGAAAATGTTCCATGACATAGAACCATCATGGTTTATGGTATAACATACATTTATGATTCTTATCCAATAATTTTAAGTCCTATTTGTGAGGTTTGAAATTTTAAAACAAACTATTAAGTATCCAAATAATTTAAATATAATACAATTTGGAAGAATGAAACATAAGAAGCCTCACATACACTTATCCAAGATCATTGAGATAATAATACATTAATAGAAAAAGTTTTTTAGATGATATATGATTATGGTAATTCCCAATAATTATCAAAATCATGAACAAGAAAATTTTATTAATATCCATCAACATGGTTTCATCACTACATGGGACATTTTTGTGAAAGGATTATTATTTGAATATTTTCCAATTTTTTGGAAATGAAATCTTACCAATGTGATCCAAAAAATTATTAAATTTTATAGAGATTCTATGTTTGAGGTGTGAGTTTGAGTGAAGGTGATTTTGAGAATGTTACCTCACAATGTACATATTTTTTGGTTATAAATAAACACATTATAAAATTGTTTACACACAATATCTCATCTTGTGATTGACACTTTAATAGATAGGGGGAATATTTTCAATAATTTTTATATTTCAATAGAACTTCGTTATGAGATAACTCAAAATTATTGACTCTATAAAAATTATAGTGGCATAAGAAGGGGATAAATATATAACGTTGAGAAGTTAAATTTTTCAGATACCTATGTGGAATTATTATCTAAAAATATTGATAATTTATATATGATGTTTCCTAAAAACCTACAATAAAATTATTCAATTCCATTTTATATTCATATAAAATTTTTTGAGGGACACATTTATACTAAGAGTTAAATATAATTTAGAAATATATCGAC
Organism: Viscum album; assembly: GCA_963277665.1. NCBI lineage: Eukaryota > Viridiplantae > Streptophyta > Magnoliopsida > Santalales > Viscaceae > Viscum > Viscum album. Next base: position 1,112,500,886 of record OY728162.1, on the reverse strand, counting down.
CCTTTCTATAACTATTACCTAAGTTCAGACAGACCTCTAAAAAATAGAAATAAAAACATATAATTATTGGAGGCCATTTAACAAAAATAATAACCCAAATCCGATATAGAATCAAAATAAATTTGAAATTTTTTTTTCTAAAAAATATTACCCCTAGATAAAATTATTATTTTCAATTCAATATAAAATTATGATAACTATACCCATCCCTACACATCAAATTAATCCTCCATGGAAACAATTTATGTTATAGCCACAACCACAACTCCTAAAATAATTTCCTGAGCGTATTTATAATTATTTCATTTCATATACATATTAGAGGATAAAAAGATGAGAAAATTACGTTAAAATTAGTAATATATTCTCTAAAACTTTAATTATAAGGTGGGATAAATTTCACAAACCATATCGAAGTGTTTACTTGATTCACTTTGGTGTAACAATAAGAAAAATACATGAGAGGAGACTAAGATAATAGAAATAACTAAAAGGTAAATGTATTAGAAAAAATGTTATAATAGGTTGATAATTATGTGTAAAAATAGAAAAATAATGATAGAGGTGAATAAGAGTGGGAAAAGAAAAAATAGAGCCAAATAGAAATTTCCTAGAAATATGTTCAATAAACAAACAAGGAAATTCATAAGAAGGAATAACATTACAGACCCCGTATAGAATTAATGGAGATAGTGAAATAATTATGAGTGGAAATAAAATATTATAATTTCATGGATTTGTTCATAAAACTCCACATCATCATCTCATTCATCAATTAAATTTTTCAAATGTCAGAATTGGAAAATATTTATAGTGTTTCTTTCCGAAAATATGAAATTAAAGGTTATATTACTTATTAATTTATGTGATGAATAATCTAAAAATATTTTATATAAAATTCTAAAGAAAACTAATATATTAAAAAATATTTTTTATCCCAAGCACTATTAGATCATTCTCAGTTGGGAACAAACTTTGTAACTCCATATATAATGTGAATCTCGTTCCCCAATGTTTGTTTCATAAGATAAGATTGTATAAAGCTAAAAAATGTTTGTATCACATCAAATCATTTATTATTCAGTGATTTAACAATTAATTTTTCTGAATATGTTCTTATAAGACTTTAAATTTATCTATCCCACTAAATTTGTGTTTTATTAGATTGAATTATAAGGATATGTTTTCATTATCGTTAAGAGTATATTCCTAGCCATGGTGGAAACCTTGATTGATGAGAATCAAGGAATATTAACATTATACGTTTCTGAAATTTTTTCACATGAATGTTATAAATCATAGAATAGGATTAGGGAATTTACATGATATAATTAAAATAAAATATCACAACAGAATCTTGATTTTTCAACTAAGAAATAGAGAAAATTTATTAAACCATTAATGGATTGGTTGAAAACAAAGGGAAAAATAAATATTTGGAGGATGTAAAAGATGAAGATATATAGTGAAAAGAAAATTTTCCATGGGAATCCTATTCATATTTGATCCCTTTAATTGTTAATACATTTATTCATTTGTTATAATCCCAATCACTAACAATAAGGAACATATTTTTTCAAGAAAAATATATAGTATTATTTATAATATATACAGAATTAATCATAGAGTTAAATAATATTTTTCTAAATGTATTGGGGAAAATAGAAGAAAATAATAACTTGTGGGTATTAAATATATCCACTAAACTAAATTAATTATTTTTACACACTCGGTACTAATTTTAGAATACAGGAAACCAATTAAACTACTACAATTGTGACTTCCCCCTATAATAAAGGATGTGGTAAAAAATGCTGTTATTAAACTCTTTGATGTGTGAAAAAAGTTTTCAACAAAATATAGTAGGTAGTATGACTTCATGTCATTCCAAATCATGGAAACATAAAAATGATAAATAAATTAGACAATATTTTTACCCAACAGTATGTGTCAAATAATGAAAGATAAACATGACCATGAGGAAGGATCACTTTCTAATGCCTTCATGGACTATATTCTATAGAAGTTAGCCTGATATGGGTTATAATATTTCATAAATATATATTTTGTATACAAAAAAATAATGGTGGAACCAACTAGAAAAGATAAGACCACATTCGCATGGGGATATATAGCCTTTTTTATCATAACATGTCAATTGGAATGTGTAACTCACAAAAAAAAAATAAAAAGGCTCATGGAACATCTCTATCATAGCATGGTGAAGGGTTTTACTGATATATTCATGTATAATTTATATTTTAATGGGATATTACATGTGATATATCATTTTGAACATGATTTAGTTCAAAAATTGTGTGTGGAAAAGTGAATATTGGACAAGTCAGAAAATAGACCCTTTATAATGACCCAAACTATTATAGGTTGAGAAATTTATGGGAAATATGTTATTTGGTCTTGGGGTTTGATAGATTTGGGAATTGGGATTCAAGATATGAATTTATCAATTAGAACTACTTTAGGACATGTCTCCTAACATGGTTCAAGGTCTGAGAGGTTCATCTAGTTTTTTGGTAAATATTAAAGAATTGTTGCTGGAGATGACTGAGTCTGTAAGAATGGTATTTTGGGTTGGATATTGGGTTTAACATGGATAGATCTGTATAATTTATTTATCTTTATCATAATTGGTTGGTATTTAGTATTAATAATTTTTCAGGTATAGAGTGATATTTATCTAATCCTTTTCATAGTTGGTGTTTTTAAGGAGACAATATATGTGATTAAATAAAAATTGATGTTGTATATATATCTCATATAGTTTTCATGATCACAAAAAATAAATTTTGGGTCTAAAATTCTCATTTGAGTGGGTGAATGTTATATTATTAAATTAACCATGTGTTTCACATAAAGAATCAAATGAATATATCATATAAAATCTTGTTGGATCAAGTTGATGTCTTGAAAGATCATTGAATAATTGTTGAAGGCTTTTGACTGATATCAACATGTTTTTATATTATTAATGGAAGTTAGAGGATCGAAAAAGAAAATTGAATAATGTTTAAAAGGTATGTCATGAGTAATGGAGTAGTTATTCGTTGTATAGGCTAACTGGTGTCAAGTAAATTTCATTATATTTTCTAAAGGAGTCAACTTGTCATCCCATAGTTAAGAACTGGCCCAATAGTAGATGAAGGCAATGGAACCAGTTCTTTCAGAAGGTCACTGAATAGAAATTTAATCATAATTACTAGTCAGTGAAGAATTATTTGTCTTGATCAATCCTCTATGTGTCACCGACTAACCGGTGGCATTATACCAGCTACCCGGTCTTGTTTGAATAGCTTATCAATGATATTTATTTTTTTCAAACTTTTATCATTTAACGTGTGATTGATAATTCTTAATGAATACCATGATTTATATAGTCATACATAGTCCATTAATTGATATAAATAGGATTCATTGGGGGCTTGGATGATATTAAAAAAAAATCTCACAATTTTGATAAGCCAATCAATGATCAAATTAGTCTACATATCGAGAGATTTTTTTGGAATCTCAAAGCTTCCTCTCAAGAGTCATCTTTAATTATCAATAACTTAGGATATAATCTATAATTAATAAATTATCAATCCCCTAAAAGTTTTATTATCCTTATTTAGTGATAAGGGAGTGTATTTATAATGGATTTACATTAATCAAATTGATTTTCCCACCACCACTTCTTTAGAGGGATATCATACCAACAATGCAAGGGATTGGTGATCAAAATCAGAAAAGTGAAAGATCATGGAATCTATTTACCTATTCAAAAAGAAATGGTTTTTGGTTTCTGTATCTCAACTAAAATAAGTTGATTAATTGAATAATCCTATAAACCCTATGGGAGGAGATATATGGGATATCACTAAGCTCTTTCTGAACTCCTTTATCAAATCATTCTATCTCCTTTATTTTTTAATCACTTCTAATTTTCTCAATGCTTCAATAAAATTACATATATACGACTTTATTATGTTATTAAACTAATTCTATCAAATTAATCCATTTTTTATTAACTTATTTTATTCAATACACTTAATTAATATAATTGTATAAATCATAACATTATTTCATTGTTGTTACTCAATCAAATAAATATATAACAAAATTCAGTAAATTAATATTTCATTGATTCAATTAATAATTTTGATTCCACTATTTATACATATTTATCCTTTTTTATTTTATTTTTTAATTTCTATATCAATATATGTTAAAATTTTAATAATGTAAATTCACTCCCACTTTCAATTTCATTCTACCCTGACCTTGGATTTTGTATCTGAGGAAACATTGTGTTTTTTCTAAGAGGAAATGTTTGTGATACACATATCACTAAGAGGGGGGGGAGAGAATCAATGTTGGGGAGTTTTTAATCAAATTTCAACTATTTATCTAAGTACCTCTTAGACTAGTTAAGATCTTTATTCTCTAATTCTCATTTTCCAATCGCATGTAATTATATAAAAATAGTATAGATAACACATGATATTATTAAAAGCCACACTAATCAAAAAGAGAAGCTACATCCTTGGAATGGTCATAAAAAATCCTAACCACACAACCAATTGAATAAATACTTTTTTTGTGGTTATAGTGAGTCGGATATACCCTTAAACTCATATAGAAACAATCCAATAGTTCATGTCTTATAGCACATGGCTGGATCATTACACAGTCTCCCAAGAAAGTCTTCTCCTTGTAAAAGGTTTGTAACATCAATAAAGTCTTCATCCTGTTGAGACATATTGGATATCATAGTAATGGTTAGTTCCCCTATATTTGGTTGTTCTTTTATTAACATCACACAATTAACTCTTCTTAGTTTTTCTTAGCATCAAACTTGATAGCTCCATAGTCTTATTCTCATATCAGTCAAAATAATATTAATGTGTTGTGTAAAAATAAAAATAATTCTATATGAACATAATTATAATCAAATGGTTTCAGTTTTTAGTCACTTTATCTTCCCCCTTTGGTATGTGACACAAACAAATATTTACCAATTTATAGCACTGTCTCAATCTCTCTTTTTTATTCAATGAAAAACCAACTGCACTGAATAACCTTCTTCAAATGCTTCTAGAATCAATTTATTTTAGTATTATTAAAAAAATAAAGATAATATAAAAGAAATCATAATCATAATAAATCTTTCCTAAATAATAAGTAATCTTTAAGTGGGAACACACTATTCTTCTAGAACACACAATAATATGGAATAATGTAGAAGTTTCTTGAACTCACATTCTTCCTCAGAAATCACGATGAGGATGTAGAAACCTATAGTTTTATGAAATATTTCCCCTTCACAAACTATAATGTATCCTATGGTAACTCTCTTCCCTTCATATATTATCAATGCAATCCGTTCCTATGAACTTTGGCAATGAATTGTCCCCTCAAATTTCCATGCACCACATGGTGCGAGTTCTTCATGAAGAAACCTGTCTCTAATGAACTTATTATTCCTAAGGGGCTACTATTTCATAATTTACCAACGATTATTTGTGAATTATCCCTTATTCCTTCACAAACAATCTTAAACTATGTATTGTGAGTGTTTTACGAACTGGTTTTTCCTCTATGGGATGTCCTTACTTCCACAGACTACCTTTTCTTCTGTGGACTGTTTCCTCTTCCACGGACTTACTCCGCTTCGGTGAACCACCATGTCCTCTTCATAAAGCCTATACTTATGTAAAATGATGAATATTCTTTAAAATACTAATGTTTCATAGAAAATATCTTTTATCTATGAATATCCTTCGTTCTGTGAACCCCCCACTCTGAGGACTAACTCTCCCCTATGAAGACTCTATATCTATTGAGGAATCTATTCCCTGAGAACTCCTCTAGATGTAACTTTATTCTTCCTCCAAGAATTTTTTTATAATGAATTTATATCTTAATTAATTTTTGAATCAGGTCCCTTTATATAGGAAAATAAATTCTCCAATCTTGATAACACAACATAACCAATTTTTAATGTGGTATAGTCTTCACTGCATACCATGTGCATTGCGCAAACTGTTTTCCCTTCAAAGTCTAAATACCTCCATTCTTCTTTTGTGGTGTCCAATATCGCCACCACCATTCCATGAATGACATCATTCATCATGAACTGTTGAAATAACATGAATAGTAAGTGTAACATGAACCGTGATCCGCCAGAAATCCATCTCTCCCCCCGCAAATGGTTCCCCATACTCGACCCGCGTACCATGATTCGTGGTCTGCATAGTGCTAATATACAAAATCATTAAATATTATATTTTTATTCACTACTTCTCATACATACTATTCATTACACAAACATTCCACCATGGTCCTCAAAATGTACTACAAGTACATTCTTACGTCTCCAAAAAACAAAAATTACCATTTTTTTGGCCCAACGGTTTGAAAAACAATGGGAAATGACACCACATTATATATCTTCATCGGAAAGGACACAAATGTTGAATTGTTGTAATATAAAATATTCAAAAAAAATCATCATGAAAATTATCTATCATGATATATATTATTTGACCAATCACCTTTAGCATCTCAGAGTTTCAATGGAAAGTATCATAACTTCCCTGTTATCCAACAACATCTATCATTACAATCAAACATAATTTTGATTGGTATCACCTTTTCTCCCCTTTCATTCATAAGGTTTCTATAAATGTTTCTCCAAATAACTTATGGTATTTTTGAAATAAAAATCAACAAATTATCATCATATTTATCTTAGATAATTATTCAACCGAGAAATCCAATACCATATAATGAATCCATTATAATTATCCAGGAATCACCTTGAAACTAAATGTATTAAAAATATATTTATTTAATTATCAGTTATTGAGGAAATTAACCAATCTATATTAACTTTTTCACTACTTCATCATATTGACTACAATGATAAATTCATATCTCATTGAATACTATTGGAAACCAATGATAATCATTTGAAAAAAATATAATCCATACTCATTGTAGGAAGTAAATTTTCCCTAAATATCATTATTAAAAAAAAAATTTAGATCATCACGAGTTTCAATGTTCAATATTTTTTAATTTTTTTTCAAAAACCTACGTTTATCACGAATAACGCTCTATGGCTCATGCACTGTATTTTTACAATTCCAACCATAATTATTATATGGCACACATTCTATCCATTTATTGATATATTGGTTATCTAGTATGAAATATTCATATTTATGGTTACATTTCCGCTACTAAAAAATATGAAAAATGGCCCACGATGATATCTCTTATTTTAAATATGATGGAAATTATATGATAATATTTAATTATGGATTATACCAAAATGAATTTAATATTATATCTACATTAAAAAAAAGATTAATAAATATATATATACACATTTAAGTAAATCATGATGGATAACAAAGTTAAGATACTTTACTTGGTATTTAAATACAATATTTTTATGTTTTTTACATATATTAGTTAATCTATTACAAAGATGTTTACTTGTTTTACTAATATATGAATGTGAAGAGTGTATCTTGGTGATACTATTACTGTATAATATTTAGAAAAGAAAAGTATTTTGATTTTACAAATCAATTGGGAACCTAATGTGTTGGTAAAACAATAATTGAAAGACATAAAAAACATGTTTTATGGCGAGTTTATCATATCTCTCATGACATATGAGTTAACTACGAAGTATCAATATGAAAACAAAGATATGGTACCCAAACAATCCAAAAGTAATTTTTTTCAATGATATTTATAATGATTAATAATATGTATATAATACTGAAATTGAAAGCTTGACCAACCAATTGAACAATGTAAAATTTAGGAAAATAAATATAACATGTTAAAAGGAAAATATAAATAGAAAATTATAGGATACATTCTTTAAAAGAAGAAAATTTTCATATAAGGTCAGAGTTCACAATGTAAAAAACAAATATGAAAAATAAGAATCAATGTTTGAAAACTCATTATATTTAGATATAGAGTGCTATTGATGACTCGATCAACTCTACTTCATTAATTTATTAAACATATAAACATGTCATATATCATATCAAAGTAAATGATGTGGTTAATTAATTTAATTATTCTAACTCTACCAATTTATAATGTTCTAATTATTTATCTTCCCCTTTTTCTTTTTGGTAATTGAATTATGATGATTTTATAAAATATTTTTTTCAAATCATTTATAAATAAAAATAATTAAAAAATAATTAAAAACAAATTATTGAATAAAAATATCAACATTATAATTTTAAGGTTCTTCTTTCTAAGGAATATGATTTTTAGATTCTGTAGTTACCAGAACAACCAACACTTGAGAATTTATATTCTATAATCAAATAGCTGAAAAGACTATCACTTAATAAACCGTAGGAGGTCAATATCAAGATAAGATCTTGGTTTCTTAATGGAGTTTGAAAAATATTCCTAAAATTGGTTTTTAAAATTAAAATGACACTTCAAAAAAACATTTTTAAAGTGATGTTCTTTAAAATATTTTTTCATATATAATCATAAATTTAAAAATATTATTTTTTTTGTGATATTAAAATAATGATAGATATGGGAGACCCAAGTGAATTTAACTTTTTTCCACATTTCTAGTAAATATATTATAGTAAAAATGGATGGGTATAGAAATATATTTTGGCTATAATTTCTCGGGATAGATTTTCACTACTAAAAGGAACTCAGATTTGAGATTTGACATGTCTAAGAAACTAACCTCAATGAGACTTTCATACTATAGCTAGTAATCATTTAGATCGATAAAATCAAAAATAATTTTTGTATTATCAATAAAGAGAAAAAAATATTTTTACTAATGTTTTATACCGAAGGAGTAACCAAACAATTACATTAATTGTTATCAGTATTTATTACTTATTCTATATTATTCATTTCATACATTTTTTTCGATAATATTTGGTATAAGAAAATACCTTGATATTTATTATATTATCATTTTTTCCTAGCATGTATTTAATGTTATTACATTATTCCCTGTATGAAATATTACCTTCATAGATTTTTTTTTTCAAATGTTTTCTACAATCCATTCTTTAAATGTTTTTCATAGGGAGAGTTTACCATTTTTTAGAAAAAAAGCATCAACTGTATTTTAATTTGGATATTATTTTTCATTAGATTTTATATTTTCACTCTTATTAATTTTTGAATATATTATATCATGAAAATATTGGATATGAAATTATTAACATTAATAAATGGTGTTTTTAAGAAAGGGATCTTGACATATATTTGATTTAATGGTATTAGTTTAAATTCATAATGTTATGGACATATCATTAAATTTTCTATTGAAATTATTGATATTATTATATCTCTCACACTCTCTTATGGTGATGTTTACATTTCCCCATTAATTTTACTAATCGAGGGAGAACATAATCCACATATGTTTTGATAAATCTATATCCTTCACGCGGGACAAGTAATTCTCAGTTTTAAATTCACCGATAATTTTTATTCTTGGAATTCAATTTATTATATTTATCTTTTATATAATTGAATTTTATTTATTGATCTTATTGAAGGAAATGGTATATATTACTTTTTTAAATTATTTTTTCCATTAAATAGAAGAATAAGGGTTTTCAAATTTCATTTTATTGTTTCTTCTGTTAAAATTGAATTTGATTTAAAAATATGTTTCTTTGTTTCTTTTGAAAATTTATTTTTAAAAACAACTTTTACTATCGTAATTTTAAAATATTCATAGAATTTATTTTTCAAAATTTTGTTTTATTTTTCTTTATATTACCTCCATTTTTTATTTTGAATTGTTGAAGTTACTTTTAATGAATCATTGTATATCATTTTAAAATGAATGTTTTTTGTAGTTCTTCTTTTTAATAATCATAATGTGGAGAAATTTTCAATGTCTATAAGAAAATTATTATAATCGTAAAAGGGTTACAGCTTATTTTCTAGCATCCGCATATATTGTTTTATTAATAATATTTAATGTCTTATTTGTATCATCATGAAAATAAATATTTTCAATACATTGTAACATGATAAACAATTTATTTTCCATTGATAAGGATTTTTATTCTATTTGTTTTTGATTGTCAAAACAATGGAGGTTTTTGTACTTCTTTATTTTCAATTCTGTATTCATAGTCAGAACAACTAAATTTTTTGTTCAAATCATTGATTTTAGTGGATGACTCTAATATTAATAATGCATATATTTTTTTAACTTAAGGAATAAAATTAATTGATATTGTCGAACCATGTTAGTTCAGGATGAAATCATGAAGGACCATGGAATAATATAGTTAAAGGATCACAGTGGCTATTAACAGGTCACTATATCATATAAAAATCATTAAGTATCAACTAGAGGATTTGAATGATGTTTAAAAGGGATAATGTGTATAACGGAGTATCTTCATGGTACACAGAAAAGGTCATTCCAACATAATACTACCATATTTCATATAGGATATCAACCAGTCAGCAAAATATTTGGAATAAACTATCCGATAGATGAATTTAGGGACACCTATTCTACTCGAAGGCCACCAACAATCCAGTAAGTAATATGAGCTAGTTTGATTAAAATTGAAGTATTTTATAAATCCCTTGTGTATCATAGGATAAATGGTGGTGTCATACTAACTACTAGTTGGCATTTAAATTTCTTATCATAGCTCATCATTTTGATGGTCCCTACAATATTTAATTAGAAACTAACGGTGATTAATTACTCCCTTGATGTCAAGAATGATCTCTAGAACATTATAGGATATAAATATAATTCCATGGTGTATTGGAATATGTGAATAAAAAAATTATTACATTTAGAATGACGTGATCAATTATCAAATCAATTAACGTGCTGAAGAAAAATTATCATTACTCTCATAGTGGCATCGCAAAAGTCAATCTGAATTCTCGATATCTTATGATCTCTTTTATCATTAACTTTCTATCTCCCCTATAATTTTTTATTATCCTTATTGATATATAAGTTATATTCTTTCTAATGTACTTGTTCTAAGAAAATATATGTTCTCCCAACCAATCCCACAAGGGGTTCCAACAACTATGATGTTAGGGGGGACCAATAAACATGAATAAGGTGAGGTAGTTTGGTGTCTTATTACACCCAATAAAATGAAAAGGATATTTGTTTCTTGATCTATATTAAAATTAAGGAAGTAATAACATAAACTTATTAACCCATGTGGAGGAGTCGTAGGTGTGCACATCAATAAATTATCGAACTCCTTCATCAAATATATCATGTAATCCATTATTTATCATCTCATTGATTCTTATATTTATAAAACTTAAATCAAATCATATAGATAAAACTTTATTATATAATCAATATTATTTTATCAATGTAATAGATTAATTTTATTGAATCTATTTAAATGTGTTACACATAATTAATAGAATTGGGATATTAATAACTTTATGCTGCTATACTTATATTGTCAAATAATTATACCTCCCAATTCAATTAATTAAGATGAATCTAGTTAAAATAATATAATATATTCTCTTATACATTTATCTTTTATTTTTTTGTTTTTTTATTTTCAAACATTGATCATTTCCATTTTGTTAATAAGTTTATAATGCCATTTATCTACCGCTCAATCCATTCCATCCCACCCACCATACATAATATATGTGTTTTTGAGTGATTTTATAAATATTTAAATTTAAATTTGGCTTTTAAAAAGTATTTTTAATTCCTTATTCATTGAAAATTAAAAAATTTGAGAAATGCATGAACCTGTGGGAAAGAATAAATATTATGAATGAATTTAAAATATTACACATGAAAATGAAAAACTTGTTCAATATTGAAGAATATTACATATATTTTTCCATTAATGGAATAAACTAACAAATAATTATAAAATAAATCATATTAATATAAATATATTACAGATGGAAAAAAAATGTTATTTATGGTTGTTTTGGTTAAGGGAAAAATCTTATTTTACAAATTATATATTGTATATTGGGAATAAGATATTATGAATTGGATCTTTCAATATGAAAATAGACCTCTTGAGAATATATATTTCATTTCATGTTTTTTCGCAATTAAACTATATTACATATTTCATAATACATTATTTAAGGGGAATTTATTAAGGGAAAAACCGTATGTGGGTTTTAAATATTCAAAATAAATAATATTAATATTATGTATAAAAATTAATTAAGGCGAAAACATTAAATATTAGAATAATATTATGAATGAGATCGATAATATTTATATATATTACAACTATATAGGAAAATATTCAATATAGGTTTTTTCAAAAAAGAAGAACCTTTTGTATTGAGGACGATATTAAATATGCGGAAAATATGTTATTTATTTTATTCTCCAAAAATAAAAAACATTATTCATAGAAGAAAAATTATATATATTTAATAAAAACAACATTTATAGATATTTCAATTATTTAAAAACCTTATAAATAAATGATATAGTATGTATGGTATATATATTTTATATATAGAGTGTATTTTTCAAGTATTGATTTTAAAAACATTACATATTTTTCATTTGAAAAGAATTTGTTAATTTTTATAAAGATTTTTTTGGGTTTTAAAATTATGAAAGGGTACTTTTTTCTTTCCTAACACTATTTTCCATTGAATTTTTACACTATCAAAAGACCCCTTATATAGTGGATTATCCTTAAATACTTAAAATAGAGGAGGCCAATTCTATTTTGGTGATAACTTTGGGTAAATATGATTTTTTTTCTATGATTATTAATCATTTTCTTACAAATTCTTAACTACTATTTTAAAACTTTTGTGATAGGGTTTGATTTTTATTTCTCAATATCATGGTGGAAATGTATTGATATGATGTGGATTTCATTTTTCATGGATAAATTATATTCCTAAATATAATCACACTAATTTTTGTGGGGGATTATTTAGGTATTTCATTCCTGTTATTATTTAGATTTTCCCAATAATTTTTTAAGATGAATTGATTTATTAAAAAGGGAGTTTGGGTTTTTTTCTTAATATCCTAGTGGATGTTGAGGGTGATAAAAAAATATTTTCTCAAGGATTATACACTAAGAAATTTTCTAGTATGTCATTCAAGGATATAATATAGATTATTATTATGAATTCCATTATGGCATAAAATTTGTACATAATTATGAATTGATATTTTAATTTTTTAATTGTTTTTGTGGGATTTAGGGATTCATGATGAAGGATAAATGAATATTTGTAACACCTCAGGTAAATAAAGAATATGACATTTTCATATTTATCCATATTTGTGAATAAAATATTAATATGACTTTAAAGGGGACGCTATGCTCGATGGCTTACCCAACACGCAACAATGAGTTTCTTGGGAATCTTACATTGCACTCTAATAATAAAATAATATTATTTTAAATGTTAGTTAACATGTAGCCATTGTATTGGCGGGAGTGGATAGAAATAACTAAAATATGATTATATATGTTTTTAAATGTTTTTACATTTATCCAATAAAAGATAAAGGCTTAAAATATGGAAAGAATTCAATTTTAGGCGTATATGCCCTAGTTTTGACTAAAGGTTCACTTATCGCCTTTTGATGGAGAACCGTCATTAAATATAGTTTTGTTTAGTCTTATACATTCTATTGGACCAAATAAAACTCTTCTTAATAATTGGGACATCAAAATTTACTTTGTGTAAATTTTTGTTATCTTTCCGATAAAGTTCATTTTTTAATGAATAGTGTAAAATGTTGTATTTTAATTCAAAACCACTTTTTAATATAATTTATTTATATGATTATATTATATTTTTAATTTGGTATAAAGTGAAATTAGAATATATTTTTACCTTTAAATCCAATAGTGGTCGTTGGAATTAATTTCACTTTGAAATCAGACTTAAACTAGTGTCAATCTTTTGATACTTATTATTTCATAAAAACACGCTATTTGCTTTGACAGCGGGATTTAATTATTAAATTAATTAATGTGACTTATATGTTTTGAATTTTGTAAAATAGACTTGATTTTTGAATTCAGAATAACAAATATAGCTTAGGGTGGATTTTTGGGATTTTTCTGAAAAACTTCAATTTTTGATGAATAGTGAAACCACTAAGTGGTACTTATAAAAAACGATTTTTCCGTTTAAATGAAATTTTCCCATATTTGTGTTTTGAATTTCAAAAATCCGACATACATGGTTTACATTAAGAAGTAAAATGTTGTTCAATGGGATAAAAATAATTTTCTTGGTGAATAGTAACTTATTAAGTTTTTAATCGCGATTAGAGGTAATTAGTGTAGTTTATGGTAAGAATAATGTTTTAATAAAATGAAATGACCTAGAAACATGTTCTAACCTCATTGGATGTCTCATGGCCGACCAAGACAATCCAGGGGTCAACTTGGGGACCCCATGGTGCCACTTTGGTTGGGAAATGACATAAATATCTTTTTATTTAATGTTAAAGTAAAAATGACACAAACATGGGATGTTTTACTAAAAAACATTTACATGGGGTTATACAAGTCATATTTTTGACTATAAATAATCATTGGAAAGCTAAAAATGTTTCCTACATCATAGTTTTTTTTTATAATTTTTAGGCATTATTTAAATTAAATTATTAATGACATCATGATGATGCAGCGATGACCTCATTATTTAACGATTTAAATAAAATCGATAGATAATGTAACATCTAAGACCTACACATGCCCAAAACCTATTGGATTAGGTGATTTAGAACCCTTATCACCATATCCTAGAAATACATCAATGTGGGACCTTTAAAATCCGAAACTCTTTTGAAAATAAAGTAACATTTTGTAACTTTACAAGAGTGCCCCTCCTCTCCTCTTATAAAAGGCCCCCACCTCTACCTCATTACCCACACCTCCAAAGCCTTTTTATCGGCAACACCCTGCCCATTTTGTCTCTCCACTTCCGTCTCTTACTCCTTGAAGCCTCACTTGGGGCAGAATCCTTTCCAAGGAAGCCTTTGAGCTCAAATCAAAGGAAGTTACTTGATTTTAAGGTAATGTCTTCACTTGAGTCCTCTTGTTTTATTTTACTTCTCCAACCCCCTAAACTCTTTTTATTATTTTCCTTTGTAACAAATCCAGTATCTTCAATATACTAGTATGTTGTTAAAAGAAGTATTCGAGCTACACTTACACACACCTACATATAATGGTTAAAGAACATACGGTTTCCTTGGATGGCGAATTTCTGCCTCCCGAAATGATGATTGTTCAAAATTCTTCTAACAAATTCAAAGGTGGACATTAAGATGACACTATATTTATATATGATATCTAATATTTTTATGTTTTACTTATGTTTCTGTATTTTTCATTAATGGCATACCTTTATGGTTTCTATTATGGGTAAACGTGATATCTTCATTTAAAGAAGTGTGGACTACCGCCCCCTCAAAGTAATTTGATTCGTTAACACCATATGTGGTACGTATAAAGGACATATTTAATGATATTATATATGATACCATAATGTAATGAAAATAATATTATGTATCATTATGTTTTAATTCCATTAAATATGAAATAGAAATGGAAGTAGCGTTCATGCGTACGTACAGCTTACCGTCTCCATGAATGGTACATTTCATTTCTTATCTCAAAATGTTATATAATATTATAAGTACATATATATAATTGATATATATGTAATATAATACATCTAAATTATGTATATAATTCTGGAATTATAACATATATATCTCTCTCTCATTTTGTTTTAATTCCATTAATATGACAAAAAAATGTAAGTACCGTTCATGCGTACGTACGACCTACCGTCTCCATGAACGGTGCTTTTCGTTTTTTTATCTCCAAATGATATGGAATAGTATAAAATGAATATTTACTGGATATATATGATATTTTAATCATTAATACTATTCTGTAAATTATTTATTTATAACTACATGCGCAATCTTTTTTCAAACAAGTTTATTCTTGACTCATGTACCAAACATCGACAAAAACATATGATATGAACTTACATTATTAAACAATTATTATAACATTATAATATGTGATATGACCTGAATAATAATCTCTAAAGGAGTTAATTAGTCAATTATTAATTGAACAAAGTTTATTATTCAGGAATATAAAGAAACGAACAAGACAAGTTGGACTTGAGGTAAGGGATCCTACTCCTCTCTTTCTTTTTAAGTACACTCTTTTATGTCATTACTTCTAAGCTCATCTTTCTTGTGATTGGGATGTTATTTTATATTAATCTTACTGTAATTTTTATGTTCATATGATGAGAGACCATATTCTCTCTCATCAATCCATTTTGGAACTTTTGAGTGGCGTCGTTAGGCTGCCGAATTTTCGTAAGAGATCTAACCTCTCTCTTTCTGTTTAAGTACTCTCCTTTATGTAACTTCTTTTAAGCTCCTCTTTTTTATGATGGGGGATGTTATTTTATTCCTCTTGCTTTAAATTTTATTGTAATGTGATGAGACACCCTATTTGATCTCATCAATCCATTTTTGGAAGTTTTAAGTGGTGTCGTTAGGCTGCCGAGTTTTCGTAAGGGATTTTTCATCTCACTTTTATTCCTGTTAGATTTATGGTAAATTTGCCAAAATTTCCTTTGAGTGGTGTATGTACTGACCATTATTTTACTCATTGTGTAATATTATTTCATTTATGAGTATTTACATCAATGTTGTATTGTCCTTCTTTCACGGG
Source organism: Viscum album (assembly GCA_963277665.1). Classification (NCBI taxonomy): domain Eukaryota; kingdom Viridiplantae; phylum Streptophyta; class Magnoliopsida; order Santalales; family Viscaceae; genus Viscum; species Viscum album. The sequence goes on along the minus strand of OY728162.1, from coordinate 1,112,484,111 downwards.
GCTTATGTTTCGAAAGATACCCCTGTCGGTAAGGGAACCTTTCACCCTCCTCTATTTAAAAGACTTCTCTTGTTGGGTATTTTAATTTACATATTGTTATGTTGGGATATGTCCTCATATATCCTTATTGATGTAAATTTTATGTCCAAGTGATGAGATACCCTTTTTTTATCTCTCATCAACTCATTTCGATGTGACGCCGTTAGGCTGTCAAGGGAACTTCTTAACCCAATTTCGATTTCTTTGGGTTTAACATGTAGTTATTGAATATGTCATCATTTGAATATGTGTGAATGACCTTTTATTATTTTACACTTAATATCCACTTATATTTGGTGTATTCATTTGTCACACATAATTATGTAATTGATTTATCCTTAAACCAAGGATACCATCTTTGTAAGGGACTTCATATCAATCTCCATTCATTGAGGCATATTTTGTTTTATACAAAACCTTCTTTTATACGGTGTATAAACAAATTTTACTTTTACCTTTATTCAAAAGGAATCTTTTTTACGAAGCGTTTACTAAACGACAAAAGGGAATTTTTTTGTCGTACGTATGCGGCGACAATGACTTCTCCGCCGCCGTGACCGTTATTTGAGTTTCGGCTTCCTCTATAAGCCATATCTTTTTTTTAAAAGAAAAATAAATACCATGTTATAATTTTGTTTTATTTTGGTATTGAAAATGGTTTTAAAAATGTTTTTATATCAATGTGTTGTATTGATATCTTGTGATTTAAAGGGGGAAATGTTATGTTTCCTTTATGCATGTTTTATGTGATATGATTATGTTGAGGTTATTGGGAATTATTATGAAGATGGGTGGTTCCGTGATAAACTAAGGGTGGGTGAGCCCGATATAGCTCTCTAATTCATTGGGTAACGTGAAGGAGTGAAACATTAAGGTTTCTCCGAAGAGATTTAGGGAATATACTGTGATGGGTATTCCAAACGTAACCATGAGGGTTACTCCCTACGTAAGAATGTTATGAATGCCTCAAGTTACCATTTATGTCTTATGATTTCTATGATTTATTCATGATTTTATGAGGTATGTTAAGGGTCTTATGTTTTATGGGTAAAGTATGCTTTCATTCTTATATATACATGTACTCATGTTTCCATTCCATATTTTTATATCCCTTACTGAGATTTTTATGCTCATACCAAGTTTTTGAAATGTTTTTTACAGGTCAAGGGAAGGGTACATGATGTGATGATAGTGTCAAGGATGTATCAAGAAAGAATCCATGTTTTATTTAAAATATGTTTCCGTTGATGGGAAGAATGCATACTGTCTTTTATGTAACCACTTTGTTAAAATGTGGAATGTAATGCAAGTTTCATGATCTAATTCTCTAAAACTCTAAACCTGAAAAGATACTCAATGTGTAATATTGTAATAACTCAACATTAAGAATGGTTTAAGGCTGGGGCCTTATAGTTGGTATCAAAGGTCGGTTTAGATAACTTTAGAGGTTAGGGTATTCTCTAAGCATAAGTGACATTACCATAATGGTTAGGATTTCAGAAAGAGTCCTAGTTTTAGATTAAGTGAATGAGTAAGTATATCTTAGTGTTTACCTTACTCATTAGTACATTATGGTTTTGTTGATATACTCACACTGACATTTCTATTTTTAGTGAATGGATGGATCTAGCATGCACCAAAGAGACAAAAAGTTTGAAGGAAACTGTGGTGGTTATCTGATTAAGATACTAGATAAAATGGGGGATTCAATGAGGAAACTTGTGGTTGTTCCAAACCAACTATCAAGGATTCATGATCAACCACTTGAACCTTGGTATGTTTAGTAATGCATCATTAATGAGATGACCAATCGATGTGGAAATTCAGGTAATAATTATAAATGTAACCATTAGAGTTTATATGATCCTTACTTTTGAGGTAATTATGGGTTACTATATGTTATGATGGAAAATGAAAGGCATGAGATAAACTTGAGGTTAAATTATTTTATGGTTATTTTTGAAGATTTTATCTCGTTTTGGGGAATTTTTTACGAATTATATAGTTTTGGAAAAAGGAGAACACGCAGACAGTCTGACAACCCGTCGCGTCGGGCAAAGATGTGGGAATCGAACCCACAACCAAAGTGTGACTGGAATTTTTCACCTACCACTGGACTACGTGAAGTCCCTGGTTAGTATGACTGATTCTTTTTAGTTATATGATTTTATGAATTAAGATTAAGTTGATTTTGGGTTATTTATGAAAATGATTAACCTATCATGGAGGAAATGTGATTAGGTTAATTACTTTTCAATACGAGACTTTAGGAGAAACTGATGTTGTTTGGAGATAAATGTTACGATTTAACTTGGAAGACTATGTGACTAAATCCTTCAAATATTTGGGTTTCAATCTTATATTGGTTTACTTTGACGAATTTTATGGACAAATTGTTTATCGGATGGTCCTCGTTGAACTTTGGGTTTTGTTGGACAAAGTTTGGAGATTAAGCATAGATTTTCATTTTATAGGGTTATCCTTTTCTGGATTATCTGACCTTGTACTAACCTTTTTGGTTTTGGTTTTTGTTAAAGTCTAAAGACATGGGAAGTATATAGTTCTCTTTTCTGGATTAGGTGACTCTCTAGAAGTTTATTATAGTACTCTTAATGCGAACAAGTCTCCCTAAATACTCGTCTTTTGGAAAAAAATATAAGTTTGAAATAGGAATATAGTAAAAGTTGAAAGTCAACATGATAAGTGATTATGTTTCCTTATGAATAAATTCATCAAAAAAAAGTAACTTAAAACAAAAATTTTGTCTATTAACTTTTCCTACTGGGGAATCGAATACCGTTTAACCCATCACATGTTTGTGATTTTCTTATGGTTAACTTTCTCCTAGACATGTTTACTATCACTCTCCCTCAAGAACATGACCCTTTGCTTTTTCATCCATGTCCATGTTTTTCTACATGGAATCCTAGTATGTGTTAACTCGGGTGACCTCTGTACTTATCATCCTTTATTTTAAAGTGATTGTTTTACCGACTCTTGTTCCGATGTGGGACTTTCAACGATGTTTCCAAGCTCAATTTTAAAAATTGCGAGGATGCAATTCCCAAAAGGGGGGCAGGATGTAACACCCCAGGTAAATAAAGAATATGAAATTTTCATATTTATCCATATTTTTGAATAAAAATATTAATATGACTTTAGAGGGGACGCTATGCTCGATGGCGTACCCAACACGCAACAACGAGTTTCTTGGGAATCTTACGTTGCACTCTAATAATAAAATAATATTAGTTTAAATGGTAGTTAACATGTATCCATTTTATTTGAGGGAATGGATATAAATAACTAAAATATGATTATATATGTTTTTAAATGTTTTTACATTTATCCAATAAAATATAAAGGCTTAACATACGGAAAGAATTCAATTTTAGGCGTATATGCCCTAGTTTTCACTAAAGGTTCACATATCGCCTTTTGATGGCGAACCGTCATTAAATATAGTTTTGTTCACTCTTATAAATTATATTGGACCAAATAAAACCCTTCCTAATAATTGGGACATCAAAATTTACTTTGTGTAAATTTTTAATATCTTTACGATAAAGTTCATTTTTTTAATGAATATTGTAAAATGTTGTATTTTAATTCAAAACCTCTTTTTAATATAATTTATTTATATGATTAGATTATATTTTTAATTGTTTTTAAAGTGAAAATAGAATATATTTTTACCATTAAATCCAATAGTGGTCGTTGGAATTAATTTCACTTTGAAATTAGACTTAAACTACTGTCAATCTTTTGATACTTATTGTTTCATAAAAACACGTTATTTGCTCTGACAGCAGGAATTAATCATTAAATTAATTAATGTGACTTATATGTTTTTAATTTTGTAAAATAGACTTCATTTTTGAATTTGTAATATCAAATATATCTTAGGGTGAAGTTTTGGGATTTTTCTGAAAAACTTCAATTTTTGATGAATAGTGAAACCACTAAGTTGTACTTATAAAAACAGATTCATCCGTTTAAATGAAAATTTTCCATCTTTGTGTTTTTAATTTAAAAAATCCGACATACATGGTTGTCATTAAGAAGTAAAATGTGGTTCAATGGGATAAAAATAATTTTTTTTGGTGAATAGTAACTTATTAAGTTTTTAATCGCGATTAGAGGTACTTAGTGTAGTTTCTGGTAAGAATAATGTTTTAATAAAATGAAATGACCTAGAAACATGTCCTACCCTCATTGGATGTGTCATGGCCGACCACTAAAATCCATGGGTCAACTTGGGGACCCCATGGTGCCACTTTGGTTGGGAAATGACATAAATATCTTTTTATTTAATGTTAATGTAAGAATGACACAAACATGAGATGTTTTACTAAAACAATATTTACATTGGGTTATACAAGTCATATTTTTGACTATAAATAGTCATTGGAATGATAAAAAGATTTCCTACATCATAGTATTTTTCTATAATTTTTAGACATTAAATAAATTAACGTATTTATGACATCATGATGATGCAGCGATGACCTCATTACATAACGATTTAAATAAAATGGAAAGATAATAGAATATCTAAGACCTACACATGCCAAAAACCTATTGGATGAGTGGATTTAGAGCCCTTATCACCTTATCCTAGAAATACATCAATGTGGGACCTTTAAAATCCGAAACTCCTTTGAAAATAAAGTAACATTTTGTAACTTTACAAGAGTGCCCATCCTCTCCTCTTATAAAAGGCCCCCACATCTACCTCCTTACCCACACTCCCAAAGCCTTTGGATCGGCCAAACCCTGCCCATTTTGTCTCTCCACTTCCCTATATTACTCCTTGAAGCCTTACTTTGGGCATAATCCTTTCCAAGGAAGCCTTTGAGCTCAAATCAAAGGAAGTTACCCGATTTTAAGGTAATGTCTTCACTTGAGTCCTTTTGTTTTATTTTACATATCCAACCCCCTAAACTCTTTTTATTATTTTCTTTTGTAACAAATAATGTATTTTACATATACTAGTATGTTTTTAAAAGAAGTATTCTAGCTACACATACACACACCTACATCTAATGGTTAAAGAACATACGGTTTCCGTGGATAGCGAATTTCTGCCTCCCGAAACGATGATTGTTCAACATTCTTCTAACACCTTCAAAGGAGGCCATTAAGATGAAACTATATTTATATATGATATCTAATATGCTTATGTTTTACTTAAGATTCTGTATTTTTCATTTATGGCATACCTTTATGGTTTCCATTATGGGTAAACGTGATATCTTCATTTAAGGAAGTGTGGACTACCGCCCCCTCAAAGTGATTTGATTCGTTAATGACATATGTGGTATGTATAAAGGACATATTTAATGATATTATATATGATACCATAATGGAATGAAAATACTATTATGTATAATTATGTTTTAATTCCATTAAATATGAAATAGAAATGGAAGTACGGTTCATGCATATGTACGGCTTACCGTCTCCATGAACGGTACATTTCATTTCTTATCTCAAAATGTTATGTAATATTATAAATACATATATATAATGGATATATATGTAATATATTACATCTAAATTATTGATATAATTATGGAATTATAACATATATATTTATATATATATCTCATTTTATTTTAATTCCATTAATATGACAAAAAAATGAAAGTAGCATTCATGCGTACGTACGGCCTACCGTCTCCATGAACGGTGCTTTTCGTTTTTTATCTCCAAATGATATGGAATAGTATAAAATGAATATTTAATGGATATATATGATATTTTAATCATTAATACTATTCTGGAAATTATTTACTTATAACTACATGGGCAATCTTTTTTCAAACAAGTTCATTCTTGACTCATGTACCTAACATCGGCAAAAACGTCTGATATGAACTAACGTTATTAAACAATTATTATAACATTATAATATGGGATATGAACTGAATAATAATCTCTAAAGGAGGTGCTTAGACAATTATTTATTGACCAAAGTTTATTATTCAGGAATATGAAGAAATGAACAAGACAAGTTGGACTTGAGGTAAGGGATCCTACTCCTCTCTTTCGTTTTAAGTACAATCTTTTGTGTCATTCCTTCTAAGATCATCTTTATTGTGATTGGGATGTTATTTTATATTACTCTTACTTTAATTTTTATGTTCATATGATGAGAGACCCTATTCTCTCTCATCAATCCATTTTGGAAGTTTTGAGTGGTGTCGTTAGGCTGCCGAATTTTCGTAAGAGATCTAACATCTCTCTTTCTCTTTAAGTACTCTTCTTTATGTCACTTCTTTTAAGCTCCTATTTTTTATGATGGGGGATTTTATTTTATTCCTCTTGCTTTGAATTTTATTTTAATGTAATGAGATACCCTATTTGATCTCATCAATCCGTTTTTGGATGTTTTAAGGGGCGCCGTTAGGCTGCCGAGTTTTCGTAAGGAATTTTTCATCTCACTTTTATTCTTGTGAGATTTATGCTACATTTGCCACAATTTCCTTTGAGTGGTGTGTGCACTGAGAATTATTTTACTCATTGTGTAATATTATTTCATTAATGAGTATTTACATCAATGTTGTATTGTCCTTCTTTCACGGGGCTTATGTTTCGAAAGATACCCATGTCGGAAAGGGAACCTTTCACCCTCCTCTTTTTAAAAGAATTCTTTTGTTAGGTATTTTAATTTACATATTGGTATGTTGGGATATGTCCTCATATATCCTTATTGATGTAAATTTTATGTCCAAGTGATGAGATACCCTTTTTTTATCTCTCATCAACTCATTTTGATGTGACGCCGTTAGGCTGTTAAGGGAACTTCTTAACCCAATTTCGATTTCTTTGGGTTCAACATGTAGTTATTGAATATGTCATCCTTTGAATATGTGTGAATGACCTTTGATTATTTTACACTTAATATCCACTTATATTTGGTGTATTCGTTTGTCACACATAATTATGTAATTGATTTACCCTTAAACCAAGGATACCGTCCTTTTAAGGGACTTCGTCTCAATCTCCTTTCATTGAGGCATATTTTTTTATACACAACCTAATTTTATACAGTGTATAAAACCCTTTGACTTTTATGTTTATTCAAAAGGAAACTTTTTTATGAAGCGTTTACTAAATGAAAAAAGGAATGTTTTTGTCATACGTATGCGGCGACAATGACTTCTCTACCGCCGTGACCGTTATTTGAGTTTCGGCTTCCTCTACAAGCCATACCTTTTTTTTAAAAGAAAAATAAATACCATGTTTTAATTTTCTTTTATTTTGGTATTGAAAACAGTTTTCAAAATTTTTTTATATCAATGTGTTGTATTGATATCTTGTGATTGAATGGTGGAAATGTTATGTTTCCTTTTATGCATTTTTTATGTGATATGATTATGTTGAGGTTCTTGGGCATTATTATGAAGACGGGTGGTTCCGTGATAAAATAAGGGAGGGTGAGCCCGATATAGCTCTCCAACGCATTGGGTAACGCGAAGGAGTGAAACATTAATGTTTCTCCGAAGAGATTTAGGGAATATTCTGTGATGGGTATTCCAAACGTAACCAAGAGGGTTACTCCCTACGCAAGAATGTTATGAATGCCTCAAGTTACCTTTTATGTCTTCTGATTTCTATGATTTATTCATGATTTTATGAGGTATATTAAAGTGCTTATGTTTTATGGGTAAAGTATGATTTCATTCTTATGTATACATGTACTCATGTTTCCTTTCTATATTTTTATATCCCTTACTGAGCTTTTTATGCTCATCCCATGTTTTTGAAATGTTTTTCACAGGTCAAGGGAAGGGTACATGATGTGATTATAGTGTCAAGGATGTGTCAAGAAAGAATAAATGTTTTATTTTAAATATGTTTCCTTTGATGGGAAGAATTCATACTGTCTTTTATGTAACCACTTTGTATAAATGTGGAATGTAATGCAAGTTTCATGATCTAATTCTCTAAAACTCTAAACCTGAAAAGATCCTCAATGTGTAATCTTGTAATAACTCAAGATTAAGTAAGGTTTAAGGCTGGGGCCTTATACTATTAGTCATGTAAGATCATTAAAGAGGGTGGTCAAAATTGGATTAAATATAATAAATGTGTATGAGGTAGGTGGTCCTAGATGTTTCACCAGAGATTTTGTATTTTTTATGTGAAATTTGATATATGGACTAACAACTCTTTTTTGAATAACGTTAAATTTAAAATTGGTTATTTTATAGAAATTTTAGTGAGTGGGATGAAGTTCCATAGACCATAATAGAATCTTGGAGACTAGTTTTATTCTATATCGGCTGATGACTAAGGTTTAATCTAATAATAGGAATTTTGGAAAATAATTACCATATACGGGTGTCAATAAAATGAATGAACATAGTAGACCTTCATATATATTCCTTTTATCCCCTCTACGTATGAGGGGTGAGATAATTAGATTAATGGAAATGGGGAAGATCATACAAAAATCATGAAGCAGCTTATAACCTCTTAGGTAGGTGATAGGGGTGTGGGGTGAGTGTTCATCAATGACCAACACGTGGGTACCTGGATGGGATAAACTATATAATGATTTTTGGGTAGGATTGTTTAGAGAACCTAAAAGGTTATACTTTATACATGATATGTGAATTATTTCTCCTCTTTTACGTGTGGATTTATTTTAATTCTAGGATTTTTGATTATTCCATGATGTCGTAAATAAAGGATTGAGGGACATGGCTTCTCCATTGAGTGTATAATGAGGGAATGTAATCAATGCGGAGTGTCTAAACATAGATGTGAGGTTTGTGATTAATATTGGAACCCCAAAGTTATCTTTCCATATAGAGGATTAGGTTTGGGAGTCTAGAAAATTTAAATTAGAGTGGGGATGTGATGATGTTGATGAGCTCTGTTCTTAATATACTAACTTAATAAATTTGAGACAAGCTTAAGAAAGTATACATCTAGCATCTAGATATTTTGGATTATAGTGTCTCTGAATTAATTCTAAATTTAGTATCTTTCTCTACACACAACGTACACAAACCTTGAGCTGAAACCAATTTTATGTAAAATAAAAAAAGTGAAATTAAAAAAATTATTTCAATTAACTATAAATTCCTATGAAATAGGAATAATAAATCATTGTGTTTTAAAAGGAATATTCCCAATATATATATTTTTTCATTGTATATATTATATTTTAATTTAATTTGAATATATTAAATATATAGAACTAAATTTTTTATGGTGGAATGAATTTTTTAATATAAATATTTCAAAATATATTCAAAGTTATTTTTTAATATTTTTCTCTAACAAGATATTTTTATGCTATAATGAAAAAGTATCGATTTTGTAAATATCATCACTAATATGACATTATCAAAAATGAAGAATTGTATAAAAAAATTTGAATCATTTTTTATATAAATATATAATTTTATATATTGAAATAAATAATTTAAAAATTCTATGATGAATTTATAAAATCAATTTTTAACGTCTTTGAAACATAACTAATATTTTTATCCAAAAATAAGTTTCATATTTCGTTGAAATATGAATTACTTTCGATCAGTTATAGAGATTAAATACCAATTAAATAATTTCATATTTCAGATAAACAAATTAATATTATATAAAAAATTCATTTTCATTTTCCATTATATAAATAATATTACAATGATTAATCTTTGTTACACTAATAATGGTAAAATTATTATTTTAAAAGAAATGGTTTATTAGCATTGTGAAGTAATTAACATATAAAATAAATTATTGTTTTCTAAAAAAATATAATATAATTTTGTGTTATATATATAAATATATATAAAATTATACAATGGGTAATAAATAATAAATAATATTAAGTATAGTTAATGAAGAAAACAATAATTTTCTACAAAAAAAATTATTTCATATATAAAATGACTTAATTAAAATATTAATAGTCATTTATTTATTAATATTAATATAATATATAGATATCATGTTCAGGATAATAAAATAAATAAAATTATAATGTATACCTTATATTTTTTATGAACTATAAATTACTAGGTTAAAAACAAGACACCATTGAAAGAAAATTGTAAAATGTATAAATATATTGGTAAAAAACTTTTTCAAAGATTAAACAAATGTGTAAATATTATTGGTAGTGGGTTTAAAAACATTATATAATAAAACTAATTATTTCAGAGTATTGAACCATTTACCCATGTATAGTGTCATTCCATCATTGAAAACTCATTGGGTATTTATAAATGTTCCATTTTTTCACTTATAAAAGGAGATCACTTCAAACAAATTTAAATACCCTCTATATATATTATCTAATTAGAATATTATAAACACTATAACCATATCATACAATCCATTTTCTATAAAAAAATCCATGTAGCCTCAATGTGGTACCGAGGGAGGAACATTCAAAGGGATATTTAATGTTCTCATCCCAGATCTCTTATTTCATTACATCTTCTATGGCAAAAAAAATAATAATATCCATGAATATATGATAAAATAAATATTAATAATATTACTTAATGTTATTATACTAATATAATAAACATTCTATAAATTCCTCTAAAACCACTCAAAAAATTAAGATGTCGTCTTAATTACGTGCAGAATACCACCTCAATGAGAAAAAAGTACAAATTTTCTTAAATTTACTTAAAGGATGATATAGAAATTTTTTTAATGAATAATAATTATATTTATAAAATTATAAAAAATGTTAAATCATAATTTTTTTTCTACCCCTATAATTCTAGGGAAAATTAATGTGTTCTCTATTTTTACATAAATACAACCACCTTCATGGAACGATTTTCTTTGTTTCCATTACTGGCCAACATGGGAGACATTAAAAATGTTTTTAATACATATGAATTGTATTTATGAAGATGTTAATATTATATAATTATTATGATTTACATTCTATATGATATATTAATAATAAATAGTTATAATAAAGTTTACTTCCTTAAATTAACAAATCAAATAACTTTTAACAATTTGAATCAATATTTGCAAAAAGGATAGAACTATATAATTTTTTTTAAAATGGAATAAATAAATACCAACAACTCTAAAATTTTAATGATTAAATATATTTTTTAGTAAAAAATTTACCATTTTCAATATATCATGGATGTTTCATAGAAATTGACTGAACTACCTCAAGTAACCACCATAAGAGAAGAAAATTTAATAAATAAATAAACTATGATCCTAAATATACATTATAAAATTAAATAGATATGAAAAATATTATTATTAGTTTTTTCATAAACATAATTTGATTATTAAAGATGTTAGGGACATATATAGAGTGAATAAAGACCCAAGGTAAGGGATAATTGTCTCTATTTTTAAATCACAAGACATGTTTGATATTTCCCAACACAATTTCATTAATATCGGTTATTCATTACAATATTGAAATAAATTATAATAAATATATTTTAGTTTAGTATATTTGAATATTATTTTTCAAGTATCCCTCTTGTTGTCTTTTTATTCTTAAATTATAATTACGATAAGGGGTTTTCATATCAAATATTATTTGTTAAGACATGACATATATTCAACAGTTGTTTCATTTTTATGTTGTATATATTGGATATGTAATTTTTTATAATAATTTATCATTTAACCAATTTTATATAAAAATTCATTTCATCTTATACCATTCATGTGATTTCAAATCTATCAAAATGGTGATGTCTGGGTTTTTGTTATTATAATTCTCGGAAATTGAGTTATAGCTTCACTTCATGAACTTATTTTACATATTTTGGGGGAATTATTCTCTTTTATTGTATTAGGTGTTATTTTATATTTTTTTTGGAATTTTCATTTCTGCCATATAAAAAATCTTTTTTAATGCCTATTATTTCAATAATTATTATATCTATAGGGGATTTGGACAACTCATATTTTCATTAATAGAGTTTAAATATTATTTTTTATACATCATTCTTTTTAGTCTGATAAATTATTCTATTTAAAATTTCATAATACATTTCCTCTTTTTACTGTGGGTAAAATAATATTTTCAACTCTATTTTTCTTAATGGATTTTTCTCATAAGTGTGAAATGTGTTTAAGAAAAAAATAATCTTTTATAAATAATGTTTTCAATCCGTCAAAATGTTTTTTATTCCTAATTTATTTCTTTATCATTTCTATATCCAAATATATGGGTCTAAAAAAAATTATTTCAAAATATTGAAATGTTTTCCATCCTTTTATAAAAAATTGTTTTATCTTCTACACCACATTACTTATTTAAAACCACTAAATAATTTAAAGGATATATTATTTAATAATATTCATAAAGAAAACATTTTCCATGGATCTAAATTTAATTTTTTTAAAAATGAAATATTAATATGATCTTTTACATCTACTTTTACGACTATGATTAAATAATTTTCTAAAACCCCTTATTTAGTTCTCTTATAGTTTCAATTTTTATGTATAATGTATCTATTTCTTTAGATATTATTTTCCATAAACCCCACTCAAGATGTTATTCTGAAATAATTTTTTTTGGTATTTTGATTTTTATATTCATCCATTTACATTAGTGAGTTCAATTTTTTATTATATTTGGAAGTGTAATCGAACATATTTTTTTCCATGGGTTCATTATGATGAGATTAACTATTATTTTAAAGTGGTAAACATTTTTATAGATGATTTATGGGTGGTATATAATGTCCTATAGTCTATATTGATTGTGATTCCAAGATAAAGAATATACATTGGTTATTAACCCAAGAACACTATGTTGTGGGAATTAGGTGACCATACCTACTCGACTAGGTTATGATTTATTATGATTTATCTTATACTAAATTTATATGTTATATTATTATGATATGATACCATAGATCATGTTTATTTATTATTATTTTTATCTATTATTCCATGGTATTTTCCTGATCATTTGAGACTATATGTCATTCTATTATGCCATTGTATGAAAATAGTAGTATTACATGTTATTTTGATTAAGATATTTCCCTTCTAATGATTTTATATCATATTATTATAATCTAACCCATGATTATATATTAATTATTTCTCCCCTTACTATTTGTATGATATTACTAATTTTATAGTTTCAATTCCCACAATTTTGATGATGAGTATAAATAACAATAAGTATAGAAATTGTCTAGCTTAATGATATTATAGAGAAATGTTCAAAATATTAGTAAAATAAGATTATTATAAATTTGATCATCACATACACTAATTTTTCAATTCATGAGATTTTGTTATTATATTTCAAATTTAATGTTTTATTTATGAATTTTTTTTAAAATAATGATAGGTTCATCACATTTTTTATCATATTCAGTTTTTAATTAAAGTCATTTTAACAATAGATCTTGTCATATGGGTTTGGGGAATTATAGCTAGGTTTAGAAAATGTTTCGTTATTTTATAGGATTTTTATTTTTATTTTGGGGTTTATGATAAGTTAGATTTAGTGAAAAACTAGGCTATAATTCAAAGGTATAATCCTATGTATAAGATACAATCATGAATGTTTGGTAATGTTTTGAGTGAGTGGGTTTCCTTGAAATGACATCCATACTTGGATAATTACAACTGGATGTAGTTACGACATAAGAACATAAGGGAAATCACACTAAAAAGGATGTTGGGTTCTTAACTTTCCCATCACTCATTTCTTAATGAGTGGGCCTTAGACTAGACGCCTAGCTTGATACTCTTATATAATATTCACTGGTTCATAAAATATTATATATAAGAAATTATAAAGTATTTATTATTTTTATTAATTTGGGTTTAAGGATTATGATTGAACTGAGCTTAAATAATCCTTGATTGATCCAAAAATGATTTAGGATGAACTGAAATCTTATATGATGGTTTTGGAGAGTAATACATTTTGAGGTTGAGTTTTTTGAAGATATTTTTTATGATAATTTATTGAGTATGTTAATATTGATTGATCATAATTAACCATATTAGTTCTATAAATAAATGGATTTATGATAAACCAAGTTAATAATATAAATTATGGATAAAGAAATAATTATCCTAATAAGTAACCTATTAGGAGAAAATAATCATTATAAATATTAGGGTTATGATCTACCAACTATATTGTGTTGTGACTAATAAAACGATACTTTAAAAACATCTGAACACACTAAATAATAGAAGGATTAAGTATCAAATATTTTAAGGTGATGAACACGATGAAAGAAATAAAATTTAATTTCCATCATGTAAAAAATGTGGGAATAATCACTCAAATGATTACTTATAAGGAATAATAAAATATATCAAGTGTGGATGGATTATCTATCATGGAAAATTATGTAAAAGTGTTAAAGATATCATAAAATACAATCGATGGTATTAATATCCTAACTAATATGTTATCCATATGATAGAGATTTAATTACAATGAATTTAGGAATAATGAAAATTGATGACCCAATCCATGTTCTAATATAGATTAAAGGTATCAATAACTACTTAAAAAAAGTAATAAGAAAATGATATAAAATATCATCTACTCTAGTGGATCATGATAATTTGACAACACTTATCCTCCTAAAGATATTTTTAGATGATTTATTAGAGTTTTTTCTTGTTTATATAAGATATTTCTTAGGTGAATTAAATAATGATAATAATGATTTTAATACCATATAATTATTATTATTTTAATGATTTCCAAAGTATATGTTTACGAGAACATTACTTGTGAAAATATTAGTATCCGTTCTTTATATGAATTTAATGTGATTTCAGAAATAGGTTGGTTTTCTCTACTCAAAGGAATACACATTTGGAAAAAAGAAATCAAATTTTATATCAACATGTGTTAGTATATAAATTAAGTACTGATTATAAATAACCTATAGGTGATATTTTTAATGTGGGTATTGATACAAATAAGTGATACACTCATTGCAAAAATGGTTAGACAAAAAATAAATGTTTGGGATAATCTTATTCATAGGAAAAATAATATGTTTCACATGTTTCTAATGATTAAATTTCTACATAAATTATATCTTGTGTCATGTATAATGATTTATACCCTTATATATTTACATTATTGGGTTGAAACTAATATTATTGGGATTAATTTTAATTAAGTGGTAGAATTTATGGCCTAGTGATTTTGGAATATATTTTTCTATAAATGATTACTATTTTTGATATCATTCTCTATGTGAATCATATAATGAAAATCGGATAAAAAGTATTAAATGTATAATAATAAAACCTATATGAAAAAATATATATATGTCAATCAGAAACACATACAAAATATGATTATGAAGTTTTAATTTTTTAAAATGATGTTTTTTAATAAATGTTGTTATTCCATAAATATATATATTGTATTTTCATTTAGAATTCAAATTTATAAATTTTATAACCATAATTTTTTTGAATGAAATCCTTTTTTTTATTTCATCATCTGAAAAATAACTTATTATTATTTTAATATATTATTTAAAAATTATATATTTTTAAGTGTACATCTAAAAAATAATGAATTTTTTTCTAAGAATGTAACTTTTATAAAATTATCAAAATAAAATTATAAATTAAATGGTATTAAATATATTTAAGATAGAAAATATATTTATAATTTAAACCAAATCATTTAAAATTTCTATGATGAATTTATAAAACCCATATCTAATGTTTTACAATCTTATGTAATGTTTTTACCTAAAAACTAGATTTATTCACTTGTATTAATATATATTTTTCATTATTTATTAAATTTAAATCCATGATAATGGATTTCATATTTGAGACAAAAACATTAGTGTTTGGTAATTAGTTAAATATCATTTTTAGGCATAAAAATTATATTACAATGATTAATTATAGTTACTCTAATAATGGTAAAACAATTATTTTCAATGAATTGGTTTAATAACATGGTATAGTTATTATGAAATCTAATAAATTAATATATTACAAAAAATTAACAAAATATAATTTGAAACCTATATATACATATATTAACACTGATTCAATATGTAATTATCACTAAATATGATTATGAATAGATATTTGTTAAAAACAATTCTACAGAACTAATTTTATATATATAAAATTATTTAATTTTAAAGATAATTATCAATGATCTATAAATTTAAAATGATTATATTGATCATAAATATTGGTTCATAACATTAAAACTTAATTTCTAAGGGTACATTATATTTTTAATTAAATTCAAATTTCTTGGGAAAAAATATAAATACAATGGAGTTATAGAATTTATGTCACCAAAACATTTATTACTTCACACTTCCTAACCATTTACTCTAAAATAGATTCATTCCATCATTGAAAAGGTAATTATTTTTTAACAATGTTTTATTTTATTCCTTAAAAAAGATGATTAATTATAAATAAATTCATAATTATATCCAAATAATTATATCTAAAATAAATCATCTATATTAGAACATAAAAAATATACCCATTTCCAAGAATATTTTCTAATTACAAAAATCCAAGTGATGGAGCCTGAATGCTTCATCCAAGGCGGAATATATAAAGAGAGTGGTAATTCCCTCAACCTGGCTCTATTATTTATTTTATTCTTATCATTTATCAAATACATTATAAAAAATTAATATAATATACCAATTGTATAATTAATATATTGAAATTTTACTATACTAATGGAATATCTATTTTATACCTTCCTCCAAGACCATTAAAAAAATAATGATTATGTAATTATTACATATATATTATAACTTCTGTGAATGAAATGTTCTATTTATCATAATGATCATTCATAGATAACAAAAAATAGTTATTTAAGAGAAAAAATAAAATTTTAATAACATTATTTTTATTTTCGAACAATAATTATCTTATTTTTATATCCCTTTTGGTTTTATGGAAAATAATTGTGATGTTTATGTGTAAATTTGTATTACCTCCTCCATGGAACATCATTTTTTTTAAATTACTAACTAGCATGTATAACTAAAAATGTTTGTTTACTTTATGAAAATTGTATTTACGACACTATTAATATTACGTAATGATAACATTATATATTATATAAGTGATATTAACAATAATTGTTCATAGTAAATTAACTACCTTTTATGACCATATCTATATTCCATTCCAAATTTAAATACATTGTTGGATAACCCATGGATAGGAATAAATTTTATTCTCAAGAAATATTAGATCAATAAAGCCTCGAAAATTTTAGATATAATGACATTATATTTTAACACCTCTTTCCTAGGTAAATATATAGAGGAACTCTTAGAGAAATTAATAAAACCACCTCATGAAACTGATATATGTGAAAAATATTTAATAAAAAAATAAAATATCATAATAAATAGACATAAAAAATGAAATATATAAGGAAATATTTGATAATAATTTTTTTATTAAACATAATTTGATTAATCTATAAATTAGGTTCACACACAAAATGAATGAGGGGCCAATGTAAGGTTAATGTGACTATACATTTAATTACATGATACATGTTTGATATTACACACCATTATTTTATTAATATTGTTAATTTTATACCATATTTCCTTCATTTATAGTGTGTATGAATAGTTTAGTCATATTTTAATGTGCATTTCAGGGTAACCAACTTATTCTTTTTTTATTCTGACATTTCCATTACCATAATGATTTTTTCATCATAGTTTTTCTTCATTGAGATATGACGTGTGTTCAATGCTTGGTTACATTTTTTGGTTGATATATTTGACATGAATTTTTTTATGACAATTTTTTTAAATATACGGGGTATAAAAATCCATCTATTGTTCTACTTTTTATGTGTTCTCAATTTGGGTGATAAAAATAATGTAAGGGTTTTTGTTAACATAATTATCATTTATTGGGTTATGGTTTTTCTAATTGAACATATTTTAAATAAGGTTTGTGTTCTTAATTTTGGTTTTATTCTGTCTTTTTTCCCTTAGGTTTTTTAGGACAATATTTTTTACCATATAAAGCCCATTAAAAATATCTTTTTATTCATGAATTATGATATCCAGAAGGGTTGTTTTTATCAAATATTTTCATTGAGTTCTAATATTATTTCTTTAGTATTGTTCTTTAACATTTGATAACATCTTTTATTTATTTTTTATTAATATATTTCATACATTATCTCTCTCTAAAATGACTATTTAAATTCATAGAATCTTTCCTTATGAATTCCATGGTCATAAAATTGTAAGGTTTTCAATAAAATATCTCTTTTTTTTAAAATATAGTTTTACCTTCATTTCTATGTTAATTATTACGAAAAACATATTTTGTTTCTTATTTTGAAATCCAAATATATGTCTACTCATGCGACCATTTTTTTCTATTTGATATTTTAAATTTTTTTTAGTACATATTTTTATTATATAGGTTTCAAACAATGGTATATCAAAATATTAATAAAATTAAACATCATTTCATAAAAAATTATTTTTCCTTCCACTACACATTCTTTATTGGTAGCTGTTATATTTTTATGAATATAATTCCAAAGACCCTTTATAAAAAAAATTCATAAAAATGTTTTACCTTCACCTTTTATAAATTTACTTTCGAATGATATCCATAACTTATTCTTTAAAAAATGGTAATTTTTTTCCAAAAACATTTTTATTGTTTTCGTACCATATTCTTGTTTATATATAAAGGTTATATATCCTTGGAAATTATTTTTCATCACTTCACAATAGATTTTATTCTAAAATAATAATTTTGGGTGTTTGTTTCATTTAATATTTATATTCTGGGGGTCAATTTGGTGATATCATTAGAAAATATTATATAGAAGAATTTAGATTTTGGAACTTTTTAAAGGAATTAATATTAATTAGAAATTAATTTATTTTAAATGTTTCCATTTTGTTAATCAACCTAATTCCTCCCCATTAAATACATGCTTATGGAATGTTCACAGTTTTAGCTGTATAACCTTGTGAATCTAGAGTTTTCCATTTGAGATTTCGAGGAGAACCCACTGGCGGATGATGACGAAGTGATAGATCGACGCATTTCAGATTCGATAATCCTCTCCAACGACTGCGATGTTGCACAATTCTATAAATGAATTGTGTTAGGGGTTTGATATTTTTATATATTTCTTCCCCATTATTTGATTAAACGAAGAATGAAGATCAACCCATGAACAGGTTGATCCACAGATCCTACGTTCTTTCTAAAGGGTTATTATTTCTTATTTTTTCTGGGGAATTAATCCATTCTAGTTTTTTCTGTTGTTTTGAGTTTTACCCATTTTATCATAACCACCGGTGCAGATCAATGTCGTGAATAAAGACAACAATTGTCTTTTCGTCTTTTGATTATTGATTTTGTTCCTCTATTTAACTCCACGTTCATTACGTTCTTCACAAGGTTATGAGATTTGTATCGTTGCATGCCCTCTTCTCAAGGAAACGATCCCAAATTGATGATCCAACATCACGATGACTAAGAAGAGGTACGATGGCAATGGGGGATGATGAATTTGCTCAAAATGAAGGAGATAGAGAGAGTTCTTCACACGGTTGGATTGATACGTGTCTCAGTGGCCGATCGAAGTCCTGAAAACTATAGAGGTGACTTTGGGAGGTCAGGGAGACCTTAACATTCTAGTTTCATGGAATATAGATTGTTGGATCAAATTTGAGAGCAACACCGAGGCACGGTGGAGCAGGTTTTCATTTCTATAATTTTCCAGACCACACAGCATGTACCCCGATGAACAAGTTGTGTGGTACCGAAGGCAGCAACTAGGGTTTCACTTGGCATGTGATGAAGAACACGATGTTCCTTCATAAAGACATGCATATGTTCCCCACCCAGCAGTGGATGGAGTCCCGGGTTGCGTGAATCATAGACACAGCATGTGACCATTGTCACATGGTGTGTGGGTCCTTACATGGGGCTCAATCTGTATCTCTGATTATACATGGACATGGGGTGGAGTACATGACATGTACTCCACCAAAAAGCCATACGAGGCCAGTAATGCGGGTCTCCCCAAGAGCCGATTACATGGGTTGGAATACAATGTTTAAGGCCGTGTACGAGCACAAGTCCAGCATATATGAAGTGGACCCCAAATACCTTGACACGGCTTGGTATCCTTCTTACATGTCGTGTATTTTCGTTTTACATGACAATCCTTATGACATTGTAGGTTTTACACAAGTAGTACCTGGGGTTAGAAGACACATCATGTGACACTTCTACACATTGTGGATATCTCAGTACATGGATTAATCTTCTTGTTCACCATTCCATGGACATATCCCATCTGGGTTAATGTCCTTTTTTCTTCCATTGATGATCAGGTGTTGTTTCCATCCTTAGAAGTATGATCCCTTCAGAAGGACTTTCCAAGATAGAGTCAGGTATCCCTCCGAGTGGCCTGAAGAGAGATCCTCTATCAATTCACGACCCTAGGTAGAGTTAGGTATCAACGTAACTAATCCTACATGATGTCGATCCTCTAATTAGATGGTGAATCCAGACAAGTCGTGGTATCGAATAAGGCCCCAGAAGAGATCCTCATTTGTGTATTGTGATCTTTTCCCACTTAGGAGTGTGTTCTCCCGGAATGAGTGTATTTATCTCTCATGGCCTTTCCCAATGATGAGTAATCCTCAGACAAACGTCATCAAGACCATCAAACTTGTGGATTGAGTTCTCCCACACCAGTGCTTCATGGAGCTTTCGAACTAAATCTCAAGCAGTGGCATGCAGTTGTGTACCTTGTCTCTAGACTATGAGTCTGCGTTTTGAGTATATATAGACTGTGTTTCTCATATTATATTCTATGTAGACATATACTATGTAGAGATAACTATACCATTAATTTTCATATTACTTTTTTTTGGGTTCCTCTATTGATTATTGTTATACTCACACATGCATGGGATTTTCCCACACAAGTCATATCTTGTGCTGACGATAGGCCATTTGATAGATTCAAGGGTGGAACCATACTAGACCGGGATTTATGAGTTCCCTACAGGCCGAGGTGTTCCTACGTCTATGAGTACCACTCCCAAAACCTCTTTGTGCTTAGAGGTTGAACTTTTTGGTTTTCAGACACCTGTTATTGTGGGTTTTTATGATTACCCAGTTTAACATTCTGCACTTTACATCCCTTGTACTCTTTTGGTTGGGTTTAGTTATAGGCATGTGTTTTTTTTTCCATTGTGGTTTTTAGATATTGCATTTTTTGGAATTGGAGTGTGTGCATGTGTAAAGGGACATAAGAAATGCATCCAATGTTAGATATATGCCTACTTGGTGCTAGTCTGCGGCCCCTGGTCTATTGGAGAAGGGCCTAGGGATCGTGTTATGAGCCCCACTGGGACGTGTCAGGATAGAGTGGTATCATAGGTGGACGATTCTACCTTAGGACAAATAGTATGTGTAATCGATTTTGGGAAATGGTGTTGTGCATTTCATACTCGGCTTTCAGGCTAGAGACTCCAGTTTTGGTGTGGGTGGCTAACGTATCTATAAACCTGGACTATGATAACCTTCTTTTCGACACAGTACATGAAAACACTAGTTGAGGGAAATTAAAATAATAGAACATGAATTATATATAAATTGGTTCTATTTTCCATGTCCTTTGTGTCATATATCAAGATATATTCATTAACCATGGTACATCATATTTCCATAAAGGATGGATCCACGAAAAATACCCTCTAGGATTATGTAGCTCGATCATCAGGATGAACCCCTCTGTGATGAGGCTTCAATAAATGAACAGTTCCCCCATGCGTTACCTCAAAGTGGTGCACCTACTATCCCATCACCAGTGGAGTAGCCTGTGATTCTTGCACTACCGCCAGACGATGGGTGCAGGCAGAGCATGCTCTATGGGTTCAAGAGACAGAGACCCCTCAGGTTCTGAGGTGAGCCCGACCCTCAGTCAATAGAGGAATGGCTTGAGGTGGTGACTAGAGTTTTCCATCTATGGGGGACACCAGAAGACCAAATGTTGATCTCGTGAGCGAGCCTTCATCACGGATCATCGGGATGATGGTAGAGTCTAACCATACAGACTCATGATGAGGATAATCCTTCATGGATAGCATTCGAGTGACTCTTCATGGAGTATTTCACTCCGGTTACGTTGAGAGATGTGCATATATGGGAGATTCATTATCTTCAGAAGGGCTGTCTAATAGTAGATGACTATTAATCATGGTTCACCAACCTCTCCAATTACTCAATGGATGTGGTCATAGATCAATACTTCTGAGGAATGATCATTGACTGAGGTCTACGATGGGACATCCGAGCTAGTGTCGTTCCTCTATGCATTTCGACATATGCTGGAGTTCTCGAGTGGGCCTTGGTGATCGAGAGATTCTTGGCAGGGTAGAGACAACCGACATCAGTTAGTAGTAGGCATACAGGTGATAAGAACTCGATAGTAGGGAGTCAAAATCATGAATAGGGATCAGGATGTGGGAGATGTCACAGGAGTACCCATGACAGAGGATCCACAATCCATGGCTCTCACGATATCTCCAGTCAGCCTAAGGAGAGGCAATGTTACTCGTGCGATGGTAGGGGACATCTCTATTGAGACTGTCCAATCGGTCGAGCTGTAGATAGGGAAGCAATGGATGGACCACCAAGGCAGATACAGAGAGTGGATCAGATAGACTTTCCACGAGACATAGGTTTCAGAAAAGTAGGGAGAGCTACAGGTAGTGGGAGACTCTTGAACCTACTTCCGCCACGACCCCGAGGAGTCTTGCACCAGGCTCCGAGAGATGGGGGACATAGGGCAAGGACAACTGCATGCAATCGAGGAATATGACCCAGGCACACCATGTATGATCCGAAGTACTATATGTGTTTTCTCAACATTATATTCCGTACTTATAGACATACGTTCCAGTCATTCCTTCATCGCCACATGTCTTGTGAAAAACCATGATATTCTGAGAGACTTATTGACTCAAACCTTATTCTTAGAGACACCAATGGGAGGATACTTGATGATCACACACATTTTGGAGACAATGTGATTGTACCCTTCGAGGTCAGAGTTTCGATTGGAATCTCTTTGTGGCAGCGTTAAGTCCTTATGACATCATTCTCTGTATGGATTGTCTATATTCGGTGTATGCCTAGATTAACAATTTTGGAGAAGAGTGTGGTGTGTATGCATCTATGGGATGAGGTTTTCCTTTTTGTTGAAAAGGAGACCTAGGTAGTAGAGAATGGGCTAATGTATAAGAAGTTTCAACCGACCACATATGAGTTAGCTATCCTTACCCCCATAGTAGTTGGTGTTCCGAGTTTCCAATTCCTAGCAGTAGTGGAAGAGTATGATGATTTCTTTCTCGAATATGTTCTAAGACTACCTCCCTGTTGGGAGATCGTCTTATGCATCAGCATAAACCTTAGTAAAACAATGATTTTCTCACCATCATATCAGATGGATCTCATAGAGATTCTAGAGAAAAGGGTGAAGTTGGAGGATTTGTAGAGCAAGGGTTTCTTAAGACCATGTGTTTCACCATTGGCAGCCCTAGTTTTGTTTGACAAGAAGGAATAGGATAGTTTGAGGTTGTTTGTGGATTACCAGTGCTTGAACCAGGTGATATTGAAGAACAAGTATCGACTACCAAGGATCAGACACCTCTTCGATCATCTAATAGGGTCCTAGTGGTTCTCAAAGGTTAAACTTTGATCAAGTGACCACCAGTTACAAGTACAGGATGAGGATATACTAAAGACGTCTTTAATATGTAGATATGGTAACAAGGAGTACTTGGTGATGCATTTTAGTGTGAGGAATGTCCCCATAGTGTTCATGAGACTTATTAACTGGAAATTCCAATAATATTTGGATAGTTTCATAGTGGTATTCATTGATAAAATCCTTGTTTATTTGGCGTTAGAGGAGGTTCACACGAGATACCTAAAGATTGTTCAAGACGTACTCTGAGAGCACCATATTTATCGGAATCCTTCAAAGTTCCATTTTTGGATTCATGAGGTACATTTCCTAGGACATGTCATCTCAGCAGATGGAGTTGCTATGGACCCTACCAAGGTGGAGGCAGTGTTAGCATGGGAAAAACCTCAGAGTGTGAAGGAGGTATTGAGATTCATTGGGTTGGTAGGATATTACCAGAGATTCATTCCTGATTTCTCTTGGATATCATCACTGATGCAAGCCTTGATTAGAAAGGGGAGACCCTTCTTGTGGACACAAAAGTTCTAGCAGGATTTCGAGCGGTTGAGAAATAGTTTGATGAGTGCCCTAATTTTGATATTGCCGGAGGTGGGTATCGGGTACGTAGTTTTCTGCGTCGCATCAGATGATCGGGATTGGATATGTCCTGATGCAGATAAATAATGTGATTGCTTATGTTTCATGCTAGCTTAGGCCACATGAGCATAAAAATGTGACCCATGATCTCCAGTTGGTAGTTGTAGTCTTCGTATTGGAGATGTGGTGACACTACCTTATGGGCAAGAATTTTATCATCTACTCTGACCACAAGAGACTCAAATACATATTCTCATAGAATGATCTAACTTTGAGATAGAGGAATTGGCTAGAGTTCCTCTTAGACTACGATTTTGAGATCATCTATACAATTAGTATGTGGAACAAGGTGGAAGATGATCATAGCAAGAGATCGAGCTCGCAGCTATTGAGTGAGGTGATAGAATAGTTGGCCTCATTACATTTATCCTTCATATATAGATAGGATAAATTATACCTTTATTCAATAGTTGACACCCCCACCAATCCTTTACCGAGCTAGTGAGGCACAGCTAGAGGATTTCAACTTTGAGGCTTTACATCCTTAGTTATCCATAAGACATGATCTTAATGGATATTTGTAAGGTGGGGAGCATGTTCATATCTTTAGAGGTTGCATTGTTGTTACATTGACATTGTGGGAGGAGGTCATGTGGGAGTTTCATACATCCCCCTTGGTTGAGCATCCTGGATTTGAAAAAATGTATCATGACATCTGGATTCAGTTCAAGTGGTAAGGAATGACAAGTCAGTAGCAAGGATCATTTCTTGATGCCTTAAGTGCTGGCATTTAAAGGCTGAGCACTAGGTTCCAGCGAGATTTGTTCACCCCTGGAAGATTCAAAGTGGAAGTGTGATGGAATATCGATGGGCTTCGTGATGGGATTAACATGGACATCCAATGGTCATGATTCCATCTGGGTGATCATTGACTGAATCACCAAGTCATCCCACTTCCTATCCATCAGGGAGTAGAGTTCTTTATAGAGCCTGGGTTGCCTCTACGTGAAAGATATAGTTCATCTACCTGGAGTCCATTCGATAGTAATCTGTGATCGAGATGGATGCTTCACATCTATGTTGTGGAAGTTATTGAATGAGGATTTTGGGACTCTATTATGCTTGAGAACATCGTTCCATCCTCACACAGATGGTTAGATGGAGAAGACTATTCATGTTATGAAGGATATGTTACGGGCCTATTTCTTGGACTTTGGTCACAGTTGGGAGGACCACCTAACACTTATGGAGTTTTCATACAATAATATCTTCTACTACACCATTTGTATGGAATCATTCAAGAATTTATATGGGACACCCTTTTGGTCACTACTTTGCTGGACCGACCCCATAGATTTCGTGCTCATGGGTCCAGAGTTGGTGCGAGCTACCATCGAGAAGGTGAAAATCTTCCAAGAGTGGATTAGGACTGCATAATGAAGACAAAAGTCTTATGAAAACAAGTGATAGAGACCTATGGTGATCGAGGAGGGAGAATTTATCTTCCTTTTGGAATCGCCTCAACATGGGTTACTGATATTTGGCTAGGACGGAAAGCTATATATGAGGTTCATCAGACCTTTCCAGCTACTATGAAGAGTTGGCGAGGTGTTATATCGCTTTACTCTACCAATGAAAGTGCACCGAGTATATGATTTATTCAACATGTCACAACAGAAGAGGTATGTGCATAACAAATCGCACAACATTGACTAGGGTGAGCTGGACATCGAGGATGGAGTGACCATTGTCGAGTACCCTGTGCAAATCAAGGATCAACAAGAAAGGATCTTTCATGGCAATTGATTCCCTTTGTGTGCATCTGGTGGCAACATGACAATATTCAATAGAAACGTGGGAGCTGGAGGCTCAGATCTGTGCGAAGTACCCACATCTTTTTTAGTAGCCAATTGTTTTAGCTTTTTAAGGATTCAAATACCTAAGGTAGGAAGAATTTAATGTCTTATATTTTCTATGTATTATTTTATTTAATGATTATATGGATTTATTTTGAGAATATTATTTTTGACAGTGTGTCATTTCGAGCCGTGAAGTTCCCAGAATAAATGTTTGAAATAAATGAATGGTTTAAACATTGTTCTCGATCAGTTTTCCTAGAAAAGTGGAATTACATATAAAGCAGTCTCCTGATCAAAAATATTAAGGCACTGTTGCATTCGGAGCATCGACTTTACTGTAGGCAGGGCCTAACATCGACTGGCACGGGTCGGCTACAAAAGTTAGTTTTTGGACATTTTTAAATGAAATAAAAATAATTTGGAAATTAATTTATTTTAAATGATTCATTTTTGCACAAATTCCTAATTCCTCCACTTTAAATATATGATTAAGGAATTTTTTCAATGTTTTCCGCATAGACCTTTGAATTTAGAATTTTCCACTGGAGCTTTGGAGGAGAACCCGTTGGTGGACAATGATGACATGATCGATCAACACATCTCAGATTCAACGATCCCCGCCAAGGAACGTGACATGGTGATCATTATTCAACCAAATTAAGGTAGGTATTTGCTATTTTTATTTAGTTATTCCCCCTTATTTGATAAAATTATGAACACAGATCATCCCATGAATAGGTTGATCCATAAATCTTATGTTCTTTCAGAACGGTTATTATTTTTTATTTTCTTCGGGGAATTAATCCATGCTATTTGTTTTCAAATTTTGTGATTTTGCTCAATTGGATCTTACTAATGGGAGTAGATCAAATCCACAAATAATGAAAATAGAGGTGCATTACTCTTTTGTTTGTTGATTTCATTCTTCATTTTAACTCTCTGTTCTTTTCATTATTCGTGGGGTTATGAAAAAAGGTTCATTGCACATATATTTTTCAATTTAATGATCCAAAATTGGAGATCCAATATCCCGACGACCTAGAGAAGCTGTGGTGACAATGGAAGATGACGAATCACCTCAGATTGGGAGAGGGAATTCTTCAAGCGTTCTTTGCATGGGCGGATCGATACTCATTTTCAGGGATGATCAGAGGACTGAATACAAAAAAGAAAACATTGGGATGTTAGGGCAACATTAGCTTTCAATTTTTGAGGAAAACAAACTGTCAGATCTGTGATCGGAGCAACCCCAAGGCATGGTGGATTAGGTTTGCATTTCTAGAATTTTCTTGAAGGCCCGGTGTGTACCCTAAACAACACACCATGTGGAACCAATAGTGGCATCCTGGTTTTGTGCATGACATGCGATAAAGAACATGATGTGCCTCTAAGAAGACATGTCGTGTGGGCCCCACCGAGTAGCGGTTGTAGCCCTGGGTGATAGGAAGCGTAGACACAGCATGTGACCACTATCACATGGCCTGTGGGTCCTTAAATGGGGGTCAACATGTATCTCAGATGATAGAAAAACACGGGGTGGAGTACATTCCATGTACTCCACCACACAGCCTTACAAGGCCAGTAACATGGGTCACCCTATGTGCCGATTACATGGGTTGCAATATATGGGTTGACGATGTGTACGAACACATGAACATCATACATTAAGGGGACACCATATTCCATGACACAACATGTGATCTTTACTACATGCTATATAGTTCTGTTTTATATGAAAAGGCTTATGACATTGGTCGTTGTACATGGGAAGTACATGTGGTTAGAAGACACGTTGTGTGACACTTCTACATGCCTTGTACGTCTCAGTACATGTCTTGATATTCTTAACCACCGCTCCTAGGATAGATTCCATTTGGGATAGTGCCCCTTTTTATCATTCTTCTGAAGTTCAGGTTTCGTTTACATCTACATGAGTATGATCCCTTCACCAGGACATTCCGATATAGAGTTAGGTATCCCTCAAAGAGGCCTGAATATAGATCCTCTATCCATTCATGACCATAGGTAGAGTTAGGAATCAACATGACTAATCCTACATGATGTCGATCTTCTAATATTCAGGTGAATTTGGATGAGTCACAGTATCCACCATGACCCTGGCAGTGATCCTCATATGTGTATCTTGATCTTTTCCCACAAATGGATGTGTTCTCCCAGAATGAGTGTATCTATATCTCGTGGCCATTTTAGACAAAAGGTACTTTTCAGATGGACGTCATCAAAACCATTAGACATGTGGTGTGAGTTCTCCGAAATGATTGCTTTATGGAACCTTCGAACTGAATCCCTAGCAGCGACATGCAGTTGTGTGATATGTCTCTAGACTACGGGTATATGTGTTGAGTATATCTGGATTGTGTTTCTCCTATTATATGTTCATTAGACATATACTATGTAGATATGACTGTAACATTACTTTTTGTATTGATTTGTGGTTTTTGGGTTCCTCTACTTAGAATTGTTATACTCACCCCTGTATGGGTTTTTCCCGCATGTGTCATGTATTTTGCAGGAGAGTGGCATTTCGACGGAGTCTAGGGCATGCCAGGACCAGACCGGGCTTTCTGAGTTCCCTATATACCGAGGTGTTCCTACGACTATGAGAAGTATTCCATGTACCTCTTTGTGATTACAGGCTGTACTTTTTAGTTTAAAGACTCTAGTTTTTGTGGGCTTGTATTTTGGCCCAATTTTATATTCTTCACTTTACATCTGTTGAAATATGTTGGTTGGGGTTAGTTTTATGCATGCGTTTTGTTCTGTTGTGGGTTTTACATTTCTGAATTTGTGGGCTTGGAGATGTGTTCCTGTGTACAGGTACATAGGAATGGCCTCTCATGCTAGAGATATTCCTACATGGTGATAGTCACTTCCCCTGTCCTATTAGATGTGGGATTTGGGAGTCACAGCCTGAGCCCCATTAGGACGGGTCATGAAAATTTATGATTAGATGAATGATTATTTTCTATTGGTACACATACGTATGTATGAATTATGGGTGGTAATATTAATAATAAGAGAGTACATGTGAGGTAGTCCCAAACCCAATAGGGAGCACGAGTTTTAAGCCCATGCCTAAGGGTACACAGTTGGTGAGCCAAATCCCAAAAAGGCACAATGATTATAGCCCAATCCCAAGAGTTTACATGGGTTGTGAGACAATGACCATGTAGGTACAATGATTTTCATCAAAATACCATTAGATTATTAAAATTATGTTTCAATTCCTACTCTATAAGTTTATTATTTGTTATGATTTATTTTGTGCCACATATATATGTTATATGATTTTGTTATGCTATTATGGATCAGGTTTATTGTTTCATGTATCTTCACTCATATTTCATGGAATACATTTGATTATTTGAGAAAAAATGTTAATATATTATACCTTTTCTACCGAAAATACTGTTCTATGATCTATTTTATAATATATTTCACCAATGCTATAGTTTTATTCATTTTATTATAAAGTAACTTGTGATGATATGTTGTTGAGTTTTCCCCTTATTGGGAATTTGAGATAACTCATTACTTATGTTTTAATCCCACATGCTATGAAGATGATTATAAATAATTAGAATAAAAAAATAGAGTCAAATGTGGCTCAATTATTGTAAAATGTTTACAAATATTTTAAAATAAATTTGTTAGCTAGAAGATCCTAAAATATAAAAAATCATTCATTCTTGAGATTGTGTGATTTTTTATGAGATTGTTTTAACAAATAAAAAAATTTAATATAATGATAGGTTCATTTATCTCTGTATAGAAGACAATTTTTAAATAAGTCATTTCTAGAACAAGATTTTGGAGTGTGTGTATGGGGTGAAATATTCTAACCCTTTTGAAGACATTGTATTTTAGGAATTTAAGGGTGAGATCATACCACTACGGATTATGATGTATGAGTTAATTATAGTATGGGGTTTCATTATTCCCAATTTGTATCATCGTTCTAGCATTGGGAGAAAAACCCTGGAGGTGATATACGATTCTAGGGTCGGTGTTTTCCCCCTCGATAACGTAATGATGATGTTTCCTCGATGCTATTTTATCCCTTACGATGCCTATAATTCATGATCAAAGAAATACATCAATATTCGAAGAAGGTATGATAGACCATATGAGTCTTCTTATAACTTGAGGGTCAATGTTATGTATTATTTTATGATTTTGTACTTTATTTATTTACATTGACCACAAGAAACTTTTCATACATTACAGATACCAATTATGTTTATAGAGTTATATTTTATATATATATGCACATATATGAGATACTAATCATAGAGGGGATAATATGGAATATATATCATCAATTAGGATTAGAACCCTAGAGTTGTAATTGAATTTCATATGAGATACCATGTATATGTATATATATGAGAACACTATAGTGGGTGTTTTGGAATGTGATTTTATATTTTGTATCAAATGATTGAGAAAATATGATGGTATTTAAGTTATAGTTGTTTAATATGTGATTGGTGGTCTGGGTGGGTGATCCTAGTGATGTTGAGATATAATAGAAGATATTGGTGAGTCTGGTGTCGTAATTTAATTGTACAAAACATTCCTATTATTGGAATTCAAGAGTTTTGATATTTTAATGTCTCCTAAGGTATGTCTAATACTAGCCTTGTGAGTGAATTTATAAATATATTTTATGGGAATATTATTTATTTTTTAACATGATTCATCATAGGTGAAATCATATTTTTGTTATATGCATGTAGATAAATTTTATGTTGTGAATGTGAATAAACATGTGTTGTATGTGTTGTGGTATGTATAAAAACTATGTGATGCATGGTGAGATGCTAATATGGGATGAAATAATAATATTAATTGGAAATTACTAAAGATGGTATGCTTTATATAGAATTGAGATGATCTTTTTAGACAGTTTTTTAAGAAGGCCATGTGGATGTAGACTACAATAATGGATTTTTTATCAATAAAAAATAATATTGAAATGAAAATCATGATGAATGGTGTGGTGTTATTAATGGAAATCAAGGAAAATTATTGGCAGGAATTAAGACCCCCTCTAAAACATCATGGAAGAGGTTTTTATGTAACACCCCAAGATTTCATAGTGTGTTATTTCTTCAAAATAATTCAATAACTTTCACTACATGCAACACCATGTTCAAGCACACCATGACTTACCAAACAAGCCGTTCAAAAGAGGTTATGAATATTATTAGATAAATTTTAATGTTTATATAATCCTTATAATTTTAGAATCCATATTATGAGTTTCTTAGATATAATGCAAGAACAAATTCATTTTCAGTATTGCACTTTTATCAACTTTAATAGTGAACCCTTTTTAAATACTATATTTTAAACTTTTTGACTAAATGGGGACATCAAAAATTTAAAATGAAACATCCCAAGCTTCCACGGTACGCTTTCTTTGAATAAAACAGTAGCGTGTGTTGTACGCAACCTTGAGTTTTAACACACACCACAACCAATCAAACTAGCCGTTATGAATAGTAATACCTAATTTTTGAAATTATATATATTTTATATTTAAAAATGGACTTCATTTTTGGATTCGGAATATCGAAATTATCCTAGGGTGAAATTTTGTTACTTTTCGGATAACTTTTATATTTTGATGAATAGTGAAAATTACTAAATTTTAATTAAAAACAACTTTTTTTATCAAAATAATTAATAGTGATAAATTATGAATTTGAGTGGTTTTAAAGTATATTTAGAATATATTTTTACCATTTAATATAATGTTGGTCATTGGACATAATTTTACAATTAAACCGAACATAAACGAGTGTCAATCTTTTGATAGTTATTATCTCTTAAAAACACGCTTTTTGTTTTGACAGCGGGATTTAATTTTAAATTAATTTCTTCCACTTCTGTGTTTTGAATTTAGGAAAATGGATTCGATATTTGGAATCAGGATGTTAAAATTGTGTAAATAGGTAACTTTTATTTTTAGACATTTTGAATAATTACTGCGGTAAATATTTTATTTACCATGGTTAAGGGTAAATCCGGTAAATAAGGGTTAAAAAAAATAATATTATAATAATACTAAATTACCCTAAAACGTGTCTTAACCCTATTGGTTGATACATGGTCGACCATGGGAATCTTTGGGTCTATTTTGGGACCCCATGGATCCACTTGTAAGTGATAATGACACTTTATTTTAATTTAGTTAAAATTAATACAAAAATGACACAAGCATATATCTTTTAGAAAAACAATTGTTACATAGGGTTATATATGTTTGATTTTAGATTATAAATATTCATTAGAAAGCTAAAAAGATTTTCTACATAATGATATTTTATTTATAATTTTTAGACATTAAATAATTTATTTTATTTATGACACAATGATGATGAAGTAATTACTATAATAGTGAAAAATTAAAATAATTGATATTATAAACACCCAAATAAATATAATATGAAACTTTTAATGAATTAAACTAATTTTCTAGGATAATATGATATATTAGGATTGATTTAATTGACTTTTTTCGAAGTAATAAATCTGTTATGAGTTTCACAAAAATCAACTATTGAATAGTGTCAAAATTGACATAAAAGAGTTCTTAAAACAAATATTATATTATTAATTGATATTAAATTCCTAAAAATCTAAGGTTCGGCCAAGAGACTTATATTATGATATGTTAATCATTAATGGACTACTTGGGTGTCGCTTGGATGTATATAGTAAGTTTATTAACCATATTATATAAAAATACAAAGAGACATTGTAAAAGTGAAACTAATTAACTTAGAGTTAATACTTAAAGATAAGGTTAATATAAGTACCCAAACCTGTCTAAATTCTATTGGATGAGTTGTTTTCGACCTATCCCCACCTCAACCTTTTAATAGTCAACTTTGGAGCCTTTGGAAACCGAATATGAATTTATTATAAATTAATATTTCTAGCTTTTCCAAAGGTGCCCCTCACCCCTCTTATAAAAGGGAACTCCTCCTTCTCATTTCCTCACACCTCTCAAGCCACTTGGCTCGTCCAAACACTGCCCAACTAAGCTCCCCACATCCCTCTCCTCCTCCTTGAAGCTTCCCCTTAGGCATAAAGCATTTCAAGAAGTCCTTTGGTTCCAACCAAAGTGAGTTACCTAAATTAAAGGTAACAATTTCTCTTAAAGTATTTTCATTTATTTTGCTTCTCCAACCCCCAAAATCTTTTTATTTCCTTTATTTTATAACAACACCAGTATCCTCAATATACTAGTATGTTGTTATAAGAAGGATTCAAACTACACATTCACACAACTCCATCTAATGGATGATGAACATAATGTTTCTGTGGATGGCAAACTAACGCCTCACGAAACGATGATTGTTCAAATACATCTTACCGCCTCTCATGGTGGCCATTAGGATGGCACTGTAATTAAATATGATATTAATGATATATATTCTATATATAAGCTTCTGTAATTCCATTTTATTTCATACCATTATTCGTTTCATGTTGTATATACATACGATAATTTCATTTGAGGAAGTGCGGACTACCGCCCCCTTAAAATGATATGACTCGTTCATACCACACATGGAACGTATAAAGGATGGTGTAAATGAACTTAAGTAACATATATAAAATATTATATTATAATGGAATAGTAATATACCTATGTATAATTTGGATTCGATTCTTTTAAAATAAAAATTAAATGGAAGTAGCGTTCGTGCGTACGTACGGACTACCGTCTCCACGAACGCGATGAGATTCATTCTCCATCGTATAATTTGATGATTTAAAAATGATGTTTAAGAACATGATACCATTCTGGATATGAATAATATACATCCCATTAATAACAAATATGTCTCACATAACAACGAATATAAAGTAAAATGAACCCGTTAACACCCGAAATGACGATAATTCTAAAATATTATTAACAAATCAATGATAAAAGATCATATATGATGTCATATTAAAGTAAATGATTCTTTTATTATTCAATAACAATTATTTCACCATTATACATGAGGTAAACCTACCATCGACCAAGGAAAAAGTACAATGTAAGGGTTTTCTTATCTCACTTTTAATTCCGTGAGAATTCCATTGATCACCACTTAATTATTGCATGTGGTGTATGTGTACTGCCCATGATCATATTCATTGTGTAATATACTTTAATTTATGGGTATTTACATCATCATGGTATGATACTTCTTTCATGGGTGTATGTTTCGTAAGTTACCTAATCGATAAGGGAATTTGAGATTTCAATTTCCACTCATTTGGCTTTACACATATTTCATTGATTATATTACCCCAAGATTATGTGTGGAATCACTATTCATTTGATTATGTCATAATTTCCACTCCCCTTCCTGTGGATAGAAGTTTGATACACATAATCACTCCATTGGTAATTCTCAAGTCATTGATATGAATTTGATAAGAGTAATTCTCCATTTGTTGAGTTAAACATCCAATTCGTTGGTATTGTTTTTTTACAAGAATATGTGTGAATGTCCTTTGATTGTTTTACACTGAATATCCAATCATATTTAGTGTATTTATATTTGTCACACATAATTATGTCATTGATTTATCCTTAACCTAAGGATACAACCTTTTTGAGAAATTTCATCTCAATTTACATTCCATTGAGACTTCTTTGATGATATACACCAAATCACTTCTATGTGGTGTATATAATGTACTTTGACATAGTATATCATGAATTCCATTTTTCTCCTGATATTACAATGTTTTGATTACCTCAATTATTTGTATTCAAGTGTCTCTCTTTTGGTTAGAAACTCTAACCAAAATACCATTTTAAAATGTTTTAAAGAATTATTCTTCTAAATCATGCTCATTAATGTCCATATTTTAAAAATGGTTTTAAGGATTTATTTATATGGACATTAAAGTTTTAAAATTAAAACTCCTTTTAAAAGTTTCAAAGTGGTATGGGACACTTTGATTCAAAAATATACTTTTAAATGGCTTCTTGACAAATAGTGTGACTTTTAAATGTTTTCAAGAAAAGGGGGATATTTCTCTCAAATAGTTTTGATGATTATTTTCATCTATGTCAACATCCTTCATTATTATTGATTGAGGTTAATGTGATACAATACAATCTTCCATATTGTATCGAATGAATTATGTTTTACTGTGGATGTGCTATTTTTATACCATTCATGGTTTGTGGTGAAAGTATTGACATTTCGTATGCTAGTTTAATACGAATGTTTACATTATGTTTAAACCTTTTCATATGGGAATGAATTGGACTTAATAAGTGACGGGTGGAGCCCGCTATAGCTCCTCGATGCATCGGTAGGTCTCATGAGACAAACTAGTGTCTTGGCACAAGGCCTTGGCAAAATCTTATTTGTAGTCTTGGCACGAGGCCTTGGCTATGTGGTTATGATAGTCTGGCATTATGCATTCCATCATTATGAAAGTGGTTATTGATATTGCATGTGATCATTCGACTAGTAGAATATCCATGTGAGTAAGTAAATGGCATTATTTCATTTTACCTTTGCCATTTTATGCTGAAGTTCAAGTTTAAAAGGCTTTTGTTTTAGTTATAAATTGCCTTAAGTGTTTATGCTCATTTATGAAAGCTTCTGCTATAATGTTATCCTTACTGAGCATCTGAGCTCACCCCTTTCAATGTTTTATTTTTTTTCCCAGGATTATGAAGAAGTAATTTATGAATGACCTGCAGGGATAGTATGAGGGGATATGAAGACAAGATGTTTTTTTATGATGTAATGTAAAAATTTATGGATGTATCTAGTTATTCCAAGGCTACTAAACTAATCGGTCTTTCGAGACTTGATCTTTCTCGTGATCATGCCAATGTTATGTAATTAATGCACCGACTCTGGGTAGCTGGGGTCGGGGCGTTACAGTTGGTATCAGAGGAAGTTTAGTACAAACCTTGGTAGCTAGATTTAGATAAACTCTGATTAGAGCACGTAGAGCTAAGATGAACTTTGAGGATTAGTATAAAAAAAACATCCTAGAATTTTGGTATTGTAAAGATTTTGTGAGTTTTCCGAGCAATACATCCCTGTCTGGATACGAGCAGGTAGAGGCGGCTCTGGCACAGATGTACCTAGGGATAAAACCCGAAAACACCGCTTTGAGCTAGACTCGAACGGGAACTGGTGCACGAAAACGGGCCTTGCTGCACTCTTGGTTACGACACTCCCGGGGGATATGCTTAGGATAATTTACATTTTCTTTACAAACCGATTTAAGTAATATATACATAAGATGAGAGAAAATGACCTTGGTTAATCCTAATATGTTTCAAATTGAGAATATGGTGACATTTTAATCTCTAAATGATTTTACGACTACTATTACTCACACAATGCCTTCTGGTTTTAGTCAATGGCTG
Organism: Viscum album; assembly: GCA_963277665.1. Taxonomy (NCBI): domain Eukaryota; kingdom Viridiplantae; phylum Streptophyta; class Magnoliopsida; order Santalales; family Viscaceae; genus Viscum; species Viscum album. The sequence goes on along the minus strand of OY728162.1, from coordinate 1,112,447,438 downwards.
GATTCCAAGGAAGTCATAGTGACTTTGAGAATGATGTACAAGTTGGGAACAGTGGTGGCAATGAGCAAAAAAATGGAATGTTGATAGGCGTGAAAGATATCGTCTTTATGCCAAATCAGTTTTCCAAAAATATGATCAACAACATATATATTAACCAACTCCCAGACTCAACAAGGAAGAGAAAGGTGATAAATGATAAGATCTCCAGCAATGGAGACCATGGAGAAAAGAAACCTCAATTTTCATCATGCAGGAATTGTGGAAAGAGACACCCAGGAAAGTGTCTCAATGGGACAACGAAATGTTTTACGTGCGGGAAGGAAGGACATAAAGTGAAGAATTGCCGAAGAAAAATGAAGAGTACTATGGAAGAAGATAAAAATGGTCCCAAGAGTCCATTTACAGTCATTTGTCGTAAATGTAGGGGACCTGGCCATTACCCGAGTGAATGTCCTATTTTATAGGATATTTTCTTGGTCAAAGAAGAATCTATGTGGAAATAAATGGCTGGAGAAAAATTTAAAAAGTATTAGCACTCCTTGTTGATGGGTTTGCTTTGGAATAATTTTCTCTTGTATTTGTAACCCCGCAGTTTGCCATGTGAGAATGATATTTGAGGAAGAATTGTCTCTTCTCTTGTGGATATAGGTATAAATAACCATTTGGTTTTATATGATCATTGGGGTTTGAGAAAATGATAAGTTATTATAATTTGGGATGAAAATGAAAAGTATGATATAACATTTGTGGTTAAATTATGTTATTTTGAGGAATTTATCTCATTTTGGTAATATTATAAAATATAGTTTTTGAAAAAGGACAACACGTAGACCGTGTGACAACCCATCGCGTCGGACAAAGCCGTGGGAATCGAACCCACAACCAAAGTGCGATTGGGATTTATCGCCTACCACTGGACTACGTGAAGTCCCTGGTTAGTGTGACTATTTTTTTTAAATGATTTTATTGATCAATAATAAGATGATTTGGGTTCTTATGTCTTATCAAATTAATACCCTTGGTATAGGAAAATGATTTGGTGATTAAGTGATAAATGTTATTTTGGAAGATGTTCGTTTTGTTAGGAACACTATATGCCCAAGGAAAATAGAATAAAATGAGGTTTCATTTGTAGAGTAATGGTGGATTTTTATCAACATTTTTATTGTTGATTTATAGTGATTCGGGTTATTTATGGAAATGATTAACCTATAACAGAGAATATGTGATGATTACTTTTAAGTATGTGACTTTAAGAGTATTTGATGTAATTTGGAGATACAATGTAACATGGGAGACTACATAATCAAATTCTTCTATGTTTTGGGTTTCAATATTAGTTTGGATTATATTAAAGGATTTTAAGGACAATTGGTTATTGAATGGTATCTATTTAACTTTGGGGTATTGTTGGTTTAATTTTAGAAATTAAGATTAGTGCATATTTATCTCAATGAATATCCTTTTGGGGGATCATTAGATCATTCAATAACCATTTTGGTTTTGATTAATATATGGTTTATCCTGCATGGATCATGTGATTCTATAGAAGTTTATTCTAGCTCTTCCAGTGTGACCAAGTCTTCTTGAATACTCATCGTTTATAAAAAAATTGAGTTAGTGGTGGAAATTTATTAAAGAATGAAAATCTACTTAAAATTTAAGTATATCTCATAATGTTCTTAGCCAATCTCATAAATAAAATCCCCAACATTAATAAAAGAAACATAGAACAAAAATGTTGTCCTAGATGGTACCTTAAATCATCACAAATTTATGGCTTTGGGATTTTTGGCCTTTTCATAGCCATGTTCTCTACCACTCTCCATCAGATAATTGATGGTTAGATTTCTCCTCCATATCCATATTTTCCTTCATGGAACCCTAGTATGTGTTATTTTCGGTAATCTTCATACTTTCGACTCTTTATTTTAAATAGAGGCCTCATTAATTCATTTTTCGATGTGGGATTTCAACTAAGATATTTTGAAACGTCAAAAATGTGTTATCCTAATACCCTATGTTTTGTTGAACCGATGGTATTTCAAATCATCATAGATTGATGATTATAAGGACCTCAATTTTACACTTGTTTGTGATTGATGACCTCAATCACCACCTATAAATATTTACGTTTTTCCTCCAATTATATGTCTCTAGTTGCCACCAATGTTCTCCTAATCGAGATCATAATTTGGTGGTGACCCTTTGATTTCTCTTTTTCTCATATTAAGACTAAATTTTAGTAACCCAAATTCCGATGTGGGTTTTCCCACAAATATATTATCTATTTTCAACCTTTTTTTTTCGAAGAACAATTTCAAATTGCGAGGACGCAATTTATTGAAGGAGGGGAGAATGTAACACCCCAAGATTTCATAGTGTGTTATTTCTTCAAAATAATTCAATAACTTTCACTACATGCAACACCATGTTCAAGCACACCATGACTTACCAAACAAGCCGTTCAAAAGAGGTTATGAATAGTATTAGATAAATTTTAATGTTTATATAATCCTTATAATTTTAGAATCCATATTATGAGTTTCTTAGATATAATGCAAGAACAAATTCATTTTCAGTATTGCACTTTTATCAACTTTAATAGTGAACCCTTTTTAAATACTATATTTTAAACTTTTTGACTAAATGGGGACATCAAAAATTTAAAATGAAACATCCCAAGCTTCCACGGTACGCTTTCTTTGAATAAAACAGTAGCGTGTGTTGTACGCAACCTTGAGTTTTAACACACACCACAACCAATCAAACTAGCCGTTATGAATAGTAATACCTAATTTTTGAAATTATATATATTTTATATTTAAAAATGGACTTCATTTTTGGATTCGGAATATCGAAATTATCCTAGGGTGAAATTTTGGTACTTTTCGGATAACTTTTATATTTTGATGAATAGTGAAAATTACTAAATTTTAATTAAAAACAACTTTTTTAATCAAAATAATTAATAGTGATAAATTATGAATTTGAGTGGTTTTAAAGTATATTTAGAATATATTTTTACCATTTAATATAATGTTGGTCATTGGACATAATTTTACAATTAAACCGAACATAAACGAGTGTCAATCTTTTGATAGTTATTATCTCTTAAAAACACGCTTTTTGTTTTGACAGCGGGATTTAATTTTAAATTAATTTCTGCCACTTCTGTGTTTTGAATTTAGGAAAATGGATTCCATATTTGGAATCAGGATGTTAAAATTGTGTAAATAGGTAACTTTTATTTTTAGACATTTTGAATAATTACTGCGGTAAATATTTTATTTACCATGGTTAAGGGTAAATCCGGTAAATAAGGGTTAAAAAAAATTAGATTATAATAATACTAAATTACCCTAAAACGTGTCTTAACCCTATTGGTTGATACATGGTCGACCATGGGAATCTTTGGGTCTATTTTGGGACCCCATGGATCCACTTGTAAGTGATAATGACACTTTATTTTAATTTAGTTAAAATTAATACAAAAATGACACAAGCATATATCTTTTAGAACAACAATTGTTACATAGGGTTATATATGTTGGATTTTAGATTATAAATATTCATTAGAAAGCTAAAAAGATTTTCTACATAATGATATTTTATTTATAATTTTTAGACATTAAATAATTTATTTTATATATGACACAATGATGATGAAGTAATTACTATAATAGTGAAAAATTAAAATAATTGATATTATAAACACCCAAATAAATATAATATGAAACTTTTAATGAATTAAACTAATTTTATAGGATAATATGATATATTAGGATTGATTTAATTGACTATGTTCGAAGTAATCAATCTGTTATGAGTTTCACAAAAATCAACTATTGAATAGTGTCAAAATTGACATAAAAGAGTTCTTAAAACAAATATTATATTATTAATTGATATTAAATTCCTAAAAATCTAATGTTCGGCCAAGAGACTTATATTATGATATGTTAATCATTAATGGACCACTTGGGGGTCGCTTGGATGTATATAGTAAGTTTATTAACCATATTATATAAAAATACAAAGAGACATTGTAAAAGTGAAACTAATTAACTTAGAGTTAATACTTAAAGATAAGGTTAATATAAGTACCCAAACCTGTCTAAATTCTATTGGATGAGTTTTTTTCGACCTATCCCCACCTCAACCTTTTAATAGTCAACTTTGGAGCCTTTGGAAACCGAATATGAATTTATTATAAATTAATATTTCTAGCTTTTCCAAAGGTGCCCCTCACCCCTCTTATAAAAGGGCACTCCTCCTTCTCATTTCCTCACACCTCTCAAGCCACTTGGCTCGTCCAAACTCTGCCCAACTAAGCTCCCCACATCCCTCTCCTCCTCCTTGAAGCTTCCCCTTAGGCATAAAGCATTTCAAGAAGTCCTTTGGTTCCAACCAAAGCGAGTTACCTAAATTAAAGGTAACAATTTCTCTTAAAGTATTTTCATTTATTTTGCTTCTCCAACCCCCAAAATCTTTTTATTTCCTTTATTTTATAACAACACCAGTATCCTCAATATACTAGGATGTTGTTATAAGAAGGATTCAAACTACACATTCACACAACTCCATCTAATGGATGATGAACATAATGTTTCTGTGGATGGCAAACTAACGCCTCACGAAATGATGATTGTTCAAATACATCTTACCGCCTCTCATGGTGGCCATTAGGATGGCACTGTAATTAAATATGATATTAATGATATATATTCTATATATAATCTTCTGTAATTCCATTTTATTTCATACCATTATTCGTTTCATGTTGTATATACATACGATAATTTCATTTGAGGAAGTGCGGACTACCGCCCCCTTAAAATGATATGACTCGTTCATACCACACATGGAACGTATAAAGGATGGTGTAAATGAACTTAAGTAACATATATAAAATATTATATTATACTGGAATAGTAATATACCTATGTATAATTTGGATTCGATTCTTTTAAAATAAAAATTAAATGGAAGTAGCGTTCGTGCGTACGTACGGACTACCGTCTCCACGAACGCGATGAGATTCATTCTCCATCGTATAATTTGATGATTTAAAAATGATGTTTAAGAACTTGATACCATTCTGGATATGAATAATATACATCCCATTAATAACAAATATGTCTCACATAACAAAGAATATAAAGTAAAATGAACCCGTTAACACCCGAAATGACGATAATTGTAAAATATTATTAACAAATCAATGATAAAAGATCATATATGATGTCATATTAAAGTAAATGATTCTTTTATTATTCAATAACAATTATTTCACCATTATACAGGAGGTAAACCTACCATCTACCAAGGAAAAAGTACAATGTAAGGGTTTTCTTATCTCACTTTTAATTCCGTGAGAATTCCATTGATCACCACTTAATTATTGCATGTGGTGTATGTGTACTGCCCATGATCATATTCATTGTGTAATATACTTTAATTTATGGGTATTTACATCATCATGGTATGATACTTCTTTCATGGGTGTATGTTTCGTAAGTTACCTAATCGATAAGGGAATTTGAGATTTCAATTTCCACTCATTTGGCTTTACACATATTTCATTGATTATATTACCCCAAGATTATGTGTGGAATCACTATTCATTTGATTATGTCATAATTTCCACTCCCCTTCCTGTGGATAGAAGTTTGATACACATAATCACTCCATTGGTAATTCTCAAGTCATTGATATGAATTTGATAAGAGTAATTCTCCATTTGTTGAGTTAAACATCCAATTCGTTGGTATTGTTTTTTTACAAGAATATGTGTGAATGTCCTTTGATTGTTTTACACTGAATATCCAATCATATTTAGTGTATTTATATTTGTCACGCATAATTATGTCATTGATTTATCCTTAACCTAAGGATACAACCTTTTTGAGAAATTTCATCTCAATTTACATTCCATTGAGACTTCTTTGATGATATACACCAAATCACTTCTATGTGGTGTATATAATGTACTTTGACATAGTATATCATGAATTCCTTTATTCTCATGATATTACAATGTTTTGATTACCTCAATTATTTGTATTGAAGTGTCTCTCTTTTGGTTAGAAACTCTAACCAAAATACCATTTTAAAATGTTTTAAAGAATTATTCTTCTAAATCATGCTCATTAATGTCCATATTTTAAAAATGGTTTTAAGGATTTATTTATATGGACATTAAAGTTTTAAAATTAAAACTCCTTTTAAAAGTTTCAAAGTGGTATGGGACACTTTGATTCAAAAATATACTTTTAAATGGCTTCTTGACAAATATTGTGACTTTTAAATGTTTTCAAGAAAAGGGGGATATTTCTCTCAAATAGTTTTGATGATTATTTTCATCTATGTCAACATCCTTAATTATTATTGATTGAGGTTAATGTGATACAATACAATATTCCATATTGTATCGAATGAATTATGTTTTACTGTGGATGTGCTATTTTTATACCATTCATGGTTTGTGGTGAAAGTATTGACATTTCGTATGCTAGTTTAATACGAATGTTTACATTATGTTTAAACCTTTTCATATGGGAATGCATTGGACTTAATAAGTGACGGGTGGAGCCCGCTATAGCTCCTCGATGCATCGGTAGGTCTCATGAGACAAACTAGTGTCTTGGCACAAGGCCTTGGCAAAATCTTATTTGTAGTCTTGGCACGAGGCCTTGGCTATGTGGTTATGATAGTCTGGCATTATGCATTCCATCATTATGAAAGTGGTTATTGATATTGCATGTGATCATTCGACTAGTAGAATATCCATGTGAGTAAGTAAATGGCATTATTTCATTTTACCTTTGCCATTTTATGCTGAAGTTCAAGTTTAAAAGGCTTTTGTTTTAGTTATAAATTGCTTTAAGTGTTTATGGTCATTTATGAAAGCTTCTGCTATAATGTTATCCTTACTGAGCATCCGAGCTCACCCCTTTCAATGTTTTATTTTTTTTTCCCAGGATTATGAAGAAGTAATTTATGAATGACCTGCAGGGATAGTATGAGGGGATATGAAGACAAGATGTTTTTTTTATGATGTAATGTAAAAATTTATGGATGTATCTAGTTATTCCAAGGCTACTAAACTAATCGGTCTTTCGAGACTTGATCTTTCTCGTGATCATGCCAATGTTATGTAATTAATGCACCGACTCTGGGTAGCTGGGGTCGGGGTGTTACATTTTAGTTATTGTTAATGAATACAATTGGTCTTAGGAGGTTTTAATTTTAAAAAATAATGTATTGAATTTTTAGACTGAGATAAGAATAGTTGACTCAATGGTTGTACATGTGGTTAGTCAACTGTCATTACTTCTCACACATAAAATTTTCTTATAAAATATAAAAAAAATTAGGATATAAGATCATCAAGATACATACTTTCTCTTACTATGGTTATAATATTTCAACTGTAAGAAAAGTATCCATCACAAATGAACATGGAATTAGAGAAGGGAATTTACCTTTCAATTATATTAGATTCAAATTATTTTTGGTTAATCCAAGTGATTTTCATTTCTATAATCTTTTTGGTCAGGTTAGGAAGCTTCTCACATTGGGAATGAGAAGCTTTTATCAATAGCTATAGGGTATTTCTTGTTAAACATATCATTATGTCCAAACTAGCTTATTCACTCATGGTATTTGAATGGTCTACCTACTAGATAATATATATTTATCTTGTTGTTAGGAATTTTCTTCAAGTTGCTATATATGTGGATGATAAATCATTACTCTGTCCTAAAAAGTGTATAGAAATACTCATGCACTCGGTGGTCCTCGAATCAAGAATATAAGAATATTTAGTCAATATCTTAAAGATGATTTTATTTTGAGACTAGTTAACACAAAATATTGGTCCTTTTTTTATTAGTGATAAATTCCTAAACAATTTAAAAATTTGAAACAATAATTATGTTGGATCATCAGTCCAGAAAACCATTAAAAAATTATTTCACTGTATCTCCTTAAATTCACAGTAGCATGTTAACAGAGACTCCATATTGAAATTCAGGATTGATAATTGGAAAGGTATGCCTCTTGTTGACATTTTATATTCTACGAACAATATTTTTGACAAAATTATTAATAATCTAGTGCATATGAATTTTTTGGATAACCTTATCGTGGTTATTAGAAATGTGATAATAAACTACAAGGTCATTATCCAAAATGACATGATGACCTAAGAACCTAATATGAATTGAATACTAAAATTAAAATTGTTTTAAAAACATTTTATCCCTGGAAAAGTGTGATGCTGGATAAATATCCCAAATAAATAAATGATACTTCCTTCGAGATACATTTTATGTTAGAGATTATCTCACTCGAAAATATCTATTAACACTTTCCTGAAATCGGCTGGAATATCATTTTGTTCAAAATTCAATATTTTCAATCAGTATAAGGATAACATTAACCACTTATTCATAATCTAAAACATAGATTTGTTCCTCTAGAAGGTAGTGTTTGGCATATTCAGAACCCCCTATCTTACTGCTGACTCTATTATGGATTTACTCAATGCCTATTATCACCTCTCCATTTCACTGTAAACGATGAATATGTTTCTTGATGTAAGCATATAACTCATCGATATATTCTAGTATAGTAAAAAAATTTCGAAGCATGACCAACCAAAATTTAATCTCGAATATGACATCACTCAAATAGCTATTTTAGTGAATGTCACAAATGAAACTAAAATGGTGTTCTGAAATAACATCATCAATGATTTATCTATTTAAAAAAATATTTAAAATTGAAGTTATTTTTTCCCTCATAGAGACAGTCTAGATATACTTATAAGTTCACCACCAAATGGATGGATTAAATTTAGCAACGATGGATCCTCAAGAGGGATCCTAGATCTGGCAGGAAATGATGTGGTATTTAGAGACCACAAGGTTGTCTTCATGAGTTTTATTTATAGACATTGTGGTATTTCTACTTCTTTAGAGGGTGAAATGGTGGTACTGATGAAAGATGTTAATGTTTCAAGATAAATAGTATTAAATAATATATGATTTGAGTACTATTCCACCACCATTTTGAAATCAGTTTTATATAGGAAGCCTCATCTATCATCGAAAATGATTCCCAATGGGTAAACTTCCTTGAAAACATATCCAACAATAAACATTTCCTCACACATTCCATTCCAGAGTCAAATTAACTCATAGTAGTTCATTCAAATAAAGGGGTAAGCATTGAAGGCATCATGTGGTATAATGTGTTACCTAAAGATTTTATATCCCTACATCAACAATATTTTTTAAAAATCCATTCCATTAGAATATTATAATTTTTAGATTTAATATAATTGTCTTTTCTGTTATGACATGTCATTTTAGTAAATAAATCTAGAAAAAATATTCTATAAAATATTTATATAATATATATTTTTAGGAGATATATAATGGGGATGTTTTGGATACTGATGAATCCACTGAATATATATTTCTTTTATTAAAGTGAAAATATAGGAGATATGAAATAAGAGGAAGTAGTTTTTACTCACTAAAATACATGAGATTTAAGAAAGTAAATAAGACATTCTCTTGTGTTAATTGGGATGATGGAAACATAAAATTAATAATATAATTCATCTTGGAATCCAAGAAGGACATTAATGTTGTTATTAAACTTTTTAAATTATTATTTTTATGTGTGATGTGGTATGGTTGGCTAAAACTAGTGTGTACACCATCATAGGGGATCATTTTAATTCTAACTAGTGTTATTCTAACAGGAACTATCTTACTAATGGTAAAAAGTGTTTGTTATTTCATAACGTACAAGGTATATATATTATTATTACATAAGAATTAAATGGGAATGGTGAATTAATTTTTTTGATTAGTGTGAATTTGTTACACCCAAATATTTTATAATATATTTCACTTTAAATAATTTAATTTTTTTGATAGCTTGAGATCAATAAAACACCAATTTTAAATAGGTGGAAATAATCTATTAAAATATTATTATTTACATGTGATAGTTATAACCTAAGATTTAAATTTTTTAATATGTATGAATAAGAGTAAATAAATTATGAAAATACCAAGCTCCAGAAATCTTAAAAATAAATTCATAATTAATTAGTTAATTATATTTGAAAATGAAAATCATTTGAAGGTAGAAGAAATGTTTTATTGAAAACCCGTTTTATGCACGCAACATGTTTTTATGTAAGTATATTAAATAAATCATGTTTTATGTGTAGTTTTAAGGATATATATATATATATATATATTAAATCAAATGTTTTTTCATTCATCAAATATTATTATATACATGAGATAAAAATAAATCCAGTTATTTAATAAAGAAATGCAATATTCTATAATGTTGTTTTCATCACACTTTTCACAGTTGTTTAAATACAAATTTTATCCCTATTAGAATATATTTTTGAGAAAATGAAAGTCGTTTTTGAAATAGTCAGGAACTAATAATCTAATAAATTTTTTTTTATTATTTTCTTAAAAAGATTCAGTTTTAGATGAATATGGGAAAACCAATTATTTATTGAAAACTCCTTTTTTAAATCATTTTATAAGTGTAATTTTATTTTTATATTTTAAAAAAATAAAATTAGTTTAGTTTTATTTTAATTAATTCAATATAGGTCATTGGAATCAATTATATCATAAATTTTGATTCAAATTTTTATAACCTACGAGAACTTTTATTTGGAAAAATGTTTTGTCATCACATTTAAGGTTTAATTTTAAATTAAATTATTCCCCATATGTGTATTTCATTTTATAGAATATATTCCATATTTTTAATCCTCATAATTATTATTTACTAATAAATAAAACATAATTTTTTACCATAATGAATAGTGGAAATAGTAAAAAAATTATTCATTTTGTTAAGTAGAAAAAAAGTTTCTTAGGGGTTAATCTGAAAAAGCTATGTTCTAAAAATGACATAAAATCTGTTACATATTTTTTTATAGACCTATTTAGATATTATGTAATCCAATTATTAATAATGGGGGAATTTTTACAGATTTTTTATTGTAAAAAATCTCGGTGTAATTCATTCATTTCAAATATTCCATGTTTGTCCCCTCTCCCACTTATAAATGTCCACCCCCTAATATCTCATATTAACAGTTACATAACCATTTGGATCAAAAAATACTTATGAAAATACCTTCCATAATTCCCTAGTAACATCCTGAAACCCCTGTTTTTATCAAAATCTATCCAAGGAATTTTTTGGGTACAATCCTAAGGAGGATTCTTGAAAATGAGCTACCATTCTTAACCAAGAATTTCAATTTTATATATTCAATCACCTCAATATAATATTATTGAAACATGATTATATATGTTCATAATTATGTAATATATATATTGATATTTTTTATATTAATGGTATGAAATATATTCAAATCACCCTCCTTCAAAAAGTAAATGAAACCACAATCGCAAGTAAGGCAGACTACCACCTCACGAACAAATGTAACTCATTTTCCATCAACACCTTTCATGGTTGGATATAATAATGTATTAAATTTATATATATTTATAAATGATATATTTAATATAATTATAATTATATAATTATAGTACAACATAAACCTTCTATCTTTCCATTCCACGGGTGGGGGGTGTAATAACGCCAGTAGTGTGTACAATATACTATCCCCTCATGAAGTGATGTGATTTATTTTACACTAACTATTTTCATTGATGTTAATAATGGATGAATATAAGGAATATATGAGAAATATTTGAAATTATATTTATTTTTTAAATTTAATATACCATATTTTTCGTTACCATTTCACCCGTTAAGGATATGATAATGTCGCTTGTGCGTACGTATGACCCACAATCTCCATGAAGTGATGTGATTCATTATCCATTTTCAAATTTATATAATGATTATAAATATATATATATATATATATAACAAAAAATTATATTTATAATAAAAATATCATTGTAAAGACCCATAAAACTCAAGGGAGATATTTTCTTAAATTTCGTTGGGATTTTACAAGAACATAGTTTCTTACGGCGCCTGATTCTGAGGCCCTGTGTGCCCAGAATTAATTTCCGAAGTTAGGAACCGGTACGTTCAGTGAACGAAATATCAGGTTTTCCTAACTTTTAAACCGGTGCTCGGAATTGAAATCCGAGGGCACCGATAAACTCACAGCGCCGATAATTTCTTAAGAAGACCTTTTCCAGAGTTGCGTTTTGACGTATGTGGTAGTTAAAAATTTTGGTATTCAATAAAGATTAAATATAATTGTAATGAAACAATTTTATTTAAGTGGAAGTTTATCCCTCTAAAAGGAAGTTGGAGGTGGGGCTCACACCCCACCTAACTTCCCATAGAAAAATATCTAAGGTTGGTGGAGCCCACACGAGCCCCCAACTTTTCACATTCCCTCAACACCTTGAAACCCCTCTTTAACTTTCCTTGTAATTAATTGTAGAAACTCTTCCTCTTCCTCTCTCCCCCACTTAAATGTTGCCAACAAATGTTAATCAATGAATTATAACATTTAATTAATTAATTATGTTTTTTGAATTTTGAATAACTTGGGTGAATAAAATAATGGCTTGGCCATTATATTGTTTTGGCGCTTGTTGTGTTGGGATTTTGGGAGATGCTCTAGTGAAATTGAGAAGGGTGTTCATCTCTTAAAACTAAGAAAACCGACCAACCAAGGAAGAACATCTTCTCCCGACGTAGAATGCTTCACGCCTTAAACTCTTCTTCTTCCTCCTGATCAAGGGAGAAGGCACCGTTAGTGAGGAGGACCGTCTACAACAACGACTCCTCCTTCGACAACGACGAAATCGACACCATTCTTCCGTGACACCTGACTACCATGACTCAAGGACGTACGACGTCAATTTCGAGGTAGGGGATTTTTGTTGCTGTTGTTTGTGATTTCTTCCGTCGTCGTTCCTCGTTTCAAATTGGACCGCTTGTTATCAATTAACGGGTGGGGGCCCGACTGCACAAACATGGAAGACCCTCATCCCTTGATTTTGTTGTTGAACTTGTTGTGGTTTGGAATGGGGATGGCGCGGTGCCGTCGCACCGCGCAGGATCATGCAGTAATGAGGCGGGGCGTCGTCGCATTGCGCCGTTGAGGCCGAACAAAGCCGCTTCGCCGTCACGCCACGCCGGAAAACCACGAAGAGTCGTGGTTTGTTTATTTGGTAGACGGATCGTTGGGACATGGAACAAAGGGACGCAAGACCGATTTGAAGGCCTTGCAGCGAAGGGCGGGTCCCGAGAGGACCGCAAGCGAAGACGGAATTGAAAACGGACCACCGGAGCAACTCCGGTGGTCCGCGGAAGACGGCGGTGTCGCGCCGCCGGAACGGAACTACCGAGGCGGCATGCCGAACCAGAACGGATTATCCATTCTGGAGGCGGAGTGGCGTGGCTCTATGTCGCGCCGATTACATCGATCACGGGGGTTTGTAACCCCCACACCCGCTGGCCACACGGGCGCTACGCCACGCCACTGCCAGGCCAGGCGACTGCCCAGGCCAGGCCGGGCTGCCCAGATTGGGCCGGACAGCGCTCATCTGGGCCGGGCTGTGCCCAGCCAGGCTGGACCCGGACCCCGGTCGGTTCGACCAGGTTCGGCCGACCCAGGGGGGGGGGGGGGGTTGGGCCGGGCCGAGCCCAGACCCCCCATTTCGGACTGTTTCCGTTCAAACGCCCATAACATTGGCTACGGACATCCGATCGATGCACCGTCAGATGTGATGAGATCCTTGGATCGAGACGGGCGTTTCAGTATATTACACTCAAGGTTTTAGAGAACTATGGGTATGGTCGGGTCGGTTCGAATACGAGACCAACTGGGCCTCGGAGCGGAAATGGTTATATCTTGAGCATCGGATGTCCGATTGACGCGACGTCGACTCTGTTGGATTCCTCTTGATGAGAAATAAATTTTGGCATACTTCGTATGAGGTTTGGACGTAGTTGGAGTATGGCCGGGGTGGATTGTACCCGAAATCCAACCGGGCCCCTAGAACGGAAAAACCGATATTTTTCATCCCAGACGTCCATTTGATGAACCGTCAGCGGTGTTGGTGATCACGTTGAGAAACGGTCCCTATGAGTATACCCTATGAGAGTTCGGGGTACATTTGAGATTCGGCCGGGTTGGTTCACACATGAAACCAACCGGGCCCCTGGGACGAAATGGCTTATAACTCACAGACCGGGCGTCCGATTGATGCTTCGTCTGTTGTGTTAAGACCCCTATGACGAGGTGGTCCATTGAGATACTTCTTCGTGAGACTTTGTGATAATTGGTGTATTGACTAGTAGATCTTGGAGCGGACCCTCCCGGAGATGAGCGTGCGGAGTACGGAGACCGTGTAGACGACTGAGACATGAGGACAGATGATCTATCGACTTGGTGAGTTTCAGATAGCCCAGTGGGGAGCGCTTGGTTGTAGTGGCAGACCCACAGCGGAGGTGCGGTTGGTTGTATCAGTAGACCCGCGGTACACAACAGAAGGAGTACCTCTGGAGGCTATGAGGGGGAGCACATAGTTGTAGCGGTAGAGCCATGGTGGGAAGCGCTTGGTTATAGCGGCAAACACACAGCGGAGGAGTGCTTGGTTATAGCGGCAGACCCACAGTACTCAACAGAAGGAGTACCTCTGGAGGCTATGAGGGGGAGCGCTTGGTTGTAGCGGCATACCCAAGGTGGGAAGCGCTTGGTTGTAGTGGAAAACCCACGACAGAGGAGCGCTTGGTTGTAGCGGCAGACCCGCGGTACTCAACAGAAGGAGTACCTCTGGAGGTTATGAGGGGGATCACTTGGTTGTAGCGGCAGACCCATGGTGGGAAGCACTAGGTTGTAGCAGCAGGCCCATAGTACTCGACAGATAGAGTACCTCAATAGTCTTAGGTTAGTGAGCAGTACCTCGGAGTCATGACAGGACCACTGTACACTCTAGAGACGAGGCTCTTCAGCAGTTATGGTGTCAATAATGAAAATCCTAGTTTGAGCTGAGTCTATGATCTTTTTGTTTCCTCATGATTGAGATGGGTTACTTGATAACTTAGGTATATGTATGAGAATATACCTGGGTAGTGTTTATCCGTTGATTTCATAATCTTTGTGTTCCCTCAGGATTGAGATGGGTTATTTGATAACTTAGGTATATGTATGGGTATATACCTAAGTATAGTTTATCTGTTGAGATATTTCTTTGTGGTTATCCTTGTTAGATTTTGTGGGACTTTGAGGGTCTCGGGGTCCCTACTGAGTATCATTATACTCACCACTTCACGGTCTATGCCCGCACCTTGTTGTGTTGGTTGCAGATGACGGACAACGCAGACATAGGCCGAGTGTTCGAGGACTGGACGGTACCCGGAGGTGGACCTCACGATGAGACAGTATCCGGTGGTGGACTTCACGATGAGACGACACTCGGAGGAGGTTGACGGGCAAGAGCATTGTGGTGGCTATCTGTACCTACCCTTCATATAGGATCTATGGTGGATGATCCTGAAGCTGCACTATCTGTACCTACCCTTCAGGTAGGATCCGAGGAGGACGACCCAGGAGATGATTCCATTCTTCCAGCTGTTTGTTTTTTCTGTTGTACTTTTGTTTTGTGGTAGTTGTAATTTCAATTAGGTTTGTATTCTGGCCAATTTACTTTTCATCACTTCCTTTTTGTAATTAGTGTTTTACTTCCACTGGTACTCTGTGGTGTTTTGTATACTTTAATAAAGGAAATGCTTTCCCAGTTATCGGGATTTACGCCTTTGGTGCTAGTCACCAGCCCCTGGCCTATGAAAGGCGGTCTTGGGGTAGTCACGGCATGGGCCCCGAGGACGGGTCGTGACAAATTGGTGTTAGAGGAGTTCAGTTCTACCGTAGAACTAAGGAATCTGATCTTTTTCTTTATGTGATGAAATAGTGTTAAGGGTACTGAGTGTGGTTTTCAGTTCATGGAGTCTAGTGTTGGTGCGGCGACCGACGTATCCGTACACCAGGACCCTGACTACTGATTTCTGACTTTGTACATGAAAACACTGATTGCGTGTGTGTTTCCAAAGTTTTAAAATCAGCTCAAACCTGGTCAGTTCACCAGGTATAAATCATTGATCGTGTCGCATCTGTTCAGGATGTCTCCATGCAGACAGTCAGTTGGAGTTCTGAGAGAGTACTCGATGACGGCCCACCGAGCGGAGAGGCTCCGATGCGAGGCCCTTTTTACTATGTTGGCACCCTCGGGTGATGTACCAGAAGCACCACCACCTATTGGGAAGCAGATTCCACCAGCCTTACTAGAGAACGGTGCACGCTGGCAGAGCGCGTTGCACGAGTTCCAGCCACAGCGGCCTCCAAGGTTACGAGGCGAGGCAGATTCCCAGACAGCAGAGCACTGGCTGGAGGTGATTGCTAGAGTTTTCCTCCTAGCCGAGACATTAGTAGAGTGGATGGTGGACTTGGCTACTAGTTATTTCTAGTGAGTGACCATGAGGATGGTGTGCATAGTGCTGAGGCTTCGGTATGTGGGCTGATGCCTGAGATAAGGCCTTCGGGTAGTGTGTCAGCTATACATCACTACTTGTTGGTATGCAGTTACAACAGGCGGTACCTGTAGGTGACACATGTAGGATTGCTGCCTTACACGTGTTCCAACATCATAAACCCTCAAGTTCTGAGGCGAGCCCGACGCACAGGCAGCTGAGAACTGGCTTGAGGATGTGGATGACAGTTTTTCTAGAGCTTATACAACTTTGGCAGGATGACGATTCAGTAGCCGAGTAATCATCGAGGCGTACCGATCATTCTTGGAACTTGATTACTATGATATGATCAGTGTTTTAGAGCTCGACCTCAGAGAGAGGTGTGTTTAAAGGATATCTGAGTAAGAACTCTTTTCTATATGCATTCCTACTTATGTTAAGGGGCTAGAAAGAACCTTTGTGGTTGAATGTTCTTTGGCTAATCGGTTATAGCCAGTGAATGTTAACAGTGGGAAGATGTGAACTGGCATCAGTCTCAGAGACTTGGACGTGTAAAATGTTTCAAGAAGAGGATGTTTCAAGGAAATATGAATCTTCAGAGCAGCGGACGTGGAAGCAGAGCTAGGGGAGTAACATGTGGTGGTGTACATTTCAACATGTTACAACCACCCGCCTTTGTTGTCCCCGCCAGACTCAGGGAGCTGGATGGAAGGGGAAGAGAGTAGCTGCATGCGGTCAAGGAGAGTGAACCAATGGCTCTAAGAATGATACGAGGGGCAGTATATGCCAAATATTAGCTGCCGTAGTAACAGCCGTTGATATGAATCATTCCTTCCTTCCACGAATCTTGTCCCAGACCTAGAGTTTCCGGTAAGCCGTAAACTTGACCCTCACATCTGGAGATACCTTGGGAGGAGACTCAATAATCACAATTATGCCGACAGTGTGATATGACCCATGAGGCGAGATTTTCAGTTGGAATATCTTGGTGGCAGAGTTGAGGCCTTACGATGTTGGTATGAGTATGGATTGGATCCACAGTTCATTCACAGATTGACTGTATTAGGCAAAAATGTTGTGGTTTATCTACAACGTTGGGATGGGGTTTTCCTTGGTCGGCGAAAAGGAAAACCCACACAGCACAGGATGGAATCATGCATAAGAGGGTGCATTCGATCACTCAGGAGATGCCCAAACTTACTTTTGTGCCAAAATTCTCTAGAGTTGCAGCACCACTTCCACCAGAGCTTTCAGGAGCTGGGTTGATCAGTGTGTCCAGCCTGTGGGCATTGGTTGCATAGTTCACTGCGACGCATTAGGGACCAGACTCGGGTGTGTCCTGATGTAGGAGTGGGTAGTGATCGCCTATGGATCACGGAAGATGAGACTGCACAGAGCTGACAGGAAGCCTCTAGAGTTCAAGGGTGATGACCACATCCTTATACGGGTCACACCTCGACGAGGTTTACGGAGATGTGGCCAAGGAGGCAGGTAATCTCCAAGGATTAGCGGACCTTTCCAGGTCCTCAACAGGTTAGGCGAGGTGGTTTACCACTTGACCCATCCACCTCAGTTGCACCAGGTGCATGACGTCTTCCACATATCTCAACTGAGGAGATACGATCATGACCCGACGCATGTCATCAACTATGGGGTGGCTTTTGCGGGGTTCCAGTAGGAGTTGGGGATCGACTGGAGTGGTCCTACAAGGATGGTCCATTCCTCTTGTTCACATTCATTGGTAGCACAGGAACCTCCAGGTGAGAACATGGGAGCGAAAGGCTTAGTTGCGTGCTCAATACCGCTTTTGTATCCCTAGTTTGTGTTAAAGCTTTACGAGGACGTAAAGCCCTGAGGTGGGAGTAATGTAAAGACCCGTAAAAATCAAGGGAAATTTTTTCTTAAATTTCTTTGGGATATTACAAGAACATAGTTTCTAACGGTGCCTGATTCCGAGGCCCGGTGTGCCCGGAATTAATTTCCGAAGTTAGGCCTTGGTACGTTCAGTGAACGAATGAGCGGGTTTTTCTAAATTTTAAACCGGCGCTCAGAATTGAAATCCAAGGGCACCGATGAACTCACATCACCGGTAATTTTTTAAGAATACCTTTTCTAGAGTTGCGTTTTGACGTATGTGGTATTTAAAAATTTGGGGATTCAATAAAGATTAAATATAATTGTTATGAAACAATTTTATTTAAGTGGAAGATTTTCACTATAAAAGGAAGTTGGAGGTGGGGCTCACACCCCACCTAACATCCCATGGAAAAATATCTAATGTTGGTGGATCCCACATGATCCCCCAACTTTTCACATTCCCTCAACACCTTGAAACCCCTCTTTAACATTCCTTGTAATTAATTATGGAAACTCTTCCTCTTCCTCTCTCTCCCACTTAAATGTTTCCAACACATGTTAATCAATGAATTATAACATTTAATTAATTAATTAAGTTGTTTGAATTTAGAATAAATTGGGTGAATAAAATAATGTCTTGGCCATTATATTGTTTTGGCACTTGTTGTGTTGGGATTTTGGGGGAAGCTCTAGTGAATTTGAGAAGGGTGTTCGTCTCTTAAAACTAAGAACACCGACCAACCAATGAAGAATATCTTCTCCCGGTGAAGAATGCTTCACGCCTTCAACTCTTCTTCTTCCTCCGCATCAAGGGAGAAGGCACCGTTAGTGAGGAGCATCATCTACAACAACGACTCCTCCTTCGACAATGACGGAATCAGCACCATTCTTCCATGACACCCAACTACCACGACGTTCGACTTCCATGACTCAACGATTTTGGACATCAATTTCGAGGTAGGGGATTTTTGTGGTTGTTGTTTGTGATTTCTTCCATCGTCGTTCCTCGTTTCTAATTGGATCGCTTGCTATCGATTAATGGGAGGGGGTCGGACCCCAAAAACATGGCTGACCCTCCTCCCATGATTTTGTTGTTGACCTTGTTTTGGTTTGCAATGGGGATGGCGCGGTGCCGTCGCACCGCGCGGGATCATGCGGCAAGGAGGTGCGGCGGCATCGCGCCGCGCCGTTGAAGCTGAAGAAAGTCGTGGCGCCGTCGCGCCGTGCTGGAAAACCAAGAAGAGCCGCAATTTATTTATTTGGCGTATGGATCGATGGGCCATGGAAGAACGGGCCGCAAGGGAGATTTTATGGCCTTGCAGTGAAGGTCAGGTCCCAAGAGGACCGCAGGCGAAGACAGAATTGAAAACGGACCACCGGAGCAACTCCGGTGGTCCACGAAAGACAGTGGCGGCGCGCCGCTGGAACGGAACTGCCACGGCTGAGCCGAGATGGCGGGCCGAACTGGAACGGCTTAGCCGTTCCGGAGGCGGAGCGGCACGGCTCTATGCTGCGCCGATTACATCGATCACGGCGGTTTGTAACCCCCACACCCGCTGGCCACACGGGCGCTACGCCGTGCCACTGCTAGGCCAGCCGGCTGCCCAGGGCGGGCCGGGCCGGGCCGCGCTCAGCCGGACCGGTCCGCGCCCAGCCGGAACGGACCCGGACCCGGGTCGGGTCGACCCGGTTCGGCCGACCCAGGGGGGGTTGGGCCGGGCCGGTGCTAGACCCCCCATTTCGGACTGTTTACATTCAAATGCCCATAACATGGGATATTGACCTCTGATCGATTCAACATCGGTTGAGATGAGATCCTTGGATCGATACGGTCGTTTCGTTATATTACAGTCAACATTTTTGAGAAATTTGGGTATGGTCGGGTTGGTTCGAATACGAGACCAACCGGGCCCTCAGATTGGAAATGGTTATATCTTGAGCGTCGGACGTCCGATTGACGCGTCATCTACTTTGTTGGATTACTCTTGATGAGACATAAGGCTTGGCATACTTTTTCTGAGGTTTGGACGCAGTTGGAGAATGGCCGAGTTTGAATGTACCCGAAATCAAACCGGGCCCCTGGAACGGAAAAGCTGATATCTTTCAGACCAGATGTCCATTGGACGAACCGTCAGCGGCGTTGATGATCATGTTGAGAAACAGACCCTATTAGTATACCCTATGAGAGTTCTGGGTACAATTGAGATACGGCCGGGTTGGTTCGCACACGAAACCAACCTGGCCCCTCGGACGGAAAGGCTAATAACTCACAGACCGAGCGTCCGATTGACGCTCCGTCTGTTGTGTTGAGACCCCAATGATGAGGCGGTCCTTTGAGATACTTATTCATGGGACTTTGTGATATTTGGAGTATTGACCAGTAGCTCGTGGAGCGGACCCTCCCGGAGAAGAGCGTGCAGAGTACGGAGACCGTGTAGCCAACTAAGACTTGACGATGGCTAATCTATCGACTCGCTGAGTTTCGGATAGCCCAGTGGGGAGCGCTTGGTTGTATAGGCAAACCCACGGCAGAGGAGCGCTTGGTTGTAGCGGCAGACCCGCGGTACTCAACAGAAGGAGTACCCCTGGAGGCTATGAGGGGGAGCGCATGGTTGTAGCGGAAGACCCATGGTGGGAAGCGCTTGGTTTTAGCGGCAGACCCACGGCAGAGGAGTACTTGGTTGTAGCGGCAGACCCGCGGTACTCAATAGAAGGAGTACCTCTGGAGGCTATGAGGGGGATCGCTTGGTTGTAGCGGCAGACCCATGGTGGGAAGCGCTTGGTTGTAGCGGCAGACCCATGGCAGAGGAGCGCTTGGTTGTAGCGGCAGACCCGCGGTACTCAACAGATGGAGTACCTCTGGAGGCTATGAGGGGGAGTGCTTTGTTGTAGCGGCATACCCATGGTGGGAAGCTCTTGGTTGTAGCAGCAGGCCCACAGTACTCGACAGATGGAGTACCTCAGCAGTATTAGGTTAGTGAGCAGTACCTCGGAGTCGTGACAGGACCACTGTACACTCTAGAGATGAGGCTCTTCAGCAGTTACGATGTCGATAATGAAAATCCTGGTTTGAGCTGAGTCTATGGTCTTTGTGTTTCCTCATGATTGAGATGGGTTACTTGATAACTTAGGTATATGTATGGGCATATAACTGGGTAGTGGTTTTCCATTGATTTCATAATCTTTGTGTTCCCTCATGATTGAGATGGATTACTTGATAACTTAGGTATATGTATGGGTATATACATAAGTAGATGTTATCTGTTGAGATCTATATTTGTGACTATCCTTGTTGGATTTTTTGAGACCTTGAGGGTCTCGAGGTCCCTACTGAGTATCATTATACTCACCCCTGCACGGTCTCTTTCCCACCTCGTTGTGTTGGTTGCAGATGATGGACAACACAAACATAAGTCGAGTGTTCGAGGACTGGACGGTACCCAGAGGTGGACCTCACGACGAGACAGTATCCGGTGGTGGACTTCACGACGAGACGATAATCGAAGGAGGTTGATGGGCGAGAGAATTGTGTTGGATTTCTATACCTACCCTTCATGTATGATCTGTGGTGGATGATCCAGGAGCTGCACTATCTTTACCTACCCTTCAGGTAGGATCCGAGGAGGACTACCCATGAGCTGCTTCCATTCTTCCAGCTGTTTGCCTTTTCTGTTGTACTTTTGTTCATTTGAAGCTGTACTTTCGATTGGGTTTGTATTCTGGCCCATTTACTTTTCAACAATTCCTTTTTGTACTTAGTGTTTTACTTCTTCTTGTACTCTGTGGTGTTTTGTTTACTTTTATAAAGGCAATTCCTTCCTAGTTATCGGGATTTACGCCTTTGGTGCTATTCACCAGCCCCTGGCCTATGGAAGGCGGGCCTGGGGTAGTTACGGCATGGGCCCCGAGGACGGGTCATGACAATCATCATGGATATAATTTAATTATAACATATTCTTAATATCAGTTACTTTAATAACAAAACATGCATGAGAAAACATGGGAATTAACACCCAAAAAATAGTAATAATGAAATATTATTAATTAAAAGATAATAATGTGTTAATAATGGATTATATTTGTATTTATAATTATATATGTGGTTTTTTATACTCTAATATGTTTTAAACCACTATACAAGAGGTTAATGAGTGCTCAACTAAAATAATGTCCAAGGAAAATTGTTTCATAACTCAATTTCTATTTTAGGTTAAACATTACATCACTGATTATATTATACATTGAATGTGTGTTCAATTAAATTTTATTATTATGTGTTTCATTTCCACTTATTTTATGTGTATTTAATTTTAATACACATAATCATAATTTTTGTTAATCCTTAAATTAATGATGTGATATTTGTAAGGGTCTCCATCTCAATTTACAGTTTATTGAGACATATTTTGTATTATGAAGCTATTTATTTTTTTGGTGTATATACTAATCCATTGAGGTGTTTAACATGAATATAAATTTATTCATGATGATAGATGATTAAATTTATGTTATTATATCATGGAAAATGTTTAAAAGAAAAACCGATCTTATTTCTCTATTTGATTGGGTATATTTTTCTTCCATATAAATGTTTTTAAAAATAGTCTTAAAAAATTACATTTTATTTACCAAATATTTTATTGAATATATTTTAAACTATACATGAATTTTTAAAATGTATTAAAGGAATCATTCTAATGTTTTTTGAAATGAACATTTTTAACACATTTATAAAAAGTAAAAAGGAATTATTTTTTAATGCATAAGGAATTATTATATTTTTAACTATTATACACTTTTTGTTTTACCATATATGTTATATAATTTATATATAAAAAAATTATTCAATGAAATTTTATTTTCAATAGAATTTATTAAAGAAACAAATAATTCTTATGAATTGAATGTTGTATTATGTTTATTTTGTAGTCATTTTATTTCTATTGAAATATTCACTTTCTTGCAATAATTATAAATTATATTGGACATAAATATTCTATATATCCTAGATATGATTATTTATATACTAATATAAGTTTTTTACATATAGGTTTTCCTTTAATTTTCTTCATTCAACATGAAAAATATTCATAAATCTGTATCCTTTACTCAATTTGGATATTTTTTGAACATGAATATTATTTGATAATTAAATAAATCTCCTGATATATGATGAATTCTTTGGACATGCAGTGATGGCTGTGGTTAAAAATAATATAAATCCTTAATGAATCAATAGGTATCATGAAAAAAATTAGTTGACCAGATTAAATGGGGTATTACCCAAACTATTAAACTTTTTTGGCCAAAGGACTTATTAGTAAATATATACTGATTCTTGATATCATTATGTCCAATATTAAGAATTACCTTCTTTGAGATTTTATAATTTGAATTATCTATAATATGTTTTCACTTATATTATCCATAGAAGCATTTAGTTCTCAATATGTTGATTATATGGAACGTGTTTTCAATTATTTACCTTTCCTTGTCAATTTTACCTTATTTTAGGATACTGTATTTGATTAAATGGAATGTGATTTCAATTATTTACCCTTAGATAATTATTTTTCCTTATTTATTAATGATATCTATCAATTTACATAACTATTATCGACTATTTGAGCCCACCATTATTTTTTTCCCATTACTGTGGAATCCAAGTGGTGTGATGTGAATTATATTTGAGGATAATGTAGATAGAATAATTATTATCTCAAAAATATATTTTTTAATTTATGTTTTCTAATGTAATGTGAGATTCATTTATGTTTTTAATTTACCATTACCACTAAACTATTTATTACTTTGGTATATGATTGATTATATTTTATTCCAACATAACAATGTAACCACCAACACTATACTACTAGGGTTGGGGGTTTTACATTTGGTATCAATGATGGATTAATAGAAAAATTGGAAAGTAGATTTAAGATAACATATAATAGAAAACATAACACTATGACTAATTATTTGGGTAAAATTATGTATAACATGATATCATAAACCTTTTGTTAAGGAAGAGATTATGTGGTTTTAAAAAAATTAAATCCCAATGAAGATACTATATGTGGATGTGTGTCAAATATAGTTTTACCTAGTGGAAATAACAAAAAAACTATTATTGATATTAACTAAGTCATCACCTAATGCATTAAAATGAGCCTTACTACAGACCTAGATCGACCCTCCCAAAAGATATGCATTGGTTAATTTGGATTTCTATACAAACTATTATGAATTATATGATAAATTTTTTATAATTTAATTATATTCCAAATGAAACCATGTTTATGATTTTGTTATTAAAATTAAATAAATTTTGAACATATGTTAATTGTTATTAAATATTTTTAATTTTTATTATTATTTAAAATTAATAATTTTATAATAAAATTCAGTATATTATATAGTGACAAGGAATATACATCAATATTATTGGCTTGATAAGTCTAAAGTTAGTCATTTTTTAATATTATAAATACTACTTGTGAAATAATATGTGATTGGTGTTTAACAAGATTATAGATATTTTTTAACTTTTAAGGTAAACCAAATATTTTGATTATAATTTATTTTAATGAAAATTTTATTTTATGAGAAATTATTGTATATATGGTGCTCATAAAATTAATTTTATTGATAACATTTAGGGTTAATATTATCATTGATGTTTAATAAATAGTAGTAAATTATTATTATTTTTGATTTTAGGGAAAATGAATAGAAAATATAGTGATTAACAATTTATTTAATGAAAAATTGTATTTCATGG